>OX438693.1:12701333-14052000 GCA_949316375.1 Mythimna vitellina | reverse complement strand
ATTTTTGAAATCGTTACTTTGTATGAAGTGAACATATTTCTAACACAAAGGTGAAAAATACACTATACAAAGTAACACGGTACAAAATAAAACATGAAAAAGTTTTTCACGTTTTTAGTTTAAAACGAAAGTAATCTGTTAAAAATTCTTTTGTTACACAAACTATGTTTTTCAAATCCTAACATTGTTCAGGGTGCTAAACCAGATTTTTTTAGTTTATAAAGAAATATTTTAGCAGGAAGTGAATACATTCATGAAGGAATAAAAAACCACTCCTTTACTGAATTAATAAAAACGGATCACATAAATATATTTAAAACAGTTCAGCTTATTCAAAGCCTACGCGCTGGCGTGTGATACCTAGCGATGCATTAAAGTACCTGCTACGCCGGATTATCTTTCTGATTGTGTCTGCTGACTTAAAACTTGAGTATAGCAAATGATAGAGTAAAGCATTGGCAATTCTCCTTAAGAGCGTCCTTTTCGAGGTACATTTTCATACAACCGCTCTTACGTGATTATTATGTTATTACGCATCTTTCTTTAGATATTTTGGATACACAGCTATCTTGTGGATATTATATAGGCTTCTATAGAAATAAAAACTTAAATTTGTGTAAAACTAATCTAGTAAAGACCTTTGAAATCGGCTGTTTTATGTGAACCTTGGCCCTCCATAATGTACTGATATATTAAAAATATAAATAATTACATCAATAGAAGCCTTTCACATTTAATCGAGATTCTGAATGAAAATATTTTTTCTGAAAAAAAAATTAAGGTTTTAAAAAAAAACGTATTTTCTGGAATAAGTTTTGTGAAATATTCGAGTAAATCACGGAATTACCAAATGCCAACAGAGTTTTCAGGCGTTATCTCTCTTTTTTTGCATTGCCTCTTCATCAAACATCACATTGGATTGCATTAGATGAAGCAACAAGCTTTTAAACCATGCTCGATGTTGACGATAGGCGAGTGGAAAAGGACCCTCTTAACAATAGCGGCACGTACAGCGACGTCTTGTTAATATTTATCAGCTTAAAGGCTCTCAGCAGCCAACCTACGGCCACAAAAACATAGCACGTGCTGGAATAAAGCCACTGCCAATCAATACACCGAGCGTTATCAAATTAATATTGAATGCTAAAATAATTGCAGTATCAATTACAATTAATTTACTTGGTATATAATACCCTTCAACAATTATTGGGTATGTACACCAAAATGTAACTTCAACAACTTACTTTTAGTTTGTACGTCTTCCGCACTGAAAGTTTCTTAATTATATTAAGTACTTTCGTTTTAGTGGGTAGGTATACTAAACTCGAAACAAATAAAACAAAACCGGTCACTACTGTGAAGTTCCAGTTAAATCCAACCGAAGTCCGAGACTAAAGCTTTAAATCCAAGTTATAGCACGTGATTCCTGCGCACTAACTTGAGGAGAATACTCAAAATGGCTCCACGTTTAGTACACTTATAATAAAAAGCCATTTTACATGAAGAGTTATTTAGAGAAGTATCGATTTTGGGGAACTGTAAGTATTTGCGAGTTTATCTCAATCGTGGTTAACATGAAGTAAGTTACATTTGTCAGCTACAATGGTCACGGAGGGAATAAACAGTGACAAACAATGGTCTAGTCGTAAGTAAAGGAGTTTTGGACATTTATATACAACACTACTCAAATGAAAGTCATTGGACAGTGTGGTAACGACCGATGACGTATTCGACGCCAAAAAGTCTGCAGCGTACTCAATCCCGCGATCCCTATCGTGAGTAATACGGGATAACACCCACGCCCGTGACGTACGTACCAACTTGGCGGTGCTTTAAGTAATCGCTGTACGTTTTTATAACTAAGCATTTTATGTGAGACCAATTTATATAAATCAGCATTGAGCTAGTGAATAGCTTGGGTTATTGGCTATCCTTATAGCCGTTTAGTGGAATAATACATCAGCTGTTTGTAATACCGCTTGTTATGAATAACAATACATTTTCATATTAATACATTAGTAACGAGCTATACAGATACGAATAAAGAGTATAAATGAACAGCGATACTTGTTAGTATTAATTTTTAAAATCTATGTACATAAAAGAGAAACTGACTCACTAACACATCGTGAAATTTTACACAAGGCTTCCTTTTATGATGTAGGCAAGTACTAAGAAATGATTTTTCAAAATTCAGCCTCTCTGGGGCTAAACGGGGGTCTAATGTTTGTATGCAGAAACCTACTCTCACGCGGGCGATGCCGCTGGCAGAAACTAGTCTATTCTATTTTTTATGAATGGCAAATAGAGTCAATGTCGACTATTCTGACAATGTCAAAAGTAAATTGGATAAGCAAGTGTGTATACAATTAACACAAATAATTAAACTAGTCTAATATATAAAAATCTCGTGTCACTGTGTTTGTTATTGAACTCCACGGAAACGACTTGACCTTTTATGAAATTTTTGTGTATATTTCGTAGATCTAAAAATAGGGTATAGACTATCTTTTACCCTCCTACCCCCACCCCCCATATTTTCTTTGATTTTATATCGCAGGACAACGTTTTCCGGGTCGGCTGGCAATAATTTAATATTAATAAAATCATGAACATCAATCACATTCGAGGGATGCATTATGAAAAGAATAAAAAATACTAGTAAATTGAAACCTGGTTAAGTGGACCCTTGGTTATCAAAAACCTCTTAGTACTAATAATTACAATAACGCCCTGACACTTTTGAAATACTCATGTTACTGAGAATTATAAACCATAATCACTTAAATTATCTGTTCTATTTGAGACGTTTTATTTCAATAGCCTTTAAAAGTGAACCATTTATGTTAGCAACTAGCATGTACCGCATTTCTATTACCAGTGAAAGTCCCGTCAAAATCGGATCTGCCGTTTTGGAGATTACAGTATAGTACAGTTTTGTTATAGATATCGAGTATACTTCTACATGCATGTAGTAAAACAACGTTATTGTGATTTTGCAACAGACACTTTAATTTTATTAACATGTATAGATTTATTATTGAATAGACAGTTCAGACTAAAACTAAGTTAACTGTAAAAAATAACTTCTTTTAAAACTTCTTTAAAAGTCTTTTGAATTGTCAAAACGTCGATCAGTCTGAAAGATGAAGCTAATTGGACATTCCAAAGAGTTGATCTCTATCTAGAAGAATGTAAAAAAACATTATGGACTTAATATTACAAAAAAAACTATTTACATGTTCGTTTTATTTTTAAATGTATGTGCTTGTAAGTAAAAATATAAAAATAAACCGTTTCAAAAAATAAGTATTTAAATTAGCCAGTGGCGTAGTTATGAGTTGATCAGTGTCAACTGGCGATACCCGATCGCGAACATAACGCGTGAATCAACACCCACTGAGCTCAACCATTTTGAAGGGAAGTTAACGACCCACACAACACACGCGCCACCATTAACTAGCTAGAATTATCTAGTGCTACCTTGTTGCTGCGGTGAAAGCTGTCTAGCTTCCAACGTAGCAACAAAGAGCAAATAAAGTGACACGAAGTTAGCCGATTTCTCCAATTCAGTCTATCCGTAGACAAACAGAAAATACAAATGGATACTTTTCGTCTCTTACTTAAATCACGATAAGAATAGAAAAGGCCAACCACATTTTCCTCGCCCTATCGCTTCAGAATTTACACATTTTTTAATTTACGGAAATGTTAATAATAACCTTACAAACTCATTCCAGTTTCTTTTTATGGACGATTAAGTTTAATAAAGAAACAGATGCGTGTTACACACGCATTATGGTAGATTTTCCCGGAATGAAACTAAATAACTTTCGCCGTATATTTTTGAAACTATTTTTAATTAGGTACCTTAATAATTTTCTATGAAAATATCTACCGAGCAAACCTTAGGTTAGGTTAATAATACTTTTTTTTTAATATATTGATATAAAGCAGTGCTTGACTGCGATCCCACCTGATGGTAGGCAGTAATGCAATCGTTCATGGTAGGTCGCACTAATTTATTACTTATTATTATTCCGTTTATTCATTAACATATAAATTAATTATTACTATATACTTTTTTGCTCACCTTAACACAGGACAAACATACATAATCCTTTGAGATTCAAATGTAGAGTCAATTAAATGATGATTCGTTTATCTTATTTTGACTGGCCTGTTGGTCTAGTGGTTTGTGGCCCTGACTGCTAAACCGGAGGTTGTACGTTCGATTCCCACCCAGGACAAATGTTTGTGTGATGAGCACAATCATTTATTCTATGTCTGGGTGTAATTTATTTATATTATGTATGTATTTAGAAATATGTATATTTAACAGCTATTAGTACTCATAGCACAAGCTCATAGCTCTGCTTAGTTTGGGGCTAGATGGCGTTGTGTGATAGTTGTGGAATATTATTATTATCTTATTTGTACGCCGCTTTTCCAATATAACAATGGAGGTACTTAAAAAGAAACAGAGAATTGAAAGAACTTGTCAAAACTTTGAATCTCATTTCTGTCTAAGCATGCACTACAATAAGTTAGAATAGAAGTAGCGGTGCATTACGAGACCTTGTAGCTGTGAATATCACTTGATTAGCTTTTTCTGCAGCGAAATGTCAATGTAAAAATATATATCCAGCTTTTGAAAGCAACCTTCTCGCAAAGGTTAACTGTATTAAATGTGAAAAGTTTCTAGTAAGTAAATCATATTTATAAGAACTCCGGTCTTCTTATCCTTCTTATCTTCTTATACGATCTGTTTTCATAACAATATTATTATTAATAAAAATGGATAAAAGCTAGTCCAGCTAAAAGAGAGGATCAAATCTCATGACAACACAATAGGTGTGAATCTTCAGACGGCTAAACGTTAAAGTGCGTTACGAATGACAGATATTTCAAAAGTGCGAGGTCTTAAAAGACATATTAAGATCCCGGAGGCGGCTCGTATCTGCCATCGCCCTGAATACTTGATGCAGACTTTACGCGAGCACGTAACTTCACTTTTACAGTCGCATACAGTACCCTTTTTATAGAACTACGGTCTACTATTTGATGAAAAGACACTTAGGGACTTTTCCTTGACTATGAAAGAAAACTGCGATGAAAAATTTGTTTTATAAAATAATATTACACACAGCACTTACTGCACACATAATTTTGAGTTAGGCCGCTCATTTAGCCTTATTCTCAGAGTTTTATTTCGTTTTGCACGGTAAAGCGAGCGCATGATACACAGCGTCACATAAACTTTCATAATTTCGCCGTACACGTAAGAACGAGCATCATAGATTTATAACGATGGTTATTTTCCTCCTTCTTGGCGATCCATCAATGCTGCCGCTTATTACTTTATTATTTTGTCATATTCTTAATCTTCATTTTTCAAACTTCAGGATAGTTTGCGCGTGTTTTCATTAAACTTATTTTAACATAGATTAGGAAGTATTTCAGAAAACTGATTTTTTACAGATCAAATCAAAAATTGTAAATCCTTTTAGAAATAAAAATGAAAACCTAAATAAACTTCATTGGATTTTAAAAGAACAATTCAAGCACTATTATTTTAGGATAAATATTGAGAGGTCCGCGACTTCTCTTTCCTAGAAGTTGACGTCAAATGACGCTACATAACTACAAGTACAGCACACACTAGCTCTAGATGAATGAAGCAACTAGTTGTGTTCGTGAAGGACGTAGATAAAACGCAGAGCACCCTAACAAAGTACGGCTAGGACGAAAAATTGTTTCACCCTGAGTTAAATTAGTATCTCTACATAATTTCGTGCACGTTGTGAATTTGTATATGAATTGCTTAATTTATTATAACTTAAGTACAGGTTCGTTTACTTTACATAAGTACTATTTTATACAATCTAGCTTAATCACATTTTAACTAAAATAAGTTTTGGAATTGTAGTAGGTGATTCTATTCCATTCCAGAAAATAAAAAAATCAATAAAGAATTCATCTTTATTGATTTTTTTATTTTCTCATTAGAAAATTACAATTAAACCACCTTCATTTAATACTGAAAATAAATATGGTAAATACTTTATGGCTCACATCAATGTTGTTGTTGATGGGCGTCATATGTGTCCGTATTATATATACCACAGTTTACTCTCATAGTATATTAAATATACCTATATTTAATATACTATGATAGTAAAATATTAAAGAGCCTTATCGAGTCCCTAATCTTCTCACAACAATGTTTTATTAAATTATCTCCGAAAATTTTAACGTTAATATAATTTTCATATCTTAATTCTCTAGCATTGAATTATTCTTCGTTTAATTAAAAACAAAACATGTGTATAGTTTTCCTTTGACTTGAAGTATGTTTTTCTCTACAAAGGAAAAGTCTAGTAATGATTTATTTATTTTCTGTTGAATAAAGAAAAACATGACTGGATCAGTTGCTTGACATCCTACGCACGTTATACAAGTCCAAAGCTACAAGGACGAGAAATCAGGTTATCCTGGTTCTTAATACCGACTCCCGCAAAGCGATAAATATCGACAAAGCCATGTTATTTATAAATAACTATCATAACATATTATCATTGACGTGTAAATTGTGGATCTGATATAATGTGATAACAAACCTTGTTCCAATAGTTTTTGCGTTTCTGGCTGCCTATGTTCATTATTTATACGAGATTTTTTTGCGGTCCCCCGACCGCACCCGTTTTTTTTTGTACATTTCTTACTGCTTTTCTGATTGAGAACACTCAGGTAAGGTACCTTTGTAACTTATCCTGAACAAAGCAGTAATACACCACTTGTCAGGGTTTATTTGCGGCCAGTATCTCATGTACTATTTTGTTTGCCTCATACCAAGAGCTATAAATGACTAATTCGCCAGAATATTTGAGTGCTTGATTATTCTATGTTGATATCTCTATCAATCATCAAACTTCATTGCTTCTTACAAATGTCTTGTCGATTTGAGAAATGGGTAAGGTTGAAAACATGTTGTCCTATAAAATAACCCTTAACAGACTTAAAACTGGAACTTCAGATTAGAATAATAAAATACGTTACATTAATATTAAACTGGTTTCTGTTAGCGACGTCACCCGCGTGATGGAAGTTTAACCAACTACCGGGAAAAAAGTATCTGCTATTTCAGGACATGGCCTACCCGTGTGCTAAATTTTAGCCGAATCCGTTCAGCTGTTTGAACGTGAAAGAGTAACAAACATAAACACACACATACATACAAATATTCACCTTAATAATATTAGTGTTATATTTATCGTTTAGCCAAGATGAACAATAAGGCAAAAATACTTTTAACAAAAGATTTGATAACCGTAAATTGCTATTTCACGTGAACGGCACCGATAGCTGCTTACGGATGCACGAGACGTCGCCGCTGCCTCCCACAAAGTGAATAGATAGAGGCTAAGGATAGAGGTGTATAGAGGGCGCGCGCAATCGAGCCACGGCCCTCACTTTCCCCGGCGTAGCTAAAAATAGACGCTCGCGATAGAGTGGCCTGCCGTCACAGTCTGTGTAAGCAACCAGTTTAGTTGCAGAGTTTGGGAATATCGTACGGTTAACTAACCGAAACTTACAACCTCGAGGGAAAGAGTAAAGAGCTTTACTTAATGCAACCAAATGGATGAGAATATTATATTTTTAGGGTTCTGTACCTCAAGATGAAAAAACGGGACCATTATAGGATCACATTGTTGTCCGTCTGTCTATCTGTCTGCCTTTTTTTCCAAATTAAAACCATATACTCAGGTCTGCGGTCCCTGGAAGCTCTAAAAAATTCAAACTTCTGATTTTAGGAAAGAAAAAAGTTTAGAAAAAAAGATACGGCTGTTTATGTTGCAAAAAAACTATATTTCGACACTCTCAAGGGAATCAAAATTCATAAGTTACTTTCCGTTGTCATAGAATCGTGAAATTAGAGATGAAGCAAAGTATTATAGCACAAGTAAAGGAAAAATTCTGAAAACTGTGTAGATACGTCACAAAAAAAAACTTTTTTGTGAAAAATCTTTGAAACTCAACTGTTTTCATAGGTAAGTTTGTACGGAACCCTCAGTGCACGAGTCCGACTCACACTTGCCCGATTCTTTTTTTGATGTATCGTAACGCTAACTCGTTCGCTGACTTTCAAGTTTATTTTATCACAAGTAATATATGTCTCACTCCGTCTTATAGGTCTAGAAAGTGCGTCACAAAAAGGTTATCTAAATATCAAACTATTATTTTGTCCTACGCCAGTAAAAAGTTAGATAAACGTCAAGGAAACTTAATTTAACTTTGCAGGTCAAATAACATCAAAGTTTTATTAGACTTTTCTATATATGTAAGTACTTAGAGAAATTTTACTGTGGAAAATAAAATGTTTAGTTTAATCTCTTGCAAACGCCGCGTACCTATGTATGTGACCTACCGCGCTTCTTAGACTATCAGACTTATAAGAATTTATTACATACGTGTGGGTTTACCTGTGATGTTTTTCTTGCTTCGTTAAAAGGTGAAATAAGTCTAGTCCCTATTTATAGAATGTATTTCAGTTTAACAACACGATTTACAATTCCGATAAAAATCCACATTAACGTTACTAAAGTTCGTAACATACCTACATTACAGAGTTGTCCGAATTAATCTAGATCTCAGAATTCTATTAATATTTATATTAGGTCTGATATTAAATAGTTACCAGGTAATTAAAAATGAATATCATTCTTGCTTATTAATAAAGTCCCCCACTACGTTTGTCTGTCTGTATGAACGCGATAAACTCAAAAACTACTAAAAGGATTTTCATGTAGTTTTCACCAATAGGTAGAATGATTTTTGAGAAAGGTGTCGGTGTATAATTCATGCGTATGCGTAGTGAAGAGCCGCGAATTCCAAAGATTTCTAACACCCGAGCGAATCTGGGGCGGATTGCGGGCATTTTGATAATTGATGCGACTAACTCCGAATAACTAAGGAGGACATCAAAAGAAGCAAAAAAGAAGGAGTCTTTTTTGCTTCTGTTGATGTCCCACGACAGGAGTCTATGTGAGTCTATCTGTGGGATGTCATAAATATTCCTTTTAACCATGTCTATATTTCCCACTCATAGACACAAAAAAAATAAGTGTTATGCCTATTCCCAAGGCGATGATACGTAAACATTCAATTTTCCATGAGAACAACACAATATCCTGTGTACTTTGTTAATACAGCTCATTAAACCCTTTCCAAGAGACGGACTACGCAGCATAATTCACGAAAGAACAAAGAACCCAAAGTCAAAAGTGACTAGGTTTACAACAGAGGTCAGAGTTCATTACCCTCGCTCGAGTAATGACTATTAACATTTAAACCATTATATTATAGATACAATTTTTGTCTATAAGCGCACGAAACGAAACCGAAACGAAACCCAACAGATAATAAATAGCCTTGTAGCATGTTCAATAATTATTAATGAACACTATTTATTCTCACACAATAAGCAATTTTCCGTATCATAAACTGTTTGAAAACTACTATGAAAATAGAATACCTACATGTAAAGAGTGTGATGGTCCTTGGTATTCGAAATATGTCTGGCAGATGCTTTTTGACAAACGTTACTATAGCAAATGAAGTATAAAAGTGTATATAAAAATTAGAGGCTAACAATAATGTAGTGTCATCAGCCAATTCTTTCTGCACGTATGCCTGCTCTCCCCAATTTTGATGTAACCAGTATATAACTACAAAAATATATTTTGTTTCCAGAATGTCCTCCAGCCGCGGACGGCATGGAGCGGTTCGCGTGTCCCACACCTGACCGCCAGGGCCGCTACCGCTGCATCGACGACCACGTGCTCTGCGACGGCTTCATCGACTGCCCCAGCGGCGAGGACGAAGATCGACAGGCCTGCATGTTCTACAAAACGGTGATTTTATACTTACTTACTCTTATTATGAATTACTTCTCTCAAGTTCCTGTGTCCCCTAGATAGGGCCGAGGACGCCCTCAGTGCGCCGCCATCTTGTTCGGTTTTGAGCTTTACGCTTCATTTTGCTCCAGGATGTTCTTCGCTTCTGCGATAATTGTTTGTCGCCAAGGCTGCTTAGGGCGACCACGTGTACGCTCTCTTTAAGGATTCCATGTTCTTATAATGGGTGTCTTTAAAAATCATAACAATTTCAGTGTGAGAAAAAGACATAGCTATACAACGGCTTGTACAGCACAACCTCTTTATCAAAATGGATTTATGATGATTTTAAAACGTCACTTCGTGGTAGAACTCGCTCTGCTAAGCCTAAAACACCTGAGCGAATTAAACAGAGGCAGCGAGATCTCGTATTCTATTGGCTGAACGGAAATCATAGTGATTATGCACACTATATATGGCCCAACGGTTCATAGTCGTAGTCATTGTCCTAAAGTCTTATGACAGTACGACTAGTACCTAACTGATAAAGAGTTGTCAATATGTCTATCCCCGGATGTTTACTTCAATGTCTCTTGTACATTCTAAAACAGTTTTTAACTAACTCAGGAACCGGTTAGTTGTGTAAGAAACTTACGTAAATAAAGATTTTTATTATTATACGTGATCGAATTTGGACGAGATTGAGTGTATTATATTTGATATGATCTATTTATAATATCGAGAGTCAACACACTCGAAGTTTAATTACCATCTACGTGTTTGAAAATATACGGTGTCATATCTATTACATTTACAGTATGTGTTGATAGCTTAGCAGCCCCTCTGTCGGTGATACAACCTAGCATCACCTAAGCATCGAATCGTTCACCCTGTGTGTTAACTGTGTGAAGCATGGAGGCCACCCTAAGGTCCCCGATGTAATTCCTATATTAGGATAAATAATTAATTTGAGCTCCCACCGTTAGTTTCCCGATCAGGTTAAATTAGTGTCTGGGTAAATAAATGGGCACGTAGTTTGTGTAAGTAATAGCACCCAAGATGGAGTTCAGCTGTGAAGCGATGAGTGTTAAATATTCTTCACGTATAGATGTGCTCTTTAGGCTCATCTTATTTTGAGCAATATAATTATTTGCAACCAGTAATGATAGTAGTAAGTTATTCGACACTTGTGTGGGAGTGGTACTGTAATGCCTTGTTTTTCCACAGACGAAGGCCCACCTGGACGTGCTGGCCGACGCGCTGCTGCGGTGGGCGCGCGGCCGCTAAGCACGTCCCCTCCCCCCGGACCCTGACCCCTAGTGCTCTAATACTCCGCCAGTGCTACACGGACCTCATGTAAAATATACGATCGATTGGCCCCCGTGCTTATATGCGATCAGTGAAAGCTGCGAACTCCCAGGAATAGTATTCGGGCGCAACCAGTCATAACTCGTACATGCGTTGAACGTAATGAAACATATCAAGTAGTGGTGCAGCCTATGCCAAAACATGACCACTTAAAGTGTAGTGTAAGGTTTCCGACCGCTAGCAGCGAACGAAGGAAGCAGTGATACGATCTGGTTTCGTCCCAATTAAACTTCTCCGCAGCTGATTTATTTTCCATGTATTTCATACCTTCTAGCACTTATTAAACTAAAATGTGAGACTGGTAGTCAACATTGTTAGACAGTAGAACATATACATAAATATTTTAGAATAGTTCTTCATTTGGCAAAACGCAAATGTTTGTCGATTTGTTAACATATTTATTCACTTTATGTATTTACTCTACATTAAGTTATGACATTCCTTATTATAATGAGGGTTGTAAAGTAAATAAGAGAAATTTAAAATATGTTGTATATAGATAGATACCTAATGAATTATTTTGTATTTATTTAATTAGTCGGCCTATAACTTGCGATCGGCGACTGCTCCGGCGAGTCCACTAGTACTTGGTGATCAGCCGTCGTTGGCACTATTGTCTGTTTACTTTTCCTGATTTGTCAATAACTATATACGTTATTTTCAAAAGACAATTTTTAAAACGTGAGAGCATTATGCATTTTAACATAAATTAATCTCGACTAGAGGCAGCTATATTGTGTACTGTTATAAAATATCCATAATTATAAATAATCATTTTTCTTTATTTGATAGATTTGTATAGTCATTAATTTATAAATGAGTTATTGATATGTTCAATACGGCTAGAATAAAGTTAGTATTTTGACTGAAAAATTAATTGTTATTGTCCTTTGCCGATCAAGCCTGGGGAGCTTCACAAACGGAATATTTTCTAGTCATTGATCAATTCCTAATTTATTGTCTATGTTATACAATTTATTTAATGAATATTTAGACATTAATGTAAGTTTTAATCAGTAATATATTATTAGTTTTAATTCAGAAATACATAATATGTTGTACTGCAACGAAATGAGGCCAAACGCCTGTATCGAAAGTCATGAATTCATTGACATAAACATATTAGCTGTATTTAGTTTCTTTTATGAAAGACTATTACTTAGAGCGTTCTATTGTGATTAAACTTATACAAAGTTTTCTGCCGCTGAACTATTCATTCCGATCAAAACACTCCACTGATGGATACACAATAAGGTCATCGTAACGTCTAGCACGTACCGCGAGTCACTATCTCAGCGCAAGTAGCTATATGTAAGTTTATTTCATCGAACAAGCCATTATCTAATTAGTTGACTACTTCAGACGAAAAAAATATAAGTGAATGTTCACATCCTCTGATAACATAATTATCAAACTATAAGAAAGTTTATTTTCATCGAACAAGCCATTATCTAATTAGTTGACTATTTCAGACGTAAAAAATATAAGTGAATGTTCACATCCACTGGTAATATAATTATATTTAGCTATAAGAAAATGTAACTCAATAATAAAGGTGACTCTACTCACGTAGGTGGCTCTATTATTGAGTTAGGTACTATTTAGATTCTTAAATTGAAAAAAATATAACTTAGATTTAATTAAATAAAAAACATTATTATTAATAATAAATATACTATATAAGAATATTTAATATGTGTATGAAGTAGCACATAGAGATCCGTCTACGTCGTTTGGTAGTAAGTAGTGAATATTGCACCAATTACAGTCGATATATTAATTTGTAGCACCTCTACTCTGTGTGTAGTTAGTGACTAGAATAATCAGTTTTGTCGCAAGTATTAAATTAAGATTAATTAATCTTTATTGCATTGTATTTCTAAGCAAAATGTAGAATAGAAAAATTTAAAAAACCTATATTATATTAAATTAATAAAAAGTGGATGTGAACGAGCACAAGAGATAAGTCGTATATGAGAATTAGGAGGCACATCGAAGCAGTCTTTTTTAGCATTTAAACAAATTTCACAAAAAGAAAATAGTTTAGTAAAAGCCAAAATTTGAATAAATACCGCTATAGTCTGTTAGAACATTCGTTCTTGAGCCAACAGACTCAGCGGTATTTATATTAACAAAACAACATTACATCAAAATCTGTTCGAGGGTTTGAAAAATTCTTAATGTAGATAAATGGACGTGCTTTGATGTTAATCTCATTTAAGACTTATCGTGATTCCACATAATATAATTTGATATTAAAGTTGAATTCGATTACTTAATAGACAGCTAGAAGTAATTGACGGTTTACTTTATTTAACGCATAACAAATTATCTACCTATTGTATCAAAGTATTTGCGTTCCGATAATTACTTAAGATTTAAATTTCAGGCAACATTGACGTAAAATAGTTGAAGCTTATATTACACCCAATCCATGCCGTGACTGGGAAAGTCAATTATTTCAACTTTGTCAATAATAACTAGAGAAAAGGGCCTGTTCATGCAATAAAACTTAACAAACACCTGCTCATTCTGAAGGGATGTTTTGTTAGTAAGTTTATTTTAAGCTTACAAAGTTATAATTAACATAGGTACTAAATAATGTATTTTGAAATTATAACTTTACTTTATTTCCACTCACCAACTTGGAAACACTCTGGAATTATGATAATTGTTATGTCAATGAATTCCGAGATGATATTACAATTGTATTAAAGCAGCATATCATAAGTTACCCGCCGACTGTTACTGAGCACGACCTGCGAAGACGTATTCATAACTGTTATCGAATTAGACTTAATCATTACATAGTTTTATTATACCCCAAGACTACTCGGCATTAACTGAATTATAATTTTATGTTCATGTTTTGTAGAATCATATTTTATCATTTCATTTAATCATGTTTAATTAGAACGGAAAATAATTATCTTTAAAAAAATAATCTAATTGCACTAAAATTTGCCTGTTTCGTATGTGCACAGCAATTTATTGTGATATTTTAAATACTTATAGGTTAAGATGCAAATCAAGATCTCGGGAATAGACTATGTACCTATCAATGTGATTAATATTAATTTAAAAATGTACTAATTACTATGTACGTATGATACCAATGTCAAAGTTATGTTAGTCTGTATTAAATACAGGCGCGTCATGGTTAGATACTGTTTAGGCTTCGCACATTCTATGAATACCATATTTATTGTATGTCGTTTGCAATTAATCAAACCTAGTGATGTTCCCAAAAAAGGTTCTTTTTTTAGTTCATATTTTGCAAATTTGGTCAATTTTATGAATATATACCTGTATGTGTATGTAGAATAATAAAGATGCTAATCGTTGTCCAGTCCACTGTCTGTATAGTGAGTCGTGCCGGGCGCCTACCTGGTCTAGCGTAGCGTGCAGCGTGCTAGCGTGTAGCATGGCGGGTCGGCCCGCTTCTCGCTGTCACTGTGACCACCCATGTGTCTTCGCCATTACTTCGACGCACCTCTCACTACCTATTTATTGTATTTATATCTAGTGATTGTTCCAATATATGTAAGCACGTAATATGAGCACAACTTGTCAAATAAATATACTAAACGCCTACTTATATCTAACATTTACAAATCGTTTCTAGACACTTTTATACGACTCGCAGTATCTTGCGACTGAAAACTGTACTTCTACAACTCTTTTGGAAAGGAAAGAAGGATGCTCATTAAATCTTCCGAACTCAGTTCAAATTAGATATTATTGTAATATCTATTTCTCATAACATACTTACATCTTATATCTATCTAAAATATCTCTACAACTCAAATGGGGAAAAGTACTTCGACGATATTTACCGTTGGAGAACCATATTTTTAGATGTCACACTTGTAGTGGATTATTACACTAAAAACTCTTTATTTGGTCAATTAAATACTCGTATTTCACGTAAAACATTTTCATAGAAATTTTGCTGCGTTAACCTTCGTCAATCTCACAAGGCGAATCAAACCATAATTTTATTAGCCGTTCTTCTTGAGGAAAATTTTAATTTAAAAATGCAACTATTTTTGTAGATACATATTTGATTGATTACCACTAGATAGAGATTAACATATGTATATTTTCTCATAGTGTTGTGTTTGCCAAAAGACAAACGATTAACTATCTCTGACCGCACAAACTGAATCTTTGAATATACCGGAGACTGCAATACACTGTCGGACTCTGTCACAACAACTGACGGCCGAGAGGCAGAGAACGCTCGAGCTCACTCAGGCAGGCCGCACAGGTCGCTGTCATCGCATAGCTTCTATGAAAAATGGAATAGCCTCCGAGAGAATCTCTACGTAGCGAGCAACAGAACGACTTCACACATTCCAGAGAGGTTATGCTTCATAATCTTGATGATCTTTCCACCTTCGTTCTCTCTGAGAATATTCCCACTTTTTCAACCGTGTCATGGAGTTGCCTAGACATTTCGCAGGACATGTAAGCAACTCATATGGCGATAATCTTATAACGACTACGCTATTTTGTAGGCGTAATATACTTTTGGACTATTTATTATGTATTGTTAATTACTATGTATGTTGTATTAAGAAAAAAATTGAAAAACAAAAATAAATGTTAATAAATGCCTCAGCCAGATAATATGAATGTTTTATTTTAATGTAAATTATTCCATATATTTTTCTTGAACTACTATAGTTGTAAGAAAGTACTACCCGTGCTTACCTACTTTATGCAAATCATGATCACCAACTTGGTGATAAATAATATTATCAACCACGCTACGCTGCACTAGTAAAAAAAGTAAACTCAAATTTCCATTTAAATGATCTACCCGACATATCAGAAAAACTTTTTACAAAAAAGACCGACCTCTCTAAAAAAAAACACTAAAAGGATCAAAATAACTTTAATTTCGGAAGACGATGTTTCGCGGTATTGTTTGTTTCTTATCTAACACCGACTAAATAAATAAGAAACAAACAGTACCGAGAAGCACCGACTTCCGAAATTAAAGTTATTTTTATCTTTTTAGTGTTTTTTAGTGTAGTCGGTTTTTTTTTATGTGTTTATATCTCACTTTTTAGTTGCTATACACTTATAATCAGAGTGCCTATTTCTCATAAATATTCCAATTAACCCAAACAGTACTAGGATACATTGTTTTATTATGAAATTCCTGTGTTTCCCTTCCACCTTCTGGCTCCATCATCAGATCAGTTCGATAGTACCTACGACAATTCTAATAAACCCAAATACGACTGGGATACATTGATTAATTACCGAGTTCCGGTGCCTATCTTCTGGCTCCATCGTCATCATCAGGACACTTCGATGATACCATTTTAAACATAACTATTCAGAACCATTTATTTATTTGTTTCGTCATAGTCGCATAACTAGGTTCTCTGAGGTTCGCATAAGGAACAAAGAGGTTTTGAGAGCACTGTGTTGTCTAGACGTGAATAAAGCTAGTGGACCAGATGGTATACCAGCGATTATTCTCAAAGCTTGTGCGCCAGAGTTGTCTCCTGTATTGACGCGCTTGTATTGCCTCTCGTTTGGGACTGGTATAGTGCCCAAATCCTGGAAGCTTGACAACGTGCAACCCGTGCCCAAAAAGGTCAGTCGTACCTATCTTGCCAACAATCGGCCGATTTCAATAAACTCCATACTCTGCAAGATTATGGAGCGTGTGTCGAACTCACGTCTCATAGCATACCTGGAAGGTAACGATCTCCTCGATGACCGATAATACGGGTTTCGCCTCAATCGGTCTACTGGGGACCTACTAGTTTATACGACTCACTTGTGGGGCGAGGCCCTCGAGAAGAATGGGGAAACGACTGCCGTTTCCTGAGACGTCTCGAAGACCTTCGACAGGGTATGGCACGCTAGCCTTTTGAGTAAGCTTCGAGCGTACATGTACAGGCATTTCCCCTGGTCTGATTAACTGCGTAAAAGACTTCCTGAGAGAACGGTCTCTCCGAGTTGTTGTCGATGGATGCTCATCAGAGCCATAACGACTAATGTGTTTCTCAGGGGTCTCTTCTCTCTACAACTTTCTTCCTGCTGCATATCAACAATCTGCTGATGCCCAGTATTTATGGGTATGCAAACGATAGCACAGTTGTAGAGATATAGCTGCCAGGTGCTCGGGCTAGTAAAGAGCTAATCCGGTTCGAAAGAGAGGCTATTGTTGAGCGTACGAATATCTCACTTCAGGCGGTCTCCAGGTGGAGTGAAGCTAATCTGGTGGGGATCCAACGCCACCAAAACACAAGCGTGTCTGTTCACCGCTAAAAAGAACCCGTTCACCTTGGCTCCTTTGTTTTCGGAATATATCCTTGGAGTGCACTGACCGCCTGCAGCTCTTGGGAGTTCAAGTTTCCTCAAACCTTAATTTTTGGCGGTTTATTGAGTCCAGAGTCAAGGTAGCTGCTAGAAAACTCGGCGTTCTTGCAAAAGTCTGGCGGTACTTCACACCGGGACAGCTTTTAATGTTTTAAAAAGCACAGGTCCGATCGTGTGTGGAGTACTGCAGCCACATATGGGCTGGTGATGCAAAATGTCACCTGGCAGCTTTGGACTCAGTGGAAAAGCGTGCGAAGAGGCTAATTGGTGATAAGATTTGGTTAAATCCAATCTTCAAAGCCTTAAGTACAGGTGTAGGGTAGACAGCCTTTTGGGAATTACATGACTTGATTCCGCCATTTCATTTCTACCATCGGTCAACCTGATGTACGGCGAGTATAGAGAGCGATACGTTGTTGAAACCTCTACGGTCTGGACTAAGCGTTTCGCCTCGTCATTTATGCCGCGTACATCGAAGGACTGGATTAATTTACCTGCTAAGGTCTTCTTATCCGATTATAATTTGGGTGTCTTCCAGGCTAGAGTGAATAGGATCTTAATAAACTAGTGCGCCTCACCATCAACGATTGCATCACTGCTTACCATCAGGTGGAATGGCAGTCAAGCGTTAGTTTTTATCAAAAATAAAAAAACTATCTTTCTTCATTGTGATATCTATGTGAGTATGAAGTTTCGTTGGCCATTTCTGGTCTTCTTCATCAGTTCCACTTCATCAAATGTTACTTAAGTTTTCGATGAAAATACGTATCAAGATTTTATAATAGATATTAAAAAACTAATCTGGAAATGAAATGATTGAATCCAACCAAATTGAAATTGAAAAGTAAATTAAATTTCTAATTTAATTTACTTTTCACATCTTTTCAATCATTTTAAGTATAAGTCTTTTCGTAAAACTAGTTATTGTTCTCGGCATTACTTAAGCAAAACATGTAAAATATGATGTACGTAAACATAAAATGGATTATGTACGAAACGTCAAGAACACAATTTTGACAAATTCTTAAATGCTGCCATATGCAAAGTTTAATAATTAATTCGTGGCAACCTTTCGATGGCCAGAGTCTAATATCACTGTCAACACTAGAATTAAATCACTTTCGGTATAATGATGATGATCATTTACTTTGAAACGATTAAAAACACAGAATACAACACATTCTCCTGACACCTGACATAAACTTCAAGATGGCAGCAAAGATTAGTTCCAATTTCGGCCACGCGCCGACCCGACTTATCATGCACGGAGTCTACCATCGATCGAAGAACGTTTGCCTTTGTTGTTTTCGAGTTGCCATCATCAAAAATAAAGTACGCAGCTCTACAATCTGCAGCCCTTTTTTTAGTCTGGGACTCTGACTAATATATAGTTATCTGTGGTCTAGGGGTAAAAAAAATGTCTTTGTTTTCGTTTGTTGAATTCACGTCGTTGCATTGTTTATTGTGAAATGTAAAGTATTGAATTTCAAAGAATCTTCTTACAATTTAACCGTAACTCTCGCTGTTAATCACAAACTTAACAATGTCGGCTAGTGATACTCAGAAACCTGAGACTTCAAAGGACAATATATCGAGCAATTCGATCGATGAGGGTTTGCCCAGAGAACTGAGTCAGCTAAGCCTTTCAAGTGCTGCTAGCCAAGATGAGTTCTTTTGTGACACAGGGCATTCAGGGGCAGCTTTGAAAAATATATTTGGCTATTATCAATCTCAGAAGCTTTGTGACGTCGCACTTATTGCAGGAGGATGCAGGTTTGTTTATTTACATTAATTTTTCAGGTAAGTTTAAATAAAAGGCAAAGTATTTTTTAAAAAGTTCGTGAACCCAAATCCACACAATGGAATTTTTTACTTGCACTAACTACTGAATATCTCATTTGTCATACTTACTATTTATGCTTGGGTTATTGCTACTGTGCAAGTCATAAACATTAATCGAACAGCTCTTTCAATTATTGTGATAATTTACATCGTGGCAAAGCTTTTTCTTCCCTATATTTTGTTCAGGAAAGCGAACTACTTCACCCTTTATTTTTAACTATCAAGACTCGACACACTCAACTTTAAAAACTTTTGTGTCCTGAAATCATGTCCTAACAAAGGAATTATTTCAACAAAGTATGTAAACACTCAAATGTCGCTTAACCTTTCGAATACCTTAATTAGAGACATAATAGAAAGACAAAGAGAGAGTGAATGCTGGCGTTCACTTGGGATTTAATGAATTAAAGTACAGCAATGATTGTTAAAACTCTGAAAATATAATATATTTATAAAAGGTTTTTGAATCAAAGTCAAAGTCTTTTAAAGCTTAAAAAGTTTTTTATTTCAAATAGGCCTACATGGGCACTTATAAAACGTCAGAACCTAGTGCACGGTTCCAAATCGTTTGTTTCCTATGGAGAAGAACCGGCAAGAAACTCTATGGTTACTCTTTTAAAAAAAAAAATAGCTTCACGCCTATCATTTAACAAAGTAATGGCAAATGCAGGTTGTAAAGATTATTTGAACAGTCCTTTAGTTATGATAATTTACATCATGGCAAATCTTTTTTTCTATATCTTCCTTACGAAAGGTAAATTACCTCCTCTTTTATTTATATAAATAAACTAACACTACCTGCCTAACATTGAACTCTTTGTGTTCTAAAATCATGTCTTAACAAACAAAGGAATTATGTAAAAAAAAAAAGTATGTGGAGGCTATTTCCATTTTCCAATGCACATGCTGCAAAAAGTAAAGCAATGATTTATGAAAACACAAAAATTTCATAAAGGCTTTTGAATACTTCCACACCTGCCATTTAACAAAGTAATGGAAAAATTAGTGGCTGCTTAGACATATTAAGTTATGAACTTTTGCTGACTGTAGCCTATTTGGATATTTTATAAATAGAATAGAATAGAATAAACTTTATTGTACACCAAAATAGTAACAAAAACTTTTACATTAACTTAAATCTATGAGTACAAAGGCGGTCTTATCGCTGACAGCGATATCTACCAGACAACCTTAGGGTGGAATGTAAGAATTTGAAATAGAAACAAAAGGGGGTAGTCTGCAGTGTACAGCAAATTAATAATGTAAATATTAAATTAAAATTATATACTAGACTATACATAGAAATAATATAGCTGTTACATATAAAAGACAATATATAAATATTATATATATATATATATATATTATTATTATTATTATTTTATGTATAGGGAATTAAGTTAAACATGATAAAAAATCAATGCAAATGCCAAATGCCAAATTTCGGGATTCTGGGTCAACAGGAAGTACCCTATGAATTCTGAGAGTATTGAAATATACGTTTTTCGCGATATAAACGGCCGTATCTTTTTTGTAATAAACTTAGAAGTTTGATTATTTCACAGCTTCAAGGGACCGCAGATTTGAGTATATGGCTTTAATTTCAACTCGATACCTTCATGCGTTCCCGAGATGAAAGCTCTTTACAGACAGACGGACAGACAATAAAGTGATCCTAGGTTTTTCCTTTTGAGGACCCTAAAAAAATTAAAATTTGTTTTTAACAACCTGCTGCTATCACTTGTAATATTATTTTACAAGAGTAATCATCATCATACTAACATGTTAATTTTCTTTGCAACAGAATTCCAGCACACAAAATTCTACTTGCATCTTGCAGTGAGTACTTCGCTGCTATGTTCACTGGCTCGCTGAGAGAGGCTCAGTCGGTTGAGATAACACTAGAGCGAGTTGACCCACAGGCACTTCAGGACCTTGTACACTATTGTTACACTGGCACCATAGGCTAGTAACACATTTTATCTTTCATAATTAATATTAAGGTGCATATGCACTGCAGCAGAATCCATGAATCTGTAATCAGGCCTTAAGGCTGTGTATGGCACAGCCAACGTAATTAAATACTTTTATATAAATACAAACATTTAAGCTGCAGTACATAGGCATAATAATATTTTTTAAAGCAAAGTGGCTCATGCTGTCAACTGTTTTTATTTTTTTAATTTGCAGAATTGAGAGAGGAAACGGTTGAGGTGCTCCTTTCAACATCAAGCTTGTTGCAGCTTACTTCTGTTACAAATGCTTGTTGTGCTTTTTTAAAGAAGCAGCTGGATCCTTGCAACTGTCTGGGAATAGCTTTTTTCGCTGAACAGCAGTCCTGTTTGGATTTACACAAAAGTGCTTTGAAATACACATACCAGAACTTCATGCAGGTTCTTAATATTTTACAAATTATAATTTATGAAACCAATTTTTTTTATAGTTTAAAATCTTGTATAGTTTTTACTGAGAAACGGATTAATTAACATGATTTAAAAGATTAATAAATAAAAATCTTATATTTAATTTATGTTTAGGTGGTGAAACATCAAGAATTCTTATCACTGCAAGTCGATCAGATGGCCAACTTGTTAAAGTCAGATGATCTCAATGTGGTGACAGAAGAAAATGTATTTGAAAGTCTTATGACATGGGTGCAACATGACAGTGCAAACAGAGAAAGTCATTTACCCACTTTGCTGAAGCTAATCAAGCTACCTCTTCTATCTTCTGAGGTAATGGATTTATAATATTACTTGTAGAGTCAGTCTGTTTACTACTTGTAGTGTCAATACGATTTTTGGGTGCCACATGCAATAACATTACTTATGTTTCTGCACCCAGCCATTTATCTGTTGGTTAAAGCTGAACTTAACATTTTCATTGGAGCATTACTGGATGGAGTTGTAGGAGCACTAGACGCGACAGTTGGATATTACACTTTCTTAATATTGGGCATACCATTACCACCCAATTCGCCACAAACATTTAATAATTTATAATATAAATCAACAAAATGACACAGATTTGTTGTTTCAGTGATGCTCCCATATGACAAAAATTATAATAAATGTTAAGTTTGGCACCAAGTAGAGGAGAAGCAGGCTGTATGTTTCACCATAAGGTTTCAAAGGTAGTGGCAGCAAGTCTACCGATTTAACTTATTTTTTTACAGTAATTTAGATTTATGTAAGGAACATTATGACTTAATTTACCACTATTGTTATGCCAACTTGTAATATTTGAGTGAATTAATCAAATATTGTGCAAAAACTACCCTATATAAGCTCTACTGATAGACTGCCTAAAAGCAATCTGTTTAGGTACCATCATCTAAATAAGCTAATTTAGTCTACTAGACTACACTACACTAGTCAATGATTATTATCGGCATAATTGCTCCAAACGATGGTTTTCGTTTTTCTGATGATATTCCCGAAGACAACATCTGGTCTGTAAAGCGCTTGCTAGAAGCGTAGCTTCTTGCTCTGCCGTACTGCCGTACTCTGCCAGCAGCCGTTTGTGCAATAGCACTATAGGCTTATTAGATTTAGTTTTGATGACACTCTAAGCTGTATAAAGCCTTTATAAGCACTTATACAGCTCTTATAACTGCTAAATTGACCCAAATTATACAGCAACTTAATGCTGTGGAGAATAGTTGCTGTATAGTAGCTGCATAACAACTGCATAAAGGCCCATGTGTACACTCTAAGCTGTATATCAGTGTATAATGGAGCATTAACTCTACAGATACTCGCTTATATCTATGATATACAGCAAATTGTTGTAAATTTGTGTTTTAAGATAGAATTACGTAAGAATAATATTTTTAATTTTTACAACACTCGACATAATGAATATACTGAATGGCGAATATCCCATTATATATTTATAAGTAAATTAATGTTGTGGACTTGTTAAACTTAGTTGAATACTGAATTTATAGTGCCGATTTTGTTTCATTGTGAAAGTGTGTATTTTTTCATCATCAGATCAGCTCGATCAACCTTATAGCCAGAGTGCATCTCATGACAATTCTAATAATCCCAAACACGGTTAGGTTATATTGATTAATACAGAGTTCTGATGCACTCATCGACTACGCGTATAAACAAAGCAATTTCATTTATTACGACAGTTCTGCTGTGATCCTCTGGGGATTTCCTTTCCATATCTTTGAAGTCCATAATCAGATCATAACAATTTTTCTATGGGACCAACTTGGAAGCATAACTTCTCAATAAAAAAATGTTTTTCGAAATCAGTCTACAACTGTACGAGAAATCTGTGAACATTAGGGCTTTCAGTCTCGATATATTTTCGGGTCCCGGGACAAAAATATCGGAACTCGGACCAGTCTTAGGATTATCGGGAAAAACGAGACTTTTGAGACTGGTTAAAAAAAAAAGATTTATATTTATATGCTAGGCATTTAGGACATCAATACAAGATTATAATAAAGAACTTTATTAAAAACAGTATTTCAAATCGAATAAAATAAATTTATTTGAAAGCAATTTCAAAGTCTGGAAAACAGTATATAATTTTTACAAATCCTGCTCAAATTGTTAGCCTCTGTAGTAAATGCAGGCCCAACATCTGTCTTGTATTTCGACAGTTGGATGTACGAAGTCGTATTTCCTCCTTAATTTTATTGAATGCCGTTTCAATGAGTTGTTTGTAAGTTAGTCTAATGTGACTCAATAACAATTCGAAATATGAAGATTGTTTTATTCTTATTCAATTGTGGGTAAGAGATGGCGCTAGACAACCTGTATAGCTCTGTCTCTTACCCAAATAAGAATGAAACAATCTTACTTTGAACGTCATGGTAACCCCACCAGATGTGACAAGCACAGGCTAGTAAGTTGTGTACGTGATGCTTGGAGGAGGTCCATGTCTAATAGTCAGTGGACGTCTTTCTGTTAATCTATATGCATTACCAGTTATTATTTATTTCAGTACCTATGTAAATGTATGGTGATTAGGAAGTTAGGCATGATGGTTGACAGGATAGAATGGAAGAAAAAAACGTGTTGCTCCGACCTCAAATAAGATGGACAAGGACAGGAAGATGATGTAAATGTATGCTGATTGTTTATCCAATGTAATCTAATTTGTTACAGTATTTAATTGATAAGGTAGAGCTGGCCTGTGGCAATGTGCCAGAGTGCCAACCCCTTATCATGGAGGCGGTTAAGTGGCATCTTTTACCTGAACGACGCTCGCTTCTGTTCTCACATCGCACACGACCCCGCACTTCGACAATTGGACGTCTTTTGGCTGTTGGTGGCATGGATGGATACAAGGTATTTAAACAAATGTAAAAAAATAAAGAACTCAATGGGGAGTCGCGAAGAACACAGCTGCGCTGGGTAGCGTGTAGCGTGACAAAAGACAAATCACCAACGACGAGAGTTTGGAAAGACGACAGAGAGGCATTAACCCTATTTTCAACCTTTTCTGTACCACTGACAGTTAAAAATTTGAATATATAAAGTTATTTTTTAAACACTTTCTAATCAAGTTTAAACCATAAATAAAATTTTAGGGTGCCAGTAACATGGAAATGTATGATCCTCGAACTAACACCTGGACCCCGTTTATGCGAATGGGCGCAAGGAGGCTTCAGTTCGGCGTCGCAGTGTTGCAGAACAAACTAATTGTTGTTGGTGGCAGGGATGGGCTTAAAACTCTAAATACGGTATTTAATTTTACTCTTATTATTCTCTTGTATTAGCTTGGTTTGAATATTATTTATTCCTAGATTCAGTCGCATTGCCTGTACATATTTCAGGTTCTGTCAATGGGTCAAGACATTCAACAAAATGCTATCGTCTTTTAAATGGCGATACAAGTGTGTATATTGAGTTGTGGAGATAGGGGTCAATCTGCTATGTACATTTTTAGATTTGGAGCTTCAATTATGCCTATTATTTTGCATAGTTGAAGTTGCGCCTTTTACAATAACTAGAAACTTATTGAATGTTAGGTTGAATGTTTCGACCTGACTTCCTTGAGCTGGAGTGTGCTGGCGCCCATGAACACGCATCGCCACGGTCTCGGAGTCGCAGTTCTAGGCGATGGGCCCAACTCGCCTGTGTATGCAGTCGGCGGACATGACGGATGGATCTACCTTAATTCCGTTGAGAGGTATGTCGCGAAAATTATTATTTAAAATCTTTAATTTTGTACTAATTTTTTTAGTTGAGCAAAGATCGCGGCGACGAATGAATTATCCATACAAACGTAATACCAAAATCATTTGCAGTTTGAGATTTGCACATTTCCACCATATTATCGTGATATTCGGATTTAGACAATATTTAGTTTTAATTTTAAATAATATAAAATAGTTTTTGTCAAACGGAGATAGCAATATTTTTTTTTTTTTTTTTTTTAATTGATATAAACCAGTGCTTGACTGCGATCCCACCTGATGGTAAGTGGAGATGCAATCATTGATGGTCAGGCGCACTAGTTTATTAAGAGCCTATATATATTCCGCGAACAAATTTTGAATACGCACTTGCAGTTGCGAGTGTCATTCGCCAGGCTCTTAAGAACCTCCCTTTTCACTCGCCTAACACCGAGCATGGTTTAAAAGCTTGTTACTTAATCTAACGCAATCCAACGCGATGTTTGACGAAAATGCAACGAGAAAAAGAGAGATAACGACTGAAAACTCGGTTATCATTCGGTAATTCAGTAATTTACTCGAATATTTTACAAAATTAGTTTCAAGAAATACGTGTTTTTTTTTTAAACCCTTAAAAGTTTTTGAAAAAACATGTCGTCATTCAGAATCTTGATTAAATTTACAAGGCTTCTATTATTATACTTTTTTAATTTTTAAGTAAATTATGAAGTGTCAAAGTTCATGGAAAATAAGCAGATTTTCAGAGGCTATATTAGTTTTACACAAATTCATAAATTGATTTCAATAGAAGCCTAGATAATATCCACAAGATATTGTGTTTCCAAAATATGTAATGAAATGTGTAATAACGTCATAATCGCGTAAAAGCGGTTGTATGAAAAACAGTGAAAATGTATGCCCAGTTGCATCCCCATAAGGCGTTCAATCAGGTTATATTACGGAGCCATCTTTTAAAAAGTTATAATACAATTTGAGATGACATATCCAGTTACAAGCTTAGATATAAGGTATTTATAGTATAAAATCCTTTATAACCTAGCTGGTTACGAAGTATAACTGGCTGCCGCCGCCCGCGTAAAATTAGTACATCCCACCTTTAAAGAATTTAGCCATTAACCCGCCGGTACTCGCGTCTTTTTTAAGTCATGAACAGTCGCGCGTGGGTCGAAAAGGATTTTGAATGTATTGTTTTTAATAACTTAATTAAGATTCGGGATTATTTGTAAATTATTTAGAAAGAGGATAGCAAAACCTAAAAATATTAAATGTTTATTATTTAGAGAAAAAAAAAAATCACTAAATTCAAGAGATCACTGCAAAATCTTACTTTTTACGATATAGGAACTAAAAAATAATTTTAACTTTTTTTTATTTAATCTAGAAACATAAAAAAATCTTTTTTATTATCAAAAATATCCACCAACAATCGGAAGGCGTCAGTGCATCATTGGCTTCAATGATTGACCTTGGTACTTGGCTTATGATATTGTGACGCACAATTGTCGAAACGACCCATACTTACTTGACACGTCCGTACTGTCCAAAAGCCGCACGGGGACAGGCTGAGGCGGGGTGTGCGGATAGCCTGTGAAGCTACTTGAAGGTACTTAGTGCGACGACACGAATGAACTAATATAAAAGACTAAATTCATAGACCTTGAGCGAGGACAACGGGCTCTAATAAAATTAATGTACTTCAAAAACCTAAGGTACCCTACACAAAGTCTTTATCAAATAAGTAATTTACACTCTGTTCGCAAACTATATATAATCAAAACTATTCTCAGGAAACATAAAACTCTTAATTTTGATCCCACCTTAACCTTGAAAAGAAGAAAAGATATAATAGTTTTTTTTTTTTTTTTTTTGGGTGGGAAAATCATCCTAATGACATCCCCGCTCTTGGGCGGAACGGGAGATAGTGTCAGACTCTTACTGACTAAAAACCCACTCCTGTTCCTTCGTTGCCTTCGTCCTAGGGCCCCGGGTTTCGCTTTCACACTACCCAGGGCCCCAGTAGGCTTCGACCCTGCTGGGCCCCTACGATTTGCTGACATCTCCTTGAGGCGCGCGTGGAACAAAACGCGCCGTCGACGACTTGGGCTCGGTCCGGACGGTTACCGGACGGTCAGACGGCGAGCCACCCATTGCTCGGCGTCTGCAAGCCCGCGCCTACGGTGGCCGGAAATCGGGATCGGAATCCCGGCGGCGATTGGGGCGTGAGGACCTTTGCCTCACGCGATCGGCCGCCTCCTTTGCTAGCATTACTGCTTCGCAGAAGGAGGCAACCGCCTGCCACTCCTCCTCGCTCCGGACCATGGCCTGTACCAAGGCCCGGCGCGAGAGATCGCTGCCGCCGATCGCCCCCGCGAGGACACGGCGGTGCTCTGCCCAGGCGGGGCACACCTCTACCGTATGCTCCACCGTGTCCTCCGGGCGGTCCACACAATGGCGGCACCCGGGCGTTTCTTCCGCACGAATCCGGTGCAGGAACCTCCCGAACTTGCC
This sequence comes from Mythimna vitellina, assembly GCA_949316375.1. Taxonomy (NCBI): domain Eukaryota; kingdom Metazoa; phylum Arthropoda; class Insecta; order Lepidoptera; family Noctuidae; genus Mythimna; species Mythimna vitellina. The sequence continues at coordinate 14,023,878 of OX438693.1, read as the reverse complement.
ATGTCCGGTGAGGACCTGCGTCATGCGGAAGGTGAGGACGCCGTGAGGTCTTTCCAGCCACTCCTCAAAGAGGGGTCTTATCGCCATAATTATGGCGTGCCCAGCACTGGGTTGCGACAGTCGCTGTTGCCATTCCACCATGAGATCCCGCCGGAAGTCTTTCCGCCATGCCGCGACTTGGCGCGGCAGCGGAGTTTCGCCCCGGCGTTGCATCTCCATGCGAAAGATATAATAGTTGAAATTCCTAAAACTAAAACCAAGCTCGCCCGTATTCAATACGACAAACGCTCATCTCAGCTTTACAATCGAGTAAACAAAGAGATCTACATATACAATAAACCATTAACTGACTGTAAAAAAATAGTAACTAATTGGATAAAACCACTCACTTATGACGACACGGAGAAGCTACTGGAATAAATAAAACCTTACACTTTATGCTCTTATCATTCGTATTTGTACGTACACAGTCTGTTTTCATTCATTGCCATTTACACTCACTGTATTTTACATTAAATTTAACAAACCCTCACACTATCACCTAACTTTCACAAACACAGATGCTCACATTCAACATTCAAATTCACATTTACACACCTTTATATTCACAGTAACACACCTCAGTATTCACACTCACACACCTCCATTTTCACATTCACACAATTTCATAGTCATAGTCACATTCACACACCCTCATATTCACATTCACACACCCCTACCCTCAGTCACGCTTTTGCATGCTTCTTGTCTAGTTTTAATTTTCTCTTTTTATTTTAAATCGCCTGTTTTTATAACACTTAAAACAAGTAATTTTATGTTAATATTTTAAGTTTTGGAAGAGCGGAGTCTCCTAACACAGGCTTTTTTGCCTAAAAGGAGGCTCCAATCATTAGTTGTTAAGTTTACTTGTAAAACAAATAAAACATTTTTCATTTTTTCATTTTCATATAAAAACAATTATGGCACAAAAACTAGAGTACTGGATCTTTTCGACCCAGGCGCGACTATCCGCGGGTTAAATTCATCCTAATCCGTTACACAATTTGAAAATAAAAGTTAACCTGTCCTTATCTCAGGCTCAGGTTTCAGCCCAGAATGCAAATAAGACAGTTAATTAAAACTATAAGGATGCCATGATAATGGGCTTTTATATGTGCTTTGAAATATATTCACTTGTCCTGTAGATGGGACGCGTGCTCGCGTACTTGGACGATGGTGTCGTCGATGGCGGGTGCGCGCAGCACTTGCGGCGTGGCTGCACTGCGCGGGCGACTGTACGCGGTAGGCGGCCGCGACGGCGGCGCCTGCCTTCGCTCCGTTGAGTCCTATGACCCTGCGACCAACCACTGGACCAACTGCGCGCCCATGACGCGTCGTCGTGGTGGTGTGAGTGTGAGTATAAAACTAACATACATACCAAGCTGCAGGCTCACAATGGCAGCGCCTGCCTGCGCTCCGACGAGTGCAGCTCCACCAACTGCGCGCAAATTCAAAACAAAGTTAACAACAAACACTACGCCTTAACCAGCCATAAAACCTGAGATATATCAACCAATTCTCGAACCACTCGTAGACTTCAAGAACCTGGTCTGAAAGGCTGTTTTGCTAGGAAAAAGTCCTGGCTTACCGGCAAGAACAAAAGGAAAATTTTACAGAAGATTGTTTGAATTTCACAGTTATTGAATATTAAAAAAAAATTACCTCTCTGCAATACTTCTTTATTTTTTCCCCAAAGCCGCAATCATCATCATCATGATGATTGCGCAATGACCAAAGAAAAACATTTTTAGATTTTTTTTTTCTAACGGTGCGTTGGATTAAAATAAATAAAATGTAGATTAAGGGGTAATATAGCATATAAAAAATTATGTTGGGTACACCTGTATTCTCTGGTTAGTTATGACCAATAAACAATTTTCATCCCCTTCCGTAGGGGTGATAAATGAATTTTGTTTTTTATACTCGATTTTTCACACTCTTTTTACAAAACAATCAGAAACGTTTTTACCTCTCCGGATAATTTGATTCCATCTTTATTAAAAAATGACCTAATTTGGCTATACTAAGAGGCGAGGGCAAAGAGGACCCTCAAATCTTAGAACTGTTTTCTTTCCGCACAGACTCCATCAAACCATTGTTATAGCTGTCACTTTTGTCCATATGTTTTAAATTTATTTATTACAGTATAGAGTACTTACAGCTTAAACAAACTAAAAATAAAAACAAACATTGACGACAGCAAGCCAATTACAAGTCCTCACGTATAGTGTCAGACTTAAAATTGAGAAGTGAGCGTATAATAATTAAGGAATAGACATCACGGTTCTTACTGAGAATTTATCTATTTGGAAATATACTTAATATAAAACCCAATTTTAAATTGTGCAGGTATGTGCAGCCGGTGGTTTCTTGTATGCCTTGGGAGGCCACGAAGCGCCAGCCAACACCGTGGGTGGTCGCTTGGCTTGCGTCGAGCGATACGATCCGGTCGCAGACTCTTGGCTTCTACTAGCGCGACTCTCATATGGCAGAGACGCCATAGGATCCTGTCTGCTCGGAGATCGGATTGTTGCTGTTGGTAAGTTATAATTAAAGTAAATTATATCCGTTTCTCTGGTTACTGGTGTCCACATGAAACGTCGCTTACCACTTAAATTTCTCAAACCCTAATCTATGTGAATAAAATTGAAGTGTCTGTTTGTAATATCAGAATAACATTTATTGCTAAATACATATGAAAATATATTGGATACCTGTAACAAAAACGTAATTTTTGTAATTTTTTTTTCTGTCTGTTTCTTTCGACTAATCTCCGAAATGGCTGGACCAATTTTGACGGAACTTTTACCAGTAGATAGCTGATGTTATAAGGAGTAACTTAAGCTTGTAACTGTAACCAAATAGCTTTGTCCTTTTTTACGAGTCTGACGAGGACGAAATCACAGGGCACCACTTTAACTCGAACTGAATTGGTGCTACTAAGTAGAATCAATTTTGTGAATTTTTGGGAGAAATCTGTACCTAGTGCGAAAGTAAGTGTAGTAAAAATATTCAATCTGTACACTTGACCAAGATAACTGGGAGACTTGGTCGTTAACTCGCCTGATTAAAAATTCTTAATAATAATTTGTACAACCCTGGCTAATAAAACATTATCATTATCAGGTGGCTATGATGGCGTGCAATATTTGTGTGTGGTGGAAGTTTACGACTCCGAGGCGAACTGCTGGCGGAAGCTCGCCCCGCTGACGACGGGGCGCGCCGGCGCCGCCGTGGTGGCCGTGCCGCCGCCCAAGAACGTCTTCTGATACAATGCTATCCGCCGCCCGGTGGACACAGCTAAGTTTATTCCAATTCTTTCTATGTCAGACCCTGAGGACGACGATGGTGATGACTATTCAGCTGTATACTACTAATCCTACGAGTTTGATAAACACAGAGACTTCATACTTTCAATCTGCAGGTTTAAATGTGTTATCCAAATATACAGGATGCCAGATAAACTTGGTTATCCCAAGTTCATTGACCTTTTCCTATTATCTCTGCTAAGATACCCGAAAAACAAAAGAACGATTTTTCTTTACTAGAAAATGTAAAGGATCGAGATAGATGTCGATTCAAGACAGCTTTATGTCATTATTTACGTTTTTGAAGTCAAGAATATCATTTAATGTAAGAGGGTCAATGACCGTTATTCCAACTTTATCTGGCGTCTACCTTAGTAAATTGATTATTTCACGGCTTAAACTGGCCTATTTTACTAACGACTAAAGCTGCACAGTTGTTGGTCGTTTATTAATGTATTTTCTTATTTCAAAATAGTAGATTCTCATTTTAGTGTATGTTTACTCGTAAGTATCTATACATATTAAATTGATGCAGCCATATGAGGCGTTCTGATTTTGTGTTTAATAAATCAATAAACTATCTAGGTTTGTCATCCAGTTGGGATTGCAATCCGATCCAGCGGATCCGATACTATTATTCAACCGGATCCGGGGAGCCCGATTCAAAGATTCAAAGCATTTTATTTCAAATATATATTATATATATATATTATTATATATTATTATATATCATTATATATCATTATATATTATTTATATATTTTATTTACAGGCACTTTTGAAATATCAAGAAGTCAGTCAGTCAGAAAAAAAATGATGCGAATTGCATATTCCGAAGTGTTAGATCTCTATGGAGAAGAATATGCAAGAAACTCCAAGGACACTCTTTTCTATCATGTTATATATTACAAATATCTTCGTTTATGGACATGACACGAATATTAGCACCACTCAGCTCAACCATTTTGAAGGGAACCGAATGATCCAACATACGCGCCACCATCAGTGAGACATTTAGGTGAGCATTGCAAACTCTCTACTGCCATGCTCATTTATGTCAAACAAGTCCAATAATAATTTAAAAACCATAAATAGCTCCATGATACAAACATTTACAAACTGAAAAAAAATGCTTCTACTTATACAATACTATAATATTTTCAAATATCAAAAACATTTAAAAAATAATAATCAATTTGTACGCCCTAGTGGTAGTGGAGCCAAGCATTTTCAGCAAAAAAAAAAAATACTGAATGGATTTCAGTGAAACTAGATACACGGTTAAACCATGTCCTGGAATAACACATAAGTATGATACTTTTTACCCTGGGAGTATGTTCTTTTGGTATATTAATTTTCTACTATCACGCGGGCGAAGCTGCTGCCTGTAGCTATTATCATATAAAGTTATTTGGTATATTTCATTTCAGTAACGTTAAAAATATATAATAAACGTGAGATACATACTGTTGATGTAATAAAATTTATAGGGTTCCCTACTTGATGATTCGATTTTTATTATATCGAACACAGTATGTCGATAATTCAGTTGTACGACGTTTTATCCACCGATGCATTATTCAAAAAAGTAAGTTTAAAATCATAAGGTCTATCGTTTAAAATACATGTTGATAACATAATTATAATTAACACCCTGATCCCCGTTAGTTTAGAAGGGAAAGGGTTTTTAGGGATTTTTATCATAATAGACTAAATAGGTCTAACGATTTTATATTCAATGTATGCTCATAAAAAATAATTATTTTTATATCAATCGTTTATTATATTAACTGATCATTATATCAAATAAAATTATAGATTCAGTCGTTATATCTTGTAAATATAAGAGATTTTGTAATTATATCATATATTACTTACCCGATACAAAGTGATAATATTGATTAAATCGTCTGGCCGGATCCGATCGAACTGATAAAGATACTACCGGATTGCAATCCCTGTTACCTGGCTTATACGTTCGGGACTCGCGACGCCAAATTTATTGTGAATCGTAAATTAACTGCTCCCCTAAAGTTGATGTTTTTCTCTAAATTCCTCATCTAGATAAATTAATACTGTCTCAATTGTATTATGTGTCTATGATAACCATCAAAAGCTTTACGCCTTCTTTTATAACGGCAGCTAATTTAGATGTGTTTATTCTTGCCATGTACCCTAGTTACTTGAGATTGGCGCAATTTAGGTTTTCTGTTGGTTGTCGCCTAATCATTTACTGTGTTTTTACAAACGATCCATCTTTTTGTTGTGTCATTTATTCATTTTTCACGATTCATCGACCATCAGCAGGCTCTTTTTAATCTTCTTTCTTATTTGCAAGACTGTTACTAAATTGATTCCAGTATCGAATTTAAAGGCTATAATAGCTAGACTTGACATTTTTATATGTTGTATTTAGTAGATGTATTTTGACATTTCCTTAGATATTCAATGTGATCAATATTATCTTGTAGTTCATAATGTTATATCCACATGTATTTTTCGATGAATTACTTGATGTTCTTAAGATAAGGCTCAGCTTCTTGATTTACATTCGGAAATGTTTTAGTTATACATAGTAATATGAAAAAAAGAATTAACTGTTCCGAAACATTAGATAATAATATTCTTGATTGGTAAATGGTAACTGATCTCAGTACTAATAATGCAAAATAAATAAAAGTTCTTAGTTTTAGTTATAAATATTGCTTAGGAGACTGCTAGTAAACTAAGTTCTCTCATTTACATAATTTGTAACATCCAATGGTGGTGGTATGTTAGTTATATGCAAGCCTCAGCCGCAATCGAGGCCTTCTTTTTAATTCACATACATACCACCATTTAGATAAAATGTTCACGGTAAACAGTATTTGGTTTACTGGTATTTTTATAAGATTATACTGAATTATGTTTTACTGTGATTTTTTTTGTTGCTCCGTACTTAAAATATTTTTTATACCAACTGATGTGAAATTATATGAATATTTTTCTTTATATAATTTTAGTTTTAATTTTATATGATATTTTGGTCTGAGCTATAATCGAATATTTAAAGAAAAATAATGAAATGTCGTTACTGGAAATATGAAAAAACGTGAGGGTCATTTACCTAAAATGTAAAAATGTACCTTAATATGATTAATGTAAGAGTATTTTACGCAAAACGTAAAAATGTCCCTTACGTTAATTCATACTTGTGTTATCGATGTTTTAAAATTTTGAAAACGCTCGCAATATGCTCGTAAGTGTCTACTTGAACCCGCTATCTTGAATTTTTTACTAGTCCGAAAATTTGTAAACTGCACATTGACTTCCCTAAATTTCAAGCATGGCTGTGTTCAACTATACAGCCGAGGAGCAGATAATTATATTAAGTTATCAAATCATTATGATCTTACTCATGTAATTTTTTTGTGTCTATATAATTATATAATGACATTTTGAGTGATAAAATTAAACTATGAATATTTAACTTTTATCCCCTGCATCCATGCAGGATTATTGTAACGCGAAAGTATATCATTATCGCATATTATAATGTACTTCAATTATTCCTATATCGCGTGTAATATTAGTAACAGTAGTTTTATATTTTATACTTCTTAATTATTTTGATGGCGAACAGTATTAATTAACATTTATTGTTTATGGATACGTATCTGGATGGCGAAAATAAAAATATCAACGACCAAAATATCGAAATTTATCTCTAACTGTTACACGGATTTCGTAATTCGTTTTACTCACTTCCTCTTTCCCCGTCATCTCCGCCATCGAGTCTCTTCACAGGGAAGGCTAGGTTGTCGATTGGAAGATTGTGATTCCGATATTCTTCAAACATGAATATGTATTTTAATAGAATCTAAGCACTGATATTTATTTCTTTGGTATTCAATTTAAACATTTTAAACGTAAACCAATTGGCAATATTAACTTTCAGCTATTTTAAACTGCAACAGAACCCTTAGATATTTTGGTCATTCAGATACTTGTCCATTTTCATACTACTTGGTTCCGTAATTTAATGTTTTAGGGGACCACACTGTGATGTTAGTGCTAGGAAATTGCTAGGGTAATGAATACTGATTAGTAAAAAAGAATGACATAATATATTTTATGTAGCGTTAGTGGCGTTACTAAAATTATGTTGATGCGGATCAAACAGCTTCCGAAAACAGTTTTGAATGGAAACCCAAAAATTATTGGTTTTTGTAAAGCGTTTTTAATTGCCCAATCTATTGGTGTGGGGTAAAGGTTAGTTATATTATAATTGCTTGTATTATGTACCCGATGTGATAAGTAGATTAGTTTTTCCGGACAACATATTTTACTTTTTTATGAAATAGCAAACTGAGAATTCCTTTTTCGTATGCGTTTCAACCGCGTAGCCATGACAATATTTAAAAAGAAAAACTATGCCAAGATTTTGTAAAAATTTGTTAAAGTCGATTCCCAAAACAAAAATTTTTTCAAGTTATGGTTTAAAAGTTATAAAGGTTTAAACGAGGCCGCGCCATAGAAACGCGGGGAACCGCGCGATCTCGGAGATCTTTAAAACTAAGCGTTACAGAGACCTGAAATTTAGGTAAATAACAGATCAGATATGTAAAAAAATAGAAAAAATCCTAAGTTTATATTTTAGGAGCTGTAAGACTGAAACCCTATGGCGGTACCATTGAAACTTTACTTAAATAATGAAATAATATTGAAACTTTAACTTAAATAATTACGAGACCTTTTCTAATAAGCCCTTTAAGTATTTGTACTAATTAAAAATTAGTGGTGTATAAACCTAGGATATTTTTCTATATTTTTACAAATTCGGCCACGTTCAAACCTTTATAACTTTAAACTGTAACTTTGACAAATTTATAGTTTTGGGAATCGACTTTAACAAATTTTTACAAAATCTTAGTATATTTTTGCTAATTATCGCCACGGCCGCGCGTTTGAAACGCATACCTTAACTTTCAAGCCACTAAGCCTCTTGAAATATACTTATTAACCAAATTCAAAAAGAAAAGTTCGACTATCTATTTTATTTATATTTGGGTTTGCTGAGTAAGTAAGTAAGTAAGCCAAGCACGGAACAGAGACAGTTGGCCTAAACGTAAGAGCAGTGGAGTTGTGGATGATTGGTTACATTGTATTATTCATATTTTTGTTTAAACAGTTTTTAAAACATGATTAATTGACTATAATATTAAAGTAAATTACCGCTACTTGATGTCAGTAGATACATATTTTTGGGATTTATATCGTTCTATCTGTGTAGATATAACTAATAAAAAAATAGCAAAATACATTTCCGCAGGTACCTCTTTAACGGCTACTTATTTTAAGATTACTGCAGTTTCCAATGGGTACCGAAAACTCTAATTTTTTTTCTTAGTAAGTACCTATTTATGGAGAAGAATGTATTAGACGTGTTGCCAAATTAATCAACTACCTATCTAAAAACTTCTCGTGATGTATTTTTAAATAAATATTATTGTAGCCATTTATACGACTTTTATTTTCGGTAATACATCCTTTTTCCTTTCGTATTTTCGCACGTCGGATCGTTACTGCACGTACAACACCTCTAGTACAACTTACGTCCTACACGGAAAGGGATATTCGAGAATATTTGAGATACTGCTTCTGCCCATGGAATTAAACAACTTTCTTCAAGGAAATCATAGTAAATAACACAAGTTTAGAACCAGGGTCCTGGAACGAAGTCAAAGAAGGAACATAGGAGTGGATTTTAGTCAGTAAAAGTCTGACACACCCTCTCCCTCCGCCCTAGAGCGTGGGATGGTATTGGACGATTTCCCATCTAAAAAAAAAGGGGCCCCCGGTGGTTCTGTCCAAATGCAAATTGCCCCACTTGCAGCTCGTCACCGAGTTGTTTGACCAGTTTCGCGTTGTAATCTCGATCTTTTCGTCTGTCCAGACTTCCGGAGTGTTTGTCTGTTTTATGTTGCCAGGTCCAGTCGGTTTTTAATGAGTTGACTGGATCTCGTCCGGAGATTTTTCGCACCCCTTGCCCTTGCCTCACCGTACCCTTGACCGCTACCGCAGTTAAGAGAAGACAGAGTTCGGGCCATTTTTTCGTCGCGGTTCTCATATAGAGAGGGTTGCCTTAATCGCCATACTCGGCAGGCGGGTTGGCGATTGCAGTATGGTTGTCGTAATACACAGAGAATGCTGCTGCCCATTCTCGGAATCTCAAGTGTATCCCTTAGTCTACCACACCCACGGGAAGTGATGGAATGGTGCTATTCTTTACTTCCGTCACCATACGGTACGGTGCTGTGCCTTATGGTGTACTTTACTACCTGTAATATCAAATCTATTCGAAAAGCTGTTACCTAATGAAACGGCTAAAACCGACAATACCAGAGCACCATGTTGGTTTTTTAGAAAAACGCTCAACTGTCAAGTGTGCCATAGAATCACGGACGTCCTTGAAGACAAGAAGCTACGTTGGTAAAGGCATAACTATGAGCATAAAAGTAATATAAAAACTAAAGAGCCCATTACCGAAGCAGTTTGCAGATATTCTACGTTCTATACGAAGATAGAGTCTGTCTGTCAAAAGCGCGACCTGAGAAAATGAGGTGAAATAAAAAATATATTGAATGTGGTATTACTCACACACTAGAAGGAAAATGTTTTGATGCTTTTTTTTTGTATTTACGACAGTCATATAAATAGTTGTTTACGAACTATATTCCTAATTTAAGGAACGTTTTTAGAAATTTTAAATATATTAAACCAATACGCCTTTAACGACATCGCACACTCTGTAACATTCAATTTCCTTACAAAACAACAAATAGAATCCGCCTATATACCGCTACTGCAAAATATATACACCCCTAGCACAGCTACCGTGAAGTTGGAAACATTAGGTCTTATGTTTGAAATTCTTAAGGAAGTCAAACAGGGCGACCCGTTGTTCCCTAAGTTTTTCACTTGGACGAAGTCTTTCAGACATTAGCAGGCAAATGCGAAGAGAAGGGCATTGTCATCGGCGAATCGAGATTAACAAATTTACGTTTCGCTGATGATATTTTCCTTTTGTCTCCTAGAGCCACAGGAGTAGATGCAAATGCTATAAGATCTTAGCGATGCAAACGATGGTACGGATCGACTGGCAAGACAGAAAAAGTTCAGCAGCTATTGCGCTCAAACTTGAGAATGTTCGGTCACTATTTTCCTTCACTTTTGCGATATTAACTGCAGTTGAAGACATTGATGACATACCAGACCTATTTTTTTCAAAATTAGTCAAGAGTTAACGGATTATTATTAGTTAGGAGTTAACGGAATTCAAAGCCATAAAAAATAGGAACGAACGGAAAAATATACTATTGTCAATGACGAGTATGTTTTTACTTTCGTTACGTGACAAATGCTGGTTTGCCTGAAACAACAAATTGGTCTTCAAAATATTAGAATATTTCACCACCACCACGTGCACCACGTGGTTTATCCACCAACCCGCACTGGGCCCGCGTGGTGGATTACGGCCCATTCCCTCTCCTAGAGAGGAGGCCTGAGTCCCAGCAGTGGGAACATTATAAGGCCGACTATGCTATGCTATGCTATTGTTATTTAGTAGGATCAAGATTCTCATATATTAAAATAATGTTCGTTTTGTATTAAAATTACTATCACCTATTATTGACCTAGACTGAACTAAATAATTATTGATTATTTTAAAACCGATTTCCGATCTCGGAAACTGACCGATATACGTATCGATATTTTTTCCTAGATATATCAAGGCCGATATTGATATTTTTATAAATATCGATATATCAATGTTTTCATCACAGCCCACATCCCTACAATGACAGACTGACGTGCTTTTGACAGCTGAATTATGTTGCCATTTTAATTTTTTTTTTAAACTAGTTTGCGCTTTCATTAAACACACTACTTATTCAGAACTGAAACAAATAAAAACTGGCGTATCGCAAAGAAGTGTATTAAATCCGGTCCCGTGCCTTGTATACATTGCCACAGTTTAGCCTGATAGTAGTACTACACAAAAAATATTTTGGGAGCAGGTATAACTCTTAATTCTCATCTGAATGAGATGAGAACACACCGTTTGCAACAGTGTTGCCAAGAATGTTGTAATCATTACCTACCAGATTTTTATATTTTTTATTCATGATACAACACTTGCTGCATGCAACTATGTTTCTATGTTTTTTTTTGTCTGACAACATCAGCCGGTTTCCATTGTTCATGCTATTGAGATCGTGATTTCTTTACGCCGTTATTAGCAGATCACGAGGATATCAAGATAAGTTCTTTGCGTTGAAAGTGATTCAAATTTCTAGAAAACATGGCCTTACACGTACCGAAAGCTCCGGGGGTACCCTCGATGTTAAAAGAAGGGGCACGGGTAAGTTTATCAATACATAACCAACAATTTGTGCGCCCACTCCGAATGGTTCATATGTTTTAACATCTTTTAATAATTTCCCGAATTTTCACCTAATAACGTTAATTTTATGTAAAACATGATGCCCATAACGAAAACTAAGTAATTTAACTATAATAATTATAGGTTTGTCACATATTTATATTCTAAAACGAAGTCTAACAAAATGCTGTTCTAGAACTTCTGGAAATAAAGATTCCAATACGAGGTCGTCTTTTCATCTAATTACTCATAAATTGTTACTATTATTTTATCATAAATAAAAGTTTCGTAATTTAATCCTTCATATTTTTCTTTTTTGTTTATGGTCAAGCACGACTTTCCTCTTAAAAAAGTTTGAATGTTATTCATCATGATTCTTCTGTTATTAGATGTTCTCTGGGCTGGAAGAAGCAGTTTACCGAAACATAAATGCATGCAAACAATTCGCCCAAAGTGTCCGTTCAGCATATGGCCCAAATGGAATGAACAAAATGATCATCAATCACATTGATAAGCAATTTGTAACTAGTGATGCTGGTACCATCATAAGAGAACTTGATGTAGAGCATCCTGCTGCTAAATTGATGGTGCTGGCCAGTCAGATGCAAGACTCTGAAGTTGGTGATGGTACAAACTTTGTTATAGTCTTCTCTGGCGCCCTTTTAGAAGCAGCAGAAGAATTATTGCGTTTAGGTGTAACGCCTAGTGAAATTGCTGATGGATATGAGAAAGCTCTAGAGAAATGTTTGGATATTCTGCCTGGACTTGTCTGTGAAGAAATTAAAGATTGCAAAAATGTTGATGCAGTAATCAAAGGAATCACTCCCTCAATCATGTCCAAACAGTATGGATATGAAGATTTTATTGCAGCACTGGTTGCTAAGGCATGTATTGCTATTCTTCCTGAAAAAACCACATTCAATGTTGATAATGTGAGAATATGCAAGGTATGTATTGATAATTAAATTTATAGTAGTTTTCTGTAAGAATGACTAATAATTTGCACACACACTAACAGTGAAAACCAAATTTTTCTTCTTCTCTTTTAAAATTATTTTAAAATTAATTTTTTGTTTTAGATTCTAGGGTCAGGTCTATTACAGTCAGAAGTTCTTTCTGGCATGGTGTTCAAAAGAGAGGTTGAAGGAGATGTAACTTCTGCTACAAAAGCCAAAGTTGCTGTGTATTCTTGTCCTGTAGACATCACCCAGACTGAAACCAAGGGAACAGTATTGATCAAATCAGCTGATGAGCTTCTAAACTTCAGCAGAGGAGAAGAGTCTCAGCTGGAGAAGCAAATCAAAGAGATTGCTGATGCTGGAGTCAAAGTAGTGGTTGCAGGTGCTAAGTTTGGAGACATGGCTTTACATTTCTTGAACAAATATGGTGTTATGGCTGTGCGTCTGAATTCTAAGTTTGACATCCGCCGCCTTGCAAAGACTGTTAATGCTACTGTAAGTTATTTTGTTATTAACCTTTATGAGCTTAAGTATTTAGTTTTATTGTTCTTTTTTGGATGTCCTTTTAATAAGTGTAATTTATAGAATGTAAATTATTGACAAATTAGGTTCTTTGATTGTGGACTGGTGGTATGTTCTCTATAAATAGAGCTGTTTTATAAGATTCTCTGCACAAAAAATTAAGATATGGCCCTAAAAACTATTTATGATATAAACTGGGAATAGTTTTTACAAGTTTTACCTGTTATTGAACACCACACTTAATAAAAGTTGGTTTCTAAAGAAAATACATATATACAAAAGTAATATTAAATTATAAGTACATACTAAAGTTCCCTCTTATTTTTTAAGGTCCTGCCTAGACTGACAACACCTACTGCTGAAGAGCTTGGATATTGTGATTCTATTGGTGTGGAAGAACTTGGAGACACTCGCGTTGTTTGTTTCCGCATGGACAGCTCAGAGTCACGCATATCCACTGTTGTCATCAGAGGCTCTACTGATAACTACATGGATGACATTGAAAGAGCTATTGATGATGGTGTCAACACATTCAAAGGAATTGCCAGAGATGGAAAGTAAGTAGTTCTGATTTTATTACAACATCTTATTACAGTACTGTCAAAATATTATAAGAAGTACTAGTGGTCCCAGCAGATGTCCTGCACGAAAGCTCGTATTTTATCAGAAAAAAAAATTTAGAACCTGATTGTAGTGCCTACCAGGCCAAATTGTATTTACAACCCATCCAGGGCCACTTAAATATACACACAAAATGTCATCCACATTGGTCCAGCTGTTTAGTAGTGAAGTGACAAACATACATACAGAAGAATTATATATAAAAAAAAATCTATTTCTAACACAGCACCTTAAATTTCCTTCTGCAGATTCTTACCTGGTGCTGGTGCAACAGAAATTGAATTGGCGCAGCAGCTCCTTCAGTACGCTGACACACTGCCAGGCTTAGAACAGTATGCAGTAAGGAAGTTCGCAGTGGCTTTGGAAAGCATTCCACGTGCCTTAGCAGACAATTCTGGAGCCAATGCCACAGCAGTTGTTAACAATATCTACAAAGCTCACAAGGTGACTCCTATATTTTTATTGAAATAAATTACTACTAACATGAATCCAAAAGAACCTAAGTTTTAAGCCAAGTCCATTGAATGCCTTGGCTCCAATAGTCATTTACTTTCTTTAAAAAAGATGGGAGTAGGTACCAACCCTAATAAAATACATCACAAGTAGAGTTTTTGTTGTTTTGAGAAATTATTCTGTAGACTTGTTTGCCACTATTTAATTAATATGTGCATTATCTTGTTTTCAGGAGGGCAACAAAAATGCAGGTTACGACATTGAATCTGAAAATAACGGTGTCTGTGATGCTAAAGAGAAAAACATATTGGATTTATATGTCCTAAAGTATTGGGGGCTTAAATACGCCGTCGGCGCAGCTACAACCATTCTCAAAGTGGACCAAATCATTATGGCTAAGAGAGCAGGAGGACCAAAACCGCGCGCGCAAGCAGGAAGTGATGATGAATCTTAAGTTTATGCAATATAATATCACAACTATTATTATTTCGCAAAGTATTTTAGTTAAGTTCTGAGAATAATAACCCTTTTTTGCAGTTAGGTAAACTGCATTTAATTTTAAAGAAATAATTTAGTCTTTAAAATTACTTTTAAAAAACCTCACTGTGTCTTATGCATATTTATGTCTTTGTTGTGATGATTACCAGGAAGAAAATGAAGTGCTTATGTGACAAAAAATTTCTACAAAATTATTGTACTCTGTCATGAATACATTAACTACTAAATAATAAATAACATATTTAACATCAATTACATTTTAATTTTTATAACATAATAGAATTACCTTGATGTGTTTTTTTTTTGTTAATTTTACCCTGGATTATCCATTGCTGTTGTATTGACAGGCCTGGCGCACTCTGCGCTGCAGGCAGTGGTAAATTGTTAGCTTTACATACTCTTTGGGCAGTGGCGTGCCAGATACCTTTATAGGGGGCAAGACAAGGAACCTTGACTTATCTGTAGTACTACTCACCGATATAATTCTATTCAGAATTAAAAAAAAAAAACATCCGCCGTCACATTATCATCAGAGCAAAATTTCTTGCTGTAATGCCGATTTTAATTGCTACATTTTCATTTGTTAATAATAAGATAGAAATTATGTAAACTATTTTATACGACGTAGACTATATCTACACTAATATTATAAAGAGGAAAACTTTGTTTGTTTGTTTGTAATGAATAGGCTCAAAAACTACTGGACCGATTTTAAAAATTCTTTCACCATTTGAAAGCTATATTATCCACGAGTAACATAGGCTATATTTTATTTTAGAAAAAAATAGGGTTCCGTAAGATATTTGAGTTTTTCGGTAAAAAGTCAACTAGAAAACTTACTTATTTTGCGTACGCTGCCTAAACTATAAAAGATAGAACCATAAAATGTTCTAATTAATTGTAGATCTTATAAATATCTACAAAAAAGTTCGCGACACACTATACCTATCTATGTCGAGTGAGGCACAAAAACCGTTTTTTTATTTAAAAATCTTGATTATTTTTAGGACTATATTTAAACGCGTTTATTTTATTCATGCTAATAATCCTTATCAAAATAAATTATTTCGTCACTAAGTATAGTTTATGAAGACAATATTTGATCTTTGAATGATTAAAATTGGACGTTTAGTTTTGAAGTTATGGCAAAATTAAAATATTACGATTTCTGCTGCACGGCCCGTATACCACATTATTGGCATTTTTTGCTCTCTGTAATGAAGATGAATTCGCGAAAAATCTTCTGTATCATGAGGTCCCGCAATACTATACATGGGCAAATAATAAATTCACTAGAAGGAGGCGTGGTGAAGATGTAGTTGGACATCCGGGGATAAAAAAAGATGCCGCTTTAGGTAGAGTCTACGGGATACATCCATCCCAATCAGAGTGTTTTTATCTTAGGATTCTTCTGCGCCACGTACGCGGTCCGACCTCATTTGCATACCTTAAAACTGTAAACGGTATTGTCAAAGAGACGTATCAAGCAGTTTGCCGTGACCGAGTTTACTTGAAAACGATGACCATTGGGGTAACACTTTAACTGAAGCTTCGTTATCACATTTTCAAAACGTACTTTAAAAGACCTCCGAAGCTCTGCTAATGTCATGGGTGGTATCACTTTTGTATTTGCTGTAGATTTCCGACAAACGCTTCCAGTCTTCAACAAGGTACGCGAGCAGATATTATGAAGGCATGTTTAAAATCGTCTCACCTTTGGACATCTGTACAACATTTGAATTTGCGCACCAATATGAGAGCTCATCTACATGGAAATACATATAGCAATTTTCCACAACAGCTGCTGAAACTAGGAGAAGGAATTTTTCCATCTTTAAATTTGGGCACCGATTATGCGGTTACTTTGGATGAGTCTCTAGGCCAAATAGTCCATAATTTAGAAAGTCTGATAGATGCTATTTATCCTGACATCGTAAACTTACATCAAAATGATTTTGCTTGGCTGTGTTGTAGAGCAATAGTTTCTCCCAGGAATGAAACAGTCAAAGAAATAAACAATTTAATTATGAAGAAAGTATCGGGTGAAGAAATCTATAGACACCGTCACTAACATCGAGGACGCAGTGCTCTACCCCCAGGAATTTTTAAATTTTCTAAACTCCGCTGGGCTACCACCTCATGAACTATCGTTAAAAGTTGGCACGCCGATAATGCTTCTCAGAAATTTAAGCCCTCCCAACATGTGTAATGGCACGAGACTTCTTATAAAGGAGCTAAAAGATAATTTAATAGTAGCGAAGATTATCACCGGCCCTGCAGCTGGTGAATTAGCTCATATACCAAGAATACCCATGATCCCTACAGATTTGCCTATACCCTTCAAAAGGCTCCAATTTCCAGTAAAAATTTCTTTCGCACTAACGATAAACAAATCCCAGGGCCAAACATTCAAATTAGTAGGAATTGATTTACGAAAAGAATGTTTTACGCATGGGCAACTTTACGTTGCTCTATCACGGGTCGGGGCTCTCGACCATCAGTATATTTTGGTACGCGAAAATAATTTAACGTTAAATGTTGTTTATAGAGAAGCTCTACAATAATCGCGTTAGTTATCTATCCTGAAACAACGGGTTGCACTCCGGGACTGCCGGTAGAAGTGAAAACTTAGTATTAATTACATTTAAATATTTCCATCATTGATGGATGTTAAAGTTGTTCTTTAACATCCACAGAAAGACAATCTGTGCAGCCTGCGGCGGATAACGACTGCGTCGTCGATGTTAACCTGACCTGGGTATCATTTTGCTGACCGTGTCTGTCCTGGGTAGGTTTTTTGCAGCGGTAACTGACATCCACGCGGGCGGAGCCGCGGGCGACCGCTAGTATATGATATTTTTTGGCAACTCGCTCACTCCCAACATTCTATTATAGCTGGCTACTTCTGAATCTACTAGATGGCGCACAAAGAATTAAATGTACCTACTTAGAAATTTCTGTTTATTCATGGTTTACCAAAACTGCAGATTGAGATAACAGCATTCAAGTGCTTTTGAGAATTCTAATGTATTCCAAGTTTGGGGATAATAGTAAGAATCTTGAGACTCCAAAACTGAATTTGTATATTCAGTCCGTGTAAGTCGCTACGTCACCGCAAGGGGGCGCGGCAGGCGGGGCATAGGCTCTGCCTTTGTCCCGCGGTTGCAGGGTAGGGCCCCGTGGATACGGGACCTGCATTAGGGTGCCTTATAGGCGGCAACCTCGTGGCAGGCGCGCGTACGCAGTTTTCCCAAAAGTAACTGCATTGTGTTCAGTAGGAGCGCCGACATCTCGGCGGTCAGTCCCCGCCGGGTGGAACCCCCGGTTACCCGGAGGAAGCCCAGCGACGAGAATGCCGGCTTTGGGGGCGCTCCCTACTGAGGATGAAGACCCCCGCCTGTTACGCTTCCAGATCGAGCCGATCACGCTTCAGGTTCAGGGGTTGTAGTAAGAGTGTGAGCGGTATTGAATTGTATGTGACACCGCTCATGTGGGCATGCAAACACGCTACGCGTCTATCTACAGCGTGGGTATTGTGTATGTAGACTCGTAATTATACGAGTGCTGGTGCACGTCATGCCTATAGTAACTTAGCACACAACGTGCACCGGGTGCATGTGCTGTTGGGGAGTCTATTTCGTGTGAGTGAGTCGCGTGTAGGTGAAAGCGGCCCACTCAGGCGTCAAGTCAGGTGGGTTGGTCACGTCCGGCAGGAAGTCGCGCAGGAATCGCTTCACGTCAGGAGGACGCCCGTGCCAGGGCGCTATGTGCTTGACGTGCTGCCAAGCAGAAGCGTCGGCACGCGTGAACATGTAGGTCGCAAGGCCGACACAAAATTGGTCCAGACTCTATATCTTGAGGTCCCGCTGTATGATGACCCTCGACAAAGAACGTCAGCGCAGCCTTCGAGCAGTTACTACTTCGTGATGTCATCATTACTTCCTCAAGCTTTCGAGCAGCGAGCCATACAGCCAACACCCACGGCTTTAAAGGGTATCCTGACTACCAGCACGCCTACCTGGTCATACCTGGTAATCACCCTCAGCCTCATAAGCGACCTTGGCTAAGCACACCGCACTTTCGGCCAGCACGTGAAGAGCTATGAAGAACTTCACTTGGTCGACGCCAGCAGTCAAGCCCTACGTCGTACAGCACCGCTCCGACTCATTGGAGCCTGCAGCATCATCCCGACTCACTGAGACATCATCACCCCGACTCACTGGGGCATCAACGCAGACAGTTCCGACTCACCGAGAACTATGCGGCATTCGGTTCCGACCCACTGGAACCAATCTACCACTGGCCTAGCACGCATCAAGAAACATCAAGAACCATCGACTTCCGATTTCCCGAGGGGGTTTTTTGTAGCGACATCTATGGCGTCACATGAGAACTAATTCTGCATCGCGTAATTAAAGTTCTCCGCGCGTTTAGAATATATAGAACAGCCCGAAATCATCTATTGGGCAGTTGCCCACCAGACATAACACCCGTCTGGCCGGAGGATCCTCCCTTTTCAATGGAGGTTTGCAGGACTTTACTTTGTTCCGCCTACCTCCAAATACCTATTCCTCGCCGTTCGCAACACCACGCCTATAGTAGTTGGAAATCGGGGTCAGGATCTCGGCGGCTGGGGCGTGAAGAAGACCGTTCCCTCACATGTGCGTCGTGGTGTTCTACACAATGGTGACATCCAGGCGTTTCTCCCAATCTGGTGCAGAAACCTCCCGAACTTATCATGTCCGGTGAGGTGTGGTCATGCGGAAGGTGAGGACGCCGTAACCTCTTTTGAACTACTCCTCAAAGAGGGGATTTAACGCCATAATTATGGCGTGGCCAGCACTGGGTTGTGACAATCGCTGTCACCATTTTACCATGTGATCCCGCCGGGACTCTGTCCGCCGTCTGTATACCGTGACTTGTGGCGTCAGTGGGATTTTGGATGTGGTCTGTAATATCAAAAATGATGAATGAAAACTTATTATTTTTCCAATTATTTTTCTATAATTTGTAACTTGATAATAAAAACTATGTTCCTACCAATATTAGAAATATTTTTGTTTATAATACAGTAAAAACAAAATGAAAACATGCCATTTGCGCTATAAAAAAAATGCGAAATGTAATTCGCTTAAATTTCGTATTATGTAAGTATTTTTAAAAAGAAAAGCGTAGAAACATAGATAAATATTGTCTAAATCCGAGTATCATCATAATATGATGGAAATATGCTCAGTCTGCAAATGATTTTGGTATTACGTTTGTATGGATAATTCCATAGACATTAGATATTGTATCTCTTAAATCTCTTTGGATCAGGGACTGAATTACCCAAAAATTAAGATACCTTTAAATTTCGGTATGACGTCATACCGTTAAATAAGGGTTACCGAAATATTTCGATATCGTAAAATAGGGATATCACCGGAATTTTAAGGTTGAAAATAAATACCGGTATATTTCGATAGAGGTACTATAACCTTTATAGTGATTTCGGTAGCAATACCATAACCTTTATAAATGAATCGGTAGCAGAACCTAAACCTTAATAAATAGGGGTTTTCTTTGATGCACCGCCTCGCCACTCGTCTGTCGTTCACTTCCCGATTGTTGGACATTGTAACTTAGTAGGTATTGGTTTTTATTTCCGATCGGAAAGACTGATTGTGAGTGACTACTCCTTTCCGACTTTGATCTTCAGAAATATGTTTACCTCTGCCGGCGTACCGCAGGGGGGCGTTCTTTTCCTCTTCTTTTCGCTATCTTTATGAACTCAATTTCCAATGAACTTCTCTCATCCTACCACCTTTACGCTGACGATCTTTAAATATATTCGCAAGCTCCGTTTGATGAACTATCCGAGGCAGTTTATTTATTTATTTATTTATTTATTCCATTTTAAAGAAGGCTTACAGACTAACAAAATAAGTGATACAAAAAGTAGGATATTTTCAAATCGCTAATTACAAGCCTCCACATGTAGACAAAAAAATAAATAAATTTAAAGTAATATATCGTGATGGAAAGTACATATCACAATTATTAGTTATTAGTTAACATGGTCAACAATGATTAAGCTCGTATATCTGAGTGGAGTGTGACCTATGTGTGTAAATTCTATGAAGACCCAAGTCATTGTTGTCGGCAGCCCTAGGTTGCGCTCAAAAATAGACTGGACGCGGCTCCCACCGATTGTTTTTGATGGTTCAACGATTTCATACGATTCTCAGTGAAGAACCTTGATATTATTATTGATAATTTAGACTTTTCGTGGGGACCTCAGGTGCAGGAAGTTAGCCGCAAATTGTTTGCGTCTGCGTGGTCTTTACGAAGGCTGCGCAATTTTCTTCCAACTCCTATCAAAACTGCGCTCGCCCAATCCCTCCTCCCAATCCTTGATTATGCCGTTGTCAGTTATCTGGATCTAACTAAAGTGCAGCTAGATAAGCTTGAGCAACTTCAAAACTTCTGTATTAGATTCATACTTGGATTGTGCAAATATGATCATATTTCCGAATTCCGTATTAAGCACAAGTGGCTGCCAATCCGCCTTCGCCAGAATGCTCATATTTTATCGTTGCTTTATAGTGTCCTGTTTATTCCTACAACCCCCTCTTATCTCAAAGAACGTTTTAAGTTCATTCATGACACACATTCTAGACACTTGAGATCATCGGAGAATTTGACCCTTATGATGCTCTCACATTCTACCAAGTTTTGTGACCGTCATGAAGCCGTTTGCGATCCAGGCGGTGCGTTTATGAAACGCGTTGTCACTACCAATTATGCAAGCCCAGTCACTAGTTTCATTCAAAAATCTAGTTAAAAATATTTCCTTTCTCTCTAACACTATCCTGGTTCTACGTAATTTAATTTCTTCCACCAACTCTATTCTTTCTTTTTCTCTTTTTCTTTTTTTTTTCGTCCCTTTTTTAATGAAATTGTGTAATATTATAATATGTATGTATATATGGTGTCGGACGTAAAGAATAGCACCATCCCATATGTTCCCGTGGGTGTCGTAAGAGGCGACTAAGGCCTGAAACTGCGTAAAGCGGGCGTCCGCGCGGTTCCATACAAAAGTGCCCGCGCGGGTCCCCGCAACGGAGCTCTCTTGTAGGGAACCGCGCGGGCGCCCGCTTCACACAGTTTCAGCCCTAAGGGATATTTAGAGACTGTGCATACTACAGCACCTTAGGTCACCCCGTGGTGGCGGGTAAACTACCAACAAAAGCATTCCCAAGTCAGGCTGGCGGCCGACTTTAAAAAAAATCTAGCCAAATCCCTTTGCAACATGTTCAGTCTTAATGGAATGCGCGATAGGGTTAGGGCGTAGGGTTGTTGCTCCACCTCGGGCGGGTGCAACGTAAGAAGCTAGCTCGGAAAATGAGATTAAAGTATGCAAGTTGGAATGTTGGGTCTATGACTGGAAGGGCCAGAGAGTTAGCGGATGTACTGAAAAGAAGACGGATAAATATATCATGCTTGCAGGAAACTGATTGGAGAGGAACAAAAGCGAGAGTAATTGGTGAGGGATATAAGTTCTACTACTGTGGAAGTGATGTAAAAAGAAATGGTGTAGGAATAGTGTTAGACAGTAAATTGAAAGAAAGCGTGATGGAAGTACAAAGGATTAGTGATAGATTTATAGTTGTGAAAGTTATGTTAGAGAATGTGAATGTTGAATGTAGTTAGTGAAAGAGAAACACGCTGTAATCAGCTACTGAATTGACTGGCAGCAGCCAATACGTGATATCAGAAAAGAGACGAACACATGATCACGTTCAAAAGTGGTAATCATAAGACCCAAATCGACTACTTTCTAATTCGGCGCAACCACCTAAAGCACGTCAAAGACTGCAAAGTACTGCCAGGAGAAAACCTAGTCTCACAACACAGACTCCTGGTTATGATATCAGTGGTCAAAATGCTGTCTAACAAATACAAAGAGCGTCCTCCCCCTAAAATAAAATGACATTATGTTAGAGAGAAATGATTGTGCGAAGAAGTTCAGGGAGCGAGTGGTGGACAGAATAATAGAGATTAGAGAAATGAATGATCGATGTATAAATGAAAGCTGGAATGAGATGGCTCGGTGTATCAGGCATGCAGCAAAAGATATTTTGGGAGAGACGAGAGGAAAGGGCATAAAAGGTAGGGATATACGGTGGTGGTCCACAGAAATTCAGAGTGTATTCAAAGAAAAGAAGAAAAAAATCAAAGAATGGCAACGTGTAGAGCTAGGCAACGCTAGTTTAAACGATGAAAAAAAGAATGAGTATACTTTTTAAAGAAGAAAGCCGTGGCAATAGCAAAATTAAAAGCCCAGGACAAACTATATGACACACTGGACCGTCCTGCAGGCCAAAAAGAGCTATACCGGCTTACTAGAATAAGAGAGAGAAAGGCGAGGGATGTTTGCCAGGTAAGATGTATAAGAGATGAAACTGAATTGGTTCTATCGGATGATGAAAAAATCAAAATGAGGTGAAATGAATATTTTGAAAGACTGATGAATGATGAAAATAATTGGAGTGGAGTGTTAAAGAATAAACCAGTGAATGTGGGATTAGTGAGAACGGTTAGTATGGATGAAATCAAAATAGCAGTAAATGGAATGAAGAATGGTAAAGCCATTGGTCCATATGGAATACCAGTTGAAGTTTGGAAGTTATTGCGAGTGGATGGATGGATGTGGTTAGCTTTGTTCTTCAATAAGTTGTTGAGAAAAGAAGCCATACCTGATGAGCGGTACAATGACTCTTTGGTGCCCATTTTTAAAAACAAAGGTGATGTGTTTGAGTGCAACATTTATAGAGGAATAAAGCTAATGTTACGTGATATGAAAGCCTGGGAGAAAATTATTGAAAGACGACGGAGAGAAGAGAGTGAAATTTCACAGAACCGATTCGGTTTTATACCGGGTCGGGGTACAGCGGATGCCATTTTCGCCATATGCCAGCTGTGTCGAAATACAGAGGTGCGCATAAAAACTTGACCATGGTATTCTTTGACCTCGAAAAACCATACGACTGGGTACCTCGAGAGGTTCTGTGGTGGGCCCTTAAGGACAAAAGTGTGCCTGGGAAGTATGTGCAGTTGATCCAAGCGATGTACAGTCGATGCAGTACCCGAGTCCGGTCTACAGTGGGCACCACTGGCAGCTTCAATGTGGCTGTCGGCTTACATCAAGGGTTCTCAGCCCTTACCTCTTCCTGATGATAATGGACGCTCTGGCGTCGGATATTCAGGAAGAGGCTCCCTGGTGTATGCTGTTTATAGTTGACATTGTGTTGGTTACCGCGAATAGCCTAGAGGTCCAGAACAGATTGGAGGTGTGGTGGCACAGAGTGGAGAGTGTTGGCCTGAAATTGAGTAGAACCAAAATGGAATACTGGTTCTACGATTTCGGCGGACTCTCAAATCCAGTGCCTTTAGCTCTCGCTGGAACGCCCGTACCGATCTGCACCGACTTTCGGTACCTCAGGTCGCTCGTCCAAGGGGATGGTGAGGTAGACCGGGACGTAACACATCGGATCAACGCAGGATGCATGAAATGGCGACAGGTCACGGGAACAACTTGTGACCTACGGATGCCCCTCAAGTTGAAGGGTAAAATCTACAAGCCCGTGATAAGGCCTGTCATACTGTATGGATCAGAATGTTGGGCTGCGAAAAAGGCGGATGAAAAAAAATTGCACGTAGCGGAGATGAGAATGTTAAGATGGATGTGTAGTGTGACGAAAATGGATAAAGTGAGAAATGAGTATATAAGGGAAAGTTTGAAAGTGGCGCCAGTGACTGAAAAGTTGAAAGGGAATCGTTTATCTTGATTTGGTCATGTGAAGAGGAGGGATGAAACACATGTTACTAAAAGAGTTATGAGTTCACATATGGATGGATGGAGAGGGAGAGAGAGACCAAAGAAAAGATGGATGGATTGTGTGAGAAGTGATATGAAAGAAAAGGTAGTTAGAGCGTGACGAGTGACAGGACAGAAAGGAAGAAAAAACCAACCCAAATAAAATGGGACGTGAAATCATTAAGGGCAGGAAGATGATGATATATTTATAGTCATATTTTGTGTTTTGTATAGAGATTGATTAATTTGTTAACAGTACACCGCAGACTACCCCCTGTATTATTTTAAGCACCTACTTACGATCCATCCTAAGGTTGTCTGGTAGATATCACTCTCAGCGATAGTACCGCCATTAAGACCACCACCCATATATTTAAATTTATGTATAAGTTGTGTTACTTTTTAGTGTAGATATAATAAAGTTTATTGTATTCTATTTTACTTTTATAATAACTGAACATCCAATCACTAGGCAAGTCGAGGCATTATTTTCCTTTGAATATGAAAAAAATGCGTAAACTGCGTTTCGACGCTCTCTTCCCATTTTATTATTAATAATTATAAAAATCACGTTGATAAAAATAAGCAGTTGACGAAAAAAAAACGTACTACCCGGTACACAGTCAGCAACAAACAAAGATATAAGTAAAAGAGTACCTACAGCGAACAAAATGCACAAATACCTACACTAGTTCTAACGTGTTCGACACCCCCGTGCACCCGCGCCAGGCCTCTTGCATGTTTTTCGGTACCGAAATCGAGTAAAGGTTAAATAACTATTTAGTCCAACCTTTATTTGTAAAGGTACCGGTATAGCTCAACCTTAATTTTAAATCGGTACCGATATATTTTTGAGGTATCTTAACCTTTTACCGTAACCGCTTTCAGTCCCTGCTTTGGATAATTCATACGTCGCCGTGCCCTTAAATAGTTAAGATTTGAGATTTTACGTGTCCGTTGTCCCCTTGACAGGGACACATATCGGGGACCACCTGGTAGGTATACCTACACGAGGATTTTCTATATCCTCTATTCACGGCGCTCTGGGACCATAGGTTAACTTAAAAGAAGGAAACCCGGGGTTTTGGAACGCTAGGCAAAGGAGGAACATTATAGGCCTGAGTGGTTTAAGCCAGTAAAAATTCTGATACTCTCCCACGCCGCCCTAGAGATCGAGGTCTTTTCCAGCGCTTTTTTTTTAAAGTGTGAAAAAGCTTCCCACTTCAAAAAAAAGCGCTGAAAAATTTTTCATCGCTTTAAACCGAGATAAGCCTGTAAACTAAAAAAGGTAGGTAGCGAGTATTATAAATTGATTGTCTCTTGTTTTAGCCTCTTTATAGTGGACACTTGTATGTCAAGATTATAATCGGCATTTAAATTAATAAAACTCACCAATCATAATACTAAATAGTCACTTAAATGAAGCATGTTCGCATTACGGTTGATATCATAGGTATCATTTAGAAATTAAACCTAACAGGCTTTTATCAGGTTATAAGTAGGTAAAGAACGAAACAAGACATTAATAAAATCTACTGTCAAATACATAAAAAAGTGTAGTTGTCAGTCAAACTTCAGTCACGGATTTTTGCGTTCTCTGGAAAGAAGTTGTTTTTATTGATATTCTTTAAGAATTTTAGCTCGTTTTAGAATATACCTGAATATGTCGTCATATAAAGTAAGTACACTAAAGCAAAATAATTCACTTCATTAAAAATTAAATGGTTTAGTAAACAAACCCATTCTAAGGTTTCTGTTCAACTAGACGACTCGTCTAGTTCATCATAGATTTCATAGAATCTAAAGATGTTTAAAAATGTAGTTAGAACATGTACATACAAAATAACTTTGCAGAAATGTTTTAATTTTGCGCCTATTTTACAGCCCATTGATTCCAAAAGAGAGGAGTTTCGAAGATACCTGGAGCGAGCCGGTGTTATGGATGCTTTAACGAAAGTTCTTGTAAGCTTATATGAAGAACCAGATAAGCCTGAAGATGCCCTAGAGTATGTTCGAAAACATTTAGGTACGGATGGTGGAGATGATGAGCTGGAGGCTGCAAGAGCTCGCATAGCAGAATTGGAGGCGGAGAATGCGCTGCTCAAAGGCGAAACAGCCCCAACGGAAGGATAAAATTTTGCTCATAATTGTTATTATTATTAATTTACCTACATACATAAACAATGACATGTTCAATTTAAAGATCTCTGAAAATGATCTCAAATAAAAATATTCTTGTTAATTCTAGAGAAATATAACTTAGTGTTATGATTACTGTGAGAGTATTATTTTTGTTATAAGTGTATTATCTTATTTGGCAGTGCAAGAAGCACTATAAATTTTTTGTTCCAATATTATCTAGCTGTTTTATTTTAGTAATATTATAACAACACAACACAAATTATCTTATGAAAAGAGCTGGATTACAGGGATCAACTGTGATTCATGAAAAGCATACTTTGTTAAAGATGCAGAAATTTTAGTTATTGGCACGCTGAAGTTTTTTGTGTGTATTTTAACCTGAGCTCATTTCCACATACTACCAAGTTATATACATAGGTTTCAGATTTGACTTAGGGTATATGTATAAAGTTAAATAATATTAAAATAACTCTGAAGGTTTTGGAGACATTGAACACATTTTGAGAAAGAATTGCCAAATTGATTCTCACTACTTACACTTTTTCTTTGTGTCAACGCATTTGACAAGATTTTTCAAAATTGAGCTACAAGAGCTTGTGTTCACATAGTATAAAGGGATTAAATAAAACAAATATTTCTAATGATTAACTGATTTAAATATTAGTTTTATCCTTGACTAAACATTAACAGCTGTAATATTTCATGATTTAAACAGCAGTGCTGATGAGTTCGGTGTACTTCTTCACTTTGGTGGCGACACTCATATCCACATACTTGTCACCAATGGATACTACCATACCACCCATCAGTGCAGGATCAACTTTGGCTGTGAGTTGAAGAGTTTCATTGCTTTTCAGGAATTTCTGGAATTAAACAACAATTTATTTATAGAAATTGTGTTTATAAAGCATACTTGTATTAGTATTTTAATTTGTAGAGTAGTAAAAAGACGAGTCTCTTCCTAGTTTTGTGTGAATGATAGAAATTTAGTATATACAAAAAAAAAACATGTGGATTTAACTGTGGCATTAGATGTACAATGAAACATTATTCCACTTGGCTTGACTCTGATGATTCACAAACCAAGTAACTATTAAGACCATATTCATGGGAAATTTGTTTCATTTGTTAGTTCTGCCAAAATAGTTACCTTTGTGTCATGATAGATTATATAATCAGAAAAGGGGTCATAATAGCTGTACAGAAGAAGATATGCTGCATGTACACCTAATAAATTGGGATAAGGGCAGGAGGATGATGATGAGTAAATTACCTTAAGGGCAGCTTCCAAGTTCTGTTTCTGGGCCTGGTCAAGAGGCTTGGCAGTGACAACCTCACAAGCAACCTCGCCACGGTGGGCAGCCATCATGAGCTTAAATGCATTGATAACAGACTCCAGCTTGCCTAGGCGACCATTTTCAGCCATCAGTCCCAACAAGTTGGTTGTTGTGGGAGACAGTTTAATCTAAAATATTGAATATAAAATAAGAAAATCATATGGACTACATAAATAATAGTAACAAATTTTCTATACAACTTTAACTAAAATAGTACTGATTTACATCTATCATTTATACTGAACTACTAATTACCTAATATGACAAAACCTAATAGACTTAATACACATTATCAACTGCAAAACTGTTTTGACATACATATTTTTCATAGATAATTCTCATTTTGAGTCACTGCTTTTGCAGACCATGTTACCATCTAATTCTTCAATCATTGATCAATTACATCTGTTGAGTATGAAGACCTGTATTTGATTATCATGCCATTATTAAGAGGAAATATTTGGATCAACAACTTTAAAAATTGAATAGAAATACTAAATAGTAGCCTTTCATTAGAGCTATTTAGCTTCGGCCAGCGGCTTCGCTCACATGAAAATAGGTTTCTCCATTCAGACTTTGGACCATAGGTTCCATCCCCTTAGAGGGTGAATTTTGAAAAATCCTCACTTAGTACTTGCCTATGTCATAAAAGGAAACCTTGTGCAAATTTTCACACTCCTAGTTCCCGTAATTTTGGCTGTGAATTGATATGTCAGTCAGTCAGTTTCTCCTGTTATATATATAGGTAATTAACATATGCTTATAATGACATTCCCAATAAAAAATTATGTTAAGACTGGAAAAGGTTTTTGTAAACTTCGTAAGATATATTTCTTTCTAAACAATAAACGCCAATATGTTAAAATATATTTTGCTGGAATAATCCTCATTATATATCACTCAACAATTAAAATTGTTATCTTTTCTTAAACATTTTTGTGCAGATATTAAATTTAATGCTGCATTTCTGGTTTACTTGTGCGTTTCAGGTTCACAAGAATAACTTTTGAAAAGTCAAATTTTCAGTGGACTATAATTTCATTGGTCATGCCAAGAAATGGAGAATGTTTAAAGAAGCAAAATTTAGTAAATCATTATTTTAAACTTACTTGAGTAGAAAGATGTTTAAAAGCTTCAACTTTCAGAGTCCTCTTCAGTGTTGGGTTTATAATGAATTCCTTCAACTTGGCATCAGACTTAATAGACTGCTGGAACTGAGATAGCTCTTTCTCAACAGCATCTAAGCTCTTAGTTTTGGTAGCAGCAGAATATAAAGCTGACGCATATCTGCCTTCCAGACCAAAAACTTGTACGGGAGCTTTAACAAGCTGGCCGACAGCAGGCGACGTGCTCAAGGAACGAACCTACAAAACATTACGTAACTTATATCATCAAATTCATACAAGAAAATAAATTCAATAATGAAGTGTTTAAACATTCACCAGCATATTTCCCTTTGTGACCGACATGATGATATAGGGATGTGAGATGGGCTTGTAACAGTTTTATATAAATATGAAGGGCAGGCAGCAGAATTCGATCGGTCACTTTTTATCACTCCAGTAACCTCACCTGTCAAATGATTTTTTTTTCTGTTTACCCCTTAGCGAAGGCTATAGTCGTTTAACCATATCGCCTAGTCTTTCGTCCATGTTTTCTGGGGTAATAAGTCTTCCGTTGTTTCTTTTTGTTTTACATTAGAATGCGGGTGTAACACATTCTAATGTTGTTGAAGTATTTGGCAGCAAATGTATCGATTCAGCCTTCTCAGCAAACTTCGCTGAGGTAGTTAAAACTACAATAAAATTCTCAGCTCCATTTTACCCCATTTTACCGAGATGGCGCCTATTTCAATGATTCCACATATTATTCCAGTTGCGCAGACACTTGAGATACACAACTACACCAATTTTACATCACAATATCTACTAGGAATCAATTTGCGAATAATTAAAACAGCCACCGAACTTCACTCGAAGAAATCCCGCCAAAAACTCCCCTGTCAAATAAACTCAAATGTCAACTCAAATGTGACAAAATTAGAGGGTAGCCAGAAATACAAAAAATACATATGGCGGAGTCCCAAATGTGCTACTTGCGGAGGTCTGACTGGTGTTTGTTGATAACAGAATAATACATAATAACACAGTAGTGAAGAATATTAGTACTAATATAATTCAGGTAAATAAATAAAGAGTTATAAAAATCATTTTTTAATTTTTCAACACGAAGCAAAGCACAATTTATACAGGATGTTTGGTGCATCGTGTGCCAAATTGAAATGGTCGAAGGGAGGAGTCATCTGTTATCCTTTCAGACCCCTAAACACTTCTCATGCCCTGTGGATTTTTTTCCATCGATTTTTTATTATTTTATGAAAATAAGACCCAAATTTTCCATTCAAATACAACAACATCCTTAACAATTCAGCCGTATCTCATGCGGGATTCAAGAAAACTTCTGCATGTTGTATAAAGAAGCGGCTTTGCCCGCGTGACAAAAAAGGGAACTTAATTCCGGGATGAAAAATAAACTATTCCAGGACGTGGTCTATCCATACAACAGCTGGACGTGCGTGAAAAAGTAATAAACATACAGCTCTCACTTTCACCTAAGTTATAATATTAGTGTGATTTAGTGATTTTAAGGACTGTGATTTAGATCGTCTAAATTACTCGGTATCCAAAGCCGGTAAAGTAAATGCCAATGGAAGCCAGGAAGGAATTTAAAAAGAAAAGTACTACCGTACTACAAATTGCTATACAAATCACGCTCATTGATAAAATTAAAAATAGTTTCGATTCAAGTTTAGTTCAAATGTTTTAAACCATTTAAACTAGTTTATTGCTTGCATATTGATATAAATAAAAATAACAAACTGAGGTGTTGACTTTATGACAGTAAAAAGGAATTAGGTAAATATGTCGCGCCAAGTGGACTCGAATATTACTAAACTACTAAATGGTCTAGGCCTAGATGGTGATGATAATTCTATTTGTGACTTTACTATTGCTGATCAAAATTCGGTTGCCGAGTCTCAGGGTATCACACCTACCACTCCATCTAATTTCAAACCGGTACTAGGCAGCAACGTCACTTACGTCGTTGCTTGTGTGATCATTAATGAATCAAACGAAGTATTGATGATGCAAGAGGCAAAAGAGAGTTGCGCAGGCAAGTGGTATCTACCGGCAGGTCGCATGGAAAAAGGTGAGACTATTGTGCAGGCTGCAGCCAGAGAGGTTCTTGAGGAAACAGGTCTTATTTGTAATCCTACTACTCTACTAGTTGTAGAGACTGCTGGTGGAATGTGGTACAGATTTGTTTTAACTGGTGAAGTCAAAGGCGGTGAATTAAAAACACCTGCTAGAGCAGACAAAGAATCATTGCAAGCAAAATGGATTTCAAATCTTCAAGAAATCTCATTAAGAGCTAATGATATTTTGCATCTTATTGAGAAAGCCCAGTTATACAATAATAGAAATCCTGACAGTCCATGGCATAAAGATATCTTACCAGCCCCCATTCATCATGTTAAAGATTTATTGAGGTTAGTTGTAGTTATAAAAAAGAGGAGTACAAACAAGTTGCATGTGCTGCTGAGTGAGAAAACTGCAATTCATTTTCCAACATGTGAAATAAATCCTGGGAAAAGCCTTCATTCAACATTGAGAAGATTTATGGTGGAAATGTTTGGAGCTGATGTAGGTCAACACCGACCATTGGGATTGTTGAATTTGGAACATGACCCTGTTGCGGATGGCTGCTGCCTTACTTTACTTGTAGCTTTTAGACCACCTCTTGAAGAGGTACCATTGATAGGCAAGTGTGTCTGGCAAGAATTGTCACATGAGCATGACAGTAGTTTGTTCTCAAAAATTGCTACAAAAAATTCTTTGGTTGAACTACATGTTGTTCGTTAATATTAGTGACTCTGCTTAACACATTCAGTGCTGAGGGCCCAGGAGCTAGGTCATATATAATAAACAAAAATTTTAAATAATCAGAGTGTACTAAGCTTACTTAAAGTTGGACTCACTTCTCAGGTAATGGGCACAAACTATAACAACTACAACACATAAACAAATTATTGTATATTCCCAGCACTGAGTGTAAAAGTGTTTACAGATACACTACTGAATCATGACATCTACTTTTATGTATAATAAGAAGAATACTCACTTTTGTATCAACTGTTATTAATCTATAAATTTAAGAGATATATCCGTCCATTAATTTTAAGGTTTTAATTATGGCAAATCAAGAAAATTTGTTGTTTGCGGTTTTTGATAAAAATTCCTAATATTAATAAAAAAATAATTAATGGTTCAAACCAGGGTTGTTGTGAATATCAGCATCAGCAGATTATCAGGATCAATCAATTGAGATTCACATCATGACATGTTTGTTGAAGGTGGGACTAGTGCAATTCACATGGACTTTTTTACCAATCATAGACAGTTATAAAAAAAACTCTGTCTCTTGTCAGCACTGCCCTCAAGCCTTTTATTTCTTTAACATAAATTGGTGAGATTCTAGTGAGTTGTATAACAAATAAGTTATAAACCATAGGTACACAAATTCATAATGCCTCATCCAATGAATATGGAAATATTTTACCTTGATAAATAAGGATACCACACAGTGTAGTATTTCTAAAAAAGACTATTCTTGAAAAGTTTTTTTTAGAAGAATATGCTTCTTTTTAAGTTGTGAAATTGAAAACTAGAAAGCTACTACTAAATATCATATTTACTAACAGTTTTATTGTAAGATTATTTTAGTAAATAATATCAGCATCAGCAGCCACTGATATCTGAAGAAATCATCATCAGCACTGATAAAATAAAAACCTGCATCAGCAACAAACCTGGTTCAAACTAACAAACTGTCACATATACAAATAGACATTTTATTGTTTAATGACATACAAGTAACATTCAGCTTCAGTGTGAGAAACAATTAATTTGCCGGTTTACACATTAAATTAAAAAAATACTAGATCTGTTACTGATAACTGTGTATATGTTTTATCTGAAACTTTTACTAGGTTTCATTGCAAACTCGTGTCTCGAGAGTCTTTGTCTCCTTCCAAAACACTGCTATAACAACAATAGTATTTTTCTATATAAATCTTAATAAAGTTTAACATTAATTGTGTTTAACAACAATTAACATAACATTCAATTGGGCAGAGAAAGAATATCTGATATAATTGAATCTGTAATTATAAAAACAATCTCTGAATTATCTGATTTAAAATTACTTACTAACATAACGCTACGTTAACACTACAGTATAATGAATTAAGGAACGACTAGTATGTAATGTTTAACAGGTGACTATGGTATCCAGTATTTTTTTTTTTGTATTTATAGTCTTAACAACGGTGGCATTCCATGGTTTTAACATAGTATTATAGTACTAGAGATATAAAAAGTTAAAATATAATTTTGTCTGACAGTACCTGTAATTGGGTGAAAATCCTATTTGGCCATGGTTAAATGCTAAATACAATTAATAAACTGACATTTAATGACAAATATTTTTTTTGTATGTAGAAAAAACTTTTTTGTCGACATTAAGGATAAGTTTGCAAATATCTTGCGGTAAAACTATTGACACATCTAGGTTCTTCATTATTATTTTTTTGTGTAATTCTGTGCAGTGTTTTTTATAAATTTTGAAAACTATAAGTGCCTTTTTAGGTGTTTCATAAAGCCCTAACTCACAAGCAGTGCTATAAAACAATGACATTCTAAAGCCTACTCATTGGTTTGAAAAAAATTATGTATATTATAAATTCATGTACTGTGCACACTTATCAACTTAAGATTTTTTCGCAAGACTAATACTTTTGCCAAAAAAATAACTTTAACAGCATGGTACTTTTTCGCTTGTTTTCCCTACCTGTTTCAAACGGCTTTGATCTCTGTGTTGTTTACACAAAAAAAATCTGGTTAAGTGTTCTTCAGAATGTACATATGTAAATTGATCAATATTTCGCAAAGAAAATAGATATAATGATCAGTGGGGCTCTATCCGGGTGCAGCTGGCCCGAATGGAATGCACAGATACTCGTACCGCCGCCTAGGCGGCAGTACATGTGTGCATTTAATTCCGGCCAGATGTTCAAAGGACTATACACCTTAAGAAATTTCCTCTTAATGTTAATATGAACTTTCTCAGAAAGTAAGTGGTGACTTGTGAGTAAAGTGTAGATTTCTATAATACTAAAATGTTATAATTATGTCAAGTAAATTGTTTTTAACCTGTGACCAAATAGTGCTATTATCCAATATTATTTTGACAAAGATGTTAATCGTAAAAATATTTAGAGGGCTTTAATACCTTTATTTTACATCTACATTATGTAGGCAACTATATTTCACTGTATTAAATGTTATTCTTTTTTGTTATTTTTATAAAAATGCTAATAATCTTGCTTCAATTGTTTATTACTAATTTAATAAAAGTTTATTACAATGAACAGTCTTTTACTTATTGTGTCATTAATTAGATCCAATCATATTGCATTACATTATAGGACAATAAAAGATTTTATGTATTTGATGATTTATTTAAAGCGATACAAAAAAAAAACCATTGCATTGACTAGAAAAATCGAATATGTAACCTAATTATATTTTATAAGTCTAAAATCTGGAAATGCATTAGATAACATCAATTGCAAATACTATGGTCGAAATGTGCCAATTTAGCTTGCATATACATCAATTCAAGTCCAAAGTCTTTCTATTCAAACAATTACTACTGTTTAGAAAAAAAATGTCTACTTCTCAATATTTTTAAAACCATTTGTTGGGGTAATAAGACTGATGCCTCATCACAGTGCCTGACAATTAAAACATATTTTTCAATGGTATAGGAACACAATTGAATGTTAGTCAGTTATAAGGGGCCATATGAGGTGGCTTCTACAAACTGGTCCTTTAATTACTTATAAAAATTGAAATGGTCCATTTGAATAATAAGTTTTAACTTTATAAATAAATCGTTGTTTTTAATAAGTCTGTACATTTTTGTGCAACTGATTACTTATAGTGTAGTATTGGACTATTATACTGGGCCGCCAGGGTTGCAAGTTGTGGGTACCTATGACTCCATTCGCAATCAGATTAGACATTTAGACAAACCTTTTTTACTGTTCGTTCAACCGATTTTGATTTCTATTCCGTAAACATATGGATGGTATTAAAAGCAAAAAAGTGGTTACAATTCCAACTTTATTCACTGCCGTCACCATTTGTCATCCTGCCACCAACATAATAAAAGTCAAAATCGGTTGAACGGACAGTAAAAAAAAGGTTTTTTTTTAATATCTAATCTTGTTGCGAACGGAGTATATATGTCTAAATAATTGTGCATGAAGTTACCTTTAGTAAAGATAAATGTCGAAATTATTTTATCTGAATAGGTAGAAAATTTATACTGCACTAGAATGCGGCTCACTTTCGAATATTATAAGACTATCTGACTTTACAATGACAACATCTATAAAAACGAAATTTTTTATTCAATGTCTACTGGGAAATTTACGATACCTTATCTTAACCCCCACAAAATTAACTTATTAATATTATGGGGGTTACTTGGGTTGTATCTCAAATTCTCTGCTCTGCTTTGGACTCGTGAATTAAAAAATATTGAGAAAGTGCTGGCAGCCTTACACCTGCCAACACTATCCCAAATTTTTGTCAATTCGCGTGTTCGAAACACACTTGGCTCATTTATATGGTATAGTTTTTGTAGTAGCAAGTGTAGTAGGTAATACTAAGTATAAGAAAGAGTAAACTTAATTTTCCGGAATGACTAATGAGGTAATAATAGGATTTCTATAGTGCTAAATCATCTATAATATAGTAACACAAGCAAGCATAGCCTACTGTAATACAGTCCACCACTCGCTATTGGTAACATACATCATCGCCTTTGTTTCGTAACTGCAATACAAAAACAGTTTTTAATAGTTATTGTGTAACAGTTTGATTCAAATTAAATGGCGGTTCCGAACACGAGGTCAGTCGCTGTGCAGTATCAAATTAATGTTACAGCCGTGGTTAAGGGCTGGTACTGAACAGCCAGTAGAGCCCTTCACAGACGTTATTGGCGTCTGTGAATTGCAATACTGGCTGTTCATTTTCAATCGAACTATACTATTGACATGTGTCATTCTTGCGTTAATAATACAAATACACACACATACAGTTATCATAATAACATAGAATAAAATAAATGGAACACAAGTTTCAATATCCTTCTGTAGTTCACAGCATGCTTATTTTTTAAACTTTTATTACTACAGAATGATGCATTGGTTACCAATTTTGGAGCTAGTTCAATGATAGGCGCTATCAATGAGTACAATTTTTTGCGTTAAGAAAACACAGTTTTTTTACACAACTTTCAGTTTCACTTTCTAACCTATCCCATCAGATTAGGTAGGTACTCTGTATAAAGTTAAAGAGGTTGCGGTAAAATACATTATATTAAGTTATATTTCATTATATACATAATATTCGGTCTAAAGTTTATTTATTATCCAATTTGGAATTTATATGTGTAGAATTTGTTTTGTATCTGTTTAATTATGCAAAATAGACCGTAAGCACCCAATTAAAAAAAATATTACTCCCAAGAATCGTTAATTCATTCAAAACAAATTTTATTTAAATCGCCGATAGTAAAAAATAAGCTAGGAATAAGCCAGCTTGTAAATAGATTTGATGGCACCCATATATCATAGTTGTGATAATATGAATAATTTCCTGTTTAATACTGCTATAACTCAAAACATAATTTTATACAATCTCCTCCAAATAGATTTATAATAAGTTAAATATGAGCTATTCTAAATTCATTTTATTTCAATGAACTTAATGCTAACTTAAACTAGCATTAAGTATTAATCAAAGTAAGACATATTTGGATAAATTTAGTATTTTGTATATAATCATTGGCGATGATTGCAAGCTAAATTGCAGGAACACTGATTAAAACAAGTATTGCCCCACTTTAAGATAGCATAGTGTTTACAAGAAACCATCTGATGGATGATAGAAATAGAATAAGTATATCAAATACTACTATACCTAAGGTCCTAAATTAGCCAGAAAAAATTATATGCACACTATATTTAATGTATAATTGGCCATGTTTGCAATAATTTTTTACTGTGTAATATAATCGTTCAAAGCATTTAAGATTTATAAGTAATTTTTTACAGTATTCTCAAGCATGAGAAAACAGTCATATAGTTATAATAAATAATAATATGCCATGTATTCTTTATATAGGGCAGATAAGCTACTTATAACTATGGTTTTTAAAAGAGAATGAAGTAGGTATTACATTTAAGAAAAATTGGACAATCAGTCTGGTGTACGAGATGTGGGTAATTTCAAGACTCGTTTTAAACCAACTGTTGAGGCACTGTTGACTGACCTATATTTGTACTATCAGATTGTCTTTTAAAATGATTTAATAATTTATATGACTACTCATAAATTAAGTCTTTAATTTTCATTCATTTTTTTTTCTTCAGTTTTCTCGGTACTTGTGTATTTTCGGTAATTATTTAACAACCTGCATAACTACGGTATTGCGAAATTATTAACCCACACATACATTTTGTTTTCTTTTTAAGAGAGCTTACGAAGTCAATTAGTTACATCATTATACAATAGTTTTAATTTAACATATGTATAAAATAAATAAAAACATTTTATTTCTTCTAATTATAGTAGAAATAATAACTATACAATAACGGCAAAACTATTTCCTAATAACAGCATTATTAAACAAAATCACAATTCTTATGAGTAACTTTTACAAAGCCTCTGTCATTTATAATGGATAAATACAATGAGAGTAAGTATAGTGTACCGAGGCACTGTGCATATGAAGCAGGTCTACATACCACTGAGATATAACTAGCCCTCAAGTTGTATCCCTTGTATCCACGAACTCAGGTCAGCTGATGCAGGACATTCAAGAAAGTTCTCTTCAGGTTCGTCGGTAGCCAGCAATCGCCGCGCT
The DNA here is from genome assembly GCA_949316375.1 of Mythimna vitellina. Lineage (NCBI taxonomy): Eukaryota > Metazoa > Arthropoda > Insecta > Lepidoptera > Noctuidae > Mythimna > Mythimna vitellina. The sequence goes on along the minus strand of OX438693.1, from coordinate 13,985,653 downwards.
GCCGCCTGGCCAGACAGATAGGCGCCGTGCGCGGTGGAGTAAAAGTTGCTGTGGGTGTGCTCTCCAGCAAAGAGCAAGACAGGCTGAAATTACATTTAATAAATATGAGTATGGTTTGTTAAAAAACTATTGAAGCATTGACGAATCCATTGACTAGATAATGAAATATATCAACAATTGGGTTCATTTGATTTTGGTTATTATTAATTATAAGATGAATAAATGTTGAGAAACAGATATTTATCTACTTTTACAGGTTGAATTGCAAAAACGAGTCCATCATAAAACCTCATTACATTTAAGTGTCGATTATTATTATTGATTTGTATATTGTTGGTCAGTTAATAAAATTAACTTTATTGTTATTGATTAATTATAACGCATTTGGGGAAACTTAGAAAGTTCATGTTTTCTTTCCAATAGATATTAAGTCACATTTCCCACGAATTAATTTGCGATAGTTAAAGAAGTGCTCATAAACAGAAAGGTTGTGAAACTTTTCTACCTCATCCATGCAGGTTTTTTTATTATTGTTAATTGCTTTATTATTACCTACTGATAAGTATTGTTTTATGTTAAGTCTACAATTCTTTAAATAAGTAGTTCGCATAAGGAAATATAAAGTCATATCCTGGTTTACGTGGATCCTGTACAGGAAATTATTTTCTCTAGCTAATTAAGGACGTTTTTACGTTTTTCGACGAATAACTCGGTTTTTTAACCTACTTCAAAAAAGAGGAGGTTATCAATTCGGTTCTATGTTTTATTTTTATTTTTTATGTGTGTTACCTCAAAACTCCGTCGTCCAAAAAGGACCGATTTGCAAATATTTTTTTATCCTCTTAGAGGATATTTTTTTCCGATTGGTCCCATTTTTTTTAGAATCCAATTCTGATGATGGGATCCATGAGGAAGTTTGAGGGAACTTCTCAACAACTTCAAGTATTATAGGGAACCATATAGTGATTTTGGTATTTTCATCGAGAAGTCAAGCATCAACAGTTAAAAAGTATTATTTGATAAAGTGGAACTGATGAAGAAGACCAATATGAACCAATTAAATTTCCCACTCACATAGAAATCACTATAAGCCGCGATTGGGTTTATAAGAATAGTCATGAAATGCACTTTGGCTATAAGGTACTATCGAACTGATCTAATGATGATAGAAATGAATGAATAATTTTTTTTTTACATTATGTATTCAAGTTTATATGTCAAAAATTGCGCACTGGTTAAAAACATTTCCTGTATACGTAGTTTTTGTTAAAAAACCAACTGTTAGTTAGTTTTGTTTGTTTCTTCAGTTTATTTGTAGCGAAGTAGGATATATATATATTTTTTTGTAATAGTTAATTTTTTATTTCACACTTTTTGTTGCGATACACCTATAGTTAGAGTACTTACAGCCCATGACAATTCCAATAAGCCCAAACACTGCTAGGATACATTGTTTTATTATGAAGTTGTTCCTACCTTCTACCTTCCGGCTCCATCATCAGACCAACTGGTGTGGAGCACCTTATAGCGAAAGTTCATCTCATGACGATTCTAATAAGCCCAAACACGGCTAGGATACATTGATTAATTACGGAGTTCCGGCATCACTTCTATGATACATTTCCAACATAACTATTCATTTATTTGTATTGTCATAGTCGCTTAACAATCTTCATTGTTATATCTGTGTGAGTATGAAGTTCCGTTGGCCATTTATGGTCTTCTTCACCAGTTCTACTTCCTCAAATGTTACTTTTTGACTGTAAACGCTTAGTCCTCGATGAAAATACCAAAATAACTATATGGTTGCCTATAATATTTGAAGAGTTCCCTCAATTCCTCATGAATCCCATTATCAGAACTAGTTTTTTTTTTTTTAATGGGTCCAATCTGGGAGCATATACTATACTTAAGGGGAAAAAAAAAATTTGCAAATCGATCCATAAATGACGGAATTCTGAGGTAACAAACATAAAAAAAAAAATACAACCGAATTGATAACCTCCTCCTTATTTTTTGAAAGTCGGTTAGAAAGCGTCCTTAATGTTGAGATGTTGGCTCCTTCCTTCTTATATTCAGTTGAATCATGATCAACATATTGGTATTACCATAAAACAAAACTCAAAGTCACGACTTTCATTTATCTTTGCGTTATCGCATAATTAGTTAAACTTATTAAATGGGTCTATTATGTATGACTTTGCAAAAACCTTTAATTTTATCTGATAGGAATACTACAACTAAAAGATAATACTTATGATTGAATAGCATGTTGAGTCAATCGCATAATCGGTAGTTTATTACTTTTTAGTTTTAATTTTTATTAGCCTTGAAGATACTGGTCCTTGATGCCATAAATGACTATAATATTGCAAATTATGATATATCCCATGTAAGTCATAGTCAATTCCGCAATGCTTTTTTAAGTTTTCAAAAAAAGTTATTATCGTTGGTCAAAATTGGTATGGGAAGTACTATTTTTTGTTTGATTGGCTAAAAGAACGTAATTTTTTCGAGGAAAACTAGTGTAGTATGCATGTAAATACTACGCGACCAATATGTCACTACGGAGAATACTGCTAAACTTGTTCCCATGCTTACCATATAAGATTGGCTAAATAAATATTACCTTTTTATCATGCACATTTCTGAACAAGGGCTGAGCTATACTTTCAATATCACTCTGACTAGCTCCCACTCCTATAGCAGTGTATGATCCTCTTGTATATGGCTGCTTTTTCCAACTTGTGCTGTAAAGTAACAATATTCGTTTATTACTCATAAAGCAATTTACATTTCAATTTAATGAAAACAATATTTAAGAACTAAGAGTTAACCTTTGCCTAAGTTTTTACATTCGCACTTACAACAATGGTAATAATATAATATAATTGTTGTTTATTAATGGCGAGTAGGTCCATAAATTAATGTATAGAAATAGCGGTATTATTAGACTAATAAATTCATTTAAAAAAATGTAGATATCATACACTTTGTTCAATAAGTGATGCAGTAATTTTGAATTCATTTTCTATGTGATGAAATAGATGTTGTTACCAGTTGATAGTGAACGCTTCGTAGTGAGTTCAATAAAGATGTCAGTTTGAATATGATGTGAAAGAAGAAAAGTGGACCTAGCAGCGATCTTTGGAGAACTCCAAAAATGATATCATACGATTTACTTAGGTGTTTCCAATCTTAATTATCTGAGACTGAATGTAAATAAGATAATCTACTGAGATTAAATAAGATTTAAACATCTTATATGCCACGCACGACTGATACGCACGATATGTTCTTAGTTTTTATTTCGGTATGGTGGCTTACTGTATCAAAAACCTTTTTCAAGTCAATAAAAATGCCGACACACATGTTTCAATGTTCGTATATATTTTGATACTTAGAAACCGACAGGTTGTGCGAAATCCGTAGTCTTTCAAAGAGGAAATTTCTTGAAGTGAGGTTTTCATCTAGACGCGAATAGAAGATCTTCTAAAATATTTAAGATACAATCGGAAGCACTAATATAAGTCTATGGTTTTTAAGATCCGATTTGTTACCAGATTTATGATTTCGGCTTGAACTTTAGCTGCCTTTGGCTCATTGGGAATGGTATCTCTGGCAAGATATGTAGTCGGTCAGTTTGTCCACAATTGTTTAAGTAACTTACGCATTTTGGGACTTTGGTAATTATGCCGTTAATATTTGTTACCCGCACCACAGTTCGGATCAAACTGGTAATAATTTTGAATACTTCGTTAGGTCAACAAGGTGTAAACGTAGTGTTTTTTGTTGTATGGTTGTGAATACACAACACTGTAAACGCACTAGTGTTCACAATGTTACAAAATGTAATTATTTTATGCAGATTACGATATGAAAATAAGTTCAATATCTTTTATGGGTCTGTATTGTAATATGTTTCATAATTATGCCTTTAGTAGTAATTTTTCTTAGTAGGTATTCCTAATTGTTTCAGCAGCGATCATTTCGTTCAATTTTATAGCTTTCAGTCGGATTATTATTTTTTGGCTCTAGTTTCAATATATGCCCGATTTATTTCCTTCTCGTAACTTTGTCTGTTATTTCTCTGCTTATACAACACTGACGTAGTAGGTTTTTTTTTTTTTTTATTGGGTGGGAAAATCATCCTAATGACACCCCGCTCTTGGGCGGAACGGGAGATAGTGTCAGACTCTTACTGACTAAAAACCCACTCCTGTTCCTTCGTTGCCTTCGTCCCAGGGCCCCGGGTTCCGCTTTCACACTACCCGTGGCCCCAGTAGGCTTCGACCCTGCCGGGCCCCTACGATTTGCTGACATCTCCTTGAGGCGCGCGTGGAACAAAACGCGCCGTCGACGACTTGGGCTCGGTCCGATTACCGGACGATCTTGCGGACGGCGAGCAATGGGTGGCTCGCCGTCCGCAAGCCCGCGCCTACGGTGGCCGGAAATCGGGATCGGAATCCCGGCGGCGGTGGTTGGAGCGTAAGGACCGTTGCCTCACGCGATCGGCCGCCTCCTTCGCTAGCATTACGGCTTCGTAGAAGGAGGCGACCGCCTGCCACTCCTCCTCGCTCCGGAGCATGGCCTGAACCAAGGCCCGGCGCAAGAGATCGCCGCCGCCGATTGCCCGAACAAGGACACGGCGTTGCTCTGCCCAAGCGGGGCACACCTCCACCGTGTGCTCTACCGTGTCCTCCGGGTGGACCACACAGTGGCGACACCCGGGCGTCGTTTCCGCACGAATCCGGTGCAGGAACCTCCCGAACTTACCGTGTCCGGTGAGAACCTGCGTCATGCGGAATGTGAGGACGCCGTGAGATCTTTCCAACCACGCCTCAAAGAGGGGACTTACCGCCATAATTGTGGCGTGCCCAACACTGACGTAGTAGGTTTAATTTTTTTGTTTTAACTGTTGTGTCGCGTGGTTTAATCTATCTACGTCTCACGTGTATTCCGTGGATTCTGTTATGCATTGAAGTTCGTTATATTTCCCTCGTTTTGAAATATTTCTTAATTAAGCGTCGAAAAAATTTAGGATTGATAACTTTTTAAGCAATAGGGATGTCGGCAGTGATGAAAAATATCGATGTATCGATATTTATAAAAATATGAATATCGGCGTCATACATATTATCAAGGAAAAGATATCGATATATCGGCCAAACTTTCCGAGATTTTCGTTTTTAAAATAATAATTTATTTAGTTTAGTCCAGCTCTAGGGAGGTAATAGTAATTTTAAAATATTATTAGGTAATAGTAATTTTAAAAAATTATTTTAATATACGAGAATCTTAATAAAATTAAAAACAATATTTTAATGTTTTGAAAAATTTATTATTTCAGACAACCCAGCATTTGTCCGGTACGAAAGTACCGAAAAACATACTAGTAATAAACAACATAGTTATTTTTACTGGTTGTTGCTATCTTTTATTTGGCTTTGAATTCCGTTAAATATTCTGCAAAAAAAATAATTTTGAAAAAATAAAATCGTTTTTGATACGATTTTTGACATTTTGTATTGATAAATCGATGTATCAAAATCGTTCAAAATATATCTGCTGAAAATATCAATATATCGAAGCAAAACTGTTGATATATCGATGCATCGATATTTTATCAACAAGCCTATTACGCAAACGTAAGAAGAATTCGAAGCAATTCACTAGGTAATACGTAGCAAATCTTGTGTACGGTCTCTTTCGAAGGTGTATTTACCATCGTAACTCAAATCGTTTTTCGAATATTAACACATTCTTATAAGTGCATTTTTCTGAATATTTTGGGCTGAACTCGTATTCTCAGCCTGATATGAAGTACCAGCTTGTGTAGACCAACTACTATAGTATTCTTCTTTCCATTCGCCCATTCCTGCAGTTCGCTAAGAACTTTTTTTTTCGCAAATGTAGTATTCCATTTTGGCAGTAAATATTTGAGTTCACCAATTTTGGTTTTAAGCTTGGATATCTTTTGTTTTGCCAGTTTCTAAATTTCAGTTTTTTGTTCAGCTCCAGCATCCTGGTAGTTGAGCTTTTTGTCTTATTGACCTGATAATATCTGGCACCAGGTTTAGATTTGAATCCTGTTGGTAGTGTTGAAACCATTTCTTCACAATCAAGGGCAGAATTGTTTTCTCTTTTTCAGAGTGTTGAAACCATTTCTTCAGTTAATGGCAGAATTCTCTGTTTTCTCTTCTGCTGAGTGTTGAAAACATTTCTTCACAATCAAGGGCCGAAGTTTTATCCAATATAAACTAAGATAGCACAAAGGTACTATATATCAAAATACTGGGGTAAATAATAACAATAATAAACATTTATTTCGGACCTTTCCGTCCATAAGTAACACTTACAGCATTTATACAACACACACAATAAACAAAAAGAAACACATACAAAACAAAAAACTACACACATTTAGTGCGGTGAGGGGAAACTGTCCAGCACTCACCATGCAGTGTGCAGGAGTGCTTGGAGAGTTCCACCTGTCCGCAAACACGTTCACAATATTGTTGCTACTGGTCTTAACACAGCTCATCAGAGACACACATTGCTTTCTTATAAGGGCATGAAAGCCATCAGTGTGCGCTTCTGCGAACAATGTGGAGGCAATGCAGAACCGTGTTAGCCCCAGTAACACTCTGAATGTGTTATTGTATTGAACAAGTAAGGCGCTATATGCTCCCAGTGTGTAGTTGGCCCACAGGCTGCATGTGTAAAGTGTTTGGCAGTAAGACTTAAAAAGCGTAACTTATACTGGTAAAGATACAGTTGGATATTAATGATCAAACTGTAACAACAAACAATAAATAATTGTAAAGCAACAAAAAACTTACCAAACACATTTCTGAGGCTCTGGAATAAATGGGTCATTCAAGAATTTTCGTAGAATCTTTGTGCAAGTTGTTGATATTTCCTCATTTGATAGAGTTTCCATGTAATCAGCTTCTTTTCCTGAGAGCCATCCTAATAACAGGGTTTCTGATACTTTGCTAAATGAGTAGATTTTTTTATACCATGAGTCTGATATATCTTCAGGAGTAGATGGATTCTCCCATAACAACATTATCTCAGTGATCTCTGGATTTAAAAATGGTCTATCATATTCTAAGAAAATTTTATCTACAGTACTAAATAATAGTCTCTCAAGGGATTCCATTTTGTATTGTGGCAAAGAGGGCTCAAACAAGTTTGAAGCATTATCTTTTAAAACCCCCAGGGGAATTGTGCATATCACATGATGAGCATAGTAAGACTGCCCATTTTCACATACCACTTCAACATGGTTAGGGAACTTTTTCTTTGGTTTTCGTGTAACATCTGTTAATGATGTGCCTTCACCAGGGTTCACTGTTTTGTCAGAAGGTGTTTTGGACACATCTTCAATCACTGTTTGATCAGAGTCTTCAGACTCCTCACCTAAATCTTCTAAGGGCCTCTGTGCGCTATGCTCCTGTGAGTCCCAAATTATTTTCTTTACAGCATGATCTCTCAGTATCTTATCAGGAGCAATGTTTTTAGTGAGTGGTTCCAATATTGAGCTATAGCCAGTTGGTATCATAATATTCCCACCTTGTAGTTCAGTGTAGCTACCTAACTCTAGGAGATCTATCTCATCCATACTGTTACATCCAGATATGCATGTTTCTCTTTTGAGTAAACAGTCAAATATTAATCTTCGTAATTTCTTCTCTTCTGATGATGGCAAACGTTCTAGATAAATTGTAGCTTCTAAATTGATGTGTTCACCAACACTGTGAATGTCAGGAGGGGGTAAATACTGACACAGAAAATACTCTTCGCAACGCCTTAGAAAACACACATAGGCTTCGTGAATCTCGTGTAGTACTCCGAAGGGTACCTGCTTCCCGTCCTCTGTAGCTGCTATAACCTTATGCGGCTTAGGTATGTTTATAATATTTACAAGACCATTAGCCATCGCTATTTCGAAAATTGGGTTACCCAATACTCCATGAATCCAATTGGCTCCCAGTTCGACACTCTGATTTTTCATTGGTATTGAAATTATACGACCACCGATACGTTTTCTAGCTTCTAAAATTACAAAATCCTGCATGCCATTTTTGAGAAGATAATTGGCGGCAGATAATCCAGCCATGCCGGCGCCAATAATTAAGATATTACACTTATTTGTATCACATTTTTTACTAGAATTTAAATTTTCGTCGCCCATAATATTGAAAATTGAATAATACTTGTATTATTTTGCCAGTATTGTCACTGCACTTTTGACGTTCAGCTGGTTACGACATCTTTGTCCTTCAATAGAAAAAAAAATACTTTGGTTTGTGGTAAATTGCATGGTTGTGTGGCATTTCTCAAATATTTCCACTAGACTTGCACTAGCACGCATGATTGTGTTAAAGACTTATTAAACTATGCTATAGGTTAAAATAACGATTTTACACAATTTAAATTTAAAAAGTGTTTGTTTTGTATTATTTTTGTGACTGTTTTGTATTATCCTTATTTAAAGTACTTTTTCTAGAGCTAATGCGAATATAACAAGTGATCGAATTGCTTGGAAACAAGTCTCAAGTTCCTAAACATGCACTAATTCTATACTGAACCGTTTTTTTAAATAACAAATATCGCCTTTCCCCACACTTTCTATTTTTCCTTTTTATGTCTATTATTGTCCCGTCATTACGGCTAGAACAAGCCCAATTTTATGTTGTTTTGATAAATACGGCGCCATCGATCGAAAATTCGAATTGCGCTTCCCAGTACGATCCTTTTTCACAAAAGCGTTCTTTGTTCGATTTAGAATTCAATTTAGTGTATTGTGATCACTAGCTAACAACTTTGCTTCCTAACTTTTCCTAAATTGGTTTCCTAAAAATTGGATAATGTAATAAATAAGCCTTTGACTTGTAAATAGCGCGCTCGCTATTCACTTTGCGCATTTTTGTACGGATAAATGTAACGACGAGGCGAATGGCGAGGCGACTGGCAAGTTGAAATTCGAGCACAAAATGTAAAATGATTAAGTAATGTTCAAGCATTTAAATCGTATAACCATTGACAAATAGTTTTTGATATTCATAGTAAAAAAGCTTGGCAGCTCTAGTTCGCGGATCCTTTCCACTTCCGCCTCAGACATTTCAAAGCAAGTTTGTTGGTCTCTCTTACTCCTCACGCTTTTGTATTGCGTTTTCTCACTTTAATGACCTTTGAATTTGCTGAATAATAATAATAATAAAATCTTTGTTTACTTCGTATATCTCAGCAGTGTTTTTGTTATTGTGGCTATTCTATCAATTGAATTTAGTGAAATCCCATATAATTTGATTTCTGTTATCTCGTGGAACAAATACATCAAGTGGAATTGACACTAATAAACCTTATGCATTCTATTTAATGAATCTATTGTTTGTCTAATTTCGATATCGAAAGTCATTGTGAATATCAAGTGCTTACAAATTTTGTTTAGAGGGTTGTGTTTGTTACAGTTATGTAACCAAAGGATGAGAAATCCAAGTGTATTTATGATAAAAGGGTACGTTTATATTTATCACGAACTTCTTATGTAGGTTCTGGTTACAAATAAAGTTAGGGAAATAGTCACAACACGTGGGTTTCGCTGTGAATAAATCGATAGAGACGTAAGACGCGTGCGCCAATCTCTATCAACAAGACTATTATACGTCAAGGTCACTGGTCACAAACACGTGCGATGTCGGATTCTATTTACACACATGACTTTCTTCTCGAGCCAGGTGTAGAGATAAAACAGGAGTCGCCTATTGAAATGGGCACGATGTCTGCATCCGTGCCTATCCCGCAGAGACGTGTCGATCTCGGGGACTTCAGCACCGATCTAGATCTGTGTCTACAAGACAATCTGGTTGGATCTTACACCATGCCCAATATGGGCTACAATAAGCTTGTATTTGAAACTGACAACTCATCTAAAGTGGAAAGCTTTAAAATGGATGATGATGACATATTTCAAGTTGATAAAGCTGATTTAATACTTGGACCTACACTTGCTGAGTTGAATGCGAATCCAGACACATTATTGGATGATTTGAACTTTGATGATCTCCTTTTGCCAGAAGAGAGTGGTTATTGTGTGCAAATCGGAGGAGCAATGAGCGGTTCACGTCGTGGTCAAAATACCATGCAGACCCACAACATAATGGCCTCAGAGAGTCCTTGCAGTCCGTACAGCCGGGCTCAGCTTGCATTTTCTCCGGCAAGTCAACACAGTTCAGCATCATCCAGCTTTGCTCAGCCTATGAACCAGTTGCCAGAACTGCTGCTGCGCATGGATGGGTACAGTGGTGAGATAGCTCTGGGGCAGTCTGTCCCTGCATCTACTGTGCTACCACCGTACCCCACAACTGCAAAGCCTCAGCAAGCTCAACTCTCCTCATCTGCTCCTACACACCTCACAATGGAACAGGTCAGTAGTTATGAGCAATTTTAATTCAGCAATAATTATAACTGGGTAATCTATTAACTATATTAAATTATGCTTTTAGGGATAAAACCACACATTGCTCTTTAAGTTTAATTTGTTATGGTGTAAAATAAAGAGTATCTTTAAAGGATGTTTTCTTTCATTAAGCAAATACATAGGTATATTTTTTGTCAGATCTGGCAGCGTCGAGAGCCACGTAAGCATCTGTTGTCTACCAGCTCTTTGGCTGAAGCAGGATCTGCATCATCTTTGTCTGGAGGGCTACTCAGTCCAGGCACTGGTGACTTCTCACAGGATGAGGAGGACCGCGATGTAGAAACTGATGAAGATAGTGACAGATATGAGGATCTTTCATCTGATGGTAATTAACTAATTAGGAAATGAATTTTTAATGAATTTCAATGTGGTTTATCTGTGATTGTTAAAGTTTAAATTAATTCTTTAAACCCCAAACGAATGCTGGCATTTGCTCTCTCATTGCCTTTCTATTGTGTCTCTAATTGCGGTATTCAAACGGTTGAAAAGTGGTTGGTGAACCTAACATAATAATAATAATAAAAAGTAAACTTCAATACTTTCATATGTAGTATAAGTACAAACTAGTCATCATTTATGACCTTGTGAAATCATTGTAATTACAGAATCAAATGATGAAACAGAAGGTAAACAGCCTCGTCACAGTTCAAAGAAGGAAAGATTCTTCTGGCAGTATAATGTACAAGCTAAAGGCCCAAAGGGTCAAAGGCTTATCTTGAAAAACAAATCAGAAGACCCACATGTTCTCAATTTAGTGACTGATCCAGTTTTTAGTCCCAGTTGCAGTGTCAGGGGTATTAAACATAGGTAAGAAAAAAAATAATATGATGTACATTGTTTATTATTGGTATTGCAGATTGCTTATTAAGATTTTAACTATCCAATCTAATGATTTATTTACAGTGGAAAAGCCAGGAAAGGAGATGGAAATGACCTAACACCAAATCCAAGAAAATTATATTTGATTGGTAAAGAACTGGATAATTTGGGCAAGGTTATAAATGACATGATACCTGTTAGTGAACTGCCATTTAATATAAGACCCAAAACAAGAAAGGAGAAAAATAAACTTGCATCAAGGGCTTGCAGGCTGAAAAAAAAAGCCCAACATGAGGCAAACAAATTGAAACTTCATGGCTTGGAGCAAGAACACAGTAAGCATAATTATTTAAAAAAAAAATTGAAATTATAATAATTCATAACAAATTTTTTTGACAAAACAAAAAAAAAATGAATTGGTGAGGGCATTATTACTAGGGGTATGATTGCATTTTAACAAAGACATATTAAAATAAATAGAAATACTTTAAGAGGTAACAATATGTTAAACAAAATCAGACTTACATATAATAGGGTAAATATCCTAGAAAATGAGTTATGGTAGTTGTCAGTAGTAGCTACTTGATTATTATTTTGTTGCAGAGTTATTTTAAAACTATGATATCTCCTAAAATATTTATTGAAATCAAATTATGAAAAGGATAATTTGGCTTAAAATGAAATACTTAGAATGAATCTGAATGAATATTTTATTTATTTGGATAAGGATTAAGATTATGTTTATAAAAACACCTTTGTGGATATATTTATTGCATACACCTAGTGTATTGCATAATTTTAGAAAAAATTTGAATACCTTAAAAAAAAATTGTTAATGAGCCAACCTTAAAAGCTACTTATATATTTGCGTTATGCTGTCGCGGACTTTTTTTTAGAACTATTAAAGGGGAACAATTTTGTCATATATAATTTTTGAGTAACGTTATGCAGCGCACGCAATGGAAGTTCTCAAAATGAATATTTTTCCCCCGTTTTTGCAAAAAATTTCGTTCATACTCTGCCCCTATTGGTCATAGCGTGTTATATGGGCTATCTAAAACTGAAACAATTTTTCAAATCGGATCAGTACTTCCCGAGATAAGCTCATTCAACTAAAGAAATAAACAAACAAACCCTTCAGCTTTATAATATTGGTAAAGATTTTGATATCCTTATTATTTATTTTCATGCAGTTTTCTCTAATAATCAAAGTGATTCATGAGGATATTATTCATACATACATAATATAGTAAAGCCGAGATTTTGAATGACTTATAAGACCCATGTAAAGTTTGGGCAGGTCCCTAGCATGCATGATTCTCTGTAGTGTACGCCAGCCTTTGACAACTTTGTTTAAACCGCGGGCTCTAAAATAGAACAAAGGTCTATTTAGACGGAGAGAGTTTCTCGTCCCGAACATACGAAAATCGAAAGAATATTACAGATCCCGGCTTGGATCTTGAGCGCTGACTTTTATGTACTTGCGCAGAAGTCTAAGTCGAATAAGAAATATCAGGTCTCTTTGGCGGTATGAAGTGAAACGCGGGGGCGGGGAGTGTTAGTGATTGGCTCGCCGCGAATCGCATCATAGACGTCACTCGTGATTGGTTCCCTGCGCTTTCTGCACGTGCCTAACGACGACGAGTGCACTTCTGTGCCATTAAATTGACTCGTGATTTTTAATCCATCATTTTATTTTTATTAGTAGTTACCTATTATGTCACCATAAAGTTTAAAAAATATATAAGTATTTGATTGTCATTAAATAGCTATTTTTTTATTTTAATATTATAGTAATGACGAGATATTTATAATTACTTATCATCACATTATTAATTATCGCCAAGTGGTGCGGGCGGAGTCGCGTGGAATCGATAGGGACACGTGATGCAATACTAGTTTTTGCTAATCGCGAATTTTTCACATATTTTCCGTATTTTCTTTTTAATCTGGTATTTATACAGCCTATATCTTTCCCCCACCTCTACATCTCCGTTTACGTCTAGGTATGCCGATTGTTATTACGATGGATAAAAAAGGTTTAGCTGAGAACGCATAACAGGCACACAGACAGTTTCTTTCAAAAGTAGGTAAAATATTAGAAATTTCTTAGGGGTGTTACAAATCTTTGAAATTTTCGTCTTTGCTACAATCCATGTTACTAAAAGAGTTATGAGTTTACATGTGGATGGATGGAGAGGAAGAGGGAGACCAAAGAAAAGATGGATGGATTGTGTGAAGAGTGATATGAAAGAAAAGGAAGTTAGTGATAGCATGACGAGTAACAGGGCAGAGTGGAAGAAAAAAACGTGTTGCGCCGACCCCAAATAATACGGGATAAGGGCAGGAAGATGATGCTACAATATGCATACCTTCAGGTAGAAATTCTCTAAAACATAATGAAAACCGTATGAAAATATGTCGCATGGTTAAAAAGTATACGGAAAAACAGACAGACGAACACAGCGACTTTGTTTTAAACTATTCATGTTTTTTTTTAACTTTTACCTTCAACCAGAATTAAGAAGATAGCAGGTAAAAGAAAAAATCAAATAAAATAGGTGTACATTTTTTTTGCCATAATTGTACGATGCGCAAAGCGATCCCCACTCTTTTGCCGAGCGCTCAAGATCCATGCCGATACCTGTAAAAAGGTTTCTTCGTCTAAACATTCTTATTCTCCCCTTCCACTTTGGTGAGGATCGCCTCGCAATGGAATATTGCTTGTTTCCGTGTAAACAGAACATCAAAGCAATAATCGTATTTGGAGTTTTTGTGTCAGTTGCTACCATGAGTGTACTGCGCAGGGTGTTTTAACTATGTCTGACCTTCTAAGATAAACATTAATTAAATGGAAACAGCTAAAACGTTGTTAGGTTCAAAAAATGGATAGCGGATGACAAGAAACAATTTTCAAGTTTTTTTTTTAAGTGGCGTGACATCCAATGATTTCTTCTGTCTATGGTGGAACGAGAGGGTGTGTCAGACATTCACTGACTCCACATCCACATGTGTCAATCAAATATTAGAAGTGACAAGAAATATGTAACCAAGATTTATGTAACTCATAATATGATTTAAAAGAGTGTCCATGGAGTTTCTTGCACGTTCTTTTCCATAAAGATCTACGCTTTGGAACGTGCAATTTAGCTTCACTTTTTTTTTTTGATTGACATTTTGACAATTCAAAAGTGCCTGTAATCGGTCTATTTGAAATAAACGTTTCTGATTCTGTCCTTTAGTTGCCTTTTGGGTTCTAGATCGCAAAGGGCGACTGAAAAGTGGAACACTCTTTCAACGTTCCCGCAGCCCTAGCAGGCATTGACTCGACTCGGCCCCTTTAGTTTTGCTGACACATATTTGAGGCGCGCGTGGTACACTACGCACCGTCGCCACAGGCATGGTCCTTAATGCACAGTCTGCGGACGATTAGCCATCTTTTGCTCGTCGGCCGCAAACTCAAGCGTTCGGTGACTGGAATTTTGGAGCATCTAACACGTTGTATTCTGAAGTATAATTGAAAGTTGATACAAAAACATGTAATCACAAAAACCTTCACCGCCCATTCACCAAGCTCGAATAACGAATCTCGTACTCAAAACGATTCAAACCGATTTGTACGATACTCGTATGAGCTTGGAAAAATGTCATACGAGATCGTGTTTACACAAGTCGAGATTCTCGTAAGCGGTTAATCCGGTGCAGGAACCTCCCGAACTGACCATGTTCGGTGAGGACCTGCGTCATGCGGAAGGTAAGGACGCTGTTTTGTCTTTACAGCCACACCTCAAAGAGGGAACTTACCGTCATAATTATTGCGTGCCCAGCACTGGGTTGCGACAGTCGCTGTCGCCATTCCACCACATGATCTCACGGTGGTAGGCCGTGTGAAGGTGGAACCTGGGGCCCTGGGACCAAGCAAAGAAGAAGGAACAGAAGTGGGTTTTTAGTCAGTAAAAGTTTGACACGCCCTCGCGCTCAGCCCAAGAGCGGGGGATGTTATTGGATGATTTTCCCATCTAAAAAAACGGTGATAAGCCAGCAAGGAGGCTCGCTGCTTCGCGGGAAACCGTGCGGTATCCCCGCACCATTCGGATGGCCTTGACCCTCTGGCATGCGTTCAGTTTGGCCGCCGGTCGCTTTCGCAGCGACGGCACCCGTACGGGCGCCCCTTGAAGGGCCATGGACCATGATGATTCCTGCGTAGAGCCTTCGGTAGGAGGCGTCTGGACCCCCTCGGTTAAGCAGGGCAGCCCCAGTCGGATCCAGTTTGGGAGCTAGACATCAGACGTGCTCCTCGAAATTCCATCGGCTGTCGAGGACGAGTCCCAGGTGCTTCATCGTCGACTAGACGCCGATGTGAACTCCCCCTACCGTTATTTGGAAACCTTTCTTACCTATACGTAAACATTTTGATACGATAATGTTATGGCGATTATTGGTTGCAAATTGTGCGAGAAACTCTCTCCGTCCAATTGGGCCTTTAGGATCCCCTTCACGGACTACTTGACATAAAATACACAAATATTAAATCCTACTATATTATAGAAAGGACAAGATGAGTATCCTAATGCTGATTTTCCACGGACCTCAAGTTGGGAAACTGGCGTACAACTAAATTACATAATCTTGGCAATTGTGGTTCACACAATTCAATTTGCCAAGAATTGCTATTCATAACAATGGTTTTTTTCACACTTCAGGGCGTCTCATGAACGGGATAGCACAAATGAAACAAATAGTCAGCCGCCGAGTGACTAACTCACAGAACAATGTCGACTGGAACTCGCACGTCACGAACATAGTTAACACAGCTACAGGTAGCTATACATTTTAATTAATTCCATTTATTAATTATACTAAAACCATTCGAGTCCACTTGCTTGGTTGTGTAGCCTTAGTTTTTATATTCTATGAGAAATTACGATAATATATGTTTTCTTAACATAAAGATGGGCGTTGGTAGTTGCGACACAGTTTATAACTTTTGCAGCTGCCATCGTTATCTATATCATTATTGTCAATTGTTTTACGTTCCAAAATAAATATTTTTATGTTTATGTTATGTTTTTTTATATGACTACCATCAAGATGATTGCCTTGTTACATAATAATATAATATATTCTCTTTGTTACAGAGATAAAAATCGCCGGCAAAACTTCTGAATTCGTCAATAAAGTTTTGGACAAAGTCAGAGCAGGACAAAACAATGGTGGGTTAAATGATATATAAACAAAACACTTCAGATGTGAGTAAAAAACGAAAGGCTGTTCAATGTACCTCCAAAGTTATTTAGAGAAGAGAGTTTATTTCTATCATATAAAAGCTTAATTGTCTAAGACAATTTTATTTTTGTATGGTAACAAGAGTAGATTTAGTCACTAGAAGCTTTACAAGGCAACTAGGGGGAATATTAATGTAATCCTCGTCTAATATTATTATGCCATAAGTTAGGTGTCAGTGTCATGTATATTTTAAAAGTCTATAATATTATATTCTTAGGGCTAATTTACGTTATATTAGAACTACATAACAGTAAACATTGACAGCATCTAAACTGCATTAAGTTCGTAATTTAAATGCTATTAGTGCTTACTCGAATGAATAAATACACAAATAAATCACATGTGTACCATTAACAAAAGATAACAGTTACTGTATCACAAAATAATAATAATAATGTCAACTTAAAGTGAGTCTAGTCAGGCAGGCACTAGTAAATTATGTATCGTGAATAATATTTTTAAGAGACAAAAATAATAAAATCTATGCTGTTTTACATTCCTTACTAATACTATGAACTTTTAATTCAGTTTTGTACAGTAAAACATTGATACTGAATTAAGCATTTCTTTATGTATGTCTACAATTTACACCTTCATAAATATGGGAAAGTAGTGATTTATATGTGTATAGCATAAGTATAGTTTTATACAGTTCTTCTCCATATATCTTAAAGCTCTAGATTTATCAATATATATATTTTTTATCACTTTGGATGTAATTTTAAATAGGTTTGCGTCGAATCAGCTTAAGAAATCTTTACTCTCGGTACAATAGGTTATAAACGTAGTGAGTAAATAATACGATGGCACAACATAAATTCGTAGTTGTATCTAAACAAATAGATAGATAAGCATGGCTTAGCTATTGTATATTTTTTACATATTGACTCAATAAAAAAGTTTAAATAATTACATTATTGTATAATAATTATATATTTATACCTTGAAAATATGACTGTTGTTCTTACCAATAATTGTAGTAATGTTGAGTAATGACTTTCCTAGGGCCATCATAAAAGCAGGTATTTTTCTAAAAAAATATGTATACCTATATAAAAGATTCAAACATTATTTTTATTTATATAAAAGAAGATTTAATTAAAATAACCAAAAAATATTAGTAAATATGCAGGCAAAAGCTTTTATTTTGCAACTTCAGTGATATTCCCGTCGTTAAAATTGTTCAAATAATTACAAAACAAAGTTTCTGTTATTTCAATAACATATCGTGTTTCTATGTGATCGAAAGCGATTCTTGAACCCTTTTCTCGTGAAGTCACGTTTGTAGTGAATTTTATTTCATAAATGAAATGACGTTATACTAGCGGATGACTGAGTGTCCAAGGCTGAGATCTATAAAGCATACTAAGGCTTGCCTCGGTTACAGTAAGCACTTTATACAATTGCGAATATGAACCTTATTCTTTCGTTTTTAATATGCATTTTCCTATCAGCATGACATGCTATGTGAACATTAACTTTATATTATAACTAGGGTTGTTGCGGATGCCAAAATTTCGACATCCGTGAATGCGGATTTCAGGATTATTATCAAAAATATTCCAATTTTAAGTATGGTGGGCAGCACATCAATTTATTACAAAACGACTTTGCTCAATCGAAATTGAACTCTGCGTTTGACATGTAATAGAAAATTGAGGAAAGGAGGAGGGTTGATAAGAGACTTCTTGTCTTCTTCTGTTTCAAAATATTTTTAAATGCATTTGTATCATAAAAGATATGTATTTTTTACTTTATAAATAATATAGTAAGTCAAAGCAATTATTGCCCAAACTGAGTGTTTCGCCTTTTTTTGTATATTTTTGTCGTTTTTAGGGTTCCGTACTTCAAAAGGAAAAAACGGAACCCTTATAGGATCACTTTGTTGTCCATTCGTCTGTCTGTCAAGACCCTTTATCTCAGAAACGCGTGGAGGCATCGAGTTGAAAATAAAACCGTATACTCAAGTTTGCGGTCCTTTAAAGCTGTGAAAAATCAAACTTCTAATTTAACGGAAAAAAAAAGATACGGCCGTACTTCCTGTTGACCCAGAATCCTGAAATTAAGCATAAAGCAAGGTCTTATAGTATTAATATAAATCTGAAAACTGTAAATTTGTTTTGTTGTAAAGTTACTCCCTTACAAAAACGCACCTCATGCACGCGCCAGTCGCCACTCTGCTGGTCAGTTAGTGGCCTTGTCGCAGTTATAAATCCGCATCCGTTAAAGATCCTTTCGATTAATTTGATGCGGATACGGATGCAGATGTGAGAATTGATGCGAATATTCCGCATTTACGGATGCGAATATCTGTAACACCCCTAATTATAAAAACACGAATAAGGTTAATTTTCTTATTATGCACTTATACTGTACTTAGCTTGTAAAGTCTAAGTTCGCTTTGTAAACCACAGGGTTAAAGCAGTTTCAACAGTTTCGCACCATATCACACTAATATTCTAAACGAAAATTTGTGAGCGTGTGTGTTTGTTACTTCTTCAGGTTTGAATAGCTGTACAGATTTCGAAGAAACTTGGTACACGGGTAGACTATGTCCTAGAATAGCACATAGGATACTTTTATTTAGGGAGTATGTTCCCTTGGCATAATTAACTACTTTCACGCGGACGAAACCGCTGGTAGTAGCAAAAAATTAATAATCATAATGAATAAATATAATAATTACATAATTATAATACTGTTTATGGAACGATCTGTAATATGTATAAGATACAAAAAAATATATACAGGGTTATTTGTAAAACACTAACATCCTTGCAGGACTGTTTTAATAACATCATAAACAACAACTTTTGTTCTATGAGTTTTTACAAAACATATTCATTTACTAAAAACATAACTTCAAGATAGCGTTGTTTTATTTTTAGAGTTGAAATGTGTATTTCAACTCTGTGTTTTGCTATACAGTACGACCGACGTTAAAAGTCATAGAACGAAAGTTGTTGTTTATAATGTTAGTAACATAGTCCTGAGAAGTTGCCAGTGTTTTACAAAGAACCCTGTATATTATAGAAACTACTTTTAATACTAATATAATCAAATAAAATTTATTCTTCATATCAGAATATTTCGAATTTATATTTATTTCGATTTGTTAGTTGCCAGAGTTGAGGTCGCCATGTATTAATTAAATTTGTGTATGTAACGGTGGCCTAGCTTGCGATAAACATCATATGAACTGGGGCCGTATAGATAAGTGTTCAAATCCAATATGACTTTCCAAAGCGAGAGAGAGATAGCAACGCAGAAATAAGGCGTAACACTATTTTGTACAGGTCGTGCTCTTTAATCGTGTATCTGTTACTCAGAGGTATTCTTACAGACAGGCACTGATCCTGTATAACTTCAAATGATCTGGTAAAATGGCAAAACAATAATAAAATTAATAAAAGGTTTCAAAGCAGGTACTGCAACGTCTTTCCTATATGTGGGTGGCTCCCACGTGCCTTCTTGATTCACCAGATCCTGAGTGAATTCATAGCCCATCAAAGATTCTTCTTACTTTATTTTCACGATATCTTTTAGATTAACAAGTAACAAGGGTATTTGAAAAAAAAAACTTCGCAAAAGATTTTTTTATTCAACTTGTGGTCATAAAAATGTAGGCTTGTTACACTCACTTCTTATAATTATACAAAAATACCTCAAAAAGTGGTCGGTTTAAGCTTTTTTTATCTTAAATTAATGTTATATCAATTTAAAATTAAGCATTCGGAAGCTGCAATCATGATAAACATTGTTGTAGGTATTAGTAATAAGTTAACTCTGAATTATGTATTTTGTGATTGTATAATAAATTTTATAATGTCGTTATATTATGTTTGCTGTCTAAGACTAACTGTAAATATGTTTTTGTTAATTTCTGTTATTCTTAAAGGTCATTGACTGAACGATCAGGAACTGTACTTGTTTTTCTGTACACAGTCGCATAAATATTCATTTTTTCTCGTCAGGACTGCGAATTGTTCTTCAAAAACAATACTTCCATATCAGGCTAGTATTTTTTTCAGCTAAGCCTATGTGCGTTTCTTGGCTTATAATTGATTTTTGTACTAAAAATCTTTTATACTGCTGTACTTTAGGTTTATTATTTACCTAATGTAAAAACGCCTTTGCTAAATGATGAATCTTGTAACGAAAGTACTTATAGCTTTTATCAAAATTATTCATGGTCACGATTGTGCTCTAAATTGTATAAAGTTCAAGGTGGAATTACTTCAATGTTTTGTTATTCAACATTGTTAAAGTGTCTACCTATACTTACATGTAATAGTATATTTTTGTTACATAATAAACCAAACTCAAACTGGTCTGCGATCCAATAGGCTGTGGTTATTTGTATATTTCATAAGTTTTCTTATGTTACTTTTATTTACTCTATTAAATATTTTTAAACGATCGTCAAATGTATGTTAATGTATTAATGTTGAATAAAACTTTACGAAATTAAGTATTAATTTTAGAAATTAACGTCTTTGACTTTAAACATTTCACCTTGAAAATCTTCAAACTACCTACTTGAAACTGGCTTTGCCCGCGGTACAATCTACCGGGATGAAAATAGTCCTTGTCCTAATCCGGGAATATTTAATAAAACCAGCAAATTCACAAAATACAGACTACAGGTAGGATTCCGTCCGTAATTAACCAATGTAAATTGATTAATTATGGAGTTCCAGTACCTACCTTCCGGCTCCATCATCATCATCATCAGACCACTTCGATGATTCGATGAACGAAAGGAACCAATTAATTAAAACAAATATATTCAGAGGTATTGCACAATGGTGGGTATCTACCATTGCATTTTAAAACACAACTCGGTCTGTCATGCAGGGAAAATCAGTATATATTAAATCAGAAATCTTATGAAAGTATTTATGGGCGTAAAACCATAATTTGATTATTTTGATCACTTCCTGCTTATATCTTTTAAATATTGCAACATCCTGTTATGATTTTTTTATAAGGATTTAATTTGAAAACTTCCATTCGAATTATTTTAAATATATAGCTAATATAACAAATTAAATGATAACATCTTGATTTGGTGCGGTTCACGTGACTCGACGTAACACGATCTGGTCGAGTCGGTGATTCCAGTCGAAGTGAACGTCGTATGATCGAGGCCTACCTGACGGACAGTATTATCATTTACTCTTTTCTCCGGATCGGTACTAGGACCGCCCTTGTGGAACATTTAACTGAGTCAGCGTGGTCTGTTACGCAGACGACACGCTGGCCCTGGCGCAGGGAGAGCCGTACCAGTCGGCGGTCGAACTAGCGACACATGGGGTTGTGATAGTCGTGGAGAGGATTCGAGGTGGCATTGCACAAGTCCGAGGCCATGTGTTTTCATGGCCTTCGAAACGCGCCACCTTAAGTAACTCCCAAATAACGGTAGGTGTCGAGTCGACAATAAAGTACCTGGGACTCGTCCTCGACAGCTTGTGGAATTTCGAGTACTTCCGACGTCTGGCTCCCAAACTGGATCGGACTACATGGGGCTGCCCTCAAGCGGCTCCTGCTATACTTTGGTGGTCCTAACAACTCCATCCGTCCTCACCACGGGGTTTCCCGAGAAGCGGCGAGCCTCCTTGCTGGCCTACCACCGTGGGATTCAGAGGCAACAGTCCTTGCACGCATGCATCATTTGCGCGTAGAGATGCAACGCCAGGGTGAAACTCCGCTGCCGCGACAGGACGCCGCATGGCGGATAGAATTCCGAGGGATCTCATGGTAGAATGGCGACAGCGACTGTCTCAACCCAGTGCTAGGAATGCCATAATTATGGCGGTAAGCCCTCTTTGAGGAGTGGCTCGGAGGACACGGCGTCCTCACCTTCCGCATGTTGCAAGTCCTCACCGGACATGGTAAGTTCGGGAGGTTCGTGCACCTGATTCGTGCGGAAGAAACGCCTGGTCGTCACCATTGTGTGGACCGCCAAGGGAACACGGTGGAGCATACAGTAGAAGTGTGTCCCGCTTAGGCAGCACCGCAGTTTCCTCGTGGGGGCGATCGGCAGCAACGACCTCTCGCGCCGGGCCTTGATACAGGCCATAATTCGGAGCAAGGAGGAATGACAGGTGGTCGGCTCCTTCTGCGAAGCAGCAATGCTAGCGAAGGAGGCGACAGCACGTACGAGGCCCTCACGCCCCTGCCGCCGGGATCCCGAGCCCGATTTCCAGACACCTAAGGGCGTGCTTGCAGACGGCGAGCAATAGGTAGCTCGCCATCCAGCCGTCCAGTGACCGTCCGGACCGAGCCCAAGTCGTCGACGGCGCGTAGTGTTTCACGCGTGCCTCAATGAGATGACAGCAAAACTGTAGAGACAGCAAAACTGTAGGGGCCCATCAGGGGTTGAAGCCTACTAGGGCCATGGGTTCGTTTCTGAAAGGGGCCCTGGAACGCAAAGCAACGAAGGAAAATAGGAGCGGATTTTAGCCTGTAAAAACTGATAAATAAAAAACGGTCACGCCGCCACGTCGGTTATTTAGCCGGCGCACCGCCGCTGACAAAATTGTAGTTGGCACATGTCTACTAACCACTTCCTTTATATTTCTTTAAAATATCAGAGCATCCGGTCATATTTAAATAAAAGTTTACTGAGACAACTTCTGTTCCATTTATTTATTTTAAATATTTTTCGACCTACAAAGTGAATTTTTATGATTATTTTAATTTTATGCTTGTCAATTTCTGTGTATAAAAACCGTGATTAGAAGGGCAATCTTTCACCACCCATGGAATAAATACCTACTCCTATGTTCCTTTGTTGTCTTGCATTCCAGGGCCCCGAGTTTTCCTTTCAGAAGTAAAACCCATGGCTCCAGTACACTTCGACCCTGCTGGGCCCCTACAGGACCTACCCTACCTATGGATTAAACACCTTGAATTGAAGTAAGGTATTTTTTGTATTATCACTCTATAACATTTCCTGCCTTTCTATATTACTGTGACTGTGTATTTTGTGTGACGTCTACACCAATGGTAATCATACGCTGACATATACATAAATTTTATTTTATATGTTTCATCTGTAGGTACTCTGTTAAACAGTTTTACCAATATTTTCAATTTAAATGTACAAATTTGAGTTTAATAAATTGTTACAATGACTTTTTTCCACATGAGGGATTACTTTAAATTTTTCCAATAAATTAAACAGTTCTTGTATCTGCAGCTCTTCTGGGTGTTCAATATAACATACCAAAGCTAAAGCAGGCATGTCAGTGATTTCTCTCCAGCAAAGTACTGAAATGAGAATAAAAATATTATAGAGAAATTACAATAATATTCCAAAATTATATCAGTACAGTACTGTAAAAATATATTGGCCACTTGATTTTGAAGTAGAAAAAAATATGCATTCGCCATATGATTTATAAAGAGCAGTCAAGATGTTTCGACCTTACTGTAGGTACTTGAATCATGCTTTACCTCCTGCAGATACACCAGTTATAATATTGGGTTGTTCCAAACAAGGGAAATTGATATCCAGCCGATTTGAATATTGTTTACTTGTTGATAGACTTCTTATTACATAGTCTTTATTGACCAGTTCAGATACTTGATATTCTACAAGTGGTTTTGTCAATATAGTTATAACATCAGTACTCATATTAATATATGTTTTCAGTAACTCAACAATTTCGCTGCTAAGGATTAAATTGTAATCCCTTATTGTACACACATAGTTGTTCATTTTCCTAGTCCTGTATAACCGTAAATTAACTTCTGAACAGGCATTGACGAGTCCCAGTTCATGGTGAGCTCTAATACAGTCATACAAGTATCTCCCTTCTAATATTATTAAAGTATCAATTTGTTTAGGGGCTTCTGCGGTCTTGTCTAGGTGCAAACTGTAAAAAAAATAAAACATGAAACTTATAGATTTAGTTTAGAACAACACGGTGGCATAATATAACCAAATCATAAATTCTCTACAAGCAGAAGAAATAGACGCCGTAATTCTGGTTATGTTTTAGCCCAATAGTGAAAGAGTGATCATCTTTTAACTTTCGACGATTACTGAGTAACTCACTCGACATAATTTTCGCTACAAAATACGTCATCCCAGTCTTCCCATGCAGTTCTACTTGAAGGTTCGTTTATTTCACCAAAAGTACTCATTCTTCAATTTTTATCAAATAAATGTAGTAACAGGAATGTGCGACGATGATGAGAAGTGATTAATTTGATTTTGAAACAACAAATGACATTAGAAGTTGTCAAAAAGTTTTTTTTTCTTTTGGGTTGCATGGTTTGTGCATTTGTTAGTGTCAAGTTTTTTTTTTTTTAACAGCCAATAATGTCTTATTTTTTCATTGGAATACCGATGCCGATGAAACACAGTCTAATGTTTTTGCAGTATTTGACTGCAAATTTATCGAGTCAGCCTTCTCAGAGAGTTTCGCTGAGGTTGTCAATAAATTCTACAAGACAACAATATTCTCAGCTCAACTTTACCGAAATTACGCCCAATTCAATGATTTAACATATTGTCCAGCTAGGCTAGTGTAGACTCTCAAGATATAAAACTACATCAATTATTCTATTCACGCTAGGAATTAAAGACCTATTACACTACCCAATTTTTAGGAAACCAATTTAGGAAATCGGAAAGTGAAATCGCATTTAGAACAGATTGGATCCAATTTAGTAATTTAAATCGGTGGTCCCGACCGCTCTACTTCTTAAATTGTCGATTTAGAACAGTGTAATCACGACGCTACGATTAAGAAAGACTATCCTTTTTTTTTATATATAGGGTGACTGGTAATTAGTGACCGATACTTAAACACGTGGTTGTACTCATGATTACAAACAACTTGCCCAAAGAAACTTTTTTTATATACTACTTAGTTTCATCATCATCATCGAGCCAATTAATAAGGTAGTGGTGTCTTATAGCCGCTTCTAAACATCGTATAAGTAACAAAACAAACGCAATACCTGATGTTAGTTTGTTTAGAAAGATTAGGGATTTATTTATAATAATATATAATAATCAAAATAAAATAAAAAACTCACGATGTGCCGAATCTATTCGTGATGAAGTGCGAATCATATTCACCGTCACGTATCATCAGTGCAAAATTTCTTGCTGTAATGCTGTCTTTAATTACTACATTTTCATTTATTAATAATTAGATAGAAATTATGTAAACATCACCTGTATCATAAATGACGTAAACTATATAAGAGCCACCTATTGATATTTTTTCACAACTCTTGCTCGCTCACAACATTCTATTATGGCCGGCTCCTTTTAAATCTAGTTGACTAGATGACACACAAAAGATTGTAGTAATCAATTATTTACGATATTGATATGCAATATAATTGATTAATTAGCAAATACTCACAATTGAAATAGCTATAGGTTTTCGTTCTTCGCTGCTTTATCACACAAGATTCTGATCAACTTAAGAATCGAATGTGCGGGGTAGGTAAACCTACCCCTGATCAGAGTATTTGTGAAGTTTCGAGATCATATTTATCTCTAAAACTCAGACTCTACCTGGTCAATTATCGTTTCCACACATACACCTCAACCACAAGTATCGTTTCCGAATTCATTTCAAAGTTAATAAACTTTTATCACTTTAAAACCAAGTAAGTTATAGCAATAACTAATCATAAAACTTTAACTTTAAATGACAGATAGCAAAAAAACAATCTATCAAAACTATTACGTACATTACGATAACCGCTCAAAGCAAATTTGAAATAATTTGTAGTTTGCTCAACTTTTTACGCATCATAGAGAGCGCCTCGTAATTCATTGATAGAAACTCCAAAGCCCAGCTTATTTTATGAAAAAAATGTTCAATGAATACTTGCACACAGTATCAAATTTTACTCAGGAAAAAATGAGATGGCAGTTTAAGCAAAATTCTGTATTTTCAGTTCTTCTACTTTTCAGTTAGAGCGAGATGGGAGATCGCGTATCATTGTTACGTATAACGTGCAGAGTGGCAACGTTGCATTTATTCATTAAATCCCAAGCGAACGGCGTTCGCTATCTCATTGTCTTTCTATTGTGTCTCTTACGGTACCTATTCGAAAGGTTAAGTTGCATAGTGCCATCAGCGTGGCGTATCTATAAATGAATCTTCAATTACACGCGAAGCTTAAAGTTTAGGTTTTTATTTTATTTGATTCGTTTGTTATGTTCTATGATTTAGATGTAACGTGTTATGTATTTTCACATACATGCAAGCCGGGCTTATTTACTTGTATTGCTCGCACGTCCCTGCCTCTACCATATGCTCCATAGTGTCTTTCGGGCTGTCCACACAATGGTGACACCCGGGCGTTTTTTCCGCACGAATCCGGTGCAGGAATCTCCCGAACTTACCATGTCCGGTGAGGACCAGCGTCATGCGGAAGGTTAGGTTGCCATGTTGTCTTTCCAGCCAGTCCTCGAAGAGGGGACTTACCGCCATAATTTTGGCGTGCCCAGCGTTCTGAACTTCTGATAAACACTTCGCTATCGATCGAAAGTTCGAAACGTGCATCCCAGTACGATCCTTCTTCACGAATGCGTCGTCTCGTCTGTACGATTTAGAATTCAATTTAGTGTAGTGTGATCACTAGTTAACAACTTTACTTCCTAACTGTTCCTAAATTGGTTTTCTAAAAATTGGATAGTGTAATAAACCTTTTAGCGATTGGTGGGGCGAGTTATTATATCGAATTATTCGAGTCAAACAACAAAGGAGTCAACTCGGTTGACTCAGTCAATGGTTCACAAGAGAATTATATATACAGAGTATATACCCTATATAAAAATGTACTCTGTGGAGTATATTAAATAAAGTGGGTGGGGGTGGTTCAGTGACACTGACCTCTATACACGGTGTCTTTGACATCGATGCACAAACGAAAAACATGGATCCAGTACATGATTCTGGACCCTCCAGTGGTGGAATTTTTCGTCAACTTTTTCCTCATTTAAAAAAGAAATACTTTTTTTTCACTTTAAACTACTTAAAATCCTTATTCTTATCTAACTCAATGACATTTTTAACAAAAAAATAATTCACTAATTACACTAAAAAGCGCAATGTCTATATACACTTCTGGACACATCTATTGGCCCACCTTGTATTTTCAGTTTCGTTTGGTCCTAGCTAAAATTTTATATTAGGTCGAGCAAAAAGTTTTTATGCAGTTTTGAACCTGGCACATTCACAATTTCATTCAATAGTCTTTTTTTGAATTTCGAACACAGAATTTAAAGAAAGAAAAGACAATTTGGAGCCTGTTTGTTGATATCAAACAATCGAATACTAAGAAAACTTGGTTTTATTGGTTTACTTGGATTTAATTCTTGAAAAAGTGATTGATATCTTTGGTTTTGCAACAACCATTACTTATTTTTAACATTAAGGTGAGGTTCTATCAATAATCTATGGATACTTCACCTGAAGTCGCCGCCCAAGCTGTGGCACTTATTCAGGCCGGACACAGCCAAAGAAACGTGAGTGCTCGACTTAATTTAAGTCGATCTGCGGTCCGAAATGTTTATCGGAGGTACCTAGAGACTGGCGGCTTTGTTCGTCGCCAAGGAAGGCCACGATCTCGGGTCACAACTGAAAGGCAGGATCGATTCATCGTGACGACAAGCTTGAGAAATCGTCATCTTACCTCCATTGATATACAAAACCAACTTCGCGACTTCCACGGAGTATCTGTGAGCGCTCGAACTGTTCGGAGAAGGTTAAAAGAACGCGATATGGTACCACACAAGCCAGCTAATGGGCCCAAACTAACGCGAGCCCACCGAACACCGCGCCTTCATTTCGCACGCAGTCATTTAAATTGGACACAGCAAGATTGGAGCCGTGTACCCTTTTCTGGTGAGTCTAAAATTGTGTTACATGGCAATGATGGAAGGAAGAAGGTCTACCGACGTAAGGGACAGCATTTAGCACAATGCTGCTTTGAAGAGAGGGTTGCTTATGGCGGTGGCTCATGGACTGTCTAGGGCGGTATATCCGCGAGCGGCAAAACTCAACTTGAGGTTGTTACAGGACCACGGCTGCCAGAATTAAATGCTGAAAGGTACATTCGTGAGTGCTTAGAACCTCACATGATACCATACGCGGACTATGTGGGCCCAAATTTCCTTTTTATGCATGATAATGCAAGAGCCCATGCGGCCGGCATCGTCAGGGAATATCTTCGGGATGTGAACATCACAGTTATGGACTGGCCAGCCAGAAGCCCAGACATGAACCCCATTGAGCACATGTGGGACGAGCTAAAAAGACGTGTTAGGGCTCGTCAGCCAGTTGCCTAGACGATGCAGGAGTTGAAAACTGCCATAGAAGAGGAATGGGAGATGATCCCTCAAAATTTCATAGAGGGGTTGATAAACTCTATGTCTAATCGTATGAGAGCTGTGGTAGATGCCCATGGAGGCAACACGCGTTATTAAATTAAACCTTTATTTGATAAAACATGTTTTTTATTCAAAAATCAATTGCCTTTAACAAGGCGCATATCCGACTTGTTAGGCGTAGCTCCATGTCGTATGGTATTCTGAATTCAAATTTAAAACAATACGATCGAAAAAGATGGTAAAATGTATCAGGTTTAAAACTGCATCAACAGTTTTTGTTCAATCTAGCAATCATATTTCGGTAGGGGCCATCGAAACCTAAACTCTAAGGTGGGCCAATAGATGTGTCCAGAAGTGTATATATGGGTCTGTTGTTATTATATCAGAAGGCCGCGCAGAAGGCGCGGTTCCAATAGACAGCTTAGTGCCCCCTCCCAGAATACGCTGGGGGTTGAATACGCTTTTATTGTTGCTGTGATGCTAAGTAGCGACTTGCGTTTTATTTTGTTGAATGATGTCACGAAGTTTACTGACGAAGGTGTAGTCCATAGTAGGAGTGTTAGAGTGCTTTCGATGAAAAATTCGCTAGGTAAATGTAAATTGTCACCATAGATAAGTTCAGCAGCGCTCACACCGGTGCCTGTGTTTAGGGCGGTTCGAAGTCTTATTATATATTATGATGTATTGATGAGTCTCATCAATCCATGAACCTGCGGTTGTAAGTTTGAGACTTTGAGACTGCGATGCAATCTCTCCAGAATGCCATTACTCTGTGGATGATAAGGTGTTGTGCGATTCTTCTTTATCCCCATTTGTTTCATTAGGTTTTGAGACAGCTCGCTCTCGAACTGTCGACCTTCGTCGCTGGTTAGAGTGGCCGGGCATCCTAATCTTGCAATCCTGTGTTGGTAAACGATATCGGCTATGCGAGCTACTGATATCTCATCGGTAAGGATTGCTTCGAGCTATTTCGTTAATCGGTCGGTTAAATGGCATGGAAACAAAAAAAAAATGTCATAGAATAATAAAAATAAAATGTCAGTATATAAAATGTCACGGAATACAGAAAAAATTCCAAAAATTAAATTTCATGGAATAAAAAAGAGTATTTAAGGGTTTTTGGCGGGATTTCTTCGAGTGAAGTTTAATGGCTGTTTTAGTTATTTGCAAATTGATTCCTAGTGGATATTGTGATGTAAAATTGGTGTAGTTTTGTATCTCTAGTGTCTGCGCAACTGGAAAATATGTGGAATCATTGAAATAGGCGCCTTCTCGGTAAAATGGAGCTGAGAATTTTATTGTAGTTTTGGCTACCTCAGCAAAGTTTACTGAAAAGGCTGAATCGAAACATTTACTGCCAAATACTACAAACACATTAGAAGGGGTTATGCCTGCATTCTAATGTAAAACAAAAGAAAAAGAACTATTATATTCGAATACGGAAGACTTATTGCGCAAGAAAACATTGACGAAAGACTAGGCGATATGGTCGAACGACTATAGCCTTCCCTAAGGGGTAAACAAAAAATAACTAACAGTTTTAGTTGAACAGTTTATATAAAACTTAGTCGACTATAATTATACTCAAATAATAGTCGAATCGAGTTTTGAATGCTTGATTTATTTTCACGTTTATTGACGTAGAAATAAGCTACTCTCAATACTATCCCGAATCGTATATTAAATAAAAATCGCCAGATATATTTGATTATGAGAACTTGAGAAGTGTATTTATGTGAATAGTGTACTGTATTAATTATAAAGTCATGTTAAAGGTTAATTTTCTTTATTTTCTGTTTTATGATCTAATTCAAATTATTTTTTTGTTGTTGGAATGGATAACGTATCATGAATTTTCTTTACAGGATAAAGGACAAGTCACTTTTGAGGATAAATGGCCTGCTATGCGTCCTATAGTTTTGAAGCTACTCAAGCAGGAGCCTGTAACGCAAACAGAATGGCAAGATCTTTTTGGTTCTGTCCACTCTGTGTGCCTATGGGATGAGAGAGGACCATACAAGTTGAGGGATGCTCTTCAGCAAGATATTATGATGTATATAAAGCAGGCTCAGAATCGCGTACTGGCTCAGCGAGAAGACCAAGCCCTTCTAAAGGCATATATTGCCGAATGGGGCAAGTTTTTTACACAGTGCAACTATTTACCTACACCATTTCGACAGCTAGAAAATTCTATCAACAATGTAAGCAAAGTGGCAAGTTCTAATGCATCTAGTACTCAGAAGAAGAATAACAACAATAACATAGAAGATAGCTTGGTTAGGAAATTGATGTTAGATTCATGGAATCAAAGCATTTTCATGGACATCAAGCAGAGATTACAAGATTCTGCTATGAAGTTGGTACAAGCTGAACGTAACGGTGAATCATTTGATTCACAGCTGGTTATTGGTGTAAGAGAATCATATGGTAAGTTGAGTTTTATAAGATTTTGTTACCTAAATGGAAATACTTTTTAAATTACATTTAATCATAATTTGTTCACAGTTAATTTATGCTCGAACTCTGTGGATAAACTCCAAATATACAGGGAAAACTTTGAAGCTGCTTATATGCAAGCTACAGAAGAGTTCTATAAACTAAAAGCTAGTGAACAATTACTGGTAAATGGAGTCCAATCTTACATGAAGTATGCTGATCAACGTTTGAAGGAAGAAGAAGCTCGTGCCCATAGATATCTGGAGCCAGGAAGTGGCAGTGTTACAGCACTCACACAATGTTGTGAGAAAGTACTTATTGGAGAACACCTTCCCACATTGCTTGCAGAGAGTGCCCCGCTCATTAAAGCTGGTCAAACTGAGAAGTTACAACTTATGTTCCGTCTTCTTGACAGAGTGCCTGATGGAGTAACTCCTATATTAAGAGACCTAGAGGCACACATAGTGTCTGCTGGATTGGCAGATATGGTAGCTTCTGCAGACATAATTACCTCTGATTCAGAAAAGTATGTAGAACGTTTATTGGATTTGTTTAAAAGTTTTAGCTCATTGGCAAAAGATGCCTTCTTGGATGATCCAAGGTTTTTAACAGCCAGAGACAAGGCATATAAGTGTGTTGTAAATGACACAACAGTTTTTAAGCTGGAGTTGCCATCATCAGCTCTAATCCGGGGCAGCAAAGGCACGGCTCCTGAAAGCAAGTGCCCTGAACTCCTTGCCAATTACTGTGACATGTTGCTACGGAAGACACCCCTAAGTAAACGTTTAACTAGTGAGCAGATAGAATCAAGATTAAGAGATGTTTTGTTAGTTTTAAAGTATATAGAAAACAAGGATGTTTTTATGAGATATCACAAAGCACATTTGACTCGAAGGCTTATATTAGATTCAAGTGCAGATTCTGAAAAAGAAGAGGACATGGTAGAGTGGCTCAGAGAGGTAGGGATGCCTGCAGATTATGTTAATAAACTGGCTCGAATGTTTCAAGATATTAAAGTTAGTGAAGATCTGAATACTCAGTTCAGAACTGATACCACACGACATGATGCTATAAATATAAAAATACTCAATGCTGGAGCATGGGCCCGTGGATCTGAAAGAGTTACTGTTAGCCTTCCATTAGAGTTAGAGGACTATATACCTGAAGTTGAAGACTTCTACAAGAAGAAACATTCAGGGCGTAAACTGCAGTGGTATCATCATATGAGCAATGGTACAATCACATTTGCCAATTCTGTTGGTAGATTTGACTTAGATGTCACCACATTTCAAATGGCTGTCTTGTTTGCATGGAATCAAAGACCAATGGAGAAAATAAGTTATGAAAACTTGAGACTTGCAACTGAACTCCCTGATCCAGAACTTAGAAGAACTTTATGGTCTCTTGTTGCTTTTCCAAAACTCAAAAGGCAGTTGTTGTCCTATGAACCGGCAGTTCAGAATCCTAAAGATTTTACAGAGAATACAACATTTTGGGTTAATCAAGAGTTTGCCCTAATTAAAAATGGGAAACCTCAACGTCGAGGAAAAATTAATTTGATTGGTAGACTTCAATTGAGCACTGAAAGATCTCAAATAGAAGATAATCATTCCATTGTTCAGCTCCGAATATTAAGGACTCAAGAAGCCATCATAAAAATACTAAAGATGAGAAAACGAATCACAAATACTGCTCTCCAGGTAAGCATTTTTGTAATTCATTTTTATACAATTGATATAGATAGCGACAAAAAGATTGGGACAGACAGCCTGTCTCAGTAGTCACTCATTACCAAACTATATCTGAATTGCATGTGCCTAAATTAACTTGGAACACAAGAATGATTGTTGTGTTCCAAGTTAATTTTGAAACTTGGATAGGTTTTTTTAACTGGCATTTACTTTTAAGAGCGGCCAAACAAAGATACATTTTTATACAACCACTCTTATGTGATTATAACATTATTACAGAAATCATAAATTTGTGTAAAACTAATCCAGTAAAGACCTCTGAAAATCTGTTATTTGGTGTGACCTTTGGGTTTTAAAAAAATATATTTTTCTCTAGTGATGTTGTATAATCAGTCCTTCCAACATTGAGCAGATGTGTTGAACGACGAATTCAGGTGGAGTGACATTTCGCAGAAGGATCCTACAGCTAATACATTGACTCATATACTGCCAAGTTCCAAGATTCTGTCTCGTTAGTCTATGCATAGTCTGGTATTGTAAGCTAGACAGCTAGCTGATTTGTTTGTTTCTCCAGTCTAGTTTTATATTACGTTACCTTTGTGGTGAGCTGATATTTCGCTAACGAAGATATTCTATGTAACTTATAGTTTAAAATCACCAGGATAAATGCTGGGTTACACATATCTGCTGTAATTCGTGTACTAGATTTCTCTCCAAACACAACATTGATTGCGAGCTGTTTCTGCCGCGTTAGTTCCGCGTCGGAACTCGTATTCAAAAATCACTTGAATTTTCGAAGTATCTTGTTTAAGCTGAATAAAAAAAAAAAAAACTGAAAGTCGATCATCGAATGATGCACATTTCTTAAAAGAAGAACTTCATAGATACCATGCGAAAAAAGTATCACTCAAAATTCTCAAACAATGAAGGTTCTATGTCAATGCGAACTACCTATTACAATAAAACGGCAATTTCATACTTTGACCCCTATTATAAAAATTTATAGCTGTTCTGTTCTGTTCAATAGTGTAATCGCTAAAACTCAAAAACGGCTGGACCCATTTTGGTCTTGCAATATTCGAGACAGTCCAGGAAAGGTTTAAACGGTGAGAAAAACTGGAAAAGAAATCACGAAAAAAGCCGTATAAAACGCCATCTCTAATTAAAATGTCATTATAAAATGAATTATGCTGTTCTGTTCTGGAAATGCCAGTAGATGGCGTTATCCTTATTATTAGGCGGTACGAAGTTCGCCGGGTCAGTTAGTAAATAATAAAAATACAATGAAAACCGCCTCCTTTTTATGAAGTCGGTTAAAAATGAATTATAAAAGCTATTTTACATGAAGAATACTTCTTGTCAGTAGACAAGTGTTACTAGAAAATTACTCGCACCTATCGACTCTCGGCTGTGCTAAACCTGTTTGATATTCTTTTCTTTTTGAAAGTCGAATTAGTGTTTGTCTATTATTTGTATTGACCAATGGGTCGTAGAGACTTTCACCGGACCTCTGTAGATGGTAGTAATGATTTTTTGAACAATTCCTGATGAAAGTCGCTACAGTATCATAAGCTAAATTATACCACCCACTAAAGCTAAAATAATATTAGGCATATTTTGGTATACTTCTAGATGTTAGTCTAGAATTATACCAAAATATGTCTAATACACTCACCGGCACGGAAACTTGGCCACCAATAACTTGCCGATAATTTCTATTTAAATATTTAATTTTCACTATATTATGGGTTTATGCACTAAATTAGGGTTTTTTTATGGTTTTGTAACTCAGTTATTGAAAAAATGATGCACCAGCAGTAATCTTTAAAAAAATAAGCAGTTTCACAAAAATATTGGTTTTAACACTGTCAATTTAAAAAGAACACAAAATGAAAAATAACCAAAAAGTCTTTGTTGTGTTTGCATTTTAATATCGGGTGTTTCCTCCCCTAGCCCCGATAACAGCTTGCATTCGTTCTGGCATACTTTGGATGATGTTTCTGATCTCAACTTGTGGTATGCTTTCCCAAGCGGTCAGTGCTGCATTTCGAAGCTGATTCAGAGTTTCAGGCGGGTTGGAGGAGGACTTTATTTTTCTTTTAAGCTTGTCCCAGATATGCTCTATTGGATTTAAGTCTGGACTACGAGCTGGCCACTGCAATTTTTGAATACCAACCTCTGTAAGGTATTCCTCCACGCAATGTGCAACGTGTGGGCGCGCGTTATCGTGCATTAGGAGGAATTCGTCAAATCCAATAAACCCTGAATATGGTAACACGTGTTCCTGAAGAATCTCCTCGATGTATCGTGTTGCCGTTAATCGGTTATCGACGATAACTAACTCCGTACGTGCATCGGAACTTATTCCTCCCCAAACCATTATAGAGCCTCCATGAAAACTAACAGTTTGTGTGGTGGTAATGGGTAAAAACCGCTCTCCTCTTCTTCTCCACACTCGCTCCCGACCACCTCGAGCTCGTAAAGCGATTCGACACTCATCTGTGAACAGTACTCGAGCCCACTGCTCATGGGTCCAGTTGACGTGTTCTCGTACGAATCGAAGTCGAGCTACTCGGTGACTTCTGAGAAGTTCTGGGCCGCGTGCTGGTCTACGAGCTTGTAAATTCACTTCCTCCATTCGTCTTCTCACTGTACGTTCACTAACATTGACACCTCTTGTGAACTGCAGTCGCTGGCGTATCTCAACAGCGGTGAGGTAGCGGTTTCTCAAAATTTCCAGGACAATAAAGCGGTCATCCCGGGCTGATGTGCATCTGACGCCTCCGCTGCCTGGTCTGCGGGAGTAGCGGCCTGTCTCCTGGTATCGTTTCAGCGCATACTGCATCGATGAACGTGGTACATTCAGTATAACAGCAACTTCTCGCTGTGTCAGCCCTTGTTCGATCAATGCTACAGCTTGTGCAACCTGTGATGGTGTTAATGGCATTTTTATTGGAATTAAATCACCTTTAGTTATTGAAGTAACAGTACGATATCACAATAATTGAATAACTTAACAATAAACTTTCACAAAACACAAATTTAAAACAGCAACTTAGTCGCTCAGATGCCCGGGTTCAACTAAAACTTAAAAAATAACGTCATATTGCACTCAAACATGATAAATTACCCTCTTGAACTAAAGGTAAACATTTTTTAGACCAACCTTCATAATAAATAATCATAGGAAACACTTAAAGCTGTTGTTATCGCGAAATACGCGCTTGGCCAAGATTCCGTGCCGGTGAGTGTATAATTATACCGAAATATGCTTAATATAAGTTTTGCAGAAAAGGACTACTCAAACCCAGTGGCGTGTCAGATACCATTATAGGGGCAGACCAAGGAACCCAGTAATATTCACTAACCTAATATTCCGAATTTAAAAAAAAACGCGCGCTATAATCCGCCGTCACCCATCATCAGTGCATAATTTCTCCGATAACCGCTCAAAGCAAATTTGAACTAATTTGTAGTTTGTGGAACTGCTTTACGCGTCATAGATGGCGCCTCGTAATTTGCGTAGTAAAAGTTCGTTTTGTAATAAAATTCATTGATTCAAAATTACAATCCTGGAATATTTTAATAGAAAAACGTTCCATGAGTACTAGCACACATGTTTGTTTTTATAGGGAAAAGAGAAATGGCAGATCAAGCCAAATACAAAGCCTCTGCGACAGAAATAGGCAGCAACACACTAATGTTCCTCTCTTTTTTTTTGTTAAGTGTTAGAGTGAGATCGGAAAGATTGCGCTCAGAGTTGCATAATGCATGTCATAGGTATCGTATCCTAAGAATGAATTTTAATTTCGTATTGATCACGAAATGGTAACTTAGCGTAACCGCGTAGGCGCGCGAAGTTTAAGATTAGAGTTTTATTTAATTTAATTCACTTGTGTTCTAAGATATAATTATATTATTATGAGATGAGAGGTATTTATTATTTTCACATCAAGCCGGGTTTTTACTTGTATTGCTCGCACGTCCCTGCTCAAACTCACCAAATGATAATTTTCAGGCGTAAGTCGAGTTTGACAAATATTTAACTTAAAATGCTTAATTCATAAATCGGGGATTGATCAATGACGAAAAATTTTCAGTTGTTAGTTAGGGACTATAACGATTGAACAAAAAAATTATCTACACTAAAAAAGAGAGATGAGGGCATCGATATTTCAGTTAAATACATTATACAAAATATTTTTATCTTTTCAGAGTGAACTGGTTGAGATTTTGAAGAACATGTTCTTGCCTTCGAAGAAGATGATAAAGGAGCAGCTGGAATGGTTGATCGAACATAAATACATGCGACGAGATGATGAAGATATCAACACGTTTATATACATGGCCTAAAATTCATTATTGCAAGCGTAAATGAACAAAGTCAAATAAATTGTTTACCCAGGAAATGTTTCTCTCTAAATGAAATCACTTTTAAATTAATTTATAGGTAGTCAAGTGTAAATTGAAATTAAAGAATAATTTTATTTACATTTATATTTGCTTTATTAATACATAATAGTTCAATGTATAAAAATAAAATACATAACGTTAATTCTTTGCTGGCTCGATTGTCTCTCCACCTTGAATTTGACCCCAGCCAATCAACCTGAAATCGAAAAATGTTTATTATGTAGAGTATAATTAAATTTCTTTATTTTCACAGAAACGTGGTTTTATAAATCACAATCACCAAATAAATTCGATACGATATACACAATAGCAAAAAATGAATCCACCATCGTAATAATTGCTCACCTCCAGTGATTTTCAACTCTCCTGCTAAGGGCTACTTTTTCTCCGATTTCAGTACACACGGGGTTTGTCAGAGCAATTTTGGCCAAATCAGCTTTGGTAGCGATTACTCTTCCTCCTGTGCTCAAGGATCCAATGTTGACCAGCAACACCTAAAGAATAGGATAATAATAAAGTTTATTTTCTATTCTTTTTTTAAAGTTTCGTATACTACGGCCGTTTTAATTTGGCGGCCCTGAAGTTTGCGCAGAAGGCTGCGCACGAACGTTTTTTAGGAACAAAATGGTGGCATGAGGCGACGTGCGCGGGGCGGAGGTGTAAGCTAGAGATTGACTCTATGTAAACACAATCGACCCTTTATTCAATCAAATATCGCAATCGATTTTTATCGACTTGGAATTTATTGATTTTTGTTTATATGACATATTGAACGAAATAGATTTACAAACATAGTAAATGTTGTCGTTAGTAAACGAGATTTCGACTTTAATAATAAAAAAACTAATAATATTATACATATTTTCTTGGTTGAAAGATATGATTTAGTTAAATATCAGTTAATTATAAACGACTACTACAATAACGACTGTTTGAGAATATTTTAAACCTCCTTATAAAATTTAATAAAATATATTTTTATAATTAGATTTCAATCGATTTGAAAAATAACCGATTAAACAACACCCTCAGACACGCATATTGGACATCCCTTTTTCTTTACTCCGTAAAACTTCGTGCATAATCGGTACTGCTCGGGACGCGGTAATGTGTCTCAGTCACACGTTAGCATTGGTGTCGTGTTCGTGTCGCTGTCTCTGTCTTGAGCACAGGCGGTGACAAAAGTTTTCGTTGGTTTTTATTAATACATTGTTAAGTTTTTTGTGTAGTGTTAGGTTTGTTTCTTTAATTCATAAGTTATTTTTGTAGCTTTCTGTCTGAAAGTGTTTTAATATTTATTTTATTTGTACTTGGTCCCTGTATTAGTTAAATTTTATTCGTATTTAGGTTTTAAAAAAATAACGTCAATAACAGTTTTTTTTACGACTGTACATGCGCTAAAGTTCGCAGAGCCTATGTTCACGGGCGCCAAGTTAGAACGGCCGTATTATACACAAAGGGCAAAAACGGGAACCTATTACTAAGACTTTGCTATCCGTTCGTCTGTCCGTCTGTCACCAGGCTATATCTTATGAACCGTGAGTTAGACAGTTGACGTCTAGGGGTCCAAAGCGTAACAATCCCAACCAGCTAATTATCAATATTAAATAAGAATATGGAGTTAGATGGCTTTATTTTATTTTAATAAATGATTAATAAGTATTACTTACTTCGTTTTTAGTCAGCTTTTGTACTTTAGCGGCTTTCTTATCACCCTCAGTACGCACGCCAAGTAAACGTTTCAATAAGTAGTACGAAACTTCAAGCTTCACAAATATTCCGGGCAAAGCACCAACAGCTCCAAGGACCTATAAAAGCAAATTGTTTTACTTACTTCGTCTTTGCACGACACACTGGCAAAGGTGACTACAAGGGCAAGGGTGAGTGACATCGCCAGAAAAGACGCTATTCAAAGTAATATCAACAATCTATGATAATTTTGCCCAATTTATTGGAAAATTTTACTTAGATGGTGATCACCGTTTATTAGCATACAGCCGTATACGATTATAATCGTCTCGACGACATTACCCTATGATCCCTGGGCGGACTTACGTTAATTCACTCGCTGGAGAAAGTGGCATCTTAAGGTGAACGCACACTTATCCGAGCCAAACGAATCGAAAGAAAAGAATTTTAGAATTCTTCATTCTGAAGTCCTTTCAGATTCGGACGATTCGACGCGGTTAGATGTGCAGGGTTTCATAGAATTTCTTATAAAGAATTCTAAAATTCTTTTCTGTTCATTCGTTCGACACGTTCGGCACGGATAAGTGTGCCTTCACCTTTAGCCACCTTAATAATGCAATACTAGAATCTAATCAGGTCTTGGGTTTTACGCCAGCCAGGAAAGAAAAACGGAAAGCTGTTATTGTTTTTATATCAGCTTGATCTCGAATCTATAATATTTTAAGATACCAATTAGTGATTCAAATGGTATACTGATGTATGCGAGCTGAATTTACGTACCTGTCCGACAAGTCTGTCAGCACGGCAAAGTGTGGGCTCAATCTTGGTTCCAACACCGATGAGACCTCCGGGCACTGCGTATTGGAGTTCGTTCTGTTCCGCAAATAGCGATACGATACGAGAGAAGATGGGACGGCATGTCAACTTGCCGTCGGCGTCCTTACTGACTAGACCCGGTCGGACCTGTTAAAAAATAAAAGAGGTAAATAAAATATTGTCTACACTAATATTATAAAATGGTAAAGTTTGTTTTTTTGTTTGTAGGAGGTAATCCCTGAAAGTACTGGCCCGATTTTTTTGTTTTTGTCTTGTCTGAAAGCTGCTTTTGTTCCTAAGTGACATAAGCTTTATTTTATGCACGCGGGCGAAGCTGCGGGCACAAGCTTGTAACATATAATCTCGTGTCGTGTTTGTTATCGAACTTCTCTATTTTTATTTTTTTATTTGTATATTTGTTGGGTTTGAGAACAGGTCGTAGTCTATATTTTACCTTCCTACACCACCCCATATTTTTTCTTTGATAATTATATGGCAGAACCATGTTTGCCGGGTCAGCTAGTAATTACGGTAGGATAACGATAAAAGTTGTGAACTTGGTAAACAACATTTTTAAAATGTTCATGATTCCTTATCGTCGATGGAAAGACACTCGTCTGCGACTGCGAGATATACGAAGCTAGAGTGACAGTGCTCGGCCACATCTAGAGCGGCACGGGTGCGGAACGCGCGCGATTTGCTTGGCCACACTGGCAGCTCGGTGCGGGGAGCGGCGCGAGGGCAGAGACGTACGTTATAGTGCCTGTCAGCAGCCGAGCGTAGCGATGGGCGATTCCGAGATGTTATAGCAATCAAAAGAATTGGAGTCGTTAAAATAAATCATTATTTGTGCCTGCACCGGCCTAACTCGAATAGGACGATTCGCGTCGTACTACTGCTGTCCGTCAGCAGTACGACTCACGGTCGTAACAACCGTGCGGCGACAGTCCAACATCAACCGTTTAATTTACGGAACGTTAACTTGTACTGTCCTGTAGGAGGCCTTTGTCGAAAGACAAGCTGTTACTGAAATTGGTACTAGGACCGCCTTTGTGGAACATCGGGCGACCTCCCTGACGGTGTCTGCGTCGTCTGTTACGCAGATGACACGCTGGTCTTGGCGCAGGGGGAGTCGCACCAAGCGTTGAGAGGATCCAGCAGTTGGGACTCGAAGTGGCACTACACAAGTCCGAAGCCATGTGTTTTCATGGCCCTCGGAATGCGCCATCATCGGGTTCCCAAATAACGGTAGGAGGGGTTCGCATCGACGTCGGGTCGACGATGAAGTACTTGGGACTCGTCCTCGACAGTCGGTGGAACTTTGGGAGCACTTTCGACGTCTGACTCCCAAACTGGAACGGACCAGGGTTGCCCTAAAGCGGTTCCTGCCCAACCTTGGGGGTTCAGACGCCTCCTGCCGGAGGCTCTACGCGGGAATGGTTCGGTCCATGGCCCTATATGGGGCGCCGGTGCTGCAAAACCGGCCGGCTGCTATGCTGAACGCTTGCCAAGAGGGTCATGACCATCCGGATGGTACGGGGATACCGCACGGTTTCTCGCGAAGCGGCGAGCCTCCTTGCTGGCCTGCCACCATGGGATTTGGAGGCAACAGTCCTTGTACGCATGCACGATTTGCACGTGGAGATGCAACGCCGGGGCGAAACTCCGTTGCCGCGCCAAGTGGTGGAATGGAGACGGCAATTGTCACACCCAGTGCTGGGCACGCTACAATTATGGCGGTAAGTCCCTTCTTTGAGGAGCGGCTGGAGCGGCAACACAGCGTCCTCACCTTCCGCATGATGCAGTTTCTCACCGGACATGGCAAGTTAGGGAGGTTCCTGCATCGGATTCAGACGGAAGAAACGCCCAAAAAACTGACGCCATGACCTTGCCAGCTGCCAAAATGGTTTTGGCTTTTTTTTGGAGTCGGTTTATGAGGTTTTTTCCACTGCTTGGATTGCTGTTTTGACTCTGGGGTGTAGTGGTGTACTTGGCAAGTTTCATCCATTGTTACAAATTTGGCCAAAAAATCTTGTGTCTTGATTTCTCGCGATTGTTTGGAAATGTTTGAGGCTGATCTCAAACATTTCCAAACAATCGCGAGAAATCGTGAGGCGTATTCGTTTTTGTTCGACTGAAAGCAATCTGGGTACCCACCGCGCAGAAACCTTAGAAAATGCAAGTTCATTGACTATGACGTTTTGTGTTCGTTCATACGAGATGCCAATAGTGTCTGCAATCTCCCTGGTGGTCAATCTCCGATCTTTCAATATCAGATCACAGATTATTCCGATGTTTTCTTCAGTCGTAGACGTCATAGGCCGGTCAGAGCGAGGGTCATCTTCAATACTCTCTTGTCCGCGTTTATATTCAGCAACCCACTTTTTCACAGTCGTATACGACGGAGCAGATTCCCCCAATGTTGTTGACATATCTTCGTGAATCTCTTTTGGAGTTAATTTTTTTTTTAAACAG
This sequence comes from Mythimna vitellina, assembly GCA_949316375.1. Lineage (NCBI taxonomy): Eukaryota > Metazoa > Arthropoda > Insecta > Lepidoptera > Noctuidae > Mythimna > Mythimna vitellina. The sequence continues at coordinate 13,943,166 of OX438693.1, read as the reverse complement.
GTATTTGATGACCGCACGTTGCTCAATTTTCTCCATTCTTTAAAAACGCTGCACAAAGACTCACAAAATTCAGTCTAATTTAAATACAGTTAATGCTATTGCGATAGAATTTTACAATTTGACAACCAGAGTAAACTAATCGAATGAGGTCAGTTACATTAAAATAATTTAAGTATTTATGTGTTAGGCCGCGAAATTTTCAATCCACCCTCGTATATAAGTATGTTTGTAAGTTGTCTAGTACTCATACCACATGTTCTGCTTAGTTTGGGACTAGATGACATTGCGCGTTGTGTGAAAATTGTATAATATTTTTATTATTAATTTAAGATAAAATCCAATTAAAAAGAGGTATTAAGCACGTGTCGACGATTCAAAAGCGTTTTTGTAAGTTGCACAATAACAAATAGGGCGCTCTAGGTAAGAGCGCCCTATTTGTTTTTATTAAACTTATCTACTTATTTATTGAGCTTTAAAAAGAGAGTGATACAAAAGATTCGACTCTCGCGCATTCTTCAAGGTCGAATTTGGTCGAAAACTCGATGTTGACAGACAATAACTGGCCCACTATTTTTTTACATTATATTTACCTCAATTTCCATTCCAACGGTAAGCACTCCCTGGAGAATGGAACCACCGGCGACCCCTCCTCTGAGGTCATCGACTTCACAACCAGGTTTGTTGACGTCAAAAGAACGGATGACGATCATTCGAGGCGGCGATGTGAAATCTCTTAACGGTACCGGGATCTTCTTTGTGATGTATTCACATAAGACCTAGAAACAGTTTTTATTTTATTTAAGGATGTTCAGCACACTTAAGATCTTCCAGAAAAAGTACTTCCACTTGGTTGCTCAGTGGGCCCGGATGGTGAAATATGGACTTCTTTCTTTCTGATCGAGGGAAGGCCTGGGTTCAGGCAAAGGGAATGTTATGGGCTGATTATGGCAACTTTTTACCTCTGTTTGATTGTGAAGTAAATGCATGTTATTACACCTAAATGGTCTCACCTGCAAAATGCATAGCACCTGAGTGCTATGCATTTTATATGACAGCAGAATTAATTAATAAAAAACCTTATTATCATTTTAGTTTCAAAGAAAATGATTATTAATCATTTATTATATGATAGATTTGATTTATTTAGTTATTCCTAAATAAATAAAATTATTGATGAGAAAGGGGCAGGAAGATGATGGTGATGATTTACCTCTATGTTATACTTCAACTGAGCCGATATAGGTATTATAGGTGCACCTTCAGCTACAGTCCCTTGCACGAATTTCACGATCTGTTCGTGTTGCTCCTTGGCTTGGCCTTCCTTTACCAGGTCTATCTTATTTTGCAATATGAGTATATGTTTAAGTTTCATAATCTCAATGGCTGCCAAGTGTTCACTAGTTTGTGGCTGGGGGCAAGACTCGTTACCTAAAGAAGACAAAGGTTTAAGCAAAATGGTTTTACTGTGTCATATGTTTATGAAATCATACGATGGCTTTTTTTGACATATGTACGGGTTTGCAGTTATAATATGCATACCTGCGATGAGAAGCAATGCGGCGTCCATGACCGCGGCACCGTTAAGCATGGTGGCCATAAGAATGTCGTGCCCAGGGCAGTCGACGAAGCTCACGTGGCGCACTAACTGGAAGCGGCCGGTGCAGGCCGGTCGCAGGCATGGGAAACTATCGTCCTTCGACGAACCGCCCGATATGAAGCTCGTAGGCCGTGGGCATTTTGGATTGTCGCATTTGTAGATTTTCGCATTAGCGTAACCTGTAGTGAAAATTGGTTTGGGTTATTTATTCGTGATGATTAGGAGTGGAGGGACCAGCCGCATACATTTATTGTATTAATCTAGAGCAGTGATAGTCTCAGCCAAAGTGTTAGGGGCTTTCCACCAGAGATGCACTATGTTACGTTGCTATGGATGCTTTTCTTGCTGCCGATACATCGCATAACTGGAGCTGCGCATCTTCCTCGCAGGTACCTTGCGGCGGCGCATCTTCATAGCACATCTTATTTGCTCCGCTACATAGTTTAGCATCATTCACATAGTTTCGCAGTTAAGCTTTCATACTGTCGCAGCATAGCACATCTCTGGAAGAAACGCACTCTTAGGGCTGAAACTGCGTAAAGCGGACACCCGCGCTGTATAATACAAAAGTGCTCCGTTGCGACTCGCCGCGCGGGCATCCGTCGCCGGGAGCCATGCCCGTTTCTCCATCGACACGATGGAGAATGTAAATGCACACCGTTAAAGTTGAACTAGCTACACTGCGTAGGTAATAGACCAGTTTCTGCGACGGGGACCGTCCGTGTGAACACGCGATTTGTCACACGACAGGTGCGCGCACCTGAGGTCGCCCGCGACGCGTCGCGGCAAACAGCAAAAGCGGTAAGCAGTTTCGGCTCTTAAACTGGGATCGTGTACCACATAACGTAGACCAGACGGAACAACGTCATGTATACCAAAATAGGGTACATTTACTTGTAGTTGTAAGTTTTGTCTCACTCTGCGTATTTTATTAAGACCTACTTTAACGGAGCCTACTTTTAAAACACAGAAATAAAAAAAATGTTTTTGGTAAATTAACATTTTTATTACCTTAACTAATTTATACGAACATTCGCATTAAAGAGTTATGTCTAAAAATACAAAATTATGATAAAACTATAAATACACAAGTAATCTAAAATTGTTCAGTACACTAAGATGCTTGTACTTAAAAAGTTATAATATAACCACAAACCTAAATAAACTATTAAAATGCAACATGGATTCAAAAGAACATCCATTTTTTTACTATAATACTTTCAACATAGTGTAGTAGTTCTATATACATAAGGCAATTTAGCACCTTGAAGTTTAATGAGTAATACTTCATATAAATAAGCTTAATATCGACCATTATAGCCTATTCGCGTTAGGAAAATAGTGACGGCATCGTTGCCACTCAGCTAAGCTACGTCTCTTACAAAAAAAAAAAAAAAAAATAGAAACCCGTGTTCACTTTTTTTTCAAGTCAAGTCTTTGCCCCATTGTAGGAATAAGTCTTGTATCGAGGGTGTGTTCACAAACATGTAAACTCAAACACAAGACACCCAGACCCGGAACAGCAGATAGATATTTGTTCCGTGCGGGAATTGAACCCGTGACACGCAGTGCGGCAGCCAATCGCTTAACCACTGCGACAACGTGCCGTCATTAATTATTTGAAGTAAAAACGAAGGCCTCGACATTTAAATTAAAGATGTAGAAAAGCAGTTTTAGGATGCAATAGCAACAATAGATTCAAATAAATGGAAGAAATGCTGTGACTTAGACAATGTTATGGAACTAGTGGAACAGGATTCTTTTATTATAAATGTTAATGATGATAATTATAATTAAATTTTAAAATAATAACTTTAATAAATTAAAATTTTTATTACCTTCATTCAAAATGACAAATGTTATATTATTTTTTATTAATTTTTAGAACAAGTTTGCTTCGATTTTAGAATAGTTAATTTTAACCCCAGTATGAATATATTTTTACTTTTCAGTAGTACTGATGACGTTACCAGTTTCTTATCGTGAATAGGGTATAGTAGCCAGTCGCTAAGTTCATATGACTGTCTTCTAGCGGATGCTTTTCCATGCACCAAAAATTGTAATAAAATAGTCATATGTATTAACTGTTACATTTTTTTGTGTATATTAACATGGACATACCTTTATTTGGTAATACAGAATGATCGACAGTTATGGATTCTAAATAGATACATAACTTGATAAATATTACAGAAATAACGCTATTTGTTCACAACACATGATAATTACTATTAATAAATTCGAGTCTAAAAAATTAGACATTTCTATAAAATTTATCTTCAAAATATTTGTGTTATACAGTCTTCATTTCGAAACAAAGAAAATGCACAGGTGTACCTATAGTACATTCATACACTTAATTCCCATATATTTCATCATTAATAAGAGTTGCTGCTGATAACTTTTATTATCTACTACTTTTTATTACTTTTATTTTTAATTTTTGTTACTGAGATTCCTTTAATTTGCTGGCAGAATACATTACTTTATATTGTAAATGATTTGATAAAGTATTTCTGATTTATTTTTTCAAAAAGCTTAAATCATTTTTAGATGATATTAAATACAAATGAATCATCAATACAGTGGAGAAAGTTGAAGCCTGGAGGTGGTGTACCCCAAATATTGATTTTAATATTGGTTTTTTGTTTATTTTACTGAGAGAAAAATATGATATTTAAAACAAATATTTACGACAGTTTATAGCGCCACATTTACATTCTGTAAGATTTCTAAGCATAGACCTATTTTGTTGCTGTATCTCAAATCTAGATTTAACTGGTGACACTGGTGTGATACCTATATTAGCTTCAGACCCGCTTGGTATATCGTTATCAGAAGTACTATCCTTACTAATACTAGAACTATTTGTCTCAACATCATCACTCTCAGAAGCTTTTTGTAAATAATCAAAACAGAGCTCTTCACCAATTTCAATATCACGTGTAGCAAATAAGGCTAACATGGGCAGGTTTGGATCAAGACAATCAGCCCACACTGCCCACACACCAAGATTAGGATCACAAGAATGATTTATAAAATGTGAAACATTTCCTAAATTAGCCGCATCTACTACATATGGATTTTCTACAGAGTTAAAATCCAGATCAAATAAATATGTGAGACCATTGGCATCATACTCTCTTCCTCTCTTCTCAGCTTCTTCAAATGTAATAACTTCTCCAACATATTGACAAAGAAATTGCCCTTGCTTTATTTTCTGTTCTGTTTTTACTCCCCATCCACATCCATTAACAGTTCGAAAAATACTTAATTTAATATTTCGGCCACCTTGAACCACACGATTACAGCATTCTGATGAACATTTACAGGCTTTGTTACATTCGTAAATTGGGGTGCCTGATGCAACACGAAGTCTTTTATTTGCAGTATAGGCAAATAGGCCAGCTTGCATACCACAACATGTCTTTGAACGACAGTTGCAAGCGTTACATTCGCACCCAATGGGTGGGTCGTCAGGGATTGTGACACCACTGCCAGGTATACTTTGATTTATATAGGTAAAATTTTCGGGTGGACCAGCTAAGTCAAAATTATTCTCTACAATAAGCTTTTTGGATGTATCAACTTGATTTAAATGTTCCTCCCATTTTCTTAGCTTCATTAATTGCTGACATCGTTTTCTCGTTACAACATAGAGTTGTAAAATGTCTCTTGTTTCTTGCACAAGCCCTGTGGCCATGACTTCCTCCTCTTCAGATAAAGTGATCATTGTAAGTAACTTTAATGTCAATTTATCTTTTAATTTTGAAATATCACTGCCTTCTGTTTCATCAAACCTTTTTAAAAGATTATCTTCACTAAGCAAGTTTCCAAATGAAATTTCCTCTTTTAATTTTTCCATTTGTTTGCAATATTTAAATTCTTCATCCACAAGGAACTCTTTGAGTACACTTGGGCAGTTATCAAGATGTTCAATTGGCTCCCATGTGTTTTCACTGTCTGGCCATCCTTTCCATTTTATGAAGAAATACTCTTTGCCAGAGTTAAATTTGAAATCAATAATTCTTTCGATAATGTATTCTCCGGAATCCTGTCTACTTTTCTTCTGTTTCTTTGGAGCAGGCATATTTAGTTCGTCTTCAGAATCAACACATAAGTTTCTCTTTTTAGATCTCTTTATCTTGTCAAAGAATTGATTTTCATGCCTCTCATCAGCTCTTTCGCGATACATTTTAATGACTGAGTCGGACAGGCGCTCTGCAACATACCATGTGTTTTGATTAATTTACATCAATCTTACAAGACCAAAAATTATTATATAATTAGGTTTACAATACATTTCACATGGTATATTGCATAGCATCTGAACCAATGATTTAAGATAGTTTGTGTGTTTCTAAATTTCCGCATCTACTTCTGTTATTAGAACTTTAGAGATATTAATATGTATTTTAAAAGATTGAATTCATGGCAATTTAGTGCAATAAATGAAAATATCAAAACTTTGAAACTAAATAAAAAAAAATCTGGTTAGAGTGTTAATAAACAAAGTGTAAAGTTCAAAAATCTAAATATTTAGTGTCACTAATTATTTTTGGTCAACTATATGAATTTTTAACAATATTTTCCAAATTATCCTAGAGTCAGCATCATATTGAAGCAGCCTAATTCCTGTATTTTATATGTTCACACAATATCCTTCTTATTATTCTAGAGATGACTAACAAACTTTTAGGCATCTACCTATTAAAGATTCAAAATTCAAAGGGATAGCATAACATTTAGGCAGAGAAATAAATAATACATACCTAACTTGATAGTGATATTCCTCTCCAATTCATTCTTGAATCTGACAGTTTGCACTCCTGAAATAGCTTTTACCACAGTTGACTTGCCATGAGCTACATGACCAATGGTGCCAATATTTATTGTGGCCTGTCTTGAAATGACCTCAGGTGACAAGGCTGACAGTTTGGTAACATCCTGTAATAAGGAAACAATATCTCATTTATGTGCACAAACTAAAGCTGGTCTTAGTATGTTATACAAACACTGGTATATCAATAACAAAAATCAGTTTAATTAACTGGTTATATAGGTACTTCAAGAGGTAGGTGCCATATCCAATTCTCTAAACCTCTTGTGCATGTGTACAAAACATAAAGGTTATGTGAATCTTAGTGACCGACAAAAGCGAAACTCAATAACTTATGCTAGATGTAAACAGTAACTGACAAAAATATCTTCTTTAAAACTGATATTTAGAAGATTTTAACTCACCAATTTGGTTAGGTCTTGCTGATGCAAGTTTGACTGAGCACTTCGCCCTTCACTCGAAGCCATAATTATAGTTTTTGTGCACTTAGTACTTTCAATAATCTTTTCAGATAATGAATTAATTAGTTCCAACTAAGTTTTATAACATTTAAAAGTAAAATGAGTACTAAAATTAGTAAAATCCGCTAACGTAGGCAACGAATTTTATCTTAGCTTGACGAAGACGAACGAACGGGAATAGCGTGCCAAATAGTGAGTTGACCAGAGAGTGGGATTTAGTCGATTTGTCATTGGTGACGAAAATTCAAACATTGATGTCTCCGAGTGAGTCAGTAATTGCCAGTAATCGTACATAATTTACTTAAATTGTATTTTTATTACCGAGACGTTCTATAATTGCTCTACCTGTTCACGTAAGGATCTAATGGAAGCGGCAGCAGGTCGGACGGCATTGCCGTAGGCGAACAATAGGCAAGCAACTCAAGAAATTAAATTAAAAAAAAAAAATGTTTGACATGGATACAATAAGAAGATAAAAAAGCGCGGAAAACTTTAAGCGGACAGGTGCATTTTTTCTGGATAAATATTATATTTTTAATTTTTCTCTATCTAAGGATCAGTTTTATATTATATTATAAATTTTATTAATATTTAGTGTACATGGATTAGTAATTTTAGTGTATAGTTTGCCGGACTCGGTAAGTTTTTTTTAATATTTTCAATGAATTTGTCTTTAGAGGTATGTGGAACTGAGAGTAAAGTCCCGCAAACCTTAGTTGAGAAGGGAGGATCCTCCTACCAGACGGTTGTCACGTCTAGTGGGCAACTGCTCGATAGATAGATGATTTCGGGCCGTTCTATATGTTCCAATCGCGCGGAGAACTTTAATTGCGCGATGCAGGATTAGTTCTTATGTGACGCCACAGATGTCGCTACATCACTCCCCTCCGGAGATCGATGGTTCTTGATGTTTCTTGATGCGTGCCAGGCCAGTGTTAGGTTGGTTCCAGTGGGTCGGAACCGAATGCCGCATAGTTCTCTGTGAGTCGGAACTGTCTGCGGTGATGCCTCAGTGAGTCGGGGTGATGATGTCCTAGTGAGTCGGGATGATGCTGCAGGCTCCAGTGGGTCGGAGTAGTGCTGCTGGCTCCAGTGAGTCGGAGCTTTGCTGTGCAACGTAATGGCTTGACTGCTGGAGACGACCAGGAGAGGTTCTTCATAGCTCTTCATGTGACTGGCCGAAGGTGCGGTGTGCTTAGCCAAGGTCGCTGATGAAGCTGAGGTTGATGACCAGGTATGACCAGGTAGGCATGCTGGTGTTCAGAATACCCTTTAAAGCCGTGGGTGCTGATTGTATGGCTCGCTGCTCGAAAGCTTGAGGAAGTGATGATGACGTCACGAAGTAGTAGCTGCACGAAGGCTACGCTGATGTTCATTGTCGAGGGTCATCAGTTTAGAGATATATGGAACTGAGAGTGAAGTCCCGTAAACCTCGATTGAAAAGAGAGGATCCTCCGATCAGACGGGTGTTATGTCTGGTGGGCAACTGCCCGATAGATAGATGATTTCGGGTTGTTCTATATTCCAATCGCGCGGAGAACTTTAATTATGCGATGCAAGATTAGTTTTTATATAACGCCATAGATGTCGCTATAAGTCAAAAACACACTATCACGTACTAAAGAGCACTTCCTTTTTTAATTGAAATAATACAATACAGGGTGTTTGGTGAATCGTGTGCCAAATTGAAATGGTTGACGGGAGGGGTCATGTGCTATCCTTTTAAACCCCTAAACACTTTTCATGCCTTGTGGATTTTTCTTCATCAACTTTTTATTTTTTTACGAAAATAATACCCAAAGAATGTTGACCAAATCGTACCTAATTGCGTCCATATATGCCATGTACATGAAAAAATTCACTATTTTTTACTGTTTAAAAAAAAAACAAGAAATATGTCGTTATGAAGCCACCAAAAATGATAACCTTTTTCTGTTTTGTTAATGATTTCAACTATTTTTGGAAATTATTTAGTTCCGAACGCACCGGTTGACGTTTTATTTTGATATTAAAATAACTTCATACATAAAAGTAATAATGTTTATTGGGGTTTTTCTTAGTTATTAGTATTAATTCAATTAATTTTACACATTATTATACGTATACAAAAAATCAAACAAAAGTTTTTTTTTATTTATGTGATTCTTGTCCAAAAATATTAACTGTGTATGCGCGTTGTCAGTGTCAGGGTTTAGCACAGATGTGTAAAACAGAACGTCAAATGTTATTGACGCCATTGATTGACAGATAAAATCAGAGTACCTTTTTATTGGATAAAATGTTAATCATTCGCGTTCACGTTAGCTGAGTTTAATGCGAATGTGTGTGATACGTACTGTGCGATTTTGGCTTTCTTTTTGTTGTTTTGACCCCTGCATCATTATGGACTGATATCTACCGCCATAAAGCAATTTAAAATAGAATTGCCCCACGACCGGTATTGATTTATTTATTGTTTTGTTTATTATTTTTTTTCATTAGCTCCGTGGACGAATATAACGATGGGTTCGCGGGAACTGTCCATACGGTGGGTTCTAAATTTTTCAAGAATCACTGTACAAAAAAGAACAAGAAGCTGTCAGAACAAACTCTCGAGCTTATGAAGAAGAGGCGTGAGATGACTTTGCAGTCTTCAGATGATACGTGCACATACCGGCAGCTCAATAAACAGATCTCAAAGTCTCTGAAACGCGATCTGCGCCGATTTAATACCAAGAGTATTAAGGATGCGATTGAGCAGAATAAGGGCTCTAAAGTATTTGCACCAGATCTGTCTATTGGGCAGAGTCAGCTCACGAAACTGAAGACCGACGATGGCAGAGTCATATCCGCCAAATCGGAGCTTAATCAACACGTTAATCTCCGAACTCACGGCAAATCTAGCAAACGACCCAAGAACTAGATTGACTCGACACTATACCGAAGATATCCCGGACGTCAGCCTGTACGAGATTAGGATGGCTCTGAAGCAGTTGAAGAACAACAAGGCGTCGGGTGAAGACGGAATTACGGCCGAGCTCCTGAAGGCGGGTGGAAAACCTTTCCTAAAGACCCTTCAGAAGTTGTTCGATTCCGTTATACTCGAGGGAAAAACGCCACAGGCATGGAGCAGAGGTGTGGTGGTACTCTTCTTTAAGAAGGGTGACAATACCCTGCTTAAGAATTACAGGCCCATCTCACTTCTGAGCCATGTCTACAAGCTGTTTTCCAGAGTCATCACGAACCGTCTCGCGCGCAGGTTTGGCGACTTCCAGCTTCCCGAACAAGCCGGATTTCGAAAAGGCTTCAGCACCGTAGACCACATACATACGCTGCGGCAGGTTATACAGAAGACCGAGGAGTATAATCAGCCTCTCTGCTTAGCGTTTGTGGACTATGAGAAAGCCTTTGATTCGATCGAGACTTGGGCTATCTGCAGTCTCTCCAACGGTGCCAGATTGACTATCGGTACATCGAAGGGCTGAAGTGTTTATACAAAAACGCCACCATGTCAGTCCGACTTCAGGACCAGACCTCGAAACCTATCCTGCTGCAGCGGGGTGTGAGGCAAGGAGACGTCATTTCTCCGAAACTCTTCACGGCCGTAATGGAGGATATCTTCAAGGTTTTGGAGTGGAGAGGGCTAGGCATCAATGTCAATGGCGAGTACATCACTCACCTTCGATTTACCGACGACATAGTAGTCATGGCTGAGACTACGGAGGAGCTCAGTACAATGCTCGGTGATCTCAGTAGAGCTTCCGAAAGAGTGCGACTTAAAATTAACATGGACAAAACCAAAGTCATGGTAAACATCCATGTAGCACACACTCCTATCAAGATCGGAGACTCTACACTCGAAGCTGTGGACGACTACGTTTACCTGGGACAGACAGTCCAGTAGGGTAGGTCTCACTTCGAGAAAGAGGTCAATCGTCGAATCCGACTCGGCTGGGCAGCGTTCGGGAAGCTGTGCGGTGTTTTCTCGTCCAATATACCACAGTTTCTGAAGACAAAAGTCTATGACCAGTGCGTGTTGCCAGTGATGACATATGGCTACGAAACGTGGTCGCTTACAATGGGCCTCATCAGAAGGCTTAAAGTTACTCAAAGGGCAATGGAAAGGGCTATGCTCGGAGTTTCCTTGCGTGATCGCGTCAGAAATGAGGATATCCGCAGGAGAACCAAGGTTACGGACATAGCCCGAAGAATCACCAAACTTAAGTGGCAGTGGGCAGGGCACATTGCTCGCAGAACAGATGGTCGATGGGGACGAAAGGTTCTGGAATAGCGACCATGTACCGGAAGACGCAGCGTTGGAAGGCCTCCCACAAGGTGGACCGATGACCTGGTGAGGGTCGCGGGAATACACGCACAGTTGCGCTTGCGCATTTCTTCCAAATTTCATTTCATATTTTCATATTTACGTAACTCTTAACCGACCGTTGTAATTTCTTTTTATTTTAACATTATACAGTACACTCATCTCTTTCATTTGCTCTACCACGACCTGTCGTCGCGGACATTGGTGCGCCACGCGGTGGCGAGTCGATGTGACGTAGTTGTTGTGATGTTATAGGATACTAATAACTTCTAGTTTAGTTATGAAACGCGTGGTTAGAAAAACACTATAATAAAATATACTAAAGCAGTATAATAACTAAATCAGAAATTATTATTACTATATATTAATTAAATATAAATTTTTGACTTCTTAATAAATTAAAATATTTTTTCAGGTTTCACGTACAGTTAGGAGTTATTGGTACTTTGCAGTCGATATATAAAAATCTACTGCACAATTAATATAAAATGCTGTAGTGACAAAAATAATAACTTGTAATAAATTATAAAAATAATAAATTAATTTAGTTTTATGGTTACCTTAATTAGAACTAAGAAAGGGAATCACCATCTCTTTGTCGTTGTCTTGTTTGGTACATTTTTCTCCTTTTGATTGTCAATGAAACCTATGAACTTAATATCAATAGAATAAAGTACACTTTAGAGTGTGTAATGTTGCTTCTTAATCTATCCAACTTTTCCATAGGTTATATAAAATCCTTGTGTAGCAAAGAGTTTACATCAGTTTACAAAATAAAAAATATAAAATCAAATTATCTAAAAAGTAAATACCTACTATTTGAGTATTTATTCGAATGGAGTGAAACTGGGAACTTTAGGAATTAACTGGTATTTAGTGGGTAGGAACCCATCTCTACCAATCAGCAAGAAGGCAACGAAGGAACAGGAGTGGGTTTTAGTCAGTAAATACTGACACTATCTCTCGTTCCACCCAAGGGAAAATTATTTAATAACAAATCGCGCGATTTGTCATTAGATGATTTTCCCAACTAAAAAATAAAAAAAGTGGGTAGGAAACCATCTCTACCAATCAGCTCACAAGAGCATACTCGCCTAACCATAAACATCTGACTTCACCATATTTTGAGCGCCTCACTAGTGACAGCGTAAGGTTTTATCAGCTGCTGTAGTTTCGGCTGTAGTGCTGTCATGCCTCTTGCCTTGTGTCAGACTGACAATTCCATGACAGATCACCCAATATGTTGTGTCATTTGAAGCTGTCAATAAATAAATTTTTGGAGCTATAGTTACCGCATTAGAAGATAAATTTTAACAAAATCAATACAAATGTGATAGTGATTTGCAGTTGGATATTTTTAAAATCTGAACAACATGATAATCAAAAATGAGGATGCACAAGAACAAACTAAAAGGTTACGGTTCAAGTCTATAACCAATTCTCAAAATTCGTCCGGCGATGTAAGTTTTGATAAAGGAGTGAAGGAAATGAAATGTAAAGGTAAAGTAATGCACCCGTTTAGACTAAATGACAAAAGAATTAAGTAATACGGAAGGTAATTAATGTGCTATTAAACATTGCAGACGGAGAGAAGGCTGCTTCCTTGTTTGCGTTTTTGCACGTAGAGCTAACCCGAGGATATTTATTAGAACATGACGAAGAACGGTTTTCAGCCAGAAGAGAAAAAGTTTATTCCTTTATTAAGATTCCTCAAGAATTGGAAAAGTTTATGGCTTATGGATTCTTTCAATGTGCCGACTCTTTACTGTTTGTTTACACTTTCCTTCCATTGAGGTTTATAATGGCTATTTGGACCTTCTTTAGCAGACTTTTTAGGCGTTGTTTTAGGTACGGGACATCATTATTTCATGAAACTTTTTACATGAATTAAGTAAAACACAAGTTTTAAAAACTATCTCATTTATTACAGGTTTTATTCAAGTTCTCGTCAAAGTCTATTAAAACCAGCAGAAACATGTGACATGCTTAAAGGTTTCATATTATTAATTTGCAGTATTTTAATGTGCTATATAGACACAAACATGATGTATCATCTAGTGAAGAGTCAGAGTGTGATGAAATTATATATATTTTACAACATGCTGGAGGTTGGTGATAGACTGTTTTCAGCTTTTGGACAGGATACCATTGATGCACTATTTTGGACTGCTACTGAACCCCGAGACAGAAGAAGGGAGCATTTAGGTGTTATACCTCATCTGTTGTTTGCTATGATCTATGTCTGTATCCTTTTTGAACATATAAGTAGTTGAATTTGACAAGTCAAGGTCAAGTTTGTCAGGGGTCTTCTACATATAATAACAATTAATTTTAATATGTAACAACTAATTGCATGTTACAAAATTATGTAGTAATATTTTATTTGTTAGTGCTTATTAGCATTTTTAATATGAGTAATATTAGCTTCACAATTGGCTCAGATGACAAAGTTTTAAAATAATGCAGTGACAATAGAACTACAGAAATTTTCATACCTATTCAGAGGAATATGGCCACATCATTCATCTCCAATGCAAATATATATAAGGCTGATAATTTGCTTGGCAATTTTATAAAAATATGAATGTAACTTTGTTAGTAAAAATTTACCATATGAAGTTGAAATAAAGTCTACTTCATATTGGCAAAGCGATGTGAATATTTTTACAATAATGCCAAGTAATCAGGATTCTAATATTGACAAAGTTAGTGTATGTTCTGTACAATTGACTGAAGTCGGAAGTGATGTAGCCTGTAGCACAAATTGGAGGACTATCTCTAGAAGTACTTCAATTATTTTATATTTAACAGATCCTTAAATAGAGGTATGTATTACATGCATATGGGTTACAGTTTTTATTGTCTGTGTTTTTATAAATTATCCTTAAGAAATTGTTCAGTTCTTCATAGCTTATTAGTACTGTTTCAAGCAACTACACTGAATGTTGCCTTCAACTCCAATAATAAAAGTCTCCTTATCATAATGATGTCTAACAATGTAAGTATATAAAGTAGGATAAATAAAATTCTTATTGCTAAGGAAGTTGTGATGTATGTGTATTGTATTTGTTCTCTTTTTTGTATTATTTTGGGTTGTTTCCTATTGTATTGCCTAAATCAAATAAATTCTGTTCTATGCAAATTATAATTTTTCAAATTTTCTTGATAACTGGATGTTAAACTTTAAAATAACTAAGTGCTATGCTTTTTAAAGAGGTACTCAACAAAAACATTTCATAGTTTAATTTATGGTGTAAAATGTGTATGTTTTAACCTCTTAAGCCCAAGTGTACCGAATATGGTACACCTCTGTACCAGCTAACTTAAACTTTTTAAGTTAGCTGGTATGAGGTGCAAAGTATTCGGTACACTGGTGCCTGAAAGGTTAAAGCAGAGTTTCATTCTTTACTTAGGTAAAGAATGAAACTCTGCTTTAACCTTTTTTAAAAACATTATTTTAGTTTGTAGAATTGAAGGGCAGTGTCTTCAAGAAGTTTGACAAGAACAACCTCTTCCAAGTATCCTGTAGTGACGTAAGGGAGCGCCTTCATCTGTCAGTGCTTCTGTTTATTGTCGTGCTGCAAACTATGAAGGAATATATGTGGAAAGAGGAACGGTTTTGGATACTAGCACCTGATTGTGTGCTTGTCCTAACTTTTGAGGTCATCATTGATTGGGTTAAACATGCATTCATTACTAGGTACTTAACTTTAATTCCATAATTATTTTACATTATGTATATGATTTTGAAGGGTATTCCTAATCGTAGGTCTGCTCAACAAGATAAAGGGTGCAATGTATGTTGCTAAGTTGTTAAAATAAATGCTTTGTCATTCATTGTGTGTTAGACCCCTCATGAACTGTGGGACTGTTTGAAAGATTTTCTATGGCCTTGGAAAGCAAAGGGCAATTAGTGGAATACAGGTAGTTTTAGGACTGATTATGTCCCACCTGTGTTCCTTGAATTGTCCTTTGATTGAGATCCCTCTCAATCAAAGGACAATTCAAGGAGTGTCAGTCTAAAATACTAAGTTACAATAGCAAAGTAATAAACCCTATATGCTTACTTTTTATTTTGGTCAGGTTCAATGAGATTCCCTATGGAGTTTATAGAGAATATACAGTGAGTCTGGCATATGACGTTGCGCAAACAAGACAGAAGCATGCCTTTAGTGACCACTCAGACTTGGTGGCACGCAGAATGGGCTTCATACCTTTGCCTCTGGGTGTTGTCATCACTAGAGTGTTGGTTCATGCAGTTAAAGTCGATGGGTAAGTAAACCACGTTACTTAAGAATAATATGTGAGTGTATTGGATTTTTTTTTTACTGACAATTGATCAGGACAAAGCGTGTGAAAATTGTCAAGTATAAATGCGATATTTGCAGTATAAAAAAGTACCCCGTCTGTATGCGTTTCTTTAGATGATCTTGTTTTTGCATATATAATGTTATGTCGCTGTTAAAATATGGCAATCGGTTCAATATGGTCATATTTAAATATTGAATCTATTTTTTTTCAGATTTGCAGCAATCTTTTTAATATCCATAGCATATTTGTGCTTGATATCAGTTAGAGTTCTCGTTTCTATTGTGATACTCGGAAAGGCTTGTGATTTGATAACACAACATCAGACGGAAAAGAATGAGAGCTATCACGCTACGCCTAAAAAGTAAGAAAACAATATTAAAATATATTTTTTTACTACCTATCACCTCTAGAGCATAAATAAAAGCATTGCTTATTACTATAAGAACATCCAGCCATTTATTAGATTGTTCACATTTCAATAATGTTATTTTAATTACCAGAAAGTATCCCAAGATCTCATATGACCTTTTGGCATAGGTTGATGATCTAGCCACTGGGCTAAGTTTATTCAAGACTAGCTTCTGCCAGCGGCTACGCCCGCGTGAAAGTATGTTTCTACTAACAAACTTTGGTAGATATTTATAAGATCTACAATTAATTAGAACATTTTATGGTTCTATCTTTTATAGTTTAGGCAGTGTACGCAAAATAAGTAACTTTTCTGGTTGACTTTTTACACCTCGTGTCCGAAAAACTCAAATATCTTACAGAACCCTATTTTTTTCCAACATAAAATATAGCCTATGTTACTTGTGGATAATGTAGCTTTCGAATGGTGAAAGAATTTTTAAAATCGGTCCAGTAGTTTTTGAGCCTATTCATTACAAACAAACAAACAAAGTTTTCCTTTTTATAATATTAGTGTAGATAAATTGAAAGTTAACTTGAAGAAGGCAGACTGCAAGAATAAAACGTACTTAAAAAAAAAAAATACTAGTATTTTTGCATTATCCCTTAATTGGTTGAGAAATATCAAGCTCTTCACCCTTCAAGAATACTGCCCTGATTGGGTGATTTTGATCTTAAGGACTACATATATTGAACATGTTATGGGTTAGGGAGGGGGTCGACGAAGTGTGACTGTGTGACAAAGGGTGGGAGGATTCATAAATTTCGTGATGCTTAATAAACTAGTGCACCTCACCATCCATGATTGTATCACTACTTACCGTCAAGTGGGATCACAGTCAGGCACTAGTTTATATCAATATAAAAAAAATAAAAAAATAACAAAATTTCGAAACTACTGTTTTAATTTAATAATTACTAAATAAAAGTTAAATTGCAAAAAATGTTGGAATTCGAATGACGTGATGCGATTTATGGGTGGTCCTTTTGGTCAAATTGTGTAGTGTACCTTTAGTATCACTTCATTTGTACACTACTCTGTGGCCAATAGTTAAGGTTAATAAAATATTCGTCTTTTTTTTATTTTCCCCAAAATAAAATTATTCAAAGTGTAATCCATCCATTGCTACAAGAACTGATAAATAGGTAACAATATTCTTGACAAAGTAACGACCATTTCCACCTCATACCTTGACATTGGCAAAATCATCGGACGTTTGTCGATGGACACTCAAAAATTGAATTGAAAATGCATAATCCTGTTGGTGCTGGGATGAGAATGGCGTGAGAATAGTTTAGGGAATGTAAAATATAAATAAGTAAAGAGGAGGGATGAAACGCATGTTACTAAAAGAGCTATGTGTATACATGTGGATGGGTGGAGAGGGAAATCAGGCCAAAGAAAAGATGGATGCATTGTGTGAACAGTGATATGAAAGAAAAGGAAGTTAGTACTAGCATGACGGGTGACAGGGTAGAATGGAAGAAAAAACCGTGTTGCGCCGACCTCAAATAAGATAGGATCAGGGCAGGAAGATAATGATGAAACTATAAATAAGTGGTCTATTGAAATGTGTATATTTTCAGAGAGCAAAAAGACTTGACCCCAAAAGAAAATTCCTATGCTTACAAAATACCAGAAACCGAGATGCCTCCCCCAAAAAAGCCAACGCAGTTGAAGTTTACAGTTCCTGAGAATGTTATCCTGGTAAGTGTCAATGATTAGTCGAACTTGTACAAAATAAACATATTGTCTGAATAAGATGAAATGGCAATGGGTTAGCCTTATCAACAAGAACATACAAAATGAAGATAGCGAATTAAGAACACTTCCAAGGGAAGGACAAATACAGCATCAGGCTTCCTAAAATTCCAGGTGAAATTT
Source organism: Mythimna vitellina (assembly GCA_949316375.1). Classification (NCBI taxonomy): domain Eukaryota; kingdom Metazoa; phylum Arthropoda; class Insecta; order Lepidoptera; family Noctuidae; genus Mythimna; species Mythimna vitellina. The sequence goes on along the minus strand of OX438693.1, from coordinate 13,925,361 downwards.
CTGAGAGGAAGACTAGTCCTGAAAAATTAAGGGCAACTGAAGGACACAGACGGGTTTTAGTTAGTTAAAGTCAGAAACGCCTTGTCGTTCCACCCTAGACTGGGAGAGGTTATTCGAAATTTCGCATCTCAAAAAAGGCTGCCTAAGATCAAGTTAGATTACTACTACTGTAGAGCTAATTTTAGAGTAGCTGGCGTTGAAAGAGGCATCAATCACTTCAAGCTTCAGCCACTACTGCTATACATCCATACATCCAGTACTCCGCTACTTTACATACATCTCTCCCAAGCAATACCACAACACCGAGTCCTCCGCTTTGCGCGTCCAATCTGCCTTAGCCAATTTTGTAAGTTCAAAATCTCCCGTTTGGAATATTACTGAGGAATGTACCTCTTTAGGGGATGAATTATCTAAATTGTTACCATAATGCTTACTGTACAAGAAACATTTGGGCTCCTTCTCACTGAGACAGTCCCGGATCTTGAATTTTTTCGAGGCGGGGCAAAAACTGAAAAATGCCGCACCTTTATCATCATCATCATCATTTCAACCATTAGATGTGCACTGTTGGGTACGCTACAATCGCGGTGGTAACTCTCCTCTTTTAGGAGTGGCTGGAGAGGCGCTACAGCGTCTTCACCTTCCGCATGATGGCGGTCCTCACTGGACATGGCAAGTTCGGGAAGTTTTTGTTTCGGATTCAGGCAGAAGAAACGCCCGAATTTCACCAATGTGCGGACCGCCCGGAGGACACGGTGGAGCATACGGTGGGGGTGTACCCCACTTGGGCAGAGCACCACTTTGTACTCGAGGACGCGAACGACGATAGACCGACTCCTCGCGTCAGGTCTTGATTCAGGCCATTTTTTTAAATTGATATAAAGTAGTACTTGACTGCGATTCCACCTGATGCTAACCAGTGATACAATCGTTCATGGTGAGCAGCACTGTTTTATTAAGAGCCTATTCACTCTAGCCTTGAAGACACCTAAATTATAACCGGACGGGCAATTGTTCCAATCCTTCGATATACCTTCGTGGTATGTGGTGGTGGCTGCCTATTGTATGTGTTTTAGCTATAAGTTTTTCTTTATTATGTTTCTTATGTACCTACAATAAAGTATATAATAAACAAATAAATGATACGTAGAGATTTCACCTACGTTAGGGTGGATACTCACCGTACATCGGGTTGTCCGATGGTTTAAAGGAGATGGCGGAATCAAGTCATGTAATTCCCGCGCACTCTCTCCAAAATGCATCCTGTAAAATGCCGAAAGGCTGGCTACCTTACGCCTGCGCTCAAGGCTTTTGTAGATTGAACTTAACCAAATTTGGATCACAAATTAGCTTCTTTGCACGCCTTACCACCGGGTCCAAAGCTGCTAGATGGCATTTTACACACGATCGGACCTTTGCTTTGTATAACATTAGAAGCTGTCCCGGTGTGAAGTACCGGCGGCCGGAACTTTGCAAGAACGCCGAGTTTCCTAGCAGCTACCCTGGCTTTGGACTCAATGAACCACCCAAAGTTCTGAGGAAATTACAACTCCCAAGAACTTAAGGCGGTCGGTGTACTCCAGGGATACATTCTGAAACGCAGGAACCATGGTGAACGGGCTTCTTTTGGCGGGGAACAGACACGCTTGTGTTTTGGCGGCGTTAAATCCCACCAGATTGACTTCGCCCCACTTTCAGTCTGCCTGAAGTGAGACATTCGTACGCTCTACCATACCTTCTCTTTCGGACAGGCTTAGTTCCTTACTAGCCCGAGTATTGGCAGATAACTCTCTACAACTGTGCTATCATAGATACCGGGCATCATCAGATCGTTGATATGCAACAGAAAGAAAGTTGTAGAGAGAACAGACTCCTGAGGAACACCGGCATTAGTCCATGGTCCGAAGAAAGAGGCTATGAGATGCAGTCACCTTTTCTGCGAAGCAGTAATGCTAGCGAAGGAGAAGACTGCAACTGTGAGGGAACGGATATCCTCACGCCCCAGTCAGAACGCCGCCACAGGAGATGCCCCGGGTTTCGACGGGCTTGCGACCGGCGAGCAATGGGTAGCTCGCCGTCTGGCAGTCCGGTAAAGATCGAGTCCGATTCGTCGAAGGCGCGCCTCAAAGAAATGTCAACAAAAGTGTAAGGGCCTAATAGAGCCAATGCCCGTTAGGGTCGCGGGGAATTTCTGAACGGGAAACCCTGGTCCTGCAACTCAAAGACACAAGTGGGTTTTAGTCAATTATAAACGGACACGCGCTCTCGCTCCACTCTAGAGCGAAAAGTCATTAGAATAAAAGACGCGCATTGATGGACAGGTGCTTTCTGGAAAGAAAGCCAGACCGGTTGTCACGGGTAGGCCCCGACTCGCCCCCCCCCCCCCCCCAGATCCGGGGCTGCACTGAGACGATGCCCGAGTCCCAGATTTTTTTTTTTCTATCTTGTTCTAAGCAAAAATAATCGTATATCGTGTATCTTATACAAACCCTGAATCAGATGCATGATATTAAACCCTGAATTTATAACCAATATAATCTTATCTTTGATATGTTTTCATCAGAGCGAGCCGCTAGTGGACGCGTCGGTCGGTGCTGCGGCGATATTCTCCAACAGCGCGATCGATCTCAATGGCGTGTGTTATCTAAACGACAAAATGAATGCACAAGTGAAACAAGAAGGTGCTGACTTCCTTGAAGCAGAAATGGTAAGTTATATCTAAGCGTCCTAGGCTTGTGAAATTTTTCCTTTATTTAAGAGAGTCCTTCACGAGGTACATTTTCATACAACGGCTCTTACGTGATTATGAAGTTATTACACATCTTTCTTTAGATATTTTGGGGATATTATCTAGGTTTCTATTGAAATCAAATCATAAATTTGCTTAAGACTAATCCAATAAAGACCTCTGAAAATCTACTATATTGCGTAAACATTGGCCCTGCATAATGTACTCATGCATTATAAAATAAATAAAATGTAACTATATAAACCTTGCACATTTAATCAAAATTCTGAGAAATAAGTTTTTTTTTCCAAAAACTTTAAACGTTTTTAATAGACGTATTGCATGGAACAAATTTTATGAAACATTCGAATGTATGACGGAATTAATGATTGCTAACGGAGTTTTCAGGTGTTATTTCTCTTTTTTGTATTTCATCTTTATCAAACATTGCGTTTGATTGCGTTACGAGCCAACAAACTTTTAAAAAATGCTCGGGCTGACGGAGCTTTTTAACGGCTAGTGATTTAGTGATATCAGTTTCGTTATCAATGTCAAGACTGCAGGCCCTGCATTAACAAATAACACAGGGACATAACGTCTCATCTATAACATGTAGCTATTTCTATTGTTTTTCTAAAATATGTTAAATAGGTTTATTACTATGGTATTTGTCGATAATAGATATTGATACTTAAGCTAAATATGTCGGCACTTTAGTTCCGGTTGGGGTAGGTAATCGGTACCTTTATTAGATTTGTGATTTTTGATAAACTGGAAATTGTCACTAGCAAATCTCTATCGATATAAATAATTTTATTTCACAAGCTTAGAAAGCGAAAAATGTCATCGTCCAACATCAATTTATGAAGGTAATTCCATTTTCTACGAGCAATGTCCCCTGCTCACTGCCACTTTAGTTTGGCGATTCTTCGGGCTATGTCGGCGACCTTGGTTCTCCTGCGGATATCTTCATCGGTCGATGGGGCCGAAAGGTTCTAGAGTGGCGACCGCGCACCGGAAAACGCAGCGTTGGAAGGCCTCCCACAAGGTAGACCGACGACCTGGTGAGAGTCGCGGGAGTGCTGTGGATGCGAAACGCACAGGATCGGTCGTTGTGGCGTCGCTTGGGGGAGGCCTATGTCCAGCAGTGGACTTCTTTCGGCTGAAATGATGATGGTGATGAATTCCATTTTATAAACTTACGTAATTCGTTGCAATTTAGACTTTATGTCAAAAACATGAAGCCGAGAAAAGACACATGAATTTAACATGGTTACTGTGTTGCTGGATAGGTGGATGTGAGTAGGAGCGCGCCAGACATCAAGGCAGCTGCGGGGGAGTGCGCGCAAGCCGAGGTGGCGGAGCGGCCGCTGTCGCCTGATGCCGAAGGACTCAAGCGCCGCTCTGAGTCCGAGCCGAACCTCGTAAAAGCCGACGAGCACTACGAGGAGACCACATAGCACACCCTGTGCTGCTTGGTAAACATCCAACTGTAATATTACGCGGTCTAGTCTTTGGTCAAGTGACAGGTTCGTTCTTTGATAAAATCAAATAAAAATGGTTTATAATACTTAAAACTTGATTTTTCATAAGAACATTATAAATAAGAATAGAAGTGCGCTCGTTGAAGGTAGTTTTGATTTTTTCAGATGTGTGTACAGTTTTGTACTGAATTTGACTGGGTTTTATATTGAATATTTTAAAATATTTCGCGCCTAGTGTTGTTTCTGTCATTAGTAAATAACACTGATAATATATTTTTATGTATGTCCGGATGCCCCAGCAACCGCTGATGGACTCAGTGCTAGTTCAAACCTGGTGAACAATTTAATAAATGTGAGCAAAGGCAAATATTTTGCTGAAATTGTACTCAAGTACCTTGCTTTCTATCTGGTGAATGACATTGAGGCGTTACATTGTTAATAATAAATAAGAAAATTAAATATTATTTGTGTTGAAAATGCGTTTCTTTTATTTCAATGGTAGAAAGGAAGTTACAGTTTTTACACATATAAATAGTGAAATAACATTCATAGATGAATTTAATGTCTAGAAAAGAGACAACATTTTGGAATTGGCTCTTTATAAATTAATATTATTTTTGTATCTCTTAGACCGTAGTCTAGATTACCGTAATCGTTCATTGGGATAGGTAAACGGACTTTATAGCTTAAAATCTAAGACTGATATGAATTAGGTGCTTAATATATTCAGTTTCTATAGCAATGATTATAATTTATTTGTTTGTTTGTAAAAGTTTATTAATATATCCGTAGGCGTTTGGAAGTTGAAAGGTTTTACTGTTTATCATTCCAACAGTACTAAATTTGTAATGAATAATAATATAATAGCAAGCTGAGACAAAATATAACATATTAGCTAAATAGGTGGACAAGGCTGCATATTTGCTTGTATTTACGATTGCTATAAGCAAGTAGGTGTAACAAAAGTGAGTGTTATATAAATTGGGGAAATGTATTACATGAAATATGTTCGACCTTGAGTTGTTTTACAGTAATGGGTAAAATGAAGCAGCAATCATTATAAAAATGAATAATTAATTTACTTCACATTGTATTGGCCACAGATAAAATTCTCTTAACCACACTGGACAGCAACATGATCAAATATTATTTTTGTGACTATGCAGTCATTCATTTGACAATTAATATAATAGGTAAAATAGTAGCTGACCCCAAAATACAAAAATGTGGGTAAAGATGTAGGTATATATTTTAAGTACAGTATTTTTTTTAGTTTTTCTCTAAAAGTTAAGCACTTTTAAAGGTCAAAATTTGTTGTCCAGTGTTATATTATTTATTAGTGAAAAAGTTGTTTTAAGGATATATTTAAGTTGTTCTCGCATATAAAACATTTAATATTTTTCATAGAGTTTAGATAGAAATTCATATCTTCATGAAGTTTTCTGACGAATTGTGCCTCTTAGAATATGTTCGTGATTTTTTATATAAATTATATTGCAACTCGTTTATTTACTTTGATTTGTTTTGACTTTAATACCTTTACCTTTAATCAATGACATAAATAGCGAATAATATGTTTAGGTACAGATAGATACACTCAAAATTTTATATAATAGACCTAAATATGAAGAAGATAAAATACAATACAGATTTCATTAAAATGTCCTTTTAAAGTGTTCAGAAACTACACAATGATTTACAAATCGTATTTTTAACAACACTTACACAAAACGTTCTAACTAATTAAAATATGAATCTAGAGTCATGTAGAAGATATTCGTATACAGAAGGGGTAATGTCGTGATAGGAATACATGTAATGATAGTGATTATCAATTCATTAAACTATTTAAATATTAATTCTAACTTAGATATATTTTCTTAAATCAATGTAAACTTGAGATTGCAAGCGCTGCATCAGGGTATTCGGTATGTTTCAATAAATAATTGTTGTTTCTCTCCTAAATAAATTAGAACAGGATCGGTCGCAGAGATTGACCTTGTGGAACTCCAACTTCCATGTCAATGAATAACATATAATGATGAATAAAGAGCAAGCCCTTGTAATAACAGAAACTTTTATCTTTAGTCTTTCTTTCCAAAACGGGTGTGTGAGCTTATCTGATATATAACATGGCTAATTATTTTTGAGGCGAATAACAACTTATTAGGCCACTAACTACTAGGTTACAAAATAAATAAGGTGAGGTATTAAAAATAATGACCCTGGCTAATATTAACAGTGGGATATCAAACATTGTATTATTTGCAAGTATTGGCTTCCATAAAAATACACTTACTTGGATTGTTCAAGTAAATATTGAACTGGGTGGAATAGGTTAAATTAGGTTAGAACTGTGACCAAACGGGCGTGAGCCGAGCGAGCGAAGCGAGCGGTGTCGCGGCAGCGGCCGGCGAACACTACGTCCAAGTTGCTCGCAGATTTTATCTCATTGTATAATTTATGAAAGTCTATTTTTTATCCGCCGTCAAGTTATCGGCTAACAATAAATTCAGTTGTCATACCAAAAAATCACTGCCAATTTAAATTTAAACAAAGCTTACAACTCAAAATAAAGCTGCTACTTTATACTTAAAATGCTAAATCACTGTAGCTGCCAACCTATTATTTTTGCTACCCATTTTAATTATTTTTAAACCCCTAAATCAGATTAGTTTATCACCGCGTTAAATACATGCCAAAATTTTCGTTTTATAACATTAGTCTTTGACGTCATACTCTGTGGAATGCCAGTAAAACATTCAAGAATAGAATTTTAAATTATTTAAAATGTGTTTGTTTTAATTTTTACAACATGCACTCCCTTTTCAGTAGACTAGTAACGCCATCTTCCTTAATGCGAGTTAACTTTGCGTTTGCCTCTCGAACATGTTCAAAAGCGTCACCTAGTGGTGAACAGTGTAACTATGACAACACTGCTACCCGCCTCAAGGTTATGCCATTTGGAGGTACGCAAAGCGCTATTAGTGTTGGTAATGTTTGAGCCATGTCCGTCTAGATGGCTCCACTATGAAGTTATCGGTAGTTTCTCAACTTTAAAATGAATTGTAAAGTAAACCAATTAGATTTCACCAAGTATCTATGTTGTTCCCACTATAAAATACAATGTTTAGTTTGATTTGAAACTCAGATACAATTTGAATCAAACGTTAACATCACGTTTGATTCTAAATATTTTTTTTTTTAATTTTAAATAAATTGTAAGTACCAATAATAGCCTATAATACTTTCAGTTGTAAAATCGTTTCATTATTTCATAATATGATTCCTTACATTGTATACAGGAAGATACTTACTATACTTACCAGTTGATCTATTATACTGTATACTCAGGCACGCGCAGTTTGGGGTTCAAAAAAAGTTTTGATGTGGAAGGCAAACAAAAACATAAACTCCAAGATTCAAATTTTCAACAATTTGTATTTCCTCACCTTAGGTGGATTCATTAAATAAAAATTTCATTTCTCTTATATACACATTAAATTCAAATTTAGTCAGAGTGTATTTACAAATATTTTAATTAAATAGAATTTAGTAAAAATTAGTGAGATTTAACAATACCTACTTATGACTAAGTATATTAATAGAACATCAACAACATCTTTCACTCAGGTGAAATACATAAGATAGCTTAAACTATAACCATACACAATTTCATAAAGAATTCGTTCTCATTCACTATCAGGTGAACACCATTAAAGTTAGATATCGTATTTGTTGAAAAGTTCTTTAAGTGCTAGGTATATTAACGTGAAGTGTTTGTGTGAAGCACGGGGTTGTATGAATGTAAAACATAATGTAACAATGCGAGATCGCTCCACCATCCCGACCCGCGGCTCTCGCCGGCGGGTAGCAAACAATGGGCAAGTCGTAACTCGTAACCTAATACAAACACCGTATATCAATAACGTTAACGCGAACGCGATGCAACATTTTGTAAAATGTGTAAGAATTTAGTCTTTTCCGTTTCAATTTTCACTCGTTTGTTTAACATGAATACGATTTATAATACCTATCTACTCTAGCCTTGTCTATCGGAGACTTCGTCTCTTCTATAACAGTAAAAACATTATAAACTCGTACACCACATTCTCATCATGCGCGGGAGCACGGTCGTCCGCTTGCGAGCAGGCCAGCGCACGAGCGTGCTCCCGCGCTCCATCCTACAGCGGCTTCGTAAGCGACTGATAACTTGGGAACGGCGATCTAATACAGTGACGTGCTGACAATTCTGGACATTTTCAGTGCATTGATAATAAATTGAAGACAAATATTCACGTTACATTAAGTTATAAATTTTACACGGTGGAATTGGTTGGACCGCTCCCATTTGCAGCTATTGGGTTGCATTGCAGGCGAAAGAGTTAGTTATATTATTGTCAGATTTCTTAAATTCATAATGACCGACGTTACTGAAAGGCCCACCCTGTAGTTCTATCACTGTTTGTTGTAGATCCGGATTGTTACGACTGCACTATTTGTTGATTTACTCCTATTCTAAAGTCATGATGTGTAAGTATTATGTACTTAACATTTTTTTTTCTAGTTTACTGTGAACTAGTACAAAAGTATGATAGTTGCGAAGGCAGTTTCTTAAAAAATCTTTTTCACTTGAAGTGACTGACGAATGACAAAGTTATGACTACTTTGTGCTAAATTTTGTACTCAGTTATGAGAAAAACAAGAAGATTAAATATTCTCAGTATTCAAACTGCATTACTTAAAAACCCGAAAGGTTTTATTTAATAATTATGTATGTGAATGTATATGTAGGTACCTATACTACTGTTTATAGGGACCTTATTAAAAATTTATAATAAATCTCATGAAGTTAATAAGTAATGCAGTAGTATTTACCTAGTGAGCAGTCGGCCTGAGACCGCGCTCTTAGTTATTATATAGTACCAAGTGTAACATCGTCATCACAGTTACTGAAATCCAAAAAAGTAATCTTACACATAGTTACACCTATTACAGAAACTTATGAGTATTATAAATAAAGGGCCCTCGCTACAATTGAAAATAATTATTAATGATTAAGAGATCATAATTTAAACGCTACATGCTAAACTTTTACTAGATTAGTCTATGTAATAATACGTACACTATAAAAATATATGCCACTGGGAAACGCCATATAGTGAAATTACTGAACAACAAGTGCACGAAGAGCAACATATGGTGTGAGCGAAACGAAGAACGTTAGTGGAAATGTAAAGTATCATACGAATATGTACCAGAAGCAGAATTGAGCAAATTTGGTTAAAATAAACGTTTGAGCAAGAGAAGAACTTGACAGCAGCTGTCGAAACGTAAATATATAATGTTAGTAATGGCAGATATTAATATTATCTAAAAAACGAACATAATAGTCGACATTCTCGCGTTTATACTTTATCTTCGACTAGAAATATAGTATAACGAAATAATCATAGTTATCACTTATTCAGCAGTCGTGTTATACTTATTTAATTACAAAATTATGTAAATAAAAATTGCAGTGGCACGTTATAAAGTTAAATTAATGGCACAGTTTCACGTTAGTTTGTCAAATATAAGAATATTAAATATACCTACAATACTTAAGTAGGTAGTCCTAGGCAGAATAGGTTTACCTCCAGAATTTGTCACGTGCTTAGGTATCAATTAATCCTCGCTGTCGATGTCAAGAAGACTGTTTCAGTCAAGTTACAAGTACAGTTCGTCTTCGTAATGGTCACTTGTCTAATAATACAACAACGTACAACTAACTAATAGACAGCTTAACAAGAGAATATCTATGCGAGACACAGTTAAGCCTAGCCGTTGGACTACCATCGTCAGAGGAGATATGTGTTCACATAATGCCGAGGACAACAGTGACTTAAACATCACCACTCGAAGCGACAAAGTTCTCTTTGCATAGAAACGTAACGACACGCACACTGGACGCATTAGGCCACATCGCTTCGTATCTACGTTTGTTCCCAGTCAGTTTTTCAATTAACCTATCTAATTAAATAAATACATCGAGCAAATCGAATCCTACCATAGTAATTACAAATATGTATAAAAAGATATATATAAATTTCAGTGAATTTACAAATGTAGAGTTAATAAAGCTTTGTTAAAGACAATTCATTTACACCTAAGCGATGAAATCATTCGATAATTCCAACGTGAAAGTATAAAAAAGTTCAGTTGTCCGCTTAGGAGCTAAGACTACTGCCACTGTCGTCGTCGGAGTCGTCCTCGGAGAGTTCCGCGACGGCGGCGGCGGCGGTGGCGGGGGCGTGCTAGAGCGACGCGTGCCCGTGCTCGTGCGGCGCCGGCCCGCCGCCGCGCTCGCGCTTCAGCCGCTGCTTCAGGTGCACCTTCGCATGCCGCTTCTTCTCGTCCGAGCGCGCGAACTTGCGCCCGCATACATCGCACGCGAACGGCTTCTCGCCCGTGTGGGTGCGCACGTGCGTCGTTAGGTGGTCCGATCTGCTGAACGAGCGCATGCAGATTCGACACTGGAACGGTTTCTGACCCGTGTGGATGCGGATGTGCCGCGTCAGCTCGTCCGACCGCGAGAATCTGCGATCGCAGCCCTCCACCGGGCATGCGTATGGCCGCTCGTGGACGGGGGTTTTGCTCGGCCTGTTAGGGTACTTGCGAGGTTTGACCGCGACAAGCCGCAGCGGTTGCGCACTTTGTTGGTACACTTGAGAGAGAATCTCGTGTCCTTTGCTCGTGGACGGGTTGTATTCGGCTAGCTGCACAGGTCTGTCGCTCGGGCCGGCCGGGCTCGGGTAGGGCTCGCGCTTCGGAAGTCCGGACGGCCCGGGGGTGGGCTGCGGTGCACTAGCGTACTCCTGCGTATCCCACGTATGTTGTTGCTGCTGTTGCTGCTGTGGCGGCGGGCGGTACTCGCAATGCTGCGGCGGTGGGCATGGCTGTGCAGGAGTGCAGTAAGGCTGGCACTCGGGAGGGAGCAGCTCCACACGTTCTTCGTACTCTTGCTGGAAGTACTTGTCGACGCTACCAGGGCCGGGTCCGGGCGGCAGCAGCCACTGCAGCGGCGGCGAGGGCGCGCGTTTGCCGGCGCTGCCGGCGGGCGGCCCGTAAAGGGATGCGCTCGCGCTGGACGCATTGCTGGCGTCCTCGGCTCGAGCGCCGGGGGAAAGTGATGCTTCATGCTTGTGCCGTCGAGGCGAGCATCCTAGCGACAGCTCATCGCCTGTTAGTGTACCTGCGACAAAAAAAAAACCCATTAATATTGCTATATTTTACTAAAATAATGGAACGCTAATTTTTAAATTAGGAAGTGCAGCTTGCGATTTGTTGTTCATCGCAAAACGTGTGGTTCAGTTCAGTTCGAGTTAAGTTTCCGCAATTAGTCCTATACGGACCATTGTACGTGCAAAGCGTGTGGTATCAAACCGTGGTATCACACTAGACGCGTCGCCGAGATTCGAAAAAGGCCAAGTCGTTATCTTGTTTCACTGAAGCGGTATTCCAGTGCGAGTAGAATTAAGTTTAAAATTTATTTATATAAATAATGTAATAATTAGCGGAGTAGGTTTTTAATCGATAGTATTTTTTTGCATATAGTGTAGTTGCGGCGCGGAGCGGATGGCGCAATGCTACGCGGCGCTCGATAACGTAGGAAGTCGATAAGTGCGTATCACTAAACTATCCGGAATGTACCGAACGATCATTTTGACCGTTGACCGTCACCTACTGAGGATGTTCTGTGCTTGCGAACTTAGGTCTTTATGAGCAGTGCTCAGGAATAAATTTGCTTTCAGTAAAAGTTGAAAAGTGCGTTAATTTTGGAATACCTAGATATCAGTTTGATAAAAACAATAAAGATCTAAAAAAAAAACTGTTCTAATATAACCAAATAGTAAGTTTTTTGCAAGACATTATTGAATTGGCGTCTGAGGCTTAATTATCAAAAGATATTTTTGTGTCGATTGGTATTTATGTAATATTGTCTTATAAAATAAAATTGAAAAACTTTTAACACCAAGACAACTTCTCTCTCATAAAAAAAAAAAAATGAAAATAACTTAATTTTATGAATTGTCTATTAAAAATAATATATATTAATTAAGATAGAAGAGCTGCTAATATACTATCAATGTAAAATTAGATAAATAAAAAAATTAAGCCCAACTTGACAAGAACTTACTAAAATTACTATGCCAGGAACTTACCTATATGTTTACTAGCATAGTTTTTCTCACGTTAGTTTCAGAATAATTTTGTTAAAATAAACTTTTTTTCAAATTACTATTACAATCAATTTTGAAAATTCTAGATTTCTAAGTAAATATTTCCTAAGTATATTTACCCCAACTGATATCACCAAAATCTTGACTTTAAATAATTACGCACTTAGAAAGCATGATAGAGCACGAATTAGATACGCTGACGTTAGCGATGTACAGCGCCGGTAACTGGGTACACAAGGGAAGCTCCATTCAGCTTCATGTATCGATCCGAACATATGACACGGGCCGCTGAACTTTCCATTTCACTCAACACTGTAACTTGAACCGCGCGTCGGGAAACTTTTGTCTCTATCGTATCCCGATAATTCCAAGTTGTCGCGAAACCGAAGTGCTTTTACGGAAGCTAGGGCACTGCAAGTCGTGAAGGGCATCGAAGGACATCTCGATGTCGAAGGAGACCGGATTGTTTATTTACAACGTTATCTGTTAGCCGGCGGCCGGCGGGGGCGAGGCCGCCTACGAGTGGCCGAGTACCCGCACAGCGCGGGTGCAGGAGCAGCAGTGGGCAGTGGATGCGCACCTGAGATCGATGGAGGCTCCAGCAGCGTTGGGAAGAAGGCGGGCAGATCCGAAGTGGTGACAGGCGTGTTGAGGTCGGTTGGCGTGCCGGACGCAGGCGTCGGCGCCAACACCGGCTTCAGCGCGCAGTCGAACCCGAGCGCGCCCACATCGGCCAGGGAGAGCAGGTGTGGTCCGGTCGGGTGATCCGCATCAGTGCCCATCCCGTCCGGCACCACCTGCTCCTCGGCCCACGGGCCGAGTGGAATTACGTACAACGCCAGCGTGAAGACGGCCTCTCGCGTGGCCTGTGCGAAGGGGACTGGCGCCGCGCGACCCCGCATCGCAGTTTTATCAATGGAGCCGCGGTCCCATATTCGGTAGCGGCGCGCGCAGCTCCGCCAATCGCGCGGCGCGCTGCCCCCCCGAGGCTGACGTCACCGCCCGACGCCGCCTACCGCCCGCGCCGCCCCCCCGGCCGCCCCCCGGCCTGCCGCCCGCTTCACCACGAAACCTCCAAGTTACTCCTGCCCCCTGTGACTTGGCGCGAGCCTCCTGGCTACTACCTACGTACGTAGCCTTAGGTAGGTATTCCTAGTTCCATGAAAATTTGTAATGAGCAACTATGACCTTTTACTGAAACAATTGTTTTTTTTTTTTCGTATATAGGTCTCTACTAAATTTTACTATTAAGGTAACAGACACTATAATAGCACCGTAATTTTCAATCTTAGTTATATGTGATGAAGAAAGTAGGGAAATATATGATTTTATGATTAATAAAAAAAAAATACAAAGAAAGCTGCTGCATAAATTTGTACTGGTAGATATTCTTTTGAAATTGATGAATACTTAATTAATGCGCTAGAGAATTTTTTTTTCATAACTTAGGCTTTTTTTCTTGTCTTTTTTTAGAATAAAATAATGCGAGGAACGGGGAAGTCAAATTAAGTGCTTATTTTTTGTAACTCTACCTACACATTGGAATAACCAAATTTTTTTTTTCGAGGATATTTTTGGAATGAAGGCTTGGTCAGCCGATTGCTGGTCGACTTTGGCGGGGGCATACGATATCCGTAGATAAACGTTATAGTTTTCTATATCTAGGAAAATCTGTTACTCACTGAGAGTGACTCTGGTTTTTATGACTTTTTTACCAATTAGGCTCTGATTTATCAAATTCAATGACAACAGAACAATGAAAGGAATTTAAATAAAATATACTTATTTAATGCGTAGCGCAGGAAGCTGGAATATTTTAACAATTCTGTGATATTTACTTATATAATATAGATACATTCACCTAATAAACTAATAAAATAGTTGGACTGTTTTAGCACATAAAATTTTATATTACCTATGCAAATAGCGTTTTTGTCGCAAGAATAATAAATGTTATTTATTACACTGTGGATGTTTAAATTTTGATCTCGTAGATAAGTAGAATTTTATGTTCTTGTGATCTACATTCTGCGCCGATGATACATATACGTTTTACTACTCTAAATGATTAAACACAAATTAGTGATGTTATAATACGACAGCTAATAAATATTAATATCAAAATTTAATCCGTACCTACTGCTTAACATTTTAATATAAGTTTTTACGTCCACGTTAATTTATATAATAAATGTATAATCATATATAATTTTTATTTTTATCTAGATATATAACAGAATAAATATAAAGATTTATGCATCCTGTTGTAAAAAACAACACTGATCTCTTTTTTAAATATATTTTTTTATTGTTTATCCGTATAGTAAATAAATTTGACATGGTCTAGTTTCCTCCTTTACCTATAAAATTCTAATGAGGCTGGATCATTTGGTTTGGAGCAATGATGGCTCTCAGGTGACGGCTCCGACTTACGATTCTAATGTCATGGGTGGCACCCAGGTGGGGCAGATTTACTTTGTGTCATTTATTTTTATCGTTGCTGCTCCGAAAATGGTGAAGACAAACCTCGCGAGGAAACCAGCATGTCCTTTGACCCAAAAATTCGAATACATGTGACACCGCGTGATGGATTACGGGCCTCTCCTTGAGTGGAGGCCTGAGTCCCAACAGTGGGAACATTATAGGGTTTACTATGCTATGCTGGATTATTTATTAAAAATTATAAAAGTATTATAAAAAAGTATTTATTTAAAATAAACATGCCTGATATAGTATATTTTAGATTTCCACCTTATTTGTATCAACTTCCCTGTCGCAGGTCTGCTGGAAGAACTTTCATTTGAAATAAGCAGTACCTTCGTGCTCTTCTATCTGTATTTGTTCTTTCAATTTTTAAGTGTTTGTGTGTACATAAATAAATAAAAAAATCCATCCGCGACTCTCTTGGCCCAATATTAAAAAAACAAACAAAAAACTTCTTTAGCCGTAATATATCTTTGTGTATAAATGATCAGATAATAATTGGTAGATTGTATAAACGTGTGGTTAACAGTAATTACGAGTTGTTAGGTGTAGGTTTAGCTGGTGGGCGGTGACCTGAACCACTCAAGATCAAGGAAATATAACGCGAGATATATGTAGCTCCATAGATAACATATTATATTAGAATGAATCCGACTGTGCCTCGAAGCAAATACCAAGTTAAATCTTCTATATATATACCTAAAAGGAGAAACTGACTAACTGACATATCAACCCATAGCCGAAATTTCTGGCACAAGGGGTGTGAAATTTCGCACGCAGTGTACTTTTATGACGTAGACGAGCACTAAGAGAGGATTTCCCAAAATTCATCCCTTAAGGATATGAAGCGGGGTTCTAAAGTTTGCATGGAAAAATCTACTTTCACGCGGGCGGGCTATTCTACACAGTGGCGTATTTAGGTGACCAACGGCGCTGGGGAATAAAACTGGCCCCTTTCTTTACGTGGGGAATCATTAAATAACTTCTCTTGCTCTCAGTGAAGTCGAGCGGGAGGGAGTCAGACTTTTAGTGACTAAAACGAGTTATCATAATTAAAGCAGTGTTGCAACCACTTTTATTTAGATTTGAAGGTGAGACTTGGTCTCAGGCACTACCCCTTTGGTAGCTACGCCAGTAATTCTACAGCAGAAAACGTAGTCCGTTAATTCTTTCGTCCAGTTTTATTCGGTGTCTCTGTATCTTAGAACATTGTAAAATTAGTTATTATTATTACTAGCCCATATTGTCCCACTGTTAGGCAATAAAAAAGGTAGTTCCTATCTATAAATTGAGACTTGTTTGATTGTTTCTGATTAAAAAAAAATATTGCTCCGCACTATTAATTTATTACTGTATTGTGGATGTGTTTACAAACATGCAAACTCACATACACAAGACATCCAGACAGAAGATGGAACAACTATCTGTAGGCCATACAAATATTTGTTCCGTACGGGAATCGAACCAGTGACACACAATGCAGCAGCTAATCGCACTACTACTGCGCTAACCGTATCATCAAACTTGAATGACTTAGTGCAAATTAATATAGACACTTGAGTAATGGGTACAAAATTATTCACTGTGACTAAAATAAAATAATGCATTGTTCTTCACAAAGAATATTCCATTATGAAACGTTTTATTTCTAGAAGTCACTTCAGATTATGGAATATTTTATGAAGCTGTTTTTTATCCTTTTGTAGTAGAAGCATGAAGAAAATGTTTTGACGTACCTACGTATTTTTATTGAAATTACCTTGTGGAGCATTTGCTCTTCTATCCAATATTGAGAATATACATGCAATTTTTTATTTGCTAAATTAAATAATTTTTAGCTTTAATAAACAAATATGAAAAAAAAAATATTTTCATCATCAATTAATTTATAAATCTTCGAAGCTGCTAATAAGAAAGATAAGTCGGTTTTTGACGTCAAAGTTCATCCCGCCCGTACGGCCGATATAGGAAATGGCAATTTGACGAGAGACACAGATATATTTATTTTAAATTGTTTTAACTCGTTTGCTTTTCTACCAATTTCGACATTGTTTTCACTGTAGGTAAATATTCTATTTTTGTATGTTTATTGATAAGCTGGTTTGATAACAATTCTTTTTTTCATGTTTATTCCCTATAATAATCAAATCAAGTTTTGGATTCGTGTAAGTGTTCGGCATTATGTCGAGAGTTTTGTTATTTTAGGTTATTTTTGCCATAAAACCTTGTAAGTAGTTTTAGAAAATTAATTATTTCGTCATTTTCAATGTTGTCTTCTTCGTTTCCATTAAGTCTATTTGACATTATACCTATGTGGATATGCTTATTTTATGCCATATCCTTGATTTAACCGTATCATTCATAGGTACATTTTTTTATCGTTCCTTTGATCTTTATCAATCGTATACTTAATTGTAAGAACAATGTACCTAATTCTTTATACGTATAAACGATACGGACGATATATCGTTCTTCTTTACATTTTCAATTAGGTACGTGATATGCTTTATAATGCTTCCTAGCGTAGCATACAAATAAATACAGCGATTTAGGTTAAAATACTATATATCACACATAGTAAAATAAATATAAAACCCTGCAACATTTTTATGAAACTTTTGTATTTTATTGCTAAGGTAAAAATAAGATAGTCATAACATCGATGATCATTAATAATGACCACGATGTATCCAGTAAGATACATATATGAAAAAGTAATAGACTGAAGAATCTATTTCTGACGGATACTTTGAAACACGAAAATGTGTTTTCATAAACACGCAGACGAAGGTATTTGCGTGAGGTAGGGATAATTTACAGATACACAGTCGTCACTCGCCACCTAATTAGTTCTGACGTCTGCATATTTTCATTATTATTCAGAGAAAATCTTTTCTTAGATCTAAATAAATTGCAAGTGCTTTAAACAAAACGTTTGTTTTTCTGCTGTTACAAAAGTAGTATAGTAGATATGTTTAGCTTTAATGGAGAATAAAGTTAAAAATATTGATCTTCTTTTATCAAAAGTTATTACTCGAATAGTCATGTCAGATTATTTATTTATCATTAAGCATCATCATCATTGCTTGCGCACAGTGCATAGAAGTAAGTCGTAAAAATCCTTGTAAAATTTGCAATAACGAGACACTTCTCAAATCTAGAATAAGTATGTCAAGTATGCGCGTAGTGTCGTAGAAGCGAATGCGGAGCGGTGCGGTGTGTTGTGGTGGCAGGACAATGGCCGCAGCTGTGCGCGGTGCCGGGCTGCCGGCACTGTCCGAGACACGCCGACGCCCGATTGGGCCCACATGCAGTCGTTCACGCTAACCCAATTATCGCGTAACGGAGACGATAAAGAAAAATAACAAACCCACGATTTCACCGACGTCTAATTATAGCGCGCTATTTGTGGGTGCGCGGGCGCAAGCGGCATAGCGTGGCCGCGATGTCAGGGCTATTCCTGGCCGTCAGCTGACGCTCCTGCGCCGTCGTCGCGCCGTGTACGCTCGTAAACACCACGCAACCGATTGACGTAAAATGCGAACAATCGAGTTTTCAGCAGGTGAATCACGAGATGAAAACGTCCCTGCGGGAATCGTTCTATAATTAACTTGACTGCTTTTGGTTTGGACTTCGGAGGCGGGGTTCTATTTCGGACCGTTGCTTCAATACCGCTGTCTATTTCTATCGCGCTACTATTTGTTTCTTCTAGATTATTATTCACGCTTTCGTGTTTGTGTGAAGTATCAGTCATATGACTTGGTAGTTAACGAAGCTGCATGTTTTGCGTCTAGTTTATGAATTCTTCGAAGTACTTAGTCAAGATATTTGCTATGAGATTCCATAGTAACAAAAGTTACGGTTACTTTTTGGGTCTTGAGATTAATTTCCGTTATGTTCTACTGAAACATGGTCAACTTTGTTTGTCGTGTCATTGTATTTATTCAGATCTACTCAAATACAATTTTCGTTGTAGAGTGCTTGTTTTGTATCTCTGAATACCAAGTGCCATAACATGTCGTAGTAAGTGTCGATTTATATCTACCGTGGGAATTACTATAATTATGTTTAAACAATCAAGTGACTGCTCGCGGCTGCCGTTAGGATAACCAGTGAGTAGGTGGACAGATATCGGAATCTCATTTCTACGTGTTAATGTCCTACTGTCTTTATTCATGTTTTGTATCGTGTTGTAAGATTAGTAATATCTGGTTTTCACAATGAAATACAAAGAATATATTTACAAATAGTACCTATACTTATAGATGCGTCGACATACTTTTGAGTGTTGTTAATGATTTAGTATTATTGGTCCCTTGTATGACCTACAAATTTTTCAAATCCTTGAAGTATCAACTTTAAGCTTTTTACCTGTTTATCATGAATTAATACGAATTTCTAATGAATGCTTACGAAAATATTTCTCCGTACATGGGAAATAATTTTACTTTGTAATCGTTTCCTGGTAGCTCCGTTCCAGACGTGATCTTACTAACTTGAGACTTCTAAGAGACTTACCAGACGGATATGCCTACGATAGTCTAGTAGCATTAACGCCCCCGTAAACGTATCATTGTCGCAGTGACATCAAGTAAACACTTGTGTTGAGCCGTAGTATTAGAAAGTGGTTCGACAATGAGCCGACCTACTGCTGTCGTTTGGCGAGCATGTGTGAACTCGAGCTAATAATACCCGCTTGTGTTGCAAATGCAATTCTAGGTGACGATGCCACGCCGCCGCCGGCTATTAATATAAACTGTTACATTATCTTTCATTGGTCTTATCGATGAATCACGTTGATCCACTACAACATGCCAAAGTATGTTTGCTTTCTTATTAATATTTACTGCTGCTCTTATGTAAGCAGGTGCAGAAAATCTGGTTCTGTTATGCAAATTACGATGTGACAAAAATGACTAATCATTCTTGGCTATTGGCTAGTCATTTTCATTTGTTGTCTGGTTTCCCTATTCTGGTCATGGTATTTCGTATATCATCGTTAGTAGCAAATTATTGCTACTTAAATACTTACGAAACCAAAGAGGAGGTTATTAAACCTCCTCAGGATTATCCTTAAAAATCAAGTCTTATGATTTCCTCATCCAGCGTTACCTAAGTAGCACTTCAGTGTCTGTTAACTTCATTGGTAGATCTCTAAAAATAGCTCTACGAATGGTGAGAAACCAAATGCAGTTTGATGTTGAATGATTAATTCTTATTATAATGACCGCTGCATCTGAAAAGCTTTGCAATATAGAGACATGAAGTACGGAAACAACATTACTTGGGAGCGTCGATCGTAAAGCGCCCACATAAGTTAGCACCTTCCACCTGTTGACCGATAACGCGCGCTGAAATAGCGTTCAGTGACGCGAAAGTTATGTTGGCACTCGTCACGTCAAGATGAGCTGGTTACCGCGTCACGTCGCACTCATGCTTATAATTATGCTCCCATCGATCAACACTCGAGAATTCTAATCTAGTGCAGATTTATCACTAGCTTGCTGACGTACACAGACACCCTAAAGAGCTAAATGTTTATCACGATACATTTATAGAACTGTGTAATCGTTTTTTGAACGTAATTTGTACGCATTTACGTAGTCACCACGTATGCAGTGTGTTGATCATGAACATGATGTAACAGCGTGATATTCAAATAGGTATGTATGTACGAGTATATTTAGAATGCTATCGCATCGATAACATTCTATCAGAATACCTTATAAGGAACAGCATGCCCGATATTGACCTTTAAGCAAATAAAACACCTGTTGTTCTAAACGATAACGACAAAGCTTCCATTTTTAGCCATTTCTCTAAACTTGTACTTTATTCCTTTTTCACTCAGTTGCAGAAAGGGATATTACGTGGATCATCCATCCATGAGAGTGTTCTTTAACTCCAGATGCTCCGCCCATTGTGACACCCTATTTAATTTCAATTTCCTATTGTAATTTTATTATTGGTGTACAATAAAGAATATATCTATCTGTCTATTTTCTTCCTATCCTGAATAAACTGGCGCCTGTTATCCTTCACTATCAACTATTTCCTCTTTACTGCCTGTTTTCTTTCTGCGTGGAAGAAAGTATATGTTTTGCCTGTACCCAAAGTAATTTAATTTCTTCCTTATCTCACCTCAGTTTCCCAGTTCTGCCCAATTTCCATATTTCCAATTCTATCCAAGTTCCTGGAGATTGTTGTTAATAATGAACAAATGAGTGACGATGTCTACTGACCTTAGAAAATACGCTTCTTACAGTGTTGATTCTACAAAAAAATTGCAGTATTTTTAATTCTGTTGATTATGACATCCATTAAGGTATCCTGTCATATATCATGTCTTAGTATATTTCCCCATTTGATTATAATTAAAGTACACATACTTTAATTCTTATCTTCGCTTAGATAGTGTCACTCATAATTGGTACGCTCAGAAGAGCCCTTCTCTGACTGGTGAATCCCCGTTGCGGATTGTTCCTCAGGGTAGAGTCCTTTTATTTTCTTTATTTTTATTAAGGCTATAATAAAGGTCTTATCTTCACATTATCATCTCTATGCAGACGACTTGTAGCCTTTTCGTCGCTGTAAACTTGAAGAGCTCTCTGGTGCTATCGATGCCATCAATAACAATGATCTTAAAAAATATTTTTCATTGAGCTAAAAGTGACAGACTTCTAGTAAATCCATCAAAATCTCAAGTTCTCATTCTTGGGGGTAGATATTTCGTCAATTGGTTGAGTATCTAACAAGTCTCTTCTTCCAGTTTTGTACGATGCCGTCGCTTAAGTCTGCTCTAAAAGTCAAAAGCTTGGGGTGTTTTCCTAGCCTTCAACTTATCTTGGAATTGCCAAATTGCAGAAGAAAGTAAAAGTGTGTTTTGCTTGTTTCGAAGTACAGTCAGCATTTACCACTTGTACTTATAAATAAAGAGAATACTGCCTTTAATAGGAATATTCTTTGCAACACAGCTAAAAATACAAAGCTTAAACTAATTAAAAGTACCTAACCACGAACTTGGTTGACGATCTTTCATTGATGAATTGGAGCGGAGATAATATAGATATATAACATATACCTAAGTACTAAGTAAATTTATTATGTTGTACTAGTAAATCTAAATTTCCCTTCTGTTTCATGTCGTGAATTCCAAAGTAAATGAATGAATGTAAAGTTAATTCGGAAAGTTATGAATAGAGTAGGTAGTGAGTAGCGAGAAACTTGGGGGGTTGTGATGGTGCTGACGTCACGACTCCGCGCCCCCGGGGGCCGGAATAATTCGCGTGACGCACGACACTTATGCCACACTTTTATTTTCCGATAAATAACTGGAGTGTAGATCAGTTATCAGACC
This sequence comes from Mythimna vitellina, assembly GCA_949316375.1. Classification (NCBI taxonomy): domain Eukaryota; kingdom Metazoa; phylum Arthropoda; class Insecta; order Lepidoptera; family Noctuidae; genus Mythimna; species Mythimna vitellina. The sequence continues at coordinate 13,903,086 of OX438693.1, read as the reverse complement.
TAAACCAAATATTACGCATGTCGTGTTTGATGTTTTGTGCGATGGACGTCATAGCGGGATGTTGACACAGTTAGGACTGTTGTTCTAACCGGCTATTGTTTTATATTATTACATTTATATTATTACGTAGATACATAATTTTTCTCATTTAATTTTTGTTTATCAAACAGTTTTGTAAATACGGTGACTTTACCAAGAGAAACAACCAGTAAAAGTGTTACCTGAATTAGTAGTCTAAGTAAAAATTGAACTCATAGGCTACTTATATTCTAACTAGTTTTGAGCAACTTGCAGTTTGCTATAATAATGTACCAATTTTGTTGACTGTCCGTCTGATCGTCCTAATCGTCTTATTATCCTTATTATCCAAGTGTTAGTGGAAAAGCTATCAAAGAAGTTGTATAAATTTAACAGTCACGATTGGTGAAACGTACCCAACGTTGGTGTTAGCGGAAATAAAATAATCGAAAATGAAATCTAAAACGTAATTTTCTCGAGAACTTTGTCATTTGTATTGGTAAATTTTATTAGGCAGAACTGTGTCAAATTGACTTCATTACAAACAGAGATCATAATCGCAATTTGAGATAGATCTAGCTTATGTACGTCCTTTGTTTACCTACTGATATTAGAATTTCAAATGAATTATTAAATTATCAAGATTTATTCATATAAGTACGGATGGTTTACAGTAATGGTAGAGGGAGAAGACAAGATGCAGATAAGCCTATATAAGATTCTGGAAAGTATTTGAAGTTTATGGGCGCGCCTGTCTGACATACGAGTGAAGTGGCGGCGCCGCCACCGTCGCCCCCTACCGCATTTTATAGCCAAGAAAAGAGACTTTCCTAAAACATCTGTTCGGATGTGAATAAGGCTTCGGATCCATGATGAAGTTGCCTACTTCCAAGTGATATAGAGACAAGGTATGATAAAATGAAAACTCGTACGTTATCGTTCTGACGTCATCACTGAAGTGACAAAAATTAGCGGAAGGCTGTATGTGCGGCGTGCGTCAGCCGGTCACCTGTTGATCGACCGCCAACACTGTCCTTGTGTGGTAACCTCTACCGGGGCCGCGCAACGCTGAGCCGCGATCGATATCAATGACGTACGGCCTCATTCATAAATAGGGAGGCACCTCACCCCACTATCCTATTTCCCCACCTTCCCCACACTACGACTTCCAGTGAAATCGTGGCGACTTCATGAATGGCGCGCACACATATAAATTCTGTAATTTGTGGTTGATATCACGATGTTTAAAGAGGGAAATGGCGTCTGTATTGTATAAATATGACAATAATAGTGGCTACCTGATAGTTATTATGGCGATAAGGTAAATATTGTGTTTTGTAGCAGCAAATTGCAGCATAAACAATGTTTCAGTAGATTTAATTGGTCGAGGAGTACTTTGATCATGCAATACGGTTTTATGGTGTAAATTGACATAGTATTGTGTGAGACAGTGGCTGATGTCGGGATGTGTATGCGAGGCGTGGGTGCGACGACGATTTGACACGCGCGTGCGACACTTGCATTCGCAATCAGTGCATTTGCACACACAATACTGTGGAGATGCCATCTGTGCTTTATTTTTGTAAATATGTGATTAAAAAAAGCGTTTTCGTTTCGTGTAGTGTAATATATTTCAGTCGACTTGTAGGTATCTACTATTCTTGCCACAAGAGTTTGATTTCCTTCACTGAATACCTAATTCACAGGAGAATACTCTGGTGATTAGATATTTTTTTATTTAAAAACATACTTTTTTTGAGATTCATTAACCATGGGAAAATAGTAAAAACGATTCTAAAAAATGTAGAAGTAATATGTAAACCGTCAAATTATACATTATAATTAAGTATAATTTAATTTTTATTTTCACGCGACTCTATATGCTCTCGATGTGCGTGTTCAGAGGTAATGTAATCAGTGTTGCGCACGCGTCCCTTATTTACGGGCGGATTACGCGCGCAATCAAGTCGCGCGCTCCGAAAGAATACGGACTTACCGAACTGACTCTTTCTGTCTCCTGTCGTAAACTACAATGTACCATTTATTTAACTTTTTGTTTTCGTACAGAAATGTGTTTCATTTTTTCAGTCGCGAATGCAGACTTTCATATTATTATTACTAAACGCTTTTTGTCTTGTTGGTAAGTGGCACATGGGCCAAAGCCACAAACGCCGCCACGAAAAGCTAGAAGCGGCCATAAAGGAAGCTGAAGCGCACGACAGCCACTTGTAGCCTGTGGCTGCTATTTTTTTTAACCCATACGCGCAGTGTGGACTCTGACAAAGAAGGTTTAAATGCGCGAACGGCGTTTGACGGTGTTTTTTTTGGTGTTTAGTGGCAGGTTCGGACCACAAGAAGTGAGCAGCGGCGATTTGTAGCGTGTGGTAAATCCTCAAATGTATGAAACCTATAGGAAATACGGTGGACGGTGGCGGCGTTTTGTGTTTGTGGCCGGTACCCCGTTTGCGGCGACCCAAAGCGGTGAATATCAGCTTGAAAGAAACTGTTGATTGTTTGTGGTTATGGTATTTTTTCATTTCTGGTTGAGTTATAAAATTCGTCTGTTTACTAAAGTCAAAATTATTTAAGTAATTTTTTTCTCGTAATAAAACATACAAATGTCAATTTGTCAGTTTTTATTTAGATATAAAAATTATTATCATTGCACACATTATATTACTTATAATTTGAAAAATACAATCGTAGTAGTCCCATATTGTCTGCACCGGCGTATGGCGGCTGCTGTAGTGGCCGTGGCAATGGCAGAGCATCGATTAACTCCTGGTGAAGAGCAGCGTCCGACCGTGGCTGCGGCCAGCTTGACATTAAGCACAATCGATTTACGTCCTTGAACCTGCTTCCTTGTACCGCGCATGCGCCGTTAAATGTCGGACGTCATCCCGTGACCATGGCCACGAAACACGTGCCGAGCCTCCCTAACCCCTACCGCCAGCACCCCTTTCCATTCATCCCGACTTTTGCGGCAATGCCCACAGCTGGCGGCTCGCCTTATTCATGCTCAACTCTGCCATTTCTTATCGATTGTGACCTTTTTAAGGCAACCTGTTGAGTGGAGTTTATTGTTTTAAGAGATAACGCAGATGTTCAGCCTACTACAAAATTTCGGTAGGTCTTTGAGGGACTTTTGACATTTGTAGTAAATGTGTAGGAGACGTCCGAGATAATGTTGTCTTTCGTGAATGTTCCATAGTCTATAAGTTGCTGAACTTTACATGTTGCGCGTAAAAAATCTGGCAACGTGTAAGCATAAGTGTCAGCCGCGTATGGGTCGGTACTGCAAGGCGACATTGAGAACAAGTCCGCGACCACGCAGGGCTACGTATGAATGAAGTGGCCGTGGGCGGCACGCGGCGAGCGTGGCCCATTCATTCATTAGCTCGGAGGCCATTCCTCATGAATAATACCATAACAAAAACTGTCAATAGTTTTAACTTTGTTGTGTGTTGCAACATTGTTTACTTCATAAGATTTGCATACGTTCACATGCAAGATTTAGGTATTTATTTTTACGATTCCTAGTGTTGAAGAGCAGTAATGATATTGGAAATACTTTCATTGCATTCTTTGTATGCAAAAGGCATAGGACAACAAAATGACGTAACTATTTTCCGAACCCATTGCTTGGTGTGGTGAAACCAACTTAGTCAGTCATCCCAATCCTTGTCACGGTGCGGCAGAATGATGTCCAACAAAGGGCGGCAGACCAACGTTAGAAATAATTCAAACTAAGGAAGTTATGTGAATTCTGAAAGTTGAAAAGCAAAAGTGACGTAGTTCAGGTGGAAGTGGTATCTAGGCGGCTCATGAACAAGGTTTTGTTCAGTAAAAGGAGTTGTGGCGTAGGAGTCAAGGTAAGGTCTGCAAGTTTGAAACTGGCGCGGATTAGAAGCATTGTTCCCGCCAACACACTAACAGAGCCATTGCCGTTGGCGTCTTAGGAACATCTTTGACTCATTCCGAGGCATTCATATTTTTTGTGGACATAGCGGCTTTTTGAACAAAATTGACTTGTTAAGATTCGATTTTGGCGATGCAACCTACGCGATATGTTTAGCTGTTTTAGAGTCAGTTAGTAAGTGCTGTTTTACAGTCAGTTTGGCTTTGTCTTTAGTTTGACGGAACTTAACTCTTTTATCTTGTTTTTTATGTTTAGCTTTTCTGGTTGTTTAACATGACGATATTTTGTTACATTAAATTTAAGCTGGAATCTAACAGATATATTTAATATTCTGCAATTGGTTAATTACAAAAATCGTCAATATTATACCTACCACTTTTTTCTCTAGACTCTTGATTGTCAGACACCTACTAATTCTAAAACTTAATAATAAATAAACTTAAAAGTAAGTAGATATTCTACATTTTTTATCGTGAGTTTGGAATCGTGTAAGTTTAAGGTTCAGAACATAAAGGCCTTAACCTAAGACTAGCTTAGTTGTGGCCTCTCTTTTTTGTGCCCATCAGCACGCTCCTCTCCTCCGGGATCCTCATCCGGGATTTACCAGCGATGGCAACAATGTCGTCAGCCCATCTCGCTGCCGGACGACCAACATTACTACAAAAATATCGGATTGACAGCTTTTGTGTTTCTGATAAAAAGACTATTGAGAAGTCAGCTCTAAGTTAATCAAGTAATAACTTCAGTTAAAATAATTGTCTCTCTGATAAGAGAGATTATTTTACTGAACTTATCAACCAAACAAAAATTGAGTACCCAAACACGACAAACACAATACTCGATTCATATTCGAATCTATTCAAATAAATTATCCTAATCAGCCTACTAAGTTTTGTGAGGCACAGTTACTCAATGCAGTGTAGTAGTTACGTTACTGATTCTGTTTCATGCGCGTAATGGTCTGAAATTGTCAACTCTTGTGCCACTTGTGCCTTGAAAGAAAAAAGAGGGCTTTATTCTGATGTTGGTTGATTACGTGTTTTCAATTTACCAAAATGGTGATACCCAGTTTGCGAAGCAGGTCCAGGTGGAATCGTGCGTTCGTTCGAGGACTCCCATGTGCAGCGTTGTGAAGAAAAGTGAAGTTTCTGGACGTCAAGTCTTCTGGAGTATACATATACAGAAATACTTTCTTGCTCGCTTGCTTGATTGTTTGCAAACTTGTCTGCTGCTTTGCGCACTTCATTATCGTTGTGTTTACTTGCTTGCATGTTTGCACTTTTGCTTTCTTGTTTGTTTGCTTGCTTATTTTTATAAATGAATGATTGCTTGCTTGTTTAACCGCTTACATACTACTGAACTTAGTTGATTGCATATCTACCTACTACGTGTACTGTTAATTTTTGTTTGCTTGCTCTCGAGCATATGTGCTTAGTGCTTACCACCTGCTTCCACGTCCATTTTTCTTACAAGCCATAGTGTAATTTATCGTGAGGTAAGTACGATTGTAGATACATTTCACACCTGATATAAATAAGTATTGTGTCCATTTCTGAATGTTTATAATTTCGTTTTTGTCTTAATCGTGGGTATTATCTTGATAAATTTACACATTTAAAATAATTAGAAAAATAAGCTATAGAAACTATTCCTTCGTATTTGTTAAAGCTCTACGGGAGTCATCTGCATAAATATGTATTACCTACGAGCTGTTGCTAGCCGCATGAAACTAGAAAATAGTATCAAGGAACATACTCCCGGGATAAAAAGTACTCTAAGTGCTATTGCAGGACATGGTCTACCTGTGTGCCAAGTTTCATCCAAATTCGTTCAACCGAGCGAGCGTGAAGAAGTAACAAACATGAACACACATAATCTTTCGTCTTTATAAAATTAGTGTGACAATACCCGAAAATAGTTTTAAAAGTTGTCAATGCTCCCAAACCATTCTACACTACAAGATATTTTCCTCAGTGCTATGCGGTGTTATTATACTAGTATTTATACTATTGTTTCCTGTGGTATTAAAGTGTAAATATGAGTGTCTTGCAATTGGCCATGTTAATTGCCTTGTAGTACCCTAGGTCAGGTACCTACTCTGGTACCGGTGTAAAACTCTAATCGTCCACGCTCCTCACGTCACAAGTCCTGCTATCCAACGATGGTTTGTCCCGGAACACCATGGATATCGATTATTTATTTATTTATTTAAACTTCATGCAACACAAGGCTACAAAAGCGGGTTTAATGCCTTAGGCATTCTCTACCAGCCAATCAAGGATGGTGGAGAGATAACATAGTAGGTGCATAAAAAAAAAGAGAATAACTTTGAAAATATAATTTTAAATGTCTGCAGCAGCTATCAAACTATATGTCTAACAAGATCAGGTGCTTCATTTTAACGAATACCGAAGTAAATGTTCAGTTATATTATAATAATAGATGATTATGGACGTAAGCTGCTTAAGCGTGAACGAGCTTGCATAAAATCAAATCTTTAGGTTTGTTCTGTGCACTAAGAATACGACTTAAATGTCGATATTGTTCATAAAGTATTCTTATTTCCTTACTCCGGCACTTTTTATGACTCACTTTGGTCTTTATTCCAGAAGTTAATGCCATACCTATAGGTTATAGAGTTTTATGTCGTCATGAAGTAATTCATGAAAATTGTTACATACTTTTGTATATCAATTATTTTGCCATCGCGTCGTAATTAGAGAGGGCACAACTATCCTTTTTTTTACGAAATTGAGTTAAATACATATTTAGATACAGAAAAAACACTGATCCCGAATATGAAAAAAAAACATCGATAAAAAAATATCATAGGTCTATTCTAGGTTTGTCAGCGTGGTCTGTTACGTAGACGACACGCTGGTCCTGGTGCAGAGAGTCTTATCAGGCAGCGGTCGAACTAGCGACTCGCAGGGTTGCGACAGTCGTAGAGAGGATCCAGCAGTTGGGGCTCGAGGTGGCACTGCACAACTCCGAGGCCATGTGCTTTCACGGCCCTCAGAACGCGCCACCTCCGAGTTCCCAAATAACGGTAGGAGGAGTCCACATCGGCGTCGAGTCGACGATGTAGTACCTGGGACTCGTTCTCGATAGCAGATGGAATTTGGCGGAGCACTTCCGACGTCTGGCTCCCAAACTGAATCAGACTGGGGCTGCCCTCAAACGGCTCCTGCCCAACCTAGGCTGTTCTGACGCCTCCTACCGGAGGCTCTATGCAGAAATCGTTTGGTCCATCGTACTTTATGGGCCGCCGGTAGGGGCGCCGTCGCTATGAAAGCGACCGGCGGTCAAGCTGAATGGCGATGGTGACTGTCGCAACCCAGTGCTGGGCACGCCACAATTATGGCGGTAAGTCTCAAAGAGGGGTTGTGGAGTGGCTGGAAAGGCATCACGGCGTCCTTACCTTCCGCATGGCGCAGGTCCTTACCGGACATTGTCAGTTCGGGAGATTCCTGCTTCGGTTTCGTGCGGAGGAAACGCTCGGGTGTCACCATTGTGTGGACCGCACGGAGGACACGGTGGAGCATAAGGTAGAGGTGTACCATGCCTGGCCAGAGCACCGCCGTGTCCTCGTGGGGGTGCTCTTGCGCCGAGCCTTGGTACAGGCCATGGTACGGAGCAAGGAGGAGTGGCAGGCGGTCGCCTCCTTCTGTGAACCAGTAATGCTAGCAAAGGTGGCTGCCGCACGCGAGGCAACTGCCCTCAAGCCCCAGCCGACGGGATTTCGATCCCGATTTCCGGCCACCGGAGGCGCGGTCTTGCGGACGGAACCCCGGGGCCCTGGGATGAAGGCAAAGAAGGAATTTGAGTGGGTTTTAGTTAGTAAAAGTCTGACACGCCCTCTCGCTCCGTCCAAGGACGGGAGATGTTATTAGATGATTTACCACCTAAAAATAAAGAAAAAAAGTAGGTAGGTATAGGTATGTAAGGTTTCGCTCTGCATAAGTTTAAATTTCCGTTTATATAATAGGTACCTAAATCTGAATGTAAACCACAAGAACGGTTTTATTTTAAATTGTCATTACTTACCTAGAATTGTGACTAGTCTGTTTGTCACGATGTACATTTTGTATGAACGGTGGACTATATCGGGCAAAGCAATTAAAACTGAACATAAGTCAGTAATAGTGACCGGTCTTGACCTGAGTCGGTGATCGCTTTTGGAATTGTAATTAAGAACCATGAACAAACTTTGAATATGATCAATTGTTAGTGTTATAATCAAAGTTACAATATATCACTGCTTTATTGCTTTTCCTGTTATGCTTTTGAACACAATAAAAAACGATTAAAGAATAGTATCTACATTAGTGGTAGAAATGTATTATTGGAATATGAAAAATAAATCTTAAGGACGCACATCAAACTACTGTTCGACTTTATGAATTTAAATTCTCACACACTATTTTTCTTTGCGTAATTCAGAGTAAAAGTGATAAATCACTCAAAAGAATGTACCAGTCAGTTTAATAGTCACAAAACTTATATACATCAATTCACCTGTTTGATCAATAGTAATGTGTATTGATACGACGTATTTGTTTGTTTCAAATGCGACGTTTTCATAACTAGTTAATGTTGCTGTCAGTTATGGCTCATTTAATCATGGCAGTGTTAGTTAATGTAAGTGGAGATTGCGCACGCGCCGCTCTGGCGTTGCGCGGTTGCGGGTTGCGGCGGGCAGACGTGCGCGCAGACTCTCGCACCGGGACGCTAATTAGATAAACGAGCCGTGTGGCGGGGTCCCGACCGCAATTACGAGTTGCGCTGCAACCCGTAAATAATCAACGATATAGGACGCCACTTGTGTCTGACTCACTTATGTCGGTCACCAATTACAATTATCCACTGAACAGCTAGGTATCTGCGAACCGTGGCTGTTGCAGTCTCAGAATCATATTTTTGGAAAATATACAATTTACTGTTTTAGGACCTGCGACAAGTACCTATATTAAGCTTTGTTTATAGAGGTTTTCTATCCTGAGCATGACATGAATAAGTAGGTACCTATTAGATTTTTTCAAGTTCAGTATTTAAATTAGATAGGTACCTACTACCCAGGCAGGCACTTGTTGTTCTTAGCGGTTTTGACCTACATCTTTACAAAAATTCTAGATTGATTCGTTATTACATTGATTGCTCCCACGTTATTGCTTTATCACAAGTACAATGATACCTACTGAAAGCTGATCAATGCGGTTGTTTCAATATAACATAATTTACCACTAGCTAACGTGACTGTATAATATTTTCGACTTTATCGTTATTACACTACTAATGTTGCTACTGTATCATGTGGCATATCGTTTTCTGTTATTTTTAAATTTATGACAGAGACAAATAAAGTGTTTTTCGGTTCGGATGTAGCAGAACTGTAGTTACGGTACCTTATTAAGGATTTTGGCCACATAGTATGGTGAGTCAAAAAACAAGTCACAAGCTATCACAGTAAAATCTATGAAATTAGAATAAGATATCTGATTCTCTGCAAAACTGGTTATTTTTTGTTAAAAATTATATATCAAAATACGACGTTGACTCTTAAAATCAGTGATGGATTAAATGGTTGTAGAGGCAGTCTAGTACATTGTTTTAATTTTAACATAGTCTGACTATAAGAGTGTACCTGTTCATTCCTTTGCTATTATACACATTTGACAACTTAGCAAAAATCTATACAAAACAACACACCGAGGTAAATGTTTTTTTTTTAAATACGTTGATAAACAGTACTAATATGGGAAGGTATTCGGTCATAACAACTGTCTAACTTTGCTCTGGACACATAGGTAAACTACCCCAAGGAGATGTCAGCAAATCGTAGGGGCCCAGCAGGGTCGAAGCCTACTGGGGCCACGGGTAGTGTGAAAGCGAAACCCGGGGCCCTGGGACGAAGGCAACGAAGGAACAGGAGTGGGTTTTTAGTCAGTAGCGAGCGAACGCCGGCGTTCGCTCGGTCATTGTCTTTCTATTGTGTCTGTAATTACGCTACTCAAAAGGTTAATGTTCCCACTGTAGGGACTCAAGCCTCCTCTCCAGGAGATGAACCGAAATCCACCACGTGGGCCCGGTGAGGGTTGTTTGGTAATATTTAGTTGGTTGATAATTATTATAATTTAATAATAATTTACAAGCATAAAGAAAATAAGAAATTTAAAATTAAGAAAAACATAAACAGAGAACACAAAATATGTGTATCAAAACATACTCATACATGTCATATCTTGATATATTCTAGTTTTATTACTTGACTGATTAAGTAATATTGAAGATTAAGCATGCAAATTTTTGCGTCTTGAGCTGTTTTTTCGGCACTCAATAATTATTTGCATTTTTGCTTTTAAGATTATATATTTGGTTTCATCTCTACATTCTTGTTTAAAATTGTAAAACATATTAACCTAGTAGATAAGTAGTATATTGTACCTGCTTTGGTCTTTAAGGTTTACGATATTGCTATGCACGTGTATTTAGGTACCCCAAATGAATATACTAATGGATATTAAATATATTATTTAAATATTTTAGCGGCCAAACAGGCATTTTTGATTGCTCTTTCTCGTTTCTAAAATCCTGTGACATTTCCAGCCTCTTGCGATAAATTAGATGTTATCTTAATGACCTAAACCGTAGAAGTAACACCTACTAAGTATATTAGATAAATAATTATCTGTAAACAGGATTCAGCTTTTAAGCTTTAATTCTTGTTATTCACGATATCTGTTTTGTAATACACGGAAGTCTGCAAAAGCATTCTACGGCGCTCTTAATGAGTTTCTAAGACTGATGACATGTCATTTCGCGGAAGCAAACAGCACTATGCGTTACAATAATTTTGTTCGTGACAAGGTCACGGTGTTTAACAGTAGTGGCGTTGCAGCATCGTGTCAGTTCATTTGTCCAGTGTATGTACATCAAGGGTCAGGGTCTTGCGTCCATTAATTAGAGTATCCGCATTTTTTTTTCTGTTAAGTCGTTTATTAAATTAGTCTTCCTTTGGGAAGTGAGACGATGACTCAAGTCCGAGGGCACGCGTCCGACATCATGACAATTAATTTTTTAGTGCGTTAAGCGAATTACAGAGACGAAGCATGATTAGTCGCTGGTTTGTGTGAATGACAGGAAGACCGCGACCGCATAAATTCAGATTATTGTTTTGGCACGGCTTGTGATTTGGTTTATTGTTTACAGACGATGTATAGGTATGCATAATTCAGATATACTAATATACCTACCTACTCACTACCTACTATACAAAAGTTTTACTATACGCCAATCATTCAATACGCGACTTTTGTAGGTTAATATTTTGAAGTCTCCATGACACACGGTCATGCATGTGTAAATGGTTTGAAGCGCTAAATATTATTGGAAACGACTCCGGTACTCTTCAAGCGTGTCGCGTGCAACTGTTTTAGTTTAGAAAAATAGGGCGATTGCACAAAACTTAAAACTAGACAAACATTGGCTCACATCCAGTTTTACAACACCGATACTATTAAACTGTCGTCCTCGAGTTTCTTAAAAAAAAAAACGGAGTTACAGATGAATGCAAAGGCAAAACAATTTTAAGGTATTATTACTAACATTTATAACAATGGGTTGTATCTAGGCGATACTATTTATAGAGTATTGTGATTTCAAGCGCACAGATAGGACATACGGAGTTCTAATTTGAATAAATTTCTATAATTTGAATAAGCTTTTTGTATGTGTGACTAGATTTTTTTTATAAACGTATGTACTGTGTGCATGTGTTTGATTGACATTGTTAAAAGACCGTAGATACAACGTATGTTTGAGTAAAGAAACCCCATTCATTTCTTTTTTTAGAAGTTTGATACGTTACAGGTAGGTAACTGTTTGAGTTACAATATAGTGTATCTTGGTTTAATAAATAATTTTTCAAGACGACTAGTTATAGTCACTTAAAGTATCTAGTTTCAAACGTTCATTCTGTTTTCGTCAAATAATAATCAGTGGCCAGTTTAGTTTATTGCGACACGTAACCGGGACGCAATTCTCGCGCTCACAGGAATTTCATACAAGATTATAATCAAGTCGACGGAGCGTATGTTGTTATTCGTCTTGTGGTATTCTGCAAACATTGGAAGAATTCGGCATTATCTACTGTTTAAATGCCAACCGTCAGGCTAAAAGCAATATTTTTTTTAAATACGAAACAACTCAGGAATCACATTCTGAAGCGTCGCCAAATTGCTGGTTAATTCCGGTTTTAAACAAAATTAATTGTATTTAGTTTTTATACAGGGAACTGAGTTTATCTTGGATTGTTCACCATGTCAACAGTTATATCAGGTTACCCAGCATTTGCCAACTAAATAATTTAAAGTAGGTAACCAACATTCATAAGAACCGTGACAGCACTATCAACGTTTTTCTTCTTCTTCTTCAGTTTCATCAAGTGATTCATGAGGAAGGTTTAGGATGTATAATAAGTGCATATTATAGTAGAGAACAATAAACAATTTCGAAGATCTTCAACACCCATGCGAAGCTTCTTAGTTTCAAATGAGATTCTTTATTCTGTCTTCAAATAAGAATCTTCCTTCAAATCATGTTCATTTTAAAGTTGAATAGGTATCTAACTAAATGAAACCAATCATATTCATGAGCCACTCTGTTTCAGAATATACCTCGTACTAGATTTATGTGACTGACTTAGAACAGAAATACTGCCATTGTCAACTTCCGGCCTGAGATAAGGCAGATTGCGAACCGACATGTATATTTTACATCGTTTGTGATTTCCAGAAGCTGTTTGGCTACACGTGATATGAATTTCATACGGACAAGTGTGTGACTCAGTGCTTTACCTGACATTTTTTCATTCCATTAAACCTACTTACTCACGTTTAAAAGTACATGTTTCCGATTCAGAGGCAGATTGTCGCCAAAGAAGGCAGATATCGGTTTATCGGTACACTAATTACGTGTACTAAAAACAATGTTTTATAGTTGCAGTCAATCGTTCGAATCGAAGTCAACTGAGTCAGCTGTAATCGATACAGTGTAATTGCGGAGCATGTATCGAGTGAGACAATGACGTTGGACGGTCGGACACAGATCGTATCGTATGCAACTACGCAGTTACATGAGTTTAAGTAATTGCGGGAACGGGCATTGTTAACCGGTCGACGCAAATTGGGCATTAGCGATAATTTATTGTCTTTAAAATAAACTTGCATTGTCGTGGCACCGTTTGAATATGTATCGTGTGGGCTTGGCACACGGCGATGGACCCTAATGATAGCAATTGTTCTCCATCATTGGGCACAGGTGCGCGTACACTGACTGTAGCCGCTCGACGCTCGAGGGAAACCTGCTGGCCAGTCCGCACTCGTCTCTTACGAATGCAATCGACGATTTACTTGTAAAACGTTTTACAACTTAGACAGACTGGACCAGATTGTGAAAAGCTTTATGTCACTTATCCACTTTCTATCCCTGAACTAGCAAGTAATTAATGAATTGCATTAATTTATTTTATACGAATGGAAGTATCAAGTAACTAATTTTATCTTAGATCTAAGCGGTCTAGTTAATTAGTAAATTAAAATCTATTATCAATTCTAACAAATCTAAGTACTTTAAAATAAAAATGTTGTCGGACGCGAGATGTGGAAATTGATGTTGACTAGTTAGTTTTGCTTGCTCTAAGTGTTATTTGATTAATTTTAATTTAGAGATTTTCTTAGAAAAATAAAATAGCATCCTTACAAATTCATTTAAACATAATCAAACAATTTTAAATTAATTTCAACATTAGCTGTATAACATTTAGAAATGAAATCTTTACCTACTGGACAAAAATACAATTTATAAACGTTGTGCATAATTTCGGCATGATTCTTTTATATAATGTGATGTTATCATCATGATTCATGAATCATTATGATTGGGCTTGCCGCTACTCGCGCGGTCGTCGGCATTTCGGCGTCGCAAAGCAGATCATTTAGAGGCGCTGATAGAAGCTCACATTCGTCTAGTAAAGGCTAGATTGTCAATTTATGTGTGGTGACGTGAGACGGCGCGGGTCGCCTCAAAAGCACGTGCGTGCCCCCGTGGCACCGCGGGCCGCTCAAAGCGAGTGCACCGGCTATCGCGCATCTGGGAACGTCCAGAGAGGTGTAATGCCCTCATGTGGGCACCTCTGACAAGCCGCCGCTTCCGAAGTGACGCGTTCGGCGTGGGATGCGCTTTTTTGACAGTATCAGCACGGATTACAGGGAGCTCTTATGTCGAGTGATAGCATCGTTATAGGCGCCACATTTGGGTGCGTAACGTTTGCCTTTCCACGTAGAGGACAAAATTTCTGGTGATTTTTAGGCATGTTGATAGTTATTCTTTAGTCATCAATTAACGTAACTTACTTAAATGGCTTCTGCCAGTGACTTCACTCGTGTTAAAGTCGGCAATTGTCCCAAGAAAACGAAATCCTGGAAAAAAGAAACGACAACCCCCAAAAATTAAAAAAAATGCGATTTATGCGCGAAAACATATCAAACACGTTACTTTTGCATTTATAGATAATAAATATTACCTATTTTGGAATACCCATTCTAATTAACCGCAATTTTGACACCGAAATCATTGTTTTCGAGTTATAAAATTTTGATTATATTTTTTTTTCTTGTGTAACAAATACTATTTGCTGCCTAATCTATATGTATAAAAGGAGAAACTGACTGACGTTAATATGTCACACACAGCCGAAACTATAGGTACTAGGACTAGGATCGTGAAATTTTTCTCAGGGTTTCCTTTTAGGACGTAGGGGAGCACTAAGAAATGATTTGTCAAAATTCTGGGGGTTCTAAAGTTTGTATGGAAAAACCTACTTTCACGCGGGTGAACCCGCTGGCAGAAGCTACTTGTGTGATAAAGAAATCTCCGCTTTTTACAATAAAAGTCTTGGGCATTGACTCTGTTGAGCTTCGAGTTGCTAGCCTGTCGTTTTTCTACCGGTTGCATTTCGGGGAGTGTGCGTCGGAATTGCATAGCCTAATTCCGCCTAGTCTGTTCCATCATCGGATCACCATGAGTACGGCGATGCGCCACCGGTACACGGTGGACATCCCACCTATACGCACAAAAAGTTTTAGGAACACATTCGTTGTGCGTACAGCTAAGAAGTGGAATTTCCTGCCGGAGTCTGTGTTTCCCGATGGCTACAACCCGGGAATCTTTAAGTCAAGAGTGAATAGGTTACTACTAGGTAAGCGCGCTCCATCGTCGACCGCATCGTCGCTTTCCATCAGTTGAGATAGCGGTCAAGCGCGAACCTATAATACCTATCAACATTAAAAAAAGTTTACTCGTATTTATATTATAATACCTACAATTTTTTGGTTTTACACATTTCCAAGGCATGTGATGAGCATGGCGGTAAGTCCCCTCTTTGAGGAGTGGCTGGAGAGATACACACATCCACATCTTTCTCATGACGCAGTTCTCACCGGACATGGTAAGTTCAGGAGGTTTCTGCACCAGATTCGTGCGGAAGAAACGCCCAGGTGTCACCATTGTGTGGACCGCCCGGAGGACACGGTAGCGCATACGGTAGAGGTGTGCCCCGTTTGGTCGGAGCACCGCCAAGTCCTCGTGAGGGCCATCGGTGGCAACGACCTCTCGCACTGGGCCTTGGTACAGGCCATGGTTCGGAGCGAGGAGGAATGGCAGGTGGTCGCCTCCTTCTGCGAAACAATCATGCTAGTGAAGGAGGCGGCCGCAAGCACGAGGGAACGGCTCTCACGCCCCAGCCGCCGGGATCCTAACCCCGATTTCCAGCCACCGTGGGCGTGGGCGGCCTCAAAGTGAGGTCATCAAAACCGTAGGGGCTCAGCAGGGACGAGGCCTACTGGGATCATGAGTTGACTTCCGAAAAGGAAACCCGGGGTCCTGGAATGTAAGGTAAAGAAGGAACGTAAGTATGGTATTAGTTAAAGACGCTTTCACGCTGGGCCCTAGAGCGTTGAAAATCATTGGATGATTTCCCATTTAAAATAAATCCAACGCGTATGAGTCACATAATTATGTATACAATTTTACGCCATTTCATTTACGTATGTTTATTTTTTTTGATTTTTTTATATTGTCCTTCTGGATAAATTAAATTTGATTTATCTAAGGAGAAAATGATTTTTTTTTTTAATTTAAATGTTTTTATTTCACATAGGCCTACATGGGCACTTATAAAACGTCAGAAGCTAGTGCTCGGTTTCAAATTGATAATTATTATAAAGAGTGAGTCGTAATAGAAAGTAATCTAAGAATTTGCGGAGTCTACAGTGTTCTCACATTCACCTTAAATAAAAAGAAGCTATATAAAAAAAAGGAAGAAAAATAAATAATTATAACTATCAATAAATCAGACGTTAACAAATAAATTACTAACAAATTTATGATGGTTGGGGTCTAATAATATAAAAATATAGCAAAATCAATGTGTCAGAAAAATAAAAAAAAGTATATATGACAACAAATGTGGAGCAGTTAATAGACTCATTTACACAATATTATAAGTTACCAGAGGGCAACATGTGCAGAAGCAGTCATTGCCAAACAAGCGTGTCTTCGACATAGTCTTTAACCTTTTAATGCGCCTTTTAGATTAGGACACGCTTAATTTGAGTTTTGAACTTTCCTTCGCTAAGTTGAGTCACTGCTTTTGACAGCTTCTCATAAAAGCGTATGCTATTTACTTAAAAATGACTTGATAGTCTTAGCTAATCTCAATTTGGGTAATAAAATTTCGTGTTTACTACGCGTATTTTTGTTATGAAAATCGCTTCTAATTTTGAAGAGTCCTAGGTTTTTATGAACATAAAAAATCCCTTTTTAAGAAAAAATAAAGAAAAAAGAAGATATAAAGAGAAGGCAGAATTTATTTCTGAGGGATTCGTGAGGACCAATTTTATAAATAGCCCAGATTACTCTCTTTTGCAATATGAAAATTGAGTCTACATCAGCTGCAGATCCCCACAGTAATATGCCATATGCCATATACAGTGGAAATAAGTACAGTAAACTGACCTAGCTGTGACTACATTTGTCAATTGCTTTATTTTACTTACTGCATATGCGGCTTAGCTTAATCTACCTGAAAGAGTTCTAATATGAGCGCCCTATTGCAGTTTAGAATCGATAATTACATCTAAGAACACAGTTTCTGTTTTAACATCAAGTTGGTTGCCGTCAAGAATTAGATTGATGCCAACTTGAGGGACATTCGGTAATGAGAACTTTATACATTTAGTTTTATTTGCATTTAATTAGAGATTATTAGTTGCGAACCATTTCGAACAGCTAGACTTTCGTTGACAGGCGCATTTTTCCTATCTACCTTATCTCCTACAGATAAATAAAAACATAAAACAAAAAAAAAACTTTTAAATCTTTTATCCTATTAGTGTAGACAAATTAGTAAATCATGTAAGGAAGGTGATTAATATAAACTAGAAAGAGGAAAGGGCCAAGAATTGAATCCTGAGACACGCCCATCTTTACAAAACTCTACAAGGATGTCGCCCCATTAATGGTTACTTTTTGCTGCTCGTAAGATAAACAGGAAAAAACAAGATCAGCAGCTCGTCCACGAA
Organism: Mythimna vitellina; assembly: GCA_949316375.1. Lineage (NCBI taxonomy): Eukaryota > Metazoa > Arthropoda > Insecta > Lepidoptera > Noctuidae > Mythimna > Mythimna vitellina. Next base: position 13,885,509 of record OX438693.1, on the reverse strand, counting down.
TTCCATAATGATGTAATTTACAGATTAGAGTATTATGGTCAACGTAGCAAATGCTTTTGAGAGGTCACAGAATGGCATCCTGGGACATCTCCCAGGATTCCAAAACGTGACTGAAGAGTCTAATTCCTGTTTCCGTCGTTGACCTTCCTTTCGTGAAGCCAAATTGATGACTTCACGAACAGCTGAACACTTACGACTGAGTGACATATCAACGTACATCCGAAACTACTAGGAGCGTGAAATTTTGCACACAGCTTTCTTTTATGGTGTAGGCGAGCACTAAGAGAGGATTTTCCAAAATTCACCTGATGAAATGGGGATCCAAAGTTATATGGAGTAACCTATGGCAGAAGCTAGTATGTAGATATTATTATAATTTTGTGTAACATTCAAATCAAAAATGTTATTTTTCATTCTTTTAATAGCAATCATTTACTATCGTGATACAGTGTCAACGTCAAATAAGTATTTATTGAGAACGATTGGGATTTGCGCCACCAGGTGGCAGAACCCTCGTCGTGCACGCTCTCTGTTAAATGTGTGACACTTGAGGTACATTTAAATGATAGAAAAGCTTTCTTGTTTTGATAAGCTGGTCAATCAGATAAGAGGCCCTACCATGAGCTCTTAACGCGATCCATTTGTCGACCTAAACCGAACCGTTAAAGATATTAAGATATAGGGAGTATAGCTCCATCCCTCTTTCTCGCTTGCACGATTGAAACTTCTTTCTTTTTTTCTGTATAGAAGAAGTGAATAAACATAACAACACATAACATGGGTCCTCCATGCTATTAATTAAAGTTATTTTGAAAGTTTTAGTGGTATTTTGTAGTGATGTCGGTAATTTTTTTGTACTAAGTTTTTTACTAAATACTTTTTAGTTATGATACATATTTAGCCACCTATGTTATGATACACATTTAGCCACCAGCGTACCTGCATCCAATTACAATTCCAATGAGCCCAAACACTGCTAGGTTACATTGTTTTATTATGAAGTTTCTGTGCCTACCTTCTACCTTCCAGTTTTATCATCAGATCAGTTCGATGGTACCTTATAGACAAAGTGCATCTTATGACAATTCTAATAAGCCCAAACACGGCTAGAATACATTGATTAATTACGGAGTTCCGATGTCCCCTTCGGCTTCATCATCATCATTAGATTAGTTCATCATCATCATCATTTCAGCCGATAGACGTCCACTGCTGGACATAGGCCTCCCCCAAATGTCGCCATAAAGAACGGTCCTGCGCGTCTCGCATCCATCGGATTCCCGCAACCTTCACCAGGTCATCGGTCCACCTTGTAGGGGGCCTTCCAACACTGCGTCTTCCGGTACGCGGTCGCCACTCCAGAACCTTTCGGCCCCAACGGCCATCCGTTCTGCGAGCAATGTGCCCTGCCCATTGCCACTTAAGTTTGGCGATTCTTCGTGCTATGTCGGCAACCTTGGTTCTCCTGCGGATATCTTCATTTCTGATTCGATCACGCAAGGAAACTCCGAGCATAGCCCTTTCCATTGCCCTTTGGGTGACTTTGAGCCTTCTGATGAGGCCCACTGTGAGCGACCACGTTTCGGAACCATACGTCATCACTGGCAACACGCACTGGTCATAGACTTTCGTCTTGAGACACTGTGGTATATTGGATGAGAAGATACCGCGCAGCTTCCCGAACGCTGCCCAGCCGAGTTGGATTCGACGGTTGACCTCTTTTTCGAAATTAGATCTACCCAACTGGATTGTCTGTCCCAGGTAAACGTAATCGTCTACAACTTCGAGTGCAGAGTCTCCGATCTTGATCGGAGTGGGTGCTACATGGATGTTTATCATGACTTTAGTTTTGTCCATGTTCATTTTGAGACCCACTCTTTCGGAAGCTCTACTGAGGTCATTTAGCATTGTGCTGAGCTCTTCCGCGGTCTCAGCCATGACTACTATGTCGTCGGCAAACCGAAGATGAGTGATGTACTCGCCATTGACATTAATGCCTAATCCACTCCAGTCCAGAACCTTGAAGACATCCTCCATTGCGGCCGTGAACAGTTTCGGAGAAATAACGTCTCCCTGCCTCACACCCCGCTGCAGGAGGACAGGTTTCGAGGTCTGGTCCTGTAGTCTGACTGACATAGTGGCGTTTTTGTACAAGCACTTCAGCACCTCGATGTACCGATAGTCAATCTGGCACCGTTGGAGAGACTGCAGCACAGCCCAAGTCTCGATCGAATCAAAGGCTTTCTCATAGTCCACAAACGCTAGGCACAGAGGCAAATTATACTCCTCGGTCTTCTGTATAACCTGCCGTAGCGTATGTATGTGGTCTATGGTGCTGAAGCCTTTTCGGAATCCGGCTTGTTCGGGAGGCTGGAAGTCGTCGAACCTGCGCGCGAGACGGTTCGTGATGACTCTGGAAAACAGCTTGTAGACGTGGCTCAGAAGTGAGATGGGCCTATAATTCTTGAGCAGGGCCTTGTCGCCCTTCTTAAAGAAGAGTACCACCACACCTCTGCTCCACGCCTGTGGCGTTTTTCCCTCGAATATGACGGAATTAGATTAGTTCAATGATACCTTTTCAAAATAACTAATCATAACCATTTATTTATTTGTATTGTCATAATTGCTTAACTATCATCATTTTCATAACTATGCGAGTGCGAGTGTGAAGTTCCATTGGCTATTTCTTCTTCATCAGTTTCACTTCATCAAATGTTACTTTTTGACTGTCGATGCTTGAGTTCTCGATGCAAATACCAAAATAACAATATATTCGCCTATAATATTTGAGGAGTTTCCTGTATTTCTCATGGATTCCATCATCAAAACGGAATTCTGAAAAAAATGTGACCAATCTCGAAGCATTTATAATTTTTTTTTTATTCTTGATAGGTTTGCGCTTGACCGCTATCTCACCTGATGGAAAGCGACGATGCGGTCGACGATGGAGCGCGCTTACCAAGAAGTAACTTATTCACTCTTGACTTAAAGATTCCCGGGTTGTATCCATCAGGAAACACATATACTTTTAAGTAAAAAAAGAACTTGCAAATCTACAGATGACGGAGTTCTGAGGTAACATTTATAATTTTTTTTATAAATGTTACCTCAGAACTCCGCCTTAAGGCATTAAGTCCATCTTTTAAATATTAAATAAATAAAATAATAACCGAATTAAAATGTGTGGACTGCCATACGGTAAAGGTGTGCCCTCTGGGATCGGCGGCCACAATCTCTCGCACCGGACCTTGGTACAGACCATGGTCCGAAACGAGAAGGAGTGGCAGGCGGTCGCCTCCTTCTGCGAAGCAGTAATGCTAGCAAAGGATGAGGCCGCACACGCACGCGCGAGGGAGCGGCCCTCACGCCCCAGCCACCGGGATCCCGATCCCGATTTCCGGCCATCGTAGGCGTGGGCTTGCAGACGGCGAGCAATGGGTAGCTCGCCGTCCGACTGTTCGGTAAAAGTTCAGACCAAGCCCAAGGCGTCGACGGCGCGTAGTGTTTCACGCATGCCTCAAGGAGATGTTAGCAAACCGTAGGGGCCCAGCAGGGTCGAAGCCTACTGGGGCCATAGGTTCGCTTCTGAAAAGAAAACCCGGCCCTGATATGAAAAGCAAAGAAGAGACAGAAGTGGGTTTTTAGCCAGTAAAAGTCTGTCACACCCTTGCGCACCGCCCAATCGGGAGATGCCATTGGATGATTTTCCCACCTAAAAAAAAGAACCATTTCGTTTTTTTAAAGTTATAGCATAGCATAATCAGCACACGGGCCTTTGTGGGTTGGGGATGACACAGGTCTACGAATGTTTAGTTCAAGGATATGCTAGTTTTCTCACGATGTTTTCCTTCACCATTTTGAGAGTAGTGGTGATGAAATAAATTATGAAAAGCAAAGCGCCTGCCTGGGTTTGAACCCACGACCTAACCTACAACTAGTGTTGCCAACTTTACTTCAATTAAAAAAAAATAGAGTAGGTATATCTCATTTTAAAGGAGGTAAATAAAGAGTATGGACGGTAAATGAAGAGTATGGACTACGCGGGCGAAGTTGCAGCAAAAGCTAGTCTCGTATATAATGACAAATGAATATTTGACGTAGCGGATAGCTGCCAAAATTTTTACAGTTTCTTTGATCAGTGACCTACCATCATTAGAACGTCATTGTGTAGTCATTGTTTTTAATTTGTTACGAGGCAGCTCGATATAGTCATTCTACCATAAGATCATTGACTCATCAATGACGACCATTATGAATTATCAGATTACGAACTTTTAACAAAATGACAATGGAATCGTGTTGAAATGACAAATTTATAAAAATAGCAGACTTGGGCCCCTGGTGTAATGTTATGTTGTGATTTCACAACTTGTGAAATGGTGTTAATTTTAAACAGACATACGATTGCAGCAATCCCGGAAAAAATTGCTATAATTTATTGAAGCGTTTCAGTGTTGTGCCTTCAAAGTTCTTCATTAGATTTTCACCAAATTCAAATGGTATCTAGCAGACCTCTTCGAAACAAAAAAAAAATCCTCAAAATCGGTTTACATTTGGCGAAGATCGCTGAACAAGATACATAAAGTAAATAAATAAATATCAGCCGACTTGAGAACCTCCTTCTTTTTGGAAGTTGGTTAATGAAAGTAAGTAGCTAATCAGTCTTACGTAGGTGGAAATTATTATATGTCAACAAGACGTATTCTTTAAGGTCTTCCAGCTTTTCTACTTAACCAATGCTTGAGTTCAATAAGTAATTGCATATTTTTTGGGGTTTCCTAATGGTAATTTTGTTTACACACATTTCCTTTATTTATTTTTAATTATAAACCTGTATTGAATTCATTTATGCTTCTTTAGCTAATATTATTTAGGAAGGCTTTTATTCCTATATGGAAATTTTTCAAAGTATTTGTTACCCACGTTATTAGGTAGATAATGAATGGGCACATAAAATTTGTTTCTCTTACAGAAACTATCACACTAATATTATAAAGGCAATAATTTGTGAGTGTATATGTTTGTTATTTCTTCACGCTCGAAGGGCTGAACGGATTACGATGAAATGAAATGGTCTACCTGTACCAAGATGAAACTTGTTACGGGTAGACCATGTTCTGGAATGGTACATAGAATACTTATTCCAGGAGTATGTTCCCTAGGGATATTTTTTTACTATCACGCGGGCGAAGTCGCAGGCAGCATCTAGCCCTGACTATCTTAGGAGGCTTTCTTTAGTGTACCTACCTACTTCAAATATAAATGAAGGGTACCGGCAAAGAACAGGGATAACCACTTGAACTGATTTCTGAGCTGCAGTTGTCACTGTCAGTCTGACTTAATTGTTTGGAACCAATTTCATTTTGTACTTATTTTGAGATTATCCGTCTTTTAAATATCACAGTTAGCACTGTTTGTGAATTATTTTCGTTTGAAATGTCTTGAATGGTGATATTATTGGTTTATTACACAAGATGCACTTGATTTTTACGGTAATAACGAATATTCTTGTGAGAGCAACTGACAGTATGTCTAGTTACTATGACACCGGAAATCGGAAAAAACCGATTTAGATGTACTTATAATACATGTATATTATGGATGAGAAAAGCCGTGCGAAGCTGAAGCGGTTCGCTAGTGTTAAACAAATTGAATAGGTAGTAAACTGGCCTTTGCGTTTTTGTTGCAGTTTAGCTAAAGCTTATCTTTGTTTTTTAAGTTTTTTATCTCTCATGATAGGCACCGAGGTGGTATTTTTAGACTTGTCTACAAATCATTAGAAGCTTTGCTCTTTAAAGAAACTAAGCCCTTCTGAGAATTCAAAAGTTTCAAAGCGTTCTTTTCTATTCACGTTTTCATTGTCTCTAGTTTGCAGTAGGTAGTTAGGTTTCTATTTTCTATACAGTAGACATCATAAGACATATACCACCCCGGTGGTCGGTGTCCAATCAGAGGTGATCAACTATCATCGGCGACGCCTCTTTTCAAATGAGAGAAAGTTTCTACGATTAGGGGCGGTACCATGTGCTTTCGTGGGTAGTTTAATATCAGTAGCAAAGAAAAATATTTACATTCGTATGACATTGGTATGCCTTTGTCAACCTCTAATAAGTCATTCCTTAAGGGGTGATCAGACGGTTGCATACTAGCGTTCCAACCAAGGTGACCTTGGTTTATGTGTTTGGTTTGTGTTGCGGCTACATGGATGTAAACCACGCGTCAACACGTTCGTAAACCACGCGTCAACACGTTCGGTGGTTGGGAAAACGCGCCTCCCAACCGAGGACATTGAAGGTCATGGATTACAACTGCTGTCTACACGGATTGAAACTAGCAAGGTCACCTTGGTTGGGACGTTGGTTTGCAACCATCTGGTCACCGCTTTAACACTGGATGGTTCGTCTTTGTAAACCACTGAAATTACACTTTATTTTTGCAGATTTATTTTTTCTAATAGTCATTGTGATATTAGCGACTTACTTTGACTGTTTTAGAAGTACCTAAGTGGGCAAAAAGGGCATTTGAAGTTCAAACTGGTTTTGTCGGTTTAAATTTAAGGCTAGATATATTCACCAGCCTTTAGCCCTTTTTTTAAATTGATATAAACTAGTGCTTGACTGCGATCCCACCTGAGGGAAAGCAGTGATGCAATCATTGATGGTGAGGCGCACTAGTTTATTAAGAGCTTATTCACTCTAGCTTAGAAGACACCTAAATTATAGTTGGACGGGAAGACCGCAGCAGGCAAATTTTTCCAGTCTTTCGATGTACTTACGCGGTATAAACGACGAAGCAAAACGCTTAGTCCGGAACGTTGTAGTTTCAACAAAGTAAGGGTGGATACGTCGTACGTCGGGTTGTCCGATGGTAGAAAGGAGATGGTGGAACCAAGTCATGCAATTTCCGCGCACACTCTCCAAAATGCAACCTGTAAAATACCGCTAGGCTGGCTACCCTGCGCCTGCGCTCGAGGCTTTGTAGATTGGGCTTAACCAAATCTGGAACCCCAATTAGCCTCTTCGCACGTCTTTCCACTGAGTCCAAAGCTGCTAGATGGCATTTTGCAGCACTAGCCTATTTGTGACTGCAGTACTCCACATACGATCGGACCTGTGCTTTGTATAACATTAGAAGCTGTCCTGGTGTGAAGTGCCGTCGGGCCTTTGCAAGAACGTCTTGTTTTCTCGCAGCCACCTTGGCTTTTTTTGGAACCGCCCAAAATTGAGCTCTGAGAAAATTTCAACTCCTAAGAACTGAAGGCGGTCGGTGAACCAAGGTGAACGGGCTCCTTTTGGCGGTGAATAGACGTGCTTGTGTTTTGTCGACGTTGAATCCTACCAGATTGGTTTCGCCCCACTTGGAGACTGCCTGAAGTGAGACATTTGTACGATCTACCATAGTCTCATGTTCGGACCGGATTAGCTTCTTACTAGCCCGAGCACCTGGCAGGTATCTCTTTACAACTGTGCTATCATCTGCATACCCATAGATACCGGGCATCAGCAGATTGTTATTATGCAGCAGGAAAAGAGTTGCCTCAGTCTCTTAATGTTGAATCGAATCAATGCCAAATGTTTTATTGTTCCAAACATCTTTAAAGGTGGCTCTCACACGGAGCCTTCGTCTGTAATGAAACGTTACAGAGTCGAGCATTACATCTGTGAGGGAGGAGAACCAAGCATTCTTAAGTTTTTCTGTTTTTTTTTTTCGTAGATATGCATGTCGAATTAATATTTCCGTGCTCAGCACAACGATCGCTGTGTCTGATATTTCGAAATCGACTGAATACAATGCAAACGAATCTAATGTTACATTACATGCGAATGTTCCAGCTGAATGTTCCGTACCCTAACTATCCGTCTATACCGGAATAGTTTGTTACTATCCTTAGGTATCTACGATATCCGTTTTTTAAAACCTTTTCATTATGAAAAAAAAAAAAAAAAAAAAAAAAAAAAAAAATGAAAAATGTTTTATTTGTTTTACAAGTAAACTTAACAACTAGTGATTGGAGCCTCCTTTTAAGCAAAAAAGCCTGTGTTAGGAAACTCCGCTCTTCCAAAACTTAAAATATTAACATAAAATTACTTGTTTTAAGTGTTATAAAAACAGGCGATTTAAAATAAAAAGAGAAAATTAAAACTCGACAAGAAGCATGCAAAAGCGTGAGTGAGGGTAGGGGTGTGTGAATGTGAATATGAGGGTGTGTGAATGTGACTATGATTATGAAGGTGTGTGAATGTGAAAATGGATGTGTGTGAGTGTGAATACTGAGGTGTGTTACTGTGAATATAAAGGTGTGTAAATGTGAATTTGAATGTTGAATGTGAGCATCTGTGTTTGTGAAAGTTAGGTGATAGTGTGAGGGTTTGTTAAATTTAATGTAAAAGACAGAGTGAGTGTAAATGGCAATGATAAGAGCATAAAGTGTAAGGTTTTATTTATTCCAGTAGCTTCTCCGTGTCGTCATAAGTGAGTGGTTTTATCCAATTAGTTACTATTTTTTTACAGTCAGTTAATGGTTTATTGTATATGTAGATCTCTTTGTTTACTCGATTGTAAAGCTGAGATGAGCGTTTGTCGTATTGAATACGGGCGAGCTTGGTTTTAGTTTTAGGAATTTCAACTATTATATCTTTTCTTCTTTTCAAGGTTAAGGTGGGATCAAAATTAAGAGTTTTATGTTTCCTGAGAATAGTTTTAATTATATATAGTTTGCGAACAGAGTGTAAGTTACTTATTTGATAAAGACTTTGTGTAGGGTACCTTAGGTTTTTGAAGTACATTAATTTTATTAGAGCCCGTTGTCCCCGCTCAAGGTCTATGAATTTAGTCTTAGCCGCCCCACCCCAAATGGGGATGCAATATACTAAGACAGACTGGACTATAGCTATGTATATTTCATTAAGTAGATTTCTGGGTTTATTTGTGTTGGTGGTTATTTTGTTTGGTACGATATGCCTTAAATTTTTGAAAATCCAACTCAGTTTTCTAATTCTGTTGGTAACTTGTTCAAGATGGGAGTACCAAGATAATCTTTGGTCAACAACAATACCAAGATATTTGGTTTGAGAAACTTTGACTAGTGTTGGACATAGGCAGTTAATTGAATCGTCACACTCGTGTACCTTTATAATAAAGTCGGGGTTTGGTTGTGTCCTGTGCGATATGCTAAAACATATGTAATTTGTTTTAGCTGTGTTAAGTGTAAGTAAGTTATTTGAGAGCCATTTAGCAATTTGCGTCATACCAGCTTCAGCACTTCCAGCAACATCGTCCCAAGACTTCCCAGAAAAGACTACTGCAGTATCGTCAGCGTAGGAAAAAACTCTAGCGTTATTTATTTTAAGGTTGCAGAGGTCATTAATATAAAGTAGGAATAATGTAGGGCCCAGCACACTTCCCTGAGGCACACCGAAAGTGACTTTTGCATCGTTACTAACGTATTCTCCTACCTTGACTCTTTGTTTCCGGTTCGAGAGGTAGTCGGTGAACATTTTAAGTGGAATTCCTCTTATACCTGACGCTTCTAATTTGTTTAAGAGGATAGGAACAGAGACGGTGTCAAACGCTTTTTTCAGGTCCAGAAAAACCGTCAGACATTTGTTACCGCTATCCAGATTACCTGCCACTAAGGAGCTAAGAGCAGTAACTGCATCCTCAGTTGATAATCCCGGCCTGAATCCAAATTGCGAGCTGCTTAAGGTGTTAAATTTGAGTAGAAATTTTAAGAGCCTCCTGTTTATAAGCTTTTCAATAATTTTCGATATGGCTGGCAAGATGGATATAGGTCTGTAATTGCTGACATCGTCTCTGTCCCCACCCTTGTGAACAGGAGTGATTATAGATTGCTTAAGTGGTGCAGGGAAGCTGCCCTTTGCAAAGCAAAGATTTGCCAAGTGGGTTATTATGGGAACAATATCATGCCTGATATGTTTTAAAAATCTTGTGGACACGTTATCCCAGCCGGGTGCACTATCAGACTTTAGGCTCATCAAAACCCCATCGACTTCTTCGGTATCCGTATCCAAAAGAACAAACGAGTTTGTCTGTGTAGACAGTGTTTCAGAATTAAAAGAATTTAAGTTGTGTGCTGAGGGTTGAACTTTTTGGGCTAGCTCTTTGCCAATATTTGCAAAGTAGTCATTAATGAAATTAACAGACTCAGTTGAATTTGATCCCATTTGTAATAATTCTGTGTTATGACTTTTTGTATTATTTGTGTAAGTTAAGGTTTTAATGTTTTGCCACAATAATTTATTATTTGTTACAGAATTAGCTAGTAAGTCTCTTTCAAATTTTCTTTTTAACTTTTTTATTAGATTATTACAGTAGTTGCGATATCGTCGGTACATAACATTATCCTTTCATAACACAACTATCATACTCAGGTACCCTCTGACATTTATCACAGTTGCATGCCTTATGGGTAATAATAATAATACTTCTCCTCTTCCTCAATATTTCGATCTAATAGTGCATTGAAGATTTCCTCTAGAAAAAAAAATATATATATATAATCATTTATTTTTATCGGTGAAATAAGTCTTGAATAAAAGTTATTATTACCTTTTCAGTTTAATTCGACAGCCAGACGTATGCTTGTCGATAAACACTTATTGTATTTACCTTCGGGTTGATTCTAAAGGAACGACGAAATATTAACGAACGCGTTAATATTTCGTCGTTAACACTATTAACGACTTTTTTTTATTTTTATTGATATAAACCAGTGCTTGACTGCGATCCCACCTGATCGTAAGCGGAGATGCAATCATTGATGGTCAGGCGCACTAGTTTATTAAGAATGTTTTGTTCTACTTGTTAACAGTGTTGGAGAACGTGTCATTTTTGCCATTATCTTTTACTTAAATGACTCCTAAATTATTTGATCCGTGTAGAAGTAAGTTCAGAGAAAGAAAACTGAAATGTGAATGTGAAAAAAGTACTTGGCTAAATTAATATTTAATTATTATAAATTAAGATGATCTGTGATACAAATTTATCTGCTGTTCTTTTATTCTTGTAAATGCTTAGTTAACTCAATTGATGTAAAAGTAGATGAGTAAATAGATAATTAACATAAAAGTTCATTTTTACATTTTCAATTATAATTTTATAAGTACCTAATATTTAGTTTGATTAAATTATCTATAATATGTACAATTCATAAACATTAAACATTTTAGGCAAATGTAAATATTGAATATTGAACAATATCGTTATTAATTTGGTTTTTCAAATATCGTGCAAACAAGTAAACTTTAAAAAAACACTTAAAATAACCTACCAATATTTTTTTATTCTGTTTAACTTTTCATTCACTGTAGTCCTAAATTATACACGGAACGTGGAGATGAACGACTGGGACTAAAATGTCGCGTTCTCCAACACGGTTAACGAGTGGAACAAAATATTCCCAATCGTTAATACTTAGTGTTAACGAGCGGTAAATACCCGACAATTCTGCCATCACTTTAATCATCTACCACCGTGCTATTGACAATGAAGTACTTAGTTTTAGCTATTAAAATAAGGAAATAAACCACTATTTGACGCTCTCACATTCTGTGAGGGAACGAATGTCGGGCTTTTCAAATCATTTATTGTTTAGATTCTTGTACTGAATTGTTACATGGATTTAAATAAACTTTTTTTTACCTCAAATGTATGGAAGTTATAAATATTTATTATAGTTTATGTGCCACTGAATTGACGATCTTAAAGCCGTGAAGTTAAAAATCGGTTAAACCTACACTGAATTATGGTACAGAGTACAATATCATGAAATAAATGAATTAGTAGAATATAAATAAATTCAGATAAGGTTTAAATATGAAATAAAATGTTGTGTTAAACAGATAAGCGCACTAACGTACCTAGTTATATATTTCATTGTATATTATATGCGTGGAACTGGTCACCGACAATTCTATAAATTGACTTGTTTATGCTAAATAATATTAAAGTATTAAGATATTTAGAGCTCGAATTAGGCAATAAAAACAATCAGCATAATGTATAATATTTTATTATTTATTTATTACATATTCAATTTTATTATCTCATATGACATTCTTATATAAAGATGATACTTTACATACTTGTAATGTTACATTTTTACATACATTATACAGATACAGATGCCTACGCGCTGGAATGAAGTTAATTTTTTTATTGCTAGCCTTGAACGAGTCTGAATGTGTCTTGAGTTTCTGAGATTAGTGGAAATTTTTGATTTAAACCTATCTTTTGATTTGTGTGATAGGACAAAATGTAAGGAATAAAAAACAAATTGGTGATAAATATCTACCGAACCAATATTTGGTTTACAGTTTAGTGTGTATTCGATTCCTATATGGGTAATCCAAAGGAAACGACAAGGAAATTAAATATGCTGGACAGTGCCGTAACTAAGGCGGTGCCAGCGGTGCCCAGGTGCATAGGGCGCAGACACTGATGGCACGCAGAACCTATGCCAAGTTTTGTATCATTCATTTCATCGGAAGGAGGTTACTGTTTTCCATTGCTTCTTAATCCATACCATGGCGCGAACCAGCTTAGGGCCGGACGCTCAGGTCGTCACCACGAAGACACGGCGGGGCTCCGCCCAAGCGGAGCAAACTTCCACCATAAGCTTCACCGTGAGCTTCGGGCGAGTCTTGCTTTCCGCCAGATCCGAAACAAGTATTTTCAGAAACACTTAGGGTCTACGTCAGGCGGATTAAACTTACCTAACTCAGGCTTTTTATGGGGCCTGTTTCAGAAACTGGCACCGGGCACATAAAAGGCTAGTCACGGCACTGATGTTGGACTTTAGGCATCTAATTAGAGCTTTTGCATGTTTTTATCCTATTAAAGGTCTACAGGCTGCGTCTGACTTGCTTGCGTATCGCGTCTGTATCGCTACAAACGCGCGTATACGGCGCGTTTAAAAAACGGTGCACAGGCCCTAAGTCGTCATAATGTGAAAACAATTGTGTTTTACTACATTTCAATAATCAATTTGTTTTTTGAGATTTTTGTTCTTTATGGTAATTTAAAATCATTCATGGTCGTCAATTAATTATTGTCAGGAAATAATATGAGACTTATCAATTTAATTGCAGTGGCTTCATTGAGTCATTGCAGTTATTGGTAATCAAATAGGCTTAATTGGTATTGTAATTATTTTATACATAACACAGTAAGTAGGTACGAACCTTACAATTCCTGCCCTGTCAGATTAAAATTATTATATAGCTGCATGTATATAATATAACAAAACATAGTGCATACGCGATGTGTTTCTGAATTAAGGTATGTAATATAGATATAGCGTATCAGTTATATCCGCACAAACAGTAAGAGTTCAGATAGAAACTGGTTTGTCGTACGCGGAGCAATATCAGCCCACAATTTGAATGCTCTTGCAAACTTTAAAGTCATCCCACTGTTGAGTCAAGAGCTTTTATCACGCATCCGTGTGATGGACATAATTTAAAAGATATTATTTCATTTTTAGGGTTCCGTACCTTAGTCGGCAAAAAAGGAACCCTTATCACTCTTGGGGTAAATTTGTTGCCTTTCTATCTGTCTATTAAGATTTAATTAAGCTACAATTAAAACAGGTTTACAAGCCCTTGAAGCAGTGAAAAAATCAAATTTCTAAGTTAACGCCATTTAACGATAAGGCCGTGTATGCTCCTTTTATGTCACAAAATTTTGACGCTCGCAAGGAATTCAAAACCTGTTGGGTCCTGTTGACCTAGAATCCCGATTTTTGGCAAAAAGCAAGGTCTCATAGTCCCATACAAGCACAAGTAGGTGCGTTTCGGAAAAATCGTCGAGACTCGATTCGAGAATTCAACTATCTACTAATTACATAGATAAGTTTGCACGGAACCCGCAGTGCGCGAGTCCAACTCGCACTTTTTCGGGTTTTTTGTACGAGAGGTCAGACTTTTACTAACTAAAACCCACGGTGTTCTTCCAGTTGCATGTGGCGAGGGTGACGGTAACTCTTCCGAACAAATCCGCAGCCATGACAGGCGTGTGAATAGAAACTAAGACAGATATTCTTCTCTAGCTTAAAATGGAAAGGATAAGAGTGCTTCTAGCACACTTGACATCAGTCTTCAAGAGAAATTCACACGGAGTGACTACTTTGCCACTCAGGTCAAGTGGTGGTGTTTGTAAGTCAAATCTTTCGAAAGGTCAACACAACGATACATAGTACACGTGACCATATGGCAATGTTTATGGTTAGTTTAGTGAACATGATAGCGCTGGTTGCGCAGACGCGGCCGATTAGCGCCGTCCGGTCCAGATAACAGAGTGCCGGAACGCTGATCCGAATTATTACGAGCCCGAGAAGCTGACGTTTACGAAATAACTCCATACAATGTCCGTGGGCATTCTTAACTGACTACAAGATTATAGTATTGATACTCTTATCATATAGCTTAAATGTATTTGCATAAATTGTGACTTCATAAAATATGTTAGCGGGCAATAGTTTGATGCATATTATTACGTTTAGTGGAATGCTTTGGGGGCTTATTTTATTTTAACTTATACCTATTTCTATAAATTGGTTTGTGAACACGGTGAGATGGAAAGAAGGAAATATCCAATATTATAAGTTTAACATAAATCAGTAACAGGAATGATAGAAATGTTAACAGATATTAAAACAAAAAAATTGGTAAAAATGGTTGAAATCAGCGAGTAACGTTCATATGTGAGTAATACTGGTGCTTTTTATTATAAACATTTTATTTAAGATATCTAAATATTTTTCAGACTCGATGGTTTGCAAGTAAGTGAACACATTATATCCAGGAAGAAATTTATCTAACAATAGATAATTATCTCATTTGAAAGGTAGCTCACTGAAGTATTTAGTCGAGCAACTCTGGCGGTGGGGTCAGACCGGGGTCAATTGGTTGCTACCAGCAGCGGCTAAACTTTGACAAACATCGTCTAAATCATTATATTGTATTGTACCTATTGTTTGTTCGTCTAGGAATGTTACAAAATATTGCTAGTTTTTGTTCTTTGAGTATTGCAGAGTTTCAATAGTTTTGATTAACTCCTTTAAGTCTCTTTTCTGTTCTTGCGAAAAATAGATTAAATTAATTTTATCAATAAGGTATTTATTTGGTTACTTGGTTGGTAACGAAGCTCGAAGTATCGAAGACCATGAAGAGTATCGGTATAATAATTACGTCATATGTACAGATGTGCGTGTTCACGATCAACGTCATGGTGAATCGTGAATCGAACATTCATTCATTATTTCAACTCTACGAAAATGATTATTGTATTGTAACTTGAAAGCTATATCTGGCATTGTGCGTCATCGAAATTAATTATTAAAATAAATAATTATGTTTGTGAATTGTTTACTGTTAAATTTATATTTTTATTGTTGAAATGTCGTGGTAGGCAGAGGCTTAGTAGCGATCAGCTGACGACAATAACACTACCCAAGAACAGAACAAAATATGAAATATAACGTGATCTCTTCTAACTTGTACCAAACCGTTCAAAGTTTGTGGAGTAAACAGTACTTTTGTACACACCATCAGCTGATTACTGTTATGCAATGAACAATAGGTAACCGGAAAAAGAATAAAATATGGGGTTCGTTTTTGTGAAAAGTTGTAGATTCTATTTCAATACAAAGTTAGGAACAAAAATGTGTTTAACAGGTGGTTTACAACTCTAGGATGTATAATCCTTTTGCAAATAAACATTTTCAAACTTTCAATGGGACCATAACATGTAAAAAAAAATCGGTTAGGGAATACTCAAATTTGGACAAGTTATATGTGCCAAACAGAGTCAAATTTCATTTGACCGTCTTGTTTTTGCAATGTAGCATCATAATAATAACTGAATCAAAATTTTAAAACAAGTTCAAGAATGACGACGATTTATGTAAATCCGACTAAAACCGGTTCTGCATGTCAGTTGTGGCTTTCTTATAGAAGGAACTACAGTATGAAGAGAAACAAAAGACGATTTGTTTTGTGTGGTTTTCTGCTCACCATGTGAAGTTGGTGTGAAGTAGAGTGCGAACAGGTCGTCGACGGACGCGGTGGTGGTAGCGGGGTGCGCGGGCGGCGCCGCGTAGGGCTGCGGCTGCGCGTGCGGCGGCGGCGGGCCTCCGTAGTGCAGCCCGCTCGGGCCCGCCTCCACCAGTAACTGCATCTGCGAGATGTCCACGAACTCGTCGCCGTCGCCGCGGCCTCCCAGCTCCTCGTCCTCCGGCCGACGCATCGCGATCACCGAGAGCATCGCACGAGCGCATTCCCGCACTGCACAATCCACACCACCTCGTGCGCAACACCGCACTTGCACTCACATTCGACTCCCGAGTGGACGACACCGCACCGGCGCGTACGCCACTACACTTCCTTACTAAGACTAACTTAATGTCCTATCAAAATTGACGTGATCACAGCACATTACGTTTAGGAAACTACATATACACGGCACGTTAATCACACTGAAGGGTCACGAGCATCTACTGATAAATGAACACAGGTTTCGCACGCGGACTGTGTCGTCGCGCCGAGAACGCCACATCCTCGACTGAGGCACAGGCGGAGCGGCGAGGGCGTGCATACGCCGCCCCCGTGAGCGCCGCGGTCGTCGTCCGCCGCGCGCCCTATCAATGGACGCCAGCCACCCGGTCGAGGTCGGCGTTCATTCACGACGGTCGCGTTAATGGCGTTCGAGCCGGGCGTCCTCGCTCGGCCGCCGGTATCGCCCACGTGCGCGAGAAAATGGCGCGGCGTCGCGACGGCAAAGGGAGGCGCGCGAAAAGCGCGGGGCGCACAAGTGTAGTGATGGCGAAGCGACGGCGGGCGGCGCGAGCGCGGGCGTCCGGCGTGGGCGCGGAGGCTCGGCGCGGCGCGTCACCGTGAGCCCGCCGGCCACCCTGCCGCGCCGCGCCGCTGCCGCCACTCGCCACTTTCTCTGCGCGTTGACTCACGATCCACTTTCGTACGCTACGCGCTGCGCTGCCGCCGGGTGACGGATCCCGGAGACCGTTTTGGATGTGCTACAATTAGCTGGATGGCACGCGCGCTCCCGTGACGTCGATAGACCGGCCCGAATAGTTCGGACGTTACGTAGTTCGAATAATTCATTGGCTTCTTCTAAAAATACGTAACTGGTCATAGCCGTAGCTACGTAATGATACCTAAAGCGTTACTCCATATGCTATTTCAGATTTTTGGTATTTGACGTAGGTATGTGTATACCGAACTCGGAGGACTTTCAAAAATAGATAGTCGTAAGCAGAAAATGTGATAAAGCAACATAGCATTATAAATTATTACATTCGATTTCCTTCATATCAACCTAAACTACACCAAGCTGGTCTGAAATCCACACGTCAGCATGGACACTTGCTCATATAAGCTTCAGCATGAATCATAAAGTGGGTGAGTGATATAAAAATATGTTCGTATGTTATTTTATCCTCCTAAGGTAATTTATGAAAAGGTTACCTGTATATAAAGTTATAGCGTTCCAGAATAAACAAATTCTGAAACTTAAGATAGCCATACACACTAGAGTATAATAAATAGCATAATCAGCTTTTTTTTTAATGTTCCCACTGCTGGGACTCAGGCCTCCTCTCTAGGAGAGGGAATGGGCCGTAATCCACCACGCGGGCCCAATGCGGATTGGTGAATGTCACATGTCTTCGAATTTTTTGTTTCTAGGACATGCCGGTTTCCTCACGATGTTATCCTTCACCGTTTTGAGAGCAGTGGTGACAAAATAAATTACACAAAGTAATGCGCCTGGGTGGGTTTGAACCCGCGACCTACAACTCGTAAGTCACGGCCGTTACCACTCGGCCACCACTGCTCTAGGGTATACCTGACAGGTTTACCTGCACAGTTATATCTGTCAGGTAAGTTTGTGTGGAAACCTGCACAGTTGTGCTACATACACGCTCCGGTTTACCTGTATAACTCAACTGTACAGAAAAACCTGTGAGGTATTTACATTTGTCAGGCATACCCTAGCCTGTATGGCTACCTTAAGGAAAGGTCATGGAACGTCTGCGCATTGCCATGGTAACCTCCTGTTGATTCCCCACGCTTCGGGTAAATGTCAGGGTGCACGGTGTGGGAGTGCCCGGAGCCGCGTGGGCGCGCCGCGCCCTCTTACGTTTCCTGCTCCTGACAGCTGCCAGATTTTAGCTACCAGCCCCTCTGAGAGGAGCATGCTTCTTGTGATGACATTTATCTAATCGACTGTCATCAAACGTGTAATTTTGTGGAGGTGTACACGCCCACTTGGCGTGTGGGTGGACAAATCGTTATTCGTTAGGGGTTCCTTGTTATGAATTTATAATTTATACAATATTCAAGTAACTTCGATCCTGTTTTTTATTTTTTTATTTTGACATCTAACAATCATATACAAAAAATATAATTCTTAAGATAATTAATTCCTTACAATAGACCTATAGTGCCCACAGTGTAATATTTAGGTAAAATTAAGTACAATAAGGTCCTAATAAGGAAAGACGCGTTTGAATTATAATACATATTATTTTTTTGTATGAAAACATAAGTTTACTGAAACACATACCATTACCAGTTTGAAAACTAAATGACGTGAAAAAAGGTAAGTTTTAATATGTGGTATATCGACTTTTAGCTCTAGTTTCAGGCTATTAGGAGAAATGTTAAAAATATCTATGTCTGTAAATTCTCTGTTTTAATTGTTAGTGGAACGGTATAAAAAAGAGTTACTGTTTCATTGAACTTTTGTGTTGCCCTTTAACTGTTAAAGCATTTTAATATGAACACTATTTGGAAATGTATGTTTCTAGATTTACGACAAACTAGCTTGTGAAATACATTCACCCGCCTGATATTAGCCAAAGGAACATACTCCAGGGACAAAAAGTATCTAGGTGGTATTCTAGGACATGGTCTACCCTTGTACCAAGTTTCATCGAAATCCATTCACCGTTCGAGCCTGATGAAGTACCCACAACAAACTAAAAACACAAACTATAAACTTACAAATTTTCGGCTTTATAACTTTAGTGTGATTTCATTTGTTATTGTAATAATTTGTAGAGCTGCGGCATGTGTGAGAGTGTAAGCACACCCTTTACTACTAAACTACAGATCTCTCTAACTATTAAGATTCGATGAAGAAACTTCTAAGGCGTTAAAACGCCAAGCCCTTGTCAGTTGTGCTGGGGCGTCTGTAAATGACGCAAATATAGGACCATAGGGCCTTAGACCAGCCTTCGCATATCCGGCGCCCACGACCTCTGTTACACAACTACTTCATACTCTGCTTCGACCTGCAACATATTAAGCAACAACAGCCTTAAGTTGTTATTAGATAGAAACAATAGCAACTGTTCATGTAATCTAAAGAATATTTTAAAAAAAACCTGTAGTTGAGATAGTCGACAGCTGAATCTTAAATTCAACAGTTTCGAGTGAAATTGGCTAGTGATCAGAAATACTTTAGGAAAAGAGGTACATTCACGGAAAAGGGCAAAGTGCTTCAACTTATCCAATAGAAGTAGCTTTATCCACAACAATTTCCGTGCGTGGCGGAGAGATAACCGAACTGTTTCAGGAGAATTATTATTATGGACGGCATTTTTTTCTTTTTTAGTCTCAACTAGGATGTTCCGTATCTTGGATAGGTATAATTTCCCTTAGTATGTTTTTTAGTCAGCTATGTTATCAGTATAATCTGTTTTTCGAAAAATATGAAAATAATAAATACATAGGGGAAGGTTGCTATGAATGGACCACCTGACTTTACAACCTTATATCTCACAAAATATGAGTGATAAAATGAAACTAACCTGGAAAACTAAATCTTCGGCCGTTGTTTTCTTTGGACCATGGCAGGCCTGGCGCACTCCTAACTATAGGTATAGAAATGTGCCTACGCCTTACGGCCTTTCTTGCAAGGCTAAATTCGCTAAAGTGTCATACGCGTGTTCGATTTGCCGCTTGACTCGCACTAACACAAATTATTTTCGAATTCTTTCAAGTAAAAAAATTGCGAAATTTTTCACGTATTCAAGTCAATGACCTTAAAATTCACTTCATTCCCGATACGTGGACCTAAGGTGTATTTTGAACGCCCGGTAAGCAAATATTGTTAAGGTGATGTCCGTGCCATGCAATGTTTAATGAACATTATTGACGTTGTTAGTAGGTTTATATTCGCATGTTTTCTTTGGAAGAGTGAAACTTCTGTACCTTGTACTATTACTTGTTCTGTGACCATGGGCACCTTCATTGAAGCCTTAGGTTGCCATCAATGAACTTTCAAAAGTTTGTTATAGAGGTACAATCAAGGTAACTAATTGTAATTGTCATATAAACCAAACTATTTATATTGAAATAAAATATTAGTAATACAATTTTACATTTGACACATTTAATGAGATTTACGATTCTTTTTTTTTTCAACGATAATCCTGGAATTTTATATGAATAATACTCGTAATTAATTGTGGTTAGCTGTGGTTTTTACTCGAATATTTACATAAAAAAGTTGCTGTTTGGACCCTTGAGGTCCATTAATTCAACAAATACTCTTAAAAAATTGTGTTTTACAATACCTACTTACGCAACTCCGGCCTCCAAAATACAGGTGCCGCCTAGTTTGGGGACTAATTTTGTTATAAATACAACTTGTTACCGGTATCTATTTAACTTATCTAAAAAAAAAAACTGGGCAAGTGCGAGTCGGAGTCGCGCCCTGAGGGTTCCGTGCAAACTTATCTATGTAAACAGTTTAATTTACGAATGGAGTCTCGAAGATTTTTCCGAGTCGCAAATATTTTTTTTTATATTAAGTAACAAAAAATTTGTAGTTTTCAGATTTATTCCTATACCTGTGCTATAAGAACTTGCTTTATGCAAAATTCAGGATTCTGAGTCAACGGGAAGTACCCTATGAATTTTGATTTCCTCGAGAGTGTCGATATATACGTTTTTTGAGACATAAACTGCTGTATCTTTTTTTTCGTTAACTTAGAAGTTTGATTTTTGCACAGCTTTAAGGGACCGCAGACCTAAGAATATGGTTTTAATTTCAGCTCGATATCTTCACGCGTTCCCGAGATAAAGGGTCTTGACAGACAAACAAACAGACAGACGGACGGACAACAAAGTGATCCTATAAGGATTCCGTTTTTTCCTTTTGAGGTACGGGACCCTAAAAATACTTGTAACAATGGTTCTTTTTAATTGTTACCCTGGACGACCTAGCATGGCTGCAAGTAACCTACCAATTCTTGCTCGGTGGCTGTAAAATTTGTATCACTGAAAAGTTGACCGAAAAGATCTTAGCTACGAGTATATTATGGGTGGACTTTGATGTATCAAGCTTGATCTATACTGTGAAGGATCTTACCCGGACACAGATTGGCCTGTGAACCCTACTGGGTTCCTGGAGACATTAAGATGTGCCGGTCTGCAGCTTGGAATGGAATAATCTTATAAATACGTCCATCAATACTGTTGATGCTGACGTCTGCGGGTCTGGGTGAATGTGTATTGGAACTTGGGCTAAGAGGCGCGCTTCTATCACTCATTATCATGTGGATTTTCTTTGCGGAGATATAAATCGCTGGCAATATGGTGGAACAGTCGACTGTTTCATCATTATGGTTTACCGCAGTAGAACTGCTGGTCGATAAGCACGACTTCTACACCGTTTAACTGTATTCGTAGTGAATTTGGTGGTTTTTTTACGTACAGAGATTTTATTTCATACTTTTTTAGTGGTGATACAGGGATATAACAACCTCAGGTAAAACTAAATGGCGTGCAAATTCTATAGTATAGTAGAGTCGACTGCCGCAAGCCCGCGTGTCTGGTCTAACTGGATTTTGACAAAAATGGTACCAATCTGGAATTGCTTCCATTGGGAAGATATTTTTTTTAAGTAAAAAAAGAATTTTGCAAATCGATTCATAAAAATGTGTTTTGAGAAACCAAACAAAAAAGTTCAAACGAATTGAAGACCTTTTTTTGAAGTCAGTTAAAAATATATATATTTTTCATTACTCATACTCGGAAACTAAGTCTGAAGTTGCCTGAAGAGCGGGTTGAAAGTAATACTTTTCATCCCTAGGGAGAATCGCTTTCAACTGACAGCTGTCAAATTATTTAAAAAAAACTAGTTCTATTTTCATATTGCTATTGAACCATGTCCCTATTTTCTATTCAGCCACTCAATTACAGTGCGATATACAGTTAAAATAATTTAAAGATTTAAAAAAAATTAATCTATTATAAATTTTTTTCGACTTCTTTAATATAACATAGATTTGGGAAAAATATTTACTTTTTTTTCAATGATGATAACGAAAAATAATGGCTGAATAACCGGTCTGCCACAGAAAAAACAAAACAAAATAGGTAGGCGGGAAAGTGGCGATCCGCTCTTCATTTGTTTTTTCGAGATGTTTTTTGTTTTGTTTCATCATCATCATTTCAGCCGAAAGACGTCCACTGCTGGACATAGCCTCCCCCAAGTTACCAGGTCATCGGTCCACCTTGTAGGAGGCCTTCCAACGCTACGTCTTCGGATACGTGGTCGCCGTTCCAGAACCTTTCGGCCCGAACGACCATCCGTTTTACGAGCAATGTGCCCTGCCCATTGCCACTTAAGTTTGGCGATTCTTCGTGCTATGTTGGTGACCTTGGTTCTTCTGCGGATATCCTCATTCCTGATTCGATCACGCAAGGAAACTCCGAGCATAGCCCTTTCCATTGCCCTTTGGGTGACTTTAAGTCTTCTGATGAGGTCCATTGTAAGCGACCACGTTTCAGAGCCATATGTCATCACTGGCAACACGCACTGGTCATAGACTTTCGTCTTGAGACACTGTGGTATATTGGACGAGAAGATACCGCGCACCTTACCGAACGCTGCCCAGCCATGTCGGATTCGACGATTGATCTGATTGATTGTTTGGTTTATACTTTACTAAATCTCTGTTAGAGATTTGTATTAACATGATAAGTTCATCAGATTCATAAAAGAAGATGCTAAAGCAGTAGTGCAAAACTTGTTACCGCCTAAATCAAAAGACAGATACCTAAAATCATAAGACGACTCTCTGGTTTTTATTATTACTTATCTTGTGTTCGTAATGAAAATCACAGTGTTTACCTCGGGTTAAAGCCTTATTTAGTCCCTCGAACTATTTGCGTCCGAGCGTAGTTTATCACTGCTGGTTATTTCGGTTTCGAGTTCTACTATTCTCAAAGCTATATTTTTTGTTTTTATATAGTATGCATAAAAACCTGCGTGTGCCTGTTGTGTCGCACGTCATCACTTGACGTCATATCTGAATTCACAAAATAATGATCACTGAATTCCACATAAGAATGTCTTGCATAAGTTGTGCCTACGTTGTACGGTTGTACGTATTCGATTAATATTTTACAGGGTTAAGTAAATCTTTACGGTGCCTATAGAAAACTCTTTTCCTTGATCTACGTCCTGTTTGATGTAGAGGAAATTTTATTCTTCTTTCTTCTTTGCGAAATCCAACACAGTTGAATCGTTTTTCCGAGACTCGAAGAGCTACATAACCTTAGCGCCTTTCTAGAAGTCGTCGTATTGATTGTCTCAGGAGTTGCATTGGTTACAAATAGTGTTGCAGGCTTGCACGCCGCAAATAAAATCATTCTAAGCCCATATAGTTTGAGCTGTTTTCTGTGTGAAACTGTTGAAGTTTCTTGTATAACATAATAATTGATACTAATATTACTTATATATTTATAACATATTTTACATATTTTAGTTTTTAATATTAAAGCACCCGTCTGGAATGTGTCCAATATGAGTCCAGTAGAAATAGTTTGATAAGGTCTCTGAATTTGAACAGAACTGATGTAGGCATGTTCCATAATATTCTATGCGAACCAAATGGTGACAATGCCAAAGATTTGTTCAAATTCATGGCCCATGTCTTGTGATGTACGTACATTTTTTTAGGATACGATGGGACTGACATACGCTAAAGCCCCTATAAATAAATAAAGAAAAAAAAAGCACCCATCTTCTCTCCAACTACTTAAAATTTTGTTGTGCCCGACCGGGTCTGTTATTGTTTACATTTATTAATATTTACCACCTGTAAGTATATGTATCCATGTGTATGGGTTGCAATAAAGATTTATTATTCTATATAAGTAGGTACTTGATCAACAATAAGCACGATAGAGGTGGACAAAGACCGTTGCTAAGTAACACTAACTAACGGCCTCAACTAAGTTACTCTAAAGCCTCTCAACACACCTTGTAACCGATAAATTATAACGATGTTTTGCTCAATGAACGCGTTATGATACAACAAAAGTTTCAACATGCCATAATAAAGTTACACGTTCATTTTATGAATGGGGGAACGAATACTTAACGTTAAGTGACTATAAACCTGAAGTACTTTGTATGTATTCGCTTGAACATAAGTTCGTGAGTTAACTTTACACAACTGTATGTTACACGTAACATTTTCAATAATAGCCAGTGAAATACGCACGCGTACGATTAGCTAAGAGTTATTCGTAACGTATCTTTATGTAATAAAGTTTGATAAGTGTTCAATGTAGATGTCATAGGCATCAATTTCGGAGGCGTGATGACGCACTTGTCTATACAATGTTCCCTTACACGATGACGTCCGGCCGTTTCATAACATCCTATTTAGATAATAAAACCTGATAAACAAATATCGGGAAACGTTCGACGCGCTGCAAATATATACGGGTGATATTTTCACAATTCTCGTCAACTTCAGCGTAAACTTCGGGTAAGTAATAGATGATATAACAACAAAATCTCTAATATTAACAACATATAACAACGGAACCTATAATTTTATTTAATATAGCGGTTAGTTAATGTAATGAACGATTGATATAATTTTAAAATAACTATATTTTATAAGCATAACATACATTAATATTAAACATCGTTTGACATAACATGCATTAAATATAATATATACCACTCAAAAGATATAAAACTTATTTGGTCTAATATGATGGCTTCTAATTTCTGCTTAAAAAAACAATAACTTTGTATTTTGTTTAATAAATATTTAAAAGTATTTTTTCTTTGTTTTTTTTTTTATTCTTTGTAAGTTCTATTGTAGTTATAGGTAATAGCAACCTAAGTAGATATTAAACATAACTAGTAATTGATTACCACCTGTGCTAAGGTAGGTCGACGGAGCCCTCCTTGGCGGGGCTCCTATTTCTGGGTGGTTTAAAAAAATTAACCACGAAGGCTAAGGCGGGAGCCTTCTAACCTAAGCTATCCGAGTCGGGGTACTCTGAGTCGGGGTGTTAACCATAATGACGTTTTTTATATATATTAAACGTTAGACCTAATGATTTTCGATTAAATAAACCATATACATATTAAACGTTAGACCAAATGATTTTCGATTACATTAACGTTATATCAAACAACGTTATACTAATTAAGTTTTAGAATAAATAAATGTTATATGTAAAGAAATTATATCAACAGTTGGTATATCTCACTTTGATATAATTTATATTTATATCTTATGAACGATAATGAAATGAAATTAGACCAAATGATTTTATACTTTATGAGACGGCCCCGTAAACTTCGGCTTTGATGGTATTTACGTACAAGATCTGCCTAAAATAAAAAGTATGAAATTAAGTATTTGGACAGCCTGGTGACCAAAGAGAGCACAGCTCAACTACGTTGAAGATTAGTGTTCGGTACGCAATATGTATATCTATGTAGAGTAGTCCCTTACTACTTTCCTTTTATAGAAGTTCACAAATAACTAATATTCTTATTAAAAGCTTTACTTTTCAAATAACCTGCATAAAAATGTATCTGAAAATTAAGGAAATTGTAAAGAATTTATAAATACGTACATCAATTATAGGTTTGTCACTGGAACCACCGACGGAGAAATCATCAAATAAGTTATCATGTTCTAGGTGGATCGAGAGAGAGTGTCAGACTGTTATTGACTAAAACCTAAAAAACAAAAACCTACCTGTGGTTCTTCAGTTGGCTTTGCGTTTCAGGGCCAGTAACTATTCCGATCGAACTCGCAGCTTACCGATAGATAATGGGCTTGAGATCAAGAAAATTTTCACAGCGTTGAACAAGTTTTCAGCATTTGCACTTTTTATACTGGTTTTGGCAGTGGTTATTGAACCGTGGAAATTCAATTATTGTTTACGATTAGGTATTTATCACAAACATATAACAACTGGTAACCCATATTTATATTTTCTTACCATTATACTTGGACTTGCTAAATAGAAATGATATCATTTGTTATTGCTTCGACTGCCTAAATACAACGACAAAAAGTGTGACATAAAACATATCAGCTCATTATACTGCCAGTGTTTCGCTCTCTGTAATGATTTTTTGTCATTAACATAACGAAAAGGCAATCGTCGGAAAATCGGGCAGCGTCATTTAGTGGTTCCGTCAGTTGTGAGCAGTTAGTGCGGGGGCGAATAGGAAGATTGACTTATATGGAAGCAGCGCGCGCGCAAGTAAGCGTCACCGCTCGATTAACCGACCATCGCTTGTTGTTTAGGCTCTGGACCGATAGTCTTGTTCGCATGTACTTTTAAGGTCATATTATTGAGTTCTGTGTGCCGCCTACATACCCACCACGATTTGGAAATGAGAATAATTTCGATGGAATTACTTCCTATAACTACCTACGGCCATACGTTGTCAAATAATAATTTATAATTAATTCATAAAAGGAATATGTATAGGAGAATGTAACGGCATTGTATGGAGGCGGTTAAGACAATAACTCGCAAAGGTTATCAAAATGTTCGATACATAAGTAGCCTGTAGATCTTCAATACGCCCACTTGTTGAAACTTTCTTGAACACCGAATTACATTCAACATTCTTGAAATTAAATAAAGTTAAATTTATTTGAACACAATTGTGCTCGTACTATGTCGTCTTTATGGTGAACATTAACCATAGATAAAACATGAAAAGCTTCGGTGAGAGGTTTACAAAGTAGATTCATAACGTTAATTCCGAATGAAACATCATCTAAGACAGTGGGGTTCCCATCATTACATCGGTTTAGTAGGACAAATAAACGGAGAGCAAAAGCCAACTTGTACCTATAGGCAAGAAATATTATAAATCGAAATCACCTGTAAATACTGGTATAATTTACGTTATTATATAAATTCATCATAAAGCGCTATTAAGCTTGACTAAACAACATCATAATCAACATCAAGCGGCCACCTCTTGTCAGCTTAAAAAGGACTTGTACTTTAAAACTAACCTTACAATGTAGACGTTGGTGGTTAGTGGAATCAAGAGAATAAATTGAGATGTTAATTTTGTCCTGCAGCAGGATGTAAAGGGTGACAGTGTCTATATTTGTTGTAGAAAATGTAAACTCAGTGTCTAAACGATACAAGGAGTAAGACAATATCGTCGGTAGTCTAGATAAGGACGTGTCTCAAGTAAGCGGTGCGTCTGGCCGCAAAGTCCTAAGCTTGCATGCTTGGGATAGCCGGAATAATGCGGTTGCTTAATTACGTGTTCTCCTGGCGTGGTAATTAACCACTGCAGCGGTTATGATTATTCACGCAGGTCCCCGCAAATCCGCCTATCAATTGCTGTGACGGGTACATGCGCATGCGCACTGCCAACTGAATGTGATGACCGTGTTTTGTGCTTTCTTATGTCGTACTACAAGTTTTACATAGCAGCGGTTACTGTGATTTATAAGGTTTTCTAGCACTGTATAAAGTTAATTCTGTATTCTACTTAGAAAGTTTTAAACGGGGTAGCAAAGTAGGTACCGTCAAACGGGGTGAATAGGACTGCAGGGGTGAATAGGAACAAAACTTTGGTTAAGTTTTTTACATTGGTATGTATTTATATAATTTCTTCTTCTTCTTTTCGATTCGATGGTAAACTCGTCAAAATAATAATTATTTATATAATTGATTTCTATCAAAGTATCCGTTTTTATTACAATTAATGAACAAATAGGAGTACTTAAATGCTGAGAAAAATTGTTAATTAAGGCGAAAATCCCCTTCAAACTTTTGTTCCTATTCACCCCTGCGGTCCTATTTACCTCGTTTGATTGTATATGAGAAAGCTTGGTTTTTCATTCGAAACGTTATCAATTTAACTCAATCATAAAGTATAGAACTTGGATCGTGGAGTCCGAGTGCAGACAAATTGTACAGAGACTTACCTAAACGCCTTGTTAACACTTCGAGTGACCCAAAGGCTAGCTTTTATCTTGGGCAGAGGCTAAGCATTGCTATATAGCGTGGCAATGTCGCCAGTCTTTTGCGAACATTACTAGTCGACAGTTATGCGGAGGAGTTTTCGACGCGAGTGCCAAAAAAGCCCAACAAATTAAAATTATCTAAAAGATACTTACTGTTGGGCTTTTTTTTAGTGTTGTTTCATATACCTGTATAATTATAGTTAATTATTTTTTAAATATGTAGCAATTGTTAAATATGGAAGTTATCTTAATGAAACGTAAGGTAAACAAATATATTGGTATTTATCTTTTTAGTTATATTCCTATGCAAGAAATTGTGTGTAGGTGGTAAAGTGTTTTAATCAATAAACATTGCGAATTGCGAACTGTCTCTATCTTTGGCCCTGCCTGACCTCAGAGCTATTACTCTAAACAAAAACAACGTGGTATCCTATTTCCAACCTATTAACCAAGATGACCCATTCAATCTCATCCCTACTAATAAAACAGGTTATAAAGGTCATCTTGAAGAAATCCTTTTAAAACTGTTTTTCAAACTTTGTATATGGAGATCACGAAATTGGTCTAGTCAACTTGTCCGTTTCGGTGCTACCTCATTTGTAGGATTCAAGTTTCCAATTTCAGAGGATGTTAGTCATTTGCAAAAAGATCAAAACTGCAGGACGCAGGATTTATCATAAATTAACATTAATTATTCAGAACACAGGCATACTTTACTTTCTTAATAAAGGCCAAGCGAATTCTGAACAAAGCACAGTGTCGTCAATAATTCCTTTTAGCACCTATTAAAGGGTATGCGCTCAGATCATCCATTCTCGGTACAAACACATGCAGTGCAAATCCTTGGAACAAAACAATAATAGAACAATCTACATTCCCTACCGTTTGTAGAAGCAATTTGGTGTCATGCAAGGCAACAGGAAATACGGTGCGGCAGTTGCAATGCAAGGTTGGGGTTCGATTCTTGGGCAAGATAAATTGCCTCGCTGTCGATAGATCGCGCGCCGTATTAGAGTATTCGTATTGAATACAAATAACAAGGGACGCGTGCGGCGCTTTGCGACGACACGACGACCAGCCGGCCGCCGGCTACTCCGCACACCAGCTAACACCACAATAAGTGTTCAGACTCTATTATTAAACTATTTCAAGTAGCTGTATCTTCAAATATTTATTCAAACTTTCTAATTTGTAACTCGAGGTGCTCCATCAGTATGACCAGTTTGTGGGGCAATTCACTGAAATTAGTTAGGCAGATATCCAAGCCGAGTTTAACCGGGTAATCGGCGTGTAATTAAACGCTTCCTCTTACAGAAATTACGTTACGAGTAATAAATAATAAAATAAAACATTGAGAGGAGCGCTACTGAACGGGAGAGTTGTTGACATTGATTTATTGCCTCAAATTGTGTATTTTTCATAGTCAATGATCTCTCGCCGTTTCGGCGTCGATAAGTGCCGTTTAACACTTGATATAGTGTCGGTAATTTGTGACTAGGTTCCACTTTTCCTTTTTCAATTAGTCTGAAA
Source organism: Mythimna vitellina (assembly GCA_949316375.1). NCBI lineage: Eukaryota > Metazoa > Arthropoda > Insecta > Lepidoptera > Noctuidae > Mythimna > Mythimna vitellina. The sequence continues at coordinate 13,855,658 of OX438693.1, read as the reverse complement.
TTGGAGTTTATGATGTAATAACGATGGCTGGTTAACAACCCATCAACGGATCGCTTCTTTCATTTATCGACAAGATTTAATTTAACTAATACACGTTTTTAAATTATTATCAAATAGGAATTCGTGGACATCATTTTGATGGAAATAATTTAACGTTAAGTAAAAATATTTTATAATGGTCACATCGAGTTTTATAAACAGAAAGCTTCTCAAACGATAAATTATAATTAAAAGTCGATTCTTACTGTAGATGCTGGAGTATTAAGCTACTTACGTTTTAGTAATATTCATTACGATGTTCGTTGGAGGTGTTTTTTCCTAATTGCGGCTTTATCGTGATTCGATAAGTTTTTGTAAAATATCATTGTCATTCTCTACATCCGCTTTTACTTGCCTACCATAACATTTATTAATGAGGCAAAATAATGCCAAGTTGGACTATGCCCCTACGATTATTTTTTTAAATACTGAGAAGGCATTCGTCATTCCTCTAATGAAATCAACGTACGTCGTACAGTTTGCAGCAGTTCAGGCAGTGAACCTCGGCAATTTATCGCTGCAATCCTAGGCAAATAATACGAACAGTTTGTGTTTATGGCAGTTATAATCATAAGATTCGCATCATCGTACCATAGCGCATAGTATCATACAGTACGCTGGAGTCATAGGTCAGTTCGGCCGTGCGTTGGCGCCAGCGTTGCGTCCCGCGTAACAATCCCTCGCCCGCGGGCGCGTTATAATTGCGCCGGAGGAGACGCCATGCCGCTCTCACCACTGACCATTACTTACTACAGGGTTGCACATTCAACCTGAAAATAATCTATGCTATTGCTTCAAGCTGTTGTAGTACCTATCGATGTAAAATAATTGGAAGTAAATGATGAATGGATTCGGTAGTGTATCTATGCTAATTCTCGCAAATTTCAGTTGAATTTCGTCTGGGTTCGCATTCTGGTTTATGACCCAGTCCAACTTCCAGAGAGGGGAAGTTTGTGTCTCAGCATGGAACATTATAGGCTGATTAAGCTAAAAATCGTAATATTTTTTTTGGCCTTCTCAGTCCAAAGTAAAGGCCTTGAATTCTGCAAATTCCTCAATAGTAGTTACCAATTTTATCAATAGGTGTCAAGCTCGTCTTGTTATCATTGCCTGATTTTGCTACGATGTCTTCGACGTCACACAAAAAGTAGTCAAGCTAAAATGGAATAGTGCCGTACTCGTCTGTTGCATGACGAATGGTTCAAGGGCTAAGTCCCGGAAGTCAACCAAAATGATTTTTTTCGAAGTTACAATTTTAATTTCATTAGTACACCCACACTCTGCCATGTAAATACCTTGCTAATATACTTATCAATCCTTAAAAGTCATTTGGCACACCCCGAAATTTTTGGGTTTTCTGGTACACACACAGACCGTGTGAAAATCTTAGTCGTACGGTGAAAGCAAGTGCTAAGAAAGCCTACCTATGTTGTTTTACAAATTAATATCTTTGAGATGGTATTCTCGCCAGCGGAAACTCGCCCTATTTTCTGGTATAAATTGCTACAAACCATTTGGAAAAACAATGAATTATGTTTTTGTGGGTTACAAGTGGTCCGTTATAACATCTCTGAGGAAATCTGTTCCACCTGTTGGAATAACATCATAACTTTTCTCAAGCTGTTTCATAATATCACCGGCGAGACTATTATCAGTTCCTTCACTAGTAATATTATATACGTCACTGCACTGTAAACTAAAATGTTAATGTTGTTTTGAGGTGTCACTGAATGTGTCGCCTCTCCGTAGGTGATGGCACTTACAAACATTCCCCGGGTGACATTATGGGCCCATGCATTTCTTCCCTATTACCAATTCAAAACTGATAGTCTTAAAACTAATACTGGTACAATTTATTCAGTTTTAATAAAGAGAATTAAATAAAAACTTACATATTTATATAATAACTTATAATTTTATTATGGACATGAAATGAATATATTCTTTCGTCTTCGAGACTATAAACTTTTAAATACAAATGTTCCCACAGTTTGATTACTTTTCTAAACTAATAATATGTAAAATGATTATAGATAGCTTATAGCTGTTTGTTTTGGTAAAATATAGTATTCAAATTGGTAAATAACTTGTATTATTTATTCTAACGAATCAATGATATTGATTTGGATTTAGCCAATTAATTATTTATATTTATTATAATCAAAACTTATATTACACTGTTGTGAAGAGAGAGATACTGAGATACACTGTTGTATTAGGAAACGATTAAATGGGGATTTATGACTTGTTATAGAAGAAATTGTTTGTATCCTTCTAATCTGACGAATATTGCTGGTGATGTTTATGTTAGAAAAAAAATAAAAATTAGTATTTTTTTTACTGGATGTTTTTTTTTATATCTCGGTTAAAGCGAAATCACATTTGAATTTACCAAGCACAGTTTTGGAAATCGTGTTTATATGAGTTTTAGTAATATAGCCAAACATAATGATATTCAAATTTTTATTATCAAGTCTAATAAAATAATTATATTTAATGCAGTGTGGAACTGGCCAAGAATATTCATACGTAATAAATGAATTCGTTTAAGTATGTTGAGGTGCGATGACGCTTGTTCTTTATAGCCTCGGAGGCTGTTCGCGCAGCTTGACTTTGTTTTTACGACACCATAACCGTCCATATTTATGGAGTGTATTTAGCATGGACCCGCTTCACTATTTCCTTCCGAAGGGCGCAATACTTGTAAATGTTGGCGGGCTGCTCGCGATCATTGTGTTCTGCGGCCGCTGCGCCCGCGCAGGCGCTCGCGTGGGACGCACCTACTGGTTATCGAACACCGTATCAATAAATTGCACTTGCGTCCGTCGTGTTTTGCAAATAAAAGAACCTGAATACTGCGTGTTATCGACGAAAGGTCTAAATAAATTCGAATATGTACTTATTTGTTGCTTATGTCTGACGATATCATCATCAGCCTTACTCGATATACCTACCTACCTATAAAGAATGTTACATTGTTTCTTCGATCCTATAAGTTTAATATGAAAGAAAGAAAACAAACTGCGTGTACGAATTGCTCGTCAGATATCTTTTAAATTTTAATCCATACAGGCCGCTCACGATTACTTTTTATTTTTATAATCAAGAAACAATCGAGAATCGAGGCTTAACGAGCAATTACGTTTTGACCATCGTTGCAGTTGTGCGCGATGCAGGCTGGGCATCAATTAAATCACCGGACGAAACGTTCCTTGTGTTATGAATATTCACATGCGCTGAGTCGAGACGAAGGCGAGGGCCGAGACCGAGGTCCGCCCTACCACGGCCGCGAAAAATAAAACACATGCAGGTGGCAGATTCAATAGCCTCCCATTAGAAGCCATTATATGCCAATAAATAATGTAAGGGAGACAGTCGGGCTATTCGTTCATAGACGGAGCCGTAACTCATATCTCTGTAATGATCCCCATAACAGAAATAACAACGGACAGGGAGTTATGTGTTACCAACGAAACGAGATCACTTAAAGCAAACATAAAAAAAGTCTGAACGTATCGTTTCCTTGACAATATTGATTTTATATTTATTCCGAGGGATTGCAAACCCGCAAAACGGGATCCCGAAATCCCGCGGGACCCCGCTGCTTTTATTAACCTGCTGGATCCCGCACCTTCAAATTATACTAAATTTAGCGCTAAAACTTTCGCGTAAATCGCGTGTAGTACGAGTGCGACGTTGCCGTTCCGGACAATATCCTTAACGCTATAAGTAGAATTAGAAAAACAGCTTCAACAAGAAAAAAAAAATATTTAAGAAAAAACTAGACAACAAGCAAAAGGACTACTATAAGAAAATTTTTAAGAAACAAATGACGTTCTTTGAGTCCGATGATATCAGTCCCCCTAGCCAAGTTACAACCGTTTCGTTTCGATTTTCTTTTCGTCGATCGCCTCGAGTCGGCCACGTCTCCGATTCCTTCATTCTGACGTCATCTCAACGCTCAGTCACGTAGTAAGAACAAAGGAATAGGAGGCGTGGCCGACTCGAGGCGATTAACGAAAAGAGAATCGAAACGAAATAGTTGTAACTTGGCTAGGGAGGCAGAGGAGAGTAGTTGACGCTCGCCTATGAATATATCCTGACGGTTCAGCGTACTAGCATAGAAGCCGAGAGAGCGTTTTCAGCATCAGGACATATATTATATGTAGTTTATTCAGAAGCAGGTTCGGAGATGATACAATAAATGAAAATTTCCTTCTTAAGAGCGTATTTTCAAAAGTTATCACCTTAGGTTTCTATCATAGTAATAGCATCTAAGAGAAAGTTGTGATTTGATTATTATTCATTATATGAATAAGACTGAATTAAAAATATAAAACTGTTGTTAGGAATAAGGATCAAATAAAAAACGATTAGAAAACAGATTATCTACTAATTACGTATACTGAATTAACAGAAAGTTTAATAAAAATTGATTTTTACACAAAAAATTTGTACTTTCAATTTGATGTATAACATAATTTCAAAGATACGGGAACCCGAGGGATCCGCGCGGGATTAAGTAATCCCGCATATCAATCCCGCGGGATTGAATGATCTGCGGGATTGCAATATTTACTTTCCACTGTAGCTTAAGTAATTAGCTTAATTTCTTCGGCTTCTGTCGCAAGATTCATAAGCATCGATTACCATAATAATATCATATTAATTGGCAATCCGGCTCGGTGCTTGCACTTTCAAGTTGTTAAACAACCTCACATAGCCTTGTCAATACCCATGGGTATATTCTAAAGTATCTCAATAATGTATCGTTACTATGCTGAGGTTCAAAGTTTCATATTTTGTAGTACATATGATTTTTTTTTCAGATCCTTGTCATTTTCATTGAATTATATTTTATAAAACTTTGTAATAGAACCTGGCATCAATTTATAAAGGCAGTAAAATGATGATGGACCCATCTTTTAAATTATAAAAGGGGTAATCGAAAGCCGATGCCATCGACGAATTAATTATTGTCACTTAAGGCAGTGATGGGCGCAAAGACAGGTCGTTTCAACGTGTGAGGACAAGATTATTATATCATGATTGGTGCGTTAATATTATATTTCCTTAAGCGGCGATGATGCGGTCTCCCACGAGTACCGAGAGCGGGCACGGTGTCAATTTCCATTAATACGGCCATTATCGTGGCCGGTGCATAAATCGCTCGCAGCATCGACCACCGGCTGGATATTCGACGTCACGTAAAAACACGCGTGCAGCATGCAAACTACAGTTACTTACTCACTATTCAGAATATTCGTAGAAGTTATCAAAGAGAAATCAGCTAATTTCGAGATTGTTGTCAATTATTATTGTTTCGTCGAATTCGGTGTGGTGCAAAATGGTGAGGTACATGCACGCAGTTAATAGCAACCCCGGTTAGATTGAACTACATGAAGATTTATTCATAAGAGCAAAACTGGTAAAACAAATATTTCAGGGAGACTTTTGGTCTGTGGTTTAATTAGCTTTTGAGTACAGTCATATATTGTTGACTAACTGTTGCCCGCGACTTCGTACGCGTCAAGTTCGTAAAACTGAGCTTAATCACAAATTTCATAATAATACGTTACTTACAATGTCATGCGTAAAAATAGCCGATTCCTAAAATAAGAATCCAAAAATCAAACAAGGATAATTATGGAAAGTTTATTAATAATGTGTATTATTAAAGAATGACGTCAAGAGTGCCAAGCAAATCGCTAAATATATATGTACACGCATCACAAATGTATCCCACGTGATCGGACAAAAGTACCTCACAATTAACAAAAATAGTAAAAAAGTTTATGTTGACTCGTCGTAGTCATCTTATATTTCAACGCTCACCCACGGTTTGGCTTCGTCATAAAACATCATTAGCAGGATAGATATTTTATGCGAGTCAATCACGCACTACAGTCACACTTACATAGCTATTTGCATATGATCTGTGGCCTATGTCACCGTATGCTACGTATTCGGCGCCTTTCTTTAGCATTTGCTCTAAAAGAATGATGATTAGTTAATTTCTGGGGTTCAAAAATATACCTATAGTGTAAATGCTACCGAACTTTCTCGAAAGACCAACTGACAGAGTTCGGTAGCATTTCTATCGATCTTTTTTGGTTGGTCCTTGTCATCAGTATTGAAAGACGCGACGCGAATTTTTCCTTATAGTACTTATTTGTATACTTATAATTTTCAGTTTTCTATACTCTCGCAGTAATAATTTACTTCATCTAACAAATGTAGGTGGTACATAGAAAATTTCATGAAAGTCAAATATCTGCCTTTATGAGAAATGTTCCTTCTTTGACCTTTTTAACTAAGGAGTGGGCGTTGACATTTGGTATTTAATTTGGTTATTAGGATGCGCTAACAGGCCACCGATTTTGTGAGGTGAGAAAAAATTATGCTTTCGTTGAATAAATTATATAAACAATAAAAAAGTTTTGATTAAAATTAGAGTTTTATGACACAGTCGTGAATAGGAAATTGGATTTTGAATTGGACCATAATTTATTGCATGTCATTTCTTATTATCGCTAAGGTCTAACTTAATCCCCATGTCATTCGATAATTTTATTTATGGTTAGTTATGCTGATTAATGTACCTATTGCACTTGAAAACAGGCAAGGATATGCGTGTTTATTTTTTACTAAATTTCCTCATTGGCATTAGTTTCAAAAATGTGTTTACTATGTCGTCGCACTGGACAAATTATTTGTACATTTGTACCTAATAAACAAGCGGTGAAATATCAGGCGAGTGAGTTGGTGAAACACGTGAAACAATCATGTTGTATGCAGAACTACTACTTGTGCTGGACTCGAGCCAAGTGTTGTGGTCGTTTGAGTATTTTTAGGTAATAATCACCTCGTAATTTTGATTGCAACAATGTTTCAGCATTGGATATGCTCAGTAAACTGTCTTGTCTCTCCAAATTGTATTTAATGTTATTTTGTCTATACTTTAAGGGTTATCTAAAATATCTTAGGAGAAAATTACTTTATTATTTTCTCGTATACTTGTTATTAATGAGCTGCTATAATAGCAGTGTTGGCAGCAATAAAATATGATACTTCGATTTGTACGTGGTCAACAAAATATATATTTCTCACAAGTAACGCGGTGCGGTGTCTATAAAATTGAGATGTATCATTTCCCATATTTTTGTAATAAATTATATTAATTTATGATGGAGACAAGTGTCATATATTTTGCGTTTAAGAATAATTTAATCTGTTTAGATAGCATTGGAATGTCGCGAGGTGAATCTGTTAGTGTTTGGGTGTTGGTCTGTATCGCGTGCAGCGTGTACGGACGTTGGGTGATGGATGACTGCAGCGGGCAGGAGTGTCGCGCGCCTGTCGCAACACAATGCGACCATGTCCGCTAGATTGATTAGCTCTGTAGCCCGGCCCGCGGCCCGCGGTCCGCGCAGACACACGGCTACAACGCGGCGTTTAAACGCTAGGTACTTGACTATTAACTCGGCGTGTTTTCACAGTTTCTGGTAAAAATTTCATCAATAATATTCGTATATTTTACCACAAACCTTGCCTTCAATCAACGGTGTTATTTCAAACGTGAATATTATTTAAAATTGAATGCCCAAAGTACCTCAGTAAATATGTCTTCGCAATGTAAATATGCTGCGATTTGAAATCCGATCAACAATCTAGAAGTTCCTTTTAACAATGTAACCAATTTTATCGGTTACCACCACAATAAAATACGTAAAGTAACGTTACAGAGTAGTTTTGTCCGTGTTCACTGGTCGCGTTTAGAACGCGCTGTTTATGGGTGTCACGTCAATCGCTGTCGACCGATTCCAATTAAAACGTAGCACCACATCAAACCAGTTCCAGCTTTCTGGAGCTACTGATGTACGCGATGCGGCGGCGGAGTGAGCGCGCTAATCGTATGCATTCATTTAAATCTATTTAGGTAAACAACCGTGACACGTCGAGCCTAGGGAATGCGCTCTCGGAGTAATGAGTTACCAAAACGGTGCCTCTACTCGCAATGTTATCCTCAGTTATTTGCGTTACTCTTATCCACATAATGCAGTAATTATTGATAGTATCGAATGGCTATTCGGGGTAATTTAATGTAACATGTATTGTAATAATCTGCCCGAGTTGGATTGCGGTGCGTATAAATTATGGAGTTCACTCGGCGATATTGTGTTTCATGTCCGGCGGTTTAGACACGGGCCGGGTATATCTGCGTGAAAAGGGCGAAATATTGCAGAAATTTCAAAGGCGACAGGACAGCGTTCGATTCGTCGCGGTGTAGGATTTCATTGCGCTATATCGACCTCGAGCGCCGGACTCACGTGCTTACGACAAGCTCTTACCGCCGCGACGTTTATTGTACGCAATGTTTTTGTGTAAATCGTGCTTATTAAAATTAGACCCCCTTCACATCGGTCGTTTTATACGACCGAGTGTTTAATTTACAACTCTATTATAAGTGGATTCCAGATTATTACCTACTCCATCCGCGTCGTTAGAATTTAACTGCCCGCTGTTAAACTAAAGAATTTCTACCATTTTATATTGTTTATATACCTACATTATCGTTGAATTTTGCTTATTTACCAATTATAACTAATTGCAGAAGTGCATAGATGTTTATAACGTCGGGAGCAAAAGGTAGCGTATGTCTTTAGTATCGGTAGGCAAATATCGGATCGAGAGATGGTATCCGTACTATTGTTAATCCGGTAATTTGAATTTATTGCACCATGAATAAATGGTCCGGTGCTTGGAGCGAGGCTATCGGGCAACACATCGACACACCGCCGCAGCGAGGCTGCTACCGCCGCTGCGCCTGCGACTGCGATGCGACACACACCTGCATTCAATCTGACACGCCAATACACCTGAATAACGGATTCCGTGGCTTGTTTACTTCTTGCTCTCCTAGTGACTACATGACCCGTACTCGAACTCGTACAAACAATTTTGGCGGTTTTGTTTACAAATGTAGGTTAGATACTTGTTGATTTTCGTTAACAAACAATTTTCAACATCTTGTAAGTGTATAAGCAGTTAAAGAAAAATCGATCCAATTTAAAACTAAATAAGGGTCGACGATAATCAAGCATCATGTGAGTCAGCGGTAGTTGTGTGCAGAGAACTAATCTTGCTTATTCCTTGTTTGAGATGTGATTGTTTCTCCTTAATAGGCGAGCCGGTCTAATCGGTACATCCTCGATGCTGGGATGCTGGCCGTGTCCGAGTGCCTGCGTTAATTAGACTCCGATTGCATTCTACTGAGCCGAACACATGCTGGTTTTAGAGGTCACTTCTTGTTCTACAGATAATACGCAGATACCGCAATATTTCAGCCGTGTAACATTATCCCAATCGCGTAACTGCCGATACATACACAACGGTATTAAGTCCTGACCGGCGACCTGCCCGATGAGGTGTGGACCGGCAATCAGGAATCATTATTTACGGACAGCTATTATCACCTCATGGCTTTTCTGGTTTATTATCGGCATTGCTCGTTATGTTGTCCTGCGACGGATAAATTATGCTATTAAGTTAGCAGATTGACAAAGTTATTTATGACATTAAGTGAGAGCGGGCTGAGTGGTGACCGCTAGTGCCGTCGTCGGGGGCGGTACTATTGGTCCCTCACTCGCTTCATTTTCACTTGGATAATTCTTGATTCATTTAGCTTTTCTAGTGAAATGAGGATTAAGTGTTGGAAAGTGAAACTCGTGTGAGGCTGAGCATTCGTAGTATCGCCGTCAGACGGGTTTTGCGTTCACAGATAACTTGCAAGCGTTCTGCTGCGATAGTTGTCGCACAATGTACGATTCGCGTCATTGATATAGCATTATACTGAAATTAAATGTCTAATCTTTTAAACTGTTACTTAGGTGAGTAGAGACGTTTGATTTGTGATACGGAAAAATAAATAGGTGTTAAGTATTCATGTTTGATTACAAAAAGGACTCAGTCATTTTTAGTTCGTTCATAATAAATTTATTAGTAGGTACGTTGATAAAGACGAAATTGACACTGATACTCCAATCTTGCTACAAAAACAAACTGTATATATATTATGTTGTGTTGATAATGACGAAAATAGTACATTTTGATACAAGTTCAGGAAGTTTGTCATTGCGACCGAGGTGGAATTCGCACGATGAGTGATAAATTTGCACTTGTATCAAACGACTTTTTTCAATACATTTACGAAGAAATGAATAAACGGGGGTTGACCGGCGACTTGTGGGGGTCGACGCGCGTTCAGTCTGAAACCATAAATATAATAACATTGTGGCGGGGGAGAGCACGCGCACTTTTCTGCACTTGTGCGGAAAACAGTCTATTGCGTGCCTAAAAGCGGTGGGATAAGAACGGGTTTTCGAGTAAGTGTATTGAAAATGCTACTAGTGCGATGTCAAAAGTTAAAGTAAGGCGATGTAGGTACCTAGTTTGCAAAACATAAAGGTTATGATCCTTATTTCTTAGGAATCTTTGATATGGGGTCTCAGCTGCAAAATACGGAGTAATGTGAGAACACCCTAATAAGAAATAACATCAGGTAGGTATGCGTACGAACATTCAATACTTATGACGACATTAAAGGAAAATATCACTAAAACAACTTTTACTGCTAGTCTCATTTGCATAAATGTATTTTGATCGTTATTTTACTGGCCGTACTTCAGTTTCTAGTGTTTAGCATTTTGCTTATATTTGCAGATTACAATACTATTCGTAATAACATATCATTCATATTGGAGAAGAGGAGTTTCATTATTTTTATTTATATGCAGCATTTGCAGACGAGTACCAAAAAGACATTTTTTGTTGAACTAATGTAGAAATGGAGGTATAATAAATTACAAAATATTTAAAAAATACGCTTACTCGAAAACTGACTTATCGCATTACGATAAGTTTCAACATGCCATGTATATCACCCTCGTGTTTTTTTTTTATTTATCACCACAGTTTTTTGCTTTCCTAGTTTGTCACGGTCAACTGTGATTTTTTTTAAAGCAAAGAAGCGGATATTTTTAAGGTTTTAATATTTAGTGAAAATTTAAATCGTATTTATGAACAGAGTATCATAAATAAATATGATTATGTACACAATAATTTCTTATTACCAACAAATTAACAATTATATGTGTTCTAAATTCAAAAATATTTGAATTTCTATTTTTGTTATTAGGTTGTATAACGGTTTGATACCTTTGCTTCTCTTTCAACTTGCAAAGGAAAAGCGCGGGAAAAAAAGTGTATTAAACACTACTAACTTATTCATTTGTGTTATTTGTGAAAAAAATCTACGCCGTCAGATATTACGATTGAATTGCAAAAAAATATTTTTTTGGTGACGTAACTACAAATTTACAGTTTTCAGATTTTTGCCTTTACTTGTGCTATGAGACCTTACTTCATGCCAAATTTCAGGATTCTAGGTCAACGGGAAGTACTTACCCTATAATTTTTGATTCCCTTGTGTCAATATACTTTTTTTTCTTGTTAACTCAGAAGTTTGATTCTTTCACAGCTTCATGGGACTACAAACTTGAGTAATTATATATAATAGTAATTTCAAGTCGATATTTTCACCCGAGGTAAAGGGACTTCATATACAGACAGACAGGCAGACGGACGACAAAGTGATCCTGCAAGGGTTCCATTTTTTTCCTTTTAGGTATGGAACCCAAAAAATCAATGATAAGTGGTGCGGAGTACGAACCATAATATATTTTATTAAATATAATAATATCCTACTTACTTTAGGGAAGATATAAGTTCGATGTACAAGAAGAAAGTGAGAAAAAAAATCTAGGTTGGGAACTGTTAAATCAGTTTAAAGAATCAATTCCTATGCTAGTCAATTTCAAAACAATATTATTTACTCAAATCAACTAAAGAAGAGAAAATCATAGAATAGATTATTTTTTTTATTAGTTTGCGTTTAGGGCTTGAGCCAGATTTATTGCGACTGAGTGTCTGTAACTAAATCTATACACAACACATATCATATGTTCTCTGCATCTATATAGATAAAAGCGAAATACCACTCACTGATTAATCACGAAATCTCAGAAACTGTAACAACTAAAAACTTAAAATTTGGCAGGTAGGTTCCTTATAGGGTTTGTATAGAGAAACCTACTTTTACGCGTGTGAAACTGCTGGCAGAAGTTAGTTAATTATAAAACAAAGTCGTTTTTAGCATTTGCCTGTTTATAGACTCGATCCTCCTAAAACACGCAATGGATTTGAAAGCGATTTTCACCGTTAGTTAGATCATTTTTCGTGGGAGATTTATGAATTAAGCTTTTGTGTAAGAAAAAAAAATAAGAATATTTAGAAACTAATAATCTCCTAAAAAATCAAACTTTATAGCTTACGTAGGTATTTTTTTTTGGTTTTGGTCCCAAGATTTTGTGGGTTATTGATTGTTGGTGAATTTAAAGGAGTTACTTAATTTTTTTTATTGAATTCATAGAGAAAGTAATGGAAAATAAGGATAACAAGGAAAACAAGAAAAACAAGGAACACAAGGAAAACGAGGAAAATAAGGGAAACAAGGAAAATAAGGGAAACAAGGAAAACAAGGAAAACAAGGATAACAAGGAAAACAAGGAAAACAAGGAAAACAAGGAAAACAAGGAAAAAAAGGAAAAAAAGGAAAACAAGGAAAACAAGGAAAACAAGGAAAACAAGGAAAACAAGGAAAACAAGGAAAACAAGGAAAACAAAGAAAACAAGGAAAACAAGGAAAACAAGGAAAACAAGGAAAACAAGGAAAACAAGGAAAACAAGGAAAATAAGGAAAACAAGGAAAACAAGGAAAACAAGGAAAACAAGGAAAACAAGGAAAACAAGGAAAACCAGGAAAACAAGGAAAACAAGGAAAACAAGGAAAACAAGGAAAACAAGGAAAACAAGGAAAACAAGGAAGACAAGGAAAACAAGGGAAACAAGGAAAACAAGGAAGACAAGGAAAACAAGGGAAACAAGGAAAATAAGGTGTTCTATCTCGTTAGGTTAGTTCAGGTAATTTATTAATACATTCTGCTCAATTTTTCAATTGCACTTTAATTTCACTTGCACCATAGACCACAGACTATACAACAGAGAGCTGGTGTGCCTTATAATCTACAAAATTAAGAAAGGTAAAAAACATTATCCTTGATTTCTAGAATGGGCAATTTTTAAAACCCAAAATGTTAAAGTCCACATTTTGGGTCATCTATACCATATAAGGGATAGTTGTCTAATCCATATAAATTGCATTTGGGATACATATCCCACTGAGAAATAGGACATGTCTTGTATCATGCAGAAATTTTGATCGCACTTTGGTTTCACATGCAATCGCACAAAATCATGCATTGTCAACTTACTGGTAGGTGGAGAGTTCCTCAAGAGATAAATAAAATAGCATGCGTTCCAATTATACCAATGGGGCGTCTCCAGTCGCCGCGACAGTTCCCGGGTGTCGAGAATCACAGAGCAATCCCCGTTTACCGTGGGCTTGAGGACGATAAGAAATGGATCCTGTAAAGATTGAGCCCGAGTTGTCGATGGCACGTAGTATTTCACGCGCCCCTCAAAGAAATGTTATCAAAACCGTACAGGCCCATGAGACTTAATGCCCGCTAGAGTCACGGGGCATTTCTGAAAGGGTTTCCCGTTTCAGAAATGTCCTGAATCTCTAGCGAGCGTGGTACTAGAACGCAAAGGGTAACTGAAGGATACAGGTAGGTTTTAGACAGTAAGTCTGATGTCGCGCCACTCTAGAGCGGGAGAAGTCGTTGGATGATGTACCACTTCAAAAAAGGTTGGTTTTTTCGGTCGGAAAGTCATCAGGCATCAGTCAGGTGGAGCGGGAGATAGTTTCAGACTTTTACTGGCTAAAAACTCACTCCTGTTCCTTCGTTGCTTTACTATCTAGGTTTTAACCCTATAATATATGTAGTTATAATTTTGATAATGCCCTAAAGTCCATAGGTGGGATATTCAAGTAAACCATCCAGCTCAATTAAAACAATTATTTGAACTACAACAATCACAATGCGTACGGTCTGAATAAATTCAAACTGCGGCGCCCCGCGAGAGTTGCGCCTGCGACCGAGTGTCACCCGCCGTCATACCCGTAATACACACGTCAAGCGATTGATATCGATACAGCCACCATCAGATCGCATGCCATGTCACTCTATAAAACATAAATTAATTGCCAAGTGGAATGTAATTTGTAGTGTGCTCCTTAACGAGCCTTGATTGAGATGTGAACGCCGATCTGGGACTAATAAGCACTCAATATCTCAGTGACGTTTCCTTTGGTATTGCAGTGACATTTTTATTTATGTAGTAGTATTGGCTTTGTAGCTAATGAGGTGACGTGATCTTACTGTGATATAATTTACTTTTATAATTATAATATAATTGCTACTGGTTCTGAATGCCTGCTACTAACAGTTTGTATATACATTTTATCTGTTGGACTGTCTGTGCGTGTATTTATGCATTAATGTTGTTATGCTGGTTTATTATGATCGGCTGTCATCGAACTATCTATGTCAGTTTTGTTTGACGTTTCGAATGTGACTATCAATTTTTTTGTGTAAATCGCTGATCGACTTACGCTGATCTATATATTTTATACTTTTTCATTTCTAATCTTACTTTTCTCTTACGTATTTCTTATCGTAATGAAGTTACTCTTTTTTCACCAAATACATATACATATACGTTTCAAAACCCCACTTATTGCTATAATACTATTATTTACTCATTTTTTTCTCTATAGTTGTATCAAATGAAACAGCTGTTATTCATACATTTTATTCGTAATTGAGATACCTACTGTGAATAATTATATGATTACTTACTATTGCTAGATACGGATGAAATTGTGGGAATAACTTGTCTATATAAATGCGTTTTCTGAGAAAATGGCCTCCCGGAGCTGAGTACAGTGGAAAAAATTAAAAGATTTATGATTAACCTTTGACGCGTTTAGACCTATTTAAATATCAGGATTTTTTATACTGACATATTTTTACCTGACGCCCCCACAAGGGTTTTTTAAGGGTAGAATTTATTTTAAGGTAGTCTTTTCGGGTGTTTTGGTCTGTTATATTGCAGGGTTTTAAGTTTTTAGGGTTCCGTACCCAAAGGGTAAAACGGGACCCCAAGACTCCGCTCCGCGTTTGTCTATCTGTCTGTTCGTCTGTCACCAGACTGTATCTCATAAACCGTGATAGAAAGTCGAAATTTTCATAGATGATGTATTTCGGTTGCCGTTATAACAACAAATACTAAAAAACAGTATGAAATAAATAATCAAAGGGAATCATCTAATGACTTCTACCACTCTAGGGTCGAACAGGAGGACATGTCAGACTTGTACTGACTAAAAGTACACCTAAGCTCCTTTTAAGTCAGGCAAAGCCTACCGTCCTATGTTGACGTCATCTTAACGCTCAGTCACGTGGTCAGAACAAAGGAATCGGACGCGTGGCCTACTCGAGCCGTTCGACGCAAACGAAACGATCGTAACTTGGCTAGGGGGGCTGGTTTACCTTTCAGAAGATATGTTTTGTGTTTGCAATAAAGAATGAGAATATGAAAAGGGTTCTATTAGCAGCACACGGCATTTCTACAACTGCCTTTTTTTTCGGACAAATATGATGGTACAATGGTGCCACGTGCTATCGCATCGTACCATGGTAATAATCGATACCGTGGGTAAGTTGCAGAAAGACATAATTATGTATTACTCCATTAATACTTCTGTCCATTAGCACATGTGTATGAGGGTTTTTGCTAATTATTAGGTACCAATAGTAACCAGCGTTGGCTTCACACGGGTGCAAATTATACACACAAAGTTTCTTTGTTTCACTTCTGAGGGAACAGACATCTTCACGTTTAAGTCGCCGAGACCCCGACCCCGAGTATCAGGTACCGCAGGCGCGGGCTTGCTGACAACGAACAAAGGGTAGTTCGCCGTTCGGCCATCCGGTAACCGTTCGAACCGTACCCGAGTCGTCGACGGCACGTATTGTTCACTGTGTCTCAAAGAAATGACAGTAAAACCGAAGTCTACTACTAGGGCCATGGGTCGACTTGCGAAAGGGTTAGGTACTCGTGATCCTAGAATGCAAAGGGCGACTGAAGGGACATTGGTGTGGTTTTAGTCAGTAAATGTCTGACACGTCCTCGCGCTCCGACCTAGAGCGAGAGGTTAGATGATTTTCCCACCTTAAAAAAACCTTCTCCGTTTATTGCTTCTTTTATAGAAGCTCGTACACATGAGTGGTATGTGGTCAACGGCAGAGGTAACTGCAGCCGTCGACACGGGGCGGCGTGCAGCCGTCGAAATTCCAACTTTGAAGATCAGCAGAAGCCGTCGTGTGTGTCAAGTGTCACTATAGGTCGACGGCAGCCGTCGATATTCCAGCTTTGAAGATCAGTGGCAGCCGCCGTCGTGGGTGTCAAGTGTCACTATAGGTCGACGGCAGCCGTCGACATTCCAACTTTGAAGATCAGAGGCAGCCGTCGTGTGTGTCAAGTGTCACTATAGGTCGACGGCAGCCGTTAATATTCCAGCTTTGAAGATCAGTGGCAGCCGCCGTCGTGGGTGTCAAGTGTCACTATAGGTCGACGGCAGCCGTCGACATTCCAACTTTGAAGATCAGCGGCAGCCGTCGTGTGTGTCAAGTGTCACTATAGTTTGACGGCAGCCATCGGCATTCCAACTTTGAAGATCAATGGCAGCGGTCGTGGGTGTCAAGTGTCAGTATCAGTCGACGGCTGCCGCAACTGCGCGTCGCCCCGTGTCGACGGATGCAGTTACTCTGCCGTTGGCAACATGCCGCTTGTGTGTATGAGCTCTTAGTGCAAACCGCATCAAGATCCGTTTCTCATAAACAAACAGATGCAGAAAGCGACTTTGTTTTAAACTGTGAAGAAGTTTTCAACTATCCGATTATGTTGTCTAATTTTCGGAGTAAACTAATTTTACTCATACTACCATGAAACGATGTCAATCGCAGTTACATTGCATCATTTCATTTGTAGTTATTGCTTTCAACTTCGACCTGCCAATCAGAAAAAGGTCGTAACATACAAGCAATGGCCTATTAGATTAATGTATTACACCATAAGTGTCATTACAAGTATCGACACCAATAAATATTACGATGCATTCCTAAACTTTATGTCGGATCAAAAATGTCGTTCTCAATAAATTATAAAATATATTATTACGAATTAGAAAGCACAGCTATTAAGTGGCCCTGATGTAATAAGGTAGAGGAATAGGGACTCTCGTGTCGTGATAAGGTCAATCATAAACGGAGTATTGAGTTTCATATTGCCTAATTTTTGTGACAGCCATTATACTTGTTAAGGGCAAGTTCTTTGGATAATTAAACTCAGTTGATTAAAAATATAATAGTCTTACGTTAACATAATCTCCTTCCTCGTGGGGGCGATCCATGGCAACGACCTCTCACGCAGGGCCCTGGTACAGGCCATGGTCCGGAGCGAGGAGGAATGGCAGGCGGTCGCCTCCTTCTGCGAAGCAGTAGGTAATGCTAGCGAGGGAGGCGGCCGCAAGCGAGAGGGAGCGGCCCCCTTAGCGGTTTATAGCACATATTTTGACATTCGCAAGGGAATCACACCCTACAAGGGACTTCTTGGTTTCAAGACATTGTTTTTGTCACGAAAAACAATTTCAGAACTTACTACTTATATATTTTGGGAGGCTTACATATCTAAAGCTGTACCTTTGTTCGTCATCAAATAATAACATAAAAGTAGAATACGAATGTTATCAAGTTGTATTAGCAGACACATTTTTCTTGATATATTTTTGATTACATTCAATAAATATATTTATCAAACATACATCCATAACGAAGGACAGCCAAACAACACGTTAGCCAGAGATTAAAATAATAAAGAAGTAGTAGGCTGGTCGGTTATTCATACAGATAGGATTTTATTAATTGGCCCGAGTTTCAAAGTACAATATTATTATGCGTTGAGAAATTACAACGTCGCGTTTGAGGCGTGTTCGCCTTAATCATTAATGTTTTGATACTTATTAAGTTAAGTATTGGTACATCACTAATGAAACAAGATACCGCCTTGTCGCGGGCAAAGCCGGATGTTTTTCTGTTTTATGTACAACGTTATCTAGTTATCAGTACACCAGGTTGAACACCTTAAAAAGTAATGAATTAGTTGCAACAGCCTTGCTTACTAAAAATGTGGACGTACTTAGAGAGAAAGAGTTTGAGTATGTAGTAGTAGAGTAGACCATTGTACGTGAGCCATGGCGGTCAAAAGCTTTGGTGGGCTTATTCCAACCAGCCCACCTCTCTCCAAAAATTGATAAGGCCTCTCAGGTTTATAGGGCGCCTGTGAGTGTGTATTGGGGATTTTAAGATTCGTGTGTATGTATCTGTGACACCGGTGCAGGCAAGGAGCACACGCGCAATTGTCTCCTCCCACTCCCAGCATGCTCTGCACAGGGGACTGTCTGTGTGGAAGTGCTTATTCAGTGTGCAGTGTCCGGTGATGGTCCTCGCCACCAGGCGCAGGGTGCCTCTGTCCAGTCGCATGAGATTTTTGGTAAGGGCTTTGTTGAGGTTTGGTACTTATGAATTCTTCATGGCTTCATACAAAAAGTACAACAGGTTTCCTAAGTCATATTCATACGGTTAAGCATATTCTACTGATGTGGGATTGTTCAGAATAGTCACCGTGGCTTTGGAACGCAAAGAGCAACTGATGGAATACGGGTGGGTTTTGTTCCGTAAAAGCTTGACACTCTCTCTCGCACCACTCAGAGCGGGAGAAGTAATTTGATGATTTCTTGCCTCAAAAACAAAAGAAAAGCATAGTCTTTCTATCTTTGTACAAGCATATTCACGTTTGAAAGGTACGGAAAATCAATTTCGTCGCTGAAAAAAAAAGAGTCAGTGTCCGTATCTTTCCGTTTGGCAAAGAATAACTTCACCTACGCTGTCTAGAACTTTATTAGAATCGGAAGACACAGCCAGCGGAGACCAGCCCACGGATGCTTCATATAGAATCCAAACAATACCTACTGTTCTTGGAAAAATGTATTTATTTAATCTAGAATGTTATACTTATAGTTCGTGTATTCTTCGTGATTTGTGTGTGTGTTGTTCGTGTATGTTTGACTTTTATTAAAAAAAGCCTCTGAACTTTAATAGTGTGCAAGTTCTGTAGTAAGGGCATAGTATACGTGGGACACTCAGAAAGTTTTGAGAAACTAAAAAACTGACTTCTATGGATATTTTTTATTAAATCTTTTTAAAGAACTCTCCACTAGCCTCTATAAAAAAAAATTCGTGGTTCTGGACCAAGTTTCATAACATTTTTTCCAGTCCAACGCAGACATCTCTTCCACGGCCTTCTGAAACGCTGCTAGCACGTCTTCCGGCGATGAAAACTGTATCCCTTTCAGCTGATTTTTTATATTACGGAATAAAAAGAAGTCAGATCAGGACTGTAAGGAGGGTGACACAAGACTCTGACCGGTGTGGTGTCCAGAAAGTCCCTCGTTTTGAGCGTTGAGTGCGCGGGCGCGTTGTCATGGTGAAGCTACTGCTTCACCGCGAGCAAAAGTTCTGGCAGGCATTTTGAGGTATACCATTTGGCGTTGATGCTGCTTTGGTCTCGTAATAGAATTGAAATCAGATACTTACCCCATCAAAGTGAATAAACTAGCGATCAAAATTTTCTCTACGCTTCTCGATCGCTTCACTTTTGTAGGTTTCGTAGGCGTTGGTTCGTTTAAAAAAGCCAAACTGTCGGCTGTTTTGCTTCTGGATCGTATTGATAAATTCAGGATTCGTCACCTGTCACAATGTCGTTAACGCGCCGAGACGAGCCTGCTTCAAATTTTTTAATCATATCACGGCACCATTCCACACGGGCCTGCTTCTGAGCTTCGGTGAGGTTGTGCGGCACCTAGTGGCAAACTATCCTCCTCATGCGAAGGTGCTCGTGTTATTTTGTGAACGCTTCCTGAACCAATCTGTAGTATATGCTGAATCTTTTCGTATGTAATTCGCCAGTTTTCATGAATTAAATTTCTCACTGCCACCACACTTTCTTCCGTGACAGCCGTCATAGGACGACCACTCCTTTGTTCAATCCCCAAAGGAAGGCGACCGCGCTTGAACTCGCTATACCAGCGGTAGATGGTTGCTTTTGAAGGTCCATAAAAGCAATTCGAAGTTGATCAAATGACTCATCAGGTTGTAGGCCACATTTAAAATCGTAGCAAATCCATTTTTAAATGAGACACCATCATTTGATTTGGCTCTCGAAAAAATGTGGAGGGAAATTCTAAATTCGAATAATAGTTTTCTTCTTTTAAATAACCAAGTTTTCAAAATAATTACAAGTGGCCAAAGCCTTAAACATAAAACTTTTTTTCGCAAAACTTTCTGAGTGGCTTGGTGTTATTATCAAAATCATAATAATAATAAACAAATCAAGTATAATACTTGGCTCACAAGGTTGTCGACATGTGGGATGTGGATTCAGCGATCATTGTACCGATAGTCGTGTCAGCCAATGGCTTAATAGCCAATAACCTCGATCAACACCTTAGGAGGCTCTCGTTAGGCGACTGGACTGAAGGGCTTAATTCAGAAAGCGATACGTTTGGACACGGCTCGTATAGTTAGGAGGTTTCTTTCTCTGGAGTCCTGACCGTCGGTAGCATGGACCCTGTTTCCAATACCGGTGGGCTATTATTTTTATATTTTTAAATGTTTTATTTATCATATATAAATATTTCAATTTAAAAATATAATTTATGTGATTTATATGGTAACTGATAAATAAACGAAATAATAATAATATTCCACAACTATCACAAAACGTCGTGTAGTCCCAAGCTAAGCAGAGCTTGTGCTATGCATACTAGACAATTGATAAACATACTTACATATTCCTAAATGTATACATATTATAGAAAAATTACACCCAGACACAAAAAAAATTATCGTGCTCATCACACAAACATTTGTCTTGGGTGGGAATTGAACTCACGACCTCCAGCATAGCTGTCAGGGCCACTGACTACTAGATCAACCCAATCATATATAGCATATGAGTCAGTCATATCAATTCTGATAAACCCTAACACTTCTACAGATTTTTACGGAGTTCCGGTGCATACCTTTTAACTTCAACATCAGAACAGTGCGACTGCAAAGGTACGATTGTCATCAGAACTATGAAAGAAAGAAAGGAGAAGAAAGAAAGAAGGTTTCTTTCTTTCATTGATATTAGAAAAAATATATGATTATTGCATCGTCATTAATTATCAATAGCCTGTACAATATTTGCATAAATTGAATGACATTTTGGGATATAAAAAAACGTTAATAACTTTGCTGTTTATTAATATTATTTATTAAGACTTTATTTCTATCTTAATTGAGTTATCTTATTGCTTGAGGAGTTCCATTGGCCATCTGTGATCTTTTGCATCAGTTACACTTCACCGAATGATACTTTCTCGACGAAAATGTTTGACTTGTTGATGAAAATACTAAAACATGGCTATTCCTCATGAATTTCATCATCAGAACTGGATTTTTGGTAAACAGATGAACAACCTGAAAGTGTATCCTTTTAAACCTAAAAAGAAAATTTCAAAACGATTTATAAAGGCAAAAGTTTTGAGGAAACAAACGTTTTAAAAAAGTGACAACCGAATTGAGACAACTTAATTTTTTTAAATGGTTTAAAAAGTAAATGTTCTAAATATAATAATTATTTTCTTTACTTTTCAATATCGATCGCCAATTTTCTAAGGATCAAGAATTTCAAATCGTATCAATTATCTTTTTTTTTAATTCTTGATCGCTTCGCGCTTGACCGCTATCTCACCTGATGGAAAGCGACGATGCGGTCGACGATGGAGCGCGCTTACCTAGAAGTAACCTATTCACTCTTGACTTAAAGATTGCCGGGTTGTAGCCATCAGGGAACACAGATTCCGGCAAGGAATTCCACGCCTTAGCTGTACGCACAATGAATGTGTGTGTGTGTGTGTATCTATGCAAACAAAACAAATTCATTAATTTTTTGATTGGTTTATAGTTCTTGTGTTTCACTACTACAATATGTATTTTATTACCATATTTCAGAATTACCCCAACAATTTTGTAGTGGTAACCGAATGCCAAAATAAATCACTTTGGGAAGTATCGCAGGCTCGGCGACGAGACGTCACCGGCGGCCGTCGCGCGCGTTCTATACATCTGATAAATATATGTAAATAATTATTAAATATTATCCAAACGGTAGATAGGGTCGTTTAAGCGTCCGTTACGTTATCTGCGTTATTTGTCGTTAACAGTTTTACCGGACAGCGAGTTATCTTGCTGAGTTATGGCACGGACGCGCGCCGGACAGATTCCTCATTTCTTCTCTAGTTTCAACAGTGCGTCCGTCAGCACACAGATAAGTGACACCTGGCGCTGCTGACCATCCGCACTTAATGCTGCGATATCATCGCAGTGACGGAATAACAAATGTTCACTACTCCCAGCAATGTTTATAATTTTTCATCGTGGCTTTCTGAAAAATCTCAGCTGTTCTGGCACGGTACTAACTCTATCGTATATTACATCAATCGTAGTTAATCGTATCGTAATCTTAGTACTTACTCTAAATTTTGAGATCACGGAGTATCCATCAACCTAGCTTTTGAGTTGAGTAATTTGATTTTGATTTAAACCATTAATAGTTACGGTTCTCAAATTCCAGGTCGGCGATAATTTAGAGTACAAGACAACGCAATGGAATAATAATACATATCTTAACTGTCAATAAATTCGATTCAATTTGATTTTAATTCTCCTGAATGACGGAATAATTAAGTCACCTACTTTAGCCAGTTTCATGTTTTGTTTATTGCCGGCTTAAAATATTATCTTGATGTTAAACAATAAATCATAGCTGAGATAGAGATTCGAGCGTATTTGTTGTTTTACGGAAGAAACCTCGCTATTTGTTATCGTTTAATGAAATAATAACGATATTTTTATTTACTGACAGCAAACGTTAAAATTTGTCTGGTTTTGATAAATGTAAAAATAACTATGATATGATACAGGTAAGTTAACTTGCTTGTAAAGTGGCAGTTAGCGGACGCCGCCGCCATCTCAAACGGATATTTTCTTTTTATCGGACTGGTTTACCGGCTGAATATGATTTACGTGAATTATGATGGCAGACATAACGGTCAGCATGTCCATCTTCTAGCAAAATAAAACACTAGGCCCATCTTTGTAAATTACGTATATTTTTACGACGCTCTACATCACGGCATTGAAAGCCTTACATTAAGTGTACGTATCTATCGGACAACGATAAATAATATGAAATAAATAGCGATTTAAACAGAGCACGATACTAGTTTAGTTCAATTTGCAACAGCAGTCAATATTCTTAGTGGGGTGTTATTAGCCACTTGCTGGTACAGCCCGCGGCTGCGCCTGATCTGATTCCAATTCTTTTATGAATAGAAACAGTAATTGCATCAGCCGGGTGCCGCGGAGCCGCCACTGTGCACCAGCTCTTACAAAATAACCGATTCAGAGTTAGATGGCTATCTGCGCTAAGTGTAAAGACCGCATTTTACGCCAGCTCTGGAGCTATCAGTCATCTACACGAATAACTTGATAGGTTATAAATTACTTGTCAAACCGCGACGTCGCGCCCCGCGCTGCCGGCTGCAGCTCTACAAAGTTATCGCGTCTATAACGTCTCCGATATGGCACTCTGAGTGCAACAAATGAAGCAGTTGCATTAAAACTTGTCCGGTGAATATCTGAGCGTAATTAATAGTGAGAGATAAGTCGCAGAGAGCGTCTGCGATACCTCCGCACGGCCGCACGTAATCGACGTTGTCGGGAGCACCGCCATGCGTGCCCTGCTCGCCACCGGCGACCGGCTCCGGCCCTGTATTAATAACAGTCAGCCGATATCAGAGGTGGCCGCACCAAATGGGAAATTAAAAGGCTTTCATGGGATCCACTCATTAGACTGATTTGTATTGGTGAAGTTAGCGGCGCCGCACAAGAAGTTATTAATGACCATTGTAATCGCTTGTCCCCGACATGAGAATCGTTTGTGTGCTCATTTATCGAGTTGCCTCCCTGTTCAGTTTGACAACTTGTGGTTATATTAAATTAGTTCGGCTTTGCGGTGATTGAGCGTAGGCAGCCACAATTTGTTGTTCGTAGGTAACGAGTGCCGTGGTTGTCAGTGATTGTATCGTGGATTGTGCATGCAAGCGTATCAGTGCAGGCTAATTTGTCAATTAGAGAGTCAGAAGTCGCGCAGGGTCGCGGGGCAGTGCTAAAGCGCGTAATAGCGCAATTTGTGCCATCATTGTTCTAAAGTAGCGTCGGCCGTATATCAGTGAAGCAGACGGGAGCAATTGATACAAACGAGCGCGTGTCACGTCTAAATATAATATTAGGAATCACGGCGCGAGCCAGGATATATTAATTTGGAGTGGTTGCTGCATGACGGAGCGCTCAGCACACCGCAGCCAGTAGCCACGCGGGAGTCACACCGCGACACACACCACTGTTATTGTCCACTTACATTTCCTCATTATGTAACCACATTCCTTCAGACAATTGTCTACTTCTGTTAATGTGCTTCATGGTACTTATCATATCCGAAGATGAATTGCTCTTCCAGATTTCTGTCGTTCATCATACCTACTAACCGAGTAAGGCTACTTCTAGCATTGACTAACATTCATAAATATAAATTCGATGTTATTATACCCTATTTATTTAAAGTATCATAATAAGTATCATACAAATATTACAATGACCTTTTACAACTTTATCTTCAAAATATTTTCTCTGGCTCCCTCATAAATCAGACATCATTTTAAACCGTACAAATCATGAGGAGACACCGTAATTCAAGATATGGCAGAGTCTATAGTGGACGGGGACCCTTGCTCTTTGAATATAAGTTTAAATGACGATTTATGAATGAGGTCAGTGCGGTGGCCGGTGAGTGAGGTCGGCTCACTCGGTGTATCAATCGGCGTCGCGCGGGTCCGGGCGAGCGGCCACGCGCGCGGCTCGGCACGCGCCCGCCCGCTTGCCTTCTAACACCACTTAAACAACGGCCGAGATACACTCCAACACTTCCTCATTCATGTGTGCTAGTGCTAACGTGTCGAACACAACATCAATACACAACTCATGATGGAAAATTAACATTGGCACAAGTGACGTCATAGGCGAAATGTTATGAAGCTACTTGTATTGTACTTTCCTCTGTGGGGTCATTTCACGTTTAAGATATGAGCCGAGTCAATTTACTGCAATTAATTTTATGATCTAACGACAATATAAATTGATTCCATGTCACGTTTAGTTCCTGACTGAATGAAATTTATCTTAGAATGTTTCGTAATTAACGTAGATAAAACGCTTGCAGCAAAGAGACACCTCAAAACAACATTGATCATTGCTAATACCATTCAACAATAAATCAGAAAACCAGGTTCAACACCTTGTAATAACAACTTGTTCCCAGTTCACGCTTTTGTACACTCCGCCTGGTTATATATTATACGTTATTTAGAATGCTAGCTATATTTCACAGCGGCCAGTTCGTTCTGGAATCCGTATTGAGGTCATTCTTATCTTATTACCGGACTATAAGTCTTTGGTCTGCGACTCTACTTTTGCATATCTTTTAATCTTAAAGGTTAGAGTTAAATTGAGAATTGACTCCATAAATGCATGAACAGACATCGATACAAGCGTTTCACTTTGGTTAAACATTTTCGTGTATTCTAGTTTAATTGGCATGTTTTCCTGAGGCATGGGCGTTTCTGTTCGTGACTAAATAAGCTGTAATAGTCAGATGAATTTTAATAATGTTTGTATCTAATGAATTCAAACCATTAACTTTTTTTTGAATGATCAGACAAATATTCGGTCAGTGTAGACGCGGAGCGCTTAGTTCATACTGTTCATAGCTCTCTCACATAACTTCATTACGAACTCAATTGAATAAACTGTGATAGGAACGCCGCGCCGAGGCGCTCTGCAAGTTGATTGCTCAAATTTCCTCTTCAACTATCACAAAGATATGGTGAATTTCTAATTGGATAAACGTGTCGTTTCCTATTTAAAGGCGACGGCTGGCTTGGCGTTACCACTTAAGGGTGACCCGTGTAGTTTGGGTAGGGAACCCTGCGGGTCAGCTACGCGGGAGCGTCGCGGGAGGCAGGGAGGGTCCGCAATGGTTGGATGCGCGTACGGCACGCGCGCCGTCATCCCGTGTAATGGCTGCCGCTCCATCTCCTCGTCTGCTTGCCGCTCGTACGCACGCTCAATGACCGTCTAATGAATTATGATTTTACTTTAAAATGCTTCCTGGGTGATTTTCGAGTTTAACCGGAGCTAATCTTATTGTGATTTATAACAGCGAAATCAGAGCGGATATCATTATCTCGATGGATAATGATAAACAATGACAAATTGATTCTCTACCATTAACATAGATAGCGAAATCTAGTTTATTGTGCTCGGATATATCATTATTCGATGGCAGCGAATGGCAGGACGTACTATCGATAAATAATAAAGTTTTCTCTGGCTTTTGACGCTGCACTACCTCCTTGCCTATCTTATGTTATAGTAAGCGTAGCTACTTACATACTATATGGTTGGTTCTGTATGTTTTCAGCAAGAATTTTAATAGTCGGGTTGACGTCAGCTACAAATACTGTACAATCGTATGGAAATAGAAAAGAGGAGCATGAGAAAAAACATTGTTTACTCATGATTCGTCGTATATTTGCGAATGAACTGAAATCGCTCATTGTTGTGAAACGGGATAGTTAAAAATATAAACTGACGAAAAGAAACGCGTAGGCAAATGTAACCTAAATAAACAAAACACATCAATCATCGACAGAATACTAAACGATGAGTAAATTGTTCCGTCAAAAATATAGTTTCTTTATATATTTTCGTCATCTTTTTAAACGCAGGTAATTATAGACGTAATCGTTACTAATCTTTAGTAAATACTTCAATGTTAGTTTAAGATCAAAGCGTCAGCTTATTTTAGACGAATTGTCAGGGAAAACATACGAAAGAATAATTTAGATAGCGCTTGCTCGTGGCGGGCGTAGCGAAATGCGTCGTGGGAATATTACTATTGTCGGTCGTTTTTCATGTTCATTATGGACTTCCAATTTCAGGAAACCCTCATATCAAAAAACTCAAAAGAGGCACGTTTTCTTATTTTTTCTTTTTTGCTAGACAAATATATTTCGTTTTAAGCTGCGGAAAAAAAAGTGTTAATCTTGACTGCTTATATTTTCAAGACTTGGTTGTTCCTGAATCAATTTTCGATAGAAATTACTGTCAAACAACTTTGACCGCTTTTCCCGTATTACTAGCTAACGTTCGTCGGTAAAATTAAGGACAAATTATGGAATGAATCTTAATGCAAAACGTTTTAGTTTTTTTATAACTCAACATAATTTTGAGTAAATTGATAAAATCCTTACATATTATAAAACAAAGTCGCCCACCGCGGCTGTCTGTCTGTATGATAGCGATAAACTCAAAAACTACTGAACGTATTTTCATGCAGTTTTCACTTATAGACAGACTGATTCATGAGGATGGAACATAAAATAAATGCATTTTATAGTAGAAATAAGTCAAATTTGTCAAATATTTCTAACACCTGTGTGAAGATGGGCCAGTTCGCTAGTTTTGCAATAAATTGCAAGCGTGTCGTAGCGTATCTCTTTCTTCTCTATGGTGTCCAACAGTGACCGCGCTTTTGGGCACGTCACGGCCTTAACCTTTATTTTAGATAAAATTATTAATTTAACTGAGCTATGTTGTTTCTCTTCTTACTAATCGTTATGGAAAATAAGTTTCATGTATAGTTTAGTATGTTAAAGAAGTCATTCTCGATCAACTAACCCCCGGTATCTGATTTAAACATTTGAAGTTGAGTATTACTCAAACGCTGCTGAAAATCTGTCAAAATTTGGCATATAAGTCGGGTTTTACACGTACTTAACTCAAAATAGTCAATTCAGAAACCGGCCTTAAGTATCACCACGGCAAGTCAGTACGAGCCTCTCAAAACTCAGTAGGCAGTGATATTCGAATTTCTTTTCTTATTTTATGGAAACGTAAAAGTGTGTAGTGAGCTGGCGTGTCGTAAATCACGCGTCGATGGACGACCGATAGCGCTTCCGTGCGGGGTGCGCGTGCGCAGCTTACACACACACAAACAAATACATGCACGAACGTACACTCACTCAACATCACTCATTTTTCTTTTGGGTTCTAAGCCTTTATGGGGAGTAAAAGTGGCAGAACATTTTTAAGGTGACATGTTTTTGATAGAGGAAAATTAATGTTACAGTATTGCTGAAAATAAGTTTATGTTACCAGTGGGTTAGGTCCTATGATGTTGGTAAAACTTTTAGGATGAAGACAGTTTTTTTTTTTTAGGTGGGAAAGTCATCTAATGACATCACCCGCTTTTGGGCAGTGCGAAAGCGTGTGTCAGACTTTAACTGACTAAAAACCCACTCCTGTTCTTTCGTTGCCTTTCATATCAAGGCTGAGTTTTCCTTACAGAAGCAAACCCTTGGCCATAGTAGGCTTCGACCGTGCTGGGCCCCTACGGTTTGCTAGCTGACATCTCCTTAAGGCATGCGTCGAACAGCCTGTCGACGACTTGGGCTCGGTCCGAACGGCGAGCTACTAGCCGAAAATCAGGATCGGAATCCCGGCGGCGGCTGGGGCGTGAGGGCCGCTCCCTTACGCGTGCTCGTGCAACGTCCTCCTTTAATAGCGTTAGTGCTTCGCAGAAGGAGGCGACAGTCTGCCACTCCTCCTCGATCGAGAGATCGCTGCCGCTGATCGCCCCCACAAGGACACGGCAGTGCTTTGTCCAAGCGGGGCTCACCTCTACCGTGTGCTCCACCGTGTCCTCCGGGCGGTCCACACAGTGGTGACAGATGGTAAGGACGCCGTGAGGTCTTTCCAGCTACTCCTCAAAGAGGGAACATACCGCCATAATTATGGCGTGCCCAGCACTAGGTTGCGACAGTCGCTGTTGCCATTTCACCATGAGATCCCGCCGGCTGTCTGTCCGCCATGCCGCGACTTGTCACGGCAGCGGAGTTTCGTCCCAGCTTTGCATCTCCACGCGCAAATTGTGCATGCGTGCAAGGACTGTTGCCTCCAGAGGATACTGACACATACAATATCATTTCTCTGAAACCACTATGGTACAGATTCTCAGTATGCACAAGCAATGAAATATTTGATACTACCTGTCACCGGCGGTTTCACTCGCGTCTTCGGTTACTGGTCGGATCCGATTGATTTTAGCGTGATATATTTAAGTAGTGGCGGGAGAGCGGTGGATGCGAGACGCACAGGATCGGTCGTTGTGGCGTCGCTTTAGGCAGGCCTATGTCCAACAGTGGATGTGTTTCGGCTGAAATGATGATGTTGATGATGATATTTATGTAGTCTTCCTCGATAAATGGACTATCCAACACTAAAATATTTTTTAAATTCAAACAAGTAGTTTCTGAGAACAGCACTTTCAACCAAAAAAACTCTTTGATTTATATTATTAAGTACAGATTGTGGGAAAAATGCTTAGGTACTTAGTTGAATTGTTGCTCAACTTTTGTTTCCCATCGATACGAGGCTTCACACACACAAGCATATCAAATCAAACGCGTAATCTCGAATGATTTTCCTTAAAATTAGGGTCCTCTACAATTAATCAAACCAGCTTAACGCGCACAACACTATCATTAAAGCTAAATTGACTAAATCCGACGTTTGATTAAGAGAACGTAACGGTGGGTCTAATATTTTCTCTTAATCATATGTTTGTTTTGGTGTTCTGTACTAAATTGAATGTTGAGTTCAACTTTTTGTAATCGATTTGGACTTTTGAACGTTTTACAGATGGCTATATAATATGTATATGATGGCCATATAATAATTGAGGCGTTGTAATTGACTTGTCATATCTATATATATATAAAATCAATGCCATTTTTCGTTGTAATTTTATAACTCAAGAATGGGTTCACCTATCCAAACCAAATGTTTAGGCATTATTCGGACTATTTAGTAGATGGTTTATGTGATGTTTGCACAAAATCGGTCGAGCGGTTCTTCATTTATCACATTATTAGGCGGTACGAAGTTCGCCGAGTCATCTAGTTTGACTATGTAAAGGAATGCTGTAAGATATAAAAATGCAAAGACCTGCAATCCAACTGAATGGATTTTCAAAGAAGGGGAAGATTTAGAAAGCTTAAATAACAAAGTTTACCTATCAAACTTAACCGATGTCAATAACAACAATTTCAAACAAGAAAAAAAATTGAGTAAAGATTTCAACTTTATATGTATTATTTATTTCTATAAATAGCAAAAATATATTTAAAAAGCAAGTTGCCCAAAACCGAGAGGTACATATTTGACCAAAAATTATAAAATAAAGGTACTTATTAATATTATAAATAACAGAACTCATATCTTCACATAGTACAGACAGCAACATCATTGGGTACCCCTGAAGAGGAGGTAACCAGCTGTCGTTGTCCGTAACAATAAAAAAAGAACACTTTTAACCGACTTTGAAAAAAAGGAGGAGGATATCAATTCGGTTGTATGTTTATTTTTTATGTGTGTTACCTCACCTCATAACTCCTTCGTTTATGGACTGATTTGCAAAATTTTTTTTCCTCTTAAAGGATATGCTTCCAGATTGGTACCAATTTTTTTTCAAAATACTGTTTTGATGATGGGATCCATGAGGAATCGAGGGAACTCCTCAAATATAATAAGCAACCATATAGTGATTTTGGTATTTTAATTGAGAACAGACGAAAAAAACTTACCAAAAAAAATAACACCGACTTCCGCGATTAAAGTTATTTTGATCCTTTTAGTGTTTTTTTTTGTGAAGTAGGTTATTTTTCTTGAAAAAAGTTTTTGTAGCTACTAGCTTTTTGTTGATCTGCTATCTCCTCCTAAACCTAAGGAGTGGAACAATTTACCAGCTGTGTTCTTCCCGTTCTATTATAATTTAGGTGTCTTGAAGGTTACAGTGAATAGGCTCCTAATAAACTAGTGCGCCTCACCATCAATGATTGCATCACTGCAGACAAGCAATAGATCGCAGTCAAGCAATAGTTTATATTTAAAAAAAAAACAATAGAAAACGGTTTTGCTCTAAAAACAGTGAAAAAAAAACATCTCGAGGAAACCGGCATGTTCTAAAACCAAAATTTCGAAGACATGTGAAAACCATTAATCCGCAATGAGCCCGCGTGGTGTATTACAGCCCATTCCCTCTCCTAGAGAGGAGGTTTGAGTTCCAGCAATGGGAACGTTTGAAGGTCGATTATACATTTTTGCTTTATATAATATACGTCGGTATAAAGCTGCGGGCGACTCACTAGATCAAAAGTAAACGAATTTTCTTAGATTTCCTCCAAAAAATTGTTGGAAATGTGGCGAGAACTGAAAAAATATTAATAATAAAATAATCAGAAAAAAACTAATTAATAATTACCTAAAAAGTTTATTTGAACTTATATCCGAAGTTATCAGTTTAATGTTACCCGTTTAAAAATATGTCAATTTCATTCATAGATAAAGAGCCAATTTATCTGTTTTTTTTTTTACAACAGTTATAAGTTACTTACAAGGTAGCTATGAAAAAGTGAGTAACCTGGTCATTACAATGTTTAATCTCGAGATTTTTAATAGAAAATGTATGAAGACTCCAAAAGTTGGGCACGCCGTAATCGCGGCGGTAAGTCCCCTCTTTGAGAAGTGGCTGGAGCGGGAACACGGCGTCCTGACCTTCCGCATGACGCAGGTCCTCACCGGACATGACCAGTTCGGGAGGTTCCTGCATCGAATTCAGGCGGAAGAAACGCCCGGATGTCACCATTGTGTAGACCGCCCGAAGGAAACGGTGGAGCATACGGTGGAGGTGTGGCCCGCTTGGGCGGAGCACCGCCGTGTCCTCGTGGAGGCAATTGGCGGCAGCGACTTTTCGCGTCGGGCCCTAGTTCAGGCTATGGTCCGGAGCGAGGAGGAATGTCAGGCGGTCGCCTCCTTCTGCGAAGCAGTAATGCTAGCGAAGGAGGAGGCTGCACGCGTGAGAGAACGTAGGTCCTATCGCCCTAGCCGCCGTAATTCCGACCACGACTACCGGCCACGGTAGACGCGGGCTTGAAGACGTCGAGCAATGGGTGGCTCGTCGTCCGGCTATTCGGTAATTAACCGGACCGAGTCCAGTCGTCAACGGCGCGTAGTGATCCACGCGCTCCTCAAAGAGATGTCAGCAAACCGTAGGGGCCCAGCAGGGCCGATGCCCGCTAGCTAGGACCGCGGAGAATTTCTGAAAAGGAAACTCGTAGTCCTAGAACGCAAAGGGTAATTGAAGGACACAGGTGTGGTTTTAGTCAGTAAAAGTCTGACACGCCCTCTCGCTCCGCCCAGAGCGCGAGAAGCCATTTGGATGATTACCCACTTTAAAAAAAAGCTATGAAAAAGTGAATAACCTGGTCATTACAATGTTTAATCTCGAGATTTTTAATAGAAAATGTATGAAGACTCCAAAAAATAATAATAATAAATTATGATGCGTTTAAATGAAGGTAAACATTTTTGTATCTAATACATATTCCGAAGGGTTTTACAAAAAATCCATTCATTGCAAACGTGTTCCGAGGTTTAAACCTGACGGCACTGACAGCTCGGTAGGCGCAACGGTTGAGCAATTGGCTGGTGCGTTGCGTGCTATGGGTTTGATTCCCGCACGTAAAAAATATTTGTATGGCTTATAGATATTTGATTCGGGTCTGAGTATCTTGTGTATGAAAGTTTACATTTTTGTGAACCCACGAAACAGAAGTTATTCCTAGTGTGTGGCAATGTTTAAAAAATATGGTAGTTTGAAAGCAATTCTTAGGGTTAGCGGAGGGGAACATACGTAAAAGTGTTGCAACTTTAGAGTACTTCAAATAATTGTCTAAAACTCCTACTTATTTATACAGATTGTGGAACTATAAAGCCAAAGATTTTATTCGTACCATAAAACATCTAATGGGCAAGGGGGTGCACTTGCATCTTTTATTAAAATATAAAAAAAAGTCTCTTATTACAAAACTTAGTATATCTGAACTTATACATTTTTCTTTTTAATTTCTAGCTCACTTCGGTCGTTCTTGCATCCTTTTTCTTAAGTTCTCAAGCTTATCTACATAACCTATGCAAAATGTAACAAAGTTAGTTCTATCTCTGTATAAATGGGCATAAGATAATTTATTCGAGGCGGAGGGCTGAAGATTCATCCCTAAAATAAGTTTTGTCGGCACCCAAGTATGTAATTATTCTGATTGTGTGAAACAGGTTTCTAATATTTTTTTGGGTTCTGTAAGTAAGGCGGTAAAAACGGAACCCTTAAAGGATCACTTTTTTGTCCATCTGTGTGTTCGTCTCTCCGTTTCTCAAGACCTTTTTTTCAGGAAGGCGTGGGGGCATCAAACTGAAATTCTACTACCCCAAGCAGTAATGAAAAAATCAAACTTCAAAGTCAACGCAATCTAAAGATGAAGCCGTTTCCACTACATTTAGGTGAATATTTTGACACACGCTATGAAATCAAAACCTATGGGTACGTCCCGTTAACTTAGAATCCTGAAATTCGGCATGAAGTACAAGTACAGGAAAAATCTGAAAACTGAAAATTTGTAGTTAGGAAAAATGTTTCTAGAAGAGGCTCGATTATTTACATAGGTAAGTTGGTACGGAACCCTCAGTGCGCGAGTCTGACTCGCACTTGACCGGTTTTTTAAGTCTTGTACAACAACAAAAATTAAAAAGTCTACGAAAAATTATCATAAGTTATATATAGCCATAAATTCGTTACAATATTAAGACTTTCAACTGAAATTTCATAAATATTTACGTAATGCCACTTCTGCGATAATATCCTGGCACGGAAATATTATGCAATGCAATCGTTCTTTGATGTCATATGACATAGACATAATATATGAGAAAACGATGGACTTAAAGCGAATGACAAAGCCGACTTGGTAAATTGAAAATTTATTACATTACATTATACAATTCACGGGAATAGTAATCATATTCAAGTAAATTATTAACCAGCACCTAACATGGAGGCGTGAGAAGAAAGGTTTTGTAATAAGCCAATTTAAATGAATTTAGATATTAATACAAAACTAAATATATGGCACACGTCGGTCTCACGTCGTGAGCTATTAACTAACGCGATTCAATTCCCTCCACAGTTAATATGCGCATAACTAAATGGGTACTATTAAACCAATTTGTTTACAGCGATAAACCTACTGTTTATATTTTCAAGCCTCCTTGAAATCCTTTGAACAACTTGGCACAACATTAATCAGTATTTTATCGTAGATGTTTATTGTTTATGTGTCGTAAATTCAATTAAGAAAAACAGAATTTATTAGCCATTGAACAATACAGTGTATGGCAGCGTCTTATCTTAAGTTATCCATTGAATTATGTTCCAAAGAAAACTGTAAGATTCGTGTTTTAATTTTCTGTTTTGGATCTCTCTCAAAGACGAGAGCTGTAACTTGTAGCTGGAGTAAGAGTCATGAACGTGGATCCCAAATTATATAAAATAAAAAAGGTCAAATGAACAGAGTGATATAAATATTCATTGGTATTATTTTAACACTTAACTTAAATATGTAAATGTAAAGTTAATCGCGTTATTTAAAATTCAGTTAGCAGAGAGATATACAGAAGGTATCAGTAGAGATCGTTATTGATTCCCCATAGCGGTTATCTCCACTATCTCCGGTAACGTACGATATCACTGCCGCGCTACTAATTAAAAAGCAAATTGAACGCCGCGTGTCAAGGACTATTAATTTTTACGATCGCTATCACAGCTTCGGCCAGTGCAGTGGCCACAGTCTTATAACGTGTCTCATACCATTTATCTTTATGTATGCAACGAATAGATTGTATCTGGTCGTTCGTTAACTAATAAATTAACTATTGAAAAGCCATCGCCTTTTTTCCTCCGTTATCTGGTAATGATAGGGTGTTGTAAAAAAAAATTGAAGATATTTCGTTCTCAGTCGTAAAATTTGTTGATATTTCTCAATAATAATTAATGAAAAAATAATTAAACGGATGGACAGATGTTGGTAAAGAGATTAATGGTCGGTATCGTGTTGTAAAATGTGTAGAGTAGTCTTAAGTCAGGTCGCAGGCATGATGAGCGAGCGTGCGGCGACTAGGGGCAGCGGGCAGACGCTGAGACACTGAGCCAGTGGGACCACCCGGCAGACAGCGGTGCTTTACTTACAACGATTTATTGTTATAAAAATAATGTATCATCGGGCCGCCTGGCCACCACCGCCGCACAATGCTCGTAACAAGCTCGGCTCGTGTGCTGCATTAACGGGACGAGCGCGGACTTACCGCACTGTGATGCTGCCACTGCACTCAAAGCTACGTCAGCTGCAAAAGTTAGCTTCGAGATCACACGCAATTATAACCTCAAGTGTGTGTGATCAATTTAACGCGAATAATACTAACTGGGAGTGGAATTGGTCTAACAGCTACTGTAAAAAAATTGGCCATACAGGACTCACACTCGAAGGGTTCCGTACTAGAATACAAAAATCGAGCAAAAAACGCCGACAAAATAACTTTTCTGTTAAGTTAAAATAAAGTTAAAAATTAAAGAGGTTACCCTTTAATTTTTAACTTTATTTTTTGCTGTAGCGGCAATAGAAATATACATTCTGTGAAAACTTCAATTTTCTACTTCTTAAAATTTATGAGATACAGGCTGCTGACCGACGGACGGACAGACTGACGGACGGACAGGAGCAGAGGCTTAGTAATAGAGTCCCGTTGGCACCCTTCGGGTACCCCCGGATATAAGACAGATTACATATTTTATCCAATGAAATGAAAAGCTTCGGGTTTCCGGTTTTGTTATAATCTTTGTTTGTTTCGACTTTAATGAACGTTAAGCTATTTTTTGCTAAATATCTTACATCTTGTTCAAAGCTTCAGCTTATTTTAGTTTAATCTTTTAAATGCTAATCCTTTCATGATGCTATATTTTCTTCTTACGCTTAGCTTTTGGTATGACAGTGGCATTAAACATAGCTTTTATTATTTCCACTTATTCACATTGATGGATGTTCTAACTCAGCAGTTTTTGATCTGTAGGTAAGTGCAGTAGCTTTTGATACACGCGATAACGATATTTAATCAGACCGAAGCAATTGCCTACATGTTTTTAATGACGGTACACATGCATGGCGCGGTCCTAGGATATCGTGCCAGATTGTGTCAGGCGACTTAATGTATTGATTGATCCTTTAATGTGCGTATAATATGTGTGGTGAGATGGATCTTTTATGTTATCTGAGGATATATCTGGAATGGAGTATGAATTGAGTCTTTACAGTGTGTATTTTGTTGATCAATTTAATGAAACGGACATTATTTTTTTTCGGTGTGAAAACCTTTCAATGACATCCCCCGCTCTTGAGCGGTGCGAGAGGGTGTGTCAAACTTTTACTGACTAAAAACCCACTCCTCTTCCTTTGTTGCCTTTCATACCAGGGCCGAGTCTTCCTTTCAGAAGCTGGCCCTTGGCCCCAGTAGGCTTCTACCCTACTGGGCCCCTACGGTTTGCTGACATCTCCTTGAGGCGCGCGTGGAATAGTATGCGCCGTCGTCGACTTGGGCTCGGTCCGGACGGCTATCGGATGATCGGACGGCGAGCTACCCATTGCTCGCTGTCCGCAAGCCCGCGTCTAGCGGCTGGGGCGCGAGGGCCGCACCCCCTAACATTACTGCTTCGCAGAAGGAGGCAACCGCCTGCCACTCCTCCTCGCAAGCGAACATAAATCCTTTATCTGAGAAAAGATTAAAAAATACTTATAAAAAATAGAATAAAGTGCTTAGACGAATTTCTACAAACAACGCCTGCGATGAAATATCGAAAAGGTCACTTGTGATTATTGAACTATTTGTTCCACAATGAGGGCGAGACGCTACTAGTGTAGCCTATGTTAGACATCTTGGAGATTTTTTTAACTATTTTTTTTAATGAATTTTTGTGTATATTTTACTAAATCTGATTGTTTATAGCAAACTAAGATACAGTTTTATCGACCTGCGTAACGACATTTTTTCTGTCGGAAACACATGTCCTTTTTTTTCGGACAAAACAACACTGCACAACAATGCGACAATGTCGGTATAATAATTTATAGCACTTTCATGCCATTTGGAATTATTTCAATTCAAATTTTGCTTCCGTGCGCGAAACAACAACTTTTAAAAGCTTTGCTTCAGGACCTCCCCCTTCAGTGGGGCCAACTGGTGAACACAAAAACGGTAGCGTTCATTCAATTGGGCTGTTGCGCAACAAACACGTTCGGTTTTGTATCGTTTACATTTTGGGGGTTATCGTTTTGCACAGTTTAATTCCGCCCAGCCCGTTCCATCATACGCATAAAACCGTTTTGAAACACATTAATTGTGCGTGTAGGTAAGGAGTGGAATTCCCTACCTGTGTGAGTTTGTGTTTCCTGATAGCTACAACCTATGGGTCTTTAAGTCAATAGTGAATAGGTTAGTTCTAGACAAGTGTGCTTCATCGTCGACCACATCATCACTTATCATTAGGTGCGGTCAAACGCGAGCTTATTAATAGCAAACAAAAAAAGAGCATTAAACAGAAACGTTACACTTGATATAGTCGCGGCGATTAACATCGCTCTTCCCGGAGAACTGATAATAGTTTAATTTTCTTGGAACAAGTTTCGCTAAGAGTTAGAACCGGGGACTACAATTAAATTCTATTAGAGCGACAACAGCACCGTGTAATTAAGCGACAGCATACAAACGCCTGAAATATCTCTCATTCTTATTTGACGGGGCCGGGCCTGGCGGGGAGTTATGAAAGTTTTGTACCACTAATTATACGGTGCACAGGTCTGGGAGAAGTGGCCGGCTAGCGGCTGTCGCAATGTCTCAGATAGCGTCCTGCGACTTGCGACTGCGAGCTGCGACACTATTAATATAGCCACGACAAGCGTTTGATTGCATGTGCCCGCTGTGCGACGTTGTTATTACATGTTCTGCGTTTTATTTAAACATTCGTACAGTCGGGAGCAGTTACAGGTGCAGGTTTTTTTTTGTCGAGAAATCGTCATAAAACTCCTACCGCTCTAGGTGGAGCGAGGGGACTATCAGACTTTAACTGACTAAAACTCTACTGTGTTCCTTCATTCGCTCTTTGAGTTCCAGGGCCGCGGTGATTCTTTCCCCCGCCGCGCCATCTCTTCGATCAGCTTTATCCACCGTCTGTTCGTTCCAGCTATTCATCGCTGCGATTTAATGACTTAACTTAGGTACACCAATAATCTTGCAGCTTTTATTTTGTTAGTATCTGTAAAGGGCAAGTGTATTAAGAAGTGAAGAAGATATGCTAATATTTTTCGGAAATTTTCAACAAGGTCGTTGAAATTTTCAATGAAATTAATTAAAAGAAAGTTGGAAGGAAAGAATTAAAGTAGAGAATGATTCTTCCGTCTCAAAACTAAAGCCATCGTGTAAACAACTAAAACAAATTATGCTACCGACAGTACAAGTCCTACCTTTATGAAGCAACTGAGAGATGATAATTATACGACATGTCAAACGCTGATTGATCAGTGATACTACATTACGCGGCAAACCGGTCACTGATATGTAAATCCACTTCTAATAAACCTAAAAAGGATGATGCGATTGCGAAGTCACTCCGGTTGCTGAGTCCACGTTAGTGACAAATGGAGTGGCGTGGTAGGTATATGTTAAGGTCCTTGCTCCCATTTAGTGCCATAAAACAGTCACTTTCTGAAGCCTACTCCGCGGTAACGGCTGGGTTAATAGATTAGAAAAAAATTATGGATTCATATATAACATTATCAACGTATGATTTTTTCGTATGACTAATATTTTGGCCAAAAAAAAAATTAACGATATGATATTTTTTCGCCTATTTTCCCACTGCTTTCAAACGCCTTTGATCTATAGAAATATGTTTAAACAAAAAAATTGCTGGTTAAGTGTTCTTTAGAATGTAAAATGTCTTGCATAGAAAAATGGTTTTAAAGGTCGGCGGAGCTCTATGCGTGTTCAGGCGGGCAGTACAAGTATGTATGCATTTAACTCCGGCCACAAGTTCAAGGGACTGAACACCTTAATGATGGCGTCGACTACTGTCCGTAGAACATACATGCGTTAATCAGAGCAGGTGAAACGAGGTTTGATTACGTCTGATATATTGTGGCTCGCTAAACGTGCTAATTTATTACGTCGTTTGTTTTATAGTTTCACACCTGGCAAAAAGAGTTATTCAATGTTTTATTATACAGTCTTAAATCATTCGTAATAAGTCACAGCACGGATTGAAAGCCTAATCTTCCTTCATGTTACTCAGGTGCGCTGGCGATCGCTGGACAAATGAGGTATTCAATAATTACTTATCTAATTAGTAATTACACACAGCGTAGTCCCAGTATCAACTATCGATTACTAATATAAGGCATCCGTTTCAAATATATATATGTCTACGTATTTACTTCCAATTAGCAGTACATTATCGGGTTAATTACTTTTGGAATGTTGGTAGTATTGGTTTCGATTTCATTTTGCAAACCATAGTCTATGATAGTAACTGAGCTTGAGGTTCAGTTGTTCCAATTTCGATGTTAAGCGTGCACTAAATTGCTAAAGATCTTCTGGGCTGATTAAACGATTTACTGTTTTGGAATTATTGGAGCCAGCGGAGATACAAGGTTGCCAAGTGAGTTGTTCTCAAATATTAAGTTCTATGAACGCAATTTAAGTGAAATACTAAATTAAAATGATTAGATATCTAATAACTCAAAAATAATGCAGGCTTTCATGCGGGTTCTTGTTAGACAGAGTGAAATGTGTAACTGAGCCTGCATATTTAAGCAACATTTTTATTATTTTCGTTAATGGTATTTACTAACATAGGTTTTTAAGCAATTTGTACTACTAACAAAATATGGATATTTGTCCGAAATAAACTTTATTATTATTATTATAAAACTTAAATCTCATTTGTGTTGGGCACGCCATAATTATGGCGGTAAGCCCCCTCTTTGAGGAGTGACTGGAAAGACCTCACGGCGTCCTCACCTCAGTTCGGGCAGTTCCTGCACCGGATCCGTGCCATAGTAACGCCTCGGGTGCCATCACTATGTGGACCGCCCGGAGGACACGGTGGAGCACACGTTAGTGGTGTGCCCCGCTTGGGCAGAACACCGCTGTGTCCTCGTGGGGGAGATCGGTGGCAAGGGTTTGTTTTTGAAAGGAAAACTCGGCCCTGGGACGAAGGCAAAGAAGGAACAGGAGTGGTTTTTTAGTCAGTAAAAGTGCGACACGCTCTCCCGTATCGCCCAAGTGCGGGGGATGTCATTGGATGACTTTCCCACCTAATAAAAAAAATATCCTTATTTGTATAAAGTTCAAAATTATATCCCACGACAAAACTGTTTTTTGCAATCATCGGCTGTAAACGTGGGATATGATAAGATCTACTTAGAATAATGTAAATTGTAATGCGATACTCTATAAATTGTAACAAATATTACAAATGCGAATTCGTCGGAGCCTTCAAATAATGAAAGAGGTTCATATCGTGAGAATACCAGCTCGATGGTAATTAAATATTTGTCGGACAACTAATACACCAAAAGCGGTTCCAGGTGACAGATGTTCGATGTCAGGTGTCATGCTTGGTTTAAACTATTACAGCGATTTGGACTAAATATCTGGACATTTACAACGAAAACCAATGAAGTATTAGAGCCTACGGGGCATATATATACAACCGAAGCTTTAGAATTTAAATCAATTATAATTTTATCTTTCTAGAACGGCATGCAAATCTGTCCGGCCAAAATTAATATAAAACCATCAATCCGATTTCGTTCCACGCCAACTTCCATGCTTTTAAAACTTATACTAATTAATTTAATTTCAATATGGCATTGAATTAATATTCCAAGTCGAATCATATTCGGTCTGACTCATTATATGGCGTCCACCTACATATCATTTTTTCAGATGTCTACCTACTAGTATATTTTAAACGACCTGCTTTTGGAAAAGGTCATCGGTTATTATCAGATCTAATAATAAAAAACTGGGTAAGTGCGAGTCGGACTCGCGCACTGAGGGTTCCGTACAAACTTACCTATGAAAACAGTTCAATTCCTGAATTGAGTTTCGAAGATTTTTCCGAATCGCCAATAAAGTTTTTTTTTTGTGACGTAACTACAAGTTTATAGATTTTAGATTTTTTCCTATACTTGTGCTAAGAGACCTTGCTTCATGCAAAATTTCAGGATTTTAGGTCAACATGAAGTACCCCCGTAATTTTGATTCCTTTGAGACTGTTGAAATATACGTTTTTTGGGATATAAACGACCGTATCTTTTTTTTCGTTAACTCAGAAGTTTGAATTTTTTCACAGCTCTAAGGGACCGCAGACCACAGAGTGTTTGTTTTTAATTTCAACTCGATACCTCCACGCGTTTCCGAGATAAAGGGTCTTGACAAACAGAAAGACACACAGGCGAACGGACAACAAAGTGAGGGATTTCGTTCCTATAAGGATTCCGTTTTTTTCCTTTTGAGGTACGGAACCCTAAGAAAACGGCTTACATTATTTCTGTTTATCAATAAAATGAAAAAGTTAGGAGTTTCTCATTCCTCCCATTCTACTGAATAGTAAAAATATTTAGTCTAAAATAAAACGTTTGTATTCAAAATGTCTGGCTACATCTTACACCCAATAGATGCCTACAAAGGATTTCAAAGGTGCCTTTGATGTAAAAAAATTAAGGCTTTTTGGAAAGGCTCGCCCTTTGTTTCAATTTTACCCGCAGTAAACGCATGCGTGATGTGGTACCTACGAAAGAAATCTTTGTAACCACAGATATGTCATACTGTTTGACATATCTGTGTTTGTAACCATGATATGCTTTGAGAATTTCCGTATTTGACTTAGAATACATCTTTGGATTCGTGACAGTTACACAGGTGGTGTGAAAAGTTTCCGACCTAACAAGGTCACAAGAAATTTTCTCTTACAATTTATTTTTCTTTTTCTACTTTGTCTTCTTGAAACTCACACACACTTCGCCCAGCGATGCCCCCATTTCCCTAACCCGTCCAAATAGTAGTGGACGTTTTTTCTCTGTAAAACAATTGTTCACGAAGGTGATTGCTTCCTCATTTGACGAAAATCTCTATCCCCCGAACGCAGTTTTTAGATAAGGGAACAAAAAATGTCGCTTGGGGCTAGATTTGGTAAGAAAAGTGATGGTCAGGCAATTCAAACGATAATTCGTGAATTTTCGCCATGGTGACCGTTGAGGTGTGAGACGGTACATTGTCTTGTTGAAACATGATTTTCTTTTTCTACATTCCACATCATGTGATGAGTGAGAATGAGCAGTGGTGGCTCAGCATGAGCAGTGGTGGCCGAGTGGTAACGGCCCGGACTTACGAGTTGTGGGTCGCGGTTTCAAACCCAGCCAGGCGCATTACTTTGTGTAATCTATTTCATCACCACTACTCTCAAAACGGTGAAGGAAAACATCGTTAGGAAACCGGCATGTCCTAGAACCAAAAATTCAAACACTAACCCGCACTGGGCCCCCGTGGTGGATTACGGCCCATTCCTTCTTCTAGAGAGGAGGCCTGAGTCCCAACAGTGGGAACATTATAAGGTCGACTATGCTACGCATTCCACATCAACTCACTCAAACGACTGTCAAATAACAACTGCGCGTCCAAAATGGCTGAAACTTTGGTGAGTAATTATCTAAAGATGCACAACGATATAAATAACTTTTATTGACGAGTACTGTTATCTTCAAGTTACGGTTGGAAAGTTTCAGACCACCCTCGTACGTTTTTGGAGCAACTATTTTTGTCGTAGGATTTGTCTTGGGACTGTTTCCCACACAAACCGATATTAAATTTGGATGATTACATATATATCAGGTTATATAACTGAATTTCGGATAATTGAACAAAAAAATTGACCCGCAGTGCATGCCGATAGGTAATTGGTCGCAGTCTAAAACTAATTGAAGAAAACCTTTTCACTTTATAACTAATAATAACTATAATACAATTCGTTCTTCAATTTTAATGATAGTAAGTAATATGAAGTTGGCCCTACTTCGCTGACCAAATCCTTTGAGGAAATCTGTTTAAACATAGTCTGAAGAGCAGGTTACATTACTCGCAGAATGTATGGTCAATGGGACCAAAAGGTTCTGGGGTGGCGACCGCGTACCGAAAGAAGCAGCGTTGGAAGGCCTCCTACAAGGTGGACCGATGACCTGGTGAGGGTCGCGGGAATCCGTTGGATGCGAGACGCACAGGACCGTTCGTTGTAGCGACACTTGAGTGAGGTTTATGTCTAGTAGTCTGTTAAGTCTTTCAGCTGAAATGAGGATGAAGATGAATGTGACGGCATCACCTGTTATTGTTCCAGGTAAAACGTTACAATAGTTGTTCGTGATCGCGCTCTCCATTGAAGTCGCTAATTAATTGAGTACAGTGCCGAGTGTGGCGGAACATCGCTCTGATTTATATCGCTACAAACTGTTCCCGATACACTCCGCCAGCGTCATTAATAATTTTTAATTATTGTTTGTTGTTACTCTGCCCGGTTCTGAGTACTGCGGTTAGTTTATTTTTGTAATGGCGTTGAGATATCATTTATCATTTATAAATAGCCCACTCTAGAACTTTAGATTCAACGAAAGCCTAACCTTAATATACAAAGTTAGACAAAACTGGTCCCATAAACGATACAAAATTATATAGAACTGATAATAAAAATCGCTAAAGCTATTTAATCCCATGCTCATAAGTTACGCCAGGCAAGGTGTTCCTACTATTATTCTTAATAGTTTATGGTAACAATCAGTCGCTTGATATATTTATTATCTGTGGACTGGTTTTGCTCATATTGATCCGTTCAGGAACACGCCATGAGCACTGCACTGAGGACACTAGGAAGTTGTTCACTAAATAATGCGAGGTAAAAACCTTACACGGCTTACAACATTGTTGATGAACTTTCTTTTTATACCGTTCATAAAAGGCTTCACGTGTTATAAATAACAATAACTGTAGATAAAAGTTGTATGTCGCCTTTTGTAACGTGCCCTACATAAGAATATGGCTGTACATAACGACAGCTGGGTTTTATGGAATTTAAATAAATAATATTTTCTTTATATCAGCGGGTATTGTTGTGGGACAGTAACGGTGGCCACACGCGAGGCGCGCGCCACACGAGTGGTCCAGCGCGTCATCGGCGCGGACACCTTTACACTGCACGACTTTTGAACATATTCACAATGAGATTTGCCTTATAAGGGTTCTTATAAAGGTGGTGATTG
Source organism: Mythimna vitellina (assembly GCA_949316375.1). Lineage (NCBI taxonomy): Eukaryota > Metazoa > Arthropoda > Insecta > Lepidoptera > Noctuidae > Mythimna > Mythimna vitellina. The sequence goes on along the minus strand of OX438693.1, from coordinate 13,810,942 downwards.
GATTTCTGATAAAGTAGTTTTAAGTTAAGTAGGTAAGAGTGACTGCAGTTAACGTGGCGAGCGGGAAAAACTACCAAATTTATTTAAAAAAAAATAACTTTTTTATTTTTATTTAAAACGAGAACTGAGATTTGGCAAACTAAGTAACAAAATATTTCACAAGCATCTTGTGAGGTCTATTATTATATCTTTAAGTTGTAGTACTTCGTATATTATAAAGAAGCTCCGACAGCGATCAGCTGAACACAACGAGCGTACCTACAGCGCTTCATTGTTCTCCATGTTATTTGTTCTGTGTGATAAGAGCTACTTGAGCTCCAAATCTTTGAACCGGAACACATCATTTATAACGCACTACCAACACCTCCACTTATTTAAAAGATTCGATTGTATTCTGTGAACACAAATCCATCATTTACTTTGATTTTTTGTAATGGAGAAACTATAACTTTGCATTGCAATGTGCCTCTTGACTTCTGCATCATCACTGTTTTTGTTACTGTAAGTAAGTATAGCCTTAATCCATAGCAGACAACGTTCCCCTATGATTAGAACGTAAACCATATAATTGGATCAGAGGTTTTCGAGTTTAAACGTGCTAACCTACAGACAGATAATGCATTTAATAATATGTAGAGATTAACAATTGGGTTCTATGGTCAAAAATTGTTTCGTGCCCGCCTAGCCCATAGCAAACTGGGGCAATTGCTGACTAATATGGAAAAACCATTATCGGTGTAATAGGTTTTGTTATAGAATGGTGTAAGCTCTGGGAATCGAATTGCGTCTGACACCGCCTTTACCTTATTGAACACTTGAACAGTGGGATAATAAATTGTCGACACACGTAATGATCTGAACTTATTGTCACGAACAGCAGGTACCAGAAGACATTTAATAAAATTATAGTTCAATATTTTCTTGAAAGGTCAAACTTTTATCGAAAACGAGTACGTGATGAGAACCTTCCTACTATACTAATACCAACATCTGAAACGAATGATAACATTATAACATAAACAGGAACACCGCAGCGAGGAAATGAATAAATGCAAAAAAAAAAACATTTACATTTACTCAAGATACTTTTATTTCAGTTTAGATATTAACAACTACATTATGATAGGTTTTTTTCGCTGGGAAAATCATCTAATGACATCCTCCGCTCTTGGGCGGGGTGGGAGATAGTGTCAGACTTTTACTGATTAAAAACCCACTCCTGTTTGTTGCCTTTCATACCAGGGTCGAGTCTTCCTTTCAGAATAAGACTCTTGGCCCCAGTAGGTTTCGACCCTGCCGGGCGGCTATTGACATCTCCTTGAAGCACGCGCGGAATATCGCGCGCCGTCGACGACTTGGGCTCGGTCCAGACGGTTACCGGACGATCGGACGGTGAGCTACCCATTACTCGTCGTTTTAATAAAATATACCAGAAAATGTTTTCTGAGAAAATTTTGGCTCCTTTAGCTAGTCGCCACATTTTGAACATATCGTACTGTTTCAAATACTTCTCGCGTGATTGTTGAGAGAGAAAGCTAAAACAGAACCCTTATAGAATCACTTTGTTGTCCGTCCGTATGTCTGTCTGAGAGCTGTGATGGCCGAGTGGTAACGGCCCCGACTTACGAGTTTGTAGGCCACGGGTTCAAACCCAGTCAGGTGCATTACTTTGTAATTTATTTTATCACCACTGCTCTCAAAACGGCGAAGGAAAACATCGTGAGGAAACCGGCATGTCCTAGAACAAAAAAAATCGAAGAAATGTGACATTCACCAACCTGCACTGGGCCAGCGTGGTGGATTACGGCCCATTCCCTCTCCTAGAGACAGGAGGCCTGATACCCAGCAGTGGGAACATTAAATTGGGAACATTATCCGTGGGTCACAAGTTGTTCCCGTGACCTGTCTCCATTTCATCCATCCTGTGTTGATCCGATGTGTTACGTCCCGGTCTACCTCACCATTCCCTTGGATGAGTGACCCGAGGTACCGAAAGTGAAATAGTGAAATAAAAAACTTACTACATAAAAAAAAAAACCGACTTCACTAAAAAACACTAAATGGATCAAAATAACTTTAATTTCAGCAGTCGGTGTTAAATAAGAAACAAACAATACCGAGGAACACCGACTTGACAAATTAAAGTTATTTTGCTCCTTTTAGTGTTTTTTTTAATGAAGTCTGTTAATATTTTTTTGTAGAAAGTTTTTTATTTCACACTTTTTAGTCGCGATACACTTATAATCAGAGTGCCTAAGAAGTCGGTTATTTTTTTTGTAAAAAATTTTTTTTACGTTCAAAATTCAAATCTCATTATTCCCTAGGGATCACCAATACTGCATTATCTCCTTAGGGGCAGAATGACTTGCTGACATAATGCTTTATTTGATGTTTGTATGACATATAAAACGGCATTATCGAGCAGGTGGTGTATAAAAAAAAATATGTTATAATTAACTTTAGTGATAGGAACAACAAAAAGTTATTCAAAAGCATTTTCAACTTAAATTTTACTTAAAATTTAAGGAATTTTAGGTAATATTTAAGTCCATAAGTCATGGTGTAAGAAAGGACACGAAGGGCAAATATCATTATATTACATTTATAAATTTAATAAACAATAATCGGCTTATTAGCGGTGCATTATGAGTTCGCAGCAATGCGCGGCGGTCACGACGGCGGGCCGGCGCGGCGCGGGTCTGCGTGCGCGCTACTAATACGGCTCGTTTGCGCGCGCGCCGCACGACCCGCGCCATTACCCAATAAAATTAATTTCACTTAATGCTCATCGATTATTGAATATAATAATCGTATAGTTCGGTTTCGGCGGTTCGTGATGGATCGCTGGCGCAGACCCCCCGCACTCGCGTACACGATCTCCTGACGGTCGCCGAGAGCTGAGCGTGCCGATACACACCGCTTCAGACCAATATGCCCTTTATTACTTGTTAGTTTAGCAAACATAGTTTGTAATTTTTTGATAAAGCAACTTTTAAGGTCGTCAGTTACAGTTAGGATCAGCCTTTGGCAGGAAATGAAAAAGTAATGAAAGGGTGATCAGTTTAACCTTTCATTACTTTTTCATTTCCAGCCTCCTTACATTTAAAAAGTAATTAAAGTGAGTAAAATTTATCAAGTTCACGGTATTTTCCGATGATAACATCGAAAATACTGGAAAATAATTTCCAGCTACAAACCGCCAGCTAAAACTACACTGCAAAGTATTACGAAGCACTACGTAGAGTTGCGAAGCAGTATGCAAAGCTACAAAGCGCTAAAGATTGCCTCGTAACCCTACGAAAAGCTAAGTAGAGTGAAGGGTTAGTGCTTCAGAAATACAGAACGTAACAAAATTACGTAGTGTTACCCAGAGCGAAGGGTAAAATCCAAAATATTTTTATTTCACTTAGGCCTACGTGGACACTTATAAAATGTCAGAAGCTAGTGCACGGTTCCAAATTCGTCGTTTTCTATGGAGAAGAACCGGCAAGAAACTACATAGTTACTTTTTTAAAAAAGCGGTTGATGTTACAATATTTTCATATAATAGAATTAATAGATATTATGTAAGAACAGTGAAGACCAGTTTATATTGTAACCAAAAGCACGATAAAAATAATCAAATTAAAAAAATATATAGAATGTTACAAAGCTACGTTGTGCTACGCAGAGAGAAGAGTTAATGCTACGGAAACACCGAATGTAACAAAAAGCTACGTAGTGCTATGCAGAACGAAAGGTTAGTGCTACAAAAATATAGTATGTAACAAAGCTTCGTAGTACTACGCAGAGCGAAGTGTTAGTGCTACAGAAATACAGAACGTAACAAAGCTACGCAGTGCTACGCAGAGCGAACGATTAGTGCTACAGAAATACAGAACGTAACAAAACTACGTACAGCTACACAGAGCGAAGGGTTAGTGCTACAGAAATACAGAATGTCTCAAAGCTACGTAGTGCTACGTAGAGCAAAGGGTCTGTGCTACCGAAACACAGAATAATATATAATATAGCTAAGTAGTGCTACGCAGAGTGTAGGGTTATTGCTACAGAAACACAGAATGTCACACAGTACGTAGTGTTATGCAGAGCAAAGAGTTAGTGCTATAGAAACACAGAATAATTTGTAACAAAGCTACGTTGTGCACACAGAGTGAAGGGTTAGTGTTACAGAAACACAGATTGTAACAAAGCTAAGTAGTGCTATGCAGAGCGAATAGTTAGTGCTACAGAAACAAAGAACGTAACAAAGCTACGTAGTGCTACGTAGAAAGAAAGGTTAGTGCTACAGAAATACAGAACGTAACAAAGCTACGTAGTGCTACGCAGAGCGAAGGGTTATTGCTACAGAAATACAGAATGTCACAAAGCTACGTTGTGCTACGTAGAGCAAAGTGTTTGTGCTATAGAAATATAGTACGTAACAAAGCTACGTAGTGCTACGCGGAGCGAAGGGTTAGTGCTATAGAAATACAGAATGTCACAAAGCTACGTAGTGCTACGTAGAGCGAAGGGTCAGTGCTACAGAAACACAGAAAGTCACAAAGCTACGTAGTGCTACGTATAGTGAAGGGTTAGTGCTACAGAAACACAGAACGTAAAATACCACGTATTGCTACGCAGAGAGAAGGGTTAGTGCTACAGAAACACAGTACGTGACAAAGCTACATAGTGCTACGCAGAGCGAAGGATTAGTGCTAGAGAAACACAGAACGGGACAAAGCTACATAGTGCTACGCAGAGTGAAGGGTTAGTGCTACAGAAACACAGAACGGAAGATAGCTTCGTAGCGTTACGCAGAGCGATGGGTTAGCGCTACAGAAACACAGAACGTAACAAAGCTACGTAGTGCTACGCAGAGTGAAGGGTTAGTGCTACAGAAACACAGAACGGAAGATAGCTTCGTAGCGTTACGCAGAGCGATGGGTTAGCGCTACAGAAACACAGAACGTAACAAAGCTACGTAGTGCTACGCAGAGTGAAGGGTTAGTGCTACAGAAACACAAAACATAACAAAGCTACGTAGTGCTACACGGTGTAAAGGGTTAGTAATGCTTTAGTAATACATTAGAAAAACACACATTACAAAGCTGCTACGAAAAGTTACGATGATACTACTTAGAGTTTCTCCACACATGGTCACTGATTTCTTGGTCAATAACAGACGGATTTTGAATCATTTGTTTTTGTTTTATAACTCTCTAATTTGTCCCATAGAAATATTGTTCATCATCTGATGATGTACTTTGGAGATATGGAACAGAAGTCGTCATAGGATCATAGCAGAACTGTCGCAATAAGTAAAATTGGTTTGTTGACACATGTAGTCGATGACTTACTAAAAGAAGAGCTCTTCCTGGGTTCATAGAAATTATGAAATCGGAAGGTAGGCACGGGAACTCCGTGACACATCAATGTATCGTACCCGTTTTTACTCAATTGCCATGAAATGCACTTTGTTCATTCTTTAAAAAAACTTTGCCTTACACTAGGAATTACACCTGTATTGCGCGTGCGTTCACAAACATGTTATCTCACATACACTAGATACCCAGATCCGGAATATCTACCTGCAGGCCATACAAATATTGGCTCCATGCGGGAATCGAACCTGCGACACACAGGGTAGTAGCTAATTGCTTAACCACTGCGCCAGCCTTGCCGTCAAAAGCGTTAATCATATTAAAACTATGAGCAACAGAAACAACCATGTACTACCCAACCCTAGATACCATAATTATAATTGAAATGGTATGTGCACAACTTCCTACTGCGAAACTACTTGTTAGAAACAAGCAGTAAGTACCTAATATTGAGCGATGGCATCTAGACCTACTTCATTCTTGTTGACTAGAACATTATTACGTAATATGTACGTACTCGTATATGTCTAGCCACAATGACAATGCCAATAAGCAAAACACGGTTAGGACACATTGTTTTATTACGGAGTTCCCTTGCCTAACTTCCATTTTCCGGCTCCATCATCAAATCAGTTCATTGGCATCTTGTAGCCAAAGTGCATCTCATGACAATTGTAAGAAGCCTAAACATGCCTTCTTTTAAGGTGGGAATCATCCAATGACTTCTCGAGCTCTAGGTGGAGCGGGAGGGCTGACCAGACTTATACTGACTAAAACCACACCTGTGTCCTTCAATTACCTTTTGCGCTCTAGAACTACGGGTTTCCTTTTCAGAAATTCTCCGCGGTCCTAGCTAGCGGGCATCCGCCCTGCTAGGCCCCTACAGTTTGCTGACATCTCTTTGAGGAGCGTGTGGATCACTACGTGCTGTTGACGACTATGCTCGGTCCGGTTAATTACGGAACGGCCGGACGGTGAGCCACCCAGTGCTCGACGTCCGAAAGCCCGCGTCTACTGTGGCTGGTAGTCGGGGTTGTAATTACGGTGGCTAGGGCGTGAGGACCTTCATTCCCTCACGCAACCTCCTCCTTTGCTAGCATTACTGCTTCGCAGAAGGAGGCAACCGCCTGTTATTCCTCCTTGCTCCGGACCATAGCCCAACCAGGTCCCAACGCGAAAGGTCGCTGCCGCCAATTGCCTTCACGAGGACACGGCGGTGCTCCACCTAAGCAGGGCAAACCTCCACCGTATGCTCCACCGTGTCCTCTGGGCGGTCTACACAATGGTGACACTCGGGCGTTTCTTCAGCCTGAATCCGGTGCAGGAACCTCCCGAACTTGCCATGTCCGGTGAGGACCTGCGTAATGCGGAAGGTGAGGACCCCGTGTTGCCGATTCAGCCACTCCTCAAAGAGGGGACTTACCGCCGTGATTATGGCGTGCCCAGCATTGGGTTGCGACAGTCGCTGTCGCCATTCCGCCATGAGATCTCACCGAAGCTCTGTCCGTCATGAAGCCTAAACATGGCTAGGATACATTGATTTCATTGATAGAGTACATACTTTTCATAACAATTGCAATTAACCCAAACACTGCTAGGATACATTGTTATATTATGAAGTGTCTTCCGCCTTCCGGCTCCATCATCAGATCAGTTCGATAGTACCTTATAGCGAAAGTGCATCTCATGACATTTTTAATAAGTCAAAAACACGGCTAGGATTAATTAATCCTAGATAAGATAGGCACCGGATATATTTTTGTAAAATAATACATAGAGAACCATGGGAAAAAAATTATGAAGTGTGGGCTCTTCGACCAAAAGAGATGAGAACACTATGAATAGACTTGTACTTCAATAAATATAAAGATATAAACTCATTTTTGGTCTGCAGGTATTTAGTATAATTTTCTTCAAGTTTATCAAGTAGTTTCCTTTTAAGATTTCCTTAAGAAAAAAGATATAACAATATAACGTCGTAGAAATTCTGGTCATTTCTTCAACGTTATATTTGCTCTTCTTTGAATTTCGTGTTCGTTGTTTGTTTTATTGAACGATACTTGTTTACCTAGATAGATTTGCTCAGTTGACATATTTTATTGAGTCTTCCCTTACGTGCATGGGCTTTTTATGTTGTTTTTTGTTGTTATCTCGGTTAGCATTAATTTCTAGTCCTTATTTCTAGCTTGCTTGGTCTCGTGGACATAGCATTACTTGTAGATCTTTTGGTATTTCTGATAATATGTCTATATTATCAGCGAATTTTAGATGTTATAAAAATAGCAATTGTTTATTTTTATACCTCTTGTTTTTTTAGTCTACCTTTTTGAATATGTTTTCTAAAACAGCAATAAATAATTGAGTTGCCAAGGGAACACCTTGACTGACTACTCTTTTAATATTTATTGTTTCACCTCTTGATTCTAATTTGATGAATAAAGTGTACAATTTTTTTCTATAACTAATACTCTATCATTCCTTTTTTAGTTCAACACATCGAAATGATTCGTGGATTAGAATAAGAATAAGAATAAGAAGAATAAGAAGATTTTATTTGTAAACATAGGTCAAGTTACAATAAAGTGTGCGGTGTTCAAGACAGGTAGATCCTCTATGTTTTGCCCAGAGGCGTACAAATATGTAGATAGCTAAAATAATCAATTTTGAACACATATATAACTTCTATGATTATTACAATTTCACATCATTGCAAATAAAATAAAATCAATTTCAATAAATATTAGAAATTTACATATCATATTAATGCTAATGTCAAATAAAAATTAAGATAATCAAAATAAGTCAAGTGATGTACAATTTTCTGAAGCAGTAGGTAATTATGGAAGTCAATATTAATTAGCACATGCTTATCATTACAAATCAATTAGAATAAGTTTTAATAAATATCAAAGAGTTACATGTCATATTAATCCTAATGTCAAATAAAAATTTAATATAATCAAAATAAATAAAGTAGTGTGCAATTTTTTGAAGCAGTAAATATGGAAGTCAATAATAATAGGCACATGCAACATTACAAATAAAACGGAATATTTTTTTTTTATAAATGTCAAAGAGTTACATGTCATATTAATGCTAATGTCAAATAAAAATTCAATATATTCAAAATAAGTCAAGTGATATGCAATTTTCTGAAGCAGTAATTATAGAATGGTCGTCTAAATAATCTTTTATTGAGTAATAACATTTGTTTATCAAAAGTTTTAATAGTACTTTTTTGAAATTGTCCAAATTTAGCGTTTTCATTTTCTCCGGTAATTTGTTAAATATTTTTTGGGCCATACAGAAGGTACTCTTATTCATTAGTGCAGTTTTTCCATAAGTTACTTCGAGTTCTGACTTATTTTTATCACGTAATTTCCTGTAGTAGCTTTTAGTAGCTATTTTATATAATGTGATGTTAGATTTAACAAATACATTTATTTCGTATATGTATATGGATGGCAAGGTTTTTTTTTTTTTTTTTTTTTTATTGGGTGGGAAAATCATCCTAATGACATCCCCGCTCTTGGGCGGAGCGGGAGATAGTGTCAGACTCTTACTGACTAAAAACCCACTCCTGTTCCTTCGTTGCCTTCGTCCCAGGGCCCCGGGTTCCGCTTTCACACTACCCGTGGCCCCAGTAGGCTTCGACCCTGCTGGGCCCCTACGATTTGCTGACATCTCCTTGAGGCGCGCGTGGAACAAAACGCGCCGTCGACGACTTGGGCTCGGTCCGGACGGTTACCGGACGGTCAGACGGCGAGCCACCCATTGCTCGCCGTCTACAAGCCCGCGCCTACGGTGGCCGGAAATCGGGATCGGAATCCCGGCGGCGGTTGGAGCGTAAGGACCGTTGCCTCACGCGATCGGCCGCCTCCTTAGCTAGCATTACTGCTTCGCAGAAGGAGGCGACCGCCTGCCACTCCTCCTCGCTCCGGAGCATGGCCTGAACCAAGGCCCGGCGCGAGAGATCACCGCCGCCGATTGCCCTCACGAGGTCACGGCGTTGCTCTGCCCAAGCGGGGCACACCTCCACCGTGTGCTCCACCGTGTCCTCCGGGTGGGCCACACAGTGGCGACACCCGGGCGTCGTTTCCGCACGAATCCGGTGCAGGAACCTCCCGAACTTACCGTGTCCGGTGAGGACCTGCGTCATGCGGAATGTGAGGACGCCGTGAGGTCTTTCCAACCACGCCTCAAAGAGGGGACTTACCGCCATAATTGTGGCGTGCCCAAGGATGGCAAGGTCAGAATTTTTAGGCGTATAAAGAACGGCTGGCAACTGTCTGTGCTTTTAAGGCCACACATAGCTCTGACACATCTTTTTTGGGCTCTGAATACGAGTTCCCTATCTACTGAATTGCCCCAGTATATTACACCATATCTGAGAGCTGATGCAACATAGCCGTGGTAGGCTGCTAGTACGGATTGTAAGCTCACTATTTTCGATAATTTATAAAGAACATAAGCAAATTTATTCAATTTTTTACATATTTCGTCTGTTTGGATTCTCCAAGTCAAATTGTTGTCAATATTAATACCTAGAAATTTAACAGCTGTAGTTGGTTCAATTTTTATCCCCAAGTAGTTAACGTCAAGAAGCTTGTTTGGGATCCTTTGATAAAAATGCATTATTTTAGTCTTTTCTAAGTTTATTTTTAGATTATTATTGTCAAGCCATGATATTATTCTATTCAATGTCACATTTACTTCTTTTTCATATGTATCAGGATTGTCACATTCATAAAGAAAAATGTTTACCTCGCTGCAATTGATACAGAGAGAAATGAAAACAATTAAGTATTGTGATAGGGGGAGATGCAAATGAAAAGCTTCTGGTTCAATTATACTGTTATTATATTGTATGAAACTTTCTAATACATTTTATATATAAAATTTCGTCTAAGTTTTTGTTGACATCGCCCTAACACTATTGTTTTTTTTATCCTTCAATCCAAAATGTTTAAAACTTATACCGTAACAGTATATCTTGCCAGTTTGCAAGTTAGTAGTATTAATGTGACCTCCATGGTCGCCACAGTATTTAAGATGATATGTTCTACTGCGCAACAAGTGTCCTTATTAAAATATGATTTATGAAGGTTGTCTTGCAGTCCCAGGCCTCCTCATGATGTATCGAGCAGAGACAACCTCTCTCAATGTAACTTACATGAAGGATGTTAAACATACAAGCTAACATCGGCGTTGATAGGGAAGGCCATACATTATATTTATTAAACATTTTCTTAAGGTAAGTCGTGAATATCAAACACACCAGGAATATACGTATTCAAAATATGTATTTCAATAAATCAGCAGTCAGAGCAGCGTGCGTAGTACATTCACTACGAGCACCCGATGAAACGAAATGAATAATTACTGTACAAGGCACAACATAAATAGAGGTAGATAAAAACGGGTAACGACAGGATAGAATGGTAGCCATCCAACACGGCGCAGTCAGCGGCAGATCGCGCAGTAATGGCCAGCCTTGTAGCCCATCCATAACGAATTTCTTATTCATCGATATTAATACGGGTACATGACAACCGTCCGCCGCTGTACAAATGAGCGAAGCCGCTCACGGCGGATTATATTTATGTGAACACACTCTGATCCGCAATTAGTACCGCCAGCAACAAAACTAGCCGTCTTGTAGTTTACAAACAATGCACGTGTCCGCTGATAGATACCTCGACAACTTGATATATGACGCTTTCGACTACCGACTAGTGTCTTAAAAACCGGAGGTTCGTTTAAAAGAAATATACATGAGCTCAACCTGAGTTTCTTTCACAATAAAAAACTTGATTTATACACCAATTCCTTTGACATCAAATATTATCTTGTTGTTCCTATTTTCATTACCGTTTCTTTGTTTGTGACTGTCATATTTTTTTTTGCAATTGTACCTAATTAATTGTTTGTTAATGGTCAACGATCTTTTATCAAAAAAGTTTAGGATTTCCTTGAGCTAAAGAGCTTACATAACTGCGTCCAAAATTAAAGTATATCTTAACGATACAGGAGTTAAAGGTCCTAATTGTGTTTAATTGAGTATACTTGTAAATTAATAATTCAGTGGTTGCGTCTGACCCTGCCTTGATCTCATAATGTACTTACTCGGGAAGACGTATCGACCTCATTAAGAGCCAACATACGGTTGCTTAATCGATATTCGACAGTTTAAACTTTTTATTTCACTTCACGATGCTCATGTTTTGAAAACGGCTTGGGTTACCGTTGAATTTTAAATAATTAGATGTTTGCGCAATCCGCATCCAATTAATTTTATCTGCCTGATATAATGTATTTAGTTATAAGTATGGTAAGGTGTATCCAATTTCATAAGAGCTTTGTGATGTTTTCTATAATTTATGATTTCTGATCTGTAAAAGAAAAATAGATTAGGAGTTCTAAAAATAACTTTTTCAGTTAATTCTGGGCACGTCATAATCATGGTGGTAACTCCCCTCCTTGAGGAGTGGCTGGAGAGATGTCACGGCGTCCTCTCCTTCTGGCGACCGGCTGCAACGACCGCTCGTGCCGGACCCTGGTACTGGCCATGGTCCGGAGAGTAGAAGAATGACAGGCGCTAATATTAGCGAAGGAGGCGGCCGCACGCTTGAGGGAACAGATATGCTTACGTCCCAGCCGCCGGGATCCCGACCCCAACTTTCTGCCAGCGTAGGCGTATGCTTGCGGATGACGAGCAATGGGTAGCTCGTCGCCCGGCCGTACGGTAACAGTCCGGATCGAGCCCTTGACGTCGACGGTGCGTAGTGTTCCACGCCCGCCTCAAAAAGATGTCAGCAAAACTGTAGGGTACCAGCAGAGCCGAAGCCTACAGGGGTTATGGGTTAACTTCCGAAAGGGAACCCCGAAGTTCTAGAACGCAAAACAAAGAAGGAACATAGGTGTGGTTTTAGTCTCTAAAAGTTTGACACGCCCTCACGCTCCGCCCTAGAGCGCGATAAGTCATTAGATGATTTCTTATCTTAAGACAAGGTAAGTTAATTCAATTTAACAAATCCTAATTAATTAATCGGGTTTTTTTTGCATGGTACTTATAGCGCAGACCACGCCATCAATTTTTTTGATATTTTTCTAATTAATGTTTGACTTTTAGGCCGCAAATACTTGAAGGTTTGCATAATCCTCTTAGAGGTTGAATGCTACGAATGCCAATGTCCTCGCCTTAGCCCTGGGGAAGACGGAGGGGACTGTCAGACTCGTACTAACTAAAATCACCTCTGTGTTCCCTCTCAAACTTGCGTCGGGGGCTGTGGATGCGGTGTGACTTACCGCCTACTCGTCTATGCTACGATTGCTAATTAGTAAAACCATACAAAATAATCAAATTGCTTCTTATAAAGAAGTCTATTTAAGATTAGTTTTTAAATGAAATAATGTTTTTTACTGCTGCTGCGACGTCTTCCAGCCTCCCGAACAAGCCGGATTTCGAAAAGGCTTCAGCACTGTGGACCACATATATACACTGCGGTAGGTTATACAGAAGACTGAGGAGTATAATCAGCCTCTCTGCTTAGCGTTTGTGGACTAAGAGAAAGCCTTTGATTCGATAAAGACTTGGGCTGTACTGCAGTTTCTCCGACGGTGCCAGATTGACGGTTATCGGTACATCGAAATTCTAAAGTGTTTATACAAAAACGTCACTGTCAGTCTGACTTCAGGACCAGATCTCGAAACGTCGTTTCTCCGAAACTGTTAAAGGCAGCAATGGAAAATGTCTTCAAGCTTCTGGAATAGAAAGGGCTAAAATAGGCCAGTATACTAGCAAAGATGCATGCACATCGTATGGCGTCCCACAAAGAAGCTTATTGGGACCTATATTGTTTCTAATTTACATAAACAGCCTTTGTAACATTAAAATTTAAAACGCATAAATCTAATCTTACGCAGATGATACTGCTGTAGTCTTTACTGGTGGTACTTGCCAGCATGCTAAACTAAACGCTGAGTCAGGCTTGACTAAAATCACCAAGTGGCTAAAGTGCGCTTCAGTGTATCCCAACGCACACTACCAGAGGAAGATTTCAATATAAAAATTCACACTTGCTCTAACAGTCAACTGTCAAGGTGTGGCTGCTTAAATATTAAAAAAGTACCTTATTATATTAAGTATCTGGGTGTTATCGAAGACCAGAGATTATCTTGGTACCCGCACATTGAGCAAGTGGCCCATTAAGAACTTGAGCTAGATGTTCAAGACTCTTAAAAACGTCGTTCCCAATATTAAAAGAAGTGGTTTAGGTCATCAAAAAGACTTTCAGAAGATGATTTATGTTGCAGTAGTCCAGTCAGTACTCTCTTATTGTATACCTGTCTGGGGTGGTGCAGCAAAAACTGAATTTCTGGAGGTGGAACGGCCACAACGCGCGCTTATTATGTGCATGTATTTTAAAAACAATAGATATCCTACTGAAGATTTATTCAGGCTTAGTAACCTGCTCTCAGTCGGTAAACTATATATTACTCAAATTATATTAAAAAAAACCGGCCAAGAGCGTGTCGGGCCACGCTCAGTGTAGGGTTCCGTAGTTTCTCGTCTTTCACAATAAGTGTCCCCACTTAAGAGTTAATGAACGACAGACAACAACGACCACCAATGCCAACGAGAGACCAAACGAACAATTCGACAATATAATAGCCAATAGACAATATTATACCCGTCCCGACCCCATCAACTAAGGAAAAATTTTAACAACGCGAAGTAGCCCAAAGTACAGCGCCATCTCTCGGGAAATTGGGTTACTAATTTATACAAACTAGACGGTATATGTGTGTTGGGTTTTCGTTGGTAATTTTGGATTGCGTGAACCGATTTTAATATCTTTTATTTTATTTTAAATAAGATACGTTCAGAATAATAAAATATGTAAACTACTAAATGGGGAGTGATTGTTTTATCACCCTTACAATTTTTTTTTCCTAGAACAATGACCTTACTTACCAGTATGCAATTTAAAAGCGATCTGCTGCGCTTTACAACAAGATCAATTTATTACATTACACATTACATTTATTGATATTTACATTTATCCTAAAAACTATTATGATACTAAAAAAATTATGATTGAATGGATAAAAACACTTACCTACAATGACACCGAAAAACATTTTTAAAACATTAATACACATACAAACTACACTCTCACTCACATACACTCACACATGTGTATGTGTGAGTGTACACTCACATATGTGTATGTGTGAGTGTATGTGACAGACACAGGTTAATTTGTATAAATTTAGTATAAAACATGTCTTGTTCGCCTTCATCATAGTTATTGTTACGGAAGAGCGGAGTCTCCTTACACATGCATTACCTGCCTAATAGGAGGCTCCAATCATACTATCTATTGTAAAAACTTAAACTTGCTTTACCAATAAACTATTATTATTATTATAATCGTCGAATCCGACTCGACTGGGCAGCGTTCGGGGAGTTGCGCGGTGTCTTCTCGTTAAATATACCACAGAATCTCAAGACGAAAGCCTATGATCAGTGCGTGTTGTCAGTGATGACGTATCGTTTCGAAACATGGTTGCTTACAATGGGCCTCATCAGAAGACTCGCTCGGAGTTTCCTTGCGATCACATCAGAAACGAAGATATTTGTAGGAGAACCAAGGTTACCGACATAGCCCAAAGAATCGCCAAACCTTAGTCAGGCAGTGGACAGGGCACAGAACAAATGGTCGATGGGAACGAAAGGTTCTGATGTGGCGACCACGTATCGGAAGACGCAGCGTTGGAAGGCCTCCCACAAGGTAGACTGATGACCTGGTGAGGGTCGCGGGAATCTAATGGATGCGAGACGCACAGGATCGGTTATTATGGCGACGGTTGGCTGAAATGATGTTGATGATGAATGCTGTATGAAGAAAAGCTTACTTTTTATAAATTCTGGTAAATTGTTGATAGGACGGTCGATGAAGATCAATACATACATTATGTTTATAGTTTTGAGATTTAATATATCATTAGAAGACTGTTAACGCGATGCTTCCCTTATCAGTAACATTACAGAGCTTTGTACCGACTAGTCCGCGAGCGTATTTAGTTTCACGACTTACGCATATGTAGTAATGAACTAAATTTAAGATAGGCAACTTTCTCCAGATGGATATCTAAATATTTGAAACTCGATAAAATGTACTTTTAATGACTACTCTGAATGTACCTATTTTATGAACCACGGGAAGCCGAAGAGCCGCCAGTAACCGACGGTTCGAGTTCGCCTCAACGTGATACAGATTAGAAAAATTACACATACGTTTTCTTTTATTGCCTCTAGCATTTTTATTTTAGATTTAAATTAATTGAACGCAAACAAGACGCAGTTTATGAGTCAGGAATATATGTGTCTTGTAACATCTTAAATTAAAGCGGCTAATGGAGATTAGTTTCGGGAGTTTTAGCATAATTTAGAGTACGTTAACATTCGATGTTATTTTTCATAAATTTTACGGCCGTAGCCACTCGAAATGTTATGTTTCTAATAAGTTATGTGTTGTATTGCATTTAATTTATATCCGAAAAACTAGTTTTTGAACTGTCTAGGATTGTGTCTCAGGTTCTATGACAAAGGAGGATGCCGGATTTTGTATGACCACCATCCCCAACCTCCAACAGACATGGGATATATTATGTCAGTTTGTTCATTCCTGTCCACAAAATACAAAAAAGCTGATTTGGTTGTTAAAATATATGTGATAGTTTTTAAATAAATAAAAAAACTTGTACAAATTAATGCGTTTATTTTTCCATACAAAGACATTTACTATTAATCATCTATTACAATATGATCAAGCATTTATGCTGGTGCATTAAAATTAATGTGTCTCCGTAACCCCATGGACCATACAATGGATATTTTGTGCGCACAACTTAGGTTAGGTTAGGTCAGGTTAGGTTAGGTTAAAATCAAAATATTTTATATAACCTTATCCTCCATACTTTTGAGCTATGTTGCCATAATAAAAAAAAAACGCTATTCAACTATATTCGCGATAGCATTAGACGGAAGTTAAAAAAAATTGTTTTAGGAAAAAATTTGTAATAAAATACAATATATATTATGTTTATTACAATTAAGATTGATGTTGAATTTATGATAATAAACTTATATACTAACTGTTTTACTTTAAAACCCTAAAAGAAGCAGGGGTTGTCAGTACCTGGAATGTTTATTATTATACTATATAATATTAGTTATTTCTATTCATATGAATGTTAAATAATTATCTTCTTTCCTTGTATTGTGTACAATTCATGTGTTTTGTAACGTGGAAACTTGTTCAAACGCTATTTAAAAAAAAATGTAAAATTGAAATAAGTTGTTTCTTTAAAAAAAATCCATTTCATTTACCTAAGTGTTTAGTACTTACCTTACAATAATCTAATTTATCTAAGTAGGTAATGTTAAAATTTTATACTGAAACCATTATTTATTAAAATAGTTCGAATTTATCTTGAAAAATAAATGTTGTGCACACCTGCTTCTATGAAGCTCTTTTGTATAATGCTATCGTGATTGTGATTGTGACCTGTGTTATTTTTGGAAACATTTTTTTGCAATACCCTTTGTCAAATATTTTTGTAGTTATCGTACAGGGCTTGACGAGCCGCATTAAAAAATGTATGACACTGCTGTGTTATGAGTATATTTAAGGTCTAAAATACTTAGGTTAGGTTAAAATATAATGTTTTATAAAACCTAAATCCCACTCTTTTGAGATATGTCGCAATAATAAAAAAAAATCTATTCAACTAGACGCTTCGAATGACACCTGTTTCAAATCTGTTGGTGGGTGGGGACCCTTTTACGCAATGCCCTTTTCATTCTTTATTTTTACTCGGAAAAAAATATGAATACGAATAAGAAATGGCACCAATAATAAAAATGTCTTTTCTCTTGTTTTGGAGGGCAAACCACATTATGACTCGAATCTTATTTATCCTCAGTTTGTGTGTCATAATAAAATGATATAGATAAGTTATTTTTATTCATTAGGTTATATATTTTAAAGTAGCCTTCTCTATTCACATAGATACTTATAAAATACTCAACGAATTGCAATGTACTTATAAACAACTAAACTAATTAATAAGTTAATAGGTATTGTTTGTATACCTATTAACTGAAAATAATAGAAAGTACAAACTCTTATGGAAATAATTCATTGGACGTCAAAAAACTATCCACATCGCTGTCAATGGGAAAAGTGCGCCAGCGTTGGTAATGCTGAATAATAATAATAAGTAATAAGCTCAGCCCTCTGGTTACGAGAAAAGTCGACTAGATATAACATATTATATTCATATATATAACATATTAAAATATTTTATTGTGTAATATCTGAAAAGTATTAATAGTTATTATTAACTGTTGATAGTTTTCAGACTGAAAAATTCAAGTAGATTAACTAGTGTTCCAAAGTAAATTCGCAAAAACGTCGACAAGTTAGAAAAACCCGTTAAGGAAAAAATATTCTACAGAAGTACCACGCTTAACGTTTTCTCTTAACCGTATACATCACTAATGCACTTATTAGACCCGTCTCATTTTATTTACTCGACTTAAATAATTACGCGTGTAAAGTTAACATGTAACATTCTCAGAGATATATTTATTACCTTAAACACGTTCATATTCTGTGTCGCGACGACATTATAAATTGTAATCTATATATTTTTTTCAATAAATATTCATGAGTGATAGAGGTATTGCGATACATTACAAGAGCCATAAGTCAACGAAACGCCGCGCGGGCGCAGGCTGGCGCCGCGCCGCGGCCGGGCGCATGCGCGCGCCTGTCGCGCTCGTCTTCGGTATATCATCCACGGAAATGTTCCGGCTCGTCTAGCGACATGTCCACACAGCCAGACTTCGGACTTTTATGGCGCTTTCTTACTGTCTTATATTCTGTCTACACATAATTTAAGTGTCATAACTATGAAAATATTATTTTAACGGATCATTACTTTTCATAATGTGGTTAAGTGGCGTGCCGTTGTTATCGTATGAGTTTTATTTGTGTGTTAAACGAGAGAGGTGTTTAATAAATGTTGTCCTTTGAGATGTTTTGTAATGATATGTTTATTCAGGTTGTTAATTTGTGGTGTAAATGGCGCTACCGGCGGCCGCGCGGCTACCGGCGGCGGGCGCGCCCTCTGTCCGCCTTCGGCCGGCACGCGTCGCCGCCCACGCCCGTATGAAACAGCTTTACACACACATCTCGATAAAATATATCCTGCAAAACAACACATATTGACACTGCAAATGAAAATCCATGATGTGTTCGCATAATGTCCTGTCAGGTGCTGTAGTTTATTTTTCATAATTATGTGCGCTAATGGCAATGTATGGAGGGTTCGTTGATAATTAAATTCTGTGATATTGAATATTCAATTTATTCATGTTGCCAAAGTTTAACATATTATGTCTTTTTCTGTACCTGTATTTTTGAAGGAAACATTGCATTGAAAATTAAGTATACGTTTAAGTCAAGGAACCTTCGTTATTGACATAACTAACGTAAAAAGCCATACCCGTGGTGATTTTTATCCATAATTATGACTTAATTTATTAAAACTAAGGAGATGAAGAAATTGGTAATATTGCTCAGTACCTATCCACTTTGGTTTTTATTTTTTATTTACTGAAACTTTATGTAAACAAGTGATATCTACTAGTCAACTGATGGGTTAAAAAACCTTTATTTTAATGTTTTTTTTTTTAATATAAATCAGTGCTTGTCTGCGGTCCCACCTGATGGTAAGCAGTGATGCAATCATTGATGGTAAGGCACACTAATTTATTAAGATCCTATTCACTCTAGCCTTGAAGACACTTAAATTATAGTTGAACGGGAAGACCGCAGCACGCAAATTGTAATTGAAATTGTATTTATTTAAAGTAAATGCAAAGTTTTTACTCTGCGTTATGAAAATATGTTTTTTATTCTTCCTTAATTAATACAATTGTTCAAATTAACTTCAGTAAAAATACCATTAAATAAACTATCACAAATTCATAGATTTATATTTAAAATGATTTTAATTACCGACTAATTTGAATTTTATAAAGATCGTATCAAAGCCTGCAAACAGGTTATGCTAGATTTCGGGTAACATCTAAGTTATATATTTATTATATATACTTTATTGCATATCAAGTTACAAATTTACAAATTGAAATTGTAATACAACAAAAAACATACAATTGGCGGCCTTATCGCACTCGGCGATTTCTTCCAGGCAACCCAGATTGGATAGAGACTGCCTGGACACAAAATGGGGTCCTTAACCTTATATTAAAATTATGATACCTACAGATACGTTGTGATAAAACAGCTTAATATACTTTTTTATCTCTAACGTAGAAGAAGTTTTTCCTTACTTATCAACTTTTTTAATACCACAGGTTTTTTCTTCCTCTAAATACTGGTGTCAGATTTAACTGCGTTTTAATGGGCGCAATAATAAAGTTTTAAATATTTGAAAGGCACGTGAAGCATGTAATATTCAACTTTATTATGTGGTGAAACCCAACAAATTTATTATTAACAGCTTTCTTCTTAATAGCGTTACTTAAAATCTCTGAAATATCATCTTGTTTTCGTTTTTGTATAGCTCAAATGAAAGGCTCTTATTTTGTTTTATTTAAAACGGTTGGACGTTTAATTTGCGATTGTAATTGTATTTATTTAAATGATTACGAAATGACAATCGCTATCATGTTGTGTTCATTGCGGACGGTGGAGTGGAGTTGCTTTTGTGTGAAATATTTTAAGTTATTTATAATAAGCTAACTTTCCCTTAGAATGGTCACATAAGAATAGAATTTGGGGAGAATGTTATCGAACATTTCAGTTTCCTGTTTGACTTCATGGACAAGTAAATGCTTTGATGAAATAATAAAACAGTCACCAAATAACTCATTAACAGTTCACTGAAATTAAAAAGAGCTTTAAAAGCTCACGTACAGAAATACCAACGGTTAAAAGGATTAACTTTCATTTGAAATAACTCTGTATTTCAATTCTTTTAAACTGCATTCTTAATTTTGTGACCATTCCATATAACACAGTTCAATTATAATAAATTAAATTAATAGATCATAGCGATCAGATTACCGTGATTGGTTAAAAAGTGTAAATATGATCCAATTGCTTTGAACATTTTCACTAATAACAATAAATTAAATCTCCATAGCGGTCCTGTGCTACATCCATTAGGCCGAAAGTTGTTCCGTTATGTCAGTTATGATAATTACCTGCATCTCCTTAATAAAAATGATTGCGGGTACAGTTCTCGGGCTCTTATAAAAAATGTTTGACCCGTGCTCGGGGCTCATGAATATTTAATATTTACAAATTATTAATCCAACACTGATCCCTGATGGCTGTGCTTGCATTCCTGCCCGATGGGCCCGATGGGCCCAATGTCGGCCACATTGGACGCGCATTATACTGATATCGATGCCGTCACTCTGAAGGCTTTATGAAGATTAGAAAATAGAGTGCCCTCGACACTCCATTTGTGGCACTCACTCCTCCACCTTCATCATTATACGCTTAACAACGCTTTATTATACCTACCTTGAATGAGCTATTACAGACAAGTGTTTTTATTATGTGCGTGTTTTGTGTGTGTATTTACTATATCTATCAATATTCCTGTTTCCATTAACTATGCTTGGTGCAGGGCTTGGTTTGAACTCATTGTAGTAATTTCTAAGAATCACTCTAGAATAAAGTAAGTAAAATAAGTATTTAAGTGCTTTTTAGACATGCATGTAGAGATGCAAAATCTCTAAATGTGAGTGGTCCCTCGTGACCGAGTTATTATTTTATTACTTACTAGGTGTTGTCACCGGCTCCGCCTACAAGCTGAAAATTATCCCAAAGCAACATACTTCCGGAATAAAAAGTCCTATGTGTAATTCCGGGACATGGCCTACCCATGTGCCAATTTTCATTCCATTCAGCTGTTCGAGCGTGATGGAGTAACAAATATATGTATAGAAACATTTTCCTTTATAATATTAGTGTGATACAAGTACTAGGTATTACTATTACTATTATAAACAATTTTTTTTTTCTTATACACTCTACATTCTTGGTATAAAATTAATCCAAACATTTGATGGTTCGAAAGCTGTCGTCACCAGGCTCGAACAAAGATATCTTCATTATCTCATCGAGAATATTTCTATAATGAACTCAGTCACGCGTACATAAAATTTAAATGAATAAGTAGTTACCTGCTACCGTATTAAAAATATTGATAACACATATTTTGAGAAGTCTTTAATTGCTACTAATAATTCAATCCTATGCATTTCAGATAAGCTAAGTCGGTCGGCTTTGGCATTTTAAAAGGGAACGACTTAATTGCCGCTTCTTATGGAGACGAATAAATCCGTGGCGGTATGTTCGCCGGCGCGGCGTCAGCGCGTGTGCATGTTATTAGTTCTGCTCAACTGTACCATTTGTATTGCCTTTACGTTTTTATTTGCCGTGCGCAATTTTTAATGAACTCCAGCCTCGAACAATGCTCATGATGCTTGTTTTCATTGAACAAATACAATGAACATGATTTATTCAAGTTACATACGATTAACGCGGTTCTCCGTAAAGTCTCGTTATCAACGAGCTTACAAGACAATAATTTGGTTTATGCCATAATAGATGGGAAAAGAATAGGCTCAGTCGTATTATGGTAAAATGGTTCTTTGTGTCGGCCGCGGCGCGGGCGCAAGGTAGTTCGATGGTCGGACAGACAGCGGCGCTTTGTGTTGTAGGGAGACTGCGAGAGAGGCGCGTCGCATCGTCTCGTCAACCCTATCGACTGAATGACGGGCCGATTGTTCCATCGACTTAACATATCAATTATGTAGAACATAAAGCTAGATAGGCAGCTGAGCGACGTGAATAAAATAATTAACTGATTGGTGTTTGTATAATTCATCAAGTGGACGTGCGTCGTGGTCGTTGGCCACTTAGTGCTGTGTTATCAGATACCGAGCCCGCTATCTGTACGTGGTAGGTCACAATGGAGCTGTAAATACACTCTGCCATTGTGTGAGGCTTTTGAGACTGTTTATCTAGTCAAGTCGATACAGAGATTATTATGACGGACACCCAGAGATGTTGTCGCTAACAGGACGCAAGATTTTATTGGTTTACCCTTATCTTAACAGTTCATAGTACTTCTAGTATCTGCTGTACGTCCTATCTGCCTGCTGTCAATTTCGGTATGACTTTCTTCAAACATAGAAGTTTGAGCGTAGATATTCATTACACAGACTGACTGACATATCAACGCACAGTTGAAACTACTAGGGCTAGGAATGTGATATTTTGCTCGAAGCTTCCCTTTATGACGTAGGTGAGCACTAAGAAAGGGATTTTGGAAATTTAACCTCTAGAGAGGTGAAAAAGGGGAATTTGGTTTGTATGCAAAATCTTATTCTGTGGGCCAATATAATGAAACTTTAACACAAATAGTAACCTAAGTATAATAAAAGCTGTCATTATTTGTAAGTATAGCAAATAGAAAAACAAAAGTTGCTCCCGTGCGAAACCGTGGTGGACGGCTAGCTTGGTTATTCCTAATCGCCTTCGAACTATACGAGATCTTTAGATTTTTTCTTTTTTTGTCCGCTAGAACAGACAATAAATACTACGACGGTAACAGGAAACCAGAGTATTCAGGGAAATATCCATTTATTCTTCGACATTTATGAAAAACTAAATACCGTAGTACGTATTTGAAATTAAGTCAATATGCCCTCGATTACATTTGTCATTAGTATTGAAACTTGAATCATTGATGTGACAAGCTAAGACTTTGTGGGCTGCACGTAATTACTTGTCCTCTAAACCTATCTACTGACGAATTCCATTTACATGGCGACTGGTCGAACATGAGCCGCGTTTGTTCAATGTGATTGTGTCCCTGCGGCGCTCCGCGGTACTAGCGCCATCATTTATGTCTACTGACGGAAATTAAAGAGAAAGGAATAAAAATGTCCCGACTAATGACGGCCGGACCTCTTGCGGCGTATGTGTAATAATTCGCCTCGGGGACGCGCCGCGCCCGCTCGAGACTAAATAATTTTAATTACATGTTATTGATAAATTTTCTCTCCCGAAGCGGTCGGATCTGTTGATAACGCCGTACAATTAGGCGGTGAACTTTGACTCTACGATTTGTTGTGGGAACGGCGAAATTGGATCCCCGAGGCGTGGAAACGCAGCAGCGAAGAGCGCGCTCCACTTTGTCAAACCGTTTGCTCGACCTGTATTGTATTTCCATGAATATTTCCCATAAAATTCGGACAAAAGACATATTGTGTTACAGAATATCATAAAAAACAAGTTCTTTTATAGATATCGATGAAAATAATAATAAATATGTCTACTAAAGTACTAAATAATTTATGTGATACAAAACAGTTTAAAACTTTACGATGTCGGGTGATGAATTTAAAGGTAAAACAATAACGAAATACAAGCATAAGCAACTTTATAAGCGGCTATAAAAGTGGTACCGGTCTACGACTTAACTAAACACATGAATATTGTTCGAGGGGACAGCGACCACTCGCATAATAATCATGATTCGCCCAGCACGACGCTTTAAGTTATTACGCGAAAGATTGAACGAAAATTAGCTGTCCCGGAATAAAGCCGTAAAAATTGGCTGTATAATGGTTTCTTGTGCAATGAGTGCGATTAAAAGGTTGGTGCACCGAGCGGTCAGCGGGGCGGAGGCGCGAGCGCCGAGATTGGGAAGCGGCGCGATGTATGGAGGCGCGTCGTGTCGGAGAGAGTGTACCATAACTCGCGCGTCGGGAGGCCGCGTCGACGACTAAAAGCGTTTTGTCGCTATCAATATTTACTATTAACACAGCTCTGTGCCGGGAGCACCCCGTCCTGAATCCAATGGCATATGACTGCGAAGATGTGCTTAGAATTTGTTGCAATTTATGAACGAAGGGTGGGCATTTCACCAAAATTTTAAAATTTCCATACTATGAAAATGAATAAATATAGGCATAGTTGATCTTTGAATATTTATTGAAATCATTTTTGTAATGATGTTAATTATTCCTTTTTGCTATTTTAAAAAAAATAAGCCTTAAAAAATGAATACATAAAGCACTTAACTAATTAAAACTATATATACACTTAAATCAAAAACATATGTCTAAAAATGCATATGGCATAGTTGATCTGATTTATTGCATTTTTATATATTATTGACTAGTCGATCCGGCGAACTTCGTACCGTCTAATAGTAAGGATAACGCCATCTACTGGCATTACCAGAACAGCATAATTCATTTTATAATGACATTTTAATTAGAGATGGCGTTGTATTCGGATTTTTATTCTTGATTTTTTCCATTTTTTCTCACCGTTTAAACCTTTTCTGGACTATCACGAATAATTTAAGACAAAAATTAGCCAAATTGGTCCAGCCGTTCTCGGGTTTTAGCGATACTAATGAACAGCTATTTATTTTTATTTATATAGACTTACGGTTTCGGCTTTGGGCTGTGGTCAGCCTAAGGGTTTAAAATTTTAATATGTATGTTGCTAAAGGCTATTCGTTATTTCACGCCCCGGATTCTTTTCTCTCCGCATCCATGCAAGAAATCCTTTGACAAGGCGAAAGTATGTAGGCAGCTTGGTCGTTCGAGATAGTAGAATCAGGTAGATATAGTGGTATGTGGTCCTAATTTTGCTGAGCCCGGCAGGGTCCATATTGATCTTGAATATATTTTATACCACCTATGTACATAATATGGAATGCAATAAAGTATTGAGTATAGTTCTCTATACTTAATTGTTTCTATTCTTGTTCTGCTACGCTATAGAACAATCAATCTGCAAAGACTTTTCCCAGCTATGATGTGTTCGACTTCTAGTCGACAGAGGGGGCTATATTTCAAGAATTTGAAATGGAACAACTGTCTATTTGACATCCAAAATCCGAGTCACCAAGTAACTGGATTTTGTGACTACCCCTATCGATTGTCAAATATCTACAGGTGACAGCAGATAATAAGGTCTGTAGTATCTAAAGTTACATTGTAGGTAAATGAGACCATCATCATCATCTTCCTGCCCTTGTCCCATCTTATTTGGGGTCGGCGCAACACGTTTTTTTCTTTTAAGGTAAATGAGACCACACAAGGGTTTTTTTAAGTTGAGAAATCATCCAATAACTTTCTCCGCTCTTGGGTGGTGCGAGAGGGCTTGTCAGAATTTGACTGACTAAAAGCCAAATGTGTCTTGCAGTTGCCGTTTGCGTTCTAGAGCCACGGTAACTCTTCCACACGTAACACGCCACCCGTAACACACGGGTGATTAAGTAGGCAGTGGTTGCCGCCTTCTGCGAAGCAGTAATGCTGACGAAGGAGGCGGCCATACGCGTGAGGGAACGGACTTTCTTACATCCAAGCCGCCGGGACCTCGACCTCGACTACTAGCCACTGTAGGCTTAGGCTTGCGGATGACGAGCAAGGGGTAGCTCACCGCAAGCAGGAGCAGGGCCGAATCCTACTGAGGCCAAAGGGAAACCCGTGGTTCTAGAAAGCAAAGGGCAACTGAAGGAATTTATGTGTGGTTTTACTCAGTAAAAGTCCGACACGCCTTCACCTCACTCTAGAGCTAAAAAAGTCAGTAGATTATTTCCCACCTTAAAAAAGGGGTGATTAAGAAAACTCGAACGAAAATAAAGGCGATTGACAATACGTACAATACCGTAAAGTAATATTTGATGGTAAACAAATCCTAATTTAAACACTACGCTACACTTCACTCACATGAGTTCCATTCAACAGTATTTTCCTAGACGATTTGTGACTTAAATGTCGTTACAATCAATGGATAACCTCAAGCCATTCAAAATGTCAGGGACTGATCCGATACGAAAGTTCATCACACCATGTTCATTATGGTACATAATAACGACTAAGATGACTATATCAATCTCCTAAACGGTTCTCCATTATCATACGAGATTACCTTCTTAGGATCGCTCGAAACTGGAATGAAATTATTCATAGAAATATGGTCTAAGCGTGGGAATGTGGGGCTAAAGGAACGTGACCAGTACTTTTTGTAATTAGTTGGGCGTTAATGAGTTCAGAAATATGTGTTATTGTTTTGATATTCCTGCAGGTTTTGGATTTTGATCCGTATTGTTTGTGGCATAATCTGCCATTACTTTTCTTTACCGTAGTTGTCCTTTAAGATGATAAGACAAAGGGGAGTGTACTTATATATATATAGAGCATGCTTATAATGATTATACAGGCGTAGATATTTTATGCGCGTACAAGAAGACGAAGCGTTGGTAGGCGTCCCACAAGGTGGACCGATGACCCGGTGAGGGTCGCGGTAATTCAATGGATGCGAGACGCATAGGACCGGTCGTTGTGGCAATACTTGGGGGTGGCATGTGTCCAATAGACGACTTCTTTCGGCTGAAATGATGATGACGATAAGATATTTTACATGAAGAACATCAGCAGCAAGAGTAAGTGATGCAATGATAACACGAACAAAAAGTTACTTAGCTGTAATTTTATAAAATATTTCGTATCATCTCCTAACATTAGTACAATGGAGATGCACAATCTCGACATTTGGTAGGTGAGTGTCCAATCAAAACGTTATTTGTCATGCATCCGAGTCATTGTGAAGTGTTTGTCGGAGGCATGCACAGAATTAAAGGCGATGTGCTTCTGAATGTCGATTTAATTGCCAGATAAGTCGAGTGGCCGCGCAACACTATTGAAAGATAATGGCTTAAGATGTTATGTAGCTTATTCGAGATTCAAGATTGTGTGCGGCCATTTGTTGCGGTAATATTGTTTATATGATATTTTAATGGTTGGTTTTGCAAACGAATACAGGTAGGTACTATTTAATTCACTAAGTAATAGAGTTTATGGACCTTGTTCATTAACGCACACTTTACCGACGTTATTATTTCAGGTATTTTACTTCTTACTTTAAAAAAAGAGCCTTTGAATGAAATCATATATTTTAGTAGATCGTTTATATAGAGTTTCATCATTTAAATATACACAAAAATATATTTTTAAATTTATACCTACATATAATAAACAATATTATAAAGGGGAAAAAATCATCACTTCAATGTATTATTAAATTTTTTATTTTAATGATTTAACTCAAAAACTCCTGGACCGACTTTAAAAATTCTTTCACCAGTTGAATGCTACTTTATCAATGAGTGACCTATTTTCAACCGGGCAAAGTCGCTGATAGAACCAAGTATTTCAATAAAAAATAGAAGAAAAAACATTTATAAACATAGAAAACAGTATCTCACCGGTATCGGAAACAGAGACAAAGCTAGTCAAAACAACTAGTTTCATTGTTTTAAACAAGTATATTGATATTTCAATTTAAAGTCAATAAGTTTGCTTGTCACCCCGCAGCCTAGCCCACTTGGAAGCAAAGCCGATATGCCATAATTCAAGTCATGTCCATTGTTTTTTACCTTTATCGGGTAAGCCGACACAATTCCATCTGGTGTTATCTTTGCATATCTGAGACAGTTGTTGTTCCAATAAGCAATAATCCACGCGAATGATAAATTCAAATGGTTAGCTACTCGAGTGGGCGCCTAAACACTACAAGGGCTCATAAACCGACGGGTATGGTAATATAGAGGCACTGTATCCACTCCCTATGTTATATGCCCCGACTTGCACTGACAGCTGCTACGACCTGGCTGAAAGTGGTACGCTGAACACACGACTGAGTGAGAATGTAGGTGTTTGTTACAGATTTTGCAGCTCATTTTACAAAAAAAATTTTTTTTAGACCTAAAGTGTTTTTCTAGAAAGCAGATATGGTTTTTAAGAAGGACTTAGATAATTATACTCTTTATTGTACAATATAAAACGTTACAATAAGAGTTTGAAATTAATAGGGTGTAACAATGGGCGGTCTTATCGCTAAAAGCGATTTTTTACAGACAACCTTTAAGGAATATTTGCTAAAACTAAATTTTTTGAGTTGATATATCAAATCGATGATCTTAAATTGTCAAGCCCATGTCTTTACGTTTAGAATCTTTACATTCCACTGCATTTTGAAATCCTGTTACTGTCTTTTCACCCATCGTCGTAACCACACTGATTTGATAACGTCGAGACAGTTCATTCTTTATGGTGCATGAAATCCAAATGCTTGGTATACCGACTATTCAAATTACATCAAATAGTGACGTTTACGTTAGACCAGTGTTGTCGACATCTGACAAGGCGGGGACTTGCCGTCGTATATAGCAGATTACGAGACAGAATCGAGGCACATTTCGTCACGGATCTGCTGATATTTCAACAGGACTGTAAATCCGCGCAAGGCAGCGACAGGCTGGCGGATAAATCACGAGAGTGGGCGGCTGCGCGCGCGCCGCCGAGCCACTGTTCCCGCTAAATAACTGCTACCGTTTACCTGCCTCTGATCATCTGATATTTGATTTAATGTTGCTTCCAGCACTACACAGCGTGAACTTAAGTAGATATCATAAATGTTCTGCAGACCACATTCCCCTGTCTAGCGTGTTCCCCTTTAGGAATTAAAGCGAATTTTATTTATTAACTTTCTAAGCGGCCGTGGCCCCAGCAGATGTTTCACTTAAAACTCATTAAACTGATATTTACCCCCGATGGTTTCGTTTTTATTTTATAACACAGGTATGAAATAATGAAATTTAAGATTCGATTAGTTGTTAAACTTAATAGCTTTTTGCCATTAGATATTAACAGAAATTGAAATTACTTACTTAAAATTAGAGGGATTTCACGATGAACCTATGAAGAAAATGCGAAATGCCCATAAAAGATGCCATAACATAGGTACTCGTATAGGGAACCATCTTGTAATTACTGGCAAGATTGCGCGAGGTAGTAATGTTTTAGTACGACTTAGAGAGAAGAGGCTACCCTCAATTAGTTGGACTATAAACTGTTTTACGGCCACTGTTAGGCGAGAGAGAGAGTTTAATGCCAATGTGGTGATTGGGCATCGTTATGCATATCTCTGTCATCATGCCACTAAAACTAAGATGCTGCTACTAAACCAGAAGTCTAGGCCAATGTAAATAACACGTATATTATTTAAATCAAATTCACACTTGTTATTAGCACCATAACAACCAATGAAATGCTTCTAATTATTATAAAATTGAAGGAAACTTCTTCAGCTTCCATACATTCTTAAACAAGTTTGGGAATAATAATATTTCTGAACTGCAGTCTGTGTCACAATGTTCTCTTTAATTAATTACTATAAACATCAAATGGGAGCCATTTTCAATGTAATAACTCCGTATTGGTGCATATAAAAGCTTTAAAATGAGTTCTACTCCACCACCATACATGGTAAAAAATGTTATTACCAGATTCTATGGGATTTTTAACTTTGATTAATAATGATTGGATTCTATAAAAACATCCGAGTGAAAATAAAAAATGCAGCATTTAAATTCCGTTTCAAAACATAAACTATTATGTCAGCATTATTTCATGGAAAACAAGATATAACTGTACAAATTATTGCTAACTTTTTGGTAAAGGGGTAGGTGAAAATATGCCAATAATCTAACAAGCAGATGCGCAGGCAAAGCCTCGTGAACAGCGTTGTCCATACAATGACCAATTTAGTCTAATCGCCGTCATTACACGCAAAGCGTGCTTCCCGCGCTAAAGTCGTATTTTGTTAATAAAAACTAAAATTACATGTCGCGGCTCACAAATTGGTCGTTTCTGTGTAGAAAATTAGCTGTAAGTGAACAACTCAATCTACGCACAGATTATTAGGGATATTTACTTACAGATAACTTAATAAGTCAGATTTAGCACTTTTCCTGGATGTAGTCGCAAGTTTTACAACCCATAACAGCTTTTAATGATTTCTGGATGTTGAAAACTTAAAATAGCAGTTTTATTGCTAACTCCGTCATAAATTAAAATTGATCTATTAATAGGTTCTCAAAAAATAGATACTACTACTGTATAAATTAGGATCTTCATATCTTTAAATTACCTTGTTATCAACATTTAAGTCCAGTCAAAGACCATTCCTTTCAATCTAATACATTTCTGGTTCTACCTAATTTCAGTTCTTCCTTTATTAACCCATCTTTGTTTCTTTCGATGCCGACAACTCCAACTCAACTCGTTTCGAAATTAATTTTGATGCAAGTTCCCCAAATTTTCGTGTCTCGTGTACCCTTAGAGAATATTTTTGTTTTAGATAGATCACGCTGTTCTGATGTAATTAATTTTCACGAGGAACCTTACCGGTATTTCCTTCTCTATGATCCAAAAAGTATATTATTTGGCTACCTTTCCAGCAAACTATCGCTAAATACTAAAAAGTTGTATCTCTAATCACAATCATGGAATAGTAGAAAATGGTGACCTTAAATTGTAGTAAAGTAATACCGAAGTATCTCCATATATAGCTTTCTGTTTAGATGGTTTATAAATACTTGGTACGGGAAGCCTACATTTTGGTGACAACCCTCCAAAATGAGATCATTGGGAGTCCCATTCACCTCTCCAATTATTATTTATAGATATAGAACCTTTGCAGGGCTGTAAAGACATCTGCGGGTCAACTTTGAAAATGAATGGTCTTAATGTAGTATATATGTAGGGAAGATAAGACGTATAGTATCCAGGATCAATTTACAATACCTTAGTTCCACAATAGTTTAGAGCAGAACCTTTAAGCTGCCTGGGATACTGACATGGTATTGTGATTCGGTCCACATAGACATAGTTACCTAAGTAATTCGCAGAAGATTCGTTAGATATATTCAAATGAAAACTGACAGCAATCGAAGATTATCCCTTTTGTTTTCGGTGGGAAATCATCAAATGACTCCTCCCGCTTTGGGTGGAGCGAGAGGGAATGTCAAGCTTCTACTGACCAAAACCCATCTGTGTTCTTTCATGTACTCTTTGCAGTTTAGGGCCACTGTAACTCTTTGGAACAATCCCGCAGCCCGGGTAGACATCGGCCCTAGTGAGCCCTTTCCACGCGTTGTCGGGCCGGGCCTGGTCCTTAAAACATCCCGAAACAACCGTGACCGCCTGCGTCAGGCGGAAAGTGAGGACGCCATGACGCCTTTGCAACCATTCTTCAACTAGGGGGCTTATCGCCGCGATTTTGGCGTTTCCAACCTGAAGATTATATCGTGTATACGCGCTATACAAGTGCCCCCAAGGACCATCCCCAGATGTTGTAGAACTAATAAATGATATGAAAAATTGGGCAAGTTCGCGTTACTAGCACCCTGAGGGTTTCGTAAAAACTTACCTATGTAAATAGTTCAATTCCCGAATGGAGTGTCAAAAAATTTTCCGTTTTTTTTTGTGACGTTACAACAAATTTACTGTTTTCAGATTTATTCCTATACCTACCACAAGTATAGGAATAAATCTAAATAAAATCTTGCTTCATGCCAAATTTCAGGATTCTGGGTCAACGGGAAGTTGTACCCAAATACCCTATGAGTTTTGATTCCCTTAAGAGTGTCGAAATATACGTTTTTTACGACATAAACGGCCGTATCTTTTTCGTTCGTTAACTAAGAAGTTTGATTTTTCACAGCTTTTAGGGTCCGGAAGACTTGAGTATATGGTTTAATTTCATCTCGATACCTTCACGCGTTCCCAAGATAAAGGGGTCTTGACAGACGGACGGACGGACAACAAAGTGATCCTATAAGGTTTCCATTTTTTCATTTTTCATTATTCTGTTATTCCATTCAAGCCAGCCAATAAAACAAGAAAGAGGCTCTGTTCTTCGTCACTTCATCAGTGTTCACTATGCCAATAAAGACAAGTTAGAGATGGGAAACAAACGTATATGAAATCGTGTCCGTGGGTTTGCTACTGCCCAACGGTTCACCACAAAACTACGCTATTTTTATGGTTGTGAATTTATCAAATAACTTCTCCCGCTCTGGGGGAGTGAGAGGGATTGTCAGGGTTTTGCTGGCCCTTTTCGTTCTAGGGCCCCGGTGATTTTTCCGAACGATTCTGCATTTAAATCAATTTTTTTTAATGTGTTTATACACAGAGACATAGTAATATATAACACGCTACCCGCTACGACACGTATAATAAGATCTACACGTTGAGCACCAAGCCTATAAACCATGTTTTTAATTTATGTACTACTTCGCTTTTTTTTGGGTAATTCGACTTCTAATGCTATTTTAATAGGGTGGATATGTCGGAAAAAATTTTGTCTAGGAATTTTCATGTGTGCCTAAAAGATACACATTTTTTTATTTTTTCGGTTTTCTTTCAAATTTTAGTACATTATTTTATTTATTATTAGGTATTGTTATCTATTTACTTGTTTTTGGTTCGTATTCGGAAAATACTCGCAATAAGCAGTTCAAAATTTAGAGAAGAAATAATCCGAAAGATAAACCACATCCACACTAGCAACACCACGGTTACCATCGAGCAAACTCCTCAGGCTTATGTGGAATGACAAAAGGGAATCCTCCTTGAAAGTATAAGGAAATTCACCTCGAATGTTACAAAATTTACGAAAGGAAAGCGAAAATTGTGGATGGAAAAGTAAAATTTGCGAAGCTATTTAGCTTCACTTTTTTTTTTTGACTGACCGACATTTTGTTGATTCGAAAGTGCCTGTATTTGGTCTATTTGAAATAAACGTTTCTGATTTCTGCAAACAAGCACTATTTTCCTGTTTGCCAAACTTTATTGAGTGAGGAGTGACACTTCTACTTGAATTTTTTTGACTAAAGTTGTTTTCTGGACTTACCTGCTGCTTTCTTTTTTTAATCACAAAATAGTCTGAAATTAGTTTTTTTAAGCACAAAAATAAATATATTGTTTTATTTTCAGCCAAAACTTTTGAAAAAAAAAAGTCTCACATCAAACCCATTCGGACGGAAATATTTGTTAAGGCCAGATGTATATATATAATATAGATTTCATAGGAAAACGTATGAAAACGTGATTCGGCATCTGAATGAACCACTACACCTGTGTTTTCTAAACGATACACGCGGCCTCTCAAAGTGTGGCGCGGCCTTGTGTTTCCTGAAAATGGAAATGGCGCTCAACGTGTTAATAGGTTCAGAATGACACCAACAGAATCAGGTTTAATGGTCATTATACCAGGCCACTCAGAAAGTTTTGCGAAAACCCATATTTTCAAAACCCATATTAAGCGTGTCCTAACTAAAAAAGCGTATTATAAGGTTAAAGACTATGTCGAAGACACGCTTGTTTGGCAATGACTGCTTCTGCACATGTGGCCCCCTGGTAGCTCATAATATTTTGTAAATTTATCTATTGACTGCTCCACATTTGTTGTAATATATACATTGCTTTTGCAATATTTTTATTTATTATTTATTTATTATTATTTATATTGTTGACATATTGTTTATTAATAATTGTAATTATTTATTTTGCTTGCTTTTGTTTGTATAGCCTCTTTTTTGAAATGTGAATGTGAGAACACTGTAGACTCCGCGAATTCTTAGGTTCCTTTTTTATTATGATTATTTTTATTGTACTTTATTGACCAGTCTACACTGTCCTTACATAATTAAATCCAATATATTGTAAACAGAAGGTATTGTATCAACAAATTCTTTTTTAAAAGAGTAACCATGGAGTTTCTTGCCGGTTCTTCTCCATAGGAAACGACCAATTTGGAACCGTGCACTAGCTTCTGACGTTTTATAAGTGCCCATGTAGGCCTATGTGAAATAAAAATCTTTGACTTTTTGACTTTGACTTTGAAAAAAAGTTTTTATATACAATAAGGTACTTGTAATTATTTTGAAAACTTTGGTTATTTAAAAGTAAAAATACCATCGTTCGAATTTTGAATTTCCCTCCACATTTTTTCGAGAGCCGAATCAAATTATCATATCTCATTTAAAAATGGATCTGCATCGAGAACATTTTTGTGCGATGATTTTCTACGATTTTAAATGTGGCCTCAAACCTGATGAGTCATTAAATTTGATCGACTTCAAATTGCTTGAATGACTTCAAAAGCAACCATCTACCGCTAATATAGTGAGTTCAAGCGCAGTCGCCTTACTTTGGGAGATGAACAAAGAAGTGGTGGTCCTACGACGGCTGTCAAGAAAGTGTGCTGGCATTAAAAAATTGAATTGAAGAAAACAGGCGAATTACATCCGAAGAGATTCAGCATACACTGCAGATTGGTTCGGGAAGCGTTCACAAGATTCTACACGAGCACCTTCGCGGGAGGAGGATAGTTTGCCGCTGGGTGCCGCAAAACCTCAACAAAGCTCAGAAGCAGACAACAAAGTTCACTTATTGAAATCTTGTCCGGCGATACTAATTTCTCCCTCCTTCTCTACTCCAAATAGCTATAGTGGATGTTTTCTTTATTAAAAAATAGAAGCTTCTACCTTAAACCTTAGTTTTACAACAGTTAGATGCGTAACGTGTATATTGCTTGGTACCTCTATGGACGTGGTGTGTGTGTGCTCTTGGTAGGCTCACTGGCGTGCGCGCGCGCCTCGTTCCAATAAATCAGCGGCGCCGGCGCACGCTGCTCGCCGATTAATCGCAGCCCAGCTCTACACAAATCAAAATGTAAATGGATATAGTATGTTAAGTGCGCCGTGCCTAGTAATAATGATGTTAGCATTAGGCATATTAATTGGCTGGATAGGCGCTATCTCTCTGCTACGGGCAACCGCGCATGCTATTCGCGCTCTATAAGCCGTTTCAATACAAGTATAGAATACGCGACCGTCAGCGACGAATGTTTGTACTTTTGTACAACAACGTAAAAAGACAGTTACGAAGTCGTAAATACTGTCGCTTTATAAACAACGTATAAAATTTAATTATGCATTATTAATGACACCAACAAAATGAAACCGAATAAAACTCGTACAACCTAAACGACTAACATCGAGGCGAGTTCAAAAGGGCCGCTTCCTAAATACGGCATTATGCTGTAATAAGAGCGTTGTTACCGCGGAATCATTAAGGCTCCACAGCTTATTGAAATGAAGAACCGGATCCCTAATGAAGGCCGCAAAATCAAATCGGCATCGATTTTCAGTCGATACAACGTTTATATGCATTTAGTGTCGGGCGGAGACAGGCGGAGCGCGGCTGGTGCAGCATTCAGCTCGGTGCGCATGCGCAGCCGAGTGCTCTGGCCGCGCGACCGCCGCTAACGAACTCACTCAGATACAATTTAATTGAATTACTTGATCCTTCGCAACAATGAACTTGACATCCAAAGGGTTAACTCACAAAATGATTTAGTAACATCACCTTTTATGCATATTTTTATTGCATTTAGTATTTGCTTTTATTGCACCGTGAACGGTGTTGAACGAAATACTATTAATTATAGAAAAATTGATTCATGTTTTTCCGGTTCTTAAATGAGCGATGCAATTAAATACCGCTCATATTATGTCTAACGTGCAGCAATAAAGCTGGCAAGTAATTTTAAATCAACAACGAATAAGTATAGTTTATATAACACTAATATTAAGTTTTAACTTTTGGGCGGCTGCATGAGAAAATATTTCAAAGCAATTATGCGCGACGAAGGCAATCGGGCGGAACGATAAACAACTCTATTATTGACATAATTAGTTTACAGACGGACGAGTATCTTTCAGTCATTAAATGTTTAGAAGTAACATTAATGTCTGTTATAATATTTGTTAGCAAGATGTTATTTTGTGTGCAGCTCGTTGGCTACAATTTATTATTAAGTAGCCTGTTCAAACAACCGGCTCGCTACACTTGTGATTATGATTATTTGTTAAAAGTAATAACTTTGATAGCCATATTTTATGGCATGATGCGTGGGAATAAAAGTGTAAAAGCAAGTTTGTGTTCAACGTTATTGCTTTAGTAAGAAACAGTTTTTCAGGAGTCTGTAGCTTTTTGCAATGCACGTAAACTTTTGAAGCTAAATCTTAATGTAGAACTTAGACTCAATTCACAGTGGCGCAGAGTCGAAGTGCCCCAAAGCGACATGTTTATCGCCTATACAACATTCGTCTCTATTTTCCCTATGTTAAGGCACAAATTCATTCCAGGCCTTCGCGTGTCGACGCTTGATTATAGTCGAGTGGTTTCGCGCATCAACGTGCGCTACTCGTGCGCAGGGACGCGTCAGCTGACGAGCACGAGCGCTATTCACGGATATTTGGAAGTATCTGAACTGGGTCTAGCACTGTGATCTAAGCGCGCAAATGCGAGCGACATCGAGTATCTCCACGCGTCTCCCCTCGTCTCCACGTGTCTTCACGCATTACGGCCTGTTCACGACTTCGGTCTTAGCAGCGAGCGTCGCGGTGAGCGGGGCGGCGTCTCGTGGCGTGCTTCAGACATTTTCATACTTTAGTTCTTACCGCTCGCCGCCTCGCGCTTAGCTTCCGCTCACAGCGGTAAGGTTGTGAAGGGCCGTTATAGTTGAAAAACAGGACGAGACGCGATGGTTCGTCTCTGTGAGCCTTAAACCTAAGGCGGTACACAAGCATGATATATACTTAACTGACAACGAACGAAAGCGATATCCCCAAATAGCTACAAGTATGGTTATCAAGAGACTTAGCGCAGCCGCACCAGGCAGCCGGCTCCGAAGCACAGCTATTAAACTAATCGCAGCGATAACTCACCACGTGTGTCCCATACCTTATAATTTCAGCGATTTTTATTAATAATGTTTAGACTTCCCATTGACTTTTTATACACTGCTTATTATAGACTGTCAAAGATTTTATTCAGTGATCACTTATCATTGAGGATAAGTGTCGTGATGAAGTGTGTACCCAATCATTTATAGTAATAAAAATGAAAGTTACTAATTAAGAGGGGTCTAAACAAACATTACTTTAAGTGTTAATTGAAGGCATGGGTTATGAGAAAATTAGTAGGCAACAGAGGTGTAATGAGTCGTCAATCATTATGAGCTATCGTCATTCAGTGGACACGCAACCATCCGACACGACTG
Source organism: Mythimna vitellina (assembly GCA_949316375.1). Taxonomy (NCBI): domain Eukaryota; kingdom Metazoa; phylum Arthropoda; class Insecta; order Lepidoptera; family Noctuidae; genus Mythimna; species Mythimna vitellina. The sequence goes on along the minus strand of OX438693.1, from coordinate 13,773,459 downwards.
CTCAACTGATACTAGACAGAAGGCCAAAGAACATTTTGTGCAGACATGAATAGTGGCTTATTCAATTTTATGCCTAAAGGATGTCGAGGGTTTTTCAATTATTTTATTTAATCTTGAAAAAAAAGATAATAATACAGCCTTACTTAAACCTTATCCTATTATTTAGTTAATAAAAACGTTGCCCCATACTATTATTCACAAATTACGGCCGCTAATCATATTTTATTCAACATACAACTTGACACTGACCTGCAAAATGCAAAAAATTAGAAAGTTGAATTTCGTGGGCTGCCTTGGAGCATCCCCTTAACGATGCTCACCGCAGACATGTAGCCTGACTACATGTCTGCGGTGAGCATCGCTTTTTCTCCTATATCGTGAGTTCGTTCACAAATATTTAAAACACTTCGCAAGGTACACCCGAACCCGAATCTGTAAGCCATATAAATAATTGATCGTTGTGGAAATTGAACGCGCGGCACGCAGTGCAGCTACCAATCGCTCAACCACTGCACCAACCACGCAACTACTGATTACTATATAGTCAAATATAAGGAAAGGTTAAATTAAGGTGAATGTTACGGGTCCAAACGTGGTCATGTTCTCGCTAGATGGCGTTGAACTTAACATTTTTTTTATGTTTATGAGCATCATAAAGTCAAGGAAATAGTATTTGCTACAATTAGACATTCCATTTTGTTCAACTAAATGAAATAATGGCCCCAAAATTCACTTTATTCGTCAAAAATACCTTAATATACTTACCTCTTCCGATGACAGTGATGAGGAGGTGAACATCATCATCTTCCTGCCCTTGTCCCATCTTATTTGGGGTCGGCGCAACACGTTTTTTTCATCCATTCTATCCTGTCAACCGTCATACTATCACTAACTTCCTTTTCTTTCATATCACTTCACGTTCACACAATCCATCCATCTTTTCTTTGGCCTCCCTCTCCCTCTCCACCCATCCACATGTATACTCATGACTCTTTTAGAAACATGTTTCATCTCTCCTCTTTACATGACCATACCAAGACAACATGAATATAAAATTAAGGCTAACAACGCAAGGTGTAAAAAATTATGCAATACCAACGGTCAGAAATGCATCATGGTTTTTTTTACTTTTAAAATACACTCCTATGTTCCTTCTTTGCCTTCGTTCCAGGTAGGCTTTGATCCTGCTGGGCCCCTACGGGGAAGTACACCATGAATAGGGATCCAGGCACAATTTATTTAATCATCAGGGCATTGCTGCCGTTACTATTTAGAGACTTACGAGTATATTAGTTTAGGTATTTTTAGCGAATTCGATTACAGTCCCTCGTAGGCACAATACCCGTGCCTAAGGCAGGACAGTGTCGCATGATCTATGTTCAGACAATGTTGTAGATGCAGCAGATAGTAGTGCTGCTGGATATACATCGTCGTGTACGGTTAATTGATCACTTAATTATTTTGCGTGTCCGTATAAAACTCTCCAATTAAACTATACTATTATTTTAATAGATAATTAAGAAAAGCTCGTTTAATTAATTGCAGGTAACTTTTTAGAATTGAAAAGGAGGTAGGTAATTTACTTTATTCAAATGAGATGTGTCGGTAAGTGGTTTTAGTTGTGTGCTATTATTATTTTCTTGTGCTTTATTGGAGTTTCGTGTTCATTAAAAGCGGCCGTGGTGTTGATATCTTATTTAAATAACCTTTAAAGGGTTCGTATTGAATAAAGCATACTTTACACTTGATTTATATCGGAGGGTAGAGAAGAACATGAGAGTTTGATGGTATCGGGAGATTTTGTCGCCAGGAAATGACGACGAGCGCGGCGACCGCTTGATGTGGTTTTATTGTTGCGCGCGCGCAGTCGCGCCCGTGTTCTATCGCGTCCGATGCGCCCGCACCGCCGCCACTGCCCTCACCTTAGGAAAGCGATATTTTAGCGACAGCCTACATGATTAATTTATAGCTTCGAACCAATATTCCTGAACATAAATCCGATTAAATGTGAAGATAAGATGATTTATACAATTGTCATCTCCAAGGATCAATTCTGCGTGGATGTATCCATATTTTTAGATTATGAACATGCACGTATATTATTGTAGTTGAAGATATTTATCGTTTAATCGAGTTGGACTTCTAGCTTTGCGAGTTTTCTGAAAAACACGAGCGTTATAAATGAAATAAAAAATGGCACCGATCGAGTATCGTAAAGCAGTGTATTTATTACAATGTCAGTTTTACTGGTGCTCTATTTATAAACTACCAGTTTAGATTTAAGTAAACTAAAGTAGTCTGAATACTTTAGTGTTATAAGGTATTTGCATCGGTCCTTAAGAGGTATGCCCTGGCCCTGTACCAGCAGGCGACCGATATTTTATGTGCTCTTAGTAGAGATAGACTGTGTAGTTGGGAGCCTAATCTAGTCTCTTTTATATTTGCCAACTAGTTTTCGATTAGTTCGCAAAAGATGCCGTCTAGTAGGCACGTAGCTACAAGAAACCGGAAATAAAATTAGTCAAATTATTTTTTTACATTAAATTTAAATATTTAAGAGAAATCTGCAGACTAGTCGACAAAATGGACTAACTGGGTATATTTGTAGTTGACGACGAGTCGGCCAACTGAGCATCCACTAGTCATCTAGTCGGCGGTCGGTCCACCTCTAGTTTTTAGTTCAAACTGCAATATTGTGTATATAGACAACATACTCTCCGAGGTCGAAACGTAGTGACTACCAAGCTTTATGCTTTACACGGGAAGCACAATTATGTTACTTTGTTAAGTTAAGTCACGACGGAGAAAACAAGGTGTTGAAGATAATGATTTGTGCTCATTGCTCTTTCCTGCAGTTTGCTTGTATTAATTTTAAAACAAAATATGTAACGAGAAACCCAAGCTTTTAGGTTCATTCAATCAAAAGTTTCCATTAAATATCACAACCATTGTATACTATGACACGTCTACTATGGGTCGATACATAGTTTATTAAAAGTTCCGACCCCTCTGTACTTCATTCCAATTAGCGGGATATGAACAAAAACATTTTTTAAAGAAGCTTTAAAAGCCTCAAAATGTATTCCAATATTGTTTAGACATTTTATGAATAGCTCCTTAAAATTTTCCTAATGAGTTCATTTTATGACAAACGACCAGCTTTGTGTGTCTCGCCACCCAACTACTGACCAATCAACGCTTTATTTATTTTCACTTAAGTCTCCATTCACGTCATGATTGCTTTTCCTCTATTTAACGATCTATTAATAGCTAATAATATTCATGAGTCAGTTAATAGATCGATCAATAGATAACGTAAAATATTTGATGCAACCATAAGGTCTTCATCGCAATTGTGTAACTACTCCGAGTCCCAACGAAGCGGTGTACCATTAATTTTTGTTTAATTTGTAATTTTCTCAGTAATTAAGACCAGCTTCGTCTGTTTAATGCAAATGAACCTATTCTCGATCATTAGTCCGTACACGTTCTACTAACGTCAGTTTTCGTTAATTAATCCCGAGATCTAACGCTTCGGGCCCGATACCTAATTATTATTCACACGCTACTAAAGACATCGAACAAAACGCAGTGTAATTGTGAAAATAATCACGCGGGTCACAAACGAGGTTTACGTAAATACATTTTAGCATTTTATAGATTTGCAAGTCGAGGGTAGTTGGATTTAACGATATAATAGCGGTTGTGTACGTGTTTTGTAAAAGCAGTGTTTCAGTGTTTGCTTAACATGTGCAATTGTAAAGGATTTATTTTTAAAGACTATTTTTTTTAAAATTTAACACTTCATGGACATAAAGGTACACAGGCACTTAGGCATTTTCTACCAGTTAACCTTTGGGTGATGCAAAAAAAAATAGTGGTAGGTGCAATAAAGTAGAGAAAAACAAAAGGTGAATATAAAAAAAAGATATATTATTGTATCAAACTACAAGTAAAGCTCTGAAACATTGTAAGAATCTTCTGCTGAAGTTATTATAACGCAGAGTTTTATTTAACTTAGGATTCATAGGTTTTTTTAGGTAAATTATGACTAGTATTTTAATAGCCCAAAACCGTAGAGACCTTTCTATTAATGGTGACAGAATTACTCAGCTATCTTCCTCTTCTCCGATTATCTTTGAGTTTGTCACGCATATTGACTAGCGTGTCTATGTCACGAGATTAGCCCTTTCCTTAACGATGTCCATTTTCGTAGCAGGTCGCGCGCACGCCACCCGCCTTCTCGACATTATCAATAAAAAGTTTCAACTCAATCTATCTTATCGAACGGTAGTATCGTGAGTAGTTTCCACAATGAACGACGTGCCGATATCTACCAATTTCTAATCAGAATGATCCACCTTGTTAATTAGTTCCGCTGTTGGGAATAGTGTCTAAAGCTCTGAACGTTACGGTCTAATTCTGTTTGAGGTATATGTGACATTTATTTTTAATTTAATAACTTAATACGTCGATAGGTATAGGAGGCAATGGTGCGCACGCTATCGCTGAACCGATAACTGCGTCTGCGTCCCTGTGCGCCCAATCAAAGTACTTCATTAAAATCTTATCGACGCTAGATAAATCACCTAACGACTGCGATCGATTATTTGGATAATTAATGGTGGTTTCATAAATATGTTGGATTCTTGTTCCCGTGGCACTGGTTTAGATGAACTTGCGCCTTAGGGGAGTATTGTGTCGCCGGCCTCGATGTTATGCTGTGCCCATTTGACGGTTGAGAGGCAATTTTGAATCATTAACTTGTGATTTCTAACAGTAATATTATTTACTATATTTAAGATGTACCTAGTTATGATAAGTCTGTTATGTCTTCTAAATACGAGTAGGTGTGTGTGTATGTATTTTAAACATGCATGCATGGTTTTTCGATATTTCTCTACTGTTTGTTGTACAATGATCAGAATCCCATCGCAGATAATGAACTCTGAACGTACCTATACATGTAAGTGATATTGTCACAAAAGCTCTTGAAGTAGTGGACTCCCACTGGATATTTATTACGGGGTTAGAGTACAAATCACAGCTGCTTAAGTACACCTATTAATCCTATCTGCTCTCATTTCCCTGAAAGACTGAATGGCGCGAAAACACTTCCCTACAGTGGCCAAGGCAACTTTTATGGCGACGCAAGATGTCGCAATAAATTACTAGCTTCTCCAGTGTCAGCGACACGCAATGTGTTTGTTATAATGCTTTAATCACTGTCAAGCTTTTATACGTCCCGTATCGCGCGTATTATCTTTATTAGCCAACATAACTTATCTACAAAGACAGTTTCCTAATCTTGAAACTACCAGTGTAATGTGACACGGTTAATTACTTACTCTTTTAGTGCCGACATAATTTTAAAATGGTTGGCAATATAGCCTGCTTGTCGTTGAAACGCAATACTTTTGCTTGCGCTAGCGCAGGTCGCGTGCAGCGGCGGCGGTGAGCACCTCGGCAAGAGATCCACATCAGTCCCGGAATAAATGCTATCCTACGATGGTATCGCCGGCGCCCGCGCCACCCCATTAATCTACATCAGCACGCGCTCGCTACCAGATTAATGAAGCAGATAAACCTTAAATACGACTACAGATGTCTGCTTCTTTAACGGCAGTCCAGAGAACTGTATACATCTCAGGGACAATAATTGATGAATTAAACGGATTCGACGCTTTTATGAATGTTAATGATAACGCTTGATCGGTCCGTTGATACGGACGATAGGGCCACCATAATTAGAATAAATGGTTGAAAAGCTTCGGTTGAAATTGATAACTATATGTGGAATCTACGTACCTAAGTAGTAGATGACGGGTGGTTAATGCGCGCTCGTCTCGTTAACAGATCGGTATGCTCATGAGGCCGGTCACCACCTCGCCACTTGCCGGTGTGCCTACGTCCTTATTTATGCTGCGACATACCTTTGCATTAGTATTCATTTGTTTACAGCTTTCTTAATTAAAGATCTGATTTTGTAAAGACGAGAAGCTCGTTAACGTCACCTGTGTCAGTCATGTGATTTACAGACATGTAGAGCAGCATACCTGAATTTGTGATAGGTTGAAAAACATAAGCGAACATGGCAGGAATATATATGGCTGTGGCATTATTCGAAAGAGTTACCGTAGCCCTAGTAATAATAATATTCCACAACTATCACACAACGCCGTCCAGTCTCAAGCTAAGCAGAGCTTGTGTTATGAGTACTAGACAACAAATAAACATACTTAAATATTTCTAAATAAATACATATTATAGATAAATTACACCCAGACACGGAACAAATGATCGTGCTCATCACACAAACATTTGTCCTGGGTGGGAATCGAACCCACGACCTCCGGCATAGCAGTCAGGGCCAGTAACCACTACACCGACAGGCCAGTCAAAATGTAAAGGGCAATTGAAGGAACTCAGGTGAGTTTAGTCAGTAAAAGTCGGTCACTCCCTTTCGCTCCGCCCAGAACAATATAAGTCAATTGATAAAAAAAAATTGGTAGGCACATATTTCGTATTATTATGGGTGTGTATCGATCGTGTGAGCAGTTCCCTTCATGACTGTTCGGCTAACCTCAATTGTTTCAATTGAAAAACTACTTTTCACACAGCGACGGAAATTGTTAATTGATTCTACAGATGTTCAATTAATTTAATTTAGGGCGATTCGATTGCTCAAACTTTTGTTTTATGTTAGCAAACGATACGAAAAGTACCGAGCGTACCAAGAAGCTTAACTTGAATATAAAAGAGATAAAATTTGTTTTATTGCCGCTGTGTCTCGTGGAAGAATGTCATAAGAATGAATTCCACATTTGAGTAGCGTCAGACGTTTCAAATCCACCATAAAATCGATCGATAAGGATTATTGTGTGAGTAATTAAGGCGGTGTCACAAGTTAGGCCGTTAATCTTATAGATTGCTATCGGAGATGATCGCGTGTTGGGCCTCACCCTGCTCGGTACTGCAAACAGTGCGCCCGCGCAGCGCCACAGACTAAATAATGATCCTCTGCCTCGTTACACAATATGACTTCTTTAAAATGTCATATCTTACACATACGTGATACAGCACGTTAATGCATTATTCGTGTAAAAGCTTTTTCAACGCCAATACGAAAATGATTTATTTTAATACTCTCGGGCTACAGAAAATGTATATAAATATAAAAAAAAGATTTTTTTACCATTTCACTCATTTACTGAATATATAAATAGAATATTACTTTAATCGCGACATTATTAAGGGGCACGTTTTATTCATCCGTGTCTACTAAAAGAATAATCATCTCAACTCTTTGATGTGATGACTGCATGACATTTTCTGTTATGAACCAAAAAAAGGAATAAAAAGTTTTTGTTTTGATATTAGTACTTGTATGCATGTACATTTACACATATCGCTCACCTAGTAAAATATTGGCACATCTATACTATAGATACCGGCACGGATCTTGAGCGCTGACTTCTACAGTTCTACTTGCGCAGAAGCACGCAGAAGTGAAATATCGAGTCTCTTTAATGGTATGAAAAGAGATGCGGGGGCGGGGAGTGTAATCCTTGTACAGTGATTGGCTCGCCGATGTGTACGATGCGCTCGCGATTCCCGCTCTTTCGCCGAGCGCTCAAGATTCGTGCCGCTACCTGTAAATTCGAAATTAAGTTTTAACGGCCTAAGTGTTTAAAATTGGATAATTTATATCTTTGAATATCTATTATGGTCTATAGGTACTAGTAGCCAACATCACAATTTCTGATATAAAATGTAAAATGAACTCAAAATTTCGTTTTAAATATTTATACAATCTTTGACCCTTGTATCTGTAAAATATGAAAAATGTAGATGTGCCAATATATTGCTAGGTGAGCGATATGTGTTTGTTTACTCACGCAGCAAGTGTAGTTATATTGCGCATATGTGATCAACTTACCAATAAAATTCAATAACCATGACAAGCGTAACACAAAACGTTTGTTGTTAAACTAATCCGAGGCACTAAATTGCTGAAGATTTTATTGTGTTTCGAGAAAATAATCCGCAATCAAATGGCGATGTGTCACGGGGATGCGCGTGCGCCGGTATAACCGCAACGTTACGCCTGCAAGCAGCGTGTCACGCCGCTGCCATACGCCGACCGTATTTACTTTTCAACCTCACTAACAGATAAAAGTGTCATAATATTTATACCATAACTTAGCTTTCTTATGAACCACTGTCGTAAAGTTAAGCGCGCTTTCTAGACACAAATGCAGAAACAATATGAGTCGTGGCCTCCAGGAATAAGGTCTCATTTGGTGAAATGTAAATATCTGAGATGTTCCCGGTTATTCGGAGCAGAGCTGGCTGTCATTCGATAATGTTTCTAGTTAGTTTGCAATAAATATGAGAGTCGGAGGGTCCGAGGCGCGGTCGGTGATGTTCGCTCAGATGACGGTATGGTCTATCTAATTTTATTACCAATATATTGTCATTAAGTCGATACTGATCTTGTTATACGCACAATGAGAGGTGCACGGGCCCTCGGCGCGCCCGGCGCGGCCCTGCTCGATACAATTTATATTCAAATGACATTCGCTTACGGTCTCAGGAAATTTCTCACTCGTCGGATTTTCACGTAATCTTAAATTGATGGTGTCAACGACTGGCTAGACGTCAAAACCCCATAGATAAGCATAGACACCTGTATTGCGATTGGATGACCTTTGACCCTACAATCGTGCTATGTAAACAAAGATTATGGTTATAAACTTAATGGAACAAATGGATGTATATTAGGTACATACAATGTTTATGATCTGTCGAAGCCAAATGTATTTGTGTCCACTTGTCTGGTGCAATATTTGTATGACTTAGCTACGAATGCCAGCGATAGCGGTAAGTCACGAAACGTCACAAAGGTAGTCACAATACGGATTATCTTACACGGAGAATTAATTAGACAATCTATAAGCAATGTGCTGATTGGTGTGATTACTGTGTGGTGTCATTCAAGATTATGGTGGCGTGGTGTCACGGCGCGGTCACCGCTGCACCGGTCGCTCCCACCGTCAGCGTGGCCGCCCCGCGCTGGGAGGCACGCTCTTCTCACGGGTATTTGAGCCAGAACCAGCAACTATACAAATAAAAAATCACCTTGTGTACAGTTCACGTCGCGCTGTTTACAGGCCATATAAACTGACCGTATTTACTGTGTAACCGCTCATCCTCCATTTAACGCTGAGCTACTTTGGTAACGTCTAAATTAGTGAAGTGAGAAAAGCTAACGCTCGTAACCGTATTCGATCGACGGTAAATCGTGTCGATAATATCTTTTTTGACTCTCTCACTCCCATCACTTATTGTATGTTTATTCAGCCCCGATGCCATAAAGGGAAACTTGGCTGTATATTATTAGATCCTAATTTTGTGAATGCTTACATATACGATTTTGTCGGCTCCAAATAGGCTTACTTTCTCATGTTTCGTTATAGTTATTACGTCTTCATTGACATAAGTCTGTTCACACGAGATACGAATTATGTCTATCGACAAGAATATGTTGCTTTGGCCATGCGTATTGTATCTCGAGTAATAACAACTAGCGTGTAAAGAGTGAACATGTTTGGCCTGTATATCAATAAAACCTACAATTTATATCGCCCTTACAACAAAATAAAATAGCAATATTTAATTTACTGTCATTACCTTTATCAATACACGGCTGTATGACAACTAATTACAGGTATCGATTGACGCATTAATAAGATTATGAAACGTCAATGGCTCTCTCATGGAGGGCGTCAGTGTTAATGATCGTGGAAGTTCCCACCGACGCCTGCGCCGGCGCGGATTAACCAAACAAGCAAGCGTTAATCCCTTCTCACGTGAAATCTCATGAAAAGACGCGAAGTAATTAATGTTATTATTGATATAAAATAATATACATACCCGTCATACACTTGGGCCGGGCGGGGGCTCGCAGGCGCCGCGGTGGTCCGGCCGGCAGCGCACCGCCGATGGATGGCTCCACTTCATCATATTAATAACCTTCACCAGGCTCACTCGGCTTACGCGCTCCTAGATTAAACGGCTCATTACACACTATCTTTAGGCTAAATATTAATTGAGACATTTCGAACTACTGTCAAGAAATCGATACAGCGAAATAAATGAGCGTCGATAAATTACGTCCAGACACAGCGGTTTATGCTTTGACGATTAAGGAAGCGACCGTCATTACGCCGAGTGAGGATTTTGGTGAGGAGCAGAGCATAAGGATCCGTGCAATCAGTCGGATCGCCATTCTTTCTGTTAATCGCATTATAAATTGACGTAGCGGTCGCTGCACGGGCCTTTGTCGGCATCGTAACGGATCACTACAGAATTTATTCTTCAAAAATAATGATTACAAATTTAATCTCGGTGTCTATAATTAGTCTACCGCTTTAGAGTTTTATATTAAAGCGAGATGTCGATAAATGATTTTATGTGTCTCTTGCAGCATTATTGCCTGCTTATCGTTTTTTATGGATACTTGTGGTAATTTTAATAAGAATATGTGACGACAAGTCCTTAAGATATTATAAGCAATTATTTCGTAAGGTGTTACATCTTAAAGACATAAACTGATGTGTATCCGAACACTCAGAGTAAGGTTGAGTTAAAAACGAGCGTCAGGCAACTATTACGTAGTTGTTTTGCATTTTTGCTAAATTGGACCCGTTTGGTGTAGCCGGGAGACACACATTGTTGTTATTTCTTTATAATTTTCATTTTCTACGTTTTTTTTCTATCAATTGTTATGTATAGATATAATCGCATGCTTATCGAGCGGTGGCACACCAATTTTATGGTTTACAGGTAAGCATAAAATTGGTGCGCTGAAATGGTTCTGTTATAATAGCATCACGTTGCATTACCAAGGCTAAGTAAACTGCTGAGCCAGCTTCAGTTGTTTACTTGGTTTTCTAGCGTTGTGCAATGCTATGACGTCAATGTAAACCGATCGCAAGCCCTTCCGGCGATGGCTTGGGCAGTTCGGTTTTTGCGTTTTTGGTGTGGACACTCTTTTAAAATCGTGTAACTAATTTCTAATTTCTTTAATTAAAGTTCCCGAAGGTCTAAAATTTCTTTTTTTAAAGTCTTCAGCATCCCACCCCATAATAGTACGACGACGGGGTCACAAAGGAGATGGCAGGACGACTTAGATATCTTCCTTAAGAATTGGCAAGAAGTGGCGCACAGCCGGGAGACAAAGGAAGGAATGGAATGAAGTATTTACCCAGCAGTGGAACAGTATAGATTGGATATTATTATTAATAAGATATAATCTGAGATCCAGAGTTATTATATTAACATGTAACAAACTACTAACGCCATTCTATTTGGTGACTGGCGCTACCTGTAGTAGAACGCTTAAAAATATCATTTACTTGCAAGACACTGACAACACCTTATGATTTACAACGAAACATAGGCAGTATCAATAAATAAATAACCAGTAAACGCCAACAGCGCTAATGACAGGCGAAAACTTTGTATCTGGTATTGTGTTACGGAAATTTTATCTTTGTTAAAGCGAGTTTCATGAAGGCGGGTTGGTCTTAGAAGTGTTCGTACATTGACGTTTTTTTATTATCGAATAGTTTGACCACTATTTCACCTGATGGTAAGCGAGCGACGATGGAGCACGCTTGCCTAGAACTAGGAGTAACCTATTCACCCATGACTTAGAGGATCCCTAAGTTGATGCTATCGAGAAACGCAGATTCAGGCGGGCTTTACTTCTTGGTTGAACACACAATGAGTTTGTTCCCAAAACGTTCAGTGCGTATGAGTTGGATGTCCTTCATATATTAATGACGCAATACCGTACGTCATTGCTTTGTGTAGAGACGTAAGCTATTTCCTATGGCACCGCCGAGTGCTCCAGTCTTACGCATACAGAAACCAAAGTGTATGTCAACTTAGGTTTCGGGTATGTGTAAAACCGGAGTTTTTAAATTAGGTTTATAAGAATCGGAACCGGAATCGAAATCGGAAGCGGAGGCGTCAAATTAAATAGTACCAAAACTCGGATAAGTATAAATGGAGAGTGAATTCACAACATTCCAAATACAAAACAGAACAAGGTGTAGAGTAGCAAAGAGTAATCAACAGTAGGTACGGGAACAGAGGGGTTCTCCGCGCGACAAGTAGGTATAAACTTGTTTGTAACTCCGATGTACGGATGATGTAGGAATCGGAATCGAATGTGCAAAATCAATCGGAAGTTTCGAACCCCCGTGACATCTCTGGTGTATACACACATCCAACATCAAACGCCTTGGTGAAATAGAACAACTATAGTTGTTTATGAACATGATTGCAGTCAAATCAGTGGAAGCTTAGCTCGGCGCGACTGTAATGCGTGTTGCCACGCGAGCCCTGCGTGTACCCTCACCATTACTCAAACCTCATTTAGACCTAACTACGTTGCATTGAAAGGAGCAATTTTATTGTACTCTATTGATTCTGTTGACAGTCGAAGAGATGCAGGCGTACGTCCTGCTGCAACTAGTTTATATATTCTGTCATTGTTGCTCATTAAAATATGGCAGAATGTATTCATTTGGTTTGGATATTAAAATTGGGTCGGTTAGAAATTCAGGAAATAAGAGAAGCATGTGTGTGAAAATATATCTGTATTTTGTTCAGAGCTCTTAATTCTTAAGCTGTACCTACGAGGATTAATGTCTGTAAAAAAATTCTGTGAAAATCATATCAAATAATAAAATTTACTCTTTATAATTTAACTGATTCAGTTCTGTCTATTTTATGTTTCCTAATTGATTTATGCACACTATGTATTCATCTCTATCCCAATTCTCCTATCGCAAGTCTGTTGGGAGACATTTCTTTTTTATTACACAGCACCTTTATGCTTTTCGTCGGGGATAGTGCAAATCCGCGAAACTAGCATTGGATAATTCCGCGTATTTGACAAATGTAGCCAATTAAAGTTTTCGCGGGCAAATCCCGCAAAATCTTATAGGCTGCCGCCACCTTGACACGAGTTTATTTTTATGTAAATAATTAAAGCCCTACGACACTTACGCGGATATGCTTTGGCCATAAACTTATAACATTGGAACTTAAGAGGAAGGTACGCGGTTTTGAATTTAAACAAATATTATTATTTTAACAACAATATTATTTAATGTTGAAAATAAAACTATTGCCTCTTACAAAAGTAAGATAAAATTAATGTAACAAAACCAACATAAACTTTTTCTCTAAAATCTCTTTGAATTATACTCTTATAAACTAAATTACTCTTAAAAACATCTCTTTGAATTATTCTTATAAACATTGATAGTACTAAGGTGTCAACACTAGTTTAATTAAATCTTATATTAATTCAGACGATGATCACTTCATCTTATCACAGCTGACTTACAAGCTGTGAAATTGTGTCCATTTTTGCAAGCTAGTGCACTGTATTTTAAAACAAAGCTCATGGTTCATAATTTGACAATTTACAATCTGGGCACTAATAATGTAAAGTGTTATTGGTTTGATAAGACCACTACTGATTTAAAAGCATCAACTTACACTTCTTTTTATATTGATTATTTAAAGAAAATTATAGAAGACTGCCCAAAAGATGTCGTTATTTTTAGTGATGGATGCACATCACAAAATAGAAATTTTGTGGTTTCTAACGCTCTCCTGCTACTGGCGATGGAAAAAATTATTGTAATTACACAAAAATTTCTAGAAAAGGGTCATACTCAGATAGAGGTTGATTCTGTTCACTCTATAATTGAACGAACATTAAAAAATCGTGAAATATATTTGCCTAGTCAATACTCTTCAATTACCAAAGAAGCTAGACTAAATCCATCTCCATATGAGGTAGCAACAGTGGACCACACATTTTTTAAAGATTACAGTATTAAAAATAACTTTATTTATGATACAATTCGCCCTGGGAGAGGGATTGGTGCAAAATGTATGGTTGATATCAGAGTACTAAAATACAATCCCAATGGTACAATTGAATACAAACTTAACTACGATGACGAGTTTCAACTATTACCACAAAGGCCAAAAAGAAATGAGTTTTTCATTCATTCCACCACAGCTCTTTACTGATAGATTGCCAATATCCAAATCAAAGTACGAACATTATCAACATTATCAAATCTGTTGCTACCTCATATGGAGATGGATTTAGTCTAGCTTCTTTGGTAATCGAAGAGTATTGACTAGGCAAATATATTTCACGATTTTTTAATGTTCGTTCAATTATAGAGTGAACAGAATCAACCTCTATCTGAGTATGACCCTTTTCTAGAACTTTTTGTGTAATTACAATAATTTTTTCCATCGCCAGTAGCAGGAGAGCGTTAGAAACCACAACATTTCTATTTTGTGATGTGCATCCATCACTAAAAATAACGACATCTTTTGGGCAGTCTTCTATAATTTTCTTTAAATAATCAATATAAAAAGAAGTGTAAGTTGATGCTTTTAAATCAGTAGTGGTCTTATCAAACCAATAACACTTTACATTATTAGTGCCCAGATTGTAAATTGTCAAATTATGAACCATGAGCTTTGTTTTAAAATACAGTGCACTAGCTTGCAAAAATGGACACAATTTCACAGCTTGTAAGTCAGCAGTGATAAGATGAAGTGATCATCGTCTGAATAAACATAAGATTTAATTAAACTAGTGTTGACACCTTAGTACTATCAATGTTTATAAGAATAATTCAAAGAGATGTTTTTAAGAGTAATTTAGTATATAAGAGTATAATTCAAAGAGATTTTAGAAAAAAAGTTTATGTTGGTTTTGTTACATTAATTTTATCTTACTTTTGTAAGAGGCAATAGTTTTATTTTCAACATTAAATAATATTGTTGTTAAAATAATAATATTTGTTTAAATTCAAAACCGCGTACCTTCCTCTTAAGTTCCAATGTTATAAGTTTATGGTCAAAGCATATCCGCGTAATTGTCGTAGGGCTTTAATTATTTACATAAATTGATATATTTTTCTAACAAGAGATAGAACACATTAATAATTACTTTCTATGTAAAAATTAGCTTAAAATTCATTGAATTAATAAAGTTATTTAGTTTTAACCTTCCTCTGTAAAATTGGATCTATTGCAGATACGCGGCCTTTACGTATGGTAGATTCGCGGATTTACACTATCCCCGACGTTTTGTATCTGTATTGTTTTTTTTTCACTTTTAAGTGTATTTAATAAATAAGATGAATAAAACTTTAAGACCACTGGTAAATACTTATAAATCGTATCTAATCCAATGGGTAGATATGTTTCCTCTATTCCAATTCCCTCTTGCTGCATCTATAGATGTAGTGGTTGCACAAGTTCGAGTACCTCCGACAATAGGTCAATTACTCTGACCGGCGCCAACTAATCGTGCGATTGGTTCTCAATTAATGTTTTTTGTCTCAAATGTCAGATAAAACCGATTTCAACAAATAGCACCTAACAGTTTACGTTAAAGGTTCTACATTTCAGAGATGTAATTATTTCAACATTTAAGGAGATACAAAATAAACCTCGCCTCGAGTTACACGGCTATTTTTGTTATTCTGTTGCATACCTGCGCATTCAAATCTAATTTACAACTACCCTCATTCAAATGACATCATTACAACAAGTGCCCGCTAAGGAGTGACAGCGTACACCAGAATGGTAACTCTAGTCATAATAAAGCCACCTTATGTTTGCTCCATAAAGTCTACCACGAGTGTACAAAGACGGAAGAGTTCTTAAACCATTCCGTTGTACATCGCGTGTTGTTACCTGACATTTCGGTGAAGCCTTATGGTAAAATGGCGATGGAATGCAAAACATGGTTGGGATACTCTTCTAGTCACGCCGCTACGGTAGCCTGTGAACATTGCAAGGTTTACATGACAAGTGTTTAGCGAGCAGGCAAGTTTAGTAATCAGGCTAGATAGTACTGTTAATTGCTTACACATTGAACTAAATACCTCCTTAAAAGCAATATTATTCGGAAAATATGCGAGTGTTTGTGTTGCCTTTCCATAAATTGAACGAAGGGAAATTCGTTTACCGTAAATGGTATTCCAATATCATCGTTCTTGAGTGTGTTCCAGAAAATATTATCTGTTTTATTAGATACAAAATGGTGGCCAGTTTAATCAAATGTATGTGTCTGTACTAACGGAGATATTTCTCACAACATATCTTCCTAGTTTCAATCAGTAATACCTTAAAAAAAGATTTCGTTTGTGAATTATCTTGTGTAAATAGGTGCTAATAAATTATGATTGATGCAAAGGTTCTGGTAGTGGATTCAGTTTAGAATTGCTTAGTAATTTATTATGATTTGGGTGCGAGACCATCTTGATGGTAACACACATTGTTGATGAAGATAATGATGATCTTGCTGGCTTGAAGGTAAACCGAAAATACCGGAAAACTAGAGTTTCCCATTATATATTCTCGAGCATGATGCAGGTACTATTAGAAAATGCATTATTGTGCTGGATGTTGTCAATGAACCTGCTACCCGTTGCCACTTACTACACCGTTATAATCTGAGCTCATGCAGCACTGCCGGACGTGGAATAAACTTATATCATTCACAGATTAACTTGTCTTTGGCAATTTGCAGCTATTTTTCTTGAAAGGTAATATTGTCATCGTAGAGTACGACTCGTGAATAAAATCTAAATAAGTGCAATGATAGTATTACTGTATAAGGTAAACTCGCAAGGTAGATTGAAAGTGATACCAGTGACTGAAAAGTTGAAAAGGGAATCTTTTGTCTTGGTATGGTCGTGTGGAGAGGAAGTGATGAAAGAACTTTTAATAAAAAAGTAATTGTTTATAACGTGGATGGATGGAAAGATGGACGGATTATATGAGCGATAATATGAAAAAAAAGGCAGTCAGTGTGACGGCTGACAGGAGTATATAATGGAATATAAAAAAATGCGTTGCACCGGCCCCAAGTAAACCAAGACTGGCGCAGGAAAAAATAGAGCTGTAACTCAAACTAGGCATTGAGGTTGATACACATCTTTGTCACGCTTTATGGTGCTTTTCCGCTGCATAGAGCTGGGCGGAGCGGAGAAAAGCAGTAGTAAGTGTTTCCATTGACGAGGATCGGGTCGCAGTGGATTTGATCTATCCTCCGCTTCATGCTCTCTTTTGTTTTGTTTGAAAGTCCGCTCAACCCCACTTCGCTTCCCTTACACAGTTTCCACTGATGAGAAGTGCAGATTTCGAGCACTGTGATTGGCCAATTCACGGTCCGTTCCTCTCCACTCCTCCCAGCTCCGCGTCACGCGTCAGTGGAAACGCATCCTTATCGGGTAGTATGTCGTAAAGTGCCTACAAGCCTAGGCACTATCAGCATTTTGTTTGCACAAAACAAGCAAGGCAAGCTATTAACCTTATAAGGTTAAGCTTGCCGAGGTTGGTCTTTGGATGGGTGACCAGCTTAACATACTGACATTCCTCCATGCTTCGAAAAGCACGTTAAGCCGCTGGTTTCGGCTGTCATTCGGTCATTCGAAGACCTTTGACAGTCATTACCAATAGTCAGAAGCCAGGAAATATGACACCACTCTTGTCAAGGGGTATTGTGTTACCCAATTACTGTGTTCTGGACGTCAGTTAGGCAGTCGCCCCATGAAAAATACTAGTAGTCAGATGCATACGGTTAAAACGGAAGCTGATTCAAACATACTTGGGCTCATTCGAAATGTTTCCTTCTCACCATAAATTGAAAAAAAAAAATTTAAACTTTCGTAGACAGAAGTATGATCCATCAACACAATGGGTCAAATAAGTAGAAAGTATTAAAATATTAAAATGAAATATTGGTGTTTATTTAAGAATAATATTCGTCACGTCAAAAGGACTTGTTGGGAAACAAAGGCAGATAATAAGTTAACGTTCTGAATGCCTTTTACTAGAAGATTTAGTTGAGTCTGCCTACCCCCGAGGAACAAATAAGTGCCGTGTGTTTTAGTTTATTTAGTTTGTGTAACAATACCTTGGCGTGAACTCAACTCGCATTTCGGTATTCGACTCATATGAGCTTATACAACACCTGTATTTTGAATCTTAGCTGAATAACAACAGTGTCCAAAGTTGAAAAGCTTGTCGGAGCTTTTTCTTCATTTAGAGTGTCTCGGAAAAGGCGTGAGTTACGATTTGAGTTATTTATAACGTCCAGTTTGTGCAGTGAGTACATAGTCCTTGGCATCATTGGGCTCACGAATGATCTTAATTAGAAGTATTGTGGGGAGAAGTAAATTATGTTCGACGTGTCTGTTGTGGAGTCGAGCGTCCCTGACTATCGGAGCCCTCTTTATCCACGGCTCCCGGTAAATCATGCACCTTTCAGATGTTCGACACCCGTCCGACTGCTCGAGTGCATGCCCCACAGCGTTGATTAGGAAATTAATGAGACCTTAATGGAAGTCATTTTAATGCCGTTTAATTTTTATGTATCGATAGTGATTACATGAATTTTAATGCGCAAAAGCAATAAATGTCAGTTAACTGTATTTGATTAAATGTTCCATCTACATATATTGAAGATGCCGCTACAAATTGACTTTGTATAGGTGTCCATTACTCATGGGGTACGTACTGTGGAACGTTTACAATGCGTCTCAGTTAGTGTCAGCGTAAATAATAAATTAATTGAGTTTTGAACTAGTCGGGGCGTGAGGAGACTGGAGTGGTCACATTAAGTTATCGCTGGAAGGTCGTCCGAGATTTTAATGATGATTTTCCGAATGCAGGACCAGTGTAGCAGTGAAAGACGCTCATTACACTGCTAAATTACTAAATGGCGTGAGCTGGCTGCCGGCAGCCGGCCCCGACCGCATTCTGCGGCTTTAGTTCTCGTATTAGCCGATAAACAGTTCATTTGCGTGAAAAATAAACCCAGTTAGTATAACAAACATCGTCGGTATGCGAAATGAAACGAGAAATTACTGAGGTACTAACAGGGCAGTGCCGGTTCCCGCTCAACTGCCCCTCGTCTATTACGCAAATACATTTTTCTTATAAATCTCAAACCATTTTTTACTGACGGACTCTGTGTTTACTTTTCACTTTGAGCTTAGAGACAAATGTAAAAGGATGATCCTATTTTGTAAATACTAGTAACTGTCAAAAATTTAAGCAAATATCTTGAAGATGGACGATGCATTTCGACGATGGAAAACTTATCAATAATTTCCGGAAAAGTCTTTAGTTTGAGGTACCTAATTTGTTTCAAGTGTTTAAATTAAAGCTAAACAAACGATAATAGATTTCAATATCATCAGAATTTGCGATAACCTGTACACATTTAAATGAAAAATTATTTAGAATAAAATTATTTGTATAATCAATAGTGATATCAATTGTTACTCTCACACCGCATACTAATTGGGACGTGATGAAGATATATAGATGTAGGTGTGAAAATTGAGTATGACTGTAAATAACAAGTGATGGCGCGTAAACACGTCTTCTGTGGTGAAAAGTGAACATATTGAGGAGGATTAAGTAGCGCAAGTGGTGGAGGCAGTATGCGCCGGCGCAGCGCAGCGACCACGCGACACGCCACCACCACGATCCCATATCGACACGCAACTTGACGCATGGCGTACGTCTTAATGCATCCATTAACATAAACATTCTTATAGTAAACACTTACTTTACACTTACATTTGTATAAATTGTTTTTAAACCTTTTTGGCATCTTATTTCTCTGTAAAGATTATCCAAATAATGGAATGTGTGTGTTGCCTGTTGATACTGGGCGCGGTTATCTCGTTTTCGGTAATAGAATACCGGGAATATTTTATCAACGCACGACCGAGTAATTTAATATAAAGCGTATCACTAAATGATCTCTCGGTCGCGATGACTATCGCGAGGTTAATAACGGTGTTGGAGGTTCCTCTACGCGAGACACGCGTCCGCGATATTATCGCCTCCGAAGCATTATTGATGAGAGCCCGCCATAACCAAATAGCCGGAGGACCACGTTTGTTTACTTATCTAACGTTTGTTAAAATGTTCTATTTTGTGGCTAATTGAAAGCCGCGCAGGCCGTTGAACTTACGTTTATGACAGGTGCAGCTCAGAATGGCGTTTTCGTGAGATTGTGGCGCGATTGTCGACTACCGCGCAACGATATGAACGTGCCTTTTTCGTGCTTTGTGCGGGCCTTGCCTAATTGTCGAACAGAAGCTGCGCCTGCCCCTTAACGAGGGCTTCAAAAGCCACGTCGTCGTTTATGGAAGAGAAACGGTATAAATTACGTTTACTGCTGTTAAGATTGCTTCATTAATTCTTGTCGCGCCCATTGAGTAACTCGGCTACGAGCGACGCAGCGCGAATTGCGAACAATGCTACGTGTCTGAGAATAAACTATCCGCTTCGGCTATTCGCTATTGACATTTAATTTTCTTATACCAACAACAGCCGTCTTAAGGCCTAGATAAAATCTCATAAAAATTCTATGTGAGTTAAATATGAAATGTATTTCCATTCGTTCCAGTTGCCGGTGGATACAAGCGGGCGCGTACAGCAGTGCATGCATTAAAAGCTTGTTTGTTGCTCCGGATAAATACAAACTATAGTCACTACGAGTTGCGCGTTATCTTATAATTAGTTTGGTTTCGTTGTTACTTAATTAGATACACCACTTTTCAATTATTTTTACTATATATAATTTATAGTTTCCCACACACGAAGTGGTCGTTGTTTTACAATTGACAAATTACGACTTGTTTAGATTTCATAACGAGTGTCTGGTAGACGGCGGTTAAGTCGAGTTGTGTGTATAAGGTAATAAGTACCCGGTGGTATTCTAGCTGCGACCTAACACGCTTAACTGATTTCTCGCGACAATCGAGCCTTGACATTTGCGATGCGCGTGCGCCGCCAACCATTGACCCGTGGCACTCACTTGGGCTAACATGTGGGACATATCGTCCGCTACGCCGAGCATTAGTGTCCATTCATACAATACACCATTATATCTGTGTGTTTACGACTGAATCACGACATTTTACATCGGCTCTATGACATCGAGTGCTCACTGAGATTAGGGACAATGAACTCTAAGCTTGATTTTCAATCACCGAATTATATTGTATTGTTGATGTCATGGATAGCTTTCGAAGTGTATTTTGAACAATGCTCTTGCCTTTTCAATTACTCGCGACTGTTCACTGGTGGCTTTTTGGCAAAGTTTGAACGATGCTACGATGTTGTTATGATTTTGCTACGTGACGCGTGAGTACTACCGTTCCGCTACGTACGTGCTACGATTTTCATTCTTCCACGATTTTTCTATATGTTTGTACTACAATTTTGCTTAGTTTTTGCCACCTTAAACTGAAACATTTTAGAAAATCTGTTAGATTCAATTAGGTATGGTGAATCATCATCATCTAATCTTCTAAGAAAAAAAAGAAAAGAAGAAGAAAAGAAGAAATCTTGTTAATCAGACCAGTCAACCAAACTTATGAATAAGTAGTTCACTCACTCTACGAACTACAATGATCACTTCAATATACATTCAATAACAAAAGTGTAAACTCCACATATCACACCTCTCTGTGGTTTAGTGTATATTTTTATAATACCTGAATACACAAGTGGCGCTGGAATGCTAATAATATGGTAACAAAATGTATTGGGTCCTATAGAGATGCAAATGCGGATAGCTACTCCGATAAAACTCGAAACGTTATGGCTTCGCAGCGCGTCAAGCATTCGACATCCAAAGGCATCGGTGTTTTTATTTTTATCGAAGGGATCGATTGTAAAGATAAGTTTATCGTAAGACAAGTAGCGGCCACCCAGCGACGCCGGCGCGGTATCGAGCCATCGCGCTAGCTCCGCGCCCGGACATGCTTGCATTTTATTACATCTGATAACGACTAATTCGCATATACGTCAAATAATTGAAACGCCAGCTGTGCCGGCGGACACCGAGCTTAGGAGAATGGAATGTCGGCGTCGCTAATAATCTCTTTCAAGTGATATTACTTTGAACAACAGTGACACATTATATTTTTATGACAAGTGAATATTTGTTGTTGTCGTTACGTTTCGATTTAAGTCGTGTGCCTCGAGATAACTGGAAGTAGTAAATGCTAATACAAATACCTCGTAATAGAATTTATCCCATTGTACGATGAGTATTTTATTTTTAAAAAGGTTTCATTCAACATTTTATTTTTGTTGAAAAATGGTCATTACGTTATTTATTTTCTATTGTGTCGTAATAAACGATAGGCATGTGAGGAATGTGAGCATCTATCTCGTAGTTTTTTATTTTGAAAAATGGCTTGCTTAAACTAACTCAAAGTTATTCACTCAATCCATTTTTCTAGGTCATTTCCAAACTTAAAAAATCTGTTAGGGTCGGCTTTAGCCAAACCGGATGCAGATGGATATCTGTATTTTACATATAGCCACTGCCTATTTAACCTCCAAAACCCAGCAATTCGGTAACATGATACCCCTTCGCAAGACTGGTATCACATTTCCTGGCTTCTGACTTCCATAACGACTATCAAACATCTACAAATGACTGTCGGGACCAACGGCTTAGCGTGCTTTTCCAAGCGCGGAGGAATCTCGGTATGTTAAGATGGTCACCCATCCACAGACCGACCTCGGCAAGTGTTGCTTACCCTTGTAGATCGACATCAACAAAATGCTGTTAGTAGACAATGTGGGCACTTCACGACTTATCTATGCTAAAGATGTGTCTCAATCTGAATGCCTAGTTTGAGTTTTAGCACTATCTTCTTCTCGTTCTTGTCCCATTTTACTTGAGTTCCACGCAACACGTTTTTTTCTTCGGTTCTATCCTGTCAGTCGTCTCGCTATCACTGACTGCCTGTTCTTTCATATCATTCCATAAAAAATCCATCCATCTTGTTTTTTTATTTGCCACCATCCACATCTAGGTTGTTGGTATATAAGAGAAGGGGTGTCTTCACGAATAAAAGCATCTTCATTATTCATTTTTTATTTGCACCGATACGTATAATATACTCATAACTGTTTTAGTAAAATGCGTTTCATGCCTCCCCTGCACATGACAATACCAAGTAGTTTCCTATAGACCGACTTCTGTAAGAGTGGCTTATCATGGAAATCGACTGGGCGGCGTAACCTTTGGTAAATAGGTACCAACAATGGCTGAGTAGCCACGAGAAGCAAACTTCCAAACCATTACTTGTTCAACATTCTTATGCTCTGGTAGTTGCTTTTGCCGGCGCGCGGCGCGGCGGCTGCATCCACAGTGAATGGTGGTTATTGCTGACGCGAAGTTAAAGTCAGATAAAAAGTAACTAATGTCCTTAGAGTTCAAGCTTGCTCCGTACAAATTTCATCAAAATCGTTTCTGTAGTTTAACCGTAAAAGCGTAACAGACAGATAGACAGAGGTAATTTTACATTTAAATATTAATAAATAATGTATAAATAAAATGGATTTAAAAACCGGGCGTCTAAAAAAAAAATATACAATGCATGTACTTATAATTTTGCGTATACCAAAGTAGGTGTTCATAACTTGGTAATTACATCACATTATGACGCTGTAAACTGCATCATTATGAACAACTCGTGTTTCTTGAATTTCACGTAACTCACTTAATGTTACTTTTATTGCACCAACATAATAAATACCGTTTTATGCAACTAAGAACATTAGTATGACTAGCAATAACTGTGAAACATATGTTGTATTGAAGATAGTTTGCTGTTTACTATCAAGATTTGCAAAGATTGTAATAAGTACTGTAGGGATCTACAACGTTCATAAAACTTGAACGAATGTAGAGGGTATTTCAATAAAGCCTGATAGTAAGGACGACACTCATAATGACAGACGGCGGCGCGCGGCGGGCGGAGCGGGGCGGCGGCGCAAGTCTTGATTCAAGATTATATTAAATCGACCTATAATAAATCACATCTCGCCTATAAAATATAAATCAACCGTGGCATAAAATACATTTATATTGTTTTCACTTCGAAATGACAATAAAATGTTTTAAATTCATGAGTGATTTAATACGTATATCGATATAAGTGCCTAACTAAGATAAGAGAGATTTAAATATAACATATTACCTCTGAAATTATATCGAAGATCAAATTTTTATTGATGCTTGGAATTTGATTGTGATCCGACTTTTATACGACAAAGTTTACGTTACATACGGAAGATATAAAAATATTTTTACAATCAAATCAATCAATAGATGCAATATGAAGATAACGAATTCTTAAATTCTGAAATATTTGGAATTGACTTGAAATAAGGCAAGGAAAGGGGGACACTACTCGTAGAACAGATTGTCGATGGGGCCGAAAAGTATCATTGGAAGGCCTCCCACAAGGTGGATCGACGACTTGGTGAGGGTTGCGGGAATCCGATACAAGCGAGAGGTACAAGCCCTGTCATTGTGGCGATACTTGGGGGAGGCCTTTGCCTAGCAGTGGACGTCTTTCGGCTGAAATGATGGTATCAAAGCCCGTTTAATTCTTATCGAAGAATAAATATTTAACAATGTTTCAATTTCTATAGATAGTTGTTCGAAGAATGTATTTATTTTCTTTAATCAGATACGGAGTTAGTTTTTCCGACTTTTGTATTTGTTTTTCGATAAATGAATAATCATAACCTACGTAATGCTTACAAAAAAGTTATCTTTTCTTATAATTCTTTCCTTGTCTTCGAAATTTCAACACATTATTGAAAAATTATTAAATAATTGTTAAAATAACAACTCCTGAAACAAAAGTAAATCAATCAGAACAAAAATACAAGTACAGTCGTAAACAAAAGTTATTATACTTTGTAATGCAAGTTATACACAAAGTGCATTGTTTTTATTCATGTCCGCGTTATGAGGTGTCTCGCAAACGTTGAGCCGATCAAATAAATACATCAATCACATGACAGCATGTTGTTAAAAGTGAATATTTACGAATGACCTCAATTTGTAAATTACGATTTCATTCATCCAATTTTATTAAAACGTTGGGCCTGTACAGAGAAAAAAGTCGGTAGGTATATACTTTTTTTACTGAGAAGTATACACATTATAAAAAAAAAATAACTTACTTTGCTATTATTACTTACTACTATCTAAAAAACTTGACTAAATATGGTTTAACCACGGGTAGTGTGAAAACAAAGCCCGGGGCCCCGGGAATAAGACAAAGAAGGAACAGGAGTGGGTTTTTAGTCAGTAAAAGTCTGACACTATCTCGTGCTCCGCCCAAGAGCGGGATTTGTCATAAGATGATTTTCACAAAAAAAACCTTAATTATTTATTTATTTATTACAGCCTGAAGGACTTACAGCTTAAACAAACTAAAAACAAACATAGACGACAGCAAGCTAATACTTGTATTAGCTTGCTGTCGTCTATGTGTATACGTGAGGACTTGTCCTCACGTATAGCGTCAGACTTAAAATTGAGAAATGAGAAAAACACCCTTTACTCAATGATTTAAGGTTATTAAAATGTTACAGTTACATAAACAGAGTCAATTGCAAGGGTTAAACATGTATTATAATAAACTAAGAAAAAAAAGTTCTTAACTAATTAAAACTACCGAAAATCTTCTCCGCATTACGGTCGACTGGTAATATGCCAAAAGACTATTGGCTCTACCACGCTGTTTGGCAATTATTACCCTTTGTAAGACTCTGTAAAAGTAAAGTAAACTTTACGTTATTTAATCTTCTTCATATAAGGCGTACCAACAATCATGAAAATCCACCAAATCGACGTTATCTACTCCTTTTACTCCGACATCAAACTTACAGCCTACCAGTTTTGTTAAGCACAGATGGAAATGTCCAGCAATATCTGTTTATATGTAATATTTAAGGTAAAAGTTAAGTTTATTGTACACTAACGTTATCCTAAAATACGTAACGGTTATTATATCTGCTTAAGTCTAAGGTGTGGTTTATAATATTGGATAATATTCGATAGTAAAGTCCCGCATCGAATTGCATTAGACGCACTCGGCGGAGAGGCGATAGGCGCCATGCTCGTAGCCAATCTCGCTGTTTTTAATGCCTTAGACTTGTAGTATTAATAAGATAAGCTTCAGAATTGTGTGTGTAACACATAATTTGTGATTGTTTCAAATGTCGAACAAATACGGTTTTTTTTTTTAAATTTTATATGAAGTAGTGCTTGACTGCGATCCCACCTGATGGTAAGCAGTGATGCAATCGTTGATGGTGAGGCGCACTAGTTTATTAAGAGCCTATTCACTCTAGCCTTGAAGACACCCAAATTATAATCGGATGGGAAGATCTTGGCAGGCAAATTGTTCGAGTCCTTCCACCAGTTCTCAAGGCTCTGTGACAGACAGACAAACAGATAGCTGAGGTTACCTAAGTTATCCATTTCTATTCAATTAAATTATTAGTTATGATTTTGACTCTTCGGGTTCAAAATGTAGTAATTAATATAGTATATGTTAGTAAGTAGAGCTGCTATGATATTACCAGAGAATATTACAGTCGTTAACAGTAGCAGACTAATTAACACCACATTAGCTTCAAGATATCTGCCAATCTACCAGTCTTATCGTACATTTTATCGCTCTGAAGCTTATAATTACTAAGCGTTTCAAAGCATGCCTAACATGCACTGTCTGGCATAATCCATATCACTTTTCTTGTAAGTAAATAAATAAAAACTTGTAGGAAATAAGGCTAAACTAATTGAATTTTAATTGATTCTTAGCTTATTGCTTATTAGCTGGGTAACAGCACTTTTGATCGACTATAAAAGCCTCCAAAACATTACTCAGACCTCATTTATCGATATATATAGAAAGAGAAACTAACTGACTGACTGACATATCAACGTACAGTCGAAACTACGGGGACTAGGAGTGTGAAATTTTGCCCAAGGTTTCCTTTTATGACGTAGGTGAGCACTAAGAGAGGATTTTCCAAGATTCATCTCCTAAGGGAATGAAACGGGGGTCTAAAGTTTGTATGAAGAAACATACTTTAACTCTGGTGTTGGAGAAATCAGACCTATTGACCTTAGTGTTTAATTAGGATGAAGAAAACCGCACGACAAATTATTAAAATTCAGCAATGTGTTATGTTAAACAATGAAACATCTGCTTTCTTTTTTATTCTTGATAGGTTCGCGCTTGACCGCTATCTCACCTGATGGAAAGCGACGATGCGGTCGACGATGCTTGTCTCATTCATACTCTAAGACCACGTTTGCCATAACTATAACTATTGGGCTCGGGTTGACTCGACCCATTCGTGTGTGGCATCCTTTAGTTGGACAACGTTATTATCTTGCGCATGTTTATTTGTTGGTCAAATCTGAAAATTACAAAGGAGATACCGCTAATTATGACCATCATTACCGGTAATGGTCATAATTATTGACTTGTAAGCCGTTTATTATCATGACTAAATCTACATTTGAATTGATTAAATTGTCACTGAGTCACTTGCAATAAAATAGAAGTGATTAAGGTTCACTAATTATACATTACAGAGAAGTTGTCTAAAATCTTTGAAGTTTTTTTAGTGAATTTCTTTGTAGAAACGAAATATGCTGTGCCTATGCTTAGTAATAAATTAACAGACACATCTTGTACAAATATCCAAATTTTATACTCTTTTTTTGGGGTGGGAAATCATCGAACAACTTCTCTCGCACCACGCAGTGCGAACGAAGTTATTCGATGAGCGAGAAGGAGTGTCAGACTTATACTGACGAAAGCCACCTGTATTCTTCCAATTGCCATTTGAGCTCCAGGGTCACGGTGACTATTTTTAATAATCCCGCAGCCCTAGCCCTAATAGGGCCAACCCTATCAGGCCCATATTTTTACTTACGAATAGGTACAGTTATTTCTTCCAATTTTCGGAAATGCACGAAGCACGTGCCGGCCGTCGCCTAAACTTTATTGATTTGATTTGAGCAATTAACGAAACTACGATAATATAGGTTTGTGATAGGAAATTAAAAAAAAAAAAACATCTACACTCTAAAATTGATGTGTTTGTTTAAGTTTTGATTGTCAGCAGGTGTAGGGAGAAATGCGTCGTAAGAAGATTAGGGAGAAGGTTCAAAATGGTGCGGCAGTTGAGTGGAAAGTCGAGGAGAGTTATGTCCTCTACATAGGTGAGGTAATTTCTTCACCTCGCCTGAGACTATTTCGTTGTGTCGAACTCTTAACTATTGACGTTATCTTGATTTACGCACTTTATTAACATTTTATTACTCGATTGAGCGAGTTTCGTAAGTAGTTAGATTGGCGTCGAGCGGACGTGTCTAGCAAAATCATTGAACTGCATGAATAACAAAAGAAGTGTTATAAAAATAAACTTTATAATTTATGTCATTTATTTTTGACATTGAATGCATCTTTACTTATTTTGCTTTGATATTTCATGAATATATCGATCATTTTCAGAAAAAAATAATCATCATCGTAAGCGACAGTTTAAGTTTTTTACAAGAGAGGTATTTTTCTTTCCGAATGAAAAAGTGTTTATGATATCGAAAAGAGTTCACATGAGTTGTTTTTTTAATTTTTTAATAGCTAATGGACTGGCTTGTAAAATATACCTTTAAGGATTTTGCATTTCTAGAATGGGTTTTTTTGTTTTTTTTTTAGCATTGACGAGACTTTTGTATTGAAATCATGGTAGTATCGAACTTGAAAAAAAATCTTCCGTTTTCTTCAAACAAAGATACCAAACCGAGGCCTACCGGAACTGAGCTGCGACAATACTAGCTGCACCTAGCGGATTTGCCCGCGTGAAATTATAAAATTGTTCTAGGGGAGCATATTCCCGGGATAAAAAAGTATCCAATTTGATATTCCAGCACATAGTCTACCCGTGTAGCAAGCTTCATCGAAATTCGTTCAGCCGTTCGAGTGTGAGGAAGTAATAAACATACACACACGTACTTACCTCACAAACTATTGCCTTTGTAATATTAGTGTGATTATATATTAATTTACGCTATCCTAATGGATCTGTAGTAATATGTAAAGCAAATTATAGAATTTTTGGAAAGACGTTATAATACATACTTTTTGGTTATAAAAGAAAGAACCCAATCCTGTAAAAAGCGTTCTTCTGAAAAGGCTTGATATTTTTTTTATGTTGCGTAAAATGTAAACTTTTCCCAGTTATAACTTTAACCCCATATTTATTGACACTGGAAGAGGAATGAATACATCGTGACGCAAAATGTCACATTTCAAAAATGTTTTTAATCAAAATGTCAGACTATCAAAATAATACATTCTCAAAACGACACATTCTCAAAAATTCATGTTTGTCTGTATTTAAAAAAAAAAATGCGTGATCTGTACGATATTTCCTTTAGTGGTTTAAATATAGACAACGCGTCTTTAATGTCAGGAAAAATCCGTTTCAAATCGTGGATGCTTTTCAAAAAATTTTTCATTTCACTTTTATTAATGTGGTTCTTATATATCTCGCTCCGTTCTTTGTTGTATTCAATCGTCAAGGTCTGTCTTTTCTTTTTTAGGATATATAGATAAAACTAACAAAGATATCTTTGTTTATTTTATTTATGATTCTCATAATTCAAAGATTTTAATCCCTTTTGATTATAAATAATCCTATTCTAGATCCATTTTAAATCGTAATTAATTATTAAACTACATAACAGTCAACACAAATAGTCCAACTGCCAAGAGCCAAGAGAATCATTGGCAATGATACACTTGTCGAGTCAAACCTTCAAACTCTAGAGCATCGACGCCGAGTTGCTAGCCTGTCGGTTTTCTATCATTTACATTTCGGGGAGTGTGCACTGGAATTGCACAACCTAATTCCGCCAAGTCCGTTTCATCAGCAAACCACGAGAAAATGGCATTTTGCGAATGATATGGTATTGGGGGTCTAATCCATTGGATGATTATCTACCTTAAAAAAAGTAATTCGAATAAAAATAAAATCGTCTTTCATCTTATTTTCCTACATTCGTTTCTTGCCTACTTACTACATTTTCAACACTTTTACCGAAAAGTCGGGTTACTTTGGCTCTGAGTTGTAACTTTGGCCCAAGCTCGTGTACCAATTGAAACATAGTAAACTTCTAGTTAGTTGTCTTTAAGGCTAGAGTGAATAGGCTCCAAATAAACAAGTGCGCCTCATCATTAACGATTGCATCACTGCTTATCATAAGGTGGGATCGCAGTCAAGCACTAGTTTATATTATTAAAAAAAAAAAACAGTGCAGGACACTGTGTTTTTTTCTGTGTTCCTATTGGTTATTAAGCTTGGGCCAAAGCAACCCAACTTTACGGTACGTAAAAGTAGTATTTTCAAAACATTTTGCTAACCCATTAAGTAGGTACTTTAAGGTCATCCACAGTTCTCAGTACCTGTTCACATCACTTGCCTTCTCATTGTACGACATCGCGGCTCAATCTTTGGAGCAAGTCTTTTTCTCGGAATTAATTTATTTTGACAAGGAAAGTTGTGTAGCTCCTGTACTACCCTCTTTTCTAAGAGATTGGAAGTCGTTACTGTACCACGATTCGCTTTTAGAGTTGCTGACGATTCGGACATAGCGTCCGAGTTGACACATTTTATTTTTTATATTTTTTCACTGACGTTTCGGACACCACTAAAATTATTATTGCGGCATTTCACGTGAATAAACTATTTTTCTTTCTTTCTTATTAAAGCTTTTTAGCTCAGTCAGATAAAAAAGTACACGCATAAAGCAATTTATTACTAAAAGTTGCCACCTTAAATCCACTTTCAAATAATTTTGGTAGCGTTTTTCCTCATTATTACATTTTAAAACCTTTCTATCTGATTGTACTAAACAGTGCGAATAGTTGGCAACTCCGCTTTTATGATATGTAGGGGTATGTTAGGTAAGTAAGATGAGTGAGTCCAAAGGAATAGTTGTAGAGTTTTTTGAAAATAAATTACTTTTCAGATTTCAAGGTCTTTTTTTTCAAATCAAAAATCATCTTATAACAAATCCCGCTCTTGGGCGGATCGGGAGATAGTGTCAGACTTTTACAAACTAAAAACTCACTCCTGTTCCTTCTTTGCCTTCGTTCCAGGGCCCCGGGTTTCATCTATGGTTTTCCATCAAGAAGAAAAAAGAAAAAAGTTCCATCCTTTTTTTTTAGAAATGCCTACACTAGTAATACCTCCTGTATTGTGGGTAAGTTCACAAACATGTGAGCTCTAGTACAAGACACCCAGATCCACCCGAAACAACATCCATACAAAACTCCTTGCGGGAATCGAACCCGAGACACGTAGCGCAGCAGCCAATTGCTCAACCACTGCGATGTTCATTAAACGTACTTAATAGAAATTATGCTTTGCATTAAATGCAATATTTAAGTCAATAACCTAAAGTTCTAAGCAGACACTTAAAAATAAAAAAATTATATAGACGACAACGACATTACAAGAAGAATGCTTTCTAGTCTATTATATCAGTTTGATCTAAATGAGAACAAACACGAGAAACTTACGGTAGGTCTGCGCTTCATTATTAAATTAAAGTCACAGAGTAGAAATATTTTGATATCACAACATATTTCTTTATGCTTTGATAAGATCATCAAGATTAATTTCTAAATATACGTAACACACAAGAAGTAAATAAGTTATTAAAATCAAATTATAATTTACGATAATCATAAAGTAAAGATTAGGCTAGTTCGACGTACGAGTTTGATTTAAATACATTCCAGCTCTTCACATAAATACTCATAGATCCGAAACGGGACATTCTTGTGTTCGATATTTACGCCTCTGTCTCTCGTGAGGTCCACGAAAATTGTGACATACGCACGACAATAAAAAGTCAACAATGAGCGCAGTGGCAACGCGACAGGACCCCCCGGACCCGACCTCGGATAATAAATGCGTTTATGATCTATGATCTGAAACTGATACTTATAATGGCTTCTGTATAAAGAAGCTGCACCAAAACGCAGCCTCCGCGCCACTCTACATAATAAATAACCTCAAATTGCTTGTAAAAGGTAAACTTGTATCTCTCTGCCTTTGTACACATGTAAATATTTGTGTTTAATCTGACGTCGACTTATTCGTTCGATCGTTTACAGAACTCGATTGAGGCCGAGTTGTAATGATTTGTGATTATGAACTCACTTATATAAGGAGATTTCACATTGTATAGTTAAATAATCAAAATTGATTTGTTCGTTTAATTAAAATAATGAATTAATAATTCGTTTTGCCCGCAGAGATTAATATTGACTAAGATCGACGTATAGCAATTTTATTGATGGTTATCGACAATTACGAGTTATATTTAATTGGTCTAGATGTGCAGCAATAAAAGAAGTGTCCGATTTATAGTGACGTACGTTGTTAGAGGCGGACTTGATATTTATTACTTTGTAAGGTTTGTTTATTTATATAGAGCTGGTAGCGAGTAGCAAGCGGTAGCAGGTCGGGCCGGGGCCAGTGAACAGTGGAAGCGGTGTGACGTGTCGCGATCGCATGTCCACCACGAATATATCAATCGGGCGGGAGAGTAATGGTCGTCAGTGCCACCGACCGGCCTCCTCTCGCTAAATGAGCCGCAAACTGGCTACTGGTACTTTCTGTTTGAATGTTAAGTAGTTTTAATTATTTTGCACGAGCCCCCGGCTGTACTGTTCGCCGTGCCGGAGACATTTATCAATGGCTACTTGTAGGTACTGCATATTTACAACACAGATACACCGTATCGATATTATGATGACTCTTAAATAGCTAATTGAAATATCGTCTGTAACTCTTGTTCGTAAATCAAGTTTAACATTTGCATTAATCTGTCAGAAAACGATGCTATAAATCAGGTCATAAGTATCATAAAGTCCATTAAATTATAATTTAACGATCCTTCTTTATGCTTAAGAGTGGCTCAACTGATCAACTATCGTTCTGATATCAAAATGCAAAAAAAGTAACAAGAAAACCTTACCTCACCCTAGATAATAAAATTTAAAACATACTATAATTTGGCACCAAAAATTAACCACTTTTTTGTACTTACCTAATACATTCTCACTATTAAGACACCTCTCAAGCTAAAATGCAACTAGCCGTTTAGGCTCTAGTGCGTGGCAAACTAATATATTTACTTACATACCTACTCTCGAAAAACCATAACCTTCATTTTAGCGCAGTCAGGTAAAAATATAGTAAATATTTTATGAAATTAAAAATATATTTCAAAATAAGACTCGTTTAAAGAACTTCGTACTTTAGTGTCTTAATTATGCGCGACGGATTGATTACGACCGGGGGTCGGTAATGATCGCCTCGTGAGCTTTCATGAAGTAATCTCGCAAGTCTGAGCGATGTGCTCAATGCGCACTGCCGTTTATTTAATGCTCTCCTGGTAAGTGAGACTGCGTTTTGAATTATTTTGCGGTGTTTCTCATTCATTTTTAGTTTGGCTAATTAATCAATTACAACGTAATAAACTCGTTAGCTTTATTTTGTATGATACTACGTATTTCTATATTTTGAATTGATTTTTTCTTTACTTACTTCTCTGATCTACGCTTTGGAATGTGCAATTAGCATAATTTTTCTAATTAGCTTCCTTCTTAACCATTTGAAAGTGCCTGTAATGGGCCTTCCTTTCTTAGTTTGCTACTGTTTATTGGTAAGGCTCTACTAAAGACTTATTTTTATCAAGTCTCCATAGTGAATATACCTTTAGCTAAACTAAAATCAGTTAGAAAATAATAATGGTAACTGAGTGCGCACTGCAATGAACTGATAAACCGCGTTTTCTTCGACGGCTATTGAATAACAGGTTCCAATACTGGCTCAAAGATCTTATATTAACAATGTTGCATGAAATGCTCTATTATCACTTTTGATATCGGTGCATAATTGTTAGAAATACAAGATAGTTATTAGCGCAGGCTGCTACGAGTCCACGAGGCCAGTGGTTTGTGTCCAAAGGCGAGCCGGGCCGGGCGGCCGCCTCGCTGCGGGGCCTGTCCGCCATGAAAAATTACTACTCTCGTAAATATTTTGTTGAAATGTAATTTAATTTAATAATACATACGTATTTCCAACGAGTACTCACATTTCACTCACTACTTTATTTTTTCTTATTTACATTTTTGCTTAAAATATTCAACATCCAATCAGGAACGAACTATGACGCTTCGTAGAACCTTCAAAGTAAATTCATGAAGATGTATTTCACTGGCTTTTTTATTTATAATAGAAGTTTTACTGTGCCGATGTCAGGGAAAAAATATCACCACTTTGCACTAAGCAAATCCAGCTGGTTGCGATATCAAGTGAGTGCATCATAAAAATTGACAGTGACAAGCTGAAGTACTCGTATTACCGTATGTGGCATTAATTTTACGATCGCCACAAGTAATTTACTTTCTCGGAATGGTGCAAGAAGTATGAACGGCAATAAAGTGTTAACGGTGTCCCGATACTAGATCACGCGGCGTCATGCAATATACTAGCGCAGTCTTTGATTTACTCGAACATTTTTATGTAGCCACTAATAAACTTTACATGATCATCAATTTTAATTTTACTGTGGCGGACGGACGGCCCCCGGCAGCCGCCGCCCCTCGATATATCAATTACCTTTACTTTTTGTACTTTATAAGTGTTTCACAATGCGTAATAAAACTTATCAAGACTTATAAAAGACCCATAGACGGCCTGATTCTGAAAGGAAGACTCGGCCCTGGTACGAAAGGCAACGAAGGAACAGGAGTGGGTTTTTAGTCAGTAAAAGTCTGACACTATCTCCCACTCTGCCCAAGAGTGAGATTCGTCATAAGATGATTTTACTAACGAAAAAAAAAAACGAGTAAGGAAATGTAGGTTAACAAAGTGATTAACGTCTTAAAGGAAAGTTCTTTTACAAATCGATGAGAAATCCGAATTTTATCTCGATATCAGCTAAGAATCGATATTCAATGCAAATTGATTGCATAGTGGTTCGTTAATGAACAACTTTTTGTTGGTCGCTGCGAGTGTGACCTTTTCTATTTGCATAGAGTTAACTAACGCGCATTCATTGGGGATGCACGAGACTGCTCAGGCACAGGCGCCAGACCACCCAGTTCCCGACACCTCTGTATGTTTCCTATGTCTAGAACTCTAGTTAAACTTTAAATAAATATATTAACAAGGACATAATTCAATGTTCCAATGAAAATAGCAACGCTTTTTGAACGCCTCCAGTCAACAGCTTTTTTAAATATTGATTAAATAATATATGTGTAGCAGGTGTTTACAGACTTGGTCGAATAAATACAAAGATAGAAGTGTAGACATAATAAATCTTCTAAATGTTTATGTTATCAAGTATGAAAATAAAATTGTCTCTGATATCTGATTGATGGTCAAATTTTCGAGATAATAAGCATAGACTTTGGTTATTTATTAATAAGGAGGATGATGAGAATGGTTTATTTGCAAGTTTTTAATAACTTATATAGAAAAATGGAGGCAAAAAGGAAATTAAAATATTGGCTTAAAACACTAATAAAATTACAGTACATAGACACACTCATACACGTCGTGAATGTGGCACATTCGCATTTTTGTATTTTAGTTCGTAATTATTATGGATTCCCTATATACAGGCATACCTAAATGAGAAATCCAGTGATTCAAAAACTTTTTACTACAGACGTTTAGTGTGTGTAATCCTAGTGAAGTGATGGAGCATCCCCTAGTGTCCGTAATAAAGGTTAACTCTTAGCACGGGACTGGGTCTTGCTTCGTTATCCACTGTAGTCTTTTATCCGTCACTTTTGATGTAGTATTAAGTTAATTTGTATTTTGGTTTTATTACAATAAAGATTTTGTTATTATTATTATATTGCAGATTTGCCAGCTTGGGTAGCATACGGCTAAACAAGAGTAGAATATTATTTGCTGCTTATTACTAACTGCTTGATGTAACTTTACATTTTGTGAAGCCGATACCACCTCATAGTCAATTTATTTCCATTGCCGTGTCAATACAGAGATATTTATTTCAAAATAATAAATAAAACAAATACTAACATCGCTTTGTCTTATAATATCTCATTCACATATTCTTCTTATGATAGATAAAAATCGTAAATGAATGTTAATTTCAATATTTAAGCTAGCGTAGGATCAACAAATCATCGCGATGGTATCTCGTGCGATCCGAAAAGAACCGTCTATTATCGATGGCCGGCCATTGGGCCTGACCTCTAACACTGGCCCGATATTTAGTGGTACGCATTGTTCCGTACAATGATAATTGTAGGTGGTGGCTAGAGTTTGTTTAAAATTGATTTCGGTTGTGATCGTCGGTTGATAGCGTCGTCGTATCTCACGTTATTATAGGTTGAAACCGCTCCGGGCGCCGCGCAACGACTGCGCACCATCGCACACTATCTGATACCGGTACTGATACTCAATGTGTGTCTCTCGTGTCAATCGATATCGAATATTTATTGGGATGACCTCACGAGAAGAGCAACACTAAAAATGCTTGAGAATGCGTGGAAAGATTCCCGTCGGTCGCCACGTATCAAGGGACCACTATACTGAAACTGAAATGGCTGCCAAAGCTGTCCATCGATATTTTTTTCAGATATGAATAGGGTGAAGGAAAATAAAATGAATTCATGTTGTAGGATTAACGGTAAAATGTGTTAAAATTAGATATCAATTATAAATACCTGGAAGCTTTATTCGAAATGCCATTAAAACGCATTGTGCAGTTCTGTTGTCATAATAAACCTTTAAAGCTCATTGTTTCTGTGAGAAATACTAGCAGCAGGTAGGCGACGGCGATGCGACGATCTGGAGAGGGATGTCAAGAGGCGCGGAGTGCCTCCTGCGATGGCGGATAAGAGCCGTCATAAGTCGGCGCGTCGCATGCCGCGTGCGCAAATAACGACAAATCGGGGCTCGATCGCGTAGCTGCGCCGTTTCGCTCCGTAAGCTCCGCTCCGCAAGCCCCGCTCACGCCGCCCGCTCCCGTCACAATGCTGATGTTCTGCTCGATCGACGCTACCCGATGCGCGTGCGCCGTGTTTTATGCTCACTTTTCTACAATCCTTTACCGTATTGTCCCTCGAACACTGACAAGAGAAATATATGGGAAGCCGATGCGATTTTTGTCTAGTGGCGCTGCGTGGGGTACACTTACAATAAAATACATTGGTGTTTTTACCGAGAAATGGAATAAAAGTGTTCAAGTTTATAATAGACATGAATTCATAATAGGCAGGTTAAATAACATATATTATGTAAAAGCACTTTTGCTTTATACGCCAGGACTCAAGTACTAAAAGCTCTTCGCAGCTATACGTCTCGTGATCTCGTTTAACCGACACTATCAAGCAGAATTATCTTTTTAAATTAAATTAACCTGTCCCGATAAATATTTATGCACAGGTTAAGCGGAAGAGACCATATTCTCGCACAGAGCCCATAACTCTCGCAACAATATGGCGCACAATTACAAGTCGCGGGTCGCTAGGTGACGATGATAAATGTGTTTCCTTGGGCAAGGGACACACGCGGCGCATTGTGCGACTGCGCACATTTCCACGCTTCCACAACACCAACATAACCGGACCTTTAGCTTTGCACATGCTTCACTAAATGGGTAATAACTGTGTGAATTTACACTTAAGTGTTAAGGGTCCTCTTCAATGGTCGAGCCGTTCAGTATTGTCTCAACCGCGCTCAGTTTATCATTGCCAATTATCTTCGAAAGCGATACAATGATGAATGATTCGTAATTGTATTAAGTATAATTTGCACCAGCGATAGGTGGTTGCGTCGTGCGTCGTTGTTAATGTCCACTAAGTCATGGGGGCGATTCCATATGTTGAATAGTAAGTAAATGTTTGGGCACATTGTTCTAGGACCGGTTGAGACGGAAACGCCGCGGTGGGCTGTAACATTACTTATACATTCGTCGACGCACTTTAGCAATCAGCATTAATCAACACGATATGCTCTCTTGTCTCCGCAGTCTCCCTATTGATTTGTATGTTTTCAAACTGGCACTACGGTTTGTCATCAAGCTGGAGAGTTGAGAATAACTTCCAGTTTCGCTTTACGGCTACAGATCTATTGAGTGGACCAGTTAAGTAGTTAAGGGTTGTAAAGTATGGCACTCAACGAGAAGTTATGATTATTATTTTATGGTTTATTTTTATCCGGTTATTGCAACTCTGAAGATAAAACTAATGAAATCGACACATTGTTGATTGCTAATAGATAGCCGCATAGTAAAATATGCTTTAAGCGGTTTCCTGAGTATTGCAAAATGATCAGAATAGCCTCACTTTTAATACATGCCTATCCATTAAATTATCAATGATGCACCCGTTGCCGTTTTGACGAACGTGAAGTGTACATACAATGTGGTGTACTTTATTTTAGCCTAATTGAAATCCAGCTGAACTAAAGGACTAGGCATTACATTACAGCGACGTTTTTCAATCTGTCGCGCCTACTTGTAACACCACGTGTTATACGAAATAACTTCGACATATAATATTGTACACGTGTCTAATTGTGACGTCACAACAAGTACTGGTGCTGTTACGACCGAAATGGTTTATTGGCCATCTATTTATTTTTTTGGTTTAAAACATTTTTTATTAAATGCCTGACCAGCTTTTGTTTAAATTAATTTAATAGCAGGCTTTATTTTTCTAAATGGTGGGATGACAATTTTGCTAAGTTTTTAACCCACTTCAAAAAAGAAGGAGGTGCCTCCGTCATTTATTTTTTTATTTGAAAATTTACTTCCAGATTTATCTTTTTTTATTAAATTCAGCACTGATATATGATCCATGAGCAATCGAGGGAATTCTTAAAATATTATGAGCACGTATTTACCGATTTAGGTAGGTATATTCGTCAAGGAGCACCAAGTTGTATTCAGGAGTGAAGAATTCAGTTGATGAAGAAGACCGAACCTGATGAAGAACGAATAAACAAAATCAAAAACGCCGGCAAACAATATTAAAGATTATAAGTAAATGTTTGTATTTATTTATTTGTAAAAAGTTTTTGATGTTATTATTTTAGAGAATGCAGTGACTAGATATAGTGATAGATATACCTAGTATATATAACATAGGTGAAATAGTTCAGTTAGTAATTTGTGAGAAATGCATCCTTTGTATATGCATGCTTTTCTATGATAGGACGTATACAGTACACGTCCTATCATAGAAAAGTTAATCCTCACTTTTTCGAGTAATAAAACGTTATTAAGTAAATCTTGTGCGTTATGAACGATGTTTCCGATGTGTCCGAAGTAAAGAGTGCCAGAGAAAGTGTCCGTGTTACTTCATTGTCAGCATGTCGACATGAACACGTCGTGATGGCTTATCTCCAAAACTCGAGGGCCATGTAAAGCACCTTCGTTTATCTGGCGGCTACAAGGCACACGGAAACATCTTGTCTCTCGCGTAAACCCGCCATGTTTTATTTCTCTCGCATTCAGCGCCGATACCTTAATAAAACCCAACAAGATTGAGCAATAAAAAGTAATTTATTTGATTGTAATTTCAAAACACAAAGTGGGCCTCATTTTGTAATATATTTTTATCTTTGTGGTTTTGTGTTTCTCGCTCGCGGGGCACGTCCTGCCCGACCTGCCCGCTGATGATTCGTTGCGTACAATAAATTTAAAGTGTATCTTAAACTCGATTCAATTCCGACGGTGATACCTAACGGTTGGTACCATGAAAAAGACATTACGTGCACCACAACATGTATCTTTACTTCGTATTACTTTTGTGAGTACATTGTGGTGCACGGTAATGTTTATTGTGATCGACTCTGTTTGAGGGCCGGAGCTTACAACCTTTCACCGGCACATTAAAATGTGCATATCTATTACAAGCTACAATCTCTCAGCATCTCTAAATTACATCTCTTAAAAGGTGTGAGAAGTGT
The DNA here is from genome assembly GCA_949316375.1 of Mythimna vitellina. NCBI lineage: Eukaryota > Metazoa > Arthropoda > Insecta > Lepidoptera > Noctuidae > Mythimna > Mythimna vitellina. Next base: position 13,733,430 of record OX438693.1, on the reverse strand, counting down.
AGCTGCATACGTAATCGATGGTAACGGAAGCCGAGACGCGACGTGTTAAAGGCTGAGCGGCGGCGGTTGGCCGTCCCGCACAATACCCGCAACTCCGATATTATCACCGAACCAATCAATTTGATCCCTCATAAAAAGTTCTCGGTAGGCAGCCACAGCTAGAGAGTATAATGCAGGCGCTGTATCGGACGCTCGATCCGTGGCTCGCTGGTAGCCGGACTTTTCATATATTTTATGTGAAAAGGATATGGGCATTGTTGTGAGACGCCCTGCTGTGCGCGCGCACGGTAAACACTTGAAATTACAAGTCAGCTCGAACGGACCAGAGGCTCGCGTCGCGCCCGCCGTACCCGGAAAAATGCGCTTCCAATGTTACGCTCGATGAAAATAAAAATACAGTCTTCGCGATGTGTGGCGCGCTGCACCAGGTGCTCGCCAGCTCCATGTGACACAGGTATGGCTGTGTGCTATATAGCAATGATACACTTCTGTATACTAGGTTTTATACATGAAGGGACACACATTGTAGCACGTAGGGCTTTTAATGAGTATATGGTCGTAGAATGTTTATAAAAGGACACAGCCAATATTGTCGTACGGCCACAACTTTAAAGTCGTCAACATCGTATGACACTTAGATATCGTCGTAAACTGATGCTGTATATTATGTATTCTTTTTTATTCCATTTTGCTTGGTTATCTACTATAACCAAGCAAAATGGAATAAGTCACGTCGACAGCCACCACAGGATATTTAAAAATTCAATATTTTGCTTCAAATAAACAAGTCTCAAGGAAAATAAAAGTGAACAATTCAAATAAAGTTAAAATTTGCGACACCACGTAGCAGTGTTGTTCAAATATTTTACCAGTGATCGTAAAACGAAGTAAAGATAAAGTAAATATTGTGACTTTTGTGGTCTGATTATGTTCCACATTTATGTCATAATAATATGAATAAAACTGTACGCTTTTTATGGTGATTTTGATAATAAAGTCACAAGTGATTTAAAAGTAAGCGCTAGTCATTAATATTTTTACTTCCTTACGTACAAATTAAAGTTGATTTTTACACACCTACATGTTACATAGGTTACATTAATACTTAAAGTTCGTGTCATTATTCCTAATCGAATTTAAGGACTAAATCAATTGAATATGTGTTTGAGTGTATATAGTTTTCTTTTTTTGTATGCTTCAATCCAATTAGGTATCGCACGACTAGAATCCATAATTTGTCAGAGTTCTCTAAGCCTTTAATTTGTAGAGTCATCATCTTGAAAAATAGCTGGTTATTTTAAGTGCTGTTCTGCCCTCTTCATCTAAGATTTGCAAGTCACCAAAGCTTTTCAACTTTGTTTAAAGATATCCTTGTTAAAATTAAAATTATGTACACGTAAACTTGTAGATTAAGTAGGTACTTTAACACCATTTACACAATATATTTATTAGTTTTGCAGTCTGCATGGATGAATACAGCGCTGGATACTGAAAATTTTGACTATTTTGCAATTCTTCATGATTTGCGACTTACTAGTACATCACTTCTTGACTCGGTTGAGATGTAGTTCAGTTAAACAACGATTAGCCATCTAGAGTAAACTAGGGAGTTTACTCTAGATGGCTTCAACTGACTACTCACTTTCTATATTTTTTCATTCCTTCTATTCTGAAACTTAACTTATCCATTTCCTACAAGATCCCTGCTATTTTTGGATACGTCAAGACAAGGGCTCTTCTACGATTGGAATGTAAAAGACAGGTTCGTATGTTAACTCCTTGACTTTACGAGGGTGAAGATACTTTGGTTGAAGCTGGCAACACTGGCAAGGATTCGAGTGAGTCGCGAGTGGCTCGAGAGGTGCGAGATGTTACACGGCGGATATAAATAAAAGAAGATTGTCCCCGAGGACCGCGGGCCATAATGTGCAGCGCGCTCCGCTGTGCACCCGAGTATACTGCCTCTTTTTGTTGATTTAATTTGGTACAAAATGAAATGAATCCGTACTATATAAATAAAAATGAGTGATTAAGTGTATGTATGTGCAAAGCTCGAAAATAATTGAATTAAATTGGGTGAAATTTTATTAAAACTATTTGTTAAAATCTCAGGAAGGTACTGGACATAAAGGGCAAATTAGAAAAATTGCACGTAAAGTAAAAAAAATAATTTTTCTTTTTTACATTTTAGTTCTAAGTACTAACAATTGCAGCATATTTGGACATATCAACATCTATCGGTTCAGCTAGTGAGAAAAAAAATTATATAGTTGCAATATACCAATAAAATTGTGAAAGGACATGTCTAGAAGTCTGGAAGAGAAATGTAGTTTTTCAATGCCTTTTATAACTTATTTTATAGAAAGTCGAAATATAAAGATTTTTTAAATGAAAGAGAAAAACAGACATTAATATTTTAAAAAATAACCATATTTTTTGAGATAAATAGCGTGTAATGTTGTAAAATCTTCCAAATTGATCTTAAAGTTTTAAAACTCTGGAAAGAAAACATTGACGATAAACAATTGATTAGACACCGTTTATATAGTACCGTCTTTTTCTTTAAATTATCTGTATCATAAGAAATGAATTTATTGGTATGGGTAAACAAATATAATAAATTGGTACTTATGCCAAAAGAGGTAAATTCAGCAGAAACATCAATCTCGAAACTAGGTACTATAATCTGAAGCTGATCTTTACGAGTACACTCGACACACAATTCGGTGTTATACTCGAGTCCAAATCGGGGTTATACTCGGGTCCAAATTAATGCAATACTTGTGACCATGTCGCTGCAATATTTAGTCCAAATCGGTGCTACACTTGGATACATAGCGGAACATACTAAAGCTCGCACGATTAGGCGCACCCCCCTCTCCCCCGCCCGCCACACACGCGCCTCCAAATAAAAGTGCTGCGTTGTCGCGAGCCAGAATTACGACGCGATCGCCTTTTATTATCTCTCTTTTTTAATTCAATTTTACGATAAACTCGCGTACACTTCGACCAGTGCGTCTTGGTCAGTGGGGTTTGGAATGACAACTTGTGAACTAATAAAAATGAATGAAGCATTTAGTTATTAAAAGCAACACTTCTTGTTTCATTGACTGATTATTGTAAAATAAGAAAAGTGAAAAATTAAATATGTTCATCAAAAGTTTAATTATTATGCTTTATAGGAAAACTGGTGTCAAAATCAATATATCGGTACAAGAATAGCTTAAAAATTTATAACTAATCGTATATTACCTTTGGGATTGTATTTTTTTTTTTTAATGAAAACTGTGAAAATCATCTTAATTTGATTTGCATTCTACCGTAACTCACAAGTCCCAAGACTATACGAACTTTAAATCGAAAACCACATTCGTATGACAGTTAAAATGACCTGATCCCAATAAAAATAGACCTCTCTTTGTTATCGCGGATGAAACTCAAGTGTACGTTGTGTCCTGGCGCGGCGCGCTCAGACGCTCACTCCACCATCTACCCTCATTTGCATACAAGCTACGATTTGTGTATTGTTAATTAGAGCAACACAAACAGGTTCCGAATAATGCAGCCTCACAGGACCGGTCCACTATGCTTTCTTGTTGCGCTATTATTGTTCCATCTGTTATTTAAATGGCAATAGATTACACCCAGCAATCCAAACCTTAATAAACAATTGAACATAATTAACACTGTATGTTAATTTTGTCAATATTGATTTATTAGTACCAGCTCTTATTCAGCGTACGCTGTTGTTAGTCTTGATTATAATCTTTTGTGTTCGCAGATCGTTCCCCCTAACAAAAGACTTCAACGCTTTTGTTTTTGATTCTTTAAATGGAATTATCGTAATAAAACATTTGATGTAAGTGCAGGTTCGTAGTTTATCGAACCCGTGCTAATAAGTTGTTAGTATTTATCGAGTTAAGTTGGGTTATTTATTTGCATTTTTGAAAAAATGTGTTGAATATTTGAAAAAAATGCGTTGTATTTTCCTGTGTCCCGTCAAAATGTCGTAAATATGGATTGAAAGCGAGAAAAAGCATGTGGCAGGCACTTAGACACAATATCAGTGCCGTGAGCGTGATGCACCGCGTTGTCGTTCTCGGAGACAATGTCGAGGGCGCTCGTAAATTCGTCCTAATACCGAGAGGCGCGCGGCGGGTCGCTCTCGCGCTCTCCACGACGCTTTTTATTGTCAAAACCCATAGCACACTGCCTTCCCTGATAACTTTATTGTTATTTACATTACATTATTTACATACTGAATTATCATTCCGATAGCCGTTGTTTTACATTCGTGTAACGTCGTGTCACAACCGGGGCTCGTATCTAAATTGCTTAATTGGAAAGTCTCGGAGAGAGGACGCTCGGATAACAGATATGAATATGTGTATTAGCCGAGACTGACCTTTCAATTGAGTCGCCACAAATTATGCTCGACGACGGCTATTACACGATTTTATCTGTAATATAGAAAAGTCAAATAAACTAATGTTGTTTATATCTTGTTCCAACGTGGCCAAGCAATTCAACCACTTGTAATTGATATCTCCGTATGTTAAGTTTCTCTTGTTTCTTCTAATCTTCCGACCGATGACAACGAAATATTTGGAATTGATTAAATTATACCGAGACCTATCAAATTTTATAGTAACACTCCGTCATTTGCTGAAATATTAGAAAATACATTGTAATTAATATAATTATTGAATTAATCTTAATTTATCGTCAGAATTAAATTTTTTTGTTTGACGACAATTTCCCTCACATGAAACATTAGTTAAATAAAATCAAGATTATCAACGTGTCGATGCAAAAGCTACGCACGTCACAATTCCAAATGCCAAAAATATAGTTTATATACGAGAACCAGATATAGGCCGAAGATTCTAATATGCGCTGTATTACTGCCATCAAACAGCAATAAAAGATGAATCGATTACCAGCTGCAGACCCGGCGCGAGCGAGCGGTGGGTGCCTCGGCGAGTGCCGAGTCGCCGAGTCGCCGCGCCTTCTAGGGTATGCACCCCTTAATCCCACACTTTATGCAACAATGATCGGATTCTGTCGTGAAAGAAGATATGTCGCGCTGTATCCGCTTTTTGCAGACAATTCCCATTTACGTCTCATTTCTGAGCTCGAGTCGACAGTAATTTTATAATTTTAAAACTTCGGAACTCGATCGAGTGGGCCAGACCCCGAGCTGAATAAGACTTTACGAATTTTTAAACGCGAATAAAGTCTTAATAAACACTTTTTATGGTAGCCTTGTAATTTTATTTGCATTCAAAATAGGGCTCGTGGCGCGTGTTAGGCTAATAAGGAACGGATGGCCGCTCTTAACGATCCCTTACGACGATAATATTTGCCGTCGTGTGGCAAATGAAATCACTTTTTATTGCTCTCAGCGTCATAAGTTGTTGCCAAAAAAGACGCAGCCTGAGTGTGGTCACCGGCTGCTGACCTACCTCGTACAATTACTGCCAGCGTGGCCGGTAGGTACGTGATATTATTACTCAACTGACACACAATATATAAGAAAAGGAAGGATTAATTTTCGTAATATCACCTCAATAAAATTGATACAAATAGAATAAGTATCGATGTTTTTTCGAAATGAAAATGGCTCTATAAATACTGAAACGACTATTCGATTGTTCCCGTCGTATAAAAAATAATATCTGTGCGTCGCATCTGTAGTGCTAATAAAATCCGCACAACATGTGGCTTTGCAAATGCGATCTATTTAGACTTGGATATCGTCGCAACGAGAATAATGTTATCCCGGCACACCTCAGCCGTGTCACTCGCAAGGGCGTGTCGGAGATAAGTTTACATATTCTGTATGCATTATGCAAATTGAAGTTTTATGTTAAGTCTGTGAGGGGTGATGTGGGGGGCAGAGAGGGGAGGGAATGCTCTGCGCATGCGTTTGCGACATTTCACTCGCTCGCCACTGACGCGCGTCAATCTTGACTTTGACACTCGAGCGCACTACACATTTAGATAGAGCGTAATTAATGCGCAAGGACACATTGACGTATCAGGCACAGTACTGCTCTCAGATATGTTAAACTGAATTACGTTACGACACGACTTGCTGGCTACTTTGTTTCAGATAATATTAATAATATGCTTTAAGGTAAAACATAAAATTCCTATATTGCGCAGGAAATTTCTCCTGCTATTAATTTTACCACCCACGACTTTCAATATTAATAGGTAAATAAGTGTTTATTCGTAATACTTGTACTTATCTCTGTACAATATTTTAAGCTAAACCACAGTTTGTAATCTCATCTAAAATAACTAAGATACCGTTATGTTGATTGGATTCTTAAGAATTTCATCAAATATTTTATGCAGTATGCTGTGTTGCATACTGTCTTCATAACGCGTCTTACAAATATTTTATTCGACACTAGCTTCTGCCAGCGGCTTCGCCCGCTTGAAAATAAGTTTCTCCATACAAACTTTGGACCCCTGTTTCATCGCTTTATGGGGCTAATTTTATAAAATCCTCTCTTAGTGCTCGTCTACGTCATGAAAGAAAACCTTGTGAAAAATTTCACACTTTCGATTTTTTTTTGTTTTTAATTATGCAGGCTTAAACTATTGACCTATTAAATAGCTGTATTCAACTATATGAATCTAAATCTTGAAGTTTCTCCCGAGGCTAATTCGCTACTAAGCAATTGAAAGCTTGAAAAGGGTTGTTTTTTCTCATTATTGTGAACCTCTTTATTTATTTATTTATGTACAAACACTCAAAAATGAAAAGAATAAATACAGATAAAAGAGCACAATAATGTGCTGCTCTATGAAATTTCTTTCAGCAGACCCGCGACTGGGGAGTTGGGGAGAAAGAGAGAGAGACGATGCGAGAGTACAGTGTGTATGTTGCAGTCAAAACTCTTACCCAGTCAAAAGTACTATTGACTAGCAAAATCAGTCAAAAGTACTTTTGACCGTATGCTTTGGTCAATAATACTTTTGACTAAAATAACAGTTAAAAGTACTTTTACCCAATGGAGCTGGTTAAAAGTACTTTTGACTAAGTGATTCCGTCAAAAGTGGTTTTGACTGATCGTATCAGTCAAAACTCTTAAAAAGTTAAGATGGTCGATAAAAATAACGACAAACGCATACATAAGCGTTTATATTACTCATTATTAGTGTAGAATGTGCTAATATTCGAACAAAAATGAGTGATTACGAAAAGAAAGAACGCTTTTTGTAAAAAAAATTAGCGATAGAAGATATGAAAGATAGTCATTTCAATATAATGACAAAAGAAAAATTTGAAAAGTTTGCAATGGATGTGGAAGACGCAAAATTTGATGAAAAGAAAACACCATTACAGTACAGTAGACTAAAATGCTTTAACATCATTGAAGTTTATAGTATAAAAAAATTACTTACAAACACAGAACCTGTCAAATATTTTTTGCCGGCTGAGGAAATCTACGACATTATTGATGCTGCTCATATTTCTATAGGGCATGGTGGTCGCGATAGACTTAAGAATGAAACGGCAAAGAAGTACGCTAATATTACAAAAGAAATGTTTAATATATATTTATCAATGTGCAAAGTAGGCCAAAGGAAGAAAAGCAAGAAAATGAGGGGTCTGGTTTCGAAACCGATTCTGCACATTAAAATGAACAGCCGCTGCCAAATCGATCTTATTGACATGCAGTCGCAAGAAGATCGCGGGCATAAATTTATTATGGTTTATAAGGATCATTTGACTAAATTTGTAATTTTGCGACCACTGACATCAAAAAGGGCTACTAAAGTTGCACATCAATTAATGGACATTTTTCGACCTTTAGAGCACCATGTTTTTTGCACTCAGATAATGGCAGAGAGTTTGATGAAACAGAGCTAAAACTAGTAACTGGGAAACAACGTCATAGCCAAAGTCAAGGTTCCGTGGAAAGGGCTAATCAAGATGTTGAAAAAATGCTAGCATCTTGGATGGAAGACAATAAAATCACTAACTGGTCGAATGGACTTAAATTTGTTTAATTCATGAAGAACAGAGCATTTCACTCAGGGATAAAGCAGTCTCCGTATCAAGCCATATTTGGAACGGAATCTATAGTGGGGCCAACAACATCTAATCTTTGGAAATTATAAGTGGATTGCAATAACCTCTAGGTTAGTTAGAATAGGACTTTTACTGTGTCTTTATAACCTGTGAATTTTCTGATTACCTATTTTAATGACAAATTTTTAAACGTATGTTTTCTTTGTATTGATTTTAATGCCAAATTTTTCTTATACATTTAATAAATACATTTTTTTTTATACATTTAATAAATATCTTTTTATTCACATCTAACGAGTTTATAGTGATTTTGACTGATGTTTTATTGCAGTTAAAACTACTATTGACGAAGAGCGTCAGTCAAAAGTACTTTTAACCGCAAATTTGCAGTCAAAAGTACTAATAACCAATAATTTTCAGTCAAAACCACTTTTGACCAACCTGTTCAGTCAAAAGTATTTTTGACTGATTTTGCTAGTCAATAGTACTTTTGACTGGTTAAGAGTTTTGACTGCAACATGTATAAAGATTTCAACAAAACAATGTATGTAAAGAAAGTCTTTATTTAAAAAAGCAAATTAATAATTTGCAAAAAATGCAAATTAATGTTATTCCTTGATTTTTTCGAATTATATAAACCAGTAAGTATGTTATAAAAAAGATTTTCAGTTCTAACACATAATCTCTTCTCACACTCCACCTTTTTTAATTAAACTAGCAATGCAATTCTGCTCTCCTTGAGCAGAAATTGGCATAAGGAAAATTGGTATCTAAAGATATTCAATCTCTTTTAAAGTCTCCATATAACCGCGAGTAACCTACAAAACCACCGCAGGGTACAGCTCGACCTCAGCTCGTAAAACAAGTGCACACCCTCCACTTAAGTGAATGACGGAATCAATCCACCGCTAATTGATATTATTGTGAATATTAAACAAATTAATCGACTCAATCGTAATTTAAATGCTGTGCAATTATATCTGATGTTGTTATCTTAGCGTTTATCAGAGGGAACACGTTAATTTCAGACGCAAGTCATAAACCTTTGTGAGCGATTTATTTCTATGTTGAAATGATAGCGTGCATTTAAAAAAATTACAGCGTTCCTCATGTGTCGTGAACTTTGTGTGACGACATTAAAAAAAAACAATATTCTTTATCTTCTTCTTTTCGTGTCGATGTACTCTAACTAATTTTTTTCTGACCAGTATTTGGCAACCTCTACGGCTCTGTTATTGGCCTCGTATAGATCCTGAAAACTGCAGGTGGTTGTGCAGGATGGACCGCATAGCAAATGACGCCTGTCCTGTGCAGCGGCTACACACTCGCACTGTGTTAGAGATGGGTCGAGGAAGCCCCATTTGGCCAAATTGTTTTTACAGCGGCCAACCTGGGTCCGCAGTCGGTTAAGAGATTAGACAGCTAGCACTCGGTAACGCAGAGTCTAGCTGACTAATCCTTTCACCAGGATGTCTCAAACTCAACCACTCCAATATTATTTATTGTACATCATGATAAGTTATAAAATATGTGGATATCAGAGTTCATGTACATAGGCGAGCTTAACTCAAAGTTGAGGTTTCTTCCAGCAAACCATTGAGTGATAGAGACTCGATACCGAATTGAACTCTAGCCTACCCGATTTCTGAAATACGCTAGGAACTCATTTTTCAATATTCAGAGTAGAGTAGTTTCAAATAATTTGTCAAAAATAAACATGGCCGTTTGAAATTTTTGGTCAAACAAATTCATCAATCTCCATCAATCACCCAGTCAACCTTTGGATGATGCAGAAACAAAATGTAGTAGGTGTAATATTTAAGTATTAAAAATATATTGGCATAGCTAGGTAGACACATATAAATTATAAATGCAATATAATATTTATACTAATATTACAAAGAAAAAATATTTGTATTTTTTATATTTTTGTTTGTATTGCAAATACTCAAAAACTACTGAAACAATATTAAAAAATCTTTCACAGTAGAACGTTACTTTATCACTGAGTAAGGTAAGCTATATATTTTCTACTTTTGAACCGCTGGTAGAATAAATACTCAAATAATAAAATAAACTAAGTACACGAATATATTTTTTCATCATCATAATCATTTCAGCCGGAAGACGTCCACTTTTGGACTCTCCAAAACGTCGCCACAACGACTGATCCTGTGCGTCTTGCATCGTATATATACTATATATATTCGGTACGGTTCACATGTGTTGGGCATGCCACCGGCCCGGGGAATCAAGCCGACACATTATACCATATATTTTATACATACTTAAAATGGTACAAATATATAATAGGAAAACAAATTAGCGCTGTGAACCTGTGACTATACTACTGTCAACTTCATTACGAACTTTACCTTTGATTAGCCTTCAAAGTTAAAGTTGGTTGTCATTCTAACTTCCTGTGCATTCTAAAGAGAAATAGACTCATAGTCAAAATAATATTACACCACAAAGTTGTAGGTAGAGTCATAGACGTTATGACTTTCTGTCTTTTCTCAATCAGATGCTGTGTTCCAGGAATTTTATTAAAGAATGTTCCAGGAGTTTCAAATATTTCAGCGTGGTTGGCTGAATGGTATCGGATTTAAAATAAGTTGGTGAGCAATGTACAAGAGAAATGTGTATACATTTCTCTTACAACACACACATTCACATTTTTCTTCTTGTTGTTCTTGTTTCCGTATGTGTTATACCTATTATATTAATCCTACTAATATTATAAACGCAAAAGTTTGTATCATATATGGATGTGTAGATGTATGGATGTTTGTTACTCTTTCACGCAAAAACTACTGAATGGACTTCGATAAAACTTGGTGCATGGGTAAACCATATCCTAAAATAGCACACAATTATGATACTTTTTATCCCGGGAGTGTGTTCCCTTGGGATAATTTTCTACTATCAGACGGGCGAAGTCGCAGGCAGCAGTTAGTAATAATAATAAAGTTTTATTTAACCGTGCGAATAAAAATCTGATAATAGAAGATAAAAACGAACAATTATATTATTTAAGTAATTTGTTCGGACACTCTTCCGGTAAAAGCCACCTTCATTTTCTAATGTTATATTATATACTTATATTAAATTAAGTCGCTAAGTAGAGCCTTTTGCTATAAATCGTTTTTTTTTTTGTACAAAACGTGTGTTACCTTAACAAGAAAATGAAAAGTTTAATGTTTTACTCAAATTTGATAAGCTTTCGTAGTATAACGTAACGATATCCAAAATCATCACGAGATTCATCATTATCTAGCCTGACATTACCCACTGCTGATTATAGGCTTCTCTTTTCCTCTACCAATCCCCAAATTTCTGGGCTAGAATGATCACGAGAATTGATTCTATAAAATTGTAAAATCAATTCGGTAAATTATAAACAAGTGACATAATAAACGCACATCCTGAAAGTAGTGCGCTACTGAAAATATTTTTAAAATAGGTATTTTTTATTCTAAAATAACCAAGACGTATTTTAGTATAAAAAATTACTAGCGTGTCTGTGTGTATGTGCGCAAATAATAATATTATTCCACAACTTTCACCCAACGCCATCTAGTCCCAAACTAAGCAGAGCTTGTGCTATGAGTACTACCCAAATGATAAACATACTTATATATTTCTAAATATATACATATTATAGACATGAACACGACACACACAACAGAACGAATGATCGTGCTCATCACACAAATATTTGTTGGGTGGATGGGTGGGAATCGAACCCACGACCTTCGGCATAGCAGTCAGGGCCACTAACCACTAGACCAACAGGCCAGTAAGATACCATTACCGATGCACTACTAATGTAGTGCCTACGTCAATTCCCATTATTATTTGCTTACAATTAAGATAACTAATTAAAATAAACACTATCTAAGTATATCAGTATTTCAAATATTATTGTAACTTAATTATCAATTGGGCTGTGTAAAGGTGTGCACTATTCCAATCTTATATTTTATATTTACATGTATGTATGTGGTCATAAACCAACTCATTCATGCAAGTAAACGTAAAATCTAGAATGAAGTGCAATGCGCCATTATCACTTGATCTCAATAACAACATAAGTACAGTTGCGGGGTAGGGGCACGGGGGCCGGGGGACGGCAGTTCATTCATCAAGCCTTCATAAGGCTCTAAACCTAATTCGACACAAGCAACCTCGCAACATCCGCTCTTGCAAAACGTTATTTCATTCATAACTTTAGCGCGTGCCGTGTCCACACTGAGTTCAAAACAATATTGCTAATTAATAAACTGGTATTCAAATTGGACGGATATGTTTTGGAGCAGAGTTTTGAGATTAATGGTTCTTTTGGAGCGTTTGTTGATTAAAATTAAAACATTAACAAGGTGTTGAAAAAAAGTTGTTTCTGTACCCCGATTTTTATTGATTTAGCACCAAATGTGTTCACATTCGGACACAAGCAATTTCATTCAAGAGCAAATGCTCGTTGAATGGGAGTGATAAGGAATAAAATTCGATTTACAAAGGCGTAATAAAAAGATAATGTGCAAAATAAGGTTTTGTGGGTTTGGTATGACCACAGCCGATAGTGTTTGGCGCACCCACGCGACGGCGAGCGACGGAAAATAACATTTAAGTTGAGCCGATGACATCAGCGCTCGCGCCGCGCGCCGCGCCTGCCCGCTACCGCGCAGCTGCACCGGCGCACGCGCACGCAATCACAATCTTATAAAAATTTAACCATATTTTTACTAAACATGTTAAGAAATGCTAATGGACATCATAGAATTCTTAACAACTTTTTAAGTATCGTGTTTTTTGTTTCGAAGTATTTTCTTGTTAAGTGCCACTCCCCCTTTGCCGCAGGAAGTGTGCAATAAAATTAGCGATAACAGTAAAAGAGTTTGTGATTTAAAGTCGTAACGTATGGTTCTAAAATTTCGTTTCTTATTCATAATGTATCAACCAATTGGGATCCGAACTTTTATTAACCAAGATCAGTAGTTCGCTGGTCCGGATTTAGAAAAACAGAACCCTTCTTGCAGTCGGGTTAAAAGAATCAGTATTTTATATATGTATAAATAAAGAAATTCTATATTAGAGCATCATTGCACTGAATAGTCACTGTCAAATCGTGACCACAGGCTTCTCTCTAAGTAAATGAAAACTAATCAGTTTCTTCCTTGAAATTTATTATTGTCACTAATAATAAATTAAAACATTATAAAGGGACTGAGGTTTCGTCCGCTATAGACAAAACGGCTCGCTCGATCTGGGGTAAGACAATCCGTACGATGAAAGCAGTCTCGCTCTTCCTAAATCAACGTCAAATTACCACCTTTTAATCTTTTGTAAGCGGTTCGGTTACACACACACGTGTTCTAAACGCAACTAAATAGTCGCAGCGACTGAAATACTGACGGAGATTGCCGTATAAATCTGACGTTTGAGAAATTTTACACGTCTTTGTTACAAATTCATGTCTGTCGGCGAGCAGCTATATTATTTTACTATTAGCTCGTGAATGGAGCCCAATGTCGTAAATGACCCATTCTTTTGTGGTAAGTTTCGGGTTTAAATTTATTGTAGCACTTGGCTTGAAATAGTCATTTAAGATGGAATCGGTGTAAAATTGGGTAATGTTACTCTTTGTACGCTAAAGTATTATGTAATAAGAATGGGGCGATGTCGCTGAGAGATCATCGACACTTAAGGCTTTATAGACAATAAAGCAGACAAGTGTAATGGGATCTCACGTGCCAGCCCGCCAGCCGGCCTGAGAGACGGGTCGGAGGGCATTCCGTTAGGACTCATTGTGAAAGGGACTCTAGACTGAACGACCGACTGTAGTAAAGAATGGTGAGCGCATAAGGAAATGAAATAACAAGATGTTGTGAAAACTGATTCTGCGGCTCTTTACAATCTCGATTTATTGAATGTACTACGACAGCAGTGTTACGAGTTACGGCGCCCAAGACAATATTGCCACGAGGATTTTAGGTGTTCATAAAAATTCAAATAGCTACCCATTCATTTACTTGAAGACTGTTGGTTGGTGGTCGTTATATGTCCTGCATGCAAGTCCAGATGTTAACCCTTGTAACAGGCGCCTTTTCTAAGGATTCTAAGTACCTAATTCAATTTCAATCAACATGACCACATCCAGTCGTGTTTGAAATTGAATTGTGATTCGGTTAAGTCGACTGATAGTAATTTCGAATGATAGGCCTCATGCGTTCACAGACGTAGATTGCTAGTGAAGATAATTGTCTTGAGTTAATGTTGGCTAAACAAAGTGCGTATGTTATATGAATGACGGGCGCGGGTCTGCTGCCTCGGGCGAAGGGCAATAGCAACTCGTATGGGAAAAGCTTCGGACATGTGCTTTAAATGCCTTTTACCTATGGTTTGCACCAAAATATTTAAATATATTTGAATAAAAATAATAATGAAGAAAATTTTTAACACACAGAAATTGTTTTAATGGCACGAAAAATCAATAACCAACTTGCCGCAACATTTCTGGTGGATGAACAAAAAATGAAGATTATAATTAAAAATAAAATGCATTAAAAGCATCACATCTATGCCAACCATTATGTGCTTGAGCCCTAAAAATAAAAGCACGTGTCTTGGTGTTGGGCCAACCCTCAGTTGATGTGGGGCACACAATGGCCGGCACACACGTGCAGCGATCCATTACTCGGGATAAGTGCGGCTAATTCCCACTCTTGAAGGCTGCGTTCACGCGTTAGAATAGCCATCGCAGGCTGTACAAATAGGCATAAACTAAGACGGGATTGTTTCTAAGGACTTTTGAAGGAGATGGATTTTGCATTTATTTGTGATTCTTATTAAAAAAGGAAAAGTTTTGCAGTAAAAGCAAACCACTTTCTATTCGACAGATAGTTTTGAAAACCCATTATAGCTGGTCAAAGACCTTCTCGTACTCTCCTTCCGTCTCTCTCTGTTCAGTCTTGTTCAGTTGTCCATTGTCAAGGATCAAACTTTGTTCAAGGAGCCTATTCGGTTCTATAAGTTTGTTATTTTACTCAAAACTTACTTAGAAATTATTATTTAATTAATTTTAGCATACCACCTGGCTGATTTTAATCATTTGTGGCAGTTGTTTTCATGTAAATCTCTCAAGTGACCAGTAACGTTCGAGTACAATCACTTGCTCTATGTATGAGGTGCTTATTCATTTGTGCGTCGCAGTCGGCTCGTTAGCAATTGGACATGCCCGTTGCACGAAATATTTCAGCGATTGAAGCGGCGGTAAATTGCGCACAACAATAACACGCGTCCGCGGCTGCGCCCGCGCCGCTACGAGAACCTATTTACTACAAGAGTTTTACGATTCACTCGTTATCTTTAAATTATGCATACTGGCTTAGAACAAAATTATACACCTAGGTCTAAATGATACAAACTTCACGGCGTTATACACACATAAGTTAAGTGTCAGATAATTGTTTCTGTACCTTATTCGAAAGCAATAAATAACCAGCACTTGACAGTGTACAGTATTACCTTACGGAGTGGAAAACGACATAAAGTGACAGCGATTCCCATAGGCCGTACCGCTCGTATTAATTACAGCGCAGTGATCCGAGCGGAGCGGCGCGCGAGCATCCATCACACGCGTCAGATAGCGCGTTATGAACGACACACAGATTTGTACTCGTAATTTGTACCACTGTCATCACATTTCAAAGACAAATATAAAGGATTGAGGACCGGAATGACAAGTGTCAACGGGTTCATTCGGATGGTATTTTAAGAGAGGTTTTTATTTAACACGAGCAACAAGAGGTGGATTGATCGAGACAGGTTTCAAGTGCCGTTCGATGGCCAGGTAACGTCGCGTCGCTGAGTCCTTTAGTGTCTCGCGGTCTCGCCCAGCGTTCCGAGAATTGTCCTTGCCTAACTCTTCACATTTAACCAACAACAATCACACGGCTTTACTTATGTTTTTGTCTCTCACGCTTTATTTTATTATTTCACTGCTAAGTTTATTCAATTTTGTAACGAATCATTCATGCAGTTGGACGTCATACCTATTTAATTAAATGATTTGATACAGTTTTAAATAAACTAGACTTAACTAGAATTAGAATGTGAGGCAATGATAGGTCTTCTACAGTTTAAGATTCTTCAAATGCAAAAGATGCGGTGATAGGAAAAACATGATATTCTGTATAATTTGCAGCAAAACGTATAATTTTGTACCCAAAACCTGTCGTGTGTCGAATATTAATTAACGGGTATCGGGCCTGTCGTCGGTTTACAATTACACGCACCGATGGTATCGGATGCGCTTGCGCCGGCGGCAGCGGGCATGCGTCAAAATTTAATTACCCGCGAATTCGCCACTCACTCATGCACGGGATCGCTGAGATTCGTATCGACTCGCTGAGACTTCACAACATCCGCGGGCATTAACGCGTCGTTGACGGACCGTGCGTCCGAATGTCAATCATTATTGAATGACATTCCGGTTATTTGTTGAAGCCTTTGTGTTTCTAACTAATGATGACTAGTTGGACTAGTTTTTTGCTATTGAGTTTGTGCAATCACTATAATATTTTAAAGGCGAAAGTTTTTATGTTTGTTACTCCTTCATGCTCAAATAGCTGAACGGATTTCAATGAAATTTGGCACACGGTTAGACCATTTTCTGGAATAGCATACAGGATCATTTTTATCCCGGGAGTATGTTGCCCTTGGAAAAATTTAGGCGTGAAAGTATCACGCTGGCGAAGACGCTGACAGAATTTAGTAGTTAGTATATTCTAGTAACGTAACATACAGCTATTCTTACTCATCTTTGACGGATTTACTTCTTCAGTCAAATTTTCACCAATTTCATTTACTAGGCCAAGGGCAGGCAATGGATTCACACTCTTGTGGTCAGTCGTTCTCTATGAGTAAAGTAATTATCAACAATCGACGCGAATTAGTGGTCACTAATGGAATATTCATCGTTCATTTGTTACCAATCATCCCAGTGATGCCAAGTCATCGAATATTAATTAACAACAGAGATCATTCGGATATCATCACGATCTGGCTTTCTGTGTAGCATAATCAGCCTTATAATATTTCCACTGCTGGGACTCATGCCTCCCCTCTATGAGAGGGAATGGGTCGTAATCCACCACGCGGTATAGTTCGTTGCTTCGTACATATTTATCACTTACATTGTTCAGTATTATGCTGGCTTCACTTGCATTATGTAATTTATGAGTTTTGATAGTCATACTTGTTTTGCCACCTTCGAGCTTCGAGCCGAGATATCGAGATAGAACAAGTGAGACGTCACGGGTGTGGCTGTGATTCACTAGTGACTCTAATTTCGTAGAAGATAGTATTGTGATTTTTATTATCTATTCCTTCTATGTTTTTAATAATAGCATAATTGATGGACGATGATTCATAGTACCGGCGTGGTCCGCCGTGATTTGTTAGTCGTCGATATTTGAGTTTTTAATTATACGTAACTAAAGATGTGTTATTAGAGAGGCGGGGTGCAATGTTTTCGTCACGGCTATCTCTCAACGAATGTGATGTCTGCGCTCTTGTTCGTTTTGGACAGGCATATTAACGATGGTGTTTACGCTGTTGAAATGCACTCACAATATGCATCAATATGATGCAACACAAAAAGTACCAAGCATAATATTCAGAAAATAACAAAAGTTTTGAATAAAATTTTCCTCGAACGAATGAGCATTGATTTACAATGCATTACAATTTACAGATATGAAAGCACAATAAAACAACAAACATTTATCTGAACAACGAAGAAATATAAAATTAACTGTTGACAATACGAAGGCTCATCAATCTTTCATTAAAATTCTGATACGTGTAACATATTCATAACCTACTTGATTTTAAACAGCTAAGTACGGGCATCGCAACAGATTGACTTGTCATATTTCTTTACTGTAACCACTTTTCTTCTGCGATTCTTTGGAAAAAACCTCTTTCTTCCTTATCGAATACAAAATGTATGGCATGTAACAGATTGGCTACAAGAAAATAATTGAGAATATTATTATTTCTCAAAAGAAATATTCTAGCTATTCTATAAAACAATGAAGTTCAAATGTCATAGTAATCTATATGTATGGGTACGGAGTGCTCTCGTAGAGTCGACACGCAGGCGCGCCCTGCTGTGCAGTGACATGTCAGTTGATGTCAGCGGTCGTCCAGCCTTCAGCTAAGACAAAAGACAAATTAATTTTGTACACAAGGCATTTAATTTGAATGTGAATAGCATGAAGTGCGACGAATGGCCGCGGAGAACAATGGCCGGCGCCGACGATCCCGCCTTTTTGTTTTACACTCAATGAAAGTAAAAAGTATAAAATCTAAACGTTCAACAGACAATTCCGTATTATGATATGGACACAGTAATGGAGGGCTGGCGAGGCGCCTAATAGCTTATAATATTAAATGTACGTGATGGAGCAGAGCGAAGTGCGGTTATGGGCTGAGGGTCAATGCGGCCGGAAATAATCGATGAGTGTAAAATTTTTGATCATAATGCGATGAATTATCTTAGAATGGTGGTTGTCAAATTGCTTACACATAATTCGATGTTCCTTGGCATCAATGGGGTGTCTGACTATTGTTTTAATTTTGTTTTTAATACTGCTCTCTTTTTTGTTGCCTGTGTTTTAAGTTTTATCGAAAATACGCTGGAGGCTTGCATTGTGCTTTTGTAAGTTCGGCGCACCTACGGCATAGACTAGACAGTGTAATAAAACAGTTAATGTATTGATGTTTCGTTAGATTGAAAGCAAGTTTTGATTAAAACTGTTCTGTCCGCAACAAATCTTGAGTGATGGGTATAAGTCAGCTCGAGGCGACGGATGCTACACACCTAACGACGCGGCCGCGTGTTTACTTTATATCATTAGTCCATCAATCAAGATCTGTTGAATCGTAACTGTTAGTTAAACACTAACAATCATTGGCTCCGTGGTTCGGCCGGCTATCAATCAGCGGTGTTGACGCGGTGCCTTCGGGTGTCGCGTCCACGCCGCTGACCGCCGCTCTTCAACGCCCTCTAATGACAGCCCTCGCGCCGACCCGACACATCCAATTCACATGTTAAATGGAATTCCCTTTGCGCCTCAAAATTATGAACGTCCGTGTTATTAAAGTGTTTGTTTCTTAGACGTTTTTTGTTTAGATGCTTCATCCAATTAGTGCTACCGTGTCGAAAGGATAATGTTGTGATGAACGTATAAAACGTTTAGCGCGTTAAAAGCGGAGCCTTGTCGGCGCGATAACAAAGTACCAACGAGGACATGTTCGCTTGCCTATTCGACGAACATTAGTGTTACGTTGAAAACGTCACTTCATCTTAGCTTGTTTATTTATTTGCGTATTATACATGTACTCGATGGCATCGGTTATAATATATCGATACATATTTTGTTAGCTGATGTTTGGTTCAGATGAAACATTTGTACTATTATTGAGATGCGACGTGACTCGCATAATGAGAGGATTGATCAGATAGAGCAACCGCTACAATGACACTTGATCGATGTTTACAATCAAAGAATGAAGGCCTTAATGAAAAGCTACTTATGGAATATTCGTAAGTATACGAACATCTAAGATCAAACACCTAAATCTGATTTGAATGTACATATTTTGAAATAGAACTCTTTTTTTGTATAAATCTTACCTATGTACTCAAAGGTAGATTTACACAAAAAAAATCTCACTGGGTTTAACAAGAACAGTAACCTGTCTACTTCAGTGAGTCACTCCGTCTCCATGGTAACTTGAAAATGGAAGAAAAACACGTACTTTACATATGTTGACTCTACGCCGTTAGTTAACTTAAGAGGCCCAAACCGCGGGAAATGGATTATTATGGTTTTGTAGACGATTGGATAGCTTGTTTTCGTTTCTTTCGAGTCTATTGTATGTTTAATTTGTTTTAATGAATTCCGTGCGTTTACGAATGTACTTATCGATTTGACCAATTCCTTTGACTTAAATGACATGTCTTTGCATAAACTAATCATTTTATATAAAACTTGAATCAAATTGTACAATTTTTTTTTAAAGAAAACGTACTTAGAAGTTTCTTTTTCTAACAATTTACGAAAACTTTTACAATATCCTTAAGTATGCAATTCTGGTGTACCGCAAAGTAATGTTGAGGGCCACTACTATCCTAAATTTAGGTATTATAGTTGCATTCAATACTAAATAGAAGATATGTCATTAAAAAATGTAAAATGACATATTAAGAATCAAAGGTTTATGACGTTTATATTCTTATGTCACTCACAATTTCACGATTGGTTTTAGATACCGTAAGTCCGTAATGTAATCGGTGTGACTCGACAAGTACACGCCTTAATTCATTTATTCAAAACACAACAATAAATAACACATATGCATCAAAATCGGTCGTATCTAGTGCGGCGGCTGTCATCGATGGTTCGGTTTAATTTAATTGACTGAGCTACGTGCCGATGATAAATGTTAGCGGGGTTAAGCATATGCGCGGGGCTCATGAATAAATCGCCCCTCGGTGAGACGAGCTGATTTGCGATAAGCGCGTATTTATTGCGTTATTTGTGCCCGCCACCTGACGGAGACGGCGAGTAGCCGCCGCCGCGGGAGGCGCTCTATTGCCTTCCAAGGATCGGCCTTACTGTCCCTCAGTGATAAGGCGAAAGCGAGAAGAGGCAGATATCCTTTGAAGACACAAAAGAGCGAAATCATCCAGTGTCCCAAGAAGTCACTACTGCTTCTGAGCTGGTCGATAAGCATGGAAGAGATATGCAGCATGACCCATTGACAGAGCTATCAAAGTACAAATTGGTGGTACAAAATATGAATCATATTGACACGAGCGAAAAGGTATATATACATATATATATATATATAACAGCTTGAACTGGATGTTATGTATGTATGTAATACTAGTAATTTCACAACTGAAAAGACGATAACCACATACCTTTTGATGGAGATTTCAACACTGCAATTCATGTGGACGATGTCTATATAGAATGAAAAGAAAGAAAAAATGCTGTGTGTGTTGTGGAACAAGTGTGTGTGTGTGTGTGTTGTCATGCTGTTGTTGTTATATCGCTTATGATTCAAGTCGCTATCGCTCCCGCTTCATATCGTCGGTATGACGGAGGCTTGACTCCGCGGCATCCCTCCCGGGAACAAGCGTGCGGAACGCGCCCCTCACCACATAAATCACAGCGGACATAACAGCATTAACTGTTGATGGATTTCGCCCATTCAATGCTCAGCGTTGATATCTGTACAAATTGCCTCCCTGCCTCTTTCATTGTCTTCGATATATAGAAATTGAAAAAGGATTTTCTGTTTTATAATACTGCTGACAGATAATGTGCATTGGATTTAGTAAATTAGTAAGTATGTACAATAAAGAATAAAATAAATGATAATTATGCAGCTTACAATTACAGATCAATGAAGTGTACAGAAGCAAATCTTGAGTCAGTGACATTTAGAGCTAGCATCCTAATTATATTAAACGATATTCAGTTGCGCAACGATGAGTGCCGCGATATATTCTCGTGTAGGCAGATATTAGAGGACAAGACGAGTAATTGGACTGCGCCGGAGCACAGCAGCGATCAATTATGTTTATGTGAATAGTAATTATTTTATTATGCAAGTTGATTGAATGGATCTTATTTGTGGACGCTCTATTTAACGTTCGTGTATTTCTTGTAATTAGATTATATGATTTTATGACGAAATTATTCATAAGCCTTAGCCAATGCAATCGATTCAGCCCTCCTCTTAAAATAAATAAACTGTTCTCTATAATGGATTAATCAAAATTTAACGATTCATAAATGCTTAATAGATAAACATATGAACAGGTAAACGGTTAGTCTGTTCGTTTCGTAAACGATTCGAATCGTAATCAACGTAAGTTAGTCAATACTGAGCGCAAACAAGCATAAGTTACTGTACACGTCGAAAATAAATTTATGTTCATGTAATGATATTCCGAAAGCGATACACACGATACAAGTTGGTGCTCGTGCGTACGAGTACAAAGTGAGCTCCAGGCAGGCGCAGGCGCAGCGCACGTCCCACCGTATGCGTCGGACGGGGCCGCAGGCGCCGATACACGTCGCAAACTAAAAATGTGTATAAATTATGAAGATTACATGAAAAAGAGAAATGTGTTACATTTAATTTTATTACATACGATAACTTATGGGCTAGGCACGGCACTCGCTTGAAAAACACGTTGCTCCGATTAAACACCTCCATAACGACGTAAGATGGTTGCAACGAGTGAGCCAATTTAGATTCAATTTCGCTGTAAATAAGTCTCAGTTTTGTCCAACAGGTGTATTTTAATTAAAGCTTTTTGCAGATTGTTGTATTTCATAGTTACATACAGATCATTTGTGACATTAAAATATCAATTATTTATGGTGTTGAGATAGAAACAGCTTTTCGAGAAGAACTTATCCTTTGGCTTATCTATGCAAAATTGTTAATATTATGAACGAGCCACGAGACTCTACAAACTAGATATTATTAGATATAATATAATCAAAATGTCGTCAGTTAGTCAAATAAAGTTTTATTCGATATAGATAGTCTGTTTCCGGACGACGGCAGTTTAATTATAGTCTATACTGCTAATATCGTTATTAGAAGTTGTGTTTAGCAGTTTTAACATTAAGCAGTGATTCTACAAACTTTGTAAAGTTAAAGGTGTACAATACAATCTTAGGAATTTTCTTTCTTAAGCCTCAACTCGAGTAAGTTGCGTGACTTTTATCTTGATGGCCTTGTAAAACACAAAACATGATAATAACTTGTTGGAAACATAATTTCATGTTTATTTATTGGCTATTTACGCTCAAGTTTCTTTATGGCGGCGGTGTCTATTATCAACATTATAACTTACCTATAGATACTGTGTTATCTGGGGGACATAAAACTGGTACAAACCTAAGACCTCGCAATCTGGTATTAATGCGATATGGTGACATTTGAGGACGTTTTCCGCATGATCCTCGATATGGTTCGAAGACATAAAAGGTTCTATTAATTTAGGTGTAGATATTTTGTCGGGGATTGCGGACGCCTCCGTCGATGTTATCAGAGGTCATTTGTTGCCCGCAGACTAATCAAAATATTTGTTGATCGAGGAGGAGAGCGATCGATGTGTATCACAACTCATAACGTTCGCGTGTCGGTCGATAGCTTATCTCAGAGGCTGCGGCGTATCACTGAAGCATAGCTGGGATAGTCTTTGCCACTTTATAGCCTTTTGTGAATATCTTTGTGGAGTTCCGGTGTGCGACAGGTTGCGGCTCTTCTGAAGTTTATGCAAATGATTTTTAGATGATGGTTATCGAACCGAACTGGACAATAACGTCCAGTTCGTTGTCGACGTTACATAAAATATGGAGCTGTTATGTCGAAAATTTGATACTATTTTTTGTCTGTCAAACAAAAACAAAACTGTGAACATGCCAGTCAATGTTTTAACTCATTAACAACTGCAAACAAGAGCATGTAAAAAAAAAGTAGAGGCGTTATCCTCAATGTCAAATTGTCAATCAAAGAACCTGCTTGAAATTTGAGCAGCCTCGGAATGTCACAACAACAAACAGGGAACTCGAACTAACAATATAAGGTGATCATAGGAGAACAAAAAATATTTGTCCGAGTCTGCTAATGTGTAACTAAGGCCAAGACGCGGAGTGACACGGAAACTCTCTTCACACACGTCTGACCTCCAACAAAGGAGTTCTGTTTGAGTTGCGTCGCTACTAAAATATTGAAACGAGCTCCGAGTGCGTGCTTGCCTCTGTGACAGTGCTTGTCGATGTTAGGCCGGTGCTGTAGTCAAAGATGTTTCGCAGCAGCTTAGAGCGTATACCTAAAGAAAATACCGGTTACAGACGGTAACACAAGTCTGCTACCATAGTATTTAGAGCGTGTAGAGACATGACAGAATTTCGATTAATTGTACTTAAATCAATGCATAAACCTTTTGTAGTTCCGTTTCTGATGCTTCTATGGTAATAACAAAAAAATATGTATATTAAACCTCTAAGTACTAAGGTGACAGCAACGCATGACACGAGATTTCGCGCTGAGATTAATTTTTTCTTGTCGTCTTTGGTACCGTACTACTCAGCTACGACGCGGTGACGCACGGTAGCGCTACGGCATTTGTAGCCAATCCGTGCTACGCTTTGTCGTAGTAGTGTTTCGATTTTATGATATCCTGGTACAAGCTACGCCGTTTAGTGTGCGCATTCCTATCTCGGAGAGTCTCACGCGCATGTTTGCTCGCGCGACAACGGATGGTACGGTTCACCGGCGCGCAGTGTCCGGTAAAGTTCACTACATGCTCACTGCAAAATCGCCAGCGAGCTCTCCGACTAGTTTCTGTTTGGTTAGAGCATTTCAGTTGCCCAACACTTCGGAAGTTAGTGATTAGATGAACAACCAAACTTTTACTGGAGTACAGTGTAGTAGTTCCAGGTCAGTGTAACTTTGTTACGGATGATAAACAGATAATTGTCTATTGAAATACGAATATATTAATAAGATGGCAATGCCCTGATACAGCCATATTTTATATCAGAGTTTGATTTCTTGCAATCATGGTTTGATTTCTTGCTGATGATAAAGTACTATTAATTAAACCGTCATAGTCCAATTACACTGTAAACTTACGTACCACCTAATTGGAACACATAGCGTATGTTTAGGACTATTGATTTATGCACAGCCACTGTCTTAAACAAATGATCGACTTCCTGGTAACCGAACGGGGTAGTATGAGAACTTTCAATAACTTTGTTTACGCAACGAGGGATCGAAGTAAACCCATAAGCAGTTTCTGGGAGAATGTGGCAAAGAATAGACCTGCTTGGAGATTTAGTAAAACAAAATATCTATGTAGGTACCTTTGAAGACCAGTGGAAGACAAATCAAAACGAGTGATCATCAAAAATAAGCTACCCTCCAACATCCAATATACCCACAATAATGGAGTTTTTACGTGTCCACACTGTGCCCGCACTTTCACTGCAAAGATACGCTGAGCTTGATATGATATGATTGATATGTATAGGTATATAGGGAATAACGGAAAGGTTTGATTATTTTCGATATTTACTAGACTACTTTATGAATAACTTCTTAATTATGTACTTGGATAAATACTCTATAACTAAAACGCTCAATATTTTATAATCTATGCGGACGCTAGCGTTTAACCTAAATGGCGCGAAATCACGCGCGGACGCCGGCGTTCGCTTGGGTTTTGAGTGGTAGAACTCACCATCGATCGCAACCCATATAGTTGCACAGATAAAAGAAATCAGTCACCGTAGCCAAATTCCTACATACATATGTGTGTGCAGTCGCTCTATGGGTACAACTCGTACAAAATAAACCCTAGAAGACCAGTAATCAGGATAAAAAGAATAAATATAATTCCGAAGCATAATATATTCTGGGCTCGCAATAGATAAAGGTAACGAAGTCATGCACGGTCGTGTTTTGTTCAATATTGGACGATTTTGTCTCAATAATTCCAACGAAGGGCCTGTGTCACGCGAACATTCGCCAGCACCAATTAGTCGGCGCCTTGCTCCGAACACTGCACAATAAATCAATAATTAAACAGTTCATCTACCGGCAAATGCTGATTTATTCGCCCCTTCTGGCCACGCTCGCTCTGTGTCGCGCGACTTATTATTGCCCACCATTGCCTACCTATTGCTGATTGCGATAGAAAATAAACTACAAACGTAACTGTTACATGTACGTCGCCATTTATTTTCGCATTGCCGGATTTCATCGGCAGAGAGGGATTGCCGCTGGGAAGGTGTAATAACTAATATGTATTATCATCGTAATACTAGTGGAAGCAAATCCATTACATTATGCTAAATTGTTGAGCAAATACATTATGTTATGCTAGATTTGCGAGACTAGATTCTTGTTTCGTAACTGAGGTACACTGGGTCAGTAGATATTCAGTTGGACACTTGCACTGATTGGAGTAACTGGATATGACTCGTGATATGGTTGACCCCTGATATTTAACTGATTGTTTATCTCTACTCTATTGGTTTTTACTGAGTAATCTTGCCCAACCCCAACTTTTGAGTAGTGTCAGGGTCAAGAGCAACTACCGCATCACGACGTGTCAACAAAGTTCAAGCATTAAAGATGATCTCGGTTAGCGAAGACTTTACTCCCACGGCACACTAACACCAATTAATAACCGTCTCTATCTCATTGATAAATTCCCGCAATCAGCAAAGAAACGCGCTAATACGTTGAGCATAGCCCGTGTTTGAGTAACATTTCTTTGTTAATTTCTCTCTAAGCGGCACAAAGTGAAAGATTAAGTGTAGTTTACTTTGTGCATTAACGAGTGTGTCCGATCTGAACAGGGCTGAGTTTTCACACACGCTCTGCTCATGTTTGTACAGGGCATTAGTGCCCAGTAACTGTCGCGGATGACGACAACACGCCAACTCGGTAATGAACCCCGCCTCACGCACTTCACAACACCTATAAGTACACGCATGCAGATACAAAGTATTCGTTCAAGTAGAGGCTTTTTGTTGTAAACGTTCAAGATTAACAAGCATAAACAACACCTGGCATGCGTCACTGACTAGCCATCATTACTGAGAACCCTTGAAACTGTGCGCTTGTAATCTTGAACATTTCAAATTAAAGTAAATTAAAGACACGGCACAGCTATGTTACGTGTGGTGCTGGTGTAGTGGCGTCGCGTCAGGAGCCGCGCGTCAGGCGTCAGGGCTCGGCGACGCCGACAGCTCTCCGTCACCACGAGGGCTCTTCGCGAGGCCACCGAGTGTTTTCATACACACACAACGCGCGGACGTGTTAATTCGTAGACACTTGGTTTTTTTACCGCGGTGATCGACGACTGTGGGAACGTTTTTGGGTGCCTTCGTTAGAAGTACCTACTCCATCGTAACGAGCAAACAGTCGGAATAACTCCGAGTATCGCTCCTGCGTTAAGTGGCCCTACGACGTCGGAATTTACGACATTTCACGTGTAGGTAACAGGCGATCGAGTTCAAGCTAAGGTGTATAGATGTGTAGACGCGAGTTATAAAAATCATTTTGGTTTCCAATTTGAGCGTTATTGTCTGCGAGACGAGAAAGTTGTCGATGGCGCCGACACCAATAAACCGTGCGGCAGCGGTGCGCACGCGCGGCCGGCCAAGTGGTGTTCTGCGTGCGATAACTCATACAGATTCTCAGGCCACTCAGATGCTGCTATCGTTTTTAATGCTGATATCAGAGCGAGAAATGCATCGAGATGATATCGCTCTGCGAGGATCATACATTACAGTGACAGGACAACAATAAAGCTGGTTACCTGTTAGCACCGATGCTCGGTACGTGCAGACAAATGAAAGGCGAGTCGATCTTCGACCTAAACTCGTCATTTCACCTGCGCCTTTGAATTGTGTCCGTTCAATGTATTCAGTTGCATGACTTGTTTTTGTGTTTCCTGTTAACTTCTGATCTAACTGATAAATGGTTTATGATGTTATATAGAATTAATTAATTTTTAATTGTGCCTATTCATCAAACAAAATCATGACAACAGTTTTGGCTAATACGATCATCTGCCAGGGCTGAGGGTTTGTTCGAAAGAGTTACCATGGTAATATGGAACGCAAAAATCAGCTCACGGAAAACAGGTGGGTTTTAATTAGTAAAAGTCTAACACTTACTTTCGACCACCCAGGATTCATTTGATAACTTCGCAATTAAAAAAATAAATAATTAAATCATCTGCCATCAAGAACAAGCAGAGGTAATGAAGCTTTTGTACGAATTATTGACGCTACTTAATCATGTTAAAGTAAACGTCTTTGTACTGAGGCTGTGTAAGTCTGGTCTAATTGTTTCTTTTTTCTAAACGTGTGTCCGTCATTTCAGCCGAAAGACATCCACTGTTGGACATCCAACAGCCTCCCCCAAATGTCGCCATAATGACCGGTCCTGTGCGTCTCGCATCCATCGGATTCTCGCGACCCTCGCCAGGTCATCGATCCACCTTGTAGGAGGCCTTCCAACGCTGCGTTTTCCGGTACGTGGTCGCCATTCCAGAACCTTTCGTCGACCATCTGTTCTGCGAGCAATGTGCCCTGCCCATTGCCACTTAAGTATGGCGATTTTTCGGGCTATTTCTGTAACCTTGGTTCTCCTGCGGTTTTCTTCATTTCTGACGCGATCACGTAAGGAAACTCCGAACTTAGTCCTTTCCATTGCCCTTTGAGAGACTTTAAGCCTTCTGATGCGGCCCATTGTAAGCGACCACGTTTCGACTCGACTCACATATATTAGGGGACGTAATTAATGTCTCTTAACTTGACGTCTGCGACGCTGCAATGTTGCTCAGTGTCCCACAACTTGCCCCCCAAAATCTTACAGCGCATTCACGTGACGCAAGATATGTTGTTGGACAATTTGACAGTGTTGCGCGTCATATTGGGGGACATGTTGTCCACTAATGCATCTGTGCCACGTGCTCGTGATCGAGTACATTAAAAACTCACTTTAGGTTATCTTGTGCCTCAAGTCGTGTAATTATAGGGGAAGTTATTAATAATATACCTATGACTTATTTAGTTGGCACTTTAGCAGTCTTCTTCTACTATAGTTATTCCAAAACTTCAAAACCTAAGTCACTCTGTCTGCATGTTTTATGGTGGGATAAGAGGACGGCGAAGTTTGCAACTCGGCTCTGCATCCACACTCTGCACCCGTTGCGCACTGTTAGTTGGTATACGGTAAAGATAGCAGCTTATCATGGATGAAGGATGAGATTGTATACACATACATAGCTACATGCAGCTCTGATGATGCTGGTAAGGGCAGTGTTCACAAACTGTGCACCTACCAGATCTGTGCAGACTACAACTCAACCAAACTTGCAACAGTATGTACTCTTTATAGGATGCTCTTGAACAAATCTAGTTCAGTAATGGTTGCTCACCTCTACCTAATTCTGAAACAAATCGTTTCGAGCGAACACACACTGCTGCTTGACAGGTTGTTGACGAGAGTCACTTTGTCTCACAGTTACTAATATCCGTTCATGAATACATTACAATAGACAAATTGAATTCTCAAATAGATTTACATAAATAGTGTGCAATAGCAGTGCTATTATAATGCTATAACGCGTTGTAAGACAATGGCTGCGCACTCGCAGGCCGCCCCACCTCCCACGTGGGACGCCGCACTAGACGCGGTACGCGGCCGCGCGGGCGCATGCTAATCGCCTCTAATCACGGCTCGATCGAGAGCTGATTCATCTCAGCCTTACGATCCTTTATTCTGTTTATTTACCAATCAGTATACTTAATACCCGCCGCAACCATAAAAGGCGATATATTTGTCTAGTGTCGCTCTCAATTAGTAGGTGGCGGCGAATCGACGCCATATGTGGTCGCAGTTAGCGTCGATTCTTAAAGAATATTTTTTGTTAATGTAAAATGTAAATGAAGAAAAATCATTAATGTTTGCTCCTTCAATTTCCTACGGTTGCCTTTTATGGTAGGAAGTTCGGTTTAGTAGCTCACGCCGATAAGCTGTGCTACCGAATCCGGATAGGAGACCAAGTTAACAAAAAATATGATACTGTCTACATTTAACTGATACTTTTATGTATTTTGATAGCACATAAGGCAGGCTTAATAATATAATTTGTGGTATTTTCATCACTATTGTGTGATTTCTATTATTTGCAACGGTTTTACAAATCTTGCCATGGACGACTAAGGTCCATAACCAAACGTGAATTAGATCCTCTTGCATCTCGTTGTTTATCGTTATTTTTATTCAGCATCACACCACCCATCTCCATTGATGTAACCGACGTTCCTGTTTTACATGAAACAGCTTTTATAGCTCAACCGTCTTTTGAACATTTTTTTTTTTGAGTATTATTTTCTGGTCACTAAGATCACACATTACGTTGGTCTAGCAAAAGATAGAGAAAGAAAGAAAGAAAATGCTCATTTACATACTACTTGTACATTAGTTTAAAGAACCATATATACGTTGCCAATAAACACATTTTTCTAACGCATATACTCATAAAACCCAAGTTCGAAAGTATATTATACAAATTAATTGCGTCGCATCTCCAAATCTTTATATTGTATGGCGCCAGGCGTTTGGTCGTCGCGTCACGTCGCCTCGCGCCATTCAATTTGGTGTTGATTGCGAAAATGTGCCCATGCGCAGGTGCGAGGGTGGGGGAGGGGCAGGGAGGTGGCGCCCAGTGGCAGGTCCGCCCAACTCATTGTTTACGTAACGCCCCCGCTTATTACATCAACTGTTGTTCGATTACATGTCATGTCAGTCGTTAATTTCCGTGTTTTTGTTAGGTTTTTAATTGGCGGTCTTACAGAAATGTAGGTATACAGCCTTTACAGCCTTTGGCTTCATGACCCATTTTTCGCTTTTGGCTGCAGCTTCAGCCTTTGGCTTCATGACCCATTTTTTTTTTTAAACAAAATTGTGCACACTTTCACCAATTCATAAAAAAATTGGTCTTTCTCCAGATTATGAATACCTGCGATAAGCACTAAGAACTCTTAGAAGGAGATAAAGGTCCTTGGTGTGTATGTTTCACAAGGTACTCAAGTAGAACCCTTATATAGATATCCAAGGATATTGCCTCAAGCCTAAGTAAGCATAACCTATATTCATAATCGGCCATTACCGTGCACAATGTACGGTTGATGGGTTCATCTGCGACGGAGCCAGTGTGGGCGCCGGCCATATATCAACAACACAGCCACACGGATTGATTTCATGTTGTTGCGTCATACGATACACAGAACGGAACACGGTAGCACTTTATTGTAAAGCTGGGTTGCGCAATATACGTCGGACAATTGGAAAAGAATAAAATATATGGTGATAAAAATGTGGCTGAGACAGCGGCATTGTTCAGCGAAATATATAGAATTGAGATTGACATTGATGTTCATGAATGCATTATAAGTCAAAAGAGAAAAGGGATTCCAAGACCCTTTAGTGACTTTGACTAGAGAGAATTCTGGTCCACATTTACTGCTTAACATCTACCAAAATAGTCTCTCTCTAATTCTACATATATTATAGTTTACCGTTGACAATGGTATGCTGCCACGGGTAGTGTGAAAGTGAAACCCGGGGCCCTGGGACGAAGGCAACGAAGGAACAAGAGTGGGTTTTTAGTCAGTAAAAGTCTGACACTATTTCCCGTTCCGCCCAAGAGCGGGACTTGTCATAAGATGATTTTCCCAACCAATAAAAAAAAACCTAGTATTTAGCATACCTATAGTTAGCATATTTTTAATAGGTATAAAATCTAAAACTGCAACCACAAAAACAGTTTCCATTAAAGATCATGATGAATGAAGATTACCAATAAAACCACATCAGCTATAAAGTTCTGATCCGGTTTAAAATCATTAGCTGATACTATTAGGTACCTAGAGAGATATTTACTGATTGTTTTCTGTACGCATCCTGCTGTGTTCGATATCAGCTGTGGCGGCTGTAAGCCCCTACAAATCCGCAGCCCCGACGTTCTGACGTACCGACTGCTCGGAGAGTCGGCACAGTATAGCACCACACACCATAGAGAAACGACTGGCGCCTTGCAGTCCCGTTAACCGCCCACGAGGCGCGATGAGCTTCGTCGAACTACTCGACCCTTCAGATCTGCTATACAAATTACTTTGTTTGTTTTAGTAATATTAAAAGCTGCTGTCAAACGTAGCTGTGAATGTCAGGTTTGATTGAAACTTGTTGGTACTGTAGATGGTTGACAACTTGGGACGGCGGAGCCAGCTTTAACTTGGTTACCTCATTTTTGAAGATACTTCAGGGGCAGTTCTCTCGAGAAAGCTTCTATACCTAATGAAAAGCTATAAGTGTTAAAAATACAATGATCGATCGATTACAAAACGTTTGCTTTCAGTCAATATAATTTAGAACTTCACTAACGATCCAAAAGTTATGGTCTCAGTAACATAATTCTAATATAGTTACATGGAGAGTGTGAATCAATGTGTAAATAATAAATTCAAATAAACAAGCAACGTCTTCTAGCTTATTGGGAACATGCATCGATCGAACGCATATTTCGATAACGAAATCAATTACGTTTGGATACTGCGATTAAGTCCAGTTCACTGTCAGTATAGTTTGCATAAATACATAATAAAACAGGTATAAATAAATTTTATATCGAATTTAACCTACTAATGATGGAAACGGAAAAATTGGGATGGTTTGACTTTCGAAGTTGGCGCCGGCGCAGGCCGGTCGCCCGAGTGGCCACTAGTCCACTACACGCATATCTTGTAGTCTCCAATACACAGTGACAGGCGACACAATACCTCCACAAATTTACATAATTAGATATGTCCATGTTGCGATGCATTTCTTCCTAACAGCTTTTTTTTAATATAAATAACATATTTTCGACATTTGATCGTTTAGTATTTCAATATAATATATTGAAATATAACTGTCAAAGTCAATATAGACAGATATACAACTCTATTATTTGTCGATTTGCTAAATGTTATAACAGTTTGAAACTGTTAGCACGTTTGATACGGCGAGGGATTATTTGACCCGAGACGGCAATACATATGCAGAAATTGTCAAAAAAAAGAAATTCATGGGCTATTAAGTTCTCAAAAGAGTGGAAAGGTCCTAAAAACTCATACATCAAGATTTTTAGTTTTATATCTACAACTGTAAATAATGTAAATATCTATCGCAAGCCAAAGCTCATACATAGCACGGGGGAAACAGGTGGCTTTTTAATATTAAAATCATTCAGAGTCTTTTGGATCAGCTAACAAACCTAATAGTCTTACTATGAACAAATAGGCAAGATTGTACCACAGTTAATGCGTTAACTCGATTAGCTACGTCAAAGCGCAAATTTTCTAAGGGCGGAATTCACCAATAAAATTAATCGCGTTTTAACGTTTGGCTCGCATAATCGCGTTTAGCCGCTGTCACTAGTGTCACTTGTCTGTATTTTTCTTTTGTTGTATTTTTACAGGTGACACTAGTGACAGCGTCTAAACGCGATAATGCGAGCCAAACGTTAAAACGCGATTAGTTTTATTGGTGAATTCCGCCCTAAATCCTCGACAATAAAAAAAACAACGACATTAAAAGCCGCAATTGTCAGCTTACTGTATTAACACTTAGACAAAGCTAAGCGTAGGCGAAAAAAATAATTATCACCCACATATCTGTAATCAGGGATGAGGTCGAGGATTACACAAGAGATGTTGCGCTCTTCAGCCCGCCAACACGAAGAAGCAACTGGCAACCTTGTTTTGTAGATGAGTCAGTGTTTATGAAAGTGACGATTATTTATTAGCAGCGATTCTTCTCGGTTGCTTCATCGCACATCGGCGACGTTGCGCCCGCGCCGCGCGGCGACAACAGCTTTAGCGCCGGAAATGACTCGTGCCTTGCTCATCACAGGCCCTTGACTCGAGCACGCGATCGTCTATTGAGCTTTAACTATCTACGTGTTTCTATTGTCTTCACTGTATATTGAAAGGCATATTAATTGGCTGTCTTATTTACTGTGTTCTTGAAAATATGTATTGTCTTTCGTTGAAAAGTTTAAATGTAACTTTCAGAATTGTTTGCTTCTCTAAATCACGAGTGGGACGTACAAGCTTTGATGTTCTTTTGCAAGTCATTGATTATGAATTAATATGTTAGATTTAACGTATTCATTGGATTGTTATTACAGCCGAATATTTTAGTCAATAGAATTACTTTTATGCCAAAATAATTTATCATAACGTGGGCTGCGAGATTGTTCGAAATAGTCACCGCGGCTCTGGAACGAAAAGGACAACTGAAGGAAAACGGGCGCGTTTTAGTCAGTAATAGTCGGACTCCCTCTCTCTCCTAGAGCGGGAAGAGTTATTTGATGAATACCTCCCGAAAAAAAATATAAGCGCTTGTAAATACCTGGGTTATTATTGCTACGTTATTATGTATGAAATATTTGTTATTTATCGCTGTGTTAGCTACTAACTTGGAGTTAATAAGTTGGTTTCCACAAATGACCTAACCTAAGCTAACCAAAAAAAGGCGATGTTTCGTCGACAATAGTACAAGTAGGAGCCAACATAATAATATGTGGCATAGAGTATTGAAGCTGGCAATACCGCATTCGCCATAAATCATGCTAACTAGGCGCTTGTGGCACCAACTCCCATCCTTTGTGGAGGATGAATACAATGCGTGCTTCGCGATATCGCCCCTAATGACTGTGCCTAACGAACTATTAAAGAAGCCTGCTTAAGGCCCTGATACATGGTGGAAGGTAATAATTCAATTTATATCAGATTTGCGGATTACAATACTATTTGCTTTTTAGAGTTCCGTACCCAAAGGGTAAAACGGGACCCTATTACTACGACTACACTGTCCGTCCGTCTGTCTATCACCAGGCTGTATCTCATGAACCGTGATAGACAGTTGAAATTTTCAATTTACACAAATTATGTATTTTTGTTGTCGCTATAACAACAAATACTAAAAAACCGAATAAAATAAATATATAAGGGGGCTCCCATACAAGAAACGTGTTTTTTTTGCCGTTTTTATAGATAATGGTACGGAAACTTTCGTGCGCGAGTCCGATCCACACTTGGTCGGTTTTTTTTTTCAGAAATAAACCGTTTTTGGAGTTGACTGTCCTGTCATTTGATAGTCTCAGTTGGTTGATTTTTATCTACGGTAGCAATCGATAGCTGAGCTTTTGGATAACTATACCCACCCACTAAGTGGTTAAAATAGTTTGCTATTTTTAACCACTTAGAACACTATTTTTAACCACTTGAACTTTGTTCATACCTTCAAGGGACCGCAGACCTGAGTATATGGTTTTAATTTCAACTTGATACTTTCATGCGTTGCCGAGATAAAGGGTCGTAACAAACGGACAGACGGACAAATAGTGGTCCTATAAGAGTTCCGTTTTTTTTTCTGAGGGACGGAACCTTAAAAGTGAAATTATCCTAATATTACAAAGGTGCAAGAATGTGTGCATGCGCGTATGTGAATATTTGTTATTCTTTCACGCTCTTATATCTGATAGGATTTCGATGAAACTTTACAGTAATATAGCTTATATATCTAAAAAACAGATGGGGTATAATTTATTAATGGGAAAACACTAATTCTACGAGGGCGAAGCCTATGGCGTAAGCTTTACTTATTGCAATATAAAGAGGCTATCAATGGTCTTTTGTCAACAAAAACCAAAACAAATTTCCACTTTCAACAAACTTAAATTGTCTTCTATCACTATCTTACGAGTCACGGAATCCTCAACTGAAGAATCTTACTCACCCTATTCACGTGGCAGTTTTATTTGCAGTTACACCTTTAATATTATTTCATTTTTCTCTAAACAACACATACTTAAAAATCTAGTACGTTGACGATTGGTGAATAATGACAAAGAAAATGCTTGTCGGATTATTGGTGGTTTACATTATCGAGACCCTACTGTACTACTTAATGAGTTGTTAGATTTAGTTGTAAGCTTCAATTTTTGATTACTTCTTAATCGTATCTGACTAGAGCTGGAGCTAGTTCCAGCTTTAAAATATATCAACGCTACAAAATATGTAAAGCAAATCTCATTTTACCGCAGCAAGCTCGCACATTGCGCATACTTACATAGATACTCGGTACATACATAAGTAGCTACTTACTAGATAAATACAACATTTTGTTAGTTACGAATTGTCGGTGCACGAGCTCGGGAGCGGTTCCCTGAAACCGTTGGCTCAACTAACACGCACCCGGAAGGAGATCGGTTTGCAAACATTGAAAGATCTCATTTCCTGGGTGCATTATAAACTGTTGACTTTCAAATATCATTTACATTTAAAATTAACTTCTCGAATATTGAAGAGGTAACTGTGCTTGAGAGGAACACGTGGCTCGCTAAGCCAGTATGCAAATCTGCGCGACTATGTGTGCACGCGCAAGCTACACGGCCTTACACCCACACACCTGCATTGGCTTCCATTCATAAAACCATGGCACTATCTAACTATGAATTAATCGCAACATTTGAATATGTTTACTCTCACAAAGGAAGCGACCATTCAGAAAAACTTGCCCGAAAACTGGTTTGGCACGTGTCAATGAACGACGGGAATATTTTAGACGCCATAGAAGACTCGGAGTTGTTGGGTTACATGATTTAAACCGTTTAATAGACGCTCGTTCGTATAGGTTTATATCAATTTATATTATAACGATTTCTGGCGACAGCCAATCATACATATTTTGTAGCTGCCAGGTTCGAATTATATTAGTATTCATAAAAGCTGTATATTAATTCAATATTATTAAGATCTCTTACTTTATGGCATTTATTATCTACGTAAATAAAAATCACAGTAGAAATAATTAAAATAACAGTTATTTCGATCAGAAAAACAATGAGCTTCCAGGTGTTAAAAATTTTTGTTTGCATACTGATATTAGCACGTTTACATTTTTTTACTGTTTTTACATGACTTACTCAACAAAGTAGGTATACCGTAGTAGCAAAGGCCAAGGTGTTAAAATACTCACCTAAGTATAATAAGTGGATATTGAATGTTAATCAAAAGAACTGTATATTGTCTGTGTCAAGCTACAAGAAACTGCTGTACATGTGCGTGGAAACTAGAAAAGTGTTCACCAAGAATACAGGGAACAATAAGCTCTATTTCAAAGTAAACTTTTTCAACTAAGTATCTCTTCCGATCTTAAGTGGACAGGAAACCATAAAGCTGGACCACCGACTACTATACCTATACCTACAAACAACATTACATCAGACAAGGAAAATGTTGCGCAACATTATTATTACCTCAGTTACTTCAGTTGCCATTAGATTACTGATTTTTCACGTTGCAAATGTGACCGTCGTGCCTATGAATGAAAGTTGGCGACCTCGAAACGCACGTAGGCGAATGCTGTTGCAAGCGGTGCAGAGCAGCTCAGCTCAGGCTCCGCTGCCGACCGACGCTCCATTCACAAAGCCGGTGAGACGGTGGGCGTACGCAACACCCGTTTTATAACAATTCATGCAACAACCACTGACACACTTTTCATTCAAACTTAGAATGTTACGCGACTGTTATAATGTCGTCAGCGTTTCCAAAATAGCAAATATTTGAGCGCCAAACAAACATGTAAACACGAAACACTTAACTTGAAACCGTTCGACACTCCGTTGGCATTGACTCGCTGAGCTATGACTGCAAACGAAACGCTGTTGTAGTTATTGAAATTAAGTACCTCTGGATTGAGTTTCATTCATATTAAAGCCTTTTATGCTTAGCAATTCCTGTTCGTAAGAACTTATGGTCTACACAACAAAGCATACCAAGTTTCTTTGTGGGTTCGAGATAAATTGTCTGCAGCCTCTGCTGTAATTCTTTCAAGCAAGCGTAGTCGTAAAAATCGATGTATTGGAAGAAAAACATAGCAATTGGAAATATTCTTAAAATAAAATACATAAATATGCAGAAATTCTATTTGATGTTACAGTTTAACACGATACCTCGCGATATAGCGACAGCTAGTTAGCTGATACCATCGCTAGACTAGTACCGAGTTCTTTACGGCGGCTCCTTACTTTAAACACAAGATGTAAGATATGCATTAAACCAATTTATCCTAGTTGCTCATTTCACAAGGAACTGCGTAAAGTTGTGGGCAATAATGCGACGTAAATTATGGATCTTTATTACGTGGCTAGCCTTCGTGACGATCGTGAACGAAGAGGCGAAAACTGATATGAACTTGGCCATTAAAGCCGAAGGTTACACGCGTATGTGAAGCTGCCATCACGTAGTTGTTAATAGATGTTCGGTAAAGATAATTGCATATGCGAGGAAATTAATATGTTTTTTGTTACTTAGTGTAATCACACTGGAGATTATCTTTAATATCTAAATATCATCATGTTAGGTGGTCAATTGCAATGACGTCATCTAAAGCTAATCCAGGATTGCATTATTAATGTTATCTATTTCCTTCTTTTTCTTTGAGTGGTAAATCAAAAACAAATTCTTCCGCTCTGGAAAGAGCGCGAAGAAGTGACTTTTATAGAGCTAAAAAACCCCCCGTATTCATTTTGTTGCTTTATGCATTTCGGACAATCAAAATTATTTCTAACAATCCTGCGGGATTGTTGATACCTTGGCAGACACCGGCCCTAGCGGGTTCTGTCAATCATGTTGGGCCTCAAGTCTGTTATTACAATAGTGTTAGAATGGTCTGTCACTGATTTCATAATTGTTGGTTTTGACAAGTTTGGTAATCTACTAATATAATCGCGTCATTATGACTTTCCAATGGTCAACCACTGACACTCAATTGAAAGAAGTAGCATAGAATGGTAATCTCGGACATATTGACAAACGAATATCTGACGTATGCGGTAATCTGCTTAAAATTTTGACAGTTCGTTTGATCAGTGACCTACCATCAGAACGTCATAGTGCAGTTATTGCTTTTAATAAGCACGATATTGTCATTCTACCACAACTCTAGTAAGAGACCATTGATCGATCGATGATCGATCATTATGAATTAGCAGATTACGAGCTTTTAGCAAAATGACAATAGGATCGTGTTGGAATGACGAATTTATAAAAATAGCAGACTTGGGCCCCAGGCAACCATTTTAAAGCACGCAAGTAACAAAACGCTGTCGACCGGGCCTGCTCCTTATTAGACGGCGAGCTACCCATTTTTTCCGTCCGGTCCATACCCAACTACCAAACATTATATGCCATGAGTTTAAGTAAGAACTACTGAGAAGTGGAAACACAAGCTCGATGCAAATAGTGCTGTGATAATTTCCTTGCTAAATTCCTATAATTTGTTCGGACATTGTGTAACTCAAACAGGTGATAATAAATAAAGCCAGATAATTCAGAGACTGCGCTAATCGGATCTTGTTTACATAGCGAACGACTTCAAGTGTATGGCAGTCCTTATCTTCTAACCACTTAAACTGTAAACACATTGAAACGCCTTGTTCAACTATTTATTGTTTACCTATTTGTAACTAAATGCTGTACATGCCCTTGTTGGGTTCATTTCTGTAGAACATTTCCCATTTGTGCCGTGTGTGATTGTTTTCCATGCAAATTGTATATTGTAAATATATCAGCGTATGTACTATTTCCATTTATCGTCACACTTGTGAACTTTTATGGAATCAATAGTTGTTTATTGTGTAATATATTTTACTTGTATGTCGCTACCATTACAATCTAAAACAGGTCTTATTCATTGACGTTACAGAACAATGAAGTATTAAAATCATGAATCGATTGTTCAATAGATTTGTGTCTTTGTGTGCCGAGATTTCAGAATGATATCGAAACAGACATGTGCTAACATTGAAATACTACATAGAGTCTAAATCTAAATTGATTTCATAATGCTTGAAGTTTGAAGTAAATTTTAAGTTCGTGTGTGTTAGGCAAGGAGAGAAGTTGTATATATAATCCTAATTCTTTATTGTACACAAAAACTTAATATTAACACAGTGATTTAACAATTCATGTACAAAGGCGAGCTTAACTCAACATACAGTACACAGTTTTCTCCTAGCAAACCTTTGAATGACAGAGAGAAATCATATTCATTGACTGGCCTGTTGGTCTAGTGGTTAGTGACCCTGACTGCTATGCCGGAGGTCGTGGGTTTGATTTCCACCCAGGACAAATGTTTGTGTGATGAGCACCATCATATGTTCTGTGTCTGGGTGTAATGTATCTATATATGTATGTAATTAGAAATATTTAAGTATGTTTATCAGTTGTCTAGTACCCATAACACAAGTTCTGCTTAGCTTGGGACTAGACGGCGTTGTGTGATAGTTGTGGAATATATTATATATTCGAGGGTAGGATCCAGTGTACAATATAAATCTACCCGCCCTAGTCTTAAAAATATATATAATATTTTTGTACGTAATACAAAAATATATATAATACATGCTAATAAATATCAATATATACTAATATTACCTATGTCAATTGTGAAAGGAAGTGCTCTTAGGGTTACTTTTTTTACATTTATATAATCTTTATTTATTGAGAAGTGCTCTTTAATTTTTATCTTAGAAACATCCAAAGAAAGGTTGTCGCGAAGGGAATGAGGGACAGAGTTTCAGAGACGCATTGCAGTTATAGAAAAGCAGTCATCACGGTGGCTGGAAGTGTTACACGTGCTTGTGAAGAGAAAAGAAGTACGTTGGGTTTTTTTAATGAGAGAAATGAGACTATGTCTAAGCTGATAGACTAAATCAAACTTTGAGGAGGAGGATCAAAGCTAAAGTAGTATTTATTTAGTACTACAAGAGTATGATATTCCGACTTGTAAAATGTGATGTGATGCTTAATTTTCCTCTAAATTCTAGAAAGCTTGTGTATATTATTATGAAAATTGAAACAATAACTTATTCATCACGACAGACACAAGCAGACAGTCCAACTATATACTAAAAATCGAGTAAAAGAAACATTACAACAGGAAAACAAACATACATACCTACACTAATAATAAAATATTCTGTAACAATACCAACGAATAACTCACCAAGCCTCTTTGTGTCCAGTTGAAGTTTTTCAATAGCATCTCATGAGGTCCGCAGCCATAATTTTCGTTAGGTAACTTAAATGTGGACTTGAAGCCATTATATAAAATTAATAGCCCGTTCACCAAACAATTACCCGTCCGGTTAAATGCTATCAGCAAATCTATGGGTTGAAATCTCATAACCTTTTGCCTTCGAGTCAAACCAACTGTAGGTACCTATGTACATATTTATATGAGCCTACGGCAGACCGGACGAGGAGAGCGTTTACACTTAAGGCAAAATTATTTCCTAAAATAATTTGAAACAAACCTTTAATGCAATATGGTGCTTTATTTGATTTTGTAATTGGTAATTAGCAGGAACCTACGCTAAATTATTGGGTAATCCAAATAGGGAAACATAAATTAAACACATCAGAAGAATGGTGTGAAGGTTATCAATTTGATGTTGGTACCTAGTCGTACACACGCAGACAATCACCCAG
This sequence comes from Mythimna vitellina, assembly GCA_949316375.1. Lineage (NCBI taxonomy): Eukaryota > Metazoa > Arthropoda > Insecta > Lepidoptera > Noctuidae > Mythimna > Mythimna vitellina. Next base: position 13,692,144 of record OX438693.1, on the reverse strand, counting down.
AGACAATCGCACACAGAGTCAATCGCACACAGAGACAATCGTACACATATAATCTTAGGTTTTCATTTTTACAAGCTTTTTATTAACTTGCAATGTTTGTATGTTTGTTTAGGTCAAATCTTGCAAGTGAATTTTAAAACAGTTACTCCTAACCGGTAGCTGAACTTTTGCAGACACCACCAATATCTAGACAATGCATACAAGCTCAGTGATGTCATTATTAATTTGTATGGCCGGCTCCTGAAGATGGCAGGCTAGTTATTTTTTGGGCACCTCCAATCAATCAATTAGAAGGTATATAAGGGTTTATTGAGCAGAATACGAAAAAAAAAAATACTACGTCACAATAAATTTAGTATGGCAAACAATTTTTCAAATTTTTGTTTCTAAAGTTTGTTTTTAAAAATGTTTTCTTAACATTACCAATCATGTTTTCCATTAAAAAATATTTTGTAAAATAAAAAGATTACATAGGCGTGTAGGTGGTGGTTATAAATTTTATTGTTTTTCCAGTAAAAAGGTTCATAAAGTGGGTGCCTGACTAAGTATTATGTCATGTTTATTTCAGCTTCCCTTTGTGTAACTTCACATGTCGCCTAACAATATTGAGAGCCGTGACTAGGCAGTTACTTTAGAATAGATTCGTTAATTCGCAAACGGATTGCAGCACGGCATAAAGTGGCATTGAATTGATTTTCGTGGCGTGTGATGCGCGCGCGTCGGTTATGAATGGGCCGCAGACGCCGCAATGAATCACGCGCGTCCATTCATGCCGCGCCGCCTCCGCACGCCGCACGCGCCCCGCCAAACAAACGCATTATTTGCCAATACAGTCGTATTGTCTTTCATTTGCACCATCAACCTCTCACTTCCTGCCAATGATAACGCTCATTATATCCTCGTACTTCACTATCATTACTGTCCTATTCAGATACCGAGCTCAAATACCTTTTAATTCTAAACGAGTACCTTTACATTAAATGTCGATTTCCCGTTTGAAACTTGGATCGTGAAATTTGAAATGAGACGTTAATGTTCGGTTAATGATCGCTTCTTATTCTATGGCTTGTCTAGTTCGGTTTGTACATAACCCTGACTTGGGGCCTCGGCGACAATCACTTTATATTGAAACATTATATCAACAAAATGATGCCTTGACCTCTTCTAGTGGTGACATCGCGCGAACTTGTGAGTGAAGTCGTGACACTTGAGGTGACACTGAGCGTCATATCAGCACTCAAAATCGACACTTTGAGAACATCGCAACACAAAAGGAATCTCTATCCATTATCCCAAATTGTTCATAAAAATCTGTCGATCTTTTTGACATCTTTTAGTATATGAGCATACTTAATTATACTTCGGGTCATTTGCCATTCTCTTCAACATAAAAACCAAGAATTAATGCTGAAATACTTTTATATGAGCTAATTTAAATAATTCAATGCAAATTCGACATAAAAATTAATGGTTCGACTTAAATGTCGAATCTAATTCCTGATTAGGCACGGTGGGATTATTGGTTTATAAGTAGATATTATACTTATAGATACCCTGGAGTAAATACCAAAATATTTGACCGAGGTACTTGAAAGTCGGATTTATATAATTAATGGTAATTTTGGTAGGTAATCAAAATTTATAGTGTCATTTCGTAACAATTTATAAAAATGGAAAATAATAACAATTATTTAAAAAGTAATTATTTTCTTTTCAACACCAATAAAACGAGGTGCACATAAAATGTTATTTTATTTCATCTTATAAATTGGGTATGTAAGCTTTTCTAGATAATTGAAATAATATAAGTGCTAAAGAGGTCATAAAAATATCTGGTCTGCATTATATGATATTGATTATATTGCACTATAAACTATATATTTAGTTCCACCATAGTAAGATCTGTGGTACCGACGGCTTCGACATCTCACAACATAATTAGGTTCGGCTACTTAGGTACTGGTGTGGCCACTTAGCGTGTCGTTTATTGAATGTGTATCGGCTGAGGAAAGTTTTAATGCTTTTTAATGAATTTAAATGTATTCTTAATTACAAACTGGTTCAGGTGCGTTAACCTGCATTTAGGGTACGTACCTATATCGTATTTGTCGCTCACTCTACTTACCGTTTTCCAAAACGACTTTGCAGTCGATCGATTAATTAGAAACCAAGCTCGTTTCAAAGATACGTACCATAATTATTTGTTTATGGGTACGGTTAATAATTTAATAAGAGTTAAAACATCTGCAAGAGAATCAATTTGATCGTTGCAAGTCTTCACTAAAACTGCATTTGAGGAATTTAAAATTGAGGAATGGCGTAAGCCTAGGAATATGCTCCTTTTAAAAGACTCCAAAATTAAAATAGAATACCTACTTGAATCTAATACTAATGAAATAAATTAAATGAAAGAACTTGAGTCTGCGATTGTCATTGGATATCCTGCTTTCAACCAATAAATTGATCTATATTGAGATTATAAAACCATTGTGTGGGTAGTTTTTAAGCGCATCATTAATAAAAATCGGTTTTTAAATTCAGTTAACTAACGAATCTATTAAAATCTCAGATAGATAACGAATAGTTTTTCGCATACAACTTGAGACAAAATTTATTGTTATTATAGAGACTTCCGTTGCTAATATACCAAGTTATAAATTATGTAATATATTCTTATAAAATAAATAATTCTTTTCTTGGTTAATAATAAACAGGTGTAAATATAGTTACACGTAGTGACTCTGATGATCCGAATTCAAGAAAAAGCTGACTGAAGCGTGTTAAATTGTAGCATTTCCAGCATATATGCAATAACAACAACAATTTACATCAAAAACATATTCTTGTCGCATATACTGCAGTGTTTTAAATTTGGAAGACTATATCGAGATGCAAACGGTTGATCTACCCATGTGAAAAGCACTGGAGTGCTATTTGAATTTAAAACAGAAGTCGCAGTGCTAAGCCCGGCTGCTTGTCGTCTGAAGAACTGATTTGGCCCATTTGGACGACTATCGGTCCTTCGAGTGTAGACTGCATATCGGTATTCTAAGCTGAGGGATGTCTTAACACCCCTCTCTCTCATCGCTCATCTCTTGCTAAGCTTAGGTTGCAACTTGAGAGCAGCTTATATCTAGTACTGTAGATAATAAACTGTATTGATTCATTGATGAAGTGATGACTAAAAAGCCACTCCTGTTTCTTCTTTGCTATCGTTCCAGGGCCCCGGGGTTCTCTTTCGCATTACCCCAGTAGGTTTAGACCCTGCTGGGCCCCTACAGTTTTGCTGACATCTCCTTGAGGCGCGCGTGGAACACTACGCGCCGTCGACAACTTGGGCTCGATCCGGACGGTTACCGGATGGTCGGACGGCAAGCTACCCATTGCTCGCCGTCCGCAAGTCAGCGCCTTTGGGATCGGGATCCCGGCGGTTGGGGCGTGAGGGCCGTTCTCTCGCGAGTGCGGCCGCTTCCTTTGCTAGCATTACTGCTTCGCAGAAGGAGGCGACCACCTGCCACTCCTCCTCATTTCGGACCATGACCTGTACCAAGGGGCCTGTGGCGTGAGAGATCGCTGCCGCCGATCGCCCCCACGAAGACACGGTGGTGCTCTGCCCAAGCGGGGCACACCTCTACCGTGTGCTTCACCGTGTCCTCCGGGCGGTCCACACAATGGTGTCACCATTCGTTTCTTCCGCACGAATCTGGTGCAAAAACCTCCCGAACTTACCATATCCGGTGAGGACCTGCGTCATGCGGAAGGTAAGGGCGCCGTGTTGTCTTTCCAGCCACTCTTTAAAAAGGGGACTTACCGCCATAATAGTGGCCTGCCAATAAGACAGTCGCTGTCGCCATTTCACCATGAGATACCGCCGGAACTCTGTCCGCCATGGCGCGGGTTGGCGCGGTAGCGGAGTTTCGCCCCGGCGTTGCATCTCCACGCGCAAATCGTGCATGCGTGCAAGGACTGTTGCCTCCAAATCCCACGGTGGCAGGCCAGCAAGTAGGCTCGCCGCTACACGGGAAACCGTGTGGTATCCGGATGGCCATCACCCTCTGCCATGCGTTCAGCTTGGCCGCCGGTCGCTTTCGCAGCAACAGCGCCCATACCGATGCCCCATAAAGGGCCATGGACCTAAGGATTCCAACGTAGAGCCGGCAGGAGACGTCTGGACCCCCTAGGTTGGGCAGAAGCCGCTTGAGGGTAGCCCCAGTCCGATCCAGTTTGGGAGCCAGGCGTCGGAAGTGCTCCTCGAACTCCATCGACTGTCGAGGACGAGTCCCAGGTACTTCATCGTCAACTCGACGCCGATGTGAACTCCTCGAATTAGAAACTGTGACATACCCATTCTCAAGGTTTAAAGGTAGTGACAGTTTTAAGCTCATCTCTAACTGTTATTAATATAAATTCAGTAAAACTTACCTAATCATTTCAAAACTTTTAAGTACATATTTGTTATTTTGATGAAGCCTGTATGTAATTAAAATTGTTATTATTAGACTTTCCCGAGACGAAATAACAGATATGATGCTGTACCTACCTTTTTGTGATACATTCTGAGTTCGGTATCAACTGGCACTTCGGACTCGATATTTCCCCGTATTAAAAGTGCGGGTAAACTCGCATAAATTCGACATCAATTAATATTCCCTGCATAACTCTCCTAGACGTTAAGGTGATAGCGAACTGACTTCTACTTGTGTGCGAGTACCTCTGATATTATATTACGATATGTAAACCGATAATCTCAATTCAGATTCCCTTCACCCTTTTATAGCTCTACTTAATGTTCGCGGTGTAAAATCGTCGTTAAAATCGAGCTTATATTATACTCGATACCTTTTGATATTCAACTAAGCTACTAGATCTTTATGGCGATGGCTTATGAAGTTTACGGCTACTTAAGAAAACTTCAAATGTTACGTTTGTTAGGAAAGAGGCCATTCGAGATGGGAAGCGTGAAATCGTATCTGTATTATTTAATAATCCTCCATTTCCTCGAGCAAAGTGGCTCGCAAAATAACAATACCAAGGTCAATGTAAAGGAATAAATTTTCCATTCATGTAAAATTTAATATCGAGTTACAAGAATACCTAATCATACATACCTAAGTAGGTAGTTTAGATTGATAGGACATGGATGAAATCAATCATTAGAGAGCAGGCAGGGTAGTTTATCCGAACACTGATTTCGTAGCATTTGAAACAAATCATACTAAACAGCGTTACCTCTTAGGCTTTCACCATACGAGTTGGATGAGATTGGATGCTCTTATTGTGTTACAATAATAAGAGAAATCCTGGAACCATATGTATTTCGTAAATATGTTGTTTGAGTTTAGTAACAACCATAAGCGCATATTTGTGAATGAATATTACGGAACACGAGCCGCTAGAATTCGCGTCTTCTGGTGAAATAGTGACAAGCGTTACGGAAGGCTGTTAGTGCTTCGAATGAAGGTTTCGGCGGGTGAACGGGGTACGGGGGACGGAGGGCCACGCATGCGCGTTGCGCAACCAGCGGCGCCGGTGAATGGAGCCTCCGCGACGCGAGTGGGTGTCGGTTTTTATCAATGAACGGCGAATTTGTGGCGTACGCACGACGATGCCGCGCGTGTCACGGCCGCTGCATCGCACCACCGCATCGCCGGCGCCACATCCAACCTTGCTAATAGAGAATGTCAACACACGCTCAGAGATAGGTACTGTTGCGTTACCTCATTTCCAAAACCTTTCATTAAGATGGCACTGGATTCTACAGTAGCGCTGTTGCGAAGCGTCTGTTGATCAATCAAAGCGAGTGACATAAACCTACGCACGTTTGTAAATCGTGATTATTCGTAACAATGGCTCCTACCTACTGAATGCCAGAGTAAAGATTTATTATTGTAGGTATATGCCGAGATTCTCGAGTCTTAAGTATGGTCTACGGCACATTTCCAGTAGAGTCAACATAATAGGTAGGTAGCTACCTATTCGTAGGTAGTTTATCATATTTTTCGGAACTTATTGCAGTTGTACCACAAAGCGACATTTATTGATTACGACTTCTTCATTATGCATAATATCGTTTTAATCGATTTCTGATATTAATAATTTAATCAATATAATTCAGCTCGTCAAAAAGTACATATTTATTGATGTATTCAAGCGAATTTGAAAGGAAATAATTAATTAATTTAATTGCTTCGGTACCGCTAACGCCTCCAGTTAGCCTTCGTTTAGATTTAACCATGACGTCGCTCGCGCAGTTATCTCGGCCATTGAGAAACGGGCTGCGCTTGCGCACGCTGTATTTGGCGATGACTGCATTAGAAACTCTCTTAATGTAACTTTATCTAACGCACTTGGCCTTATTTATTTAACAATAAAGCACGCGTTGATAATGTTTACTTGATTATTTTCGAGTTATTAGATATTGTTTTGTTTGTAATCGGGAGCGGTACCCTTATTTGTTTGTAAGCCGTAAGGTGGAATTATAGCAATAGGTAATATTTGCTTGGGCATTGGACTTGTTAAGTTCTCCTATTTATGGTAAACTGAAAGTATCTATTGAAAATTAGCTGCTCCATAAAGGCAGTTCGGAATGAGTACCAATAGCCACCATAGCTACAAGCTTAGGAATCTTAAATCGCGATGCTTAGAATGGAACCCCGTTGTACCAAATATTGCTCTCCTTATAATATTTGGTATTCAGTAAATCCTGCGGAAATGTAATTGTAATTTCTCTAACAAGACTCACAAAGTAATTCGATAATATAAGGCCTTGGGCTCAAGATGAACATGTCGAAGACCAAGATCATGACCAACAGTTCTACAAGGAACATATATGTGGGCGGGGAAAATGTACAACAAGTCCAAGAATATCTCTACTAGGGAAAAGTAGTCTCTATCTAGGGAAAGCAAGACAAGGAAATAACATTAATAAAGACATCCAATAATAAATTAATTAATAATTAAATGATGACAATAATAATTTAAGAATATACCTTTAAATAACTTTATATAATAATGCATGCAATAATAATTTAATTTAATTTATAATTAAGCAACACAATGTTTCGGTGCCCTAACAGGGTTTATGTACGATACTTATATTTAATTTGTAACACTTTGTAAACGACATGAATGCAATATAAATAAATAAATAATCAAGCCAAACAGAAAATACCTGGAAGAGTTACCGGTCCATGAACTATTTAGGAGCACCTTACCCATGTCTCTTAAGCTTAGCGTCTGCCCATCCTGACCTATGGTGACTTGACCATACTGACTTGGTATTTAACTAACATCCAAAAGTCCAGACTTAAGGTTTGCCAGCGTGCTATGGAGCGATAGTATGCTAAGTGTTAAACTAGGAAATACCGACCTCATCTAGTTTAAGCTGACAAAAAAAAATTGACGTATAAAAGAGTTTTTTTTTTTGTAACTTATTTGCAAAATAAATATCATTTAAACTAATGGATCGCGTTAGGCAGACCATACTGCTGCGATCCAAAACATAGATCGTTGAAATAGCTCAGAAGGTGGCCCAGCTTAAGTGGGTCTAGGCTGGAAATGTCTGCAGCATGCCGATCGAGTGGTGGGTCCTTAACATACAAAATTGGTGCCGTTAAATCGCACGACAGGGTCGTGGTAAACTTGTATAGGAAGTGGTGAATACCACCACCTCTATTTATATAAACATGGTGTAACGGAAATGGGCGGTCATATTTTAAATATTCTTCTGTTACAGCTGTATATGTATACCGTCAACCGCTTTGACCTAGAAATAATAATAATAATATATTTAATCCAAGTTCTTTACAGGATGAATTAGTGCAATAAAAAAAGATGAAGAAATCCTGTGTTTCGGGCAAGAAGAGCATAAATAATTTAAAATTAACGAATTTTTATGCAAAATAATTTTATAGTACAAAACATATGTGAAGAAGACAAATTACCTTCTACCATAACAGTAAAGTAATAAAATTCATGTTTTGTATTGTAATCACCTTAACCTGGTCATATCTATCAGATTAATTAGACTAGTTTTTTTAACTGCTTCATTGATCTCAAGGTGGGTTCGACTCTCGGGTCAAACAAAAGTGTGATTTGGATTTGTCCAATAAGAATTACTCTGCAGCAGCTTGGAGTTTGCAAGTTATTGGTGTGAAGACCCGTGCCTCGGAAAGCACTAAAGAGAATTAAACCTGGCTGTATAATCATTGGAAAGCACGTAATGCTATTGGTTCAGCGCCTGATCACCTTCCGGTCGTGTCGGATCGCCGTCCCATCGAGCTAAGAGAGTAAAGGAACAGGACCTGTACTATGACGTTTAAAGTAAGATTGTTTCATTCTTATTTCCAGTGTGGGTAAGAGATGGCGCTAGACAACCTGTATAGCTCTGTGTCTTACCCACACTGAAATAAGAATGAAACAATCTTACTTTGAACGTCATGGTAACCCCTCAGAGGGGCACATACTTATGTACTATAATATCTCCCGCGTACTTGGCTAATCCTGTTGAGACTGGCCACCATTGAGCTTACAATGATGGGTCAAAAGATCAGTCGTGCGAGCGATAGAGCTATACAACCTATGTAGTTCCATTCCTTATACTATTCCATTTAGGTGATCAAATGGATCGCGTTAAGAGCTTATGGTAGGGCCTCATGATCAAAATTCGTTCGAGAGGATTATTTTAGGCTAGGCGTGGGTAGGGTCGCTCTCTTGCGCGTGCACATGCGGCTTCCTCCTTTGCTAACATTACTGCTTCGCAGAAGGAGACGACCACCTGCCACTCCTCCTCGCTTCGTATGCAACTTTTTGCCTAAGAGGAGCTAAACATAAAATTCCTAAAGTTTAGGTATTATAGGCACGTCGTAATTATGGCGGTATGTCCCCTCTTTGAGGCGTGGCTGGAAAGACCTCACGGCGTCCTTAACCTTCTGCATGACGCAGGTCCTTACCGGACGTGGTAAGTTCGGGAGGTTCCTGCACCGGATTCGTGCGGAAGAAACGCCCGGGTTTGACCATTGTGTGAACCGCCCAGAGAACACGGTGGAGCACATGGTAGAGACGTGCCCCGCTTGGGTAGAGCAACGCCGTGTCGGCGTGGGGGCGATCGGCGGCGGCGATCTCTCGCGCCGGGCCTTAGTGCAGGTCATGGTCAGGAGCGAGGAGGAGTGGCAGGTAGCCGCTTCCTTCTGCGAAGCAGTAATGCTAGCGGAGGCGGCCGATCACGTGAGGCAACAGTCCGCACGCCCCAACCACCGGCGGGATTCCGATCCCGATTTCCGGCCACCGTAGGCGCGAGCAATGGGTAGCTCGCCGTCCGACCGTCCGGTAGTCATCCGGACCGAGTCCATGCGCGTCTCAAGGAGATGTCAGGAACTACAGGATGTCCCTACATCCTGTAGTTCCTGACATCTCCTGCTGGGCCCCTGCCCAGCAGGGTCGAAGCCTACTGGGGCCAAGGGTCTGATTCTGAAAGAAAGACTCGGCCCTGGTACGAAAGGCACCGAAGGAACAGGAGTGCGAGCGGGGGATATCATAAGATGATTTTTCCACCGGAAAAAAAAAATCTGGTATTAGGAGCAGGTATTTTACTGTTCAATTTATAACAAGCAGGAAATACCACGAAATCTAATTCTAATTTTACAATGCTTCGAAATATATAAACCATAAATCGAGGTTATATAGGTACCACAAAAGCTCACAGATTTAGCGATAGCCAAAAAACAAACAAGTTTGTGTCGAAGTTCGAAACTTAATGTTGCAGTATAAACTTGGAGCTATTGCATTATCATAGAAGTGGATTTAGCCGAATTGATTGATATTATACCGTGGCGTGGGATGGCCACGCGTGGGCTGGGCGTGGGCGACCGGAAGGAAGCCGTAGCTTTGGGCTTTTCACACATAACAGCACTTGCGACACGTGAATAAATGATCTTGCTGAATAAATCATTCAGTGCAGGTACTTCTTTAAGGGCTTTTAAAAACAATCTATTATTCAGCCATAGGAGGTAAAAACAGAAGCGTGACAAAGTATAAAATTTAGTAAGGTACGAAGATACATTGGAGATTGCAGATAGATTCAAGAAATAAATTGTTTATGTAGTACCTAAGTATATTTTTTTACCCGATTGCGCCAAAAGGAGGGTTGTGTGTTTCAAGTGTTTGTATGTAAGTACATTACTTTGGCACTCCTTAAAGCCTAAGCGGTTTGTTACATTATAGCTTGAGATGTCGGTAGATTCGTGAAATACGTCTTAGTTGGGAGAGTGATACTGGTTACCTACATAAAAATAAACATAAAATATAATGGTTGATTTTGACGCCAAATTCTGATTCCAATTTTTTTTTCCAAGATTTAGTCATGTAAGAAGGTATCAAAATAAAAGGTTCGAGGAGACAATTTTAAAATGATTACTCACTAAAATGCAGGAAATAAAAAAGTCACAGTGTCAAAAAAACTAACCGCAAAAAACGACTACCTAAATATGTAGTTCAAAACCAGTCACTTTAAGCAGTCTGATGGTATCCTGTTGCTTAGCAGTGATACGATACACATAAAATATGATAACACGATATACAGGATCACAATATTGAAGAGCGACCCAATAGAAAACAGTATTAATAACAATATTAATAAATTATTTATTGACATAAAGTGTTTTCTACACACTTATATGAAATTCCCTGGCTCCTAAGCTAGTTAGGAACTGTATTAGCGGAGCCAGTGTATTCCCCATGTTGTTGTTACAGTTTTGTCAACAAATTCGAACAATTATTTAAAAAAAAAAACAGTATATACATCCTGTGTAGCTATGAGCCTGTACAGACTGTGTAATCAACTAATCAGCTATAATCTTCACTTTCAATATTTCTCATATTACTCGTTTCTGAGAAAACAGTTTTTTGGACTCCATTTTCAAACTTCTAGAACACCAGCGAAAACGTCTTGATGCTCTTCTTCGTCTACCACGTCTAAGAAGAAACAATTTTGTTACCTCATCAGATATCTAAGTTCACTTAAATTCAATTTCTAATAACAGCATTTATCATCAACATAAACGCTGGTCATACATACATACAACTCTTGATAATCTCTATAATCTTGCTTGTTCTTATGTCCCCAAGACAAACTTCCATTAGCAGGTACCTATAATGATTTTATTAAGTCAATTACATGTTTATCAAATGTATGTAATTCAATAACCAAATGTTTTGGCCGTAGAATATAATCATAGGTAATAAGGAAAATAGCAGCCATTGCCAAGGTTCGACTTGTTCGATACTAGTTATCGCCCGCAGCGTGGCTTGGCTCGGCCAGTGTTAATCGGTCAATGTTTTTTGCTATTTCGTATTGTGTCGTAAGATAATCTGTTTTATTTTTTGTGTAATCCAATAGCTCACTAGTTACCTACCTACTTATATTTATAAGTTGAATATAGGTAAGTGTTTTAATTACCTGACTATTATGTTACATTCGAGAAAAGCCTATTTTCAGCGAAAATACGTAAAAAAACATCTAAACACGTAAATAAATATCAAATGTACATATATTTTTGTGATGTACGTAATTCTCAAAACAAAATACTTACCTAATAATATTCTGGTAATTGTAATGTTATTTTAGTAACTGTTTATTGCCTAAATCTTGATTTAACCCAATTATGATTTTATTTAGTCTATCTATAAATAAATGCCTACCTACTTAGTTCATAATAGAACTCCAATAGCAGAATAATCTTCAATATAATATAATTTTATAGCTATCGATGTATACTTTTATATGTAACATATTAAACCTTAGCACTATTCTGTTTGTGGCCCTGGGACACAAAGAGCAGCTGAAGGAACACTGGTGTCGACACAGTAAAAGTCTGACACTTGCTAGTCACTCCACTCAGAGCGAAATAAGATATTTGATGATTGCTATCCCCAAATCCCCTCCCCATATTCTGAAAACAAAAGTTATAACTGTCCCAGATAATTTGACAAGTTCCATTAATTTAAAAAAATCGAACACATACCTACTTTTAAAGACAGTCGTAATTATAATAACACATATTAAAACTGTATTTCTGTACCTCGTTCTGTTAAGTTTATTTATGTCGGTTTGTACAAAAAACACAACGGTGCTCTACAATATCTATTTAACAGACACAGAAAAAAAAAAAAAACTAAAGTCCTGGAGGTTAAAAATTTCAATATCATGTAGACTAGAATATTGATGACATAGAGGGTTCAAAATCATGCAACGTAATGTTCTCCATTTGAATATTAAGAAAAACGTGGCGAGTTTCTCTATGGGTGTTGCGTCGCAAGTATTTCCGGCGGGTCAGCGTCCGCGCACACGCCAAACCGGTTCAGTAATTTGGTGTTTCTGGAGAGCCATGTCGATTAATTTACGATAGACGAGCTTCCTGTCAAAAAAGATGCGACATTCAACTTCGTGATATGACAACTCAACCATTAGATATCTATCAGAGAGTTTTGTTGCTTTTTCACCTTTCAACATAATTGTTAATTAGACTAGCTTGCCGGAACCTGCACTTGACATGGTGATGTCATCTGAGGATGGATTTTAATAGCGTTTATCGATCTCTAAAGTGGATTATGATTTATGTAGATAGGTACCTATTTGAATAATTATATCGTACCAAAGTTTAAAATTGATCTGTTAGTGTTGATCACAATTCAGTCAATTGATTTTCGTTTTTTTCGATTACTTAATCAACAAATAACTTCCACGCTCTGCGTCGAGTGAGGAGGAGTGTCAGACTATTACTGACTAAAACCCACCCGTGTTCGCGGGAACTCTTTCGAACAATTCTGCAATTATTTTTTATGTAGTGTATCTATCTGGCTTTATATTTACAAATAGTATAATATAATATATTACCAATTTTTGCGTTCCTTTTCCCATCAATACCTACGATTTTCATGGTTGTCTCGTGTCAACAGCAGTGATTAACATGTATACCAAAGTAGGTACTTCTACTACAATAATATTATTTAAAGGTTAACTTAGAGAGGATATTTTGGTCCATTACGTCACCGAGTAATGGATTCTACCGTAACAAAACTAAGCCAAGACCTTCGGCTAAAGAAATAAAAAAAAAACAAAGTTGTAACAAATATGTTCCTAGAAATAATAATATAAGACCTGCACCGATCACTCCCTGTGTCATACTGCGGTTAACCGGAATTAATCATTCATTCAACATTTGTATGATTACAGGACACTTCTTAGAATTATGTTGGTTAATTACAAAATAAAATTCGCATCACTATTTATTTTAGTGTGATACGTAATTATTTTTAAACTATTTTTAAAACTACTAACAATGAATTTATGTAAATAATAGCAAGCGAAATCAAATGATTAGTAACGATTTACCATGAAAAGGCTGATAAACAATCGATATTTATGTAAACTATTTCTAAAATAATAGTGACACTAGATAATAATAGTAATACTACCTTTAAATACATTCGTTTCAAAACATTGTTTTTTATTTTGAAACATTATCCCATACATGTATCTGATGTGGTAAATCTTAATTAATTGCGGGATGTTCTTTTCTAAATAGATACTTAATTATTCAAATTGAATCTATTCTCTGTTAAATTTAAGAAAATTTATAAACATTTACCAGATAAGACGCATTTCAGTAGGTAGAAAATGTTATTGAAAGTTATTATTGACCATTATGTTTTTAAAACGATGTTTTATAGTCGAAATATACATTATTTTCCTTAAAATAAAAATTTGCTCTTTTTATGGATTACTTTAAAATAAGTCCCAAATTAAATTGTGCTTTCAAATATAGAAAGTCGTTAATAAAATATTGTTAAGAAGAATTCAAGGTTTGTGTTAAACGATAGGCTGTACCTGTACCCACTTAAACTCAAATAATCTTTTCAACTTTCTAGACCGTTGCGTGGCGATAGAAAAAAAAGAAATGTATCACAAGATGTAATTCCTTTTCCCTTATTTCTTAAGATTTCACAATGTCCAAGTTACGTACTAGTAATTTGACATATTTAAAAAAATAGAATGGCCCAGTATCAAGCCCCGCGGAACTCCTGTTATGAACACAAACTCCAGAAATTATTTTTTGTAAAATTGTAGTCTCTGGAAATTTATTCGAATAATGAATACAAAGATGCGTTACAGATCATGCCAAAGTGCAATTACTTAGTAATTCATTATTCAAATTGATGTGATGTAGTCGTATACGGAGTCGAAAGTCATTTACAAACCAAAATAAATATTTTTGCATAAAAATTTGAGATTCTACTTGTCGTGCATAAAACAATAACATATGTTTTAAAAGTTGTGTTCAAAAATGCCATAAAAACCTCACAGCAATACGTAAAATTTTATAACCCTCACTCTGCGGCAAAAACTGTAGGCTCCTGGTGTTACAGAATTGATTGGTGTGTGCTCAAAACATCGATTGCTAAATCGTACAATTTCCTAAATTATTCCAAAAAGAAAACAAAATAAAACTTGCAATAAATATTCGAGAACGAAGACATTTTTTAATGTCAAGTAAGAACGACATTCAACTGAAATTGAATTAACTTTTACAAACACAATTAAACCTTGTGATACTTTATAAAAGTGTCCGAAAACAACAGCGGCTATAATACATTGACATATTAAGTACCACTATAAAACTGCAAGGGACCACCCGGGTCATGGACCATGGTGTTCATTCCGAGAACTGTCACACCACGTGACATTCACATTATTTTGGTGACCCGTAATACCAATCGGCAAAGAAAGGCAAATATAAAAAATTGTATATCATTAGATCGTCAGTAATAAATCACTTTGTATAAAACCAGTAGTTAGAGATGAGAAAATAATTTGTTGATATAAATTAGGCGCGGTGCACGGTGGAGGCGCGTGGGTCGACTCGCGAGGTGAGAGGGAAGTGTCGCGTGCGCGCGCGCAGCCTACGCTCCGCTCGTGCCGCCATTATTTTTCAACTTGTCCGTTGAAATGAAACAAAAGAAATGCGTTTTAGCACGAAGAGTATAGGCGTTGTTTTAATTAACCCTTAGTATTTGTATTCAATTGTAAATACAGCTGAACATAAATTTCTTTCTTTTTATTGTTACTTTACTAGCTTCGTTAAACTAAACAGTTTGAGTATAATTTAATGGAAGGTATTAAACCATCACCTTTAGAGGTTTTATGTTTACTTATTGTAAGAAAATAATCTAAAGGCGTAAACCTGCTACCTACCTATTTAGTTTTTATGACTTCTTTGAAAATTGTTTCTTTTTCTTTATTTTACAACGCAATAGGTCAAACATCACCTGTGAAGTTAATATGAATAAAATGTGTTATTTATCCGTATTTATTAGTCTCCATAATATCACTTTCTGCTACAGTTAGGTATTAAAGATTTGTATTAAATAAAAACATAACATTTATTTATGGATTTCATTTATTTTTATCATCTTATTATTAGTAGTTTGTTATATGCGCATTTATTACTAAGATATTTCAATATAGGTACAGTTACTATAAACACGCATATGCATAATATTATACATTTAAATAATCAAAACTTAATAAAATTTATAGGTACTATCTTAAAAAAACAAAATTGAGAAAATTCCTTTTCCCAATCCATTACAAAGTGTAATCGCATCCGAGACTACTAACGCCATCTAGAACTCAGTCCTGAATTGAATTCCCGCGACTGGGCCGCAGAGATTTTTACCGACAAGCCACTTGGCGAGCGAGAACCGGTGTCGTGTGGAAGGCACAGTGGGTAGGAAATTGTTGCCGTCAGCTTGTTCGTACAGCAGGATGATGTAGCGATGCTGGCCTGAGCCGCGAGGTGGCGCTGGTGGCTTGTATCCTACAAAGTGTATAATTCTATTTTAAAGCGAAATCGCCAGAGTAGTAGTTTTACTTACGTTTCTTGAGCGTATTTAGGTAGATGACTCTTAAATAAGACCCCTTCAACTGTGACATCGGAATCTAGTTTGACGTCAGTCCTCGACGGAAGGCAACCCACTATAAATTCCTTCATTACCTATTACATAGTATTATATGGGTTTACAATAGGTAATATCCATTTATTGTAGTGGGCAGGACATATTGCTCGTAAAATAGATGCTCGATGGGGCCGAAAGGTTCTGGAGCGGCGACTGCGTACCGGAGTAAGGCCCACAAAGTAGACCTACCTGGACCTGTACCATGACGTTTAAAGTAAGATTGTTTCATTCTTATTTCCAGTGTGGGTAGGAGATGGCGCTAGACAACGTGTATAGCTCTGTCTCTTACCCATCCTGAAATAAGAATGAAACATTCTTACTTTGAACGTCATGGTATAGGTATGCGGGAATCTGATGGATGCGAGATTGATTTATTTCATAAACAATTTTTACATTGTATTGAAAATTTATGATAGGTAAGTAATAATATGTGAATCTAATATCTTTGAATCTAATACCTACTACAAAACAAAACAAAGATAATTATAATGCAAATTACAGAATTGAAGTTTGAGAACATAATATAAACAATCAACAGAAATTATAAGTACAATAAACAAAGTGCTTTCAAATAATATTTTACAATTTCCCTTTTATATGGTGTCTGTAAGTGTCTTACTAGTAATATCAAAACAATATAAAACCAGATTCCACAATTACAAATGTCAAAAGTATAAATGTCAATAGTGAAAATGTCGAAATTAAAAATGTCACGTTAATAAATTACACAACTAAGTCTTGTCATTAGAAATAGTGTAATACCATTAATAATACCATTACAAATGTTATGTCTTTTAGATGAAATGATAGATGAAATGGTAGCAAACTCACCTCTGTAATCTATTCCAACGGTTTTACTACTTTCTTTCGCTTTCAAAGCTAGTCCCTGGAAAATGAAAAAGATTTTTCAGTTTTATAATTTCTGGCATCTGCTTTATCTAATCAACATTACAGTTATCTAAGACTCGTCTCAATCTTACTCATCCTTAACGCTTTCCTTTAATCACCAAACTTTATGTATGCAAAGCGCTTTTGAGCTCTCAAGTAGGCATTTAACTAATTAAATTTTTGCTTTAACTCCAAATTGATGAGTGAAAAATCTTCAAAGTTAGTACACATACTCTTGGTACCTACTGATGATGGCAGTTATACTTAGTAGATCATTTTCTAGTAGCTTCCAACTGCCGCCTTTGACGAGCAGACCTGTATCCTGAGTGTACAGTATCAATTTGAATTTAGGGAGTGATAGTTAGTAAAGATCGTTACTATAGGCAAGAAACACAGTTGGCTCAAGAACAACGCCCTGTGGAATTCTAAAATTTAGGCTCTCATACTGACTAACTTGACCATCAATATAATGTGACTATCATAAAAAGGTATATGTACGTACTTATAGATACTTACTGGTATATTAGATTTGACCATGTGAAGGTAAAATTCGCCTTCCAACTGAGGCGGAGCATCTGCATCAATCATGATCAATGTGTAAAATTTTTTCTACAACAAATAAGAAAAATTAAAAGATACCTATTTGGACAATTCGTTTGACGGAATTGCGAATTTGATGTAGCAAAA
This sequence comes from Mythimna vitellina, assembly GCA_949316375.1. Classification (NCBI taxonomy): domain Eukaryota; kingdom Metazoa; phylum Arthropoda; class Insecta; order Lepidoptera; family Noctuidae; genus Mythimna; species Mythimna vitellina. The sequence goes on along the minus strand of OX438693.1, from coordinate 13,674,555 downwards.
ACTGGTAAGTACACAATACTTTTGGAAATAAGTCCGCCATACTATTATCTTTTTGTGGCATGAAGTTTTAATAAATAAATAAATTACAATATGATATAATTCAATTGAATAAATTTATATTATTGTTACCAAATAAACAAATTATATTACCTATAATGTTTTTAGTACATTCAAACTTTGTTTAATTTTTTGGAGTATTATATTTTTTTATAGTTGAATCAGCTTGTTGATGACAATAGGCCGATTACCATTCTTCGGCATTCTAAACTTTCAACCTAAGTATATCTCATTAATTAAAAACAATGATTACCGAATCAGCCAAAGGGTACTGGAACAACGGTTCTTCAATGAAGACTTGTTTCGGTAGAAGGACATCGCAATTGTGGTCGTTAAGTATCGTGCCTCCTACGCTTGTTACATTCAACCCCACAAGACGATCACAGCCTTCGAGAAGAGTCTTTACTTCAGTGACAATGCACTGCAAAGGCAAACTGTATACCAATCTCCATATTAATGCGAAAGCCAGACATTTGTTGATCATTTTAGAAATCTAGACGATTTGAACAGCCCAGAGTAACTGAATTTGTAACTGTTAACAGCATAAAAATTGTTATTAGATATTGCTAATGTGACGGCAATTTGTTTTTAAAAAACAAAACGGTAAATTTTGTAACAATGGACCCGATAACATTGATGGTATTACGAAAACAACCGAACTCAGATGTGTTTACCTTATTCTGTGGATTTTATATGTATGGTACTTGAGCTAATAAGTTTTGTGTTTTGGACCCAGATCTGTATCAAGTTGTGGCATACGTCATTTGAAAACTCGTAGTATGTAATAGCGGCACAAACAGCCAGACATGTGGCAGCTGGAAAAGAATTATGAATTACTTTATTTTGGTAGGATAATATCAATGTAGCAGAACTAGCAGATGATGTTTCCATTCTATTCACCTAACTTAGTTTTTGTCGTCGGGTACAGACAAAAACATGAAGTCATTTAGTGGTGAACGGAACTTTCGTTTCACTTGTTCTGCGATTTCGGCGGTCTCTCCGGTCCTGTGCCCTTAGCTCTCGCTAGAACGCCTATACCAATCTGCTCCGACTTTCAAAACCTCGGGTCGCTCATCCACGGGGATGGCGAGGTAGACCGAGACGTAATCTAACATATCGAATCATTTCAAGAGAGATGAAACGCATGTTACTAAAAGAGTTATGACTATACATGTGAATGAAAGGAAAGGGAGAAGGAGGCCAAAGAAAAGATGGATGGATTGTGTGAAGAGCGATATGAAAGAAAAGGAAGTTAGTGCTAACATCGAGCGACAAGACAGCATGGAAGAAAAAGCAGTATTGCGCCGACCCCAAATAACACGGAATAAGGGCAGAAAGATGATGATGATGGAATCTTCGTTCCTCTACTGAACTTTTCAGTCAGGCGATGCCTGGATTGAACATCAATCAATAGACAATCAATTGGAAAATTGCGATTTCCTTTTTTCGGTCGATTGGTAACTTGATGGGTTAAAACCTCACCTACAATCTGTCAGATTCTCATAAACGTGTCCATTCTTCCCACCCTCACTTATTGAATGAATGGTCAATATGAAGCGTAAAATGTCAACTCTCGAAGTCTAATCGTTTAAAGAACTTGAAACTGGGTTCACGGCTCACGGCTGCCAAATTGAAGGGGAGCTGATTTGGCCACATCTGTCGCATGCTAGATGAGCATACAGTCGGTCCCAAGCAAAAGCAAACAGTACCACAGCAGGCCCAGGAAGAGATGGCGGGATGAAATAAATAGACTTATTCTTATTGCACGAAATGTCACCAAACCAGGAAATTTAAAAATAAAGTTTTATGTCCTGTAAGACAATATGTGCATAATATAATAATACTGAATCATTAATTGATCGGCCTTAGTGAACACTAGCGACGAAGAGAGGGCTCATTTGCATTTATTGGTTGGCATGAGTAGAGATTTGCAAGTACAAACCATTAATATGATCCAGTAAGAAGCTGGTATTTTGCTCGTACTTCCGTGATCATCGTGATGGTCCTGATAGCCGTGGTATTTCTCTCCACTCTTCTAGCACCTCAAGACATATTGCCTTGCGGTAATTGCTTCCAAAAAAAGGAGGAGGTTATCAATTGGATTGTATATATTTTATATTTTTTTATTTTTGTGATCTCAGAACTCTTCAGATGGATCAAAATGTTGGACTGTAAAAAAGATGGATGAAAAAAGATTGAGTGTAGAGGAGATGAGAATGTTGAGATGGATGTGTGGTGTGACGAAAATGGATAAAGTGAGAAATGAGTACATTAGAGGAAGTTTGAAAGTGGGGCCAGTGACTGAAAAGTTGAAAGGGAATCGTTTGTCTTGATATGGCCATGTAAAGTACGATGGATGAAACGCATGTCACTAAAAGAGTTATGAGTATACGTGTGGATGGACGGGGTGGGAGAGGGAGACCAAAGAAAAGATGGATGGATTGTGTGAGAAGTGATATGAAAGAAAAAGGAGTTAGTGATAGCGTGATGGGTGATAGAACAGAATGGAAGAAAAAAAAAACGTGTTGCGCCGACCCCAAATAAAATGGGATAAGGGAAGGAAGATGATGATGATGACCTCAGAACTCCGTCGTTTTATAGACCGATATGCTAAATTTTTTTCAATACACTTACTCGAAAACCCGCACTTATCTCAACGCTTTTAAGCACGCAATAGATTGTTTTCCGCACTAGTGTAAAAAAGTGCACGTGCTCAACAATTTTATTACATTTACCGTATCAGGCTAGGTGCGTGTCGACCTTTACAAGTCGCCGGTCAAACCCCGTGTATTAAATTCTTCGTAAGTGTATTGAAAAGAGTCGTTTGATACACGTGCAAATTTAGCACTGTAGGCGAGTGTGTTGTGGAACCACACAACACACTCGCCTACGGCACTTGCGAATTCCGCCTGGGTCGCAATTATAAACATTTTGCACTTGTATCAAAATGTACTATTTTTCCACCTAAAGGAAAAAAAATGGAACTAATCTGGAAGCATATTTCCAGATTAGTTCCATTTTTTTTCAATTTCAAAATCAGTTCTGATGATGGGATCTATGAGGAATCGAGAGAACTCCTCAAATATTATAGGCAACCATAGAGTGATTTTGGTACTTTCATCAAGAACTTAAGCAATTACAGTCAAAACGTTGCTAACATTTGATGAAGTGGAACTGATGAAGAAGACCAGAAATGGTCAACGGAACTACATACTCACATAGATATCACAATGAAGATAGTTAAGCGACTATGACAATACGAGTACAAATAAATAAATGGTTCTGAATAATTATGTTGAAAATGGTATCATCGAAGTGATCTGATGATGATGACGGAGCCGGAAGGCCTATCTTCCCGGAACTTGGTAATTAATCAATGTATCCTAGACGTTTTTGGGCTTATTACAATATTGTCATGAGATGCACTTTGGCTATAAGGTACTATCGAACTGATCTGATGATGGAGCCGGAAGGTGGATGGTGGACACATGAACTTCATAATAAAACAATGTATCCTAGCAGTTTTTCGGTTAATTGGAATTGTCATGAGAAATAGGTACTCTGGCTATAAGTGTATCGCAACTAAAAAGTGTGAAATAAAAAAACTTTTTACAAAAAAAAAAAAACAAGTTAAAAGTTTTGGCCGCTCGTATGCCTTCCAAGGGTCCTGAGATATATTAAGACATTTATGATAATAGTAGAATAGAATGGAATAAACTTAACGTAGCATACATACACACATACATAGCACATACATAGATTTGCTTTACATAGTATTATCATAACTAAGCCTGTAGTGTCCTCCATTCCTTTCACTATTCCTGGTTCTGCATCACTTCTTTCCAAACCTTAAGGAAGACATTCAAGTCGTGCTACACTCTCTCGTGGTCCACCGCGTCCTCGTCTTGAAGTTAAATAATATAATTGAATAAAATAAAATCTAGTTTATTCTAATATAAATTAAATTTTGTTGCGCTGGGAATGAGCCGAAATACAAAATGAGACTAGCTGACTAAATGTACAAAGTGACGTATTAGTAAATGTGACCTATTAGGGATAGCGACGAAATAGACAATGTGAAGAGTAGTCCGTAGGCCGTAGGGTATTTATGATCCTTGGTGACGACTACGAGTAATCCTCAGATCCCATATTCTTAGTGCCGTCAAAACTCTGTGGTTCTGTTGCTTTTGTGGTTGGTATCTCTGTATATTTACTGTGAGTGCTATGACAGCTAATATTTTACAGTTGACATTATTTTCTGTTTTGACTTTTAGTCACTATTTTGGTTTTAGAGCAATCAATTTTTGTAACAAATAAAATATGATCCTGAGGTAGGTTCTGCATTGTTAAGCAATGCAAAGTCCTCATGGTAACAGTTTAGGCATACCACAGTTATCTAGAAAACGACTAATTCTTGAAATAACAGAACGACTGAGATGTGCGAAACTGTGGTGCTTACGGTTCTGGAGTGTATTGTGTAATCCTGATCTGCGCTGCCGATCTAAGTTTCAACTATACAAGTTCTTTGTGAGACCTATCCTCACATACGGCTGCGAGCTTTGGGACTTAGATAAATGTAACTCTCATAAACTGCAACGCTTTGAAATAAGTCTCTTAGTGGAAATTTATAAATCGAAATACCCTCAAAGGCATCCTAATAGACTTAAGCCTAATATTAGGACCGTTTATACAAAATTCGGAACAAGTAACGTTGTAGAACACGTCAAGAACGAGAGGCTGCGTTGGTCAAAGCTGTTAAAGAAAGAAGAGATAGCTCTAAGAAGACGTCGTCGTCGACGACCGTGTGTGCACTTTTGGGACAATCCTCGACGAACTTGCCTTCCAAGAGAAGAAACCATGAATCGGCCAGTTCCTGAGAAGGGGTGACTTCATCATTCCCGAAGTAGATGACTTCTTCAAATATAGAGTCTGGATGACGCCCCATGGTATTTCTATTTGCTGCAAGAGCATATAAAGTGAGATGCTAACGTTGGATAATCATGTTATGTTTCAGCTGAAAAACATCAGCTAATAAATCATTGTTTTAAATCCAATATTGTTTACTGCAGAATATCAAAGAAATAGTAAAAAACAAATAATTATTTTTTACTAGTTTCTGATAGCAATTTCGTCCGTGTGAATGTTGGTTATTATAATTGCGGACACGAAGTCGAACTTGAAGCCAGATAAAAAGGCACCTTTGTCCTTTCTTAGGGTTCAAGCTTATTTCATCAAAATCTGTTCAGTAGTCTCTAGTGAAAGTAATTTCTAGTGAAAGCGTGTCAGACGGAGTTGCTTTCATATTATTTTATTATATTAGTATGGATTTAGGATATAAAGGTTGCATTCCTGTCAGGGCTACGGGTTTGTTCGAAAGAGTTATCGTGGCTCTCAAACACAAAGGGCAACTGAATGAACACACGTGGGTCAATAAAAGTCCGTCACGGGAGGGATTTCGCTCTACCTAGTGCAGGAGGAGTCTTTTGATGATCCCCACCAAAAAAGGATATACAGGTCTCAAAGAGGTACGGTATACGGTTGCTGCAGGTAGCGTTTTTTTCTTTCTGTGCATACTTCAGGTAAAAGGTGCGAGTGTTTATGCTGTGGGCATTTTTTAAAGTCATTTCTATGTAGCTACATAATTTATATTATACTAGCTGACCTGGCGAACTTCGTACCGCCTAATAGTTTAAGAAGAAATATTTCAAGACCAAAATTAGCCATATCGGTCTAGCTGTTCTCGAGTTTTAGCGAGACTAAGGAACAGCTATTAATTTTTATATTTATGGAGAAACTGACTGACATATCAACGCAGAGCCGAAACTACGGGGCTTTTCAGAAACTCCCTCTGGCCCCAGTGGGCATCGTTGGGTTAGGTTAGGTTAAGTTACTTTAACTTCGGTTTATTTTCGTAAATATTCTTGGTATTTACGCAGTAATTAATTAGAATTCAATAATTTTCATAAATAGTTCTAGACACGAGAGCATTTGCTGATTTTGTGATAACGCCATCTATTGCTGAAAACCTTAACCCTCCCTAGGCTTACACTGAGGTCCTACCACTAACTTAACGTGATGCATTTTAAGACCTAAACCGAACTTTTAAAGGGATATAGAGTGTATATATCTCCATCCCTCTTGTTTGCTGGTATCACTGAAATTTTAACATATTTTGACCCTGACCACCTACCGAGCGATAGTTTTTAAATAATGTATTTTGTCAAAAATTCGCGTGTTTGCTATTCAAAGCTAGATGGCGTCACTGAGGCATAGGATGACAGTTTTTCTAAGAAATTTCTCTCTTGGAATCTCTTTGGTAGTATTTAAATAATGTCTTTGGTTGCCAGGTTAAACTGAGATTGGGTGAGTCTCGTCAGCCGTATGCTTAACCACCGTTTAGGCCACCTAGGCCAGCCCAGAAAAAGGTGCGAGATGACTTGGACCGAGAGGTTTGAAAAGAAAATTATGAAAAGATTTGGGGGAGCCTTTGTTGCCCAGTATGGCTAATGTAAATAAAATGCAAATATAATGAAACAATGTATATTGAGACAAAAGTACATTAATATCACATATAGTGATTTCTTTTTTTATAAGGCACAGGTGTGCTTCTTCTGATTACGGTTCTCGTTGAGGAGGCACAGTCCGCACACACTGATACACTGTGAGTATGTCGATGATGCGGGATAGACGGACAATGTCTAATACAACGACAACTTCGGCATCGAGTTTGGAGAGGAGGATGTTTACTGTGGTTTTGATTATGACGCATCGCTCTGGTGAAATATGGTGTAGGATCACAAGTTTTGGACAATTCTTGAAGCATTCTTCGTAGATTTCCAAAATCAGATCCAGTTGCGCGTCTCCATCGTATCTCCTGTAACTTCATGTATCTTGTCACATCTATATCCGTATAGCGCTTGTACAGGCAACGCACATCAGTTGTAGCAAATATACGTTTTAAAGCTTGAATTTCTAGTTTTTTCATTTCATTGTCACGACCTTCGAACCACTCGAAAAGTAACATTGGTCTCAAAAAGATTTTATACGCCAGAATTTTCTTTGCTACTGACATACGTGAACCTTTTAGTATTTCTTTAGTTTTTGATTTCCAGATATCAGTTAAATTGTGAGGGTCGTTTTGCATTGTAATTATTATTTCTGTTAATTTAGGATAGGAAAAATAATGTAGGTATAGGAAACATGTCAAATGCTTTTCTGAACATCAAATTGAATATACATCAAAGAGTAAACATGAAGTTTAATTTGATTGTCACATCTGGTAGCAACCAAGAAAATTCTTGTGTTTCGTCAGCATTCTAATGTATCCTTTTTTATGTCTATGTAATATATTATTCCTAAATAGTACTTAAGGCTTAAAGCTTTAGTAGCCAGGTCACTTAATTACAAAAAAATATTTGAAGTAGGTAATTGTAATTTTGAGGTTTTTGGCGGGATTTCTTCGAGTGAAGTTTAGTGGCTGTTTTAATTATTGGCAAATTGATTCCTAGTGAATATTGTGATGTAAAATCGGTGTAGTTTTGTATCTCAAGTGTCTGCGCAACTGGCATAAAATGTGGAATCATTGAAATGGGCGCGATCTCTGTAAAATGGAGTTGAGAATTTTATTGTAGTTTTAGCTACCTCAGCAAAGTTTGCTGAGAAGGCTGAATCGATACATTTGCTGCGTAATACTTCAAAAAAACATTAGAATGTGTTGCACTCGCATTCTAATGTAAAACAAAAAGAAACAACTATTTCAGAAGACATATTATACAAGAAAACATGGACGAAAGATTAGGTGATATGGTCAAAAAACTATAGCCTTCCTTAAGGGGAAAAAAGAAAAAAAAAAAAAAAAAAAAATTGACAGTTGGCTGATTGACACATAACTGGTGCAAGTTGAATAGTAAATAAATAGTTTTTTTTTGCAGATTATTACTAAAATACCTATAAGTAATATAATGGAATCACATCCACTTAATTTGGTAATGACAGATATCTTTTAACATTATGTGATGATTAAATTTTCGTGTGACTAAGGTGTTAATAAATTGTTATCAGGCACACCAACAACACCGTCGTGCTGAGGCGCACCTCATTAACAATAGATATGACGAGGCGATGCAGTGCCACCACAATGCTGCAGAACTATTACTGGACGCTATGAAATCCACGACGTCATCAGTCGCACTTGAATCCATCACATTGCAACATAGCTATCACCTCAAACAAAAAGATCTCATCAAAAGCAAGAAAGAACAATACGAAAGAGTGAAAAAAGCCATGGACAATATCAAGGGCTTAGGAAAAGATCCCTCCTTTAATCTACTAACTAATGATAGCTCAAAAGTCCAAGTTGCTATATTTAGAACAATAAATGAAACAGATACTTTGTTATATGCATTACTGAATAAGAACATTGAAGAAGGTTTAGTGAAAGACACAGTTATTAAAACAGATATAGTGGATGGTAAGAAGACAGAAAAAGGACAGGAAACTGTGATAGAGGAGTTGCAGATATTGAATCAGAGTTTACATTCACTAGTGGAACAGTTGGTATTGCAAGCTGAGGTACTTAAAGATGAAAACATGACTTTAAAAGAAAGAATTAATTACCTAGAAAAAGAAAGAGTTAAGTATTTGAATCTTCCATCTTCTCAAAGTGATGTATTACAAAGAAATTTTTCAAATATCACTACAGGAAACGAAGGTATGTCAAATGACTATATTCAGAAAATGGCTATTGTGAAAGAACCACAGCTTGGGAGACCAGTTAATGTTGCAGATAGAGCTGCCCTTCAACCTCATTTTGACTTAAGTGCATTGAAGGACCTGTAATTTGAAAAAAGAATGTCAAAGTGCATAGAAGGATCTGTAATTTGAAAAAAGAATGTACAAGTTCTCAGTCATGCACTGACAGATAGTGCTTTGCTATTGTACCTTTATGGCGGGTTTCTGAATTGAGTATTTCAAGTTAAGCATGTCTCAAACCATACCATAATCAAACCATATATAGCCAAACTATGATAGATTTTCAGGTTAGAGTTTGAGCAATACTGAACTTCAAATTCTTAAATCAGAAATCGAGGGTATGTCTCTAAAACAGCTAATGAAGTATGATAAAGGACCCTAGCTTATTATTGCTCATTTAGAAATTATTTATAAACATTATTCCATTAATTATATAAATTTAGTGTTCATATTCATTGAATTGAACAAATATTTGTGCTTTGATAATACTGCCATGCTGAGAAATCTTTTTATGTATTTTTTGCCCTAAATAAAGAACCATGCCATGAGACTGTTATCTCATATAAATTTCCTTACCTCAGATTTCACCCAAATAAGAAATTTTCAAGTAATAAATTGTGTAGCTTCTAACTGTAGGTAATAAAGTTATGATTTTTCAGTCACATCAATGTTTTTTACTCCGTTGCCCTTATAATCTATTTTTTTTTTCAGGATAAGAAAAGTCAGATAATTTTATTTATAGATATGTATTGCATATTGGTCTTACACAAAAATAAAATTTTACTCTTGTTTTAATGTAAAAATAAACTTCCCAGTTGATATACCGGGAATAACTATTCTTACCCCTATATGGAATCTATACATTAACAAACAATTAAACTAATAACGTGTTTATATTTTTGGTAACATGAATATTATACAGGGTATGCTACCAGTACTATTTACTATTATCATTACATACATAGATTTTAAATTTAGGTACATTTTATCTAGTTTTGTGATTTAGCCAGAACCACATATTTATATTACTAGATTCTAAAAAGCTCATTTTAATGTTTCTTTGTTATGAAACAGATCTCTCGACATTTAATCCAGTCATTATTATGGACTCATTGCCTATAAATAACTATTTCGGCTCTATTCGGTAGTTTTGTTTTGCAACATATTATTTTTAATGCAAACATTTAACAATATTTTATTAAATTACAATGGCATCATTACCATTCTATAACATTAAAGGCATTTAGTGATGGATTGCTTTCATTTCAAACAGGTGTCATTGAACTCATAATAAGTAGATTAGACAAATACACATTTAGTAACAAAGTGATAGTTTGGTAAAAGTTACAATTTTGATAAAGCACAATCAATAAGAGAGCAATAGAGATTTGATGAATGACAAAATGGGGTTTATTGTGTCCCATTATCGAAACGATAACAATAGAAGCATGTGCCAATAGTGTTATAAAGATTATTATCTATGTATGTGATAAGGCATTAAATGATAAAAGCATAATGTAAATAGGTATAAATACATGGAGATTTAATTACATTTGGCATTTCATAGTCAATCTTGTAGTAGATTTCTGTAAGGCGTAGATTTACGAGTAGAATGATTTATTTATCATTGATTTTAGTTGGATCAGCTATGTGAAGACTGAATCAATTATTATTATGATACTTCTATTTTGTCTAAAAATAACTTTTACAAATAGTGTTACTCGGACCTTAGTCTACAAATTAACCACCTAAATAGGCCTATAAATAATAAACAGAATTTCAATTATTTTATCCTTAAAGCATTTCGAGAAATACGACATGAATAGGCACTAAAATGGCAAATCACATGTTGAAGTGAACAGTAGTCATTAATTAACTCACAACCACAATATATACATACATAAACAAATAATTGCATTTAGATTTTAGGCATTTTAAAGTTAACAATTAATTTTAACTAAGGTTACTTAAGCGATAATTTAACTCAGCTCAAGAAAACATTCATCACATGTAAAATAATTAAAATAAAAAAAGTAAATTATCAACTTTGGATTTGTAAGTCACGGAAATCCATGAAACATTTGCTATCTTAGCACAGACCACTTGAGATTACTTCCTTCTTGTTAGTACCTTCATCAGTAGAGTTTCCAGGCGTCTCACTACTCGCCAGCCTTAACTAACTTTCAGCATTGGACTTATAAGCTGTTAAAATTAAAAAATAATAAATACTGTAGATTAAAACTAAAAATACATCAATATTTGGGTGATTCGAGACAAAAACTGGACGAGTTTTAAAAACTCAAGGGGAATAGGGTGGAGGTGGTGGAAGCACCGAGAGGTCATCGAAAGGGAAGTATTGTTGTGTGCCAAGCACGGGCGGAGCGTAGGATGGGTGCACCGAGGGCATGTAGTCGGCGCTGGGCGTGTACGGCGGCAGCGTGGGCACGGCGGGCGTGGGGCCCACGCTGTGCGCCTCATAACCATCCCAGTCTTCCATCAAATTCCGTCTTTGAACATCTTCGTCACTTGACAATGGAGCACCCCATAGATTGGCAGCAGATGCTAACAAGGCCAGAGCACCTGAAATGTTTAAAAATAATTAAATAAATGAACATATTTTATAGAGCTAGCACTTTTACTTAATTAAATTATGATGCAGCATAATTATGGCTATTATGTAAATTGATTGTTTACATCCCATGAGAGTATGAGGCTATGTTGAGTCACTAAATGCCTAACTTTACTAAATATACTCCTTTGTTGTACTTGTACATACCTACAATCTGATTCCAAATAGTAAACATTAATGTATTATTATGTAATTGTATACATCATCATGTGTCATTTGAAGAAGGAAGATTTGTACATACTGCTATTCGTAAAAATAAGTTACCGATAGTCGCGAATTTAGTAACAGGAAAACTAAAGGACCTGCCTTGGAACCTTGGAAACCCATGGTCTTATAAATTTAATGTTCATTCACACACAGTCATCATCATCATCTTCCTGCCCTTGTCCCGTGTTATTTGGGGTCGGCGCAACACGTTTTTTTCTTCCATTCTGCCCTGTCACTCGTCATGCTATCACTAACTTCCTTTTCTTTCATATCACTCTTCACACACAGTAACATTTATTTTAATTTTTGACATTTCAAAAATGCCTGTAAAATATGTATTAATGTATGCTTAGACTTTAATTTATTTTGCTAATAGTACGAGATCCGGCTGCAGATTTAGCATTACGCATATTTATGACTAGGAGAACATATATCTACCAGGCTGCCTATCAAAATGTGGCGGCCGTTAGTATTTTTAATTGATTTTACGGAAAAAAAAATCGTTCTCTTGTTTGTTGAATGAAATATCGTCACTTTACGGCTATATATATAAAGACTTAAAGACTGTAAAATCACAGTTGCCGTTGTGCACTTGGCCGCACCTCTTCGCAGCCAAGTGTAAACAGAAAAAAAAGGTACCTAGGTATGATTTTGACAAATTTATACGTTCATATCGTACATTTATTATTTACATGTCAAATTAAAACTATTTTTTTCTGTTTATTATGTTATACGGCTGCTTAATTAAATTTGGCCTCAACAACCGCTACCGCTAGCAACCGCTATCCTCGTCTGACTAGTGATCTTACGTGCGTACGCTCTTTCACTCTACCTTAAATATTTACCATTTTTTGGGTTCTGTACTTCAAAAGGAAAAAAACGGAACCTTTATTGGATCACTTTGTTGTCCGTCCGTCTGTCAAGCCCCTTTATCTCGGAAACTCGTGGAGGTATCGAGTTGACATTAAAACCATTTACTCAAATCAAAATTCATAGGGTACTTCCTGGTTACCTAGAATCTTGAAATTTGGCATGAAGCAAGATCTCATAGCACTAGTATATATAAAACTGTAATACTGAAAACGGTAAATTTATAGTTGCGTCCCAAAAAGAACCTTTTTTTGCAATACGGAATAATCTTCGTAACTCAATTCGGGATTTGAACATTTTTAATAGGTAAGTTTGTACGGAACCCTCAGTGCGCAACACCGACTCGCACTTGCCCGGTTTTTGATAGCCAGCAATTTATTTGCGGCCAAATTTAATTAAGCAGCCGTATATCATAATAAACAGAAAAAAAACAATGTTTTAATTTGATATATAAATATTAAATGTACGTTATGAACGTATAAATGTATTAAAAATCATACCTGTTTACACCTGGCTGCGAAGAGGTGCGGCCTATTGCGCAACGGTAACTGTGATTTTTCAGGGTCTTTATATATATTGCCGTGAAGTGGACGATATTTTCTTTAAACAACAAGTGAAATTTTTCCAAAAAATCAATTAACAATAATTTAATTAAAAATACTAGTAAATACTCAATGAGCACACTAATTCTGCAGCCGGATCTTAGACTATAAATATAATGTATCAAACAAGTAATCAAGGAAAAGTAAATGGCCTAGACTTATGTGTTTCATAGAAAACAGACTAGTTTCTGCCAGTGAAAACTATACTAATGGTAAAGAAAAATTCTATGCCCCTTTTCAGGACATGGCCTATCTGTGTGCCAAGTTTAATACAAACCCATTCGCTCTTTATACATGAAGACGTAACAGACAGACAGGAGTTACTTTCACATTCACATGTATAAATCAACCACCCTCAAGGTTCACATGTATTTTCAGTTACTGCTATGTGATGTTATATTAGCTATTTGTATTCCAGGCTGATATCCACAACTCCACGTCTAAAGCACTTATTTAGCGTACGGGTGAAAAGAAGGCCAGCAGTGCCCTAGTGTTATTGACCATTTCGCGGAGGGTACCAGGGTCCTCAAAGTACTTTGCCCTGTATCCAGCTATAATGCTGGTGTTATGTATAGCCATCTTCGATAAATAGGATAGTTCCTGAGATTAAAATATTCAAACCAACTCTTCATTATCTTTATAATATTAGTATAGATAAAATTGATAGATTTATTTATTTTTATTTATAATTAATTAAAATGGTACATCCACTTACATTAATTAACATAGATAAAAGTTAAAGACCAATCAACTAACCTGCTCCTGTGATAGTATAGAATCCATATTCATAATCCACCTGTATAGTATTTGGGTCACTGTTGTTTGCATTTCCAAGCACAACAGTTGTATAGTAACATACTCCGACAATAGCTATGACCCAAAATACACACATTATACTTGGTATAGCATTCCTTCTCAACATCTTGATAGCTCTGCTGTTGAGGCTTGTGAGATTGATCAGTGTGCCAATACAAGAGCAGAGTAGCACCATAAAGCATAGTAATATTAGTACCCTCATCAGAGTAATAGTCTCTGGTGTTGTGCATGGAGGTAAACCTGCAAAATAATGTCTTTGGTTACAGATTTGCTTAACTAAATGTGATTTTGACAACTTTTGAATTAGATTCAAGCTTGTGAGGAATGTAAGAATTATAACCATTTCATTTTTTCATAAGTTAATTAAAAAATAATTACAGGTCTTGTTTTGTAGTTTTAAATTGTTTTTATTTTAAATAAATACTACCTACTATTGACTGCCATCATTATTAAAAAGCATTGTTATTAAAAAGTTATGATTTAAGTCAAAAACTACTGGATCCATTTTCAAAATTCATTCACCATTAGAAAGCTACTTTATCACTGACTAACATAGGCCTATATTTGCTATTTTGTAAAGCTTTGTATTTTTTCCTGAATATGTCTTATTCCAACTTGAGTTACATACGGAATCAGAAAAAAAATCTGATTTTGAATGTTACTTGTGTCCTTTTTAATAATAACGGCAGTGTAGTGCATTTGATAGGTAAGATTATATTCATTACTCTAGTCTTGTTTTGTAGTTCAAAATTGTTTTTTTATTTTATTTTTTAAATAAATACTACTTACCATTGTAGTCAGTTCGTTGGATAGGATCATATTCATTACTCTGGTGTATTGTATACTGTTCTTGGTCATCATCATCATTATCAAAGGAGAAGAATTGTGCTAAGGAGAGGCTCTGTGTACAGTGCAGGCCTTTGATCCTGAACCAGCTGGGCTGAACCAAAGCAGCACATGTCAGGAGAAATGTTGAGACATTGAACAAAGCCGCTATTTTATTGAGTTCCTTATCTTTGAAAGGAAACGGCATTTTTAACCCTGTAATCACACATTTTAATCATGTTATTCCTATTAACATACTTTAGCTATATGAGGAAAACATACATTTTACTTGATGTAATTAACCTATTGGGTATTTCAAGTTTCAGATAGTAACAGTTTTAAAGTTAAGGACTTAATTAATGTACTTACCAACTATAGGCATGGCATTACTGACATTCAAGCAATAAAATAGGTAATAAATGATGTCAAAAGTTAATGTTTTGAAGAGTAAAATCAGTTATCATAGTCAGCTATAAATAGCTCCACACCTCAGGGGAGGTGTATCTTCGAGGGAGGTCGACTAGCTACTATTAACTTAAGTAATATTATTTCTCGCCAAATATGTTGACTATGTAACCGATACCATGTCATAATGCAAATACGTACGCAGCCTTTTAATAACATTACCTCATGGAAAAGGTCATACGCACTACCTTAGTAGGTAACAAGGGAAACGTTGAAAACAACTCTCGTTCAAAGGCATCGGCAAAATGTAATTACCAAGATCGTTTAGCTAATTGAACACTGAAAATATCTAATATCTAAGTAAAATAGTTAGCAAGGTTGGACGTCATACCTCGGATCCACGATAAACACCCCATTATGTTGCACTTATCATTTGAACAAGACGCTTAGGTAAACAGAAGGCACGCTTGTATATTATTATTGCTGATTATAATGTTTAGCAAGCGCGATTTACATGAGATAATTAACAAAACTGTGTTCGCGTTTCGTCTCCGCTAAATATTTTGACAGCTAGGGCAAGAGGCAGAATAGCAAAAAGCAAACAGAAAATGTTGTCACATGAGAATCAAAATAATCGGACTTCTCGTTCGCTCTTGCAGAAAAAAGCATTGCACACCAGCGCCACTTGTTGCTAAACCGTTTTGACAGCGAGACATTTCGTTTCGTTCTAAGCAGATTGTATAATAAATGTACAAAAAACTTAATTGTGAAATCAAATAGCTACAATAACTATTTATTTTAATTAGTTGAATTGAATTCTAGCATGATATTATTCTGTATATGATACAGTTTTTCTGTAGTAACTTTTATACTTGACATCTAGTTTCCAAACGATAACAACTCACTACTCATGTAACTTGATCACCGGTAGATGTCGCGATGATCAACCATTTTTATTTTTCAGGCAAACGGGGTGAATCCTCCCCAAGGGTCACCATTTCAACCGATCCTGTCCTGCCTCGCTTTCAACGGATCACTGCACTAATTACCTACAGTTACTGTGCGAAAAAGTGTTATCGTAATTAGAGACACAATAGAAAGACAATATGAGAGCGAACGCTGGCGTTCGCTTGGGGTTTAATGAATTAACAGAGAAAAAACTGATTGACAGACGTTAATAATTGGTTTAACAATCAAGTCAAAACTATGCAACCAAAAAGCTGGGAATCCAAAATAATATGAGATGTATCTACGATATAAGCGACACACGCGACTCTTGCAACACGTTAGACACATGGGGTACATGTGACATGAGCGACACGACACAACATTTCCATAACGCGGGACACATTATGTGATCAAGAACATTTTAGGTTTATTATTCTCGTAAGTGACACATAATTATGATACAAACGACATACCCAGCTGTAACCTAAGCGACACCTGCGGCCGCGGGATTGTTCGAAAGAGTTACCGTTGAAGGAACTCAGGTGGGAAGTCTGAAATTCCCTCTCGCTGCGAGTTCAGAATTGATGATATCCCACATGCAACGCGAGTCACACGTGCGACATAGGTACATATCTACACATTCATGATACATGAATGATCACGTATCAGGGGACCTCGAATATGTACAGGCGACAATGTAATAAAAGTATTGATGGTGAGCAAGACAGATATCAGAAGGTAGAAATTAAAAAAAAAACACCATAAATCCGTTGTTCTCGAATCGGAATTTTGCAAGTAGCTTATTTAGGTATGATATGTACTGAAATTTAGTAGCTACCTAAACTACTACAGAGGGTGAAAATCTATATAGCATATTAACTAGTAGGCACCTTTTTATGGCAAATGGTTTCTGAAAACAGTAAACAGAGTAAGGTTTCAGTGCAAAACTATCTTTCTTGCAACTTACTAGGTGTTCGTAGGTTGTATAAAAATAGACGCAAAGCTCTCACACACTGCCCCGGGCGCCTACAACACTGACATGGCTAAACACAAAGATCTTTGTGTATCTTTGTCGCGAGAACATACGTTTCACATGGTTAACTGTACGTATAGATCATTTCCAAGTATCTCCGCTATGTGGGTCGGCTTTAAATTTTTCCCTAGGCTGCCAGTCTGCTACGAACCGTTTGGTCGAAAAGAATATTTTGATTCCGCAAACATTGTAGGTTATTACAATAAATCAAAAGTGATAAAATAATGTTGGTAATTGAATTGCCTAATTAATTACCTAAGAAAAAGGAAGAATAATTAAATTTGTGAATTCATAAAAAATGCGGCTCCACAATGTTCTGGTTCCCGAGTGACAAGAAAGGAAAATTAATTAAAGATACTTTTGTAATATTTTAGTGGGCAATATCAGCAGCGCCATGAATGGGAGTTTGATTAATGTGGATTATTATTTCGTTTATAATGTTTCTATATTTCACAATAATGAATCATTACACAATTCATCATTTGGAGATATTTGTTATTCAACAAATTTCTTGTACAACTCAAGTTTTGGAATCGAAATAGCAGTCCCAGAATGGGAAGCACTGACTACCGTAATAATATTGTTCATAGTTGTTGCTGGAACAATTTTTGGAAATATTCTGGTTATTCTTGGAGTGTTTACATACAAACCGTTGAGGATAGTGCAAAACTTTTTTATTGTGTCTCTGGCAGCTGCTGATTTGGCAGTTGCTGTATTGGTGATGCCTCTCAATGTAGCATACATGACGCTGGGACGATGGCTGTGGGGTAAACAACTGTGCAAGATGTGGCTCACTTGTGATATAATGTCGTGCACCTCATCAATCCTCAACTTGTGCGCGATTGCTCTCGATAGATACTGGGCAATAACAGATCCCATAAACTACGCCAATAAGAGAACACTGAAAAGAGTTGTTTATCAAATTATTGGAGTATGGATTCTGTCTATGGTAATAAGTTCACCACCAATTTTGGGTTGGAATGATTGGCCAGACGAGTTTACTGCGGATACTCCTTGCCAGCTCACTTCAGAACCCGGTTATGTGGTGTATTCATCACTTGGCTCATTTTTTTTTCCTCTTATGATAATGACCATAGTATACATCAAAATTTACATAGCTGCTAGACAAAGACTAAGAAAACGAGTATTAGTAACGCGTATCCAGAATAAAAATCCAGTGTTGGTAATACAAAGTCAGGAAGTGAGTCAAGAAAACCGAGAAGATTCAGATAATGAATCTGATAATGGAGGAAGTATTAAACGATGTCAGAGGAAAGCATTCATTGATATAAAGAAAAACTTCTTTGTACCATTTCTACTGTTAAACGATCCAGTATCTCGTGAAACTATTGAATCCAATATGAATCAGATCCAAGCAGATGTATCACCAGGTAGTTGTGGAAGTTATAAAACTAAGGTGGTTGGGTCTTTGAAGAAAATGAGTCACAAAAATAAAAGGCAGGAGAAGTCGTTGCTGGCAAGTTTGAATAAAAGCGGTGACGTAGTAAATCAGTTCATTGAACAGAAGCAAAAGATCTCTTTATCTAAGGAGCGGCGCGCTGCGAGGACGCTGGGTATTATCATGGGTGTGTTTGTAATTTGTTGGTTACCTTTTTTTCTTATGTATCTCATACTACCCTTTTGCGCCACATGTTGCCCTAGTATGAGGATCATCAATATTATCACATGGCTAGGATATGCTAACTCTACTGTCAACCCACTAATCTATACCATTTTCAATATAGAATTTAGGAAAGCTTTCAAAAAGTTATTAGGAATTAAATAGATATTGTTACCTAAGTATATCTATGAATAATCTTCGATCTTTTGCATTTGTAAATAAGTAATATGTTTGCGATAAATGTTCTATTTAGCCGTTCGTGGCGTACCTTGAGAATTGTTATTTTCTTTTTCTGTTGAAAATACTGCCTGGTTGTTTTGTTGTTCTAATTTATATTCAAAATTAAATGTAGCTAAAGAAAACAAGATGAAGTGAGGTCGAGTCTCGTTGACAGAATGCAAGTCTTGTTAACAATCGTGCGGACGGTCCTTAACAACTGGCTCGAGTCGAGTCGAGCACTTACGTCTCCTACATATTCCGCGTAATACCTATATAGTATGTAGTACTTTATTGTACCTATTCATCTTTTGTTCTATAGCTACATCTGAATCGTGTAGTTCCGAATTGTGTATAGAATATTAAGTGGAAGGTATTTACCTAAATACGTGAGTGAGACGAATAAATATCAAGTCCGTGTTTTGACTACATCTTTTGTCTCAACATGATGGTTTAGACCCTAAGCTTTGTCACAATTTCGTATCTCAGGAGAATGAGTCGAACAGTCAAGAAAGTGGCGAAAGTGTTGGTGCAAAATCTTATTCATTATTTGGTATTGTTTGTTAATTAGTGAAATTTCTCATGTCAGACTGAATTGCTTTTTGAATTAAATTATGAGTGTGACGTAGTGTGAAGTAATTAACGCTATCAATCACTTGCCTACTTGGCGCATCACTTGCCAGAGACATTTGTTTGATGAATTGCCCTTGATTCAATACTCGTGTAGCGGTGTAGGTACCTATATTATTATTTTAAGGTGTTACAATTTAATTAAGTCCCGTGTTTTCGTAAATGTTAGATGAGACGAGAAATGTTCAATCAAGATTATATTATTGTTAGAGCTGCTATTGTGTTTTTTGTTCATGGTATTCTGTTTAAATAATTACGCGAGAAAGCCCTCTTTCTGTCAATACTTTCTTACAACTACATTAATAATGGCTACTTGTTGTCGAGACTTCTTTAATGTTCCAATAAAGTAAATGTAGGCACTTCAAACTTTTTTCCATTATGAGTATTTTTATGACATGAAATGTTACTTAACCTAACCTTGAGACGTTTAGAACTGGAATGGTTTTTATTTATTTATTTATAAATACTATATTGTAATATTCTAAATATGTTTGAGTTGATGGATACTCGATAAATAGGTCAATAGGAGAAATTGAACTTAAGATAATAAGAGTTTTGTCAGTTAAATCTGAGTCTGAAAAAAATACTTATTTTTAAGAAGATTGGTTGGATGGTAAAATCTACGTGCCTATTACTGTTATACTTTCTAGAAAATTGTGTAAATATGCTGTCATTTTATCTTAACTTTATAGTCTTAGTGGGAGTGGATTTTATAAAATTTTACGGCAGTCCTAATTATAATTTAGGTAGGTACTTTGTTAATATAGATCTATTTCTCTGTAAAGTAAAATATTGGCATTGTGGGTATCATTATGTTGTAGACAGACTAGGTCTACGCTTAACTAGTAATTGTTCAAGTTGTAGAATAATATGTAAATTTCTATTTGAGTATGGTAATGAGTTGCCTAAAACCATATGCTTCTATATTCAGGGTCATAAATTTAAAGTAATTTTCTATGTTAGTGGAGGATCAAATTGTTTGGAAAGTTGCACATCTTACTGTGTTACCATAGATAATTATATTGAATTGCCATACCATACAACATATTTGTCGGAATATAAATAAAAAGTATTTTACTGTTTTCTTGATACATTTTTCTTAGCTGGGAAATCATCAAATAACTTCTCCCGCTCTGGGTAGAGCGAGATGGAGGGTCAGAATTTTTCTGACTAAACTCAACTCTGTTTCACGGTCGCATTAATCCTTTAGAACAATCCCGCAACCCTCACAGGTATCAGCCCTAGAGGGTCAGTCATTGATATAGTGGGACAATTTTAACAGCTATGAATCGTTTATCATATTTATTACTTATATACCTGTCTATTTCAGATGTCGGTGTAGATATACTATTTAGGTGGCAGATGTACAATGTGAATTACAATATCTACTAAAATTGTCATTATTACACACTCTCCGTCTATTACACTATGTATACTGCCATCACAATCAAAAAGGGAACATCACACATTTTGTAAGAGAGGAAATTATCAAGTTGTTTTTGGGGAACCAATGCTTGTTGCATATTTGCAATATATTTTATTTAATACTTAAATAATAATATTTTGCAAATATGAAAGTCATAATTATGAAAGATCCGAGAAGAGAAGCATATCCTTAAAGAGGAAAAAAAAACGCAAATCGGTCCATAAACGACGGAGTTCTGAGTTAACACACATAAAAAAAATACAACCGAATTGATAACCTTCTCCTTTTTTTGAAGTCGGTTAAAAAGGGAGTCAGTAATAGCGTGACGGGTGACAGGAACGAATGGAAGAAAAAACGTTGCGCCGACCCCAGGATAAGAGCAGAAAGATGATGATTTTGCAAATACGTATGAATAATTGCATTTATACGATTTCTATAAGATTATTGAATATATGTTTTTAACATTTATTGACATTTATGAAATAATCAATATTTTCTATTGCAAAATAACACAAAAAATGCAGTAAAAATATTTTCAACATACTTGCTCCAAAAATGACTCTAATTGCACCACGTTAAGGTTAATGGCGAATGTAGCCAAACTGTGTTATTTTGATTATAATTACGTACTAGTGCGACCTTTTTGTTTTCAAAAAATAGTTTTTATACAAAAAAAAAAAACACGTTAGGTTTTGCATTCAATAGTAGGTATATATATTTATTTTATTTATCGTTTATTGCAGGCATTAATTAACCCATGGTAACATTATTGAATTAAAATCAATTGAATTAAATTTGATCAGATTATTATTTAGATAATTATTTTTATTGAATAACTTTAATAAAATTATTGATAACATTAATAAATTGATAAAATTAACTAAGTCTAAACACACCAAATGTACACACCATGACACCATCGAACACTTTAGACATTATCTTTTTACACCGGGTCAGTTGAGTCAGGGAAGATACCTTGTGGCTTTTCAAGAGCTCGTGAATATATATAAATTAGTCTCTTACTTGCTTATCTCATGCAATTTCGTAATTAAATAAATAATTTTTAACTTATACATGTTTCATAAATAAATCGTTCATTCAATTACCCATATGTATGTAATTTATTTTTTACATACAAATTTAGTTTAAAAAGTAACTAAAATGATATTTTTAAATGTTTTGAAAAATATTAAAAATTACTCCTTCTCTACTCTGGGTGAAGCGAGAGGGAGTGTCAGACTTTTACTGACTAAAATCCACCTGTGTTCCTTCAGTTGCCTTTTGCGTTCCAGGGCTACGGAGGCGTGGCCTACTCGAGGCGTTCGACGCAAACGAAACAATCGTAACTTGGCTAGGGGGGCTGTGTTGAGTGCATACGCCTTGCTTTAAACAAAAAGTACCTGTAGTAGTTTACCTGTGTAATTAGAATAAGCATAAGTACTAAATAGGTATTTCTATATTGCAATTCTCTGGGGTGACTTATGTATCGATTTTACCCTTAGTGGTATGTGTTTGCCTATTACAGCAGCCTGTGTTCAGTCAGGGGCAGATGTTCCTGGTGTCGAATGCATACTAATGTTCGTTCGGGATTGCATTGGGATTGGGCGGCACAATATTATGTTATATACTCTCTCCTGTTTTGGCACCGTATCACTTATTAGAGCTGCAATTTTGAATGCACATATTTATAGCTTTTTGGCGCACTTTGTGAAAATCGCTATTACAAAATTTCTTTCAAATTCGTGCGGCCGATGCATCGCGTAACGTAGCATTGTTGCAGTTTTGATTATATTTGTTAAAGAATTTAAGATTAATGAAATTTCAAAAAATATAAAAATTATAATTTCTCATTAACTATCGTTTATTCTGATACAAATTTCACGAAATAATATTAATATAAATTAAAGAAAAAAAAATACAGTGAGAAGTTCTAAATAATGAAGTTTTTTTGTTACCACAAGTAAATTTAACTTGATGATAGTTACGGTACTCGAACTTAAATATACTCTCTAGGCACTAAAATTCTGATGAAAAACGAATAATAATATCCATATTTTTTTAAATTATAAAATGCAGAACGATCATGTGATACAGAAATAAAATCTTTCTGCTTTTGAAGCAAAACCGGCTTTTATTTAATAAAACTCCAAAAAATAAATTACAAACCTATATGTGCTTAGGCTATCTTACCTTAAAGTTCTTCCTCCTAACTTGTTACGGTAAAGTCAGCACTAGACCTGAAGTTGACATGGCTCACAAGTCCCAGGAGACGACTTAGCCCAGTTTTAGTTTAGTGCCCCGGCTGTGGAGATAAGAAGACAGGTATTTTATAATACTTACTGAAGATACATTATCTATATATAAAAATGAATAGCTGTTCGTTAGTCTCGCTAAAACTCAAAAACGATTGGACCGATTTAGTTAATTTTGGCCTTGAAATATTCGAGTTAGTCTAGGGAAGGTTAAAACGGTGGGAAAAAAAGGAAAAATCACGAAAAAATAAAACGCCATCTCTAATTAAAATATCATTATATAGCGAATTACGCTGTTTTGGTAATGCCAGTAGATGGTGTTATCCGTACTATTAGGCGATGCGAAGTTCGTCGGGTCAGTTAATATTTAGATACTTTTTGCCTAATCCTTTCATTGGCCAAAGATCTACCTGTAATAGGTTCTTACCATGTTATTGAAGAGATCTATGTGCATCAGAGCGAGACTTCTACCTACTCTGTTCTTGAAGGAAACAGAAATCACTTGTTTTCCAAAGACGCCTACACCAGATTTACCTATCTGTCAAATTGGTTTATCTGTATAGTTCAGAGCGGGCCCGATCGTCGCTACAGGCTTGATATGGTAACGTAATGTGGGCCCGAGAACTAGGAGTCAAGTCATCCAAATAAAAATAGTATGTTCGATCCAGATATGGGATCTACAATAGTAACCAAATTGCTAGAATTACTACATGAGACAATTCCTTATTTGTCGCTATAATAAAATGGGATATCTAATCCTCTAATCACGGTGTTGTTAGATACTTTTTATAATTTACTGTTACTAGTGTGTGTACAAGACAAAAATCATGCAATCACTATGAAACCACACACCGTTGAAAAGAAAATATGGGACGCAGCAGCTGCAATTTATTCCACAGTGTGTAGTTCTTAATAACGACCAGCTGTGAGAAATAGCCATAAGATATAATGTCTGTGGCGCTTAGTTACTGCTTTAATAATCTTTGAAATATTTTTATAGGATAGTCAAAAATAATGACAAACAGCTTGTTTTATAAGAGTGAATAAGTTTATAATTAGATAAGCGTTGTTGTTTTATCTATAAATATAAAAGGTGAAACAGACTGACTGGCATAACAACGCACAGTTGAAACTACTGGAATTAGGAGCGTGAAATTTGCTCAGGGTTTACTTCTGTGACGTACACGTAGGTGAGTAATAAGAGAGGATTTTTCTGTAATGCATTCCCTAAAGGGACAAAACGGTGCACAGACGGGTATTTCGCATTCCTAGCCGGGCGAAATTATTTATGTGGTTTTTTTCTGTTCTAACGTAGGTAAGACCTACTAAAATGTACAGACAACTTATTCAGAGCTCTGAGCGGGAAGCAGGTAGCTAATGCGGTGGTCCAAAGTTTGTATGGTGAAACCTATTCTCACTTTGAGTTGAGCGAGCGGAAGTTCGAGAATTTATTGATTAAAACGGACACGTGTTCCTTCCGTTACCGTCAGGGCCGCGGTAACTTTTTCGAAAAATCCTACGGATCCAGTCTTATGGGCTTGCGAACGGCGAGCAATGAGTGGCTCACCGTCCGACCGTCCGGTAACCGTCTGGACCGAGCCCAAGACGTCGACGGCGCGTACTGTTCCATGCGTGCCTCAAGATATCAGCAACTGTAGGGACCCAGCAGGGTCGAAGCCTATTGGGGCCAAGAGTCTGATTCTGTAAGGAAGACTCGGCCCTGGTACGAAAGGCAACGAAGAAACAGGAGTGGGTTTTCAGCCAGTAAAAGTCTGACTCTATCTCGCGCTCCGCCCAAGAGCGGGGATGTCATAAGACCATTTTCCCACCGAAAAAAAATGTCAAAATCTTATGATACGGTTTAAGATGGGAATTAACGTTTTATGTACTAATGTTAAATAAAGAAATAGGTACCTACTTATAGGATGTCTCAACCTTCGAGCATCCAAAAACATACTTTTTCATATTCCTTTTCACCGTACTAAGTTACGTTTATGGCTAATTCTTACGCTGTCTCTACCATAAAACTCTTGAATGTGCTTCCCCTTGACATTAAAAAATCTGAAAAACCATTTTCTTTCAAGCTTAAAATTCGGAACTACTACTTGAAGTCCTTTCAATCTTAGTTCGGTCTTCGTCATAATTTTTTTTTTTTGTTTTAAGTTCTCTTAATTATAATTTATGTACCACTACTGTACATGAAGTTTAAATAAATAAATATGTAGGTACCTACCTAAAACAACCAACTTAAATGAAATAACTATAATAAAACACATTTAATACTTGATTTTCAACATCAAATAAGGTACTAGGGACATACTACACTTTAAATTACTTTGCTTGATGACCCTAACTGAAGCAGTTTTATGATATGGTCGTTAGTTGATAAGAACGATGATGTTGCTCGTTAACGAATACGTCGTCGAATATCTGAAATCTGTAGATTACAGTTGTACCTTATACCCTTCGAGGCAAACCATTAAATCTTCTAACAAAACGTTTTCCTTTTTCTGGACCTCGAACCGGATTTAATTAAGGAAATTGCCGTACAAAAAGTTAGAACTGATCTTCAGAAATACCTAGCAATTAGAAAGACATTAATGAATGAACTTTCCAATGTAGGTACCTAAAAAGTAAAGTTAAACGAATAAGCTTAAAAATAGTCAGTCTTTTCTTTTCACTAATTTTATGTGTACCTAGCCGGCAATAAAAATAAAGCAGTGAAAAATTTGCTTTTATATTTCACGTTAACATTTTTTATGTCCCTTGATGCTAGAAACGTGTATAATTTCAGTTTTGTGTCGTTGGTTGGAAAGCACGGAGCGTAATTTCAGTGTAAGCTGTGATTAATGCTTGCATTTCCGGCACACAACGACTGAGGTTTCGGGCTGCTGGTTCGATGCAAATCCCGTTTGTAGGCATTATTCGTGGTACTAGCGGGTAAATACTAGATCATTTAAATTGGCACGATATATTAGTAAAGCCCTATTAAGTAAGCAATTCACTTGTTCACATAGTGCTACACATTCAAGTGACTATAATCATTGCGAATACCTAATCATTAGTAACAATAGTTATTTGATATACAAGAGTGCAAAGTTGCTTTTTAACCGCGTGCTCAATTTTGATGACCGAGCAAGCGAAGGATTTTAAAATTGAATCACGAGCGCAGCGAGGGATAAAAAAATTAGAATCCTGAACGATAGAATCAAAAGAGTACAAGGTGAAAAATCTTTGCACTTGAGTGCAACACGTAACTTTTTATCTCACCTCGGCGAGGAAATGATTAAACGCAAAAAACATTTACAATCACAAGATGCTATTATTTCAGTATTATATTATTTTTTTAAAGTCAATCAATCAATTAATCAATCTTTATTTGTGAACATAGGTATTACAATAAAGGTCTTTAATAAATATTTGAGTCGTGCTCTATGTCCTACCAATGAAATTGGTGTACAAATATATTAGTCTTTTAGTAAGTAATAAGTCTGAATCCATTCAATGCAATGTCAAATTATAGTAAATAATGTCAAATAAATGTAATATTAAATCAATTTCTAATACATGTCAATGATAATATAGTAAATAATGTCAAATAAATGTAATATTAAAAACAAATACATTAATAAACTATAATCAATTTCAAATAGATGTCAATGGTAACAGTAAAAAGTAGTAAAGTATTACAGAATAATCTTTAAATTGTAACAAATAATATTTAGGTATAATTAAGAAAAAAATAATGTAACGTTGCTACAGTTACTTAAGTTGAGTATAATATTTTTGTTAGGTACTGTAATGTTGGTGTTAGTGACTTGTGTACTGTTTTTTGGTAAACTATCTATCATACTTAATAGTTGTAACAATTTAGCGGATTCCCTTGGCGTAAATGTTGGCGAGAGAGGGCGATGGTTGGGTGTTTCGTAACGGCCCATTTTTGATGTAGAAAGGGCAGTCCAGGGATCTGACTGATGCTCTTTCAGTAAATGATAAATGATAAATGATATTTATTTTGTAAGTAGGTTTAAAAAAACACTTTTACACGTCAATTTTTTTTTGTCATTTTAAACTAGATGAGGCCGGTGTTTCCTAGCTGACTACCCTGAGAAGAAACACCGAAACAAACTCAGGGGTCAAAGTCTCTTTTAAAGTCCATACAGTTAATATGTAATGGTCAAATCACATGAGAACAGTGCAGATTTGTCTGAGATGGTCTTTTGAAGAAAGAACCATACAAATTTGAGTGGACCTGTCCAGTCAGTGCAAGCATTTGTCAGTATTCGCAAAGCTCAACCCAGGACTACTAAGGAGCTCAACGACTTGACGAACAATACCAAGGAAAGGACATTTGGGTAGGCCGCAGAATATACTCAAATTGCCAGACATACGTTAAAATTACTGAAAAGGAAAAAAAAAGGCAATCAACATTGTTCTCACGTTCACAATAATAAAAGTAAATATATAATTTACAAAATGTAATTTACTTAATAAAGTAAATATTGATGTCAAAAATAAAAATAAATAAAGTCAAATTGCAAAATAAAAATAATCTACAATATCAAATTGTAAAATAATAATAATAATAAAGAGCACAATTGAAAATAAAAATAAAAGAGAAAAATAAGACAACAGTTGTAGTGCGTACTGGAGCAGGTCAATCCCAAGCCTTTTCGTCCTCAACATAGTCCTTTATAGAGTAAAATGCCTTTTGACAAAGTTTTCGCTTTACAAATGTTTTGAATTTATTAAGGCTTAGTTAGTTAGCTTAGTAGTGTAATGGCTTCTACGATGCTTTTACATATTTGAGACTTAATTTGGATGGAATCTATACATATAATAAAACAGTAAAATTCTTTTGTGATGGTATTAATTGGCGCAAAAACTACTGAACCGATCCTGTTCAAATTTTGCATACACAATCCTTATAGGTCAGGGCAACTGATAGGCTATAAACTATCACGCTATTTGCTATGGGGGGTGAGCAATAATCCAAAATGTAGGTATTGAACGACATTTGCCGCGAGTTCAATTCCCAGCTACAGTTAAAAATTTTGTCATTATTTTGTCTTATTTTTTTTGTATTAAAATAACTTTTACCATTTTTTCAAAATAAAATTGACATTTCTATTCGATATCTTCTAAATATTTTGTACAAACTAATCAAAACACATAATAAAATCAAAGCGACGAATAAAATCACGTATTATAATGTTACATTATTCCATTTAGCTGCAAATTTAACTTCTAAAACGAAAATCATCACGCTATCATCGTTAGGGAGCCAACCAGTCAATTATGACGTTTATATAAGAACGTCTATTTTGTAGTTTATTCATCGAAGACCGCAGCGCAGTGGTTTCGCATCTAGACTTTGATGTAATGTGAAGGTGGTTCAAATCCCGTACGGCTCTCTTAGGAGAAATTGTTGTTCTATTTTGTCATCGTGAATAAGATTTTTTTATATATTTTTGCATGCTTACAATTTTTTTTATAAATCTACGTATATAATATATCTGTAGAAATTTTTAGTGAAGTGCGTATTATTAATTTTAGAAATCGATGTAAATAACTTTTATACATTTAAATTGTGTGGAACTTGATAATTATCTTACTTAGGCTTTGTTTCATCGCAATGAAACAAAGCATATGAAAGACAAACGGTATGAAATCAAAGTTTTCGAGAAGTAAAATATGACACCACACGCAACTCGCAACGCCATCTAAAGTCTCAAAGTAGAAATAATGATGACAATGACGGTTGAACTTCATATTAAATTTGATAGATGGCATTGCGTATTTTACGTAATTTTCTGAGTGGCAGAAGAATGGCCATCGCCCACGATTACAGTTATGGTTAAACTGGTGATAGACGGAGGCATTTTTAACAATCCTACAGCTTATTTTTATTATATTTTTCGCATTATAGTAACAAGCTAATTGACCGTGATTATTCAAGGGATACCATCCAAAGACGATAAAAGTAAATAGCTATATTTATTTAATTATTCACTTTAAAACAACACGGCCACATTTTCGGAAGGGGTTACAGGGTACCTTGCGTTGGATGGTCCCCAGGTGGACCGATGACCTGGTAAGGGTCGCGGGTATCCGATGGATGAGAGACTCACAGGACCGGTTATTATAGCGACACTTGGGGAGGTCTATGTCCAGCAGTGGACATCTTTCGGCTGAAATAATAATGATGATGATGGCACCTTTTTTTTCTTTTTTTAAGGGTGGAAATCATCCAATGACTTCTCCCGCTCTGGTTGGAGCGGGAGGACGTGTCAATCTTTTACTGACTAAAACTACACCTGTGTCTATCACTACGCGCTGTTGAGGATTGGGCTCGATCCTGTCAACTACAGGACGGCTAGCTACCCATTGCTCGACGTCCGGAAGCCCGCGTCTACCGTGATTGGTAGTCGGGGTCGGAATCTTGGCTCGGCGTGAGGCCGTTCGTTCCCTAACGCGTGCGGCCTCCGCCTTCGCTAGCATTACGGCTTTGCAGAAGGAGGCGACCGCCTGCCACTACTCCTCGCTCTGGATCAGAGCCCGGCGCGAGAGGTCACTGACGCCGATTGCCTTCACGAGGACATGGCGGTGCTCCGCCCTTGCAGGGCACATCTCCACTGTGTCCTCCGGCATGATGGCATCTTGCGGATTAATAATGGTGTGTTTTATTATTTGCAGTCACCGCTTCATATAAAACGGGATCGAATGTGTTTTTCTGACCACAGTTCGACAACGTATGATGTATCTCAGATTCCTTACAGCCTTACGTCGATATCTGGACGTTACCTCTTTGCAATGAGTGGTGACCAACACTGGAAAAACCCTCTAAGGGAGGCCAGTGTCAGGGATAACACTTATCGGCTGCTACATTTGTTAACCATAATTTCATTGTTTTATGGATAAGCTCAGGACTGTTGTGGGTGTTTCGAACGGTTTCTGTTCTGGGTTCGGTTGAAAGTACCCAGATATTACCATTTTGTGAATCACCTGGAGGACTCGGTGTAGCATGCGGTGGAGGTCTATCCATCTTGAGTGAACCGCCGTGTCCTCATAGAGGCAATCGGGGTCAGTAATTTCTCGGTTTGGCCATCAATATGCGAGTTCGATCGAACGGGGATACACGCGCACAAGGTTTCACCGTAGTTTCATTCATAAGTTGGAGACTCTTCATAAGGTAGTTCCTACTATGGAAAAAACATTTGTCTTATATACGGGGATGTCAAATTAATACGCACCAAAATATCCTAGGAAAATGAACAAGTAATTCTAACGCCTAAAATGATAAAGTCACTTTTCGCGTCTGTCTGTCCCTATGTATACTTTAATCTTTAAAACTACGCAACGGATTTTGATGCGGTTTTCTTTAATAGATAGAATGATTCAAGAGGAAGGTTTATGTGTACAATACATGCACAATATAGTAAAGGAACACTGATAATTTTAGAGGTTTCTAATGTGATGTCGTAAATAAACACATTTTTTTGCACTTACATTGCAAACGCTGGCTGAACCCTAAGAGATAGATCAAAATAATGTACTACAGTATTGTACACCTTAAAAAGGTCTACAAAAAAGTCCGCGACGGTATATGTCTATCTTTTAGGTGTAACCCACAATAACCACTTTTTATTCTTTTACTTTTTACGAGAAAGAATGGTTTATTTACGAAACGATTTTAAGCAATACAGCATTAATCTTTATCCGATTAAGTACCTTAAATAAATTTTGCATTTCATATAGATCTATATAGCCCGTTACAGCGTGTAATTTAAATGAACATTTTCGAAGATATTACAGATTTAAAATACAGGGACATAGCGGTTTCGGTAAATAACTTGATTCTTTGAAAGATTGATGCGCCGACGCAAATATCCTACTTGGTCGATACTGTTCTCGATTTGGAAGCTGTTCATTTTTAACCAACTTCAAAACAAAAAAGAACTGATGATGGAATCCATGAGGAATCGAGGGAACTCCTCAAATATTATAGGCAACCATATAGTGATTTCGGTATTTTCATGGAGAACTTAAGCATTTACAGTCAAAAAGTAACATTTTATGGAGTGGAACTGATGAAGAAGACCAGAAATAGTCAACGGAACTTCATACTCACATAAATATCACAATGAAGATAGTTAAGCGACTATGACGATACAAATAAATAAATGTTTCTGAATAGTTATGTTTAAAATGGTACCATCGAAGTGAACTGATGATGATGATGGAGCTGGAAGATAGGCTGGAACTCCGTAATTAATCAATGTAATCTAGCCGTGTTTGGGCTTATTAGAATGGTCATCAGATGCATTTTGCCTATACTATCGAACTGACCTAATGATGGAGCCGGGAGGTGGATGGGACTTCATAATAAAATAATGTATCCTAGCAGTGTTTGGATTAATTCGAATTGTCATGAGAAATAGGTACTCTGGCTATAAATGTGTCGCAACTTTAAAATTGGAAATATTTTTTTTTTACAAAGAAAAAAATAACCAAGTTCTCTACAATTAAAGAACAAAACACTAAAACGATCAAAATAACTTTAATTCCGGAAGTCGTTGTTAAATAACAAGCAAACAATACCAGAAACACCGACTTCCAAAATTAAAATTATTTTGATCGTTTTAGTGTTTTGTTTTTAGGGTTCCGTATCTAAAAAGGAAAAAACGGAACCCTTATAGGATCACTTTGTTGTTAGTCTGTCTTTCTGTCTCGGAAATGCGTGAAGGTATCGAGTTGAAATTAAAACTGCTCAGGTCTCTTGAAGCTGTGAAAAAATCAAACTTCTGAGATAACGAAAAAAAAGATACAGACGTTCATCTCGCAAAAAACGTATATTTCTACACTCTCAAGGGAATAAAAATTCACAGAGTACTTCCCGTTGACCTAGAATTCTGAAATTTGGCATGAAGCAAGGTCTTATAGCAAAAGTGTAGGAAAAAAATTGAAAACTATAAATTTGTAGTTACGTCATAGAAAAATTTTTTTTGCGAATCAGAAAATCTTCGAAACTCAATTTTGAATTGAACTGTTTTCATAGGTACCTAAGTTTGTACGGAACCCTCAATGCGCGAGTCCGGCTCGCACTTGCCCATTTTTTGTAGAGATGTCAGTTTTGTTTTTTGTAAAATTGTTTTTCCTACAGAATTTTTTAATTCTTTGAACCCGTCTGGACTCCCTCCTCATAAAATGGTGTTGAAAGTAGGTTGTCCTGTTATTTATTAAAAAACTTGAATCCATCTAAACTTCGCAATGGCACGTGTTTGCTGGTAAAATCACTAAAAACTGTCATAATAGAGTGCACAATACTCACTGGATGTGGTACCGAAGAAGATGTGTGTCCATGGAACACTTCTCCATCTACGCTTTGAAATGTGCAATTAGCATCATTTTTAACAAACTCCAAAAAAAGGAGGAGGTTATCAATTCGGTTGTATGTTTTTTTTTTTTTTATGTGTTTTACCTCAGAACTCCGTCGTTTACGGACCGATTTGCAAAACTTTTTTTTGTTTTTATCTTAGAGGATATGCTTTCCGATTGGTCCCATTTTTTTTAAAATCCAGTTCTGATGATGTGATCCATGAGGAATCGAGAGCACTCCTAAAATATTATAGGCAACTTTAACGCAACGCGAAAACTTAAGCATTTACAGTCAAAAAGTAACATTTGATGGAGTGGAACTGATGAAGAATACCAGAAACAGCCAACGGAACTTCATACTCACATAGATATGATATCACAATGAAGATAGTTAAGCGACTATGACAATACAAATAAATAAATGGTTCTGAATAGTTATGTTGAAAATGGTATCATCGAAGTGAACTGATGATGATGATGGAGCCGAAAGGTAGGCACTGGAACTCCGTATTTAATCAATGTAACCTAGCCGTGTTTGGGCTTATTAGAATTGTCATGAAATGCACTTTGGCTATAAAGTACTATCGAACTGATTTGATGGTGGAATGCAGATACAGGAACTTCATAATAAAACAATGAAACCTAGCAGTGTTTGGGTTAATTTGAATTGTCATGAGAAATAGTCACTCTGGTTATAAGTGTATCGCAACTAAAAAGTGTGAAATAAAAAACAAGTTGGTGTTAAATAAGAAATAAACAATACCGAGAAACACCGACTTCCGAAATTAAAGTTATTTTGATCCTTTTAGTGTTTTTTTAGTGAAGTCGGTTATTTTGTTTTTTGTAAAAAGTTTTTTTTTTGTCTGACTGACTTCTTGAAATTTCAAAAATGCCTGTAAATGGTTTATTTGAAACAAAATGCTTTGAATCTTTGATGTTTTGATTCCCCAAATTCTTCTGGTACCACCAGATTTACCGTTCTAATTTAAACGCCTACAATTTCCGGTAAAGATATCTTTTGCAATGACCAATAATAAATCGCAGGGTCAAACTGTCAACGTTGCAACGTTATTGATCGTTATTTGATCGTTGAGTGTTTTTCACATGGCCAATTATATGTCGCTCTTTTAAGAGCAACCTCAAAAGAAAACATGTTTGTATTATCTAATGACAAAAAAAAGCTGTGAATGTATATAAAGACATTCTGTAGCATAATTAGTACTGGCGACCCGCCCCAGCTTCGCACGGATGCAGTACTGATGAAAACCGCATCAAAATCCGTTGCGTAGTTTTAAAGATCTAAGCGTACATAGGGACATACAGCGGAAAGCGACTTAGTTGTATACTATGAAGTAATCAGCATTGTACCCGTGCGAAGCCGGGGCGGGTCGCTAGTATTTTAATAAAACAAAGTGACTATAATAATATTGTCTCAAAATCTAAATACATTTTAGAATATCACTATTGAGTAATTACAATTTTTTTTTTACCGTAGCTATTGAACTGTTTGGTTGCCTAAATACTTTTGCGAAGCCACAACAAAAATAAAGAAATAATACAGCTTCAAAAATAACTGAGCACGCACATTGTCAAATATTTCGTAGCAAAATGGAAGTTGACAGTGATAATGATCATTTGAACAAGCCGAGTGTCAAGGGTTGTTTAGAAATACGATGATAAATGAGTGTTTAAATGATTTTGACGTATGGAATGTTAGCAGTAATACTTGTTTTATGGATGGCTTTGGTTATATTCTTTATTTATTTAACAATTCGTGTATAAAATATAATAAAAAGAAGAAAGAAATAGGAAAATAAGTGCAAAGGTGATGCTTACTTCTCCTCAAATCTATTCCTGCATTTATGCGAAAGGAGCATTGGAAAAAAGAGATGTAGACACCGCGTGTAAGAGTAATAGGAAATTAAGTAGGTACAAACAAAACAGTTGTAATTGAAATAATATATTTAACATATAACATAATATTTGCTGTAATGAGAAAAGAATCCACAGGGCATGAGAAGTGTTTAGGGATCTGAAAGGATAGCAGATGACCCCTCTCGTCGATCATTTCAATTTGGCACACGATGCACCAAACACCCTGTATTTAAGTTTCTTATATATGTATGTGAATTCATTATAAACTAATTAGTAACATACTATACAAAGACTATAATTATCACATATCGCACAAAACATAGTGAAACAAGGCTGTTAGGTTTCTTGGGAGTTTACAATTATTTGAAATTTTGATTACATGGCGGGCTCATATACACCTATCGACTGTTGACAGTATCTATTCATAGACGATCTCCGTTCCACTTAAACTACATGAACTTACTTCCCACAACTTTTATTTTCTGAAAGTGAAACGTTACTGAAATATTAAGACATTTTCGTCGAACGTATCGAACATTTGAGATTACTTTTGAAACTGTCCATTGGAATGAGGACCGTACGCATTCCTTCTTTGTGATCTTTTATTATCATCCGCGTAGCAAAGTTTTGTTTGAGTGACGGCGATCCGATTTTTCACTTAGCTTTTATTCTTGTAAAGAAAATATTTGTTTGTATCTTTCAAAGTATTTGAGATTTATATTAAAGTTGTATTTGAATGTACTTCCGTTGCCTTGTCTGTTGCTCTATCAAAGAAATTTGAATATTAAATTAGTTATAAAAGCAAAACACAGCCTGCTGTTACAATTACTGATTTGAAAAATCTATGTAAATTTAGCTGCTATAGAACAAAAGCTAGAACATTATGGGATAGGTTAATTTGCACTCAGCTTGGTGAAATCTTATTTAATTGACGGGCAACAGCAAGTTCAAATAAACGGTGTCAATTCTCCGGGTTTGAAAGTCAAAATGGGTGTACCACAAGGCTCAATATTGAGTCCTTTCCTCTTTTTAATATATATTAATGATCTACCGCATCTATTAAAAAATCAGCCACATATTGTATTGCTTGCTGACGATACGTCGTTAATTTTTAAGATCGATTGATGTTCCAAAAACCTTGATGATGTACACAACGCTCTGCAGCAAATCCAAAACTGCTTTACTGCTAATAATTCAATATTAAATGGAAAAAAACTAAGTGCATAAGATTAGCGTTACCGAATGTTAAAAGTAATTAATCCGACATAGTATTAAACAAGGAAAAACTCGAATTCGTCGAGAACACGGTTTTCCTGAGGATCACACTTGACTCGAGGCTACAATGGGGTCCTCATTTAATATCTCTGACAGGTCGGCTTAGTTCAGCAGCATATACTGTCAGAAAGAAAAATCCGTCAATTTGCTGATGTAGATAATGCGAGACTTTTTGTTTGTGTTACCTCAGAACTCCGTCGTTTATGGACCGATTTGCAAAATTTTTTTTCTTAGAGGATATGCTTTCTGATTGGTCGTATTTTTTTCAGAATCCAGTTTTGATGATGGAATCCATGAGGAATCGAGAGAACTCCTCAAATATTATAAGCAATCATATAGCGATTTTAGTATTTTCATCGAGAACTTAAGCATTTACAGTCAAAAAGTAACATTTGATGAAGTGGAACGGATGAAGAATACCAGAAATGGCCACGGAAGTTCATACTCACATAGATATCACAATGAAGATAGTTAAGCTACTATGACAATACAAATAAGTAAATGGTTCTGAATAGTTACGTCGAAAATAGTATCATCGAAGTGAACTGATGATGATGAAGCCGGAAAGTAGGCACAGGAACTCCGTAATTAATCAATGTATTCTAGCCGTGTTTGGGCTTTTTAGAATTGTCATGCGATGCACTTCGGCTATAAGGTACTATCGAACTGATTTGATGATGAAGCGGGAAGGTGGATACAGGAACTTCATAATAAAAAAAATGTAACCTAGCAGTGTTTGTTTGGGTTAATTGGAATTGTCATGAGAAATAGATACTCTGGCTATAAGTGTATCGCAATTAAAAAGTGTGAAATAAAAAAAAAGTCACAAAAAAAAAACACTAAAAGTAAAAAGTTTTGGCCGCTCGTATGCCTTCCAAGGGTCCTGAGATGTATTAAGACGTTTATGATAATAGTAGAATGGAATAAACTTAACACAACATACATACACACATACGAGTACATACCACATACATAGATTTGCTTTACATAGTATTATCATAACTAAGCCTGTAGTCTCCTCCATTCCTTTCACTATTCCTGGTTCTGCATCACTTCTTTCCAAACCTTAAGTATATTTAGTTATTGTTCCTATATTCAAGTCGTGCTAAAAAAGCTAGTAAATGTGACCTATTAGGGATAGCGACGAAATAGACAATATGAAGAGTAGTCCGTAGGCCGTAGGGTATTTATGATCTCTGGTGAAGAGTAATCCTCAGATCCTATATTCTTATAGTCATACGTGTATCGCAAGTAAAAAGTGTGAGATAAAAAACATTTTAGAAAAAAAAACCGACTTCACTAAAAAAAAAACACTAAAAGGATTTTTTTTTAAAGATTTTATTTAGTTACTTTTATAGTATCATGTCTTACAGTATTTTGTATGTCGGTATGGGTATGCGCTGCAGACATTGAGTCAACTTTTTTCTGTAGAGAAGAGCTATCATAGCCATTTATAATCTTCGCAGACGCGTTTCTCTTAGGGAACTATTTAAGGAAATAAACATCCTGATGGTCTGTTGTCAATACAATTATGAAAACATTATGTATGTTCGAAAAATATTCATCTTTTTACTAAAGTAAGTGACAGGCACAATTTTAATACAAGGAATAGGAACAAATTAGATTAACCTTGTTTCAGATTGGCTAAAATACATAGTTCTTTTATGGGGTACTGTGTAAAATTTTATAATAAAATACTACTTGAGATTCTACAACTCTACTAACGGACTAAATAAGTCTAAATTTAAAACATACATTAAACGCATACTATGTACAGCACACAGCCACAGCCACTTTTACCTATAAATTAGTTTTTTTTTAAATGTATATTTATAAATATTGGAAGAGATACTATACCCTTTTTGTATTGTTGTTTTCGAAATGTGTTTTTTTTAAATATTATTTTTGTTTAGTTCAATGGAGTTTATATAACTTTATTACCTTTTGTATTTGGAAACAATAGCATTGTATAATGTAGAAGCACTTTTTTCAAGTTTTGTGAATGTGACGTACCATGGAGTATTTTTATTAGGTTACAACTTGAATCACATTACGAGCATGGCAGTTGACAGTTTGTCATGCTCAAACATGCTCATTGAAATGTCTCGCTGATAGTGGCACGTGTTATTGGGTCATTCAGTTCCCGTCAAAATGGTTGCGCTGAGTGGGGCTGATGCACGCGTCATGCTCGTGAACGGATCGCAGTGGCTTAATTCAATTTCTATTTTTTAATTAGTTTTTTTTTAACTATTACATTGTGGTCACATATTAGAAGCGACAAAAAATATGTAACCAAAATTTGTGTAACTCATAAAAGAGTGTCCATGGAGTTTCTTGCACGTTCTTCTCTATAGAGATCTACGCTTTGGAACTTCCAATTTAGCTTCTCTTTTTTTGACTTACCTAAATTTTGACAATTGAAAAGCCTATAATTGGTTTATTTGAAATAAACATTTCTGATTTTTGTGAAATGGATGATAAACTGAAATTAGATATAGAGTACCTATCAAACTCATGAAATGAAAATAGCAATTAGGTTCATATTAATATAAGCTGCTTCTAAAGTTAGATTTAATAAAAGGCCTCGAAATTAAATCATTTTCTTCTATAATTATGGTATTCTTGGAATCATATTTGTTGTGTCATATTAAATTAGTATTAGAGTTTTACATTTTTTTATTCCTGCCGTATTTAAACGTACCAACCTATCATTTGGAAAAAGATTTTTTTTTGTCATTCAAGTAGAATAACGATGTACATGTAGAATAAAGCAAAATAGCCTTTTTGATGTAGGTACAAATTGAAAAAAATGTAACAAAAAAAAGTATTGAAGAAAAGAAAAAAATTAAAGCAGTTTTCAGTTTGTTTGAGTGTTTTTAAATTGAATTTCTTCAAACTTGCATTTGTTTCAAAAAGAGTTCGTAATTTCAACACGTGGAACATATAATGATTCCAAATATTTTACATATGTCAAGCTACTCAATTTTGTAGGATTTGAGAGTGTTCTAGTTAACGTTTGTTTTTGCTCAATGTTCGAGTTTCAACATAATAGATTGTAGAATTTTTAAATTTAGATATGATTATTTTTACCGGGTTTCACAAAAAAGTTTGCGAGATACTTGTAAGTACCTACTCTCAATGAACGGAACGCATTAGTAGGTCTACTGCCACTAATGCGACGACATTAATTATGAATAGCTTTTAAAAAAGTAATATTAATCATAAAAAATATGCTAATGAACTTTTAGTTTTCAGCGTCTTAACAAGAGTTACATTAAGTATGACTATAATTGTACAGCTCTGAGAGGAAATTAGTTTTCACTTCTCTTAAATTCGTAAAGGCTGAATCGTAAGTACAAGCAAAAACATAACATAAATGTTATGTTTTTGTTTGTTGAATGGCTACAAGTGTTATTGGTATTTTAGGTAAAAGTTTGTCAAACTACGAAGATAAGAGAAGCGCAACAACTCATCAATAATTCGACTACCAGTACCAAATTAACCACTGGGCACGCCATAATTATGGCGATAAGTCCCTTCTTTGAGGAGTGGCTGGAAAGAACTCACGGCGTCCTTACCTTCCGCATGACGCAGGTCCTCACCGGACATGGTAAGTTCGGGAGGTTCCTGCACCGGATTCGTGCGGAAGAAACGCCCGGTTGCCACCATTGTGTGGACCGCCCGGCGGACACGGAGGAACATACGGTAGAGGTGTGCCCCGCCTGGGCAGAGCATCTCCGTGTCCTCGTGGGGGCGATAGGCGACAGCGATCTCTCGCGCCGGGCCTTGGCCTTGGCTACAGGCCATGGTCCGGAGCGAGGAGGAGTGGCAGGCAGACACCTCATTCTGCGAAGCAGTAATGCTAGCAAAGGAGGCGGCCGATCGCGTGAGGCAAAGTCCTCACGCTCCAATCGCCGCCGGGATTCCGATCCCGATTTCCGGCCACCGTAAGCGCGGGCTTGCGGACGGCGAGCAATGGGTGGCTTGCCGTCCGACCGTCCGGTAACCGTCCGGACCGGGCCCAAGTCGTCGACGGCGCGTACTGTTCCACGCGTGCCTCAAGGAAATGTCGGCAACCGTGGGGGCCCAGCAGGGTCGAAGCCTACTGGGGCCATGGGTGATGCAAAAGAGATCCCCGCGGCCCTGGAAAAATGGCAAAGAAGGAACAGGAGTAGGTTTTTAGTCAGTAAAAGTCTGACACTATCTCCCAATCCGCCCAAGAGCGGGGGATGTCATTAGATAATTTTCCCACCCGGAAAAAAAAGTACGAAATATACCAAAAATATTTAATAATTTATTTCACGTAACTTTTTGCTTGCTTTTGAAAATAAAACCTAGGCATAAAGTTGCTAAACTACCCTTGGGTTTAGGTTTTAATTTTGCTCCAAATATATTAGTATGACCCTAGTTACAACTAATATATTGGGGTAATTTGAATGACGCTTACAAATGGGATTTTCACCATTTTGAACTTTGCGGTTTCGGTGCCTCAGCTAGCACATTTTTCTTCGAAGGAGCTTGAAAGTAACTTTTTTCAGTTTGCACTTTATTTTGTGAATAAAATAAAGCATGCAACTATTCTTAGCACAGAAAAATGTTTTAAGAGGGTTCTTTTTCACTCGCGTATTTTTAACATCGAGCATGGTTAAAAGCTTGTTACTTCATCTAACGCAATCCAATGCGATGTTTGACGAAAAGGCAACGCGAAAAAAGAGACAATGCCTGAAAACTCTGTTAACATTCGGTAATGTCGTGATTTCCTCGAATATTTTATAAAACTTGATCCAGGTGTTTTTTTTATACTTAAATTTTTTTGAAAAAAATTGTCGTCATTCAGAATCTTGATTAAATTTGCAAGGCTAGGCAAGGAATTCTATTGTTATATTTTTTTGACTTTTTAAATATTTGAGTAAATTATGAAATGTCAAAGTTCATGCAAAATAGCAGATTTTCAGAGGTCTTTACTGAATTAATTTTACACAAATTTACAAATTGATTTCAATAGATGCCTAGATAATATCCACAAGATACTGTGTTTTCAAAATATCCAACGAAAAATCTGTGATAACGTCATAATCGCGTAAAAGCTGCTGTATGAAAAACCGTGAAAATGTACGTCGAGTTGAATCTCCCTAAGGAGTTACAAAGAGAGATAAGATTTCGTAAATAGGTTTGATTTTTACATTTCCATAACGAAGTCTTCTCTTTGTGCTTTAAAATAAGGAAAGCACGTATATGAAGATTGGTAAAAAGAAAGTATTTAACCGACTTCAAAAAAAGTACGAGTTTATCAATTCGGGTTTATGTTTTTTTTTAAGTGTGTTACCTCAGAACTCCGTCGTTTATGGAACGATTTGCAAAATTTCTTTTCCTCTAAAGGATACGCTTTCCGATTGGTCTATTTTTTTTTTCAGGATCCAGTTCTGATGATGGTATCCATGAGGAATCAAGGGAACTCGTCAAATATTTTTTTTTGTATTTTCATCGAGAACTTAAGCATTTACAGTCAAAAAGTAATATTTGATTAAGTGGTACTGATGAAGAAGACCAGAAATGGTAAACGGAACTTCATACTCACATAGATATAACAATGAAGATAGTTAAGCGACTATGACCATACAAATAAATAATGGTTCTGAATAGAACTCCGTAATTAATCAATGTAACCTAGCCGTGTTTGAGCTTATTAGAATTGTCATGAAATGCACTTTGGCTATAAGGTACTATCGAACTGATCTGATGATGGAGCTGGAAGGTGGAGGGTAGATACAGGAACTCCACAATAAAAAAACGTAACCTAGTAGTGTTTGATTCGAATTGTCATGAGAAATAGGCACTCTGGTTAGAAGTGTATCGCAACAATACCGACAAACACCGACTTCCGAAATTAAAGTTATTTTGCTCTTTTAGTGTTTTTTTAAGTGAAATCGGTTATTTGTTTTTTTGTAAAAAGTTTTTTATTTAGTCAAATGTTCTTGTGATTATTTTATGAAAAGTCCTCTGTATTTAAATAAAAAAATTGTAAAAAGAAATTAGACAAACGGTTTTCATAATTATAAATTTAAGGAATTTGTAACTGTTATGGTCATTATTTTTTATCATATCACCGCATTTTTTGCGAGTTCACGCTCTACTGCGCGTGAAGTATAAACCATTGTTTCTTGTTTCATGTTTAAATTAAATGATGGACGCGTAACGCGACCGTAGAAGAAAAGACTTAGTCAATTGTGCGCTAAGTAGCCTTTTATTTGATTACTAGCTGTCCCGGTGAACTTCGTACCGCCTAACAGTCAATGCATGTAGTAACATTCTGATTCATTGGATTACCTTTCGTCATAGTCAATTGATTGTGATGAAACAAAGCCTAAGTAATATTTCAAGTTTCACACAATTTTATTAAATAAAAGTTATATAGATTGATTTCGTACATTTTACGTGATGAGCGCACAACTAAAAACTTCTAAAGATTTATTATATGTATAGAAGATGTGAGGATGGAAGCGCGCTCCGGGGTGGTGTAGTTTCTTGCTTGAATATTTAAATGATTTTGGCATCCATGGTGTTCCCTAGAGAGGAGGTATACGGTCGAGATTGATAGCGAATTTGCTAGAAGTATAGGTTTCGTAGAGGGGGTCCAGTTGATATATTGATTCAGTTAATGATTGAGTCCATCGTGACGGAACTATAGTTCCGTGAGACTGATTTTAGATTGACATTTAGCGATTTATTTTTTAATGTTTGCCATTGGAGCAAAATCAACCATAGTGATTGTAAAAACTAGCAAAGTTCCATCTAGTCACTGTGGAATCTCAGCAAATGATGGATGAGCTAGCTACCAAGTTACTGATAAGGGGTTCGGTGACAATAAACGGAGGTGAGCTCCACGACGCGTATTTTCATTAGACCCTTAGTGTTGCGAAATTCTCTAAACTAAATACACAAATATGCGACGGTTTTCTGGGATGCATCTAACTTCGTCTGTACATCCTCCAGACTGGCATTTAGAAAGATAATATCCTTCAAACGGCTAGTTACATCAATGTGGCCGAAAATGACTGGAGGAAGCTTGTGTAGCTCCTTCAAGACTAGTAAGTCAAGTTGGTATGTGGTCAGGCTCGATCTCCCTGAACAGGTGATTATATTCTGCAGGCTCTTCCTAGTCCCTTCATGCTGGTGGGATACTGTCTGGTTGCACTTACTTAGCACGCTAAACAACATAAACTGCGCAGTAGCTATGTTTTCCTCATTGAAATTCTTTGCGCAGATCTGGATGACGGACACTTCGTCCATAACATCCATCCATCTTGCCTTCTTGGGAGTTATTATACCCCATCTGGGCAGGTATGAGTTGAACTTAATTTT
Source organism: Mythimna vitellina (assembly GCA_949316375.1). Taxonomy (NCBI): domain Eukaryota; kingdom Metazoa; phylum Arthropoda; class Insecta; order Lepidoptera; family Noctuidae; genus Mythimna; species Mythimna vitellina. The sequence goes on along the minus strand of OX438693.1, from coordinate 13,631,377 downwards.
TATTTAAAACGACGACGCCGACGTTAGTTTGTTACTGCACATTGCATTAAATGCTAGTATCAAGTAACCGTATTGTTCGTTAAGTCTTGACCCATCCCTTGCAAGAAACCAATCCTACATTATCCACTGGGTTCTAAAAGACGAAACTGATGTAGAGATCCTCTTTTATCAGGACCTCTGTAAAGGTTCATGAAGTAATGGCTAAAAATAAAAGACATAAACACTAATTCGACGTTTGAAATGAAAGAAATGTTGGCGAGAAATAGGACAGCTGTCAAGCCAAGAGGCGCGAGTGATTTTTATAAGAATGTGAAAGGTAAAGTATTGAAAGAAATCTTATACACGCAAAAGCCTATTATTTATTACTTTACCTCGCCACGCATATCACAGTAGGGTATTAATTTCTCAGAATTATGTCAGAAACCTTACGCAAATGTCCGTGCCATAAGCATGTGTCCAAATAACACTATCAATGTCGAATGCAGGGCAGAATTGCTGAACAACCATGCTTATTAAGATTGTGTGACGAAAACTGCTAAGACGACCGCCGCTATTTATTTTATATCCCGCCGCTATTATTATTATTTTTTTTTTTTAATTTGATCTGAGTATCATACACGTCGTGTATGTATTGTGAATGAGGTCACATGATAAGTGCTATTGGATTGAAGATCATTAGCGCTTTTCTGTTAAAACTGTAGCTATTCCTTCCGATCAGATCCAGTTAAGTATTCAGCTCATCATTTTAGCAGTGACACGCCCGAAACTTCGATTATGGAAATGATTTACGTATATATCAAGACTTTCCCGACTTACGAAGTGCACCCGCGTGTTTGTTCGTTTGTCTATGCCTATGGCATCGACAAATGATATTGGAGGGTCAGGCATCGGTCGATAGACTAATATTCAAAAATTATGATTTAAAAAATATTTTTGTTTAAATGAGACCTGAAAAACCTATTAAAAATGTTATCTCACTCTTATAAGGTAAAATCTGTCTCGTATCTCTCTTTTCGTAGGTTTTACTAGAAAAAAAATGAAATAGCATTTTTAACATTGATTTCATAATTTTTACAAATCTTGCTCAAATTGTTGGCCTCTGTTGTGAATGCAGGCCCAACATCTATTCCGTATTTCGCCAGTTGTTGTACGAAGTCGTATTTCCTCCTTAATTGTATTGAAAGCCGTTTCAATGCGTTGTTGCAAGTTAGTCTTATGTGACTCGATTCACAATTCTAGTGAATTCACAAAGTTATAAAAAGATTTTTATGGCATGAAGCACATCACTAGCAAGAGGATAAACTAGAGAATGTTTGAGGAGGTTGGAAGTTTCCGGTCGCTTTTGGTTTTTATAGCCAAGTAAATAGCTGTAACATAGACAGCTTTAATTTATGTCCAAAATTTATTCATTTACATGTTAATACGATTAAAAAAAATTGTTTGTTATTTAAGCTTATAAACATTCACTAAATTTACACCTTATTTTAGTCTATTTTATTTTCTCTAATCTGTTTTTACTATTATTAGTCTCTATAAAGTTCCTTGAGCGAATGTGTCGCACCACAGCGGACCCTAGCAGAATATATCAGCACAATATTATTAATTGCTTTTATAATATATGACAGCTTATACTGAGCTAGGTGCAAAGAAGTATAGCTTCGAGAAGTAGTCACGTAAAACTAGTAGCTACTTCACCTTTAACAACTTTTACTTACAATAACTTACAAATATACAAACTATTGTGCCTTCAACGTTCGACACAAATCGTCGCAGTTTAGGTCTTGCAGGATGGTTGGAGTCTGTTGAGAATGCATTATGCAAATTAGTTTCGTCAATTCTCAGGATGTGGAAAGAATTCTCAGTGTAAGATTAACAAGATACAAATAATCATACACAACGCAATCGAGGAAGCAGGATATTCGATAACTGCAATTTTTTAATTTTCAAATCACATGCTGAACATATTAAACGACCCGGGCCGTGGTCTATATAAGACCTGGATCGAAAAAGCTGAAAGTCATACGGAAAGGGTTTTTGCCAAGCACTGAAATGATGCAGGCAATCAGTTATTCATGAGATTTTTCCCAGTGTAATAAAAATATGAATTTGCAGATTAATAGCAGACACAAAAAGGCACTTGGCTTTCACAGTTCTCTTCCATATGGATGCCATCTAGCAACGTGTCTAGAATGCAACGTTTACAAATTATGTTAATGACGTCTATATTTCATCAGGTTGGTGCCTGATATTAATAATGCATATTGCATCTGCATACTATCATCATACTACGATAAGCTTATTACCACCCTAGGTTGACCGAGATAGCATTCCTGTTGCACAGGTAGGTATATTATGAACAATGATCTGTATGTTGAAACTAATATATTTTTTTTTTTTTTTTTTTTTTTATTGGGTGGGAAAATCATCCTAATGACATCCCCGCTCTTGGGCGGAGCGGGAGATAGTGTCAGACTCTTACTGACTAAAAACCCACTCCTGTTCCTTCGTTGCCTTCGTCCCAGGGCCCCGGGTTCCGCTTTCACACTACCCGTGGCCCCAGTAGGCTTCGACCCTTCTGGGCCCCTACGATTTGCTGACATCTCCTTGAGGCGCGCGTGGAACAAAACGCGCCGTCGACGACTTGGGCTTGGTCCGGACGGTTACCGGACGGTCAGACGGCGAGCCACCCATTGCTCGCCGTCTGCAAGCCCGCGCCTACGGTGGCCGGAAATCGGGATCGGAATCCCGGCGGCGGTTGGAGCGTAAGGACCGTTGCCTCACGCGATCGGCCGCCTCCTTAGCTAGCATTACTGCTTCGCAGAAAGAGGCGACCGCCTGCCACTCCTCCTCGCTCCGGAGCATGGCCTGAACCAAGGCCCGGCGCGAGAGATCACCGCCGCCGATTGCCCTCACGAGGTCACGGCGTTGCTCTGCCCAAGCGGGGCACACCTCCACCGTGTGCTCCACCGTGTCCTCCGGGTGGGCCACACAGTGGCGACACCCGGGCGTCGTTTCCGCACGAATCCGGTGCAGGAACCTCCCGAACTTACCGTGTCCGGTGAGGACCTGCGTCATGCGGAATGTGAGGACGCCGTGAGGTCTTTCCAACCACGCCTCAAAGAGGGGACTTACCGCCATAATTGTGGCGTGCCCAGCACGGGGTCGCGACAGTCGCTGTCGCCATTTCTCCATGAGAACTCGCCGGAACTCTGTCCGCCATGCCGCGACTTGTTGCGGCAGCGGAGTTTCGCCCCGGCGTTGCATCTCCATGCGCCGTTCGTGCATGAGTGCAAGGACTGTTGCCTCCAGTTCCCATGGTCGCTGGCAAGCAAGAAGGCTCGCCGCTTCGCGGGAAATCGTCCGGTATCCTCGCACCATCCGTATGGCCATGACCCTCTGGCACGCGTTCAGCCGGGCCGCCGGCTGCTTCCGCAGCCCCGGCGCCCACACCGGCGCGCCATAAAGGGCCATGGACCGAACGATCCCCGCGTAGAGCCTCCGGCAGGAGGCGTCTGGACCCCCAAGGTTGGGCAGGAGCCGCGAGAGGGCAGCCCCAGTCCGATTTAGTTTGGGAGCCAGACGTCGGAAATGCTCGTCGAAATCCCATCGGCTGTCGAGAACGAGTCCCAGGTACTTCATCGTTGACCCGACGCCGATGTGGACTCCTCCCACCGTTAGCTGGGAACCCGGTGGTGGCGCGTTCCGAGGGCCGTGAAAGCACATGGCCTCGGACTTGTGCAATGCCACCTCGAGTCCCAGCTCCTGGATCCTGCCAACGACCGTCGCGACCCCGCGTGTCGCTAGTTCGACCGCCGCCTGGTACGACTCTCCCTGCGCCAGGACCAGCGTGTCGTCTGCGTAGCAGACCACGCTGACCCCGTCAGGGAGGTCGCCGCGCAGCACGTAATCGTATCCGATGTTCCACAAGGGCGGCCCTAGTACCGATCCCTGCGGAACACCGCACGACATCTCTCGACGTTCCCACACCCCCTGGTGACCGGGGTAGGTTATGTACCTGTCTGACAGGTACGCCTCGACCACACGACAGAGGTAGTCGGGCATCCGGTGATACCGGAGTGCCCTCCCAATGCTACTCCAAGGCAGGGAGTTGAAGGCGTTGGCCATGTCCAGAGACACCGCCACGACACACCTGCCCTGGGCCACTGCATCCCCTGTCGTGAGAGCTCGCACGCACATGATGGCGTCCACCGTGGAGCGCCTCCTGCGAAAGCCGAACTGGCCGTCCGCCAGATCCGGCCCCACCCGTGTTAGGTGTGCGACGAGGCGGTCTGCAATTACTCTTTCAAAGAGCTTGCCCACCTCGTCGAGCAGCACAATGGGCCGGTACGCGGACGGAGAGTCCGCGGGGCGCCCCGGCTTCGCGATGCGATGTTGAAACTAGTATATCTGAATATCATCATACATGGAGATATCAAGAACCACTATTATACATTTTTTAGCTCTATAATGGGCAAACAACAACTGAAGCTAGGTAGTTTACTCTTTTGTCAGACTTGTTTTTAGTTGATATAAAGTATACAACATTACGGCCAAAGTTAAGACAAGCCTATTTAAAAGTTTTGGGGCAAAAAAAACTATAAAATATGAGAATCAGTGCTTCAGAATTTATAAGTGACAAAATTTAATTTTCCTTGATATTGTCTTATGGTTTGGAAATAACTGGAAACACGTAGGTATATCCGGCAATAAATAATTTTATTGCATTTTTAACCGACTTCTAAAAAAGGAGGAGGTTCTCAATTCGGATGTCTGTATTTTTTTTTATGTTTGTTCGCGCATAACTTCGTCGCTTACCAACCGATTTGAAAAATTATTATTTTGTTACTTCCCAAATGGTCCCATAGTCACCAAGTCAGGATCTGATGATGGAATCTTGGCGAAATCGAGGGAACTCCTCAAATATTATAGGCAACTGCATAGTGATTTTGGTATTTTCATCGAGAACTTAAGTATTTACAGTCAAAAAGTAATATTTGATGAAGTGGACTTGATGAAGAAGATCAGAAATGGACAACAGAACTTCATACTCGCATAGATTTCATAATGAAGATAGTTAAGCGATTATGATAATACAAATAAATTAATGGTTCTGAATAGTTCCGTTGAAAATGGTATCATCAAATTGATCTAATGATGATGATGGAGCCAGAAGGTAGGCACTGGAACTCCGTCATTAATCAATGTAACCTAGCCGTGTTTGGGCTTATTAGAATTGTCATGAGAAATAGGCACTCTGTTTATAAGTGTATCCCAACTAAAAAGTGTGAAATAAAAATCTTTTTACAAAAAAAAGAAAACCGACTTCACTAAAAAAAAAAACACTTTTTTGTAAAAATATTTTTTGGTTAGGTTCCTGAGAGCAAACCTGTCATGGTGTCCAAATATTCCGAATGTTCCTCCAGAGGGCATGAAGCAGGTTCATAATGATGTCCCTCACTAAACTATACACGCGTGTTTCCTTTATCAAACGACATAATTAATTGAGGAGGCTCTGGTTAGCTTCTCCTAGAGTGGAAATTGGTTTCGTCTTCCATCCCTTCGTAGGAATAGGAAATAAATCACTTTCCGGTATCATTAGAATTCTGATCTAATTCATAATCGTGTTTTTGTACGATATCCGGCTACTGAGGTCCGGATGTTTTGGCCCGTGCTGCAATATATTAAAAATATTGGATTTTTGACTCACATAGTGCATTAGGCTGCTTTGTAAAGAAAAGTTTTAAGGAATTTAATTAATAAATCTTTTATCTTTGACTTTCTTTGAAATCCAGTAGCACTGTATTTGTCTTCTAATGTTTTATTATCAGAAATCAGAAAAAAATTCCATAAACTATAAAACCTGATCTTGATCATCAATTTGACGTTTAGTTTAATTTGGATAGCAGCTTAATATATACTTTGCAATTTATCCAAATAAAAATAAATTTATCGAATACTAGTTCCATATTTTTCCACTATAGAATATAATGGTGTATCGTTGGCAACTACAGGCCTTTTATAGTACTATAATCAAAGACCATAATTCCATCATAAACTGCTAAAGTTTCTAAACAATTTCTAAATCTTCCTTCCGATAAGTTGGATACAATGATGTCATCATAAATTGGACCTCTTTTGTTAGATCAAGATTACTTGGAAAAACATACCTTTACAGGTAATTATAGTAGATACAAGAACAAATAATATCCAAAGTGATCCTACCGTTTTCTAGCTGAGATCCATTATTATACTCCGGATTTGCGATCAGATTGAGTAACAATAAAACCTATATCTGATTTTGTTTGCTAAAGAATTTTATCCGGCTCTTATTCGATTCGAATAAATCCATTTCAATTAAAATCATATTTAGTCATGAAAACAAATTATTGCAAACTATTTCAATCTGCTTTTTGATACCTATGTAAAACAGTAGATTGATCTGCGAATCATCACAGCACATGTGTATTTTAAAATGTAATGCCTAAACTTTATTATTTCGTCGGTGTAACAAATAGTGCGAGTTCAGGCACATTAAAAAAAAAATCGAAGAACGAAAATATTTTACAGCCACTTTCTTCGGAGGTCACGGTAGAGCACACGGTGGAGGTGTGCCCCGCTTGGGCAGAGCAACGCCGTGTCCTCGTGGGGGCCATCGGCGGCGGCGATTTCTCGCGCCGGGCCTTGGTTCAGGCCATGGTCCGGAGCGAGGAGGAGTGGCAGGTGGTCGCCTCCTTCTGCGAAGCAGTAATGCTAGCGAAGGAGGCGGCCAATCGCGTGAGGCAACGGTTCTTACGCTCCAACTGCCGCCGCTGGGATTCCGATCCCAATTTCCGGCCACCGTAGGCGCGGGCTTGCGGACGGCGAGCAATGGGTGGCTCGCCGTCCGACCGTCCGGTAATCGGATCGAGCCCAAGTCATCGACGGCGCGTACTGTTCCACGCGCGCCTCAAAGAGATGTCAGCAAATCGTAGGGGCCCAGCAGGGTCGAAGCCTACTGGGGCCACGGGTGGTGTGAAATCGAAACCCGGGGCCCTGGGACGAAGGCAACGAAGGAGGAGTTTTTAGTCAGTAAAAGTCTGATACTATCTCCCGTTCCGCCCAAGAGCGGGGATGTCATAAGATGATTTTCCCACCATCATCATCATCTTCCTGCCCTTGTCCCATCTTATTTGGGGTCGGCGCAACACGTTTTTTTCTTCCATTCGATCCTGTCAACCGTCATACTATCACTAACTTCCTTTTCTTTCATATCACTGTTCACACAATCCATCCATCTTTTCTTTGACCTCCCTCTCCCTCTCCACCCATCCACATGTATACTCATAACTCTTTTAGTAGCATGTGTTTCATCTCTCCTCTTTACATGACCATACCAAGACAAACGATTCCCCTTCAACTTTTCAGTCACTAGCGCTACTTTCAAACTTCCTCTAATGATGATTTTCCCACCCAATAAAAAAAAAACAGCCACTTTACTTGTTGTATCATAAACATGCGTGGATTTTACTTAGACCAAAGTAACCTACAAAGTTGGTCTATCTATTAACAATTTAGTTGTAGGTACTCCGAAGCTTTCTCATCTTTCACGACGAACTTCTCAGTAAGCCCTCTTGATTGTACACACCAGAAAGATTATAATTATAATTATTGTTTGATGTATTGAAAAACATTACTTACACGAAGTACGAGTATGATGTTTTAAGTAAGTATCTCGTACTCCATACCGTAGGCGATGATTCTGAGTAGACAGTTGAAATTTTCACAAGTCAACAACAAATACTAAAAAATAGAATAAAGTAAATATTTAAGGGGGCTTCCGTACAACAAACGTATTTTTTTTTGCCGTTTTTATAAATAATGGGACGGAACCCTCCATGCGCGAGTCCGACTCGCACTTGGCCGGTTTTTTTTGTAGCTAGTTAAAATTAAATAAGTGTTAAAAACGGGTTTTGTATTTCTAAGTATTTTTTAGTCATCTACAACATAGTACAGTTACACATTTTTTTCTTATTTATATAAGAATGTCATATCAGACTATTAACTATCGACAATTATTTTTTGGGGCCAAATGTATTTATTTATGACGTTTAATGAGAATGAACTCCTAATTATAAATATCCAATTTTCAATCGCATCTTTGCAGTCGTAATTTCCGTCTGATGTCAACTGTAGCGAGACAGCTGCATCCAATGGAGTCACTTTATTGCCTTAAATTGGCATCAATAATATTAAATGGAAGCCAACAAAAATAAAACACACGTTAGTGATAAAAACAGCGACAAAAGTTTTAGTAAAGTTTATTTATTATAAGGGAATGATATTATTATTTTTGTTTGTCTACTGCTTGACTGGTTTTTATGCCTTTTTTGTCAAAGTACTCGCTCCTCGGCTATGGTATGTGTTTATTATACAGGCGTACATAACATACAATAGTTTTAGAGGTACTCGTACAAGATTCTGCAAAAAGTTTCTTCAGCAGAAAACGCAATATCTCGAAAACCCGAAGACGCACAAATTATATTTTCAGGGCACAATTTGACACAAATATAAGCTATATAATATTTCTCTATCCTATCATTCGTTTAGGATTTTCCTGCTTGAACAACGTTACTCTAGCAAGAATCGTTTTTCAATTTTTTCCTAAACAGGCATCTCTTATCTCACTCGCTCTAGGTGCCATTTTTGGAGTAAGTTCACCACGCACGTCGTTTGTGAATCTACCTACCTGACCTTTCTGAAAACGTCATCATCATCATCATTTCAGCCGATAGACGTCCACTGCTGGACATAGGCCTCCCCCAAATTTCGCCACAAAGAACGGTCCTGCGCGTCTCGCATCCATCGGATTCCCGCAACCTTCACCAGGTCATCGGTCCACCTTGTAGGGGGCCTTCCAACACTGCGTCTTCCGGTACGCGGTCGCCACTCCAGAACCTTTCGGCCCCAACGGCCATCCGTTCTGCGAGCAATGTGCCCTGCCCATTGCCACTTAAGTTTGGCGATTCTTCGTGCTATGTCGGCAACCTTGGTTCTCCTGCGAATATCTTCATTTCTGATTCGATCACGCAAGGAAACTCCGAGCATAGCCCTTTCCATTGCCCTTTGGGTGACTTTGAGCCTTCTGATGAGGCCCACTGTGAGCGACCACGTTTCGGAACCATATGTCATCACTGGCAACACGCACTGGTCATAGACTTTCGTCTTGAGACACTGTGGTATATTGGATGAGAAGATACCGCGCAGCTTCCCGAACGCTGCCCAGCCGAGTTGGATTCGACGGTTGACCTCTTTCTTGAAATCTACCAACGATCAAAGATCTACCCAACTGGATTGTCTGTCCCAGGTAAACGTTATCGTCTACAACTTCGAGTGCAGAGTCTCCGATCTTGATCGGAGTGGGTGCTACATGGATGTTTATCATGACTTTAGTAAAGTTTTTAGTAGTTTCTGAAAACGTGATTTTATGAAAATAATGTCATCAATCCTTGAAATTTTTTGACGTTAAAACTGTAAGTATTTAAGCTTTATTAACCAAAACAACAAGAGCGCTCATTAACAAGAAATATAATTAGAAGCATATCTATTTCTTTATTGTTATACTGTAATATGATGCTTATTATACAAAGTTGTTCTTAAAATTTGAATGCACAGCGCTATAAGTATTACGTAAACGTTTCTTAATCAAATCAACAATCAACTGTATCCAGTCTTTAGAAACGAAATGTTGAAGATATAAATAACACAGACCTTTCCCAAAGAGGTGTGATAGAATGCTTCCATGAAACATGCTGTGACGTATATGTAGCACGTGCGTAGTACGCACCAACGGTCACACACTATGTTCGACCCTCGTTCAAAATGTGCGTCTTATGTTACTTGCTCGGTTTTACGTCCCATCTTGAGTGCTATGGACATTATCTTTTTGGAAAATATCTTCAGTGAGGTCAAAGTATATTTGGTGAACAAAAAAGAAAACTAAACTCCCTTCTTACCTATAAAACACGTAAGCACATAAGCCAATGACTTTGAAATAGGAAAAAAACAGTTTGCAATATTTTTAAGTGGGTGCGGAACTACGAACGATTCTTTTGCAAACTACGAAACTAATCGTTTTTAACTTTATATAGAACAAAAAGTTAGAATAGATACAGTATCAACTAAGAACAGGAATGGAGTGAGCTAAACTCCGCAATGCAGTATTGTAGCATTGCCTATTGCTACCAAAAACCAATGGAATGTATTGTCATTTTGATTTATGGAACTGTGTTATAGAACCGTCAATTTATATGCGAAAATACCTCGTATTTCTGCCGTAGGTTGGTGCGTTTTCAGTTTCAAATCTCAGTTGCACCTGTGACTGGGCACGCCATAATTATGGCGTTAAGCCCCCTCTATAAGGTGTGGCTGGAATGACTTCACGGCGTTCTTACCTTCCGCATGACGCAGGTCCTCACCGAACATGGTAAGTTCGGGAGGTTCCTGCACCGTAGTTGTGCGGAAGGAATGCCCGAGTGTAATCATTGTGTGGACCACCCGGAGGACACGGTGGAGCTCACGGTGGAGGTATGCCGCGCCCGGGCAGAGCAACGCCGTGTCCTCGTGGGGGCGATCGGCGGCGACAATTTCTCACGCCGGGCCTTAGTACAGGCCATGGTCCGGAGCGAGGAGGAGTGGCTGGCAGTCGTCTCCTGCGAAGAAGTAATGCTAGCAAAGGTGGAGGCCGCACGTGTGAGGCAACGGTCCTCACGCCCCAACCGCCGCCGGGATTCCGATTCCGATTTCCGGCCACCGTAGAGTCCAAGCCTACTGGTGCCAAGGGTCTGCTTCTGAAAGGAAGACTTGGCCCTGGTACGAAAAGCAACGAAGGAACAGGAGTGGATTTGTAGTCAGTAAAAGTCTGACACTATGTCCTGCCCCGCCCAAGAGCGGGGGATGTCATTAGATGTTTTTTCCACCGAAAAAAAAAGTTGCACACATGACATTTTGAATTTATTTGGTTACATCTGTGGTTGTCTTGACAGAACGGAATAGTAAAGCAATTTTCATAAACATTGCATTTTCCACATCGCCAGACATATCGCCTTTCAGCTATTTTCATACTGTAACATGTTGGTTGTTATGTTGATACCGTGGAAGTTGAAGTTTTTATTATTTCATTATTTATGCTAGATACATCCATATTATGTTAGTAGCACTTAAATACTATGTTAGTAACATTGCTCAATAAAATTGACTGGCCTGTTGGTCTAGTGGTTAGTGGCCCTGATTGCTATGCCGAAAGTCGTGGGTTCGATTCCCACCCAGAACAAATGTTTGTGTGATGAGCACAATCATTTGTTCTGTGTCTGGGTGTAATTTATCTATAATATGTTTGTATTTAGAAATATTTCAGTATATTAGTTGTCTAGTACTCATAACACAAGCTCTGCTTAGCTTCGGACTAGAAGGCGTTGTGTGATAGTTTTGTGAATATTATATTATTATTATTATATTACAAAAAAAAATAAACTCATATACCTACAACTGTGCCCGCTTGCCGCTGTACCAGACCTGCAGCTGTGCATACAGAGTCCAGTACCCCAGGAAGGGGCAATACGGCTTATCAGCTATCAACCTCAAAATGCTGTTGGTGCTTCCCCGAATCCTTCGCATCAAGGATGCTGTTCTGCTTCACATAACAGCTTGAAAGCTTATGCTTATGCTTAGAAAGGGAGACGAGCGAGAGGGAGTGTGAAAGAGATATAAATATAGTTACCGAGTCATTAATGTTCTTTTTCTCTCTCTGTCAGCGGTAGCCGGTAGATAATTTCGTTTTATGCTCTTAGCATCCAAAATCAAAATTTACAAAAATTTTGACTTGATCCCTTATATTATTAGGATTGCGCTGTATATTCGCTCGTTTGGTCTAAATCCACCTTTAGAGTAATTTTGTGAATAATAGTTTCTAATTTGGAGACTATAGTTGGTCACACAATGGGCGGGTAGGTAGGATAGAGTTGAATGCATGCAGCATGATTAAAATGGTACGTAAAAAGATGAAGAACAGCTGGAGCGAGCGTGCATTAAAATTGCTATCCATTCACATAAACGATATATTGTTTAAGTTAAAGTGAATTCTTTGAGCGCTTTATGTTAAAGATATTGTTACAGTGCGAGAATTTTTTACAGATTGAATAAAATTTTCCACTAATTGCTTTCTTTCAAGAGTTCATCAACGTAAAATGGAAATTGTATATTTCATTATATTCATTACAGTAAATATTTCACTACTTTTCTCTGCATCACCTAAAGGTTGACTGGTAGAAAAAGCCTAAGGCATTAAGTCCGCCGTTGTACTTTTGTGTGCATAAAGCATTAAATAAATAAATAAGTATTTTAGTCAAACTGGACAGCGGGTCAAAAAATCTGTTTGAGACAGTTACAGATTACCAGAAATTACCCTAAGCTACTTTCTCATTTATAATAGTAATATGGGTTCATATTACTATTATAAATGAGAAAGTAGCTCTGTCGGTATGTTTCGTTTTCTCGGTTAAATTACTGAAACGATCTTGATGAAATTTGGTATAGAGTAAGCTTGAACACCAAAGAAGGACATAGGGTACTTTTTATCTGGCTTCTTGTTATTAAAATAATGGTTCCAAAACTAATTTTCTTATGACATCGAATTTTGTAAATATTTTCATAAATTGTGAAATGTAATTTTGAACGAAACAAGAGGTGTTGTTTAAGCAATGATAACAATCGTATATTTTGTGGGTCGGGTTTTAATTTTTAGGTTGGAAAAGTTTATTTATTGTAACCTATTTATTTACAGTGGCTCATGCCCAAGGGTGATGTTACTTTATACAAAGACTCCTTGTAAACTCTTGCGAACATTACTAAGAACACTCTATTTGTGCTGTGAAAGGAGGGTCTAAGGATTATTTTGACAAACAGATTACTGATCAATTAGAGAATATTTTGCAGCCACTTTCCTTTAGTTATTACATCTTAAAAATTCGCGTGGATTGTACTAAGATCAAAATAACCAACAGTCTTTTTATTAACAGTTTGTTTGTAAACATGTAATTTTTGTCATTTTCTTACCCTAATCTTTCACGAAGGAGTTCACAGTAATTTTTCGTGATTTTCCACACGGCACGGATTTACTGTTTTATGTACTGAAAAGAGCGGATAAACGAATTATGTATGAATTTAGCTAAGTGTCTCGTACACCCTGAACAATGACACTGAGTAGACACAATATTAATGTCTTCTGATTTTCAAAGTTTTTTCTAACTTTCTTTAACTAAAGGTGCTGTGATTATAATACATACTTATTTGTAAAATTAAGCATTATATAACAAATTATTAAAATATTAAACTCTCTCTCAGAATTGTAAAAAGTTTCGTCAATTTTCAGTAATCTTAAAAATAGAATAATTGCTGAAGAATACTTTATTCCAATAAAATATTTTATAATTTTTGAACGTTATTTAAATAATTCAGAATAAATTTCAAACTTTAAACAACAGTACTACGGTGTGCTTATATATCGAAGCCACATTATCATTTCAATCATAAGACGTCCATTGTTAAGGGCGAAGGGCAGGCTAGGCGAAGCCCATGCGTTCCCACATCGAATGGCCAGCCTAGTGCTTCTTGCATCTATCATTCTAACCAGGTCATCAATCAATAATTTAGAATGCCATCCAACACTACGTCTTCTAAGTATCAAAACATACCTACCTAAAAACTAGCAAACCTATAAATGGAATGTAGCTAAAATATCGAGAAGTATTAGGCTATCGGCCAGTTCACAAATGAGGTTATAAAAGCCTCGTGAGCAAATTTTTCAACACAAAATCTTACGTGTGAATATTATGTAATGTTCCGGGAACGACGATAAACAGTGCCAACGATAAGTGCACTCGAGTCGTTTGCTAATAATATTGCCTCGAACATTCAATAAAGTCTATATGTAAACATCTTTTAGTGAGCCTAAACGTGAATGTTGAAGACTTTTACACTGGTAGATTCTACCAGAATTGTCGTTTATAACCTACTCATATAAACACTGTTTGAAATTAATTAAAATGATCATTCTTTCCATGGTTACTAAAACGAAGGTACATTTGTCCTCCAGATAATTTGAGATTTTCCAAATTATCTGGAGGACAAATGTCCAAAGGGACATGAAAAGCCTCGGTCTCCACATTGTGCACACGACTGAATGAACCACATGGCACCTCGTGATAGGAAAAGTTTTTAAAATTGTAACCCGGTCTACAGAATTAACAGTATGCCTACGCGGTGCTACGCCGTTGCTACGCCGTAGCTCCCACCGTAGCTCCCGCCGTAGCTCCCGCCGTAGCTATAATAGTCGTAGCACTTAACTAAGCACCTTGCATAATGTAAACGGTGACTCGCATGTCATGTGAATAAGCAGACAAGCAGAGAGTGTCAGTGACATATGAATGAACATTTACTGACACGGTCTTTTCCACCGGGCTCCAATCTACTCAGTTATAAAAATGTCAGATAGGCAAATATCTTCAGCTAATAGTTTGTTGGAACAAAATTAAAAACTGATTTTAGTGCATATACAGTTTTAATTAGTTAAGTGTTTTATGTATTCATTTTACCTGAAATAAATTAATCTAGTTATGTGACACTACGCTACATAGAATATGGAAGACTAGACAACATGGAGGTTCCGTTTAGTTTTCATGATCTCTTAATGCGAGGTAAATATCAAGTTATATTAACTTTTTGGTTCTAGAGAGCTGAGCTATAAAAGTCAAGAGAGAGACGTAAAACGCTGTGCATGCGACCTACGTGCTGTGCGAAACGTGTTTGTTATTTATTTATTTTCTTAGTAGCCAGTGTGCTTTACTACATATAACCTACGTTGTCTCACCGCTGGGCAACGGTCTTCTCCGTAGTCTTTCACTTATAACACGAGCAGATATTGATACATTAAAAGATAATAACTATTGGATAGCATGGTGCAGTTGCGTAGTTAATTGTAAAGGTGTATCAAAAAATATTGAGATATTTTTCTTTTTTTTATAAAATAGACCTTATTGCTTATTATTATTTCTGTGCTAAGAAACAGTGCGACGTAATAATGATAAGCCACGACAGAGATGGCCAGTGGATAAAATGTAATGAATTTTGGTTAAAGTGAGAGCCTCCGTTGATACGGCGGTGGTTACGCTCTTAGTATGGTGCCCAAAAGTAATCTACGATTTTGTGGCAATGTCCCGCGGATGAAAGAACTTTAAATAATACCAGGGGTAGTCTCAGGTGTACTGCTAACAAATAAATCAAAAACTATAGATATGCAATATATTTGAAAAAAATTGTATACCTATAAACTCAACACAATACATAACTTGCCATAATTTATATCTATATATATAAATAAACATATATATAGGTACATATTATAATATGTTACACAATTAAGATTGTTCTAAAGAAAATACAAAGATAGATTTGTGTACATATTCGTACTTATCCGTAACTATGAAATGTTCTAAACCTTGAAAATTTTTTTTCTTGGTAGGTTCGCGCTTGACCGCTATCTCACCTGATGGAAAGCGACGATGCAGTTGACGATGGAACGCGCTTACTTAAAAGTAACCTATTCACTCTTGACTTAAAGATTCCCGGGTTGTAGCCATCAGGAAACACAGATTCCGGCAAGGAATTCCACTCCTTAGCTGTACGCACAATGAATGTGTTCCCAAAACTTTTTGTGCGTATAGGTAGGATGTCCACCACGTACCGGTAGCGCGTTGCCGTACGCCTGGTAATACAATAACATGGCGCTTATAAATATTTATGCTGAGTCTCGTTGCAAAAAGACCTAGCAGGTGTGCCTGCCCACATCTCTGGCAGATTTATTACATTTCTGAGTACCACGTGTGCGATTCCATAAATACCACATGCTTCCCAAAAGTGTCCTGCGTACAATGCAAAACAAAAATCCTTCGTACGTACTCGTATATACACTTCATAAAAACTATGAAATTAATTGAATAGATATAATATCGTTGTTATTTGAAAAGATTCCATGAACATAAATTAGATAGATAGATATACTCGTTCTTAGATCTCATTCAAGATAACAATAAATCAAAATAGATTCTTTGAATTGAAAACTGAGAGAGGATGGAGAACGCTGAAGAATCGACTTTGATTTAATAATGATTAAAAATAGTTGGAGCCAAATTTTCGAGAAAAAAGAAAGAATATTTCATGGCACGTGCCAATTTCATTAAATCGGTTCTTAATCTCTAAAAGAACATCCAATGAAAAAAACATAACTAATTATGTAACTTCATTGGTCCGGGCTAAGCGTTTCGCTTCGTCGTTTATACCTCGTACATCGAAGGGCTGGAACAATTTGCCTGCTGCGGTCTTCCCGTCCAACTATAACTTAGGTGTCTTCAAGGCTAGAGTGAATAGGCTCTTAATGAACTAGCGCGCCTCACCATCAATGATTGCATCTCTGCTTACCATCAGGTGGGATCGCAGTCAAGCACTAGTTTATATAAATAAAAAAAAACAATTTGTTTTGTTTTATCCAACTATGGGTTCAATTATAACGGGTGCTTGCAGAAGGCTACATTGAAAGACAAATTCTTACCCATTATATTGTAAATATGAAAGTAATTCTGTCTATCTGTTACGCCTTCACTGTTGCACCACAGAATTTCGATGAAATTTGGTACGGAGTAAGCCTGAGCCCCGAGAAAGGACAAAGGCTACTTTTCATCTGGCTTCGACTTCCACTTTGCAGCCGCTATAACCTATATTCATGCGGATGAAGTCGCTGGCATAAACTAGCTCTAGATGAAAATATTTTTGTACTAGAAAATCCCTATTGAAACGCTGTGTGCCATCATATTTCACGTCTATCTCTGTAATCAATCTGTTCAGCCTTTTCCCAAGTAATTTGGGGTTAGCGCAAGCCTAACACAATGCAGTTGAAAACCAATATTTTACACGGAGCGGCTGTCCTTCACCACCCAGTAACTGGGTATCTAATACAATATCTCTTGGCAAATCTGGGTAATGGGTACTAACACTAGATAATCAGTTATTTATGAAATTACTAACACTTTATGGATCTTTTTGTGTAAAAATTAAATTCTATTCTATTCTAATTCTGTCAGTCCCTGTAGCACATGGCGCATAGCGCATGGGTCTAATGTAATGCCCGACTACTCTCTTCATTTGCAATACATTAAGATTGTCATCCCTAGGGAAAGATTTAATAAGCAAATACACCAAAGAAGACACGTAGTTAAATAAACTGTCATGTTTGTAAAATTCGTGTTACAAGTTAGTATTCCAGTTTGATATGTTCGTGCACAGCATTCGTAGGCGAGTATTAGCGTGGCTCTCTAAATGTATAGGTGATTCACAAGCCCGTGGCTGTTGCAAAACCATTACATATTTTTGGAATAGAACTGTGTGAAACTACTCTGCAAATTGAAACACAAATTACGTCTTCTTACTTACGTATTAGAAACGGAATATACTCATAATTCACATAGCAATTTGTTACTTTCGAATCGTAGTTTGTGATTTACGAAATTATTATTCGAATATTCATAAATAATGAATAGTTACTAAGAATAAAATTCAGTTAAGCGTGTTTATTTATTACAGGATAATTGATTAATTAAATTGGTGTTAGATGGCTACTTCAAAATATCTTTGTTCACACAAATCACTATCTTTTTCTCTGTCTTGCTTGTTACACGGTTGACATCTCACTGTTACTTGGAGCTAGCACTAAAACAAAAAAAAAAACACACACACACAAGAGTGGGGACTGAATGCTGCATGCTACCGCGGTAGAAACAGTAAACTATTTATTTAAATAAGTGTTTCTTAAAACAACCAAAACAATTCTTATAGAATTATAAAATAGACCTCTGAATCATTTGATTTAATGTTACAAGAAGTGCATGAATTATTTACTGCTCCACTTTAAATGTAAAATCAATATTTGATAAAATAATGGATCGTAAATATGCTAACGCCATCTAATGATAAAAGACGATAGTCATGGGTGAATTCTATCGCTATCACATAGAGTACAAAATACAGAGTAACCACAAATTCTATTCAAATAACTAAATTCCAATAGTTGTATTTAATTAACTTTCGACTGGCCTTTTGGTCTAGTGGTCAGTGACCCTGACTGCTATGCCGGAGGTCGTGGGTTCGATTTCCACCTAGGACGAATGATTGTGTGATGAGTACGATCATTTGTTCTGCGTTTGGGTGTAATTTATCCATAATATGTATTTAGAAATATATAAGTATGTTTATCAGTTATCTTGTACTTGTAGCACAAGCTCTGCTTAGCTTGGGACTAGATGGCGTTGAGTGATAGTCGTGGAATATTATATATGTATATATATTAACTCTGCAGTAGTTTCAGGTATAATCGTTTGCCCTGAATTATTAAAATGTAACTTAGATAGGCTGTGCTCACAACTACTTTTAAACAAAATACGTGCGCAGTTTCCATTAGGTTTAAAAGCACTTTTCCAGTATTCTCTGACCGTGATTACACGAGCTATTGAGTCCTATATATTCAAACTTGTATTTTACTAAATACTTGCACCATGAAGGAATGTCCACGGGTAGTGTGAAAGCGAAGCGGAGCCCCGGGATAAAGGTAAAGAAGGAACAGGAGTGGGTTTTTAATCAGTAAAAATCTGACACTATCTCCCGCTCTGTTCAAGAGCGGGATTTGTCATTACATGATTTTCCCACCAAAAAAAAAACCATGAAGGAATGTACTCAAAATTTTCCGTTCGTCGACTGTTTTTTTTATGCTGTCAGGAATGTGAGACATTAAATATTATAATGTTTCAGAATACTGTTGAATTTAGATATTGGTTTAAACAGAATAAAATATTTCAGTCCTCTGTAATGTCGTATCTTGTAACTAAAGATACTATGAAACAATTTTTCAAAGTAAAGTTATGTTTAAATTTTTTATTGAATACTTTATTAAATAAAAAAAAAAAAAATGGATTGGGGGATTTAGGCCGTAGGCTCGGGGAGGCAACGGGTGACTCCCGGTCCGGGTCGTTCTTGGTGCAAAGGATGGCCATCGCTATCCAGCGAGGTAATGCGGCCAGTATTATGGGCACTTTTGCACCGGGAACGATCAGGGGCGGGTTGTATATTGACGTGTGACTTTTTAGTTTTAGACTATTAATAAGTTATTTATAATAGTTTTAATTAGTTAAGTGTTTTTGTATATAATATTGTATATATATAATTACAGTTAGATTTCCTAATTAAAATTATAAAATTATTGCATAATAATCATGTTTATTTAGGATATTCTCTTCATAAACACAATTTAAATTTTCATTAAATAAAATAAAATAAACTAATGAATTATTGCGTGGTGGATTACGGCCCATACCCTCTCCTAAAGAGGAGGCCTGAGTCCCAACAGTGGGAACATTTTAAGGCCGACTATGCTATGCTATGCTAATGAATTATAGCTTTAAAATCAACTCAGCATTTTCAATTCATAAAAAGTGAATGAAGCAGCTTTAATTGATTTTCCATTTTTGTTTTTTGAGGTATGCGGGACTCCGTTGAAAAAGGAGGATACTCCGACCAGACGGATGTTATGTCTGGTCCGGACAATAATAACACATTTATTATAATTTATTTATTTAAATAAACCTTTTGGTCCACATAATATATTAATAACTTATTTCTATGTTAGTTCAGACGTTCAATAATATTACACAATGTTTTTGTTCTTGTGTATTTTTGTTACTGTTACTCCTTCACGCTGGAACTGCTGAAGGAATTTGGATGGAATTGGGTACACGGATAGACTATGACTATGTAAAAAAGTACATAGGATATTTTTCATCTCGGAGTTTTTGTTCCCTTGTGTTATTTTTTTTTAATTTCACGCGGGCGATGTCGCTTGCAGAAGCTAGTGCTCAATAAAATTTATAAAAACAAAAAATAAACAGCTGAAAATGTCTAGCGTTATTTAAAAAAAAAAACTAGCTTCTATTCGTATATACTTTTCATATTCCCACTCGCTCTTTGACGTTGATTAATTACATTGAGATCGATCTTGATCTCGAGCCATTTTTTTGGGCGGACTAACAAATTCACTGTATACTGATGTGTCGTATAATCGCACCGTTGCTTGTCACTGACATCTAGTAATGAATCTTCTTTTATTTCAAATTTGTATTTCTTTAGCGAAATTAGAGTGAGCAGTGGTAGCCGAGTGGTAACGGCCCCGACTTACGAGTTGTAAGTCGCGGGTTCAAACCCCCCAGCCAGGCGCATTACTTTGTGTAATTTATTTCATCACCACTGCTTTCAAAACGGTGAAGGAAAACATCGTGAGGAAACCGGCATCTCCTAGAACCAAAAATTCGAAGATATGTGACATCCACCAACCCGCACTGCGCCCACGTGGTGGATTACGGCCCATTCCCTCTCTTAGAGATGAGGCCTGAGTCCCAACAGTGGGAACATTATAAGGCCGACTATGCTATATGGCGAAATTTGATGCCTATTTTCTTTGCCAGGCTATAAAAAACATTGAACTTACTTATCACACCAAGGTAGAACACTAATAGGCCATACATTCACTATGATCGGTCAGTTAGCTTATTCGACAACTCTCTGAAATGACAGAGTGGATAAATTTTAGCCCAACCTAGCGATATGCTTAGCTACATATTTAGTAGGTTTAAAAAATGCATTATCGTATAATACTAGCTTTTTCCGCGGTTCCGCTCTCGAGGTCGAACCCAAAAATATTGTGCATTTTTTCTCGTTT
This sequence comes from Mythimna vitellina, assembly GCA_949316375.1. Lineage (NCBI taxonomy): Eukaryota > Metazoa > Arthropoda > Insecta > Lepidoptera > Noctuidae > Mythimna > Mythimna vitellina. The sequence continues at coordinate 13,610,529 of OX438693.1, read as the reverse complement.
AAAAGTGGACACTTAACGATATTGCTATTTTCCATTTAAGTGAAAGCATTCACGTAATCCGATTAGAACTCGCTGACCAGAGATTACCTACCTTCTACAAACAAACCACTGATTGCATCTCTATATAATATTAGTGTTCGTAAACAATCTTTAATTGCGTCGGAACATAAATGTCGAAGCTTATTTTTGTTGCAAACTTGTTGTAAATTTAAGTACGAACTCTAGTCTTCCGCGAAATCATAATTAAACGTAGCTATGTATAGGCTTAAAGTTACTCAAAGGGCAATGGAAAGGGCTATGCTCGGAGTTTCATTGCGTGATCGCGTCAGAAATGAGGATATCCGCAGAAGAACCAAGGTTACGGACATAGCCCGAAGAATTGCCAAACTTAAGTGGCAGTGGGCAGGGCACATTGCTCGCAGAACAGATGGTCGATGGGGACGAAAGGTTTTGGAATGGCGTCCACGTAGCGGAAGACGCAGCGTTGGAAGGCCTCCCACAAGATGGAACAATGACCTGATGAGGGTCGCGGGAATCCGATGGATGCGAGACACACAGGACCGGTCATTGTGGCGACATTTGGGGGAGGCCTATGTCCAACATCTTCGGCTGATGTCTTTCGGCTGAAATGATGATGATGATGATGATCTATAAGCTCAACTTATATCAACATTTTTGACCCGTATTAAGGCTATGTAATGAGGCTAAAATAATTATTTACAAATATGTAATATCATACAAAACGAAATTAGTAAATGTAGGCAAATATTGAATTTCGAGTAAAACGATATAAAATTGATCAAATATTTGCTGAAATTAAGCCATCGTGTAAAGTCCGAATAGTAGTGTATATTTTTGGGCCATGACAGGCCTATACTTTATTTCGCGTGGTTGGCGCAGTGGTTTACGATTCAAGCTGTTTTTTTTTTCAGTTGCTTTGCGTGGAGCTGGAGAGACTGCCAGAAGTTCACTGACTTAAACTCAACTGTATTCTTTTAGTTGCCCTTTGCGTTTCAGAGTCACAGTACTGCCTTCGAACAATCATGCTACATCGGTCCTAGAGGGTCCCGTCAATTTTGCTGTCAGCTCTTTGAGGCGTGCGTGAGATAAAATGTGCCATCGACCCTAGCTTGGTCTATACCGGACAGCCGGCTAGCGAGTTACGTATTGCTCGCCATATGCAAGCCCGCACCTACAATTTCTGAGAATTCTGCTGGAGTATGAGGATGTCTTCTCTTTTTCTGCTACCACCATCGCTCGTGTTTCTGAGTCGCAGAAGTAGTTGACTGCTTCCCTTTTCCTGTCTCTCCGAACTTTGGCCTGAACTAGGGCCGGACACGAGAGATCACGGCAGTTATCCTAGGTAATCTTTTAGTGTGAAGATTTATTATTTTTTTAGTTTTCAATGTTATAAATATTTGTACGCCGACTTACAGCTAAACATGACTAGATTTAAATAATAATTTCAAACTGCATGATATTGTGTGTATACAATGTTTACACAAATAAAGAATATCTTATCTTAACCACCCAAGCGGGGCAGACTTCCACTCTGTCCTCCTAGCGATCAGCACAATGGTAACAAATGGGCATTTCTTCCCGCCAAATCCGAAACAGGAACGTCTCGAAACCTATGTTCGGTGATCTGCGGATCTGCTTCAGACGAAAAGTTAGAATATAGTGGCGTCCACTAACCATTCCTCAAATAGGGATTTTATCGTCGTGACTGTGGCGTGCTCAGCCATTGTCTGCTGCGCTGCGTGTTGCGTGTTCGATTCTCGCACAGAACATGATATATTTATGCCTGCAGATAGTTATTCCGAGTCTTGGTGTCTTGTGTATGTGAGATGTGTGAAGGCACCCACGATACAAAAGGAACTCCTGTGTGTGGCAAAACATTATAATAATAATAATATCTTTATTTCATAAAAATACAGATTTGACATGTTTTAAATATTGGTAGAAACACAAAACAATACAATCTTCCCTCTAGATTGTATTGTTTTGTGTTTCTAGCAAAGCTATAATCTGTACACAATAAGGGAAACCCTGCCTCTCAAAATAGGGTGGAACCTGTATCTTGAGAGACAGTGATTCAGCTTAAAAGGAGATGCTATAGGTATACAATAGTGGACTGTGCCGATCTACGGCAACGATTGATGTTAATAAAGATCAGTTTAAATATAAATAATTAATTTTAATAAAAGTAGAGTTAAATTTCTTACATGAGTGTGTATGTGTGCGGTAGTGTGTGTGATGGTGTATGATGGTGCGTTTGTATGTATGTTTTATATGTTGTGTAAGTATGTATGATGTCTGCTTTGTGTGTAATGTGTGAGTGTGCGTGTTTGGAGATATATTTAGTTAGTTACGCGACGTACTTAAGCAAGGATTCTGTTTGTAAATAGTCACGCTCCAGTAGCCATTCGGTTAATTTTGATTTTATTTCATATTTATTTAGATTGACAATGTTTAATTTCTTGTGAACTTGTTTGTTGATATGTGTACTTAATGTGTAGTACTGGTGTCGAGCAAAGGTGGTTTTGTGAGGGGTACCAAACGGATTGTGCTGCAGGTAATACCTATAGACTTGTGAGAACTACATTGGGGCCGTTTGCGTAAGTATTTTCTGCTTTGTTACGAATAAAAAGAATTACGATAATTCTTTTTATTCGTAACAAAGCAGTCAAAACTTCTTATGCAATTAAGGTCTTAAAAAATTGTTATTATTTTATAAAATATTTGTTTGTGGCTTGTGCACGCTAACTTAATAATTGTGGCGAAACAAAAAGTCTTTTAAAAGAAGCAAACTTTTATAGTCACGTACTTTGTTAAAACTGTGAACACTTAAACTTGGTTTAGGTCCTAATCAGTGAAGAAAAAGTAAGTTTTCGCGTTTAATTCGCCTTTCGGGTCTACTAGAACCTCAGACTACTTCGATATTAAATGTGTTTGAGGGTCGTCAACAATGAAAACTTTACTTTTGTAAGTACACTTGTTTAATACCATTCTTATTTATTGAGGTTCACCAAAAAAAAAAAAAATGTGTACATAGAATCACAATTAAGTCCAAAAATGAGGTTTCGTGTAGTGTACTTAGTCCTTCCATTCATTATTCATTTTAATTGAAAAAGTATTTGATTATGAGACAGGCTCATCTATACATATAAAAAGAGAAACTGACTGACATGTCAACGCCCAGCCGAAACTAATGAGACTAAGAACGTGAAATTTTGCACAAGGCTTCCTTTTATGACGTAGGCGAGCACTAAGAGAGGATTTCCCAAAATTCACCCACTAAGGGAATAAAACGCAAATTACTAGTGAAACATAAAAAGCCGAGTGTTGTTGCCAAGAGAATGCTTCTGAATCGTAAGGAAATTCGTGACTTACAGTTTCTAAAGTTTTTGGCCGAAGATACGCTGCAATAAGACGACTTCATGATTTACTAGGGCCTGAGAGGTTCTTTTTACCGAGCAAGTTGGTAAATGGGGTAACATCTATCGAAACTTACTTTTAAGCGCTAATTTCCAGCTTTTTCAAAGAATTGTTCTTTATTTAAAATTGTATCAAGTTTAATGGAAATAAAACATGGTTTAACTAAATTGTTTTTTAATTAGATTTGCGGCAATCTACCTGTTATACTAGGAACAATAAAACGATATACATTTTTTTTTCCACAACTTTCACACAATTCCATCTAGTCCCAAACTAAGCAGAGCTCGTGATACTAGACAACTGATAAACAGACTTGATATATTTCTAAATACAAACATATTATAGATAAATTATACCCAGACACAGAACAAATGATCGTCATCACACAAACATATGTCTTGGGTGGGAATTAAACCCATCACCTCCGGCGTAGCAGTCAGGGCTACTGACCACTAGACCAACAGGCCTGCCAATTTGAGTTGTCCTTGGTAACCATTGTTTAAGAATCGTGGCATAGTATGATAATGACACACCACTAGGTATTACTTATTCACCTAGTGGTGTGTGCTAGTTTAACGCAAGTTTTCCTTTAACTTTGAGAGTTACATACACACATAGGTACAGTCTAACTTGGAACTTACTTATTCTACATGTTTAACTTACGGCACGTGGCACCGAAAGGACGAGGTTTATTTATAATAGTTCCAGAATGATGAAGATGAGGTACACCAGAGCATTTTGTCTAGAATTATTATATACCTGTGACATTTCTTTCTATGCGTTCCTTCATCACCAATGATAGACCTTCTAGTCGTGTCAGAGCAGCGGTGGCCAAGTTGTAACAGCCCCGACTTACGAGTTATAGGTTGCGAGTTCAAACCCAGCGCATTACTTTGTGTAATATTTCTATTTCATCACCACTGCTTTCAAAACGGTGCAAAATTCCATCATCACATGCGAGAGTAAGATCCCGAGTGGATGTACATAAATCTATTTGTCTAATACCTACTATATTCCTTGTTATTGAGGTGGAAAAAATCATCAAATTACTTCTCTTGCGCTAGGGTGGAGCGAGAGAAGTCATGTCACGCTTAACTTTTCTAAAATTGTTCTATCATTTTTTAATTTTTTTTTAAGTAGACGTTGCCTCACACTAGGAATTACTCCTCCTGTATCGCGGGTGCGCTCACAAACAAGTAAACTCACATACCCAAGACACCTAGTCTCGGCCCACCTATCTGTAGGCTATATAAATATTTGTTCAGCGCGGAGATCGAACCTGTGACCCGCAGCGCAGGAGCCAATCGCTCGACCACTGCACCAACCGTGCCGCATTTGCCCTTTGCGTTCTAGAGCCACGGTAACTCTTTTAAAAGTTCCTGCAGAATACTACCTGTAATACATGCACTGGCACGGGGGGTAAACACTACTTGGCTCGTTACGTCACCAGCAGCTAAGCTGAGCACGTGCACCTCTATCAATAGAAGGCGTGTACTCGAGCCAAGCATACAAACACTACACTACCTATATATTCCCATGTAGCTTTCGTAAGCTTTCGTATTTTCTAGAGAACTGTATCAACGTGGATGTTGTCGACAAAACAGAATCTATAAGGCAGTATGCAAATGTCTGTGCATTATGCATGTGCCCAAATAACACCATCCATTTAGAATACAGGTCAGAACTTCTTAGGAGCCTTGCTCGTTTGCTAACTAAGATTGTGTGAAGGAAATTGCTAAGTCGACTGCAACTATTTATTTTATATCCCACACGTAGCTTTGCGTAAATAAGGTCACATCGTAATTGTTATTGGATTGAAGAACAGCAGCGCTATTCTGTCAGGACTTAGGTAGGTGAACTTACTTTCGATCTACTGCAGGCTGGCAAGGTTTAAGCATTTCTGAATCCATTTAAATCTAAATAACCCTGACTCATAAAAGTTGTTGAGAGATTTTCAAAAGCCATGTAAGATAAATAAAGTAAAGAGATTTTTATAAAAGGCTCAATTAAGACGTCCATGACTATGAATGTTTTACGCAATTAGAGGGCCGGGCCGGGTCTGAACCTGTACAAATATTAGGTAATGTCCATACGGGCTCAGCCGCGCCACCCTAGCATAACTTTAGGCCTAACATCATTTACAAGCTACTCGTTACAAAAGCACTGAACTTAACACAGTAGCCACTCTTTTGTTCTCACAATAATTGTTGATGTACATTTGTTCATTAGAACATGTGCGCGCTTTAATAATAAATCACCTACTTTTACAGGCAATGTTTTTAATGAATTTTAAAAAGATCATTATTACGCAATAAGCAAGGTTATTGGTTTTTTCATGTAATCATCACTAAGTACATTACAATGTATCGGAACGGACGTAATAAATGTAAAAATTTGTGGTGACATCTTATATTCTGAACCTAGAGCACTCTCCGTACAAGTCTTTAGGCGTACGAAGTTCATAAATAAAATTAAATCACTATCCTTTTACATAAACGACATATGATTTTAGTTAAAATCTGTTTATGTTGTAAAAATTTTTGAGTGCATTTTTAAAGATTCAGATTTAAATATTTGAATTATTTATAAGCAAGCTAGAATTTTTTGTAGATATGTATTAAATTTTCTACAAATTTTATTTCTTTCAAGAGTTATCAACGTAAAATATAAATTGTATATTTTCTTTATGTTCATTATTTATGTTGAAGATATTAGTCAAACGGGCTAAAAATTCCCTTTGAGATAATGTTAGTTACAGAATGGGTATCAGAAAATACCCTTAGTATTTCTTTATAAAACGTTTTAACAGTAAGTATACTAGGAGTGAAAAATCTATACTTATAATAAATCTGTATAAGAGAAAATTCTGTACATTGAAAATGTCAAAAAAATAAATGGCAGGTGGTGTTGCCAGACAGACACCGAACCCGAAAATGTGATTAAAAAAATTTGGTCTGTCTATCTGTTTGTTCAGGCATTACGCAAAAACTACCAGTTCGATTACGATGAAATTTTGTATAATTAACCTTAATATCCTGGGCACCACACTGGATACTTTTATCCCGGAAAAGTATATATAATAAAAAACAAAATTAATTTTGCGGTTCGGTCCCTAGACCCGATTACTATACCAACCGCAAATAATAAGTTTGTCGTAGGTTACGTCACCCGCAGTGGAGTTCACTAAGGGGCGCTGCACACGGCTAAGATACTATAATATTTCGCCATACAATGCAATGGACTGGAATCACACACGAAGAAAATAATAAATAATATTTCATATTTTCGTTTCTCAAAAAACCTAATAAAACCATTTTCGACTTCTGCGCAGACGTCAGAAGTCGCGGGCAAAAGCTAGTATTATATAAATATATTTAACTTTCCTCGAACACTGAGGTTTGTAAAGTTACTCTAGAAAGATCAGAGGTAATGAACAGAGGTTTCATTATTACCAAGCAGATTGTCATACCATTTGATCCAAAATAAGGTTTCAACCCTTCAATACCTTTGCTAATTAGATTTTAAGGACAGGACCTTTATCGATTATTTTGTATAGGGAACATAAAGAGAAAGTTTTTCTATATAGTTTCAGGCAAACGTCGCAAATAGTTACTATAATTATAATTTAAATTCTTTTCAAAAAAAGTATAATTTGTGTACCGAAATAAATAAAGAGATAATAATATAGTAGTCCCCCATGGCGAGAACATCGTAAAAGCTGAACCAAATAAATATATTGACTTGGCTCGCGAAGTTGTCGACACGTTGGAATTGGACACAGCAGTAATTGTGCCAATAGTCGTGACGGCTAATGGTTTAATAGTAGAACCTCGACCAATATATGCGAAGGCAAGGGTTTGATCTAGAAAGCAGTACTCGTGGACACAACGCGCATTGTTAGATTACTCTTTCAGGAACGTGAGCTGACCACTGGCAGCTTGGACCCTGTTTCCGACGCCGATGAGTTACTTTTTTTTATAAATATATTTTTAAATGGTGTTTTCTAGTGTCTGGTACATCTGAGCTGTAAGCTCCCGACTGGTCCCAACAGAGGTAGTTTCCATCTCACCAATTTTCGAAGGAATTTGTACCATGCATTTCAATTAGTTGATGACTTAGGTTCTATCTCTGCTTCTAATAATTTTACTAGTCTGCTTGAGAATTAATGTCTGAGTTTGCAAGAACAACTTTGTGGTAGATTTCGGGTAGCATAGGGGAACTTTGTTATCTGCAGTTGATGAAATCGTAACTTTAACTAATGGATAGCAGTTAATTAATACTATCCGAAGCTAAACACCTGAGTAAGACGACAAACATCTTCTTTCGGTCATCCTAATCCAATTTATTTGGTGTTGACTCTACATAAATGATTTTTTATTTGTTAAATACTTTATGCACATAAAAGTACGTCGTTAAGTCGGCCTTTGTAGGCGGAGTTAATGGTTTAGGCATTTTCTACCACTTAACCATTGGTTTCCTGACAATATTTTCCTTCACCGTTTTGTGAGCAGTGGTGATGAAATTAATTATGCAAGGTAAAGTGCCGCAGTGTGACCGCGTGGCGGATTACGACCACTTCCCTGTCTTTGAGAGCAAGCGAGAGTACCAGAAGGAAAAACATTGTTAGGCTGATTATTAAAAATGTTTTAAAGATGAAGAGTTTATTTTTTGAACGCGCTAGTCTCAGGAACTACTAGTTCAAATTGCATGGCTATGTTTATGTTTACTATTAATTACTTTTCTGTTTTAACAGCTCAGAATAGCGCATTGTTAAATATAACTCATAGTATGTTGTGGAAAATATCGTAGGTTTTACATTTATAATTTCTGCATATTTATAATTAAGTATAAGATGGTTGAAACACTAGTTCAAATTGAAAAATTATTTTAGTGCCTTAACCTTTCTCCTTAAATCGTTTATCCATGTTCATTTATTGCAGAAGGTTATATAACATAACGCTATGACCTACGGAAGCCAAGGGCCAAGAGAGACAGCTAGTGTTATATATATATGTATGTAGTCATTCAGATGTCATGGCATTTTTCACTATTTAAATCTTCCCCTGCACTCAACATTATTGAAATAAATTGACATTCTAGTCTTTTAATATTAGAAACCTTTTCTATGGTAACGTTTTATCTGTATCATTCTACGAAGCGTTTGTGATATACCTTTTGATTTTTTGATCGCAGATAATTTTGAGTATAATGCCGTGTCAAAATTATCATCACGACATTTTCACCAATCCACTTCACAAGACCAACCAATGACCTAGTGAGGGTTATGGAAATCCGATTGATGCGAAACATACAGGACAGGTCGTTATGGCGACTCTTGGGGAAAGCCTATTTTTAACAGTGTACGTCTTTCGGTTGATATGATAATGATGACATCCCCATACCACAATTGATTTCCACACAAGTTTCCACTAATAGTAACTGTTAGATATACCACCGTAAAGTTTTACCAATAATGTCATCATAGTTTATGGTAAAGCTACTTACAAAAAAAAATACAATAAACTGGGGGATTATTTTTTACTTATACAAATAAATCATCGTTTACGTAGACTTCCTCCAAATATTGTTGTTGTTTGATGTCCTTACATTTGACTCCTCTCGATAACGACGAGATTAGACTACGCCAACACAATTACGATTAATTTTACCTGTTTTATGTGTTGTTATACTGTTTAATTATCAAAGTAGACGGACGGCTCATTGAGTCGACAAACAAGTGAGCTAGTGGTGCGGAACGAACGTGTTACATTGAAACCATTTTCTTTTGTTTTATTATTTAGACTTATATCGTAGAAATGATCTTACGCTACCTGCCCCCCTAGCCAAGTTACAATCGTTTCGTTTGCGTCAAACGCCTTGAGTAGGCCACGCCTCCGATTCCTTTGTTCTGACGTCATCTTAACGCTCAGTCACGTGGTCAAAACAAAGGAATCGAAGGCGTGGCCTTCTCGAGGCATTCGTCGCAAACGAAACGATCGTAATTTGGCTAGGGGGGCTGCAGTTAACCTAAGAGCATTCTATCCTTCTTAGCGACTCTCAAAATGCCATAGTGTTAAAAGTCACGGCCAAGGGCTGCCATGTTACGTGTCCAATACTACCAGTAACATTTCGGTAACTCATGTCAACCTCATACATTGTAAACCTTTTAGCCATTGTTATCGCTTGTAGAATGCCTCTTCGTCTTAAGTTCGTAAGTTATTGAAAATGTTTTTGGCAAACGATGCCCTTTATAAATACTAAAAATATTTATAGATACTCTATCCACCCGCTACTCCAGCCAGTGTAACAACTAGGTTAATTATGATTGCATATTTATTAATTCGTTTTTAAATAATTCCTTTTGACTTAGTTATGTTTCATACGATATTTAAATTTTACTATTAAATTACAAAATCTATATAATAAATTAAAATTTGACAGGTAGTTTCCTTATATGTTGTAGATATCCGATATGAAAATGGATTTTACGAAACTCTAGCCCTGAAGGGATGAAATGGGGGTCCAAAGTTTCTATGGAAAAACCTACATTCACGCGGGCGAAGCTGCTGGCAGAAGCTAGTCTTAAATAAAGGCCTACTGACTTCTAAAAAGCATAGAGCTTTTTAGAAGTGAGTAGGCCGTAGGTAGAAAAATAAATTTATAATAGCAACCAGTCTCTTCACTTCGTCACAATGTAAATATAACGTTTAGATGAAGACTAAATGAAATAAAGGCAAATTATATGTACACTTAATAAAAGCGGAGATAATTTATAAAAGGGACTGGAAAGCTATTGGAATAATAAGAACCATTAGAAAAAGGAAAGTATTTTAAGTATCGCCATTTCAATTTATTTGACTAATCAGAACTATAATAATGAGCTATCTATTATAATGAGCTATCGTATTTTGTTTTACCTGTAATACTATTATTTTTCTTCAATTTTCGTACAAGTAACTTAAATAAACTATCTTGTACCAGAAAGCCTCTGGTAGAAAGTGTCTGCATGAATGGAGAAAATAATTTTCTCATTGCAAGGGGAATATCTTCCCAGGATAAAAAAGTATCCTATAGGTCCTACTCTAGGCACGGGTCACAAGCAAATCAGCTCAAGTTTCGTGCTCAACCATTTGAGCACGAAAGAATAACAATAATTTGTACTTTAGCCTCACTATTATCTAGTTAATCATGTATAGAAGCACACGAGTGTATCCATATTTGTATAAGATCGTCAGTAATCCAGTATCCTTATGTGTGTCATTTACCCTCCTCATATGTTTCTTCAAAGAACTTATTGATATTTCGTTGGAGCTATATCACATTCGTAAGAGTCGGGTCACGTCGTTATTCTATTACGATTGCAAAGATTGGCGGTGTTGGAATGTGTTCACTGCTAACTATCCAATAGCGACCCGATGAGCTTCATAACGGCTCAAACTAATAGACCCTTCGTGCAGTACTTGATTTTTAGTTTAAATTGAATCGATCTTTTAACAGAAATGGGCAATTAACCGGGGTTAAACCAGTTTATTTGGTCAAAGCCCATCTTTGGACCGTTTCTAAACTTTACGCTGCCGCTGCCTATTATGTTTATAGAGTTTCAATAATGCTTTGACCGTACTTAGTGAAACAGCTTAATATAAAACTTATAGTCATTGGTAACGACACAGTAAATTGCAACATTGAGACCTGCGACCGCTTAGACGGGATAGCAAGGTTTAAAATAGAAATAACCATGACAAATGGTCTGAAATCGCCGATACGTAGCGAAGACGCGAGCTGATTCAGGCTCCATCTTTCTGTGTATGCACGAGGCACCTGCAATTTATAGGCAGTTAAACCTTACAAGCCTATAAAAACTAACCAATCAATAGTCAATACATAGTTATGTTTTTGTCTTCATTTAGACGTGAATGGAATTGGGATTTCGGTTTGCTAGGCGTAAAACAATATTTTAGGCTGTAATCACACTAAAGTGACAGTGGGCAGGGCACATTGCTCGTAGAACGGACGGTCGAAAGGTTCTCGAGTGGCGACCGCGCATCGGGAAACGAAGTGTTGGAAGGTCTCCCACAAGGTGGACCGACGACCTGGTGAGAGTCGCGGGAGTGCGGTTGATGCGAGATGCACAGGATCGGTCGTTGTGGCGTCGCTTGGGGGAGGCCTATGTCCAACAGTGGACTTCTTTCGGCTGAAATGATGATGATGATGATGATGATGATGAATCACACGTGGATTCCTCTTTTAACTTGTAAATGAAGATGCTTTTCTGTGTCAACTTTATTAAATTAATAAAACAAAAAATACAAAAGATTAAATTAAAAGTAATTTCCGTGGTGCTTCCAATAATGTTCTATGACACACGTTAATTAAATATTTAAAAGATATCTTATAAAACAGTTACACTTTTACTAGCTTTATAAAAGATAACATTTCGAAAATAAATTTTAATACTGTTGCCATAAAAAAGATTAAATATTTAAATTTTATTCATCATGGGTTAGATTGTGTTTTCAAGCTTTAAAATAAACATTCTAAAAAATATTTCAATTCATGGTCAGACATGAATTGAAATATCTTTTTATAGAAATGAAAACAGTTCGAATATTCAAGTCTAGAGGGAATATAAAATAAACAGTGGTGGGTAGCAACTAATGCCAAAAAGCGACAATTTCAGACATCTTCAGATGAAAAGTACTTTTGTGTTATCTAAAGGGCAAACAACGGCAGAATATTGTGCGAAACCATATTTTTTCTCAATAAAATTTTCCTTCAACATTTCTTTTGTATTTTTTCATCAGATTTTTAGTTATTTTCTTTAACTATCTTTACTTTTAGCATTGTTGTGCTAAGAAAATAAGATCGGCTTATACAAAAGTGTTCTTAGATAATCTCATGAATATAGCAGCGTTACGAAGAGCTTCGTTCTACTTACATATACATTATGGGTTCTAATCATTGATACATGGCCAACTGGGACTGGAACCTTTAAGATTACTGTAAGAATAGATTTATATAGCCACTCAGCACTTTCTTAGGCCAATTTTATATGTTGGAATGGATTTAAATGGTACGAAATAAAAGGATATGTTATTACATGTTGTCGCATTTGTTACGTAATATAATGTAAAATAGAACCTAAGTAGAAATGTACTATCTTTTTTTTAATGTCTTTTTGCGGCACACAAAAGTTTTCAAGTTATTTTCGTGATTGCTTAATTTTATTTACAAAACCAAAGCGTTGATATATAAATTTTTTAGAGGTTTTTTGAGAAATTATGCTATTTACTATATATTATGGAGATGCGTTCTTGCAAGTACACGGGTACAAATAACTGCTTTATATTAATAACAAACAATTAACCAATGCTACGTCCATTCACAATCATGCAAAGCCAACATTATCCACTCCAAAAATAATAATAAAACAACGAACACACACGTTCATATTGATAGAAAGCCATTGCTTTAATAATTCAGAACCTGCTACACAGGTACGAAATCGAGGTAGCGTCATCATCATCAATTCATCATAATGTCGCACGTTATGGCCTCGGTTTCAGCTAACTGTACTAGTGTTACAGCCTGTCACAATGCCTAATACATCTAGTAACCGGACTATCAAAACGCGAGTTAATAATTGATGGTTTAGTTATTGCGTAGTGCTTGATGTCGATATTGAGGTATTTGTCAAAGTACAGTGTCGAGGGGAACTGAAATTCTGTTTGTGGGATACTAGTTTATCTCGCGGCTTTTGTTCCGTGATTTATCTGGCAACAAACATTCATAATTCCAGGAAAGAAAGTACTCTTTAACACTCTGCAATACTATAGGTTTCTAGCAGAAAAAGAAACACAATTAGATCAGTTATACTTTACCTTTATCAAACATTTAAATACCAATATAATTAAACATTCATTCTTTGAAAGAGAACTTTAATGAGAATGCAAGACATGTTCGAGTTGCAGAAAATTTGGTTTTGCGATTAGCTTCGTCAATTTTCAGTATATTGAAGAAATTAGCAGTTCTGTGTCTTCCACAGGCTATTCTAAAAGATGTTATATGAAAAATCTAAATTAAAAATGTGTTGAAATGACAATAACCTAATTTAGTCATAATGCTTATTCTTAATTTGAAACAAGATAGTAATATTTGGCATGCTATGAAGAAATGCAATTATAAATTCTATGTATGCAAAGTTACACAAAGTCACACAAAAATACACTGATATCACAGTCCCCTTTTTATTGTATTCTAGTAACGTGCCCAGCGTGTAACATTTACAAATTATATTGATATTAACGTCTATATTTCAAAACGTTTGAAACTTGAAAGGCATCGGGTTGCACGTGCCTGATATTAATAATCCATAATTATTGCATCTGCATACAATCATCACAGTATGCACGCCTAGCTCATTAATACCCTAAGTTTGCCGAGATTGGATTTCTATTATACGGGTACATATGTACCTACCTAATATGTTCTGTATATTGGAACTAGTATATCATCACACACGGAGTATAGATATTCCGCTATCTAGAACCCTTAAATTGATAATTTCTGCTCCGTAAGCTTAAGCTCAGTAGTTTACCCTTTTGACAGTCTTATTTGTAGTTATTATAAAGTAGACAATATTACGTTTAAAGTTAGGACAAGCCTTTTTAAAAGTTTTGTCGTTAAAAGTTCTATAAAAAACGAGGATCAGTGTTTTAGAATTTAAAGAGGTAAATTGACTTTGCCTTCGTAAAACTGTCCTCTTTTATCATTCTTAAATGACTCAGTGGAAACACGGTTATAAAAATAATCTTCTAGCATAAAGTATTTAATATTTTTGGGTAGGTCCCTGAGAGCAAACCTGTTGTGTTGTTTCAATAATCCGAATGTTCCTCGAGAGGGCATGAGAAGGTTCATAATTATGTGCCTCATTAAATTTTATACGCGCTTTTCCTTTGTCAAATGACGTAATTAATTGAGGAGGCTCGGGTGAGCTCCTCCTTGGATGGAAAATGGTTTCATCCTCAGTCCCTTAGTAAGTAAATAGTAAATATAATTTACAATTAACACACAGCGCTATCTAGCCCTAAACTAAGCAGAGCTTGTGCTATGTGTACTAGACAACTGATAAATATACTTATATATTTCTAAATACATACATATCACTACATAGTATAAAATAAAGTCACTTCTTGCTGTCTGTCCCTATGTATGCTTAGATCTTTAAAACTACGCTAAGTTTTTGTTGGGTTTTTTTTAATAGATAGAGTGATTCAAGAAGAAGGTTTATATGTATAATATATGCACAATATAGCAGAGAAACAATGATAATTTTTAACCGACTTCTAAAAAAGGAGGAGGTTCTCAATTCGGATGTTTGTATTTTTTTTTTTTATGTTTGTTCGCGCGTAACTTCGTCGCTTGCCAACCGATTTGAAAAATTATTGTTTTGTTAGAAAGGGTATACTTCCCAAATGGTCCCATAGTCACCAAGTCAGGATTTGATGATGGAATCTTGGTGAAATTGAGGGAACTCCTCAAATATTATAGGCAACTGCATAGTAATTTTGGTATTTTCATCGAGAACTTAAGCATTTACAGTCAAAAAGTAACATTTGATGAAGTGGAACTGATGAAGAAGATCAGAAATAGTCAACGGAACTTCATACTCGCATAAATATCACAATGAAGATAGTTAAGCGACTATGATAATACAAATAAATTAATGGTTCTGAATAGTTCCGTTGAAAATGGTATCATCAAATTGATCTGATGATGATGATGGAGCCAGAAGGTAGGCACTGGATCTCCGTCATTAATCAATGTAACCTAGCCGTGTTTGGGCTTATTAGAATTGTTGTGAGATGCACTTTGGCTATAAGGTACTATCGAACAGATCTGATGTTGAAGCCGAAAGGTGAAGGTAGACACAGGAACTTCATAATAAAAAAATGTAACCTAGTAATGTTTGAATTAATTGGAATTGTCATGAGAAATAGGCACTCTGTTTATAAGTGTATCCCAACTAAAAACTGTGAAATAAAAAACTTTTTACAAAAAAAAGATAACCGACTTCACTAAAAAAAACACTAAAAGGATCAAAATAACTTTAATTTCGGAAGTCGGTGTTAAATAAGATACAAATAATACCGAGAAACACCGACTTCCGAAATTAAAGTTATTTTGATCCTTTTAGTGTTTTTTTTAGTGAAGTCGGTTATCTTTTTTTTGTAAAAAGTTTTTTATAGATGTTTCTAATGTGATGTCGTAAATAAACACATTTTTTGCGCTTACATCGAAACGCTGGCCGAACCCTAATAGATAGATCAACATAATGTAGTACAGTATTGTACAACTTAAAAATTTCTACAAAAAAGTCTTCGATGGTATACGTCTATCTCTTAGGGATAACCCACAATAACCATTTTTTTATTCTTACCTTTTTACGAGAAATAATGGCTTATTTACGAAACGTACCCTACGCACAAAAAACGTTTTGGGAACACATTCAATGTGCGTACAGCTCAGGAGTGGAATTCCTTGCCGGAATCTGTGTTTTCTGATAGCTACAACCCGGAAATCTTTAAGTCAAGAGTGAATAGGTTACTTCTAGGTAAGCGCGTTCCATCGTCGAACGCATCGTCGCTTTCCATCAGGTGAGATGGCGGTCAAGCGCGGACCTATTGAGAACAAAAAAAAAACGTGTTTAAGCAATACAGCATAAATCTTTTTCCAATAAAGTACCTTATGTTTTATACTATGAAGTGATTGTGCTCATCTCACAAATATTTGTCCTGAATGGGAATCGAACCTACGACCTCCGGCATAGGAGTCAGGGTACCACTAGACCAACAGGCTAGTCATAAAACACTTTCCGGTATGCGTAAAATTCTGACTTAATTGATTACTGTTTTTTGGTTCGAAATCCGGCTACTGTGTGACCGAGGTCCGGATGTTTCAGATATAATAAAAGTATTGAATTAAAGACATTTTTTAATAGAATCGACTTTCTTTAAAATCCCAATTCCCAACGGCACTGTTTTATTTTCTAGTTTTAATATCAGAAGTCAGAAGACTTACCATAGATAATGACACCTAAGACCATCAATTTAGCGCTTACTTTAACTTGGTCAGTAGCTTTGCAATTTAGACCATAATTCCATCATAAACTGTGGAAGAAAATCTACCCTTTGACAAGTTGGACACAATAATACCACCATAAATCGAGTCTCTTTTGTTAGACCAAGATTACTTGTAGTAGATACTTTGATCATTTTATTTGTTCAAGTAACTAGGACTCATAATTACACATAACACAGAACATAACACAAAATATTACCACAAACACAAAACAAACAACATTTAAATATTTCACACACACGGTTATCGATGACTGTAAGTAACATGCAAGTCACTGCAGCGCCTTATATAAGGACAGTCGAGCCTGTCGGCTATCATCATCAACACACACACACACACACTGTGTGTGTCTTGTGTGTCTCACACTGTTGGGGCTGCCGGCGCAACCTGCGCAATAGAGATGCGTTCCGCTTACGCATCGTCGCATAAAAGCAGTCAAAGCTAGCGGCGGAAAACATGATACAAGAAGAAACATACAATATCCAAAGTGATCCCAACAATTTATAGCTAAGGTCCATTATTGTTGTCCGGATTTACGATCAAATCGAGTAACAATAAAACCTATATCTGATTTATTTGCTAAAACATTGTACCCGGCCTTAACTTACATTTGATTCGAATGAAATCCATTTCATTTAAAATCATATTTAGTAAGTGCGAAAAACAGAAAAGTGCAAACATTTCATTTGAAAACAATTTCATTCTGTATTTTTAAAACCATCCAATGCAATAGTTTATACTTCGAATCATCATCATCATCATTTCAGCCGAAAAAGGTCCACTGTTGGACACAGGACTCCCCTAAGCGACGCCACAACGATCGATCCTGTGCGTTTCGCATCCACCGCACTCCCGTGACTCTCACCAGGTCGGTCCACCTTGTGGGAGGCTTTAAAACGTTGCGTTTTCCGGTACTCGGTCGCCACTCTAGAACCTTTCGGCCCCATCGACCGTCCGTTCTACGAGCAATGTGCCCTGCCCACAGCCACTTTAGTTTGGCGATTCTTCGGGCTATGTTGGCGACCTTGGGTCTCCTGCGGATATTCTTCGAATAGTAATATCTATTCTAGAATGTTATTGAAATCCAGTTTTTGATCACGTGCAAATTTTAAAATGTAACAAGGCAGCATCTAAAATTGAACGACTCTACTCTTTGAAAATGTAATGGTGCTAGTAAACTTAAATGTGTTTAAACTTTATTACTTCGGTGGTTCCCAACCGATGTAGTTGGTGAAAAGTGTCCACGAACAAAAACGAAGCGAGAGAGTGGTTTAACAAATAGTGCGGGTTCTGGCCCATTTAGCGGAGATTCGAAGAAACTTTTGATAGTTTTACCAAAACTTGCGAATTTATTGAACCTTCTTGTTCGTATAACAATGGCGCTTGAATCGATTTTCTTGTGTAGACATTTAAAATAAGTGTTCGTCAATATTTCCATAATTGGGAAAAGGTACTTTAGACGAAACAAGAGATTCTCTATGCAACGATGACAACGGAAGGTTTTGTACGTCGGGGTTGTAATTTTTAGGTAGCAAGAATTTGTTTATTATTGTCTACTAATTTACTTTGACTCGTGCTTGAGGGTAACGTACTGTGCAGTACAAAAAGTTCAAAAACTCCTTTTAAACTTTAATAGAAAGAATACTGATAATTTTAAAGGGAAAAGGAAGATTTAAGGATCATATGTTAAGTACCTGGGTGTAATTTATTTATAATTATGTAGGTACGTATTTAGAAATATACAAGTATTTTTTTCACTTTTCTAGAACCCATAGCACCAGCTCTGCTTAGTTTGGGACTTGATGGCGTTGTGTGATAGTTGTGAAATATTATTATTATTATATATTGTCCTTTTGACAAACAGATTGCTGATCACAGTAAAAGAACTTGCTGCCTGCGGCTATACCGGCGTCAAAGTAGAAAGTGATCGTAACAAAACATTCTCCCAAGGTAAAAATATCCATTTCATATTCCAGGGCATGGTCTACTCGAGTGTCAACTTTCAACCAAATCCGTTAGGTAACAGATAGACAGAGATAGCTTCACATTTTTAATACAAAATTATGTATTATTCACAAACAGTAGGATGTCACAGCCATTCTGTTGATAACTTTACCTTTTATGGCACCCAAGGGTCACAGTTGGATACGGGTAGCGAAGCTCTATTGTATTCTTGAGTTATATTACGGTCTAGGTGAACAAAGCCCTATGAATTATAGTCTAATGTTAGTACAATTACCCTTTACTGATTTATATATTTGTGGAAAAGGAAGGCAAAACCTTGACTAAATAATTGTGCTGAACGTAAAACACAGTGAAAAGAATAGTGCTAAAACAATTCTTTAGGATTCAGGAGTATATTTCATAGCAGTTAGAATTTTCACACTTGGCTAGCAGCCAACGTTTGGGAATACTTTACTATCACACTTTCCTGTGTAAAAGGGAAAAAATATTTACACAAATAACTTAGTTATAGGTATAAAGTTAGAGTTAGAGTGTAAAGTTCCACATACCTCCGTTGGAAAGGGAGGAACCTTCGACCAGACGGGTGTTATGTCTGATCCGCGCAACTGCCCGAGAGATGATTTCGAGCTGTTGTATAATGTTCAAATCGTGCGGAGAATTCTATTTTGCCATACATCTAGGGCACCACATGGTACACACTTAAGAATATATAGGTATAGTTGAATAAGTGTAGGTACTATGGAACCTTATAGTTTAACACATCAAAGGCTTGGCTCACCCCTATGGCACGCGTCTCTCTAATTTCGGAGGTATCCTTAAAACCTTAAACCCTTTCCTCACTGGAAATTGCTGAATAGAACCCTTTTATATATAGCCTTTTCCTGGAATATTATTTTGTAGCTACTTTACTAGTTGTTACATCTTTAACATCGACGTGGTTTTTGTTAAGACCAAAATAACCCACAAAGTTGTTCTTCCCTTAACAGTTCGTGTGTAAACTCTCAGTTCTGAAGCTTTCTCACCTTAGATTGTCACAAAGGATTTCTCAGTAAGCACTCTTGATTTTCCACACGATAAGGATTACTTTCTGATGTACTGAACAGAAGAGGATAAACACAATATTGAAGTACCTAAGTATCTCGTACTCCTTGGGCAGTGACGCCGAGTAGACAGAATTTTTATTCTTTACATTTTCAAAGCTATTTTAGCTTTTTCACCTCTAAAATTAAAATCATACAAGATTGTTATAATAATCGCTCTTTCAGAAGCTCAAACAGTTTCGCAACTTCTTAGTAATTTAGAAAGTAATTAGCAAAGTATTCGAAACAAAATCTTTTCTAATTTTAGAACATTATTATTTGAATAACTAAATAGAAAATAATTTACAACTTTAAGCCGTTCATCGTATCAAGCATAGCAACAATAAATTAATACACACTACATAGATACTGTCATCAAAGCGTTTCGCTTCGTCGTTTATATCGCGTACATCGAAGGACTGGAACAATTTGCCTGCTGCGGTCTTCCCGTCCAACTATAATATAGGTGTCTTCAAGACTAGAGTGAATAGGCTCTTAATAAACTAGTGCGCCTGACCATCAATGATTGCATTTCCGCTTACCATCAGGTGGGATCGCAGTCAAGCACTGGTTTATATCTATTAAAAAAAAAAAAAAAAAATTCAGTTATGAGTTGCTTCGACGTCGACATCGAATATATGTATTCAATGTGATATATAAATAAGTCTTATGTATTCAAACTTTCATCATCATGTCAGCCGAAAGATCTCCACTATTAGACGTATGCCTCTCCTTAGTATTGCTACAATGAACAGTTCTGTGCGTCTTGCATGCATTTCCACGTCATTGGTCTACCTTGTGAGAGGCCTTCCACAGCTGCGTCTTTCGGTTCGCGGTCGCCACACCTGAACCTTTAAGCTTAAAAAAAAAAAACGAACAGTATTTTTTTCTGAGAACAATGTGTCCTGCCCACTGCCATTAAAGTTTGGCGATCTTTCGGGCTATGTCGGTAACCATGGTTTTTCTTCGGATAACTTCAGTCCTGATTCGAACTTTAAAATATGTGAATGATGTTGTCAAAATGTCGGAAAGTGTTAGGCTATTTGTCAGTTTTCAAATGAGGTTATAAAAGCCTCACAAAGAAATTCTTCAAAAAAAATTATGACATTTAAATTTTGTGTAGTACTCTAGGATAAGTGCACATTCATGCTCGAGTTGTTTGCCAAAAATATATACTTCGAACATTCGACATTGTATTTTTGGAACGATCCTAAGTGAATCGCATAAAGTGAATCGTAATGAGAACATTGAGGTTTACTCGTATATTTTACCCAGGTACGATCGCGGTTAAATAATGCTCTCCAGTTTTCAAATTCGATTCTTTATCGATTCTTTCAAATTCGATTCTATTTTTAGTTAAAACTTAAATGCCATTCAAGGTTCTTATGAATTTTTAAAAGATACATGAATGAATAAGCGATTCAATCAAAAAGATTTATTATCCACTTTTCAATGACGAAACTCATTTCTTAATTTATTTGACACACTATTACATTTATTCGATGCCATACTTTATATTGATTTTTGTTAGTTTATAAGGGTTTTCATTTATTTTTATTATAAGTTTCAGTTTAATCAAAAACGTAAAACGTTTCTCGCGTCATCAAATACTCGAGCAAAATATTTTTAAATTTAAATAGAGAAGAATAAATATAATCTATTATTTTTCGCATAGTGTGTGCATTTGCACCACAATGAGAAAAATAAAAGATTATGCAAGTTTTTTTCCATTAACAGTTTTATTGAAACTTCGTTTGTTCGATCCAACTATGGATTCAATTGAAACTGATGATGCAGCAGGCTACATTCAAAGACAAACTCTTAGGGTTAATTTTCACTAGGGCACCATGGCGGCGCGACCAGTCTCCGCTACCAATAAAATGTATACAGCTCTATAGAGAGTTATTCACCTGGTACTTGTTTGGTAGCGCAACCAATTTGGCGACGCGACCAACTTGGACGCGTGCACTTAAGGTTCATTTTGATACTGTCTCAGTGTGGTGTAGCGACTCTGATATCTGTATGGTGTCTATTTACTGAACTAGACACCATACGGACATAGCTATATAGCGGATAGCTTACGGACACCATGGCGCCGCAACTGGTCACGCCGCCATGGTGTCCTGGTGAAATATAGCCCTTATTTTATATGAAAATATGCACTCTTATTTATAATAAAATGTGCAGCACCGGCCTAACAAGATGCAGTTGAATAGCAATATTTATATGGAGCGACTGCATCTAACCTCTACAACCCAGGAACTGGGTAATACAGTACTTCTTGGTTAGTCTGCCAATCCCTGTAGTTTTAACTGATGAGCCTAATTCAATTTATGAGTATTGACTCCATCTGCGATGTAACTGTGATTGTTAAGTATGTTTGCTTGTTATGAAAGAAAGAAAGAAAGAAAGAAAGAGAACAAAGAAAGAAAGAAAGAAAGAAAGAAAAATAATTCAATGACTAGTAAACATATTATAGTTAAACAATTGAGTTTGTAAAACTCATGTTACGGTTAGCATTCAAGTCAGATACGTTCGTGCACAGCATTTGTTGGCGAGTATTAGAGTAGCGTGCCACATATAGGTGATTTACAACCCCGTAACTGTTGCAAAACCGTTACACATTTTTGGAATAGAACTGTCTGAAACTATTCTACAAATTGAAACACAAATTATTTCCTCTTCCTGCCGTAATCATAATCATAATCCGTAATAAGCATCTGCTATTTGATTTACTAAATTTCTGAAGTTCAGTCAGTCATATTGATCATTTAATTAACTATGCAGTAGTTTCCGACATAAACGTTTGCCCTGAATTTGTGAAATGTAACTCTGTTCTGCTGTAACTGAAAAGTTTCTTTGTAGAAAATAAGTGTTGTTCGTGCAGTTTCAGTCAGGTTTAAAAGCACTTTTCCTGTATTCACTTGGCGTGACTACACGAGCTAGTAAGTCCATTATATTCAAACTTTTGTATTTTACTCAACACTTGCATCATAGCACGAGTATTTTGTACGCAGCAATGCATTCTTGATCTTCTGTTCGTACAGAATAATTTTGACAGACAAAAGAGTTTATATGCCATTGTAAAATGAAAAATATTATATATTACCACTGATATAAGCAGTGGTGGCCTAGTGGCCGACTTGCGAGTTGTAGGTCGTGGGTTCACACCCAGCCAGGCGCATTACTTTGTGTAATTTATTTCATCACCACTGCTCTCAGAACGGTGAAGGAAAACATCGTGAGGAAACCGGCATGTCTTAGAACCAAAAATTTGAAGACATGTGACATCCACCAACCCGCACTGGGCCCGAGTGGTGGATTACGGCCCACTCCCTCTCCTAGAGAGGAGGCCTGAGTCCCAGCAGTGGGAACATGAAAAGGCTGATTATGCTTATGCTATGCCACTGATACTGGTAGGACTGCTGCTGTGCTCTGGAATTCCACCAACAGATGCTTATTTCATTAAATATGTGCCGGGTAAAATAATGCCAGAATGTTTCAATTTATAAAGTCTGAGAACAAACCCGGCTCAAACAGAATAAAATATTTCAATTCACTGTAATGTAAATTCAAAAACGCTTCATGTCGCTTAAGTGTATAAAACGATTTTTCTGAGTAAACTTAATAAGTAGATTTAAATATTTATTGCATACTTTATAAAACGTGATTCAATTACTGAATGATAACTAGAAAATCTACTTAACGTTTTTCAATTCATAAAACGTGAATGGAAAAGAGTGAGTAGATTTTCCTTTTATTTTATTTTTTTGGTAGGTTGAGAAGTATTATGGGTATGAAAATACAACCACAGTAATTTTAATATCCTGAAATAAACTTAATCTTTTAATAAATATTTCGCCATTTTTTTTTTCGGTGGGAATATCATCCAATGACATCCCCCGCTCTTCGGCGGAGCGTGAGATAGTGTCAGACTTTTATTGGCTAAAAACTCATTCTTGTCCCTTCTTTGCATTCGTTCCAGGGCCGCGGGGTTCTCTTTCGCATCACCCATGGCCCTAGTAGGCTTCGACCCTGCTGGGCCCCTACGGCTTTGCTGACATCTCCTTGAGGCGCGCGTGGAACACGACGTACCATTGACAGCTTGGGCTCGGTCCGGACGGTTACCGGACGGTCGGACAGCGAGCTAGGCATTGCTCGCCGTCCGCAAGCCAGCGCCTACAGTGGCTGGAAATCGGGATCGGGCCGGGCGCAAGGTAAGGATCTTTCCAGCCACTCCTCAAAGAGGGGACTTACCGCCATAATTGTGGCGTGCTCAAGAAATACATATTTCCCCTATTACGTGCTTCTATTATTTTTAAGACTATAGTTATAGGCTCGCACTTGACTACGATCTCATCTGATGGAAACCGATGAGGATTAGACTTACCTAGTAGTAATCTATCCACTCTTGACTTAAATACCTCCAGGTTGCAGTGATCAGGAAACACCAGCAGGGAATTCCGCTCTACGCACAATGAATGTGATCCCAAAACGTTTTGTGCGTATGGGTGGGATGTCCAACATGTACTGGTGACGCATCGTCTGGTCCGACGATGGAATGGATTAGGCGAATTACTTCATAGTTACCTATTTGGCAAAATACGTATTAATTTAAAGCTCTCCTAACACTTTATATCATAAGATATCACTGCTCACGGCACTTTGCTTACTCGTGTAAGTCAATCGTATATTAGAAACGGGGAACACGTACGTCGAGCTCGTATTTAGAAACGTTAAGAAATGTTGCTTCGAACAATTGCACTTGAAAGCAGCGAGCACTCTGCTACAGGTAACAAATGGGATTAGACTTGAGCTGGATATTCGGTAAATGCTCCAAGATCTCTGCAAAGAGCTGAGAATACTCTTCAGACTGTAGGTTTAATACCGACTTAGTAATACTTGATCTTTACTGGAATATTGATTCTATTCTGAATATTGATAAACCTTCCACAGGCAAAAGTTTGAGTTAGACCTTCAAAACTATTGTTTGATCCTTTTGACACTACATGAGTGTGTTTGGTCACGACTATTCGATCTTTTGAACCAGAGACTTTGAACTCTGTTTACTCACAAATATTTTATAAAAATAAAATGGAGCGAAAATTTTACGTGTTCAGAGTGTTAGCAATAACTGTCAACTAAGTTGAATTTATACTGCCGTGTGCAAACTGTCTTCCTGGAGTATCAAAACTAATTTGTGTTGATTTATGCTTGTGAATATTATTGTTTTGGATCTTTGTTTTTTCTGTTCTAATATGTGTGTAGTTTGTCGCTTTAATAAAATAAGTTTCAATTACTATTTTGGCAGATGTTTATTTATTATTTATTTATTTATATATAATTTATTGCATACCAAGATTACAAATTTATAAATCGAAATTGTAATAAAACAAAAAAAAAAAATATACAATTGGCGGCCTTATCGCACTCGGCGATTTCTTCCAGGCAACCCAGAATGGATAGAGACTGACACAAAATGGGGTTGCACTTGGTGCAAATATCTATTTGATTTGGGAGCACAATCTGTAAGAGATTTTAACTTGATCTTAAAAAATATACCTATTTAGTAATTTAACTCGTCGAGTACCTGTGTTACTGTAACATATCAAAGTTAAAGAATCTTTAAAAGCTAAAAGATACAATTTTTTTTAATGAGATTCTGAAAAAAGAAGAAAAAGAAAAGCGGATTAGTCCAATTAACTAATAAGTTTAAATCATAGCTGACTTAGTTGCTGAAATATATCACGACTTTTCACTAAGAGAAAGATATAATTACTTAGCACATCAGCAGGCAAGTTTGCGAAGTTTAATTATTTGAATTAATTGTGCGACGATTTGTTTTATTTCCATCCTTTGTACTCGTACTTACAAAGGACATTTGGCGCTAATTATGAAATTTGTTTATATTTTCTATTAGCAACCCGCCTGGCTTCGCACGGGTACGATTTAATAACTGATGACATTTCAAGATGTCCTAAACAAACAGCCAAATTGGTTGAGTCGTCAAGCAATGCTGCGTCATACTTATATGTCGCGATGGATTTTTATTAACATACATTGTAAATATTATGTTAAAAAAAGACCGGACAAATGCGAGTTGGATTCGCACAATGAAGGTTCCGTACAAACTTACCTATGAAAACAGTTCAATTTCTGAATTGAATTACGAAGATTTTGCCGAATTTCAAAACAAGTTTTTTTTTTTGTAAACGGAACTGTAAATTTACAGTTTTCAGATTTTTTCCTATATTTGTGCTATAAGACCTTGCTTCGTGCCAAATTTCAGTCAAAGTCGGGAAGTACCCTATGAATTGTTGTTTCCTTGAGAGTGTCCCGCTTGGACAGAGCATCGCCGTGTCTTCGTGGGGGAGATCGGCGGCAACCATCTCTCGCGCTGGGTCTTGATACAGGCCATGGTCCGAAGCGAGGAAGACTGGCAGGCGGTCACCTCCTTCCGCGAAGCAGTAATGTTAGCAAAGGAGGAGGCCGCACGTGCACGCGCGAGGGTGAGGCCCTCACGCCCCAGCCACTGGGAACCCGATTCCGATTTCCAATCACAATAGGTGCGGGTTTGCAGACGGCGAGTAATGCGTAGCTTACCGTCCGATTGGCTAATCGTCGACGGCGCGTACTTGTTCCACGCGCGCCTCAAGGAGATGTCAGCAAACCGTAGGGGCCCAGCAGGTTCGAAACTTACTGGGGCCAAGGGTCTACTTCTGAAAGGAAGACTCGACTCGGGTATAAAAGGCAACGAAGGAACAGAAGTGCGTTTTTAGTCAGTAAAAGTCTGACACACCCTCTCTCTGGCAGAGTGATCCGCCCAAGAGCGGGGGATGTTATTGGACGATTTTCCCACCGAAAATAAAAGCCCTAAACAAAAAATAAAAATACAATTTATCAAATATGAAATATACTTTTCAATCAATACAATTCAGAAAAATTAAATATCTACAAGAAAACTTTCGCATCATTACCCTCTAAAAAGTAGCTTCTTTTCGTACATATTTCACTTTCCGAATCGTTCGTTGACGTTGACTAATTACATTGAGATCTTTTGAACTCGAGCCATATATTGGGAGAACTTACAAATTCATAGTGTACTTGTCGCCGATATCCTATAATAATAAATCTGTTTTATTTTTTGAAGAATTTTCGTTATCAAGGTACAATATTTTTGAAAAAGTCTTGAAGTACATATTACTTAAAACGTAGGGAAGTTGATGTAAGGATATAGAAGCTCATATGTCAGTTTCTTTTTTAATATTGATTATTTTACGGCGTCTTGTATCGTGTCATTTACTTCGATATGATTGGTCCGTCAGTTCATACGACAACTGAAATAATAGATTATTACTAACCTGACTCACGCGACATATACATTAAAAATACACATTATCATAAAATATTTATATTAAAAAGCCATTTATATATTTTTTTATAAATATTTATATTTTATGATACTGTGTATTTTAATATATAATAATACAAACTTTTTCCCGAGATTTCACTCCTTTGGTCGATCTCATGTGAGTCGTGCATTTTTCAAGATTAAAAATGGACACTTAACAGTCTTGTAACTTTCTTTTTAAGTAAAAGATTTAAAATAACCCGATCAGGACTTCCTGAGATTATTTCCGACTAACAAACCACCAACCTCACCTCTTTATAATATTAGTTTGCATCATGTATATTTTATACACAACATAATAAAATGTGCAAAACAGTGTTCGTAAACAATCCTTATCTCGTCGGAACGTAAACGTCGAAGCGTGTTTTTGCCACTAACTTGTTGCCAACGTTAGCATTTTGCTTATATTTTTGCAAAACTAAGTAGAAACACAATTTTCCCGTGAAATCATGTTTAAACCTACTTGTGTAGCTCAGCTTATTTCAAAATTTTCTACCTGTACTGAGGCTATTAAAGGACAATGTTCTGCGTTCATACATTATTCGCCCTGGAGCCAAGAGCATCGGAAAATTATATATTGTATTCTCTATCACTAGTAAACTCCTATAAGATTTTATTTTTAGATACAGCAATGGGGTTATTGTTATTATTACACAGGGCCATTTTGGACATTTACCATTATGAACCTTCTTTATTAAAATTGTTATTCGCAAATACCAAATTAACTAAATTATCTGATGTTGGCAAACACCTATTGAAATTCATGTCTTGATGATATATGATGATGTCTAGATGCCTTGTATAAAATAAATTGATATAGAATTCATCAAATATTTGCCGAAATTAAGCCATTCTGTGTAAGACCAAAGTGTATATTTTTGGGCTAAGTACAGCCTATATTTTGTACTATCATTAAACATGTTAGTCCCCTATTGCAACTGTTTTTTTCTTTGTAATAGACTCAAAATCTACTGAAAGGAATTTCTTGCGGTTTTTACTTATAGACAATTATTGCTTTATGAAGAAGTAGTAGTAGGTTATAATTAAATATAATTCATGGTTGGTAAACCATGAATTTAAATGAATTGTAACTCCCGTGCGAAGCCGGGGGATCACTAGTAATCGCTATTTGTGTCTATTTGTGACTACGAACATTAGGGTTTTAAGGTAAACCATATGAGTAAGTAGGTATTTTGTATACATAAAAAATAGACACTTTCAACATGGTTACAAGAAAGTCCTTGTTAAATTTTCTCATGAACAACTTTATTTATATATTTTATAATCTGTATTCGTGGCTTGTGCTGAGCGCGCGCTGACTTAATAAATGTTGTGGAACAAAAAGTAAAGACTTTTTGTTTCAAAACATTTATTAAGTGTTTCTTTAAAAAGTAAAATAAGCAAACTTTTTCAGTTAAAACTGTGAACACTTTGATCTTGGTTTACTACTCAGTGCAGAAAAAGTAAGCTTTTGAGTTTAATTCGCTTTTGGGGTCTACTAGAACTTCAGACAACTACGATGTTTATTGTGTTCAAAGGTTTTCAACAATACAATCTTTAATATTTGTACATTGTTTTTTTTTTTTTATATTTATAGGTCCGTGATTGACAGCTATCTCACCTGATTGAAAGCAGCGATGTGGTCGACGATGGAGTGCGCTTACGTAGAAGTAACCTAATCGCTTTTGACTTAAAGATTCCTGGGTTGTAGCCATCAAGAAACACAAATTCCTGATTTTTAGTGTTCCGTACCTCAAAAAGAAAAAACGGAACCCTTATAGAATCATTTTGTTGTCCATCTGTCTGTCTGTCAAGACCTTTTATCTCGGGAACGAGTGAAGGTATCGAGCTGAAATTAAAAACATATTCTTACGTCTACGGTCCCTTGAAGCTGTGAAAAAATTAAACATCTAGATTGACGAAAAAAAAAGACACGGCCGGTTATATCTCAAAAATGTATATTTCAACACTCTCGAGGAAATCAAAATTCATAGGGTACTTCCCGTTGACCCAGAATCCAAAAATTTTGCATAAAGCAAGGTCTTATAGCGCAGCAATAATAAATCTGAAAGCTGTAAATTTGTTGTTACAACACAGCAAAAAAAAAATATTTTGCGATTCGGAAAAATCTTCGACACTCCATTCGGGAATTGAACTATTTACATACTCAGGGCGCGAGTCCGACTCGTACTTGCCCAGTTTTTTGTGTAATGTTTTTATTATTTATTGCGGTCACCATCAAAAGATGAGCATAAAAAGTCTCAACGATGGTCCACACGGAGGTTTGGTCTAGTGTACTTAGCCTTTCCATTAATTATTCACTTTAATTAAAAACTATTTGATTGGGAGACGGGCAGTACTGTAACTGACCTTTTATACGCCTGGTACGAGAAGAGTCTAAAACTGCGCCCTTATGAAAACTGGACAAGTGCGATTTGGATTCTCGCACTGTGGGTTCCGCACATATGTAAATAGTGCAACTCCCGAATGGACAAATCTCGAAGATTTTACCGAATAGCAAAAAAGTTGTTTTTTTGGGACGTAACAACTTCAGTTTTCAGATTTATTTCTATATCTGTGCTATAAGACCTTGCTTCATGCCGAATTTCAGGATTCGATGTCAAACGGAAGTACCCTATGAATTGTGTATGCGTTTTTTGTGACATAAACGGTCGTATCTTTTTTTTTCCTTAACTCAGAAGTTTGATTTTTTCAGACCTTAGTTTATGGTTTTAATTTCAACTCGATACCTCCACTCGTTCCGGAGATAAAGGGTTTTAACAGACCGACAGACGGACAACAAGGTGATCCTATAAGGGTTTCTTTTTTTTCCTTTTGAGGTAGGTACGGAACCATAAAAAGTACAATATAAACAAAAAGGGTTAGATGTAATTTTTGCGCCCCTCCATGGACTGCGCCCTGTGCACCACTGGCACCACCCTAGTTACGGTACTGGAGACAGGCCAACCATAAATGATTTGTCTGTCTCAATTTTCTGTAAGGTACCTTTTATTCATCGGTATGCAGCGACTCTCGCGCCGGGTCCTGGTACAGGCCATGGTCCGGAATGAGGTGAAATGGCAGGCGTTGGCCTCCTTCTGCGAAGCAGTAATGCTAGCAAAGAAGGCGGCCGCACGCGCGAGGGAACGGCACTCACGCCCTAGCCGCCGGGATCCCGAGCCTGATTTTAAGCTACCGTAGGCGCAGACTTGCGAACGGCGAGCAGTGTGTAGCACGCCGTTCGGTCATCCGGTAACTGTCCGGACCGAGCCCAAGTTGCCCAAGAAGATAAGTGTTTAGTATTTACCTTACAATAATCAAATTTATCTAAGTAGCGTAAAGTTAAAATTTTATATTGTTTTATCATTATTATTAAAATTGTTTGAATTTATCTAAAAAATAAATGTTGTACACACCTGTTTCTATGAACCTCTTTTGTCTCCCCTGGGGCGACCTCTGGCGTAGTAGTCAGGGCCACTAACCAATAAACCAACAGACCAGTCAAATTGAAAATTTTGTAGTATCTATTAATATCACAGTAGCGAAACCACGGGCGGCGGCTAGTTGTATATAAAAATAAGTGAAACACAAAAAGCCGAATGTCGTTGCCAAGAGAATTGTTCTGGATTGTAAGGAAATTCGTAAATTTGCAGTTTCTAAAGTTTTTGGTCGAAGTTACGCTGCAATAAGACAACTTTATAATTTACTAGTGCCTGAGAGGTTCTTTTTAACTAGCGAGTTGGTAAATGAAGTGACATTTATCGTCGCTGACTTTTAACGCCAATCCCTAACTTTTAGGAAGAATTAATTTGAAACTGTACTAGGTCCCATGGCCATAAAACACGGTTTAACTAAATGTTTTAGTTCTTAATGTTTACACTTCCTCATCCACCTGTCCGGGTGCATTGCATGGTGCATGCGACGTGGCTGGCCTACTCTCAAGGTTTTTTTTTGTTTGGATATAATCTGATGACTTCTCTCTCTGAATGGTTGGTATGGATGAAGTCAGAATAGCAGTAAATGGAATGCAGAATGGTAAATTAGTTAGTAATGGTAAATGGGAAGGCAAAATTATAGAGGAATAAAGCTAATGTCACAAACTATGAAAGCCTTGGAGAAAGTTATTGAGAGGCAGTTGAGAGAAGAGACTGATATTTCAAAGAACCAATTTGTTTTTATACCTGGTCGGGGTACAACGGATGCCATTTTCGCTATACTCCAGCTGAACTGTAACGAGAAATACAGAGCTGCGCATAAAAACTTGCACATGGCATTCGTTGACTTCGAAAAGGCATACGACCTGAGGCTGAGGCTTCGGCCCTGCTGGGCCGCTCCCCTATAACGGTTTTGCTGACGTCTCTTTGAGGTGCGCGTGGAACACTACGCGCCTTTATCGACTCCGGCTTGGTCCGGACGGTCATCGGACGGCTAGATAGGGAGATACTCAATACTCATCGTCCACAAGCCCGCATCTACGGTGGCTGGTAGTCGAGGTCGGGCTCCTTTGCTAGCATTAATGCTTCGCAGAAGGAGGCGACCACCATCCATTCCCCCTTGCTCCGGACCATGGTCTGTACCAGAGCCCGGTAAGAGAGCTGGTGCTCCGCACAAGCGGGGCACATCTCCACCGTGGTCAAGCACAC
This sequence comes from Mythimna vitellina, assembly GCA_949316375.1. NCBI lineage: Eukaryota > Metazoa > Arthropoda > Insecta > Lepidoptera > Noctuidae > Mythimna > Mythimna vitellina. The sequence goes on along the minus strand of OX438693.1, from coordinate 13,578,856 downwards.
GTGTCCTCCGGGCGGTCTGCACAGTGCTGACACCCTGAATCAGGTGCAGGAACCTCCCGAACTTACAATGCCCGGTGAGGACCTACATTATGCGGAAGGTAAGGAGGCCGTGACGCCTCGCCGGCCACTACGTGTGACGATCTGATCATATTCACGGGGTAAATTTGGTCAGAGATTACCCTATTCAAGGTTTGGAGGGCTCCCTTTCTGCCTTTAAAATGCACTACTCTTGTCTTGATGATGATTTTTTTTTAAATTAAGGTACGGTAACCTCCCTGTTATCATTACAACAATGGAGCGATATTCATCTGTGTTTTCCTTGGTGACTATTGTTTGAATCCCGGCTTATTACGAAAATTTTAGTAAAACAGTGTAGTAGTGTGTGTGCTAGGTTAACAAAAAGTTTTTCCTTATCTATGTATGTAATAGTAACAGTCCAGCTTAATTGAATTAATAGTGTTCCACATGTCTAACTTACGGCACGAGAAACTGAAAGGACTAGGTTTATTCATCGTAATTCCAGCATAATTAAGGTGAGTATACACCAGAGAATTATGTCGAGAGTTAGGTATGTAACATACCTGTGACATTTCTTTTTATTTAGCGTTCACTCATCTTTGTAATATTGGAACTTTACACCGCATTGTGCTTATATTTAAATCAACCTTTTGATAAATGTAATGTAATACTAATTCACTCGTTTAATTGAAAAATCTATTAAAACAAAGCGAGCATCGTGCTCTATGTTCGGTTTATGAAATGGGGACAAATTACATATACAAAACTTCAAATTCAGAAATCGGGGATAGATGTTTTGATACAAGTAAGCCTATTTATTTCTCGAACACTGTATTGCTTACGTAAGCTTATGTATTTTCTAGGCAACAATGTCACACGTGCGAGTAGGTGCTACAAGAGCAAGACGGAATTTATAAAACAGTATGCAAATGTCCTTGAAATATGCATTTGCCCAAATAACACCATACATATCGAATGCAGGACAGAAATTCTTAGTATTGTCTTGGGATCTTTACTTGTTTGTTTACTAAGATTGTGTGAGGAAAATTGCCAAGTCGACTGCCGGTATTTATTTTATATCCCACACGTCGCTTAGTGTAAATAAGGTCACATCGTAAGTGTTATTGGATCGGAGATCAGCAGCGCTATTCTGTTAAGACTTAGGTAGGTAAACTTCCTCTCGAGCAAGCTGACAAGTTTTCAGTAGTGACAAATTATTGGTATTGGAAATGTGTTGTGGGTTGGTAGCGCGATAAACAAACTCTTAAATGAGTAACCCATGTTAGATAAATTATGCCTACAAAAACATTTACACTTGACTCCTACGCGACTGGGAGTCAAGGGTGCGTAGCTGCCAGCGGCCATCCGCCGCCTGCTCTGCCGGCGCGGCGTCTGCCATTCCGATGTGAATCGGCCCTAAGGAGACAGAATATTACCATACCAACGCTCATTTTTATAAAAGCTTTAATAAAGATGTTAATGACAACTAATGTTTTACGTAATTAGGGCGCCAGACCAATGTGGTCTGAACTGAACCTGTACAAATATTTAATAATGGCTGTGTGGGCTCAGCCGCGCCCGAGCACAACTTTTTACCTAACACCATTTATAAGCTACGCACTGAACTTTACACAATAGCTACTCTTTTGTTCTCACAATACTGGTTGATGTACTACCGACCAAATTCATTAGAGCATGTAGGCATTTTGATAAAAAATCACCTAGGTAAGTACTTTTATAGATATAAGGTTTTCATTGAGTTATACAAATTGAGGAAATATTATGAGGATACGTTGAAACTTGGAGAAGGATCCAAAATATTAGTACCTAGAAGCAAAACGCGGTAAGTATTTTCCTTCTAAGAGCAGAAATCCAAAGGCAACGTTCCGTGGAAAAAGATTAGATATTAAAAGGCAATTATCACGGCCATTCAAAGATTCAAAGCATTTTATTTCAAATAAACCCTTTACAAGCATATTTGTAATGTCAAGAAGTCAGTCAGTCCGAAAAATGATGCTCATTGCACATTCCAAAGCATAGATCTCTATGGGTAACACTGCAAAAAACTCCAAAACTATACATAGATTTTAAAATAACCACTGGCAGCTAAGAGATGACCAGTCTCAACTGACAGCACCCGTTCACGGACATGACGCGAATTTTATTGCGCATTGGCTTTACATATAGCTGTAAACATGCACGTTGAAATGTACAATTTACGTTAAAATGTATCGGATCTGATATGATCAAGTATGATCTAAATACTCCAAAAGTTAGCGATAGCAAATTACATATTGAACCTAGAGTACTCTAGGCATGCTCATGTCTTTAGTCATACGAAAATTCATAAATAAAGCAAAAGCTTATTTTTAATAAAGAATAATTATGTAACTTATCTCGTTGCAAAGTTCATCTGAACTAAACACGATGTTACAACATTAATTAAGGTATCGTTCTCACTGTGCAATATTAAATTTGGCGGTGGATTTACCTCCCCACAAAGTCAATAAATTATTCCAAGTTTCCACTAGCGTAGGATATTGAGAAACTTGCAGATTTAAGATGTAATAATTCGGGAACTGTGCAAAGAATTTACACAAAACAGCTTCTGAAACAAAACAAAGGCCTGTATTTTTCTTTCTTTTATTTCGAAATATTTGTGATGAGAACTCTTTTTGCCATAATTGAGTACGCCACATGAAAGTAGTAGGATACAAGTAAATATTCTGTGTATTGGTTTTTGTCAAGATAATGTCATATCAAATCTGATAATATAAGAAATAGGGTCATGTGAACGATATTATGTAGTATGTGCTTGAATCGTGAGGGCTTTTAGTAAAAAGGGGATGTTGCCAGGGCCGGGTTCCAAGCAGACATTGTGATGGATGATGCTACTGTTTGGTTTGGGGCTACTTATTTGTGCTGTCATGGACGTGGTAAATCAAAAAATGACTTCTCTCGCTCTTGGGTGAAACGAGAGGGTGTTTTAAATTTTGAGTAACTAAAACCCACCTTTTTTTTGTGTGGGAAATCATCTTATGATTTCTCTCGTTCATCACTTCTTCTTTGCGTTCCAGTGCCACGGTAACTCTTACGAAAAATCCTTTGGAACCCAATTGTGCTTTAGATATGTTCCATAAGCTCTAGACGTTGGTAAAGACTCTTAAGGCGTGATTTATGTAATGAAGTTAAGCCGTAAAACTTAAAAACCGTAAACTGAGATGATCCTGTTTAGGTAGTCTAGTAGTCTTTACTTTATACTGTTCAGCGATCTGGATAGAAGTATAAATATTATAAACCTTTATTTTTATTATAGCTGCCTAAGAGCGGAATTCACCAATAAAACTAATCGCGTTTTAACGTTTGGCTCGCATAATCGCGTTTAGCCGCTGTTACTAGTGTCACTTCTAAAAATACAACAAAAGAAAAATACAGACAAGTGACACTAGTGACAGCGGCTAAACGCGATTATGCGAGCCAAACGTTAAAACGCGATTAGTTTTATTGGTGAATTCCGCCCTAAGTTGCGCACCAGTCAACTGTAGTCTTAGTAGTGTTATATACCGACTACAGAGCCAAGATATCAGTTTCTCTGTTTCTAATTTACCCAGTGGTCACAGAACCTTTATTCCGCCTTTGTGCCTTTTCGTTGCAAACAAATTAAATAAATAAATACAAGGCAAAGTACTTCAAAAAACCCAGGAACGCTGGGACGCTGCTCACCTTTCTTGAGGAGCTGGGTAGGATCGGAATCGAATGACATACGTGTCCCATCAAAATACGATCTTTAGATGTAGAGTTGCCTACCTATTCGTACCTGCCCCCCTAGCCAAGTTACAATCGTATCGTTCGCACCGAACGCCTCGATTCCTTTGTTCTGACGTCATTTCAACACTCAGTCACGTGGTCAGAACAAAAGAATCGGAGCCGTGGCCTACTCGAAGCGTTCGGCGTAAACGAAACGATTGTAACTTGGCTGATGGGGCTGACATGTAATACAATACAATAACCAATAATATTTCCTATATTTAAACCGAACATACTGTACGTACCTACAAACTTGTGCTACTTACTGGCGTAACTATATTGCTCCAGGCTACGAGCTATTTTCGCCACAAGGAAATGATAAATGGGTTGATCCAAGCCCGAACAGGGCGTGACCACAATCAATCATTACATTGTACAATAAAAGGAGCCCCACATACGTATGTCTGTCGGTTTTTAGGTTCATTAAAATATATAGTCAGCCTATGAAAGCAAATGTATGTAACTTTCAGTAAGCTGAAAACAAGTTGACCCAGAGAGGAATACACATCAACGTAATGCCTGTTCCTATTGTCCTATGTATAAAGAAGTGTTTTTGCTCACCAAAACTTATCTTATTTTAACGAAAAGATAAATCTTTAAATATATCATTATTCTGTGTATCTAATGCCCAGAATAGAATAAAATAAACATTATTGTACAACAAAAAAGTAACACAACTTATACATAAACTTAAATCTATGGATACAATGGCGGTCTTATCGCTGACAGCGATATTTACCAGACAATCTTAGGATGGATCGTAAGAACTTTAAATAATACAGGGGGTAGTTTGAGGTGTACTGCTAACAAATAAATAAAAAACTATAGATATGCAATATATTCGAAATAATTGTATACCTATACACTCAACACAATACATAACTTGCCATAACTTATATCTATATATAAAAATATACATATATATAGGTACATATTGTAATATGTTACACAATTCAGATTGTTCTAAAGAAAATACATAGGTAGATAGATTTGTGTAAATACTTATCCGTAACTATGAAATGTTCGAAACCTTGAAAAAGTTTTATTTTATTTTTTTGTTCTTGATAGGTTCGCGCTTGGCCGCTATCTCACCTGATGGAAAGCGACGATGCGGTCGAATATGGAGCGCGCTTACCTAGAAGTAATCTATTCACTCTTGACTTAAAGATTCCTGGGTTGTAGCCATCAGGAAACACAGATTCTGGCAAGGAATTCCACTCCTTAGCTGTACGCACAATGAATGAATTAAAAAAATTAAACAAACCTATTTTAAGTCTGAAGCTTTAATATTTTAATATGAGAGAAGTATCTTTAAAAGACCTGTAGATATAATCTTAACGCAGACAAGAGGAATTTAATATTAAGGTAAAATCAAACGACAAATCAAAAAATATAGGGAAATATCAAACGATGTTGTGACGGGTGGAGACGAAAGATAGATTATCATAGCATAATCGTTTTCGCCTGAATACCTCCTGTTTTAATATTTAAAGCTATGATTAATATTAATTAATCGTTCTCAAGTTAGGTTGTTTTCGTAACCTCCAACAGAAACAATGTACAGAGTGTTTGGTAATCGGCGCGAATTTTAGAAATAGTTACCGCGGTCCTCGAAAAATAGGGTGATTGCAAAAAGGTGTTTTTTTGAGGTGGGAAATCATCCAATGATTTCTCTCGCTCTAGGGTGGAGCGCGAGTGCGTGTCAGACTTTAATTGACTAAAACTATACATACTTGTGGCCTTCAGATGCGTCTGCATTCTGAGACCGCGAAAACTATATATAAGAAATTTACCTTGAAAAAAAAGTTGGTTGGGCCCTCAGTTATTAGGGTCAGAATCATTGCAAATTAGCTCCAGAATATTCCATTCAAAGGAATGTACTCCAATGCTAATAATTCTATAGATCTAATGAAGATTTAAGGCGATCATTGACCTTTGGTGACAACACGCTACTAGAATGAAATAAGTTGGTAAAAATAGGTGGGTAAATACCGGACTTTAAGGGTGCGTTTCCACTGAAGCGGAGCTAGCCCGAGTGGAGCGGAGAAAATTAGTGAAAAGTGGCAAGTGTTTCCATTGAAGCGGAGTGGAGCGGAGCTAGCCTTCGCTTTGTTCTCTCCGCTCGGCATCCGACTCCTTTCTTGCCGGTTCGAGGCTGCGTGTTCATTAGTTTTATTTAAAAATCCGCTCAACGGACTTGCATTGATTGTTTGCATTAATCTAGTGTAGATATTTTGAGTATAGTGATTAGCCAATTCACGGTCCACTCCTCTACACTTCGCCCAGCTCCGCGTTAGTGAACGCGTACCTGGGTATGTCGGGAGTATGTTTAGATTCCGTTCGTAAAGCTTTTATCCTAACGTAGATTATTAAGTAAAACTTCATCACCTGAAAAGGGCCGCGTAATTTATGTAATAAAAGCTGTTACGAAAAATGGATTACGGATTCAGGGTCGGACATTTTTGTTGTTTTTACAAGGACTTGTATGGCGCCCCAAAGTCGATCGAACTCAATGTTTATTTACACAAACCCATGTTATCGTAACATGTACTAATGGCATTTCGATGCCCATTACAAGTGGTTTTACAGTGATGAATGAAAAGCTAACGATATCGACGAGCAGATAAAACTTTTCATGTAAACAAAACAGTTTTATAAAAAGAGAGATTTAAAAATATGACTGAAATATTGGTACGTTTAATGAAATAAATTATGCGTATACAGCATCTTGAATTCATGAATCAGAGCAATAAATCTGGTTATAAATCATCTGGAACTTTTCCGTCGAAAAACGACCAGTACAAAAAAGCGTGACGGAAGCATATTTTGTCCACTCTTTCACTCAAATAAAAAAAACTGAAGGATTATTTTCTAATTTAAAGCTCTTGAATACCTAGTCTGTATTTTATACATAAATTTAAAATAAAAGGGAAATCAGAAACTTTTTTTCTTTATTTTTCTAAAGGGGATTTTTAGTCAGTCCCGCCGTATCCTCATAAACAATTGTTCCTACATTCACATCACAAGACGTGGGCCATGAATTTGAACAAACCTTTCACATCGTAGCCATTTGTGTGGGATTGAATTGTTTGTGAACATTCTGTTCAAATTCAGGGACCTTACTTAATTATTTCTACAGGACTCAAAATAATATATATCAAACATATTCCATCAATAAGTTTTGTAGGTCCTCGACAACTCCATATTTCTCACAATTGGGTTAAGTGATTAAATTTTTTTGCATGAAATATATCCTGAGTCTAAGGGAAAAGGAGAAATTTCAAAATTACAAGCGTAATTACGATTTTTACATCATTTTTCCTGGCGACACAAAATTGTCTGTAGAAAAAACGTCTTTTCTGTAATAACATAAACTCACTTTACAACATATACAAGTGTACTACATATCACTGCTAACAGGATGCAGGATGCAGGAATTCCTTGCCGGAATCTGTGTTCCCTGATGGCTACAACCCGGGAATCTTTAACTCAAGAGTGAATAGGTTACTTCTAGGTAAGCGCGTTCCATCGTCGACCGCATCGTCGCTTTCCATCAGGTGAGATAGCGGTCAAGCGCGAACCTATCAAGAATAAAAAAGAAGGTTCAATTTAGTCGCTTGTCACTTTCACCCAGTCTAGACCGGGTATAGACATGACTTTTTGCTTAAGGCTAAGTTTGTCTTGCATAAATGATATTTATATTTTGCAAATAAGTTTTATAAAACTCTTAAGGTAAATTTTTTCGTCAGTTTAAACTAGATTGGGCCGTAGTTTCGCTGATTACCCTGAGAAGAAACATCGAAACAAACTCAGGGGTCAAAGTCTCTTTTAAAGTCCATATAGGAAATATATAATGGTCAAATCTCATAAGAACCATTCAGATTAGTATCTGAGATGGTCTTTTGAGGAAAGAATCTTACAAATTTAACATAGGACATTATCAGAAAAGTAAAAAAAGAGAATATGTTGGAAGAATTATTAGTTGACATAACGCCGAACAAAATGCTAATTAAATATTTACTTTCTCTATGTTTAATGTATACCATGTCAGCCTTTGATTATGGATACTCTTTAAAATGTCTATAGGCAATCTTTAGCATGTATTATGGTGCCGCCGGGATTCCGATCCCGATTTGCGGCCACCGTAGGCGCGGGCTTGCGGACGCTGAGCAATGGGAAGCTCGCCGTCCGACCGTCCAGTAACCTTCCGGACTGAGCCCAAGTCGTCGACGGCGCGTACTGTTCCACGCGCGCCTCAAGAAGATGTCAGCAACTGTAGGGGCCCAGCAGGGTTGAAGCCTACTGGGGCCAAGGGGCTGATTCTGAAAGGTAGACTCGGCCCTTGTACGAAAGACAACGAAGGAACAGGAGTGAGTTTTTAGTTATTAAAATGACACTGTCTCCCGCTCCGTCCAAGAGCGGGGGATGTCATAAGATGATTTTCCCATAAATAAAAAGAAAAAAGCATGTATTATGGTGTATGATTTGTTATAAATATGGGTAGACTCACTGATCAGTTGATCTCATCATGTTTTACTGTACATAGATAACATAAACATACACACTTCCTTCCTTTACATAATTACGATTCTAATGCAATTAATTTTCTCCTGATTTAGACGCGAACACAAACAAACACGAACTTCTCGTCACGATTTGGGAAAGTGCAAATTAAAAGCGAGGGAAGCAAGCTGATAACCACAATTTGAAGAGCAAAGTAATGTGAGCGCTGCGCAAACGTTAATGGCAGAAAGTGTAAATTGTCTTGAAGAATGTTCCACTGGCATGTTTCTAATTCTGAAACAATTGTAAGCTTTCCCGCGAGAACCTCTAAGTTGATGCGAAAATTCTCCAACACTCGGCTTTAGAATATTTAGTACATCGAAAGCTCATTAAGACAACTGATTTTCTTTTGTGGTTTTGTAAAGAAAAATGTTGGGCTTTGTACTGATTTGAAAATAATGTTATTAGGTACAACCAGCATTGATACATTCTGTTATCTTAGCATTTTTATTTTTAGGTGGTAAATCTTTCAATGATTTCTCCCTCTCTAGGATAGAGTAGGAAGGCGTGTCACACATTTATTAACTAAAACTCACTCCTGTGTTAAAACACAGAAGTGAGTTTATCTAGTCAGGTTCACCTAACTAGGTTTACCTACTGGAACTGAACCTAACTAGATAAAACACTGACAGCAATGATTACAAAAATATATCTGTTTGACCGTTTCTAGGCTTTTAATCTTTTAGCGGTACAACCGATTTCGATAAAACAGGGCACAAAGGCTAGAACGTGTCCTCGATTACTAATAAAGTATTTTTTTTTATCCCGAGAGTATATTACAAATAGTGAGTTTGTACCTGTTACATTATTAATAAAATCTATTATTCATGAATCGACCAATTACCTACGGGCAGCTACATGGAAAAACAAAAAAAAAAAATACAAACAGTATTTATGTAGGAATTGCGCGGTAGTCGATTTCCTAATGACTTTTTGTACGTTTCTCATCTATATAATTTTGCCTAAAATACCTAAGCTAAAAGCTTCAGCCTTAATGAGTGTTATGTATATAAGTGAAGAGAAATTTAATTTCCTCTAGGTGCTGTTAAGAAGCTTAAGTGTATCCATTAGCATATCCTCACCTCATTTATTTTAAAGCTAATTAATATTTACTGCTCCTATTGCGATACGTTCATTAATAATAGGTACTAAAATTCCAAACTTTTGTTGTGAACCCCAGTAATGCGGTAATACTGAAGATTTTTATTAAAATTTAGTTTCACGATAAACCAGGCACATATGTCCCAGTCGGTAACGTGCCCCACTAGCAAAACATTTAAAATTTGGTACTTAATAGAGCCGATCAGGTTAGTTTATAAGTATGACGGTGACGTAAACTATACAATGCAAATAAAATGGAACAAAACGTCCCCACCTTGTAGCAAATTGATATTGGTACCATTAGAAATATGTTTAAAATATATTTATTTATTGTATGGGGCAACTTTGTAGCTAGTGGGTGAAAAAAGATATTTGACTTTAAAAATGCTGAAAATACTTAGTAAAGTTATCCATGCATATTCGTAATTTTGGCGATTTTATCAGGTAGGTAAATGGTGTATCGTAATTGGCATTCATTATGTATATCATATGTAACTGTATAGCCACATTAGGTGAGTAAGTAGTATAACAGAACCAGCGTCCACATAAGTGCGAGTGAAACAGATAGCGTGTAGTTGGCGATGCCGCGCCGCGCCTCCTTGATCTTTGGTTCTTGAGAGTTAGTACCTAGTAGTGGGTCGTTGTCAAATTTTTGACGGACAAAATAAAACCGTTCTTCCGACGACGAAAACTGTTGCAGGAAACAGTCGACGTTGCAACTGATTTGAAGACGAAATTATCGTTGAGTGAAGTAGTTGCAGTTTGCAGAAAACGTTAAATTATAAATGATATTTATTTTGCAAATAGGTTTTTTTTTACAACACTTTTAGACGTAAATTTTTTCATCCATCTAAATTAGATGAGGCGGGTTTTTTGCAGCTGACTACCCTGAGAAGAAACATCGAAACAAATTCAGAGATCAGTCCCTTTTAAAGTCCACACAGCAAACAGGTAGCAGGAGTTACAAATTTATGTTGGTAGGAAGTATTAAAATCATAAATATCACTGTATTTCTGAAACATGTTTTTATTTTTATGAGCATACAAAATATTCTCGTAAATATGCTGGGAGGGTACAGTCATTATATTAATGTCTTTATCTCTGAGGGAGTATTTGGGACTTAATTTATAAATAGAACGAATAGCCCTTTTCTGTAAAACAAAAATTGTCTGAATATCAGCGGCATCTCCCCACAATAGAATACCGTACGACATGTTGACATGACACTATAAAACAACTAAACTAAATGCCGAAATATAGCCCGAAGCCTGAAGAATCGCCAAACTTAAGTGGCAGTGGGCAGGAACATTGCTCGCAGAACAGATGGTCGATGGGGACGAAAGGTTCTGGAATGGCGACCACGTACCGGAAGACGCAGCGTTGGAAGGCCTGCCACAAGGTGGACCGATGACCTGGTGAGGGTCGCGGGAATCCGATGGATGCGAGACGCACAGGACCAGTCATTGTGGCGGCATTTGGGGGAGGCTTATGTTCAACAGTGGACGTCTTTCGGCTGAAATGATGATGATGATGTTGATGAAACTAAATGGGCTGTCTCTAAGTCAGTTAGATTACGAATTTTCTAACAGCGTATGTAGCTGAGCTGGGTTTTGTTGATAATTTGTCTATATGTTTACTTTGGATGCTAAGCTTCAATGGGGCCCCCATTGAAGCTTAGCATCCAAAGTTATGCCCAAAACTCGTTCATCGTCGCAACTGGTTTGAGGACGGTTCAAAAGGCGAAACTGTCGTTGAGTGAGGTAGTTGCAGTTTGCAGGAAACGTTCGCCGTCACAGCTGGTTTGAAGACGGCTTAAAACACGAAACTATCGTTGAGTGAAGTCGTTATATCAATATCATTTCCACAAGTGACAGAAGCAGACGTCATTCTATTCAGTTTGGAAACTTATTACTTAAAGCTCGCTTGATCCTATGTTGCCGAGCATTTGCGAGGTGAAGATGCTATATATAATACTAGCTTCTGCCAGCAGCTTCGCCCTCGTTAAAATGGGTTTATCCGTACAAACTTCCAACCCCTGAGTTAATTAAGTAAAATTCGTTCTCAGCGGATGTTTAAATCCTATAAGGAACCTACCTGCTAAATTTTAAGTATGTAGGTGTTATAGTTTCTGAGATTTCGTGATTAATCAGTAAGTGATATTTCGCTTTTATATATATAGATTGACCGTATCTTCTGGCTGTAGCCCTAGTAGGTATATCCCAATACAGGCTAGTGACCGAAACCTACTCGTTAGTTAGAGCCTAGTCCAAATATTATCGAGGCAATTATTGAGTAAAATATATTACACGTATATTTTGATCAAAGTGAATGTCCAGGGCAGAGAATTCATCGAAACGTTTTTTTTTCTACTGCATGACGGTATTAGACCAAGTTCTCGACGGCGCGTACTGTTCTACGCGCGCCTCAAGGAGATGTCAGCTAACCATACGAGTACAGCAGGCTCGAAGCCTACTGGGGCCAAGGGTTTGCTTCTGTAAGGAAAACTCGGCCCTAGTATGAAAGGTAACGAAGGAAAAGGAGTGGGTTTTAGTTAGTAAAAGTCTGACACGCCGCTCCGCCCAAGGGCGAGGGATGTCATTGGATGATTATCCTACCTACAAAAAAAAAATGACGGTATAAGAACTCTAGGTGTTCACACATGCTCACACTGTTAGCATAATAATAGTACTTAAGTGTTAGCAGGCACCTAGATAACTTCGTGGATCCAGCAAGTGCCCGAAATTGATGTAATCATTGAGATTAATAACACAATTCAAAAATTATATTCCGGCAGTGTTATGTAATAAAACTGTGCTTTTTAAGATTGACGCTTTTTTCTTTATTAAAAACGAACTGCAGCAAACTAAGTTGGTCTCTCTTTAGACAGAAAATACGACTGTTTATTTATTTGGTCTACAAAACAAAAAGAGGTGCGATTGTTCTAACACTTGGCAATTAAAAATGCAATAAAGAAGTTATCATAACTTTGGTCTTTCACTCACTCATTCATTCGTTCATTTATTTTGGTATTAGTCAACCAAGCCTCTTTTAAATGACACCTAGTCTAAAAATGCTACAAAGAGGGTACGGGACACAAAATTACCCATTGTTCTTAACTTGCGTTGTACAGTTTATTATGTAATTTTAAATGCGTGTTTTAGTTTCACAAGTTAGGCACGTACGCCTGGTTTACTATAATGACTAATTTCACCACAAAATACAAAGGTATAAAATTGTTGATATGCGTGTGTTTTCGCTCAATATTCTAGTTTTAGCTAGAATATTGAGTAAAAACTAATATTAACTTTGTGAAAAAGTCAGTTTTACACAGGTAACTGTTTGGAATCAAAATATGTTCCACGTATTGAAGTTACAAACTTGTGCTCCAACAAATGCTAGTTTGATGAAGTTCGAATTTCAAAACGCGCGAACAAAATAAACTTTACAGCTGTATATTTTTTTTGTAAGTAACAAGTTTAAAACAAAAATCAATTTTGTACCTACTTCAAAAAGGCTACTTTTCAACTGAGTTGCATAAAATTGAAAGTGTACTTTTGGAGTTCTTTAATTGTGTATTCCGCACGTATGGTTAAAAATTTATCTAGTAAAGATAAAATGAAAAAAAGTTGTGGAATTGTTTGAAAAAGTCACCGAGGCTCTAGAACGCAAAGAGCAATTAAAGGAACATGGGTGGATTTTAGTTAGTAAATGTATGAGAGTAGAGGTGTGAGGGAGTTATTAGATGACTCGACACCACAAAAAAAAATTTTGAATTACTTTATTAGTAATATAACTGGAATAAAATGTAAAACTCTGGTGCTTAATTATGACGCACAACAAATAGATTCTAAGAATAGATACAGTATGAAAACAAGAAAATTCTCTAATCTCAAGGCTTTTTATTTAATCTAACTTTAGAAACAGCTTCTAGTATAAATAACTAGTAATATATTAACTACTTGTTTCTGCCAGCGACTTCGCCATGAAAGAAGAAAATTGTTCCAAAAGAACATAGATACTGGTTATATTGACTGGCCTGTTGGTCTAGTGGTTAGTGGCCCTGACCCGAAGGTCGTGGATTCGATTCCCACCCAGGACAAATATTTGTGTGATAAGCAAGATCATTTGTTCCGTATCTGAATGTAATTTATCTATAATATGTATGTATTTAGAAATATATAAGTATGTTTATCAGTTGTCTCATAATACAAGCTCAGCTTGGGACTAGACGGCGTTGTGTTGTAGTTGTAGAATATTATTATTTATTATTTTCGTCGTTCGTATCGAACATGTGAAATTATTTTTGAAACTATTCGTTGGAATGAGGACCGTACACATTCCTTTTTGCGAGCTATTATTATCATCATCGTTACCAAGTTTGAGTGACGTCGATCCGATTTTTCACTTAGCTTTTATTCTTGTTTGGAAAATGTTGGTTTTTATCTTACAAAGTAGGTAGAAGTAGTATTTGCTATTTGTATAAACCTCTTTACCTGCTATAGCGAAAAGCCAAAAGCGAAGCTGCTATGCCGAAAGCGGTCTGCCTCGATCCTGAAGCGAATGCGTTCCAGCTCCCACGGCATCCTGAGCGTGTAGGTGGGATTGCCCAATGCAGCGTCATTGGATTGGACTTCATACATCTACGAGTATGTATTATATACTGCGTGGTTAGTGTGAGGTTCGATTGCAGGCATTAAATTATAATTATTATTATTTTTTTTATTCCTCAACTATCACACAACACCGTCTAGTCCCAAGCATTCGATGCAAGTAAGATTTCGAAGGATTGCAAGTCGACCAAACCGTTGATTTATTAACATTAAGAAAGAAAAGAAATAAAGAAAAATAATTTATTTATAATTTAAAATAAAACAAAAATATATAAAAAAACAGTAGCAATTACATGAAATGTTAGTCAAACAGTTTATCACACACCACATTAGAGCTTATAATGATTAATAAAAAAATGCGACTCAGTCACCTTGCAGGTCTTCATTGAATATAACCCAAATTGTGGCAATCAAATAGACGAAAGATACTGTTTTACCTATTCCATTTAAAGAAACGTACTCAATAAATTCCTATTATCTACATTGAGATTATGTCCAACAGACTTTTAAAGACTAAAACTTTTCTCACATCTTTGCCTACATCAAAGCCCCTGGGCTCAACATAAGTTTCATCCTTTGGAAGTTTTAGAACATTTCTTATGTACGGCTTCGTACATGTATATAAATCTTTCTTTATAGTTTTATTTTTTAGAATCATTAGATTATGTTTGTTTTTTGCTATACAGAATATTAGTATGTCTTCTAGGCAAGTGTGCTCCATCGTTGGCCACATCATCGTTCAACATCAGGTGAGATAGTGGTCAAACGCAAGCTTATCCATAATAAAATTAAAAGAATCCTAATTTACGTACCTTCTTGTCTTGTTGCTAAAATAACATTGATTTTCGGAAGCAAGACACTCCTTCACTTATAGAACAATAGAAGTAGGTATCATCGTGAAGTACCTTTCTAGGTCAACTTGTTTCCAGCTTACTGAAAGTTACACACATTTGCTTAATAACGGACAAACCGTGTTCTGTCCAACACGTCTTTTATTAAACAATGCAATGATAGACTCTAACCACGTCCTCCATGGGTTCGGATCAACCCATTTACCATTTCCTTATGACGTAAGTAGCTTACTGGTTGTCCGGAACATTATAGTTAGTAAACAATAGTCGTAGGTAGATAAGTAAAGTATCTTTCACGGGTTTCTATCACGGTTTAATTCATTAAACCCCAAGCGAGTTGGAGTTCGCTCTCTCATTGTCTTTCAATTGTGTGTACGGCATTCGAAAGGTTAAGTAACAGAAGCATTGTATGTTAGGCTAGTATCCTCAACTCTCCGAGATGGTGGCACGTAGTGTTCCACGCGCGCTTCTCTTTGGAGTATAGGAAAGGCACTCTCCAATTTCGGTAGGAGACCCACGGGGATCGGGTCACGATTAGTCCGGGGCAGCGGATGTCAAACTGCACCCGCAGCCCCCGATACAACTGTACGAGGGAACAGTGCGGTGGTTTTATTCAGTGAGAGTCTGACAGACCCCTTTACCTACCCCAAGGATTTCCAACCCGAGAAAAAGAAAAAAAAAGTATCCGCAACTCCGCGTCCGAAGTTGTTCACGGCATCCTCACCTTCCGCATGATGCAGATTCTCACCGGACATGGTAAGTTCGGCAGGTTCCTGCACCGGATTCGAAAGGAAAAAACGTCCGGGTGTTACCATTGTGTGGACCGCCCGAGGACACGGTGGAGCATATGGTAGAGGTGTGCCTCGTTCGGGCATAATACCACCGTGTTCTCATGGCGGTAACGATCTCTCGAACCGGGCCCTGGTACAAGCCATGGTCCGGAGTGAGGACGAATGGCAGGCGGTCGGCTCCTTCTCCGAAGCAGTTATGTTAGCGAAGGAGGCGGCCGCATGCGTAAGGGAGCGGCCTTCACGCCCCAGCCGCCGGGATCCCGATTCCAATTTCCAGCCACTGTAGGCGTAGGTTTGCGGTCGTCTGGTAACGGTCCGGACCGAGCCTAAGTCGTCGACGGCGTGTAGTGTTCCACGCCTCAAGGAGATATCAAGAAATCGTAGGGGTCGTCCCAGCAGGTAATTGTCCCAGCAGATTCGAAGCCTACTGAGGCCAACGGGGTTAAGTGAAGGTGAACCTCAGGGCCCTGGAACAAAGCCAAAGAAGAAACAGGAGTGGGTTTTAGTCAGTAAAAGTACGACGCGAAAGAGCGGGAAAAGTCATTGGATGATTTCCCACCTGAAAACCAAAAACATCCGAAATTGTTATTTGTTACATACGTGTGAGACAAGTATGTCAATCGGTCTATCCCTGATATCCTTCAGGAAGGCCAGCAGCACCATAGTGTTACTATATTATCTCCGGTTCGGTTAACAATAAAACTAAGACTACCGTCAGCGTCCTCTCTTCTTAGCGTGTCGTTGGCAAAACTAGTTTTTTATTCTAACATGAAATTCCTTACCTGACTACGGCAATGCCGTCCGCCGACACTATTATTGATGCAAGAGAGAAGATGCGACATGGACTGCAGAGAAAACACTGGGAAACACTGAGGATCGGAACCTTCCGAGAACCCCCACATGTAGAGATTGTCTTTGCTGCGCCCGACCTGAGATCTGAGGTCAACTCAGATAGGTACAATAAAACAATGATTTATTAGTATATTATGACACACACTTGTAAGTGTGTAATAATAGTGATTACCATCGAGGCGGTATTTAGACCCGAGCCGTGGAGAGGGTCTTCAGAGAGCCGAGAACGGTAATCATCAATTACTTACGTGTATCATATGACCTTTTTCAATACACTTCTGAAAAAAGCAATAGTCTTCTTCTTCCTGCCCTTATCCCGTATTATTTGGGGTCGGCGCAACACGTTTTTTTCTTCCACTCTGCCCTGTTACTCGTCATGCTATCACTAACTTCCTTTTCTTTCATATCACTCTTCACACAATCCACCCATCTTTTCTTTGGTCTCCCTCTTCCTCTCCATCCATCCACATGTAAACTCATAACTCTTTTAGTAACATGCGTTTCATCCCTCCTCTTCACATGACCATACCAAGACAAACGATTCCCTTTCAACTTTTCAGTCACTGGCGCCACTTTCAAACTTCCCCTAATATATTCATTTCTCACTTTATCCATTCTCGTCACACCACACATCCATCTTAACATTCTCATCTCCGCTACATGCAATCTTTTTTCATCCGTCTTTTTCACAGCCCAACATTCTGATCCATACAGTATGACAGGCCTTATCACGGACTTGTAGATTTTACCCTTCAACTTGAGGGGCATCCGTGGGTCACAAGTTGTTCCCGTGACCTGTCTCCATTTCATCCATCCTGCGTTGATCCGATGTGTTACGTCCCGGTCTACCTCATCATTCCCTTGGATGAGTGACCCGAGGTACCGAAAGTCAGAGCAGATCGGTATGGGCGTTCCAGCTAGAGCTAAAGGCACTGGATAAAAAAAGCAATAGTAAAACCAGTAAAAAAAATATTGACAGCGGTAAAAACCGAGCATCGATTTTTTTTTTTTATTTACTCCTACGGTTATGTTTTCGTATGTGAAAAGTTTTTACGATAATGTCTTTCGAAGTGACAATAGAAAACAGATGTGACATTTTCTAATTATTTTGTAGTATTTAATTCAATTTTATTAATAGAGCCACTGAACTTTACTAAAAAAATCACCCCAAAAACCGCGCGCTTGTTGAAATGGCGGCTACAGATCACAAATTTTTATTTGAATGTACGATTTATATATTATTATTTTTTTTATTAAATAAACCGCTTGTACAAGTTAAAATGGACAAAATTGCATGAAATAAGTAAGTTAGACACTAATTTATACTATTGAACGCAATAACCTAATGTGATTTTTTTCTGAGAACAGAGAGTTTGAAAAAAAAAATGGTTTTAACTATATTATCGCACTAGTGCATAAAAATGTCACAAAATGTGTGAAGACAGTTTTGTTACAAGGGCCATCATATACCCGAGTGCAGTGCAATAAGAGTTCCTTTCTGAGCAAGTATTTATTTATTTAATACTTGCACAAACGTACAGCGGTGGACTTAATGCTTATTGCTTAAGTATGTTGAAAAATATTTTATTATGCTTTTAGTTAAGTCGATCAACAGAACACAGTACAGACTACCCAAACAGTATCATGACAGTGTACGGTTTTAAATTTTTACTTACATGACTTCATTACATAAATCACGCTCAAAGTGAAAGACATTTAGATTAAGTACCTCTTTACCCACGTCTAGAGCTTATGGACGAGACTTAAAGCATAATTAGGCGGCAAATTGTGCGATCGGCTAGAAGTCCCCAAACCAAGCCGTGGCTGTAAACATCATCCATCATAATGTCTGCTAGGAATCCGGCCCTGAGACAAAGCCCCCACGAATAAGCATATACTACACCGTTCACATGTCCCTATTTCTTATTTTATCAGATTCAATATTACATTATCTTGACAAAAAGCAACGTACGGAATATTTTCTTGTATCCTATTACATTCATAGAGCGGTTATCAATCATGTGGGGTACTCAATTATGGCAAAAAGAGTTCTCATCACAAATATTTCGACACAAAAAAAGGGCCTTTGTTTTGTTTCAGAAGCTATTTTACATAAATCCTTTGCACAGTTCCCGAATTATTACATCTTAAATCTGCAAGTTTCTCAATATCCTACGCTAGTGGAAACTTGGAATAATTTATTGACGTTGTGGGGAGGTAAATTTGCCACCAAATTTGATATTGCACGATGAGAACAATACCTTAGTTAATGATCCACGGGTACTGTGAAAGCGAAGCCCGGGGCCCCGGGATGAAGGCAAAGAAGGAACAGGAGTGGGTTTTTAGTCAGTAAAAGTCTGACACTATCTCCCGTTCCGCCCAAGAGCGGGATTTGTCCTTAGATGATTTTCCCATCAAAAAAAAACCTTAGTTAATGATGTAACATCATGTTAAACTCAGATTTTTTTTTTTTTGGGTGGGAATATCATCTTATGACAAAACCCGCTCTTGTTCCTTCGTTGCCTTCGTCCCAGGGCCCCGGGTTTCATTTATGTTAAACTCAGATGAATCTTAGATTTAATTTCATTGCCAAGAACTTTCGTTTGCCTAAAGTTTCTGGCGGAGAGTGCTCTAGGTTCAAGATAAAACTTATTATCGCTAACTGTTGAATCATTTTGATCGTACTTAATCATATCTGAATCGAAATATATATACCTGTACATTTAAACGTACATAATGATAATTATATAAAAAAGCCAATGACCGTGCTAATAGCCTCTTAATTGTCTTTTTCTGCGAAACGATAAATTATTGTTTAGCGCGATTTCTGCTCTTAGTAACAAGACATTATGGTTACTGATTTTAGGTAGTATAATTTCTCAGCTTCCTCAATTTTTTTGTTCTTTCCTCTATAAAACATATTTAACTCACTAAAAATATTATCTATAAAATAAATTGGGCACGCCGTAATTATAGCGGTAAGTGTCCTCTTTAAGGAGTTGCAGGAAAAGCAAAGCGTCCTTACCCTCCGCATGACGCAGGTCCTTACCGGACATGGTAAGTTCGGGAGGTTCTTGCACCGGATTCGTGCGGAAGAAACGCCCGGGTAGTCTGACAGATCCTTTCACCTGCTGCAGGCGAAGAACATCCATAAGGATTTTCCAACCCGGCAACAACAAAAAAAAAAGAGTGGCGCGGCTGGACATTATTTAATATTTATTCAGGTTCAGACCACATTGCTCCGGCGCCGCCCTCATTGTATAAAACATTCGTAGTGAGGGTTGTATGACATATAATAGTAGATTTTGTGACTAGGGGATAAAACAGTGTCTTTAAGTCGCGGGCGGCATGTTGAATTCCGACCGAAACGAAGGTTACTAAGATTTAATCCCAAAGTTAGTAGGTAATATAGAAACCCGAGTGAAGTGAGGAATTCATGCCGCCCAAGACAATGACAGCTTTATCCTCGTGTTGGATACTCTCCTTTTTATACCGTCTGTGAGATAATTAAAAGACAATGTACTAAAACAAATAATAAATTATATATTAAAGAAAAATAAGTATTATTTACAAGATAATTTTAACTATCGCTCGACATGTTTTGAGATTTGAAATAAACAAAATTCACTAAGATTCTTTTTTTAGAGACTCGTTTGTAACTTATTTATTTTTTTGTTAGTGGCCAGTTTGATTCTTGAATAAACTTCTTTGAGTCACGTCAATTAAATTCACTTAGACTGACTTGCTTTAAGTGATGGTTGTATGACATATAAAATAGCATTATCGAGCAGGTGGTTTAAAAAAGGGCATTATCGACCAGGTGATGTAATAAACTTGTTTGCTCCTTCCTTACAAGACAAGTGCGAAAACTCTTTTTATACCGCAGTATAAAAAGAGTGGTCGCACTGTTCACACATGAGTATAATTCATCTTAGATACACATAACTAATATGGGTTATACTCATGAGTTACCCATTACCCACACATGCACCCTTACCGAGCTCATGCCAGGAACTTTCATATGTCAATGCTATTTAAACTTAAGTGGATTCAGAAGTGCTAAAACTTGCCAACCTGCAGTAGATCGAAAGTAAGTTTACCTAGCTAAGTCCTAACAGAATAACGCTGCTGATCTCCGATCCAATAATACTTACCTACGATGTGACCTTATTTACACTAAGCGACGTGTGGGATATACAATAAATAGTCGCAGTCGACTTGGCAATTTCCCTCACACAATCTTAGTAAGCAAACAAGCAAGGTTCCCAAGATAATACTAAGAAGTGTTGACCTGCATTCGATATGTATGGTGTTGTTTGGGCACATGCATATTCCATGAACATTTGAATTCTGCCTTATATGTAGATTCCGTCGTGTCATTGCAGCACCTACGTATGACACTGTTCTGTGGAAAATCCTGAGACAAAAGAATCACAGGAACATTTTCATTAAGTCATTTTTCATTTAGGCATTAAGTCCGCCTTTGTACAATGTCTCATTAGTGCATAAAAATTTAAATAAATAAATAAATTTCCTCCAATAATAGCAGAATTGTCTCAAAAACTTATTTCCTTACCTTTTATTAATAAATATGTTTATATATATTCTATGAAATTCCAACTATATGCATACTTTTACTTTATATAACATTTTCTTTTTAATGCACCTATCATATTGTCCCTTCACCACCCTAGGTTGACGGGAAGAGAATGCCTAAGGTATTAAGTCCGCCTTTGTGTTTTGTGTTGCATGAAGATTAAAAAATAAACATGGTGTTTGATAATTAAATAGGTTTACTTGTATCAAATCATTTAACCCGATTTCTGATTTAAGAATTAAAATTTGTGTATAGTGTGTACAAACCGAACAAAGAGACGTTCAACGAGCTTTGTTAGAAGTGGATTTTGCAGTTAGTTGAGCAAATTAGTATAACATTTCATCGAGGTAATACACATCTGTATGACGCGACCAGAGGCGGCGCAAGGCGTGAGCGACGTGGGCCACCGCCTACGTTCTCGCGGTCTGGGGGGCCTCACATCCGACTTGAAACTATATTACTTAAAAGCCTTGTCTCTAGTCATTCTCTATTATAGCCTGAGTATTCTTGGTTCAGAGACAACAAAGGTACTGTTATTACTTAGTGTGGGAATTGTAATTAAAACAAGTTAACCTATCCACACTGCATCTTCACTCCCAATCCTTTCGGCCCAAACGGCCATCTGTTCTGCGAGCAATGTGCCCCTGTCCCATTGCCACTTAAGCAGCGTTGGAAGGCCTCCTACAAGGCGGACTAATGTCAACTCAGGGCCGTTCATTTTGGTGATATTTGGGGGAGGCCTATACCCAACAGTGGACGTTTTAAGTTTACGTCAGGCTCGCACTGTTCGATTGTAATATATTTGAAAAAATCAGTCTTCTTACGCCACCAGAAGGGCTCGCAAAATGTACCTTGCCCACATCAGATTTAGATCTTACCCCGCCACTGGACGCGATGTTCCAACATTTCAATGATGGGTGAACGCTTAATAGAAAGAAAAGTCATAGATAAATGCATACATGTGAAGTGGGATATTATTTATCTCCTGCATACACTACCCCGATCACACTAGACATGTAAATATTCGACAAAATTGCTGGAACTATGAAGCATTTTCCTCCTCCTTACAGTTTAAGGTAATTACCGTAATTTAGATATGTAGAATAAATACTATTAATTTAACTTAGACTGTGCCTATGTAGGTCTGTACCTAACGCACAAAGATAAAGGAAAACTTTCCGTTAAATTAGCACACATACTACAACTAATACACTAAATATAAATAAAATTTTAGTAGTAAGCTGCGTGCGATTTACAAACAATGGTTACCAAGGACAATACAAATAAATATCGTTTCGTTGTTCCTAGTACAACAGGTAGGTTGCCGAGAATAGAGACAAAACTCGCGAAAACATTAAAAACTGAAATATTTAGTTAAACCGTGTTTTGAACTTGGTACAGTTTCAAACAAAACACAATTGTTCGAAAAAGCTGCAGATTAGCGCAAAAAAGTAAACCACGCTAGATTTTACCCCATTTACAAACTCGCCCGGTAAAAAGAACCTCACAGGCTCTAATAAATCATAAAGTCGTCTTATTGCAGCGTATCTTCGGCGTTCGGCCATAAATAAAATAATAATAATTTGGGGGCTGAGTCACCCGCGTTCTTAGAAGAATACCCTAAATCCTAATCTAAGTCCATACACGTGGTCCCCGAGTGGTGTTAATCAGGTGACACTAACTGGTGGTAGGTCTCGACCAGTGGCTTGTGACCACCCACTGGGCAAAGACGTAACGCCAAGCGGTCTAGCCGTGCTCCGGTACAATGCTCAGTGTAGCCAATTTAGAGGGGATGCGTCGAAGTGGCGGTTCCGTCGCAGGCAGACCGAGAGGTTTACACTGTTGTGGAGGTTGGGACTCTAGTCGCGGAGCGTAACGGGAACCGAGGCACGGTGCGCTTCTGGCCGACTACAGGTAGTTGGGGGCGCAAGTAATGTGCCAGCAGACAGATGAAAGGTTGCCCCGCCAACTGTCGAAAAATCCCGGGATGCGCCATATTGCTGGTTGGCGACTAAAAGAGAGGGCCCAATGGACATTCCCGGGGAGGCTCAGGCGTCCCCGTAGTCTCCAGACTAGAACCCCAATGATGCCATCCTATCAGTGCTTGCCTGAAGGTTAGTAGCATGAAACCGCATCTCACTTCCATCTCCTCTCCTTCTTTCACTCTTATCAAACAAAATTAATAAAAAAACTTTTTAGTTATGATGCACTAAAAAGTAACTTAAAAAGCCAAACTTAAATACCTTATAGCCAGAGTAAATCTCATGACAATTCTAATAATTTCTAACACGGTTACTTTTAATAATATATTATACTAATTTATTACAGAGTTCCGATACCTACTTTCCAGCTTCATAATTAGATCAGTTTGATATATCCCCCTCTTCTTTCAGTCAGTCATCGACTACATGTATAAACAAACCAATTTTACTTGTTACGACATTATATCTTCGAAGTTAATGATCAGATCATAACAGTATTTATATGGGACCAACATGAAATCATAACCTTTCAAACAAAAAAATAATTTCCAAAATCGGTCTACAATTGACCGAGAAATCAGCAACATACATTAAAAAACAATACATTCAGCCGAACGTAGAACTTCCTTCTTTTTGAAGTAAGTTAAAAAGAGAACACTCAAACAGCAGCAGCACTTTTTCTCTCTTAATAGGCGTATCAGTAATATTAGAGGACTGTACTCCATGCTTTGGGCGCTCGTGGACACGGGCTTAGATCAAATTGTCTACGTTTGTGTCTACTGTTGGCACAGCGGTGATCAGGAGAAAACGAGGCTCACACAGTACTTTAGCGAGGCGGCGGATGTAGCTCAGCAGCGGTACACTTCTGGCTAATTAGTAATACTGAAGGATTTCAATGCCCACCATCAGGAGTGGCGCTTCCCATACTAGTGCACTGACCATGCTAGGCGAGAGACGCGGAAGCTAGCGCTAGCATTAAATCTCACGCAGCTAGCTTCAAGTGCCCACTTTTAATCCTGAAAAAATTCATAGTTTATATGGGTTCGACCACAAGAGCGTAACCTCAGAAAAAGCCAGTGCTTTAAGATACTGTATTTTTTAAACGTTCGTATTATGTAGCTATGCATGTCGCGTGGGTTGGGCTAGGAATAAACCACTCTATCATTTCTGACAGCTGTCGAATGAGCTGACTGACCGATCATATCGCATGTATGGCTAGTCATTCCTATAGGAAGTATGTAGGAAGCGGCACGAGTATCTGGCTTATCTAACAAAAGTTTCACTCCTATTTGTTAGCCGTGAAACTGACCAATTTTTCATTTTATTTCACTTGGCTTACATATCGTATTACGTATACTTATAAAAATTCAAAAGCTAGAGTACTATTCTAATTGGTCGTTCCCTACTGGTAAGAAACTACATGGTTACTCTTTAATTTATTTTATTTTATTCATTTTACAATATATCTTATATGAGAGGACAGTGTAGAGCGGTCAATATTGTGCACAATAAAAATAGTAACTATTCTATGAATCTACAGTCTACATTCACATTTTTTATTAAAATAAACCTACCTGTAAATGAGATGTTTATCTATTAGTAACATCCCTGTGTAATAAGTCACTTCAAGGCTTCTTGTCTACCCTAGTAGGTACTAAAGAAACTAAGTAATGAAAATTTCATTTAAGAAAGACAAATTCGAATTAAAAAAAAGATTCATTATAGGATGTTGTTGACAAGCAACGGTGCGATTATACGACACATCAGTAAACAGTGAATTTATAAGTCCGCCTAAAGAAATGGCTCAAGTTCAAGAGATTTTAATGTAATTAATCAACGTCAAAGAGCGAGTTGGAATATGGAAAATATATACGAAGAGAAGTTAGTATTTTTATAAATAGGTGTATTTTATTCAGAATGTTTCATTTTTGAAAACGTTTATTTGTTTTTTTTATATCTGTCGAGATTTTTCTTAAAGTACTTTTTATTTAGATCGAATCGTTGATAAGTACCTACTTGTGTTTTGAAGACAGGTGACATGCAGCATGGCAGTGTTGTAGCAGCAGTGAGGTTACATCGAACCGTTACTCAAAACTATCTCGCATTGTTTTTTTTTGTGGCAAATCATCAAATAATAACTTCTTTTGCTCTTGGTAGAGTGGGCGGGGTTGTCAGACTTTTACGGACTAAAATTTTGCTGTGTTTCTTTAGTTGCCCTTTGCGTTCTAGGGCCATGGTATTTTTTTTACATTCTCGTGGCCACATTGTCTAAAAAGTTTACTCGTGCCAAAAAATTGACAAGAAACAGCGATGTATTGTAGTTCGCTGTAGCTATAATTCATATCATCCGTAAATATGTGTCTAGTATACTCACAATTTAATATATTTAGTTTGACATTACCTTGTGGGAGGTCTCCCAAGACGCAACGATGAAAGGCTTACCACAAGGAGGATCGATGAACTGGTGAGTGTCGCGAAAGTCAATGGATGCGAGACGCACAGGACCGGTCGCTGTGGAGACACTTGGAGAAGGCCTATGTTTAGTGGACGTCTTGCAGCTGAAATAATGACGATGATGATGATTTAGTTTGAGTTCCACATCACAGAGGTTGAACTGATTACAAACAACCGGGCACACATCCCAACTCCGAGTTGTTAGAGAGAAACAGTGGTAGCTGACTGATATATCAACACACAACTGAAACTACAAGGCGCGTGAAGTTTTGTACAAGGTTTCCCAAAATTCACTTCCAAAAGGGTTGATACGGTGTTCAAAGTATCTATGGAGAAACCTACTTTCACGCGGGCGAAATTGCCGGCAGAAACTAGTTTATTAATAAAACGAATACTTCAAAATAAACCAATTACCTAACTACTTTACCCTTTAACGGTATATGGAAATATACTTAATAATACCGCGTAAATAGTTCAAGTAATTAAATTCCGCAAGTCCAGCTGCTGAAGTCTTCATTATTTCTCTCTCTAAGCAAAAGCTCGCGACGTATTCCTGCAAATAAGTCAGCCGTGATAAGCGACTTAAACTTTTTGTATAATTGGAGTAATCCGCTTTAGTAAATGTTTTGTAAATTCACAAAAAAATCTAAATTTTCCATTTTTTAAAGCTTCTTTACTTTTGAAATCTTAAATTAACTCAGGCTCTTAATTAATAAAAATACTGAGTAAAAAGGTACATATTTAAAGATCTGTGAAAAATTAATGATCATACTATTTCGACGACTATTTATTACCTTCGACTAATTTCTATTTCAACTTACATATTAATATGTCACTGGATCGAGAAATGGCACACATTAATATTTGAACAGAAAACACTCTGATCCAGTAACATATTCACAAGTATAAATTTACCCATATTAGTTTTGGCATCAGGAAAGTGTTTACGTACAGCAATATAAATTTGGCTTAGTAGCCAGTTATTCCATTGAACACGTAAAACTAAATTATTAATGTTTCTCTTAGAATAGAATAGAATAGAATAGAATAGAATAGAATAGAATAGAATAGAATAGAATAGAATAGAATAGAATAGAATAGAATAGAATAGAATAGAATAGAAATACTTTTACTCTTCATATCAGTATAGTGAAATAATCTCGTATTTCAAAGTTGATCAGACCATTTTGTTCAAAAGATCGAACAAACTTCACTTATTACATCCATGTCACGTCAAAAAGATCAAACATCAGTTTTGAAGGATTAACTCAAAGTTTTGTCTGCGCAATATTTATCATTAATATTCAGTATAGAATCAATATTACAGTATAGATCAAGTATTATTAAGTCGGTATTAAACTTACAGTCTACAGTGTGTTCTCGACTCTTTGCAGAGATCTCGGAGTATGTACCAAAATCCAGCTTAAGTTTAATCCCATTTGTTACCTGTGGCAGAGCACTCGCTGCTTTCAAGTGCAATTGTTCGAAGCAACATTACTAAATGTTTCTGAATACAAGCTCGGCGTACGTGTTACTGGTTGCTAACGTTCGATCGACTTACACGAGTAAGCAAACTTCTGTGAGCTGAGATATTTCCTAAGCTATAAATTGTTAGGAGAGCTTTACTTTAACCTTTTGAGTAGCGTAATTAGAGACACAATAGAAAGACAATGACCGAGCGAACGCCGGCATTCGCTCGGGGTTTAATGAACTAAAACGTATTTTTAACCGACTTCAAAAAGGAGGAGGTTATATGTTCGCCTATATGTATTTTTTTAAGTATGTTCATCGATTTCTTGGTCAATAGTGGATCGATTTTAAAAAAATATATTAATATTAATAGAAAGGTTATGTTCCGAATTGGACCCATAGAAATATTGTTATGTTCTGATGATGAACTTCAAATATGAAATGGAACTCGTCATAGGATTACAGCAGAACTGTCGTAATAAGTAAAATTACTTCTAAAATAGTTTTGTCTCTTCGTTATTTAACACTGACTTCCGAAATTAAAGTTATTTTGCACTTTTTAGTGTTTTTAGGGTTCCGTACCTCAAAAGGATAAAACGGAACCCTTATAAAATCACTTTGTAGTCCGTCTGTCTGTCAGTCAAGATCCTTTATCTCGAGAACGCATGGGTGTATCGAGTTGAATTTAAAACCGTATATTTAAGGTAGGTCTGTGGTTCCTTGAAGTTGTGAAATAATTAAACTTCTAAGTTAACGAAAAAAAAGATACGGCCGTTTATATCGCAAAAGGCGTATAAATTCGACACTCTCAAAGGAAACAATACATAGGCTACTCTTCCCGTTCACCCAGAATCCTGAAATTTGGTATAAAGTAAAATCTTATAGCACAGGTATCGGAATAAATCTAAAACTGTAAATTTGTTGCTACGTCACAAAAAAATACTTTTTTTGGGAGTCGGAAAAATTTTCGGGACTCAGATTTTTTAGTTGCGATACTCTTATAGCCAGAGTGCCTCTTTCTCATAATAACAATTCCAAATAACCCAAACACTGCTAGGATACATTGTTTTATTATGAAGTTCCCGTATACCTTTCACTTTCTGGCTCCATCATCAGAACAATTCGATAGTACGTTATAGACAAATTGCATCTCATGACAATTCTAATAAGCACAAACATGGCTAGGATACCTTGATTAATTACGGAGTTCCGGTGCCTAACTTCTGGCTCCATCATCATCATCTGATCACTTCGATGATACTATTTTCAACATAAGTATTCAGAACTATTTATTTATGTGTATGGTCAAAGTCGCTTAACTATCTTCATTGTGATATCTATGTGAGTATGAAGTTCCGTTGGCCATTTCTGGTCTTCTTTATCAGTTTCATTTCATCAAATGTTACTTTTTGACTGTAAATGCTTAAGTTCTCGATGAAAATACCAAAATCAATATATAGTTGCCTATAATATTTAAAAAGTTCCCTCGATTCCTAGTGGATCCCACAGTCAGAACTAAATTTTGAAAAAAAATAACAAATTTGAAGGCATATCCTTTTAGGGGAAAAACAATTTTGCAAATCGGTCTATAAACGACGGAGTTCTGAGGTAACAACATAAAAAAAAATATAACCGAATTGAAAACCTCCTCCTTTTTTTGGAAGTACGTTAAAAATGTTCCTACTTGTAACAGTATTTTTCAACCTATAATTTTCAATGGTAATACTAAATATTTTACATAGCGTAACAGTGTAAAAAATCTATCGACAAATAGAAAATTATGTTTGCATTTTTGTTCACAAAAATACTCGTGTTAGTAAATATTGAGTAAAATACAAAAGTATAAATAAATCTAATGAACTTACTAGCTCATCAAGTCACGACAAGTGAATAGAGAAAGAGCTCTTTTAAACTACTGCCCCCCTTGCCAAGTTACGATCGTTTTTTATGCGTCGGAAGCCTCGAGTAGGCCACGCCTCCGATTCCTTTGTTCTGACCACGTGACTGAGCGTTGAGATGACGTCAGAACAAAGGAATTTGAGGCGTGGCCTACTCGAGGCGTTTGACGCAAATGAAACGATCGTAACTTGGCTTCGGGAACCGTACCTTTATTTTGTATAAGCTACTCAGTTGTACGGCGGAACAGAGTTACATACTCCTAATTCGGGGATAACTTTATTACGTGAAACTTATGCGTAGTTAATTAAATACAGTTACAAATATATTCCTAACTGAACTTCAGAAATTTCTTAAATCAAATTGAATGTTACGGGGTTGTTATCTGACTTAATTCATTAAACCCGAAGCGAACGCCGGCGTTCGCTCTCATTGCCTTTCTGTTATAATTACGGTATTCGAAAGGTTTAATTCCGTTTCAAATACGACAGGAAGTGAAAATAACATGTGTTTCAATTTGCAGCGTAGTTTCACACAGTTCTGTTCCGAAAATGTGTAATGGTTTTGCAACAGTCATGGTGTTTTAAATTTCCTATATATTTAGAGAGCCGCCATAATACTCATCCACGAATGCTGTTCACGAACATATCTAACAGGAATAGATAGCATTCCTGTTACGTTGTGTTACATGAATTGTACAAACTTGACTATTATCCTATGTGCCTTCCTATGTGTCTTCGTAGGTGTATTTACTTGTCGAAACTTCCCGATATCTAATGGTTAGTCATAGTGTATCGCAGATGATTAGAATCTGGCATTAAATTAGTTTCATTCGTTAAAACTATAGAGATTAAGACACTTGCCAAGAGATATTGTTTTACCAAATTACTGAGATGTAGAAGTCAGATGTATTCGCTCCATGCAAAATAATGGTATTCAACTGTAGCAATATCTATGACGCACCACAAAAACTAAAAATTCGAAAGTCTGCATCGTTGTATTACAGTTTTGCGCGCGATCAGAACATACACAACAGCCTGAAATCAACTATATGGTAGTTGTAGTTGCAAAAAAATCACCCGTCTGGTCGGAGGATTCTCCCTTTTTAACGGAAGCATGTCAAATTTCACGTTCTGTTCCACATATTTCTGAAAAATTGTTAGGTTAGATTAGGTTTTCATAACCTAAAAAAAAATAATAAAAATAAATTAAAAATAAAACGAAACAAACAATAACACAACAACAACAACAATAATAACAACAACATACATAACAACAATTTATTATTATTATTTATAGTAAAATAATAATAATAATAAATTGTTAGATTAAAAGCTAAGTAGATTGGCTATGGAAATTAACATAAAATATAAATGGCACTCAGAGTTTGTATAGGGCTTTTCTAGTGCATTCACATTTTCATTTAAAATAAGAACATGTCTTTGAATGTGGCCTACTGCAGCTTCACTTTCAATTGAATCCATAGTTGGGATCGAACAAAAGAGGTTTCAATAAACGATATACTTAGCTTCCATTAAATTGAATAAACTTAGATACATATATATTTTATTTTTCTCATTGTGGTGCCGATCTGCTCTTAGAGAGATTAAGAAAAGACTTAATGAAATTTGGCGCGTTTGTGCCAAAATATTTTTTTCTTTGTTTGCTGAGGATTTAGCTCGAGCTAGCACAAATCGTTATTAAATTGAAGTTGATTCTCCATGGCCTCTCAATTTTCTATTCAAAGAATCCATATTGATTTATCGTTATCTTGAATACGAGGGCACGGTTGGCTCCATGGTTAAGCGATAGGCTTTTGCGCTGCTTGTCGCGGGTTCGATTCCCGCATGGAACAAATATTTATATGGCCTGCAGATAAAAGTTCTGAGTCTCGGTGTCTTGTGTATGTAAACGTACATGCTTGTGAATGCACTGACGATACAGGAGTTATTCTTAGTGTAGGGCAATGTTTTTCAATAACAAAATAAAAACAAAAATAGAGAATAAAATTGAAATTATATTCATGGATTGTTTTCAATAGCAACATTTAGTTATAACTTTAATTAACTTCAGGATTTTTAAGAATTGTAAAGTATCAAAGTATTACATTACATTCTGCTTTGCGCGCATGATGTTTTCGGAATGCATGTGGTGTGGAATCGCACACGTAAATACTTAGAAATGTAATAAATCTGCCAGCAATGTGGGTACACCTGCTAGCTCCTTTTGCAACGAGACGCAGCATAAATATGTATGAGTGTCATGTAGGTAAACCTCTTATTCTGTATGACTATGCCACGAAATTGTTAATTACTTTTGGGTATCCCTGATACTAGTGGCGTAACTACCATTATATCAGTGGGGACCCCAACACGTGTAAAAATTTGTAACATTTTATCCACCGGCCATCACCATCGTGGCCTATCGCGAATCCCTCTATTTTTTTGCTATTAGGCTCTATTTTAAAATAAAAAGAAAAATATCCTCAATAATTTTTGATACAAGCCCTTTTAGGACCAGGAACGCTACTGCAGCTTGCTATCAAATTAGGTTCTATTTTATATTGTTTCAATATTTGATCGTCCAACAAGTAAAAAACTACGCGAGAGACCGTTACCCGGTTGTGAGACAGCGTAGGATGAGATCAAAATGTTATAAATATAGTCAAGCACACTAGTTATTAAGAAAATAAATAAATAATGAGTTACCAAAGAGTTCTCGTACAGCACGTAGGTCGCATGCACCGCGTTTTACGTCTCTCTGTTGACTTTTATAACGCTTAGCTCTCTAGAACGAAAAAGATAATATAACTTGATATTTACCTCGCAGTAAGCGATAATGAAAACTTAAACGGAACCTCCAAGTTGTCTAGTACTCTATATTCCAAGTAGTGTAGTGTCACATAACTAGATGCCAACAAACTATTGGCTGGAGGTACTTGAATAACTGACGTTTCTATAACTGAGTTGGTTGGAGCCCGGTGGGAATGGCCGTGTCCATAAATGCGAATTTATATGTCACCGGCACTCTCTGCTTGTCTGCTTATTCACATGACATTCGAGTCACCGTTTACATTATGCAAGGTGCTTATTTAAGTGCTACGAGGCAGGGGCTGCTGCTGTCGATTCCGTAGACTAAGTTAGAATTCTGTTTTTAGGTAAGTATTAAATAGCTTCTGCAAAAAGCAGTAATATGGGTTAAGTAATTTTTTTTATTCTTACGGGGTTCTTGGTCTGTATACAAACCAAGAACCCCCTCGAAGGCCGATTGTATATACGTCTGTACAACTTGAATGACCTTGAAAAACGCTTAATTGTCGTTTCATATACACGTTTGTAAGAATTTTTTTAGCCGAAAATTTTGGTTTCTATATTTTTGTTTTTTCTAGGAAAATCCAGAAAAAGTTTTTTTTTTGGTGATTTACGTAAAAACGTGCAATTACGTGATAATAATACCCCCGGGCGCCTAAAGGGTTAAGACAACAATCTTCTTTATCCGCAACTTATTCCGTTAGTCGAGCTCGGCTTTCCCTATCACGCAGCGCCATATGGTTCGTTCACTCGTGTCCACAATGTTGACACCGAGGCTTTTCATGTCTCTTTGAACATTTGTCATCCAGGTAGTTCGAGGTTTTCCCCTACCTCTCTTTTTAGTAGCCATGAAAAGAATATAATTGAAATAAATTTCGACAGATTTTTTTATACTATTAGATAGACTATAAAAAAAAAAACTGATAAAAACTGCCTGTGTAAAAAGTATATACCTGGAAGTTCACAGTCATAATCTCACTAAGAGACGTTACCATATATTATACTTTATTGAATGTTAGAGACAAATATATTTTCGCAAACTTTTCTAGTATGAACATGCACTTATCGCCGGTACTGTTTATTGTCTTTCCCGGAACATTACACAATATTCACGTGAAAAATTTTGTATTGAAATAGTAGCTCATGACACTTTTATAACCTCATTTGCAAACTGGCCGGTTACCTAACACTTCTCGACATTTTGGTTACATTTCATGTAACATATAATAAATCTGTAGAAGTGAAAATTCTGTGCATTGAAAATATTAAAAAAATAAATGGCAAAAAAAAAATCGGTCTAGTAACACCCCCTGGTGTTACTAGACCGACACTGAACCCAAAAATGTGATTAAAAAATTTTTGTATGTTTGTCTGTTCAGGCATCATGCAAAAACTACCGGTTCGATTATGATGAAACTTGGTATAATTATTCTTTAATAGCCCGGGCACCACACTGGGTACTTTTTATCCCGGAAAAGTATATAGTCGGTCCCTAGACCCAATTACTGTACCAACAGTAAATAATAAGTTTGTCGTAGGTTACGTCACCCGCAGTGGAGTTCACTAAGAGGCGCGCACACACGACGAAGATAATAAATAATATTTCATATTTTCGTATCTCAAAAAACCTAATAAAACCATTTTCGACTTCTACGCGGACGAAGTCGCGGGCAAAAGCTAGTTTAAATAATATGTTTGATAGTTTTTATTATAAGTTTTGATACCTAGAACACGTAGTGTTGGATGGCATCCCACATTGTGGACTGATGACCTGATCTGGATGATAGACATGAAAAGCGCAAGACTGGCCATTTGATTTGGGTTGCATTCACCATGCCTTGGCATGGACTCCCTCAAGCCCCGAAACTTCGCCTATTTAACAATGGACGACTTATGACTGAAATTATGACAAGACTGATGAACACACCGTAGTACTATTTTGTTAGGCTATAGTGATCGGCTACAAATTTGAAGTTTATCTGATTTATTTTAATAAAGTTCAAAAATCAGAAAATACTTTGTTTAGAATACTTTGTTAATTATTTTTGAAATTACTGAGAAGTTGTAAAACTTTTTGCGCTTCTGAGAGGGCAGGTAATAGGTATTTTAACAATTTGTTATGATCTTAAGTATAAACAGGTATGTATTATGACCGTCAGAGCTCCCTTTGTTCAAGAAAGATTGAATAAACTTTGAAAATTAGAAGAAATTTAAAGATTTTCCAATTAGAGATACAAAATTAATATTCTGTCTACTCAGTGTAGTGTGTGCCTACGGAGTAAGAGACACTTACTTAAATATATACATACTTCGTTTATCCGCTCTTGTTCAGTACATGAAACAGTAAATCCTTACCGTGTGGAAAATCAAGAGAGCTTACTCTGAAGTCCTTCGTGAAAGATTAAGGTGAGAAAGCGTTGGAATTAAGAGTTTACAACCATTAATAGAAAAACGAATTTGTGGGTTATTTTCGTATTTTTTATTTTAGTAAAACCGTGTCAATATTGAAAATGTAACAACTAAAGGAAAATGATTGCAAAGTATAACATAATCCATGTTTTTTTTTTTTAGTTGTGGACTTATGAGTATCTTTAATCATAAGACATAATTGAATAATATTACTAAAACAAACATTAAAATTATTCCAAAGTGTTTGGTCAGTTCATTTAAATAATATTTCAGGGCAACATCCAGAATCATAATCTGCATGCTTTCAAAACTGTTCACAGAATGCGGATCTCATATTTTGCGCATTCAACTTCTTTTGGCGCCACACTAGTTTATTAAGAGCCTATTCACTCTAGCCTTAAAGACACCTAAATTATAATCGGACGGGAAGCAGGTAAATTGTTCCAGTATAAACGTCGAGGCAAAACGTAAGAGAGGTATTAACAATGTAAGGGTGTTTATTTATTGTAACGCGTGGAATATGCATGCGGGACGCGTTTTTTGCATTTTGAAATTTTCTGCAAGCGGGGCAATCCTGCATGCATGATGAAATCCACACGATGTTAAAAACACCCTATGGGTAAATCTTCACTGCACGTCGGGGTTGTCCGATGGTAGAAAAGTGTTAGGTGATGGCAGAATCAACTCATCTGTTTGTCAAACTAATTCTTAAGGGGATGCCACTCGACATACAATTTCAATGTTTTTCATACAACCGCTCTTACGCGATTATGACGTTATATCTTTCTCTAGATATTTTGGATACACAGCTATCTTGGAGACATTATCTAGGCTTTAGTAGAAATCTAAACATAAATTTGTGTAAAACTAATCTAGTAAAGACCTCTGAATATCTGCTATTTTTCGTGAACTTCGGCCCTCCATAATATACTCATATATTAAAAATATAGAAAAGTAAATCAATAAAAGCCTTGCACATTTAATCGACATTTTGAATGATGACAAAACGCGTATTTTCTGGAAAAAGTTTTGTGAAATATTCTAGTAAATTACAGAATTACCGAATGCCAACAGAGTTTTCAGGCGTTATCTCTCTTTTTTGCATAGCCTCTTCATCAAACATCGCGTTGGATTGCGTTAGATGAAGCAGCAAACTTTTAAACCATGCTCGAAGTTAACGATAGGTGAGTGGAAAAGGACCCTCTTAAGTCGTCCTTACCCAGTAAACTTTTATACAACAGCAAATAGGGGTAGACTTAGTAAGGTTCACAAGAGTTTACAAGAAGTCTTTGAACTTTTTCTGTTGAATAACAAAGTATCATCACCCCCGGGCATGAAGCACTGTAAATGAACAAGCAAATTTGTGTTATTTAAAAATGAAAACCAGACAGAAAAAACAAACAATTGTTTTCGTTGCATAGAGAAACTTTTTGTTTTGTGCAAAAGTAAAATTATTTTCACAAATTTTAAAAATATTTACGAACAATTATTTCAAATTTAATTTCGACACAAGAAAATTGATTCTGGAGCCATTGTTTAAAGAACAAGAAGCTTCGATAAATTCGCAAGTTTTGGTGAAGCGATCAAAAGTTTCTTTGAATCTTCATTGAACGTGCTGGAACTCCTACTATTTGTTAAACCACTTCCTCGCTTCACATTTGTTCGGGGACACTGTTCACCAAGTACTTTGGTTGGGAAGGTCCACTGGAGTAATAAAGTTTGCGCATTTAACTTTACTAGTATCCCTGCATTTTTAAAAGAGGAGAATAAAACCATTTCTACATTGCCGTGTTACATTTTAAAACACCCACGTGATTAAACTGTTCTTTTGAATAAATATGTAAAACGAGATAGACTTCTTTGAAAAAAAAATGTTTTCTTAACTTTTTATTTTATTTTTTTATTTCGAGTACCAAAGACTTATATTAGTTCCGTAATCACATACAGACAATACATATCAAAAAATTACATACAATGAAATGTTAAAATTAAAATTAAATTAAATTAGATTGCATTGGATTATCATTAAATTACATTGGATTGTCATTGGATTATCATTAAATTAAATTGAATTTTATTATAACGTCAGTCAGTCAAAAAAATTGTATTAAATAGACACATAATTTACATTAAAAGAAATACTTAACTATAATTATTGTAAAACTAAAAAGACAGTAATAAATCACTCTAGATTAATTAAAACAAACTAAAATATTGAGTCGAAAAACTCTTCCACTTCGCTGTCGACTGGTAAAGCCCTAAAATCTGATGGCATTGCTATAATTTGATTGCATTGCGAATTAAATGCTTGAACTATTTAGTTTTTAGTACTAAATCTAATTTTAATAAAAATAAATTTCTTTAGAATCAAACGAAATTAATAGCTGGGTAAAATATATTGGCAAACAAAATCAGATATAGATTTGATTGATACTAGATTTGATCGTAAATCCATTATAAATATCAGCAATAAATCGTTGGGAACACTTTGAATGTTGTATATTTCTTCTTGTAATCTTGGTCTATCAAAAGAGACTCGATTTATGATAGCATTATTGTGTCCAACTTGTCGAAGGGTAGATTTAGAAGTTGTGTACAAACTTTCGCAGTTTATGATGGAATTATGTTATAAATTGTAAAGTTTATGTTAAGCTGCTGTCCAAGTTAAACTAAACGTTAGGTCGATGGTTAAAGGTAGTTTATTGCTCATGTTATTAAAACTATAGTTTATACTGTGCCACTGGAAAATATAATGTTTTAACGTCCATTTTTTTTCAATTCGAAAGAAGACGTCAAGCGCGGTCCTAACAACAATAAAAAAAAACGCATACGTTCAATAAATGTATGGAGCTTTCACTAAAAATTAATAAAAAAATTACAGTAATCTGACTTATTCAGGCTGAAAGAGCGTAATTATCTTGATTTTTTTGAGCAATCAATTACTTTTTACAGTCCCCCGTTTTTTTTAAATGAAGTGGAAAAAAATATAAGCTTGTAATAGTATTACTTTGTGTCTTTGCGTATGTACATTTATTGTATATTCTTTGGAATACACAGACACATACTCAGAGATACAAATAAGCTTTCTTATAAGGTATATCACATTGGTTTTCAAATTTCTTCGGAACAATTTTTGCCTCGCCTTAGATTGTACTAAAAGATATATTCTTTTGATATCTTAAAGCTTTTATTTGACAAAACAGCAACTATTTTGCACCCTGTGAGACATAAATTCTTAATATTTTGTGGCTTGTACTGAAACATCCGGACCTTATAACCAGATTTATTACACAAGCACACTAAACAGTTAGGTCGGGATTCTACTGACACCGGAACGTGTTTTATTTCGTTTACTTGCGAAGGGACGGAGGATGAACCCAATTTCTATCCTAGGAGGAGTTAACTCGAGCCTGTTCAATTAATTATGTCATTCGATAAAGGAAACACCCGTGTAATGTTTAATGAGGGATATAATTATGAACCTGTTTCATGCTCTCGGGAGGAACATTTGGAACATCTGAACGACTTAATTAATAGGTTTGTTCTCAGGGATTCATCCAAAAAATATTAACCGTTTACCTACACGTTTCTGCCAAGTTATTTAAGAAAAATAAAACAGTTTCACGAAAAAAAAGGCAATTTATTGCTTTAAATTTTAAAACATTGTTCTTGATTGTTATTTTGACGACAAAACTTTTAAAAAGGCTTTTCTTAACTTTGGCTGTAATATTGTCTTCTTTATTATAATAACTAAAAACAAGAAAAATCAAAGAGTTAACTGCTGAGCTTATACTATTGTGTGCCCATTACAGAGCAGAAATCATTCAAAATTTCTAGAGAAGATTAGTAGTGGCCCAGCGGTAATGGGCCCCAATTTACGAGTCGTACGTCGTGGTTTCGAACCTAGGTGCTTAACCACTGCTCTTAAAACGGTGAAGGAAAATATGGTGAAGAAAAAGAATTCAAGAATTACGGTAAACTTAAGGTAGTAGTTAACCAGCCGTGCTATGATGACAGTCTGCTTTGCAATATGCATTATTAATATCAGACACGAGCAGCCCGATGCTCCCTTTCACATTTTGAAACATAGATGTTATTACCATAATTTGTAAACGTTACATTCTTGGCGCGTTGCTAGATGACAGCAATGTGGAAGGGAGCTTTGATATCTAAATGTTTTCTTGTGTGATATAAATTATATACGTAGAATTGTTAACTTCAAGGTATTGTCAAAACTTAAACATATTATCATTTTAGATAGGTATAAGTCGTTGATCACATCATAGCTTACCATCAGGTAAGATAATGGACAAACGAGAGCCTATCAATAATACGTGGGACACTCAGAAAGTTTTGAGAAACTAAAAAACTAAATTCTATGGATAAAATATTTTTATTGAATCTTTTTAAAGAACTTTCCACCAATGTCTATACAAAGTTTCATGCATCTGAACCAATTCCCGAATCATTTTTTCCAATCCGCCGCAGATACCTCTTCCACGGCCTTCTCGAACGCTGCTAAGCACGTCTTTCGGCGATGAAAACTGTATCCCTTTCAGCTGATTTTTATTTTAGGGAATAAAAAGAAGTCACACGGTGCCAGATCAGGACTGTAAGGAAGTCCCAAGACTGTGACCGGTGTAGTGTCCAGGAAATCCCTTGTTTTGAGCGCTGAGTGGGCGGCCGTGTTGTCATGGTGAAGCAGTAAAGAAAGAAAAATCGCGGGACACGGGTCTGCTTTTGAGCTTCGGTGGGGTTGTGTGGCACCCAAGGGCAAACTATCTTCCTCACGCGAAGGTGTTCATGTAGAATCTTGTGAACGCTTCCCGAACCAATCTGCAGTGTATGCTGAATTTCTTTGAATGTAATTCGCCTGTTTTCTTCAATTATTTTCTTTACTGCCAGCACACTTTCTTCGTCGTATGACGACCACTTCTTTGTTTATCCCCCAAAGTAAGGCGACCGTGCTTGAACTCGCTATACCAGCGGTAGATAGTTGCTTTTGAAGGTCCTTCATCCATAAAAATAATATGAAGTCGATCAAATGACTCATCAGGTTTTAGGCCACATTTGAAATCATAGAAAATCACATCACGATAATGTTCTCGATGGGGCTCCATTTTTAAATGAGATACGATAATTTGAACGGCACTCAAAAAAATGTGAAGGAAAATTAACAATTTCAACAGTGGTATTTTTATTTTTAAATAACCAAAGTTTTCAAAATAATTGCAAGTGTCCAGTGCCTTATACATAAAAACTTTTTTTTGCAAAACTTTCTGAGTGGCCTGGTAATAAAAAAGATTTGAATCGTCTTTTGACTTCCTGAAAACTGAAGAACCTTATTAACCTAACCCCGTTGCAGTCTCCAACAGCTTACTTTTATATCGTATAAACAAATTTTCTGCGACTCGAAGGCGTTTTGCGTTTTTGATAAATTTTCTTTTAAATGTAATCAACATAAATATCATATAGAGATAACATTGATGTTTGATTGTCTGGGTGTTGGAGGTAATGTCTCAAAGATCTGAATCCGAACTGATCTGACTGCAAAATATTTTTCCCTGCTTCCTGAGTGTTAAAGGCTTCTTTCTAACCTGGAATTATGAAGGATTCGTGCGTGATAGGCCACGGAACGAAAGCCGCGTGATAAGCTAGTATCCAACTAATATAATTTTAGTTCCCCTCAACATTGTGACTTGACAAATACCTTTATATCAATATCATGCACTACGCAATAGCTAAACCAGCAATTATTAACTCATGTTTTGATAGTCCGGTTACTAGATGTATTAGGCATTGTGACAGGCTGTAACACTAGTACAGTTAGCTGAAACCGAGGCCATAACGTGCGACATTATGATGAATTGATGATGATGACGCTACCTCGATTTCGTACCTGTATGGCAGTTTCTGGATTCGTAAAGCAATAGCTTTCTGTCAATATGAACTTGTGTGTTCGTTGTTTTATTAATATTTTTAGATTGGATAGTATAGGCTTTGTTTAATTGATAGTTATTCATATTAAAGCATTTATGATTATACGTGAACATGCAAGAACGCATCTCCATAGTATACAGAAAACCTATACAAAAATATACTATCTCTATAACTCTACTTTTTCTACTATCGGTATCAAAGTTTTGGTTTTGTAAATGAATGGCGCTGTCAGTTGAGACTGGTCATCTCTTAGCTGACAGTTGCTATTTTAATATCTATATTTAGTTTTTATTTTTACTTTATTTGCATTGTTCTCACATGATAGCGACAAGAAACATGTAACAGTGATATTTGTAATTACAAAACCAATAATATTTTTTTTCTGACTGACTGACTTCTTGACATTTCGAAAGTGCCTGTAAATGTTGTATTTGAAATAAAATGCTTTTTGATTTTGTTTTTGAATACAATCACGAAAAAATCGAAAGACATAATTTATTTGTGACAAAAATAAATTTAGAAAATAATATATTTCTACTTAGAATTTTATTATAAATGCTGCAAAAATAGTAATAACATACGTTATCCTTCTATTCCGTACCATTTAAATTCATTCTAACATTATAACATTTGTCTAAGAAAGTGCTGAGTATTCAGATAAATCTATTCTCGCAGTAATCTAAAAGGTTCCAGTCCCAGTTGGCCATGTATCAATGATTAGAACTCTTTATGTATATGTAAGTAGAACATAAGAAGCTTTTTGTAACGCATATATATTCATGAGATTAAAAAAGAACACTTATGTAAAGGCCAAACCTATTTTCTTAGCTCAATGATGCCAAAAGTATAGTTAAAGATATTAACTAAAAATCTTATGAAAAAATATAAAAGAAATGTTGGTACAAAATTTTATCGAGAAAAAAAAGATGGTTTCGCACAAAATTGCCGGTGTTTGCCTTTTAGATAACACAGAAGTACTTCTCAGCTGAAGATACCTGAAATTGTCACTTTTTGGCTTTATGGCGTGTTGATATTAGATTCCCTGAAGAATTGAATGTTTGAACTGTTTTTATATCTATAAAAAGAGATTCGTAGTCAGACTTTATTGGATGTTTATTTATCTCATATTTTTAGGTACATAAAGCTTGAAAGCAAAACATAATCCCTGATGAATAAAATTCATGTATTTAACATTTTTCATGGCAGCAGATATTAAAATTCTTCTCGAAATGTTTCATCCTAAGTAAAGCCAGCAAGTGTACGATTGTTTTATGTCTTTATAATTTTTAATTAACGTGTGTCAAAGAGGAAAAGTTTTTGGAAGTACCAGGGAAATTACGTTTTATTTCTATTTTCTTGTATTTTATTAATTTCATAAAGATCAAAGAGAAAAGTGTCTTCATTTATACGTTGAAGCTCCCACGGTAGCTTTTAGAAGAAGGGATCTAAGGGCGACTACATTTTAAAAGAGCAGGTGACGACCCCGACTTACGAATGATCAAGGTTCAAATTGTTCAGCCAGGTGCATTACTTTCTGTAATTTATAATATGCATCGACGCCGAGTTGCTGGCTTGTCGGTTTTCTACCGGTTACATTTCAGGAAGTATGCGTCGGAATTGCATAACCTAATTCCGCCTAGCCCGTTCCATCACCGAACCACCAGGTATAAGGCAATGCGCCACCGATAAATGGTGGACATCCCACCTATATGCACAAAACG
Source organism: Mythimna vitellina (assembly GCA_949316375.1). Classification (NCBI taxonomy): domain Eukaryota; kingdom Metazoa; phylum Arthropoda; class Insecta; order Lepidoptera; family Noctuidae; genus Mythimna; species Mythimna vitellina. Next base: position 13,536,984 of record OX438693.1, on the reverse strand, counting down.
TTTTGGGAACACATTCATTGTGCGTACAGCTAAGGAGTGGAATTCCTTGCCGGAATCCTTGCAGGAAAGCATTATGAGGAAACTCGCATGTCTTACAACTAAAAATCCGAACACATATGACATCTACCAACCCGCATTGGGCCCGCGTGGTCGATTACGGCTCATGCCCTCTCCTGAAGGCGAGGCTGAGCCCTCATGGCTCAGATTTCGCCTTCAGTGGGAATATAAGGCTGATTTTGCTTACACTTACAGCCTAAAATATTGTTTCATGTCAACTGAAATAAAATCTCGATCCAATTCACGTCTAGATGACGATAAAAACATAACTATGTATTAACTATCGGCTGTTTAGTATTTATAGTCTTGTAAGCTTTAAGCGCCCATAAATTGCTTTTGCCTCGTACATACAGAGAAGGATGGAGCCTGAATCAGCTCGCGTCTTCGCTACGTGTCGGCGATTTCAGGCCATTACTCATGGTTATTTCTATTTTAAACATTGCAATACCGTATGCAAGGAGTCGTAACAGTGCAATTTACTGTGTAAATAGCAAAGACTTTAGGTTATTAAGCTGTTAGTTTAAGCACGGTCGAGACATAAAGGACGGTCTACAACATGTATATAAATAGATTGGAGATGGCTAAAGCATAGGTCTTAATGACAGGCGGATGCCTCCTTCTGCGAAGCAGTAATGCTAGCAAAGGAGGCGGCCGATCGCGGGAGGCAACGGTCCTCACGCCCCAACCGCCGCCGGGACTCCGATCCCGATTTCCGACCACCGTAGGCGCGGGCTTGCGGACGGCGAGCAATGGGTGGCTCGCCGTCCGACCATCCGGTAGCAAGTTGTCGACGGCGCGTACTGTTCCACGCGCGCCTCAAGGAGATGTCAGCAACTGTAGGGGCCCAGTAGGGTCGAAGCCTACTGGGGCCAGGGATCTGATTCTGAAAGGAAGACTCGGCCCTGGTACGAAAGGCAGCGAAGGAACAGGAGTGGGTTTTTAGTCAGTAAAAGTCTGACACTATCTCCCGCCCCGCCCAAGAGCGGGGGATGTCATAAGATGATTTTCCCACAGAAAAAAAAAAACGTCTTAATGAAATAAACTGGTTTAGACCTGGTCGATTGCCAATTTCTAGTAAAGATCGATACAATTTGAACCAAAAATCGAAGCTCTACGTGAAAGTTTCATCACTTTAAGCCATTATGAAGCTTATCGGGTCGCCATTGGATAGTTCACAGTGAACATATTCTGAAGCCGCCAATCTTTTACATTGTAATAGAATAACGACGTGACCCGATTCTTACGAATGTTATATATCCCCAACGAAATTTCAATGAGTTTTATGAGGACGCGTATATAAGTGTAAAACGTTTACATTAAGAGAGTAAACGATACACATAAAGGAAACTAGATTACATAAGACTAAGACAACCACATACTAAGCTATCATCAGACAACTGTGTTTTGTCTAGTGTCTATGGTGTAGCACAGTATGCCCCGTTTGCACATGGCCCGACAGATTGCTGTATTTTATTGTGCGTCTATTCGAACAGAATAAACATGTTATCTTTCTTTTCTTTCTTTCTATAAGTTCCTATACAAATATACTCGTGTGTTTTTCAACAGACTTGACACAGGGTTTTGTCTTCTTTAAATTAAACTAATAAAGGTAAAAGTTTGTTTGAATATGTGTATGTTTATTACTTCTTTATGCTGAAATTGTTGAGCGACTTTAGACAAAACTTGGCACACATATAACCTATGCTTAGAATACGATATAGGATAATTTTTATCCCGGCAGTAAGTTCCCCTTGCCATATTTTCTGCTTTCATGTAGACGAAACCGCTGTCAGAAACTAGTGAGTACATAATTTATTTCGATAATGGTACAAAATCTCAAACAAAAAACCGGCCAAGTGCAATTCGGATTCGCGTACGAAGGCTTTCGTATCGTCCGTAGCAAAACACGGCAAAAAAGACACGTTTGTTGCCCCACTTAAATATTTATTTAATTCTGTGTTTTGTTGTTGTTATAGCAGGAACAGAAATACATCATCTGTGAAAATTTCAAATGTCTAGCTATCACGGCCCATGAGATAAAGCCTGGTGACAGACATACGGACAGTAGAGTGATAGCAATAGAGTCCCGTTTTTATTATTGGGTGCGGAATCCCAGAAAAATAGATCGAAAGACAAAACAAAATACAGTCATTGTACAGTTATGACAGTTCTTATTAGTCAAATAAATTAAGACGTCTTTCCTTCCTTTAATACTTCTTATTATTCATTAGCTTTTCAGTCCCTTTGATAAATCATCTACACTTAATAAAATTACCGCTACTTCATTTAATCTTCTTCCAACAATTGTATTTACATTGTGTTGAAGTCGAATAGAGCGAGGCTGGCCGTTATTATAACTTTATTTTAGACTTTAATAATTGCCCCTGGCATACTAAAAAGCTTTGCACCTGGTTTCGTGATTACTTGGAAGCAAATATAAACTATTGTATGAAACATAACTAATTGATTGAAATCTAATGAGTATGTTAAACATTTAATCATATTAATTGAGCTATGCAAATTACCCGAAACACTCATCTTCACGCTGGCAGAAACAGCCAAATTAGATACCTAGGTAAATAGTTTATTTGAAATAAAGGCTATGATTTTGACAAATGTCCTTGTTTACCTTCATTTACATTCTCGAGAATTCTATCAATATAACAATATCCAGAAAGTCCATAATATATGGGATTAGCGGGTTGCACACAGTCACTCTTTCGCGCATGAAACAGTAGTAGTGCGCGAAAGAGGGTACTTGTAAAGATGTTGAAAGGGGGGGAGAAAGAACACGCGTTCAGTGCTTGTCACTCTCATCGCAAACGCGTGCGAGACTGTTTGTGGAAGTTCCTGTGAACGCGAGATAGAATAGCTGTGTAAAGAGGACACCAGGAGAGGATTGACATGCACTATTGAAATATCTTTATTGAAGTATTTTTGGAGATAGGCGGAACAGAGAGTAAAGTCCCGCACACCTCCGTTGAAAAGGGAGGATCTTCCGACCAGACAGTTGTTAGGTCTGGTGGGCAACTGCCCGATAGATGATTTCGGGCTGTTCTGTTGTAATCGCGCGGAGAACTTTGATTGCGCGATGCACGATTAGTTCTTATGTGACGCCATAGATGTCGCTACATGTTAAAGTGACCACGTGACAAGTCAGCCTTGGTCCTAACTTTTTACATTGTGGCATTTTGTCAGTCGCTAAGTCTGATAGCAAAATGATCCTACTGCTGGGACTCAGGCCTCTTCTCTAGGAGTAGTGCCAGTGCAGACTGGTGATGTCACACGTCTTAGAATGTTTGATTCTAGGACATATCAGTTTCTTCAAGATATTTTCCTTCACCGTTTTGAGAGCAGTGGTGATGAATACTACTATTATATACTAAAGCTGATAGAATACTATAGGTACTATAGTAGTATAAGATCTTTTCTTCAAGATAAACCTAAAGACACAAACAAAAGAAAACCATTTCAATTTAACACGTTCGTTCCACACGACTAGGTAGCTCACTTGTTTGTCGACTCATTGAGCCGTCCGTCTTCTTTGATAATTGAGTAGTCTGTCAACACACAAAAGAGGTAAAATGAGTGTTAATTGTGTTGGCGTAATCTAATCTCGTTGTTATCGAGAGGAATCAAATGATTATCGCTGTCAAACAACAGCTATATGGAGAAGAAGACTATGTAAACGATGATTAATTTATATCTCAACTACTTCAGATTAATTTATGGATATACTCGAACTATTTGTGTAAAAATCAGTTATCATGGTTTTTATTTTTAGGTGGGAAAATCATCTAATGACAAATCACGCTCTTGGGCGGAGCGCGAGACAGTGTCAGACTTTTACTGACTAAAAACTCACTCCTGTTCCTTCGTTGCCTTCGTCCCAGGGCCTCGGGTTTCGTTTTCACACTACCATGGCCCCAGTAGGCATCAGTAACATGGCAAGGAAATACCAATTCGGTTAAATGTTAATTTATGAAATACAATCTCTTCTTTAGAAAAGTAGTGGCAGATTTATAAAGATAAAATTAAACCATAGTAAAGGTTGTCATTGTTAAGAAACAACCAATTCAATTTATTTCAAGAATGTGGATGGCTATGAGAGTAGGGGAAGATAAAAAAATATGACAAATGTCATGACTACTATGATTAGGAATAGATTGACTACAATATTGCATCTACCTTAATTTCGCATCATCACAGGTTGACTGGTGGAAAATAAATAAGCAATCAAATCCGACTCTGTGCTTTTGTGTGCATAAGGAATTAAATAATCAAATAAATTAATGATAATGTAGTGCCGACATCACATAAAGTGAGATTAGAACAATATTATATAAAGATGATAATTGTGGTTTTGCTCAAGTGTTTATTTCGAAGTTCTCCGATAAGCTTCAAAGGGGATCCCTTCTTTTCGCATAATATTCTTTTTCCTAATATACTATACTTTGACATAACGAATTTGGTATAATTTGGTTTGCCATAATAATACTTTGCCATATTTTTTTTTTGGCATACAATTTTAGTTGACATAATTATCTTGAAGGCTTATTTGTTTTGGCAAAGATTTAATTCGCATAACGTTGCAGACCTAATGAGTATTAGCATAATAATATGTTGTGCTATAAAAGTTTGTGACAGAACCGAATCGCTGCAAAACCGACTCCAGGTAGTCTTGTCTGCCCTACCCCTAGAGTATAATTTAAAATCGCGTAGGCGCGTAGGGCCGCCGGAGGCCCGCAGCGCCGGAGCCGTGACAAAATCAATGCCTCCTGCATGTTGCATTCTCGCTTGAATGCTGCATGGTTGCTTGCATACTGCATGCTGGCTTTCATGCTGCATGTTTTCTTGCATGCTGCATTCTTGCTTGCATGCTGGATGCTTGCTTGCATGCCTAGTGTTAGAATGTTATGCTTAATAAAGTTATGCTTTAGAATGTTATTCTTAATCATTATTATGATCAGAGAAATTATGCTTAAAAAATTATGCGTAAGCTGTTATGTTTAAATAATACTATGCGAAAATATAATTAGGACAAACAAAAGTATGCCAAGTTATATTAGGTCTTAAAATTTTTATGCAAATGGATAGGGAACCGCTTCAAACGACGCGACGCAAAATCGGCTTTCCAATAGTTAATAATTAACTCATACCTATTAGTTGAAGTTCCAATTTCATCGACTACAGATAATAAGTTTTCCCTCCCTTATGGTGAATGTTACACGAAACCTACCACGAAGTTGTCCTTGTAAACTCAGAAATGAATTCTCGGTAGGCTAGTCAAATTTATTAGTGGCATAGATAGAACCTAAATCATCAACTAATTGGAATGCATGGCACGAGTTCCTACAAAATTTGTAGAGATGGAAATTACCTCCACTAGGACGAGTCGGGAGCTTACAGAAGCAAATGCGGGTCACAAATGTTTATAGTAACTATTTGCGATATTTTGCCTGAAATTATACAGGACGACCTTCTCTTAAGTCTCCTATACATAATAGTCGATTTAATTACAGGAACCTTAGATATCCATTTCAATCAAATTCAATTTTCAAAGGTGTTCAAGGGTTCAAACACCATTTGGGATCAAATAGGATGACAGTCCGCTTAGTACTAATGAATAAGGATTTTAATTAGTGACTTTACAGACTTCATTTTACTAGGAAAGCAGAGCAAATATGTTTTTCATTTCTGGCATAGTTTCTGTTAGAATATTTTATGTAGAAATAATTAGGGTATTTTCTAGTAGCCATCTGCAACCGATATTCTCTCAAACAGAATTTCCGACTCGCTGGCCAGTTTGACTAAAATATTAATTATAATGTACAACGTAATTAAATATACAATTTATATTTTACGTTGATAGACTCTTGAAAGAAAGAAAATTAGTAAAAAATGTAATACAATCTATTAAAAGTTCCTACATTCTCAAAAATAATTTAAATATTTAAAAGTGAAAAACTATATTAACATAATGTGCTCGAAAATGTTCTACAATTTACGAAGACTTTAACTTAAACAATATGTCTTTTATGTGAATTCCACAATTTGAATGCAGGCTTGCTCCGGCACTTCTTCATCTTTCTTACGTGCCTTAGCATTTTAATCATGCTGGCAGGCATTCAACTTTATCCGCCGATTGCGCGACCAACTATATAGTTTCCAAATTGAATTGTATTATTCACAAAATTACTCTAAAGATGACCTAAAAATTTATTTAAAACAATAAGTAAAGTCAAGTAAAGTAAGTGAATTCATTACTTCTAGGTAAGCGTGCTCCATCATCGATCACATTATTACTTACCATCAGGTGAGATAGCGGTCAAATGCAAGTTAAAATGAAAAAAAAGTAAATCGACGGGTGCAAAGTAAAGGAAGTTATCTGCAATTTTGCGATTTTCGAATAACTGCAGTAATTTACTAACAACGAGCAGCGAGTCGGAAATTCTGTTTGAGAGAATATCGGTTGCAGATGTCTACTAGAAAATACCCTAATTATTTCTGGGCACGCCATAATTATGGCGATAAGACCCCTCTTTGAGGAGTGGCTGGAAACACCTCACGGCGTCCTCACCTTCCGCATGACGCAGGTCCTCACCGGACATGGCAAGTTCGGGAGGTTCCTGCACCGGATTCGTGCGGAAGAAACGCCTGGGCGTCGCCATTGTGTGGACCGCCCGGAGGACATGGTGGAGCACACGGTAGAGATGTGCCCCGCTTGGGCAGAGCACGGTGTCCTCGTGGGGGCGATTGGCGGCAGCGATCTCTCGTGCCGGGCCTTGGTACAGGCCATGGTCCGAAGTGAGGAGGAGTGGTTGGCGGTCACATCCTTCTGCAAAGCAGTAATGCTAGCAAAGGAGGCGGCCGCACACGTGAGAGAACGGCCCTCACGCCCCAGCCGCCGGGATCCCAATTCCGATTTCCAGCTACCATAGGCGATAGCTTGCGGACGGCGAGTAACGGCTAGCTCGCCGTCCGACCGTCCGGTAACCGTCTGGACCGAGCCCAAGTTGTCGACGGTGCGTAGTGTTCCACGCGCGCCTCAAGGAGATGTCAGCAAAACCGTAGGGACCCGGCAGGGTCGAAGCCTACTGGGGCCACTAGTGATGCGAAAGAGAACCCGGGTCCTGGTACGATGGCAAAGAAGGAACAGGAGTGGGTTTTTAGTCAGTAAAATTCTGACACTATCTTCCGCTCCGCCCAAGAGCGGGGGATGTCATTAGATGATTTTACAACCAAAGAACTAAGTTTCAATAATGAAGAAATAATAGTTTTTTTTTTCAATCATATTTTTGAAAATATAAAAATTACTAAATCACTGCTCATTATTACTAATTCAATAAACATAACATGAAATCGTAAATTTGTAGATAACTTCTTTTACTTTGCGCCCATCGATAGTTTAAACAAGAATGACGTCATCGAGTATAATTAAAATAGCATTTAGTCTCTTAGTCAAAAATTGTGGCCAGCCTAAGCCATTTTTCATTTTCTTTGCGGCAGCAATGTGTGCGCAAGTTATGTTGACTTGCGGAAATTGGCGTTGTTTTCCAATTTCCATCACACGCTCTCTTCTTTTGTTGGTTTTGTTCACTTTGATATGATAAACTAAAATAAATGAAGGAGAAATAAGTCTTTGCTAGTTAAGTTCTTTTAGCATAGGTATTTAATATTCTGAAATGATGAAAGTGAAATATTGTGAATTTTTGTGATTTTTTTTTTGTTTTTAAGTAAAAGGTAAATATGACTTAGACTATGTAAAATAAAAAAAATATTTTATTGGACTTCGTTAGCGGTACATATTCATAGCATAGAACTGTATGTTTTACATTTTTTCGGAAAATATTTATTTATGTATTATATTATTTTTTTATCATAGAAAACATCAAATGAATATATACAAAATTATATACAAAAACACTTAACTAATTAAAACTACATATATACACTAAAGGCTACTCCTAACTAATGCTAAGTGTGTTACTAACATAGTCTAGCTAAACCGCTAAGACTATGTTAGTAACACACTAACATAGTCTTAAGTCTTATTTACTTTTACTTTAAAAAAACAACTTTGTCCCACACTAGGATTAAACTGTGTAATATTTTCAGTAAAAAATAAAAAACAAAAATTAATCAAAAAGACATTGGGGTAGATAAAATTGTTATTCTAATCAATCCCGATGACATTTTTAAATTTAAAAGTAATTCAAACCGACAAAAAATTCCACCATTGGGGGTGCAGAATCATATTCTGGATCCATGGTATTAATTTGTGCGTCGATGTCAAAGTCACCCTGTATATATACATATCTATGGGCCAAGACGCCTGATAATAAATAATTAAGTATTATTATTCACAAACATTTTCAAAACAATGTTTGAACAATTTGTTGTAGTATCTACTTCGTTTTTTATTGTTTCTCCTGCTCAAATAAATTCATTATGTAGGTATGGGTCTCCTGAAAAAAATGTTAAGTAGATCTCGTAGTTTCCCAAGGGATGCCCAACTTTTCCAAGGGACTGATAAATAAAAATCTTAGCGAAGTCTGAAACTTTGGGGAAATTTGTAACATTTTTTTTAAAATATAAACATGGTTATTTAAGCATAAATGGAATGGGAACTGAAGGCGGTGGCTGAACAGGAACAAGTTAAGTCAGTTCAGCTTAGCTTGCATAGTTGAGGTAAGTTTTACTGATTAGCTTAGCTACTAACTTAGCTCTTTAGCTGCAACCAGCATTTCTAAAGAGCGGCATAAAACTTTTGGTTTTTAGGGTTCCATACCTCGAAAGGAAAAAACGGAACCCTTATAGGATCACTTAGTGGTCCGTCTGTCTGTATGTCAAGACCCTTTATCTCGGGAACGTGTGAATGTATCGAGTTGAAATTAAAACCATGTACTCAGGTCGGCGAAAATTCTTCGTGACTCAATTCGGGAATTGAACTGTGTGCATAGGTAAGTTTGTACGGAACCCTCATTGTGCGAGTCTAACTCGTACTTGGACAGTTTTTTTTAGGGTTTCGTACCACAAAAGGAAAACAAACAGAACACTTATGGGATCACTTTGTTGTCCGTCTGTCTATCTGTTAAGACCCTTTCTCTTGGGAACGCAGGAAGGTGTCGAGTTAAAATTAAAACCATATACTCAAGTCTGCAGTCCCTTGAAGCTGTAAAATAATCAAATTACTAAGTTAACGAAAAAGAAGATACGGTCGTTTTTGTCGGAAAAAATGTATATATCAACACTCAAGGAAATCAAAATTAATAGGGTACTTCCTGTTGACTCAGAATCCTGAAATTTAACACAGCTTTAGGAATAAATCTTCACTTTTACGTTTTTAATTTAACATGTTTCTTCTTAATTAAGTTAACAATAAGTACAAATATATAGGTTTATTAGAGTTTTACATTTATTTATTTATTTATACTTCATGCACATAAAGGTACAGAGGCGGACTTAATGCCTTAGGCATTTTCTACCAGTCAACCTTTGGGTGATGCAGAGAAGAATAGTGGTAGGTGCAATAAAAGAGAGAGAAGGAAAAAAAAGGCACTATAAAAAAGATATACAAATGAATCATAGATACAATACAATATAGGTAAATATAATATATACATAATTATACGAACTATACAGATATTGGTCCAAAACGACAAACAGAGAAACATTAACGTTGTGATGATACTACTGCCAACTTCTTACGAATATGCTCGCGAACCTCAATCTTGAATCTTAATCGGTTTGTAACCATCCTGACCTCTTGGGGGAGCGCATTCCACAGAGAAATAGCCTGAACAAAGAATGAACAGTGAAGAAAGTCAGTGCGATGAGTAGGACATAGATACACATTACACACACACATTACACACACACATACACACATTACACATTAGTACATTGATATACATTATTGTTATTATCTATTTTGTATTTCACGGCACGATCGGTGCAGTGGTTGAGTGATTGGCTGCAGCGCTGCCTGTAGCGGGTGCTATTCACACACGGAATATAATATATTTGTCTCACTTACAGATGGTTGTTCCGAGTCTGCGTGTCCTGTGTATGTGTGTTTGCATGTTTGTGAACACACCTGGTTCAGGAGTAATGCCTAGTGCGGAGCAAAGTTTTTATTTTTTTAAATATAAATAAAAATGTATATAAGTAGTATAGTAAGTGGTAGTTCACACTTTTTTTCGGTGGGAAAATCTTTTACTGACGAAAAACCCACTCCTGTTCATTCGTTGCATTTCATACCAGGGCCGTGTCTTCCTTTCAGAAGCAGATTCTTGGCTCCAATAGGCTTCAACCCTGCTGGGTCCCTACGTTTTGCTGACATCTCCTTGAGACGCGTGTGGAACAGTCCGCGCCGTCGACGACTTGGGCTTGGTTCGGACGGTAACCGGGCGATCGGACTGCGAGCTACCTATTGCACGCCGTCCACAAGCCCGTGCTTACTGTGACCGGAAATCGGGATCGGGATCCCGGCGGCTGGAGCGTGAGGGACGCACCTTGTCGCGTGCACGTGCGGCCTCCTCCTTTGCTAACACTACTGCTTCGCAGAAGGACGCGATCGCTTGTTGCTCCTCCTCGCTTCTGACTTTGGCCTGTACCAAGGCTCGGTGCGAGAGATCGTTGCCGCCGATCTCCTCCACGAGGACACGGCGGTGCTCTGTCCAAGCAGGGCACACCTCTACTGAATTCACAACCACTAGAGATTCCAAAAAATCTTTTGAAGTCTATAAATGTTTATGCTTCCAGAAGTAAACCTGTATGCCTATGAACAAAGCAAATGTAACGTAAAAGTTAAACAGTGTTTCGGGTAAACCTATTAATTCTAATGTTATATTCAAAATGGCCATAAAACCCTCCCATGTCCCAATTCAGTTCAAATAAATCGAATTGAATTTTTTTGTATTTTAAACAAGGGATGGGTGAGAAGGTTTTTACCTTTTCAATATTTAATTTATTCAGGTCAGAGTCAAGAAATGTTACTTTATTTATGATAATAAACGTAAGATGTTTCAAACATCCTGTTTCTTTTTTGATTTTGTAGGTTTTTTTTTTAGGTGGGAAAATCATTTAATGATAAATCCGCTCTTGGGCGGAGCGAGAGATAGTGTCAGACTTTTACTGACTAAAAACCCACTCCTGTTCCTTCTTTGCCTTCATCCCGGGGCCCCGGGTCTCACTTTCACACTACCCGTGGTTTGGTTTTGTAGGTGGTCCTTTAAAAACATCTTGTTACTTTTTTGGTTGTGTAGGTGGTCCGTTTTAGTTTTCAACGGACAAAATCTTATGTTCCTGTGTGGAAGTAATAGTTTATCCTTTTGAAAACTTATTAAAGACATAAATAATATGTTAAAAGCGTATGTATTATACACCCGGTCTATAAAATAAACGTCGATAAACTTAATGTCGTATTCATTACGAAATAATTAATTAATTAAAATAAAAAATATGTAATTATAGTTAAGCGGTGTTATGCTTTATTTACGCAACCGTTTTTTAATCATGGCCATTTATTTCTCGAATAGTACATTGGCCTAGGCGTTACATGTTAGCTCTAACTTCCACGGTGTCAACATAACAACCAAGTTACAATATGAAAATAGCTGAAAAGGCGATATGTCTAGCGATGTGGAAAATGTAATGTTTATGAAAATTGCTTCACCGTTTCGTTCTGCCTGATATGGATAACAACAACTGCAGACCTTCCAAAGTAATTCCAAAATGTCACGTATGCAATTTAGATTTGAATCTGAAAACGCACTCAATATACGGCAGATATACGAGGTTTTTTGTACACACAAATTGACGGTTCTATAAAACAGTTCCATAAATCAAAATGACAATACATTCCATTGGTTTCTCGTGGCAATAGGCGATACTACAATGCTGCAATGCAGAGTTCGGCTCACACCATTCATTATTCTAGTTGGTACCGTTCCTGCTCTAGTTTTTTATTCCGTAAAAAACTAAAAACGATTACTTAGATTCGTAGTTTGTAAAAGAATCGTCCGTAGCTTCACACCTACTAGAAAAGATTACAAACTGATTTTTTCCTATTTAAAACTCGGTTGCTTCAAACAGTCGGTTAACGTTACGTCCGTACGGTTAAAAGTTACTATTAAAAGATAAATATTACGTGAAATGGTTAACGTTCGTTAAATACAAAGCGTTGTTTCAACACAAAAATAAAACAATAGTCAAAGCTATGGGCTGCCAGTAGAAAGCAACACTTTTTCTCAATAAAAATGGTCGGGATTTTTCTAGTATGGCAAAATTTCAAAATGTATGTCAAAATTTGATCTACGGGTGGAAAAACTTTTTTCGGGTTTTTTTTGAAGGATGTTTAGTTGCTGTTTTAATTATTCACAAATTGATCTTTTTTTTTGTAGGTTGGAAAATCATCCAATGACCCCCCCACCCTTGGGTGGAGCGCGAGGGCGTGTCAGACTTTTACTGACTAAAAACCCACTCCTGTTCCTTCGTTGCCTTTCGTACCAGGGCTGAGTCTTCCTTTCAGAATCAGACCCTTGGCCCCAATAGGTTTCGACCCTACTGGGCCCCTACGGTTTGCTGACATCTCCTTCAGGCGCGCGTGGAACAGTACGCGCGGTCGACGACTTGGGCTTGGTCCGGATGGTTACCAGACGGTCGGACAGCGAGCTACCCAATGCACGCTGTCCGCAAAGCCGCGCCTTCGATGGCCAGAAATCGGGATCGGAATCTCGGTGGCTGGGGCGTGAGGGCTGCGCCTATGCGCGTGCACGTGCGGCCGCCTCCTTTGCTAGCATTACTGCTTCGCAGAAGGTGGCGACCGCCTGCCACTCCTCCTCGCTTCGGGCCATGGCCTGTACCAAGGCCCGTCGCGAGAGATCGTTGCTGCCGATCTCCCCCATGAGGACACGACGGTGCTCTGTCCAAGCGGGGCACACCTCTACCGTGTGCTCCGGGCGGTCCACGCAGTGGTGGCACCCAGGCGTCACTTCCGCACGAATCCGGTGCAGGAACCCCCCGAACTGACCACGTCCAGTGAGGACCTGCGTCATGCACGTAGAAGCACATTTAAATTTAAATGATAATAAAGATCTAATTTGGTTTTTTGTGCCTCCTGAAAAGTTTCGTATTTCGTAATTACGAGGTATTCACTATATGCTATCGATATATACACTGAACTTATTGTGGATTATATTCCAAAAAGAAGATAATATCCGGAGCACTAACACGGCGGACGTAAATCCAAACATGTAATACGCATATTATGAAGGAGGGTCGAGAACTTAGTGTACGATCGTAACTACGCTACGTGCTACGTCGTAGCATGTTCCGTAGATTCATTCTGTCAAACCTCTTCAGTAAAAGGCTTTGAAGATATTTCGTTCCTAGATACTGAATTCAGTTGATTGCTGATTTAATTAAGAAACTTTGCATAACAGAAACACTGTGCATTCAAATCTTGAGAATAATTTCGTATAATAAGCATCATATTGCAGTATAACAATAGAAATACAGACATGCTTGCAATTATATTTCTTGTTTATGAGCGCTTTTGTTGCTTTGGTTTATAGAACGTGAATATGTTAATTTTAACGTCTTCAGTAATACAAGTATTGTTGGCATTATTTTCGTAGAAAACAACGTGGGAATCGCGCCTTCAGAAAGGTCAGGTAGGTAGCCCTCACAACCGGAACGCGTGTGTGACCATAACGTAGCAAAATAAAAGGATTGTAACAGATGGCGTTTCGTAATTTCTGCCTACCCGCAAGGGAAACCGGCGTCAGTTTATGTACGTCTATGGGAACCACAATTATAAAAATACACATGGATCATCCCTGATCTTTGTAAATTGATGATCTGAAGAGCACATTCAATTGGCACAATGCATGTTACGGGGCATTAGGTGTTGTCGCAAACTTAGCATAGGAATTATCTTTCTATACAGGTATGTACGAGTATATAATTCTACTGTACATGTGTTTGTCACCTCCTCCTAAGCGGTTTGACCGGTTTAGATGTTTTGTGTGTATATTTCAGTAGGTTCCTGGATGGTTTTAAATTACAATTTAACTCATTAGGTGGCACTGCAATCGGGTTCTCTATATTTTTTCTCTGGGGAAAAGCCAGCTGTCAGGCAGGACAACATTTGTCGGGATCGCTTGTTACATAAAAATACTTCTGACAAGCAGTGGACATCCAAAAAGGAATTTCAATATTGTGATTATCATTGTCAATGGCTAATAGTATTATCGCTGGTTTTTAGGGTTCCGTATCTCAAAAGAAAAAAACGGAACCCTTATAGGATCACTTTGTTGTCCGTCCATCTGTCTGTCAAGACCCTTTATCTCGGGAACGCGTGGAGGTATCGAGTTCAAAATAATACCATATACTCAAGTCTGCGGTACCTTTGTGCTGTGAAAAAATCAAACTTCTGAGTTAACTAAAAAAGAAACGGCCGTTTTTGTCGCAAACAATTTCGACACTCTCAAGGGATTCAAAATTTATAGGGTACTTCCTGTTGACCTAGAATCCTGAAATTTGGCATGAAGTAAGATCTTACAGCACAAATACCGGAAAAATCTGAAAACTGAAAATTTGTAGTTATATCACATTTTTTTTTTTTGTGATTCGGAAAACTCTTTGTAACTCAATTCGAGAATCGAACTGTTTTCATAGATAAGTTTGTACAGAACCGTTAGTACGCGAGTTCGCCACGCACTTGCCCTGTTTTTTTTATTATAAAAAAAAACTTTTTTTGGTTGGTTACCATTTATTATTATTGAAGCTATTTTCGCTAATTCAGACAATAACAGACAATAATATCTGAGGGTCAATGATGGTAAACATTGAGAGCATCGGATGCAGCTGTCTCGCTACAGTTAGCACCGGCCGGAAATTACGATAGCCAGCTGACGAGGAGGCGGCTGAAAATTTGGATTGTTTGGAGGTCGTTCTCGTTAAATGATATAAATATTTATAACATTTAAAATAATATACAACAGAACATCATGTCTTTATTCGATTAATCTCATTTCGTTATTTATCCCCGGATTTCTCACGTTTGAAGCTGAAGGGAGTGTCAGACTTCTGCTGACTAAAACTCACCTGTGTTCCTTCCGTTGTCCTTTGCATTCCAGAGCCACAATAAATGTTTCGAACAATCTTGCAAAACAAATAATATCCTTGCTTGACACATATAAAAACCGAGCAAGTGTACGTACACAAGCACCAAAGTTCCATACAAACGTACCATTGTAAATAGTTCGATTCCGGAATCGCAAAAATCATTAATTTTTGAAGTAACTATCTAACATATTTACAGTTTTCAGACTTTTTTCCGTTACTTGTGCTATGAGACCTTGCTGCTTACCTTTCAAGATTCTAAGTCAACGGAAAGAACCCTATATATGTTTTGATTCCCTTGGGAGCGATAAATTACGTTATAAACGTATATAAACGGCCTTATCTTAAAATTGCGTTGACTTAGAAGTCTTGAGTGTTTGATATTAATTTCAGTTTAATATTTCCATGTGTTCCTGTTAGTGTCATCTTTCTGACTAACCAACTTCTTGACAACTCGAAGTACCTGTAAAAAGTGAAGCCTCTGGCAGAACCCAGTATCAAGTAAAAAATTGATATTTTCATGTGTTCCTGTTAGTTTCATCTTTCTAACTGACTTCTTGAAAACTCAAAGTACCTGTAACAGGTAAAGCCGCTGGCAGAATTCAGTATCAAGTAAAAACTTAATATTTCCATGTGTTCCTGTTAGTTTCATCTTTCTGACTAACCGACTTCTTGAAAACTCGAAGTACCTGTAACAGGTGAAGCCGCTGTCAGATGCCAGTATCAAGTAAAAACTTGATATTTCCATGTGTTCCTGTTAGTGTCATCTTTCTGACTAACCGACTTCTTGACAACTCAAAGTACCTGTATATAAGTATGCTTAAAAATCACCAGTAGGTATTCAGATGCCTACACGATTTATAACACCAAAACTCACTGTCTTGTATGTTTTTATTTTTCTCTATAATCTTCCTCTGGTTGGCGGGCCGAGAAAAAATCCTTGTATTGATAAGGCTGCTCGGGTACGCATTATTTTTATTTTGTGAATATTTATAATAATGTTTTCTGTTTCTCAGGGAAGATAATAATCTATGTAGGTTATCTTTATCTAAAATATAGTCGATTATATCTATGATATTTATCTGCATAAATAAGCACACTTTCTTAGAACGATAGAGAAAGACGAAAGTAAGAAAATAGGTAGATTTATTTCGTGTAACACAGTGCACATGAACACAACTAGGCAAATACTTTTCACCAAAATGAGGCCATCTAGCGGTGGCGAAGGTAGAAAAAAATACGGATCGACTTGAGAACTACTTTGTTTTTTGGTCGGTTAACCAAACTCATTATCATCGACTGCTTAATAATAATATAATTTATTTCGACCAACATGGATCATACAACATCAATAATAATTTTCTTACACACACCACATATAAAAACAATGCACACACAACATATAAAAGCAATACACACATAAAATTTGGTACACACACATATATACACACACTTCACACTTACAAACTCCGATTGCTCAGTATATGCATCATACAGCAATGGTTCAAGTACCGGCAATCAAACCTCTGTGCCTTCAGGATGCCGTTGGTGCTGGCACGAACCCTGCTCACCAAGAATGTGCACCGCTTATGCATAGTCGTATAAAAGCAGTCAACTTGCGACTCTGCGAACATCCCCAATGCGCTACAGAATCGCGGCAGCCTCATCAGTACCCTGAACGCATTAGTTTACGCTTAGTGGTGGAAGAAAAAAATTTTAACTTAGAGTTTCGTCTTCAATATCTTATTTCACTTCGAAGTTTCGGTTGATATCGTGGACTCTCTCTTAGTTGTTTTCCGTATACAATTATGCAGCAAATCCAGCATAGGTGAAGGCATAAATGTATATGCGGATACGGAGGCGCGACTTTTTGGGTAAAATTCGCACTAATGCAGGCGCACTTATTTAGTTTCGTTACAACCCTACTTCCAACATACCGACAATCAACAGAATCCATTCTTCCGCGAATGAAATCAGTGTTTGTGCTACGAAGAGAATTGTAGGAAACCACTAGAAACTTGTACGTCGCTACGGCAGCATTTATTGGAGCAGATAATTATTAGATTTGATTATAAAGTACTAAACTAATTTGCTAAATTGTTTCGTCATTTATTTTATTGCCAGAACAGCTCTCGTTTCATGGATTACCTACTCAGTTTGGTTTTATTTAGACCCCTAATTTTGCGTCACCGGCTCCAACTGTGGGTGGTGCACGTAATTCTGATGTTGCTTGGGCAAGGCCCAAGGGTCTACGTGCAGTAAGGGACTGCTGAAACGATATCGAAAAGATGACTTGAAAAAAATACATTTATCTTGTTAACCTACTATTTCAATCAATCAATCAAAAACTTTTATTTTAAACTAACTTCTGCCAGCGGCTTCGCCTGCTTGAAAGTAAACTTCTCCATATAAACGTTGACTTCCGTTCCAAGCCCTTAAGGGGTGAATTTTGAGAAATCCTTTCTTAGTGCTCGCTTACGTTATAAAAAAAAACCTTGTTCCAAAATTCACAGGTTTAGTCTCAGTAGTTTCTGCTGTGCGTTGATATGTCAGTCAGTCATTCAGTTCCTCTTTTTATATACGTAGATAAATCATTTACAGGCACTTTTGAATTGTCAAAATATCGGTCAGTCAAAAGAGTGAAATTGAATATCACGTTCCAAATAATATAAATCAACCTGCGTAACAAAATCATAACAATGATTGAGACTTTCAGAAAAGTTATCACACTTTTCTTTGAAACGTGTAAAGGCAAAGCCACTTTGCGATATTACACAACATATTTTTCTCTCACGAAAATCTTGGATATAAAAGCTGCGTTACGTGACGGTACAGAAAAAAATAAAGCATCCAGCACCCATTTTACTTATCCAACGCGTTTTTATTCTGCACGGGTGTAAATATGAGTTTTATAAAGTCCGGCCACTCGGTAACCCGGCCTCTGTGACTGTTTGAGTACCTATATGTGTGTTGTACGCTTCATTTTCATTCTTTTTCATTAAGCCTCAACAGTGAGTGTCCTGAATAAAATGCACGTTACACACGTTTATAATTTAAGCGATAAAGTTTTTGGTTTATGTACCTATTTAATTTCAGTTGATACGTGCAAGTAACACACTTGCACGTTCTTCTCCATAGAGATCTATGCTTTGGAACGTGCAATTTAGCTTCACTTGTTGTTTATGGCTGACCGACATTTTGACAATTCAAAAGTGCCTGTAATTGGTCTATTTGAAATAAACGTTTCTGATTTCTGTTTTGTCCATACTAATAGTAAAAAGAAAAAGCATTTGCCTTTTTCTTACTAATGAATAAACTTATTAACTACCAGAGAGATAAATTATCTCATCAGTATAATGCTACTTCATTATATTTCTTTTTATTTTCAAGCAGGTGAAGTCGCTTGCAGAAGCTAATTTAAAATATTTGGATGAAACCAAAAGTGAAAGTTCAAAATTTTAATTTTATTCTTTTGAAATGGAGCGAGTGATAATTATATACCAATATTAATTGCTCATTTGACAAAATCCGACCTGTCATCTCCAAAAACTTTTAATAAGAAATTAATTTAGTATTCTTTACTGCCAATATTAAAAACTGAGCTGAGACATATTTTTAGTACTCTATATATGCACAGAAGAAACTTAAATATTAACTAAACCAATTATTTAACTATGTACAAATAATACAAAAACACAAAATACACTCAGGCGTCAAAGTACTCCTTCACACCGCTGTCATCCAGAAATGTGGCAATAAGACTGGCAGCATTGCCACGTTGAATTTCAATGTTAACTATTTGGGCGAAGAACGAGCCATCCTTTTGAGCACGCAAAGTGCCGACAATAGTTAAGTATTAAATAAGAAGAAGTAAATATGTACTTAATTAATAACGAAATAACTTCGATGTAAAAGTAAATTTTCACACCAAAAATAATGAAAAAACTTTCAAAGACTTTGCAGGTTGCGTGAGTATTCGCACAATACTTGTTACAAACAAAAGAGTTTCAACGGGGCTAAGAAACTTAAATTGAAGTTTATCCTTATTAAGGAGTCGGCTCACTATACCGTACCATATCATGATCATCCCATCACCGTGCTAAGAATGTGTCAGGGTAAAAAAAAAATTTCTAAGTATTGAAATGTATGGAGAAGTAGTGCTCCACTAGTAAAGACACACTTACAGGCAGACCTTTGTGTAATTTATTACGGTGCCCCTGTTCAAAATATGAGCCACATGTTGGAATGCCCCAAGTGTCTGTATTCCTGCACTTTGGAGGATTTTATGAGTGCTACCGATGCTGCTATTAATGTAGCCACCTATTAGGCCCAGTTTGACGAGTTTACCATCGAATCGAAAAGAAGAATTTATTACATCACTACCGAATTCAAAACGGTAGAAAAAAATATCGTGAGAAAACCGGCGCGCGAAGCAAAAAACCGAAAATATATATCATCCACCAAATAATAGATCCAGCGATATGCTGTAATGGGCAGGAACCTTAATCCGTACTTACTTGAAACTTCAAATTGGTTTTCAATGCTCAGTGAAATAGGATTTTTGTAAGTGATATACGAGAAGTACAATGCGATAAGGAAAATGGTAAAAGAACAGTTTTGAGTACGAATGTGGATAAAACAGTAAAAAAATAAAAAAAACAATAAGACGAAAGGTTAAATAAACGATGGATACAAATGATGAACCCTATTAAAAAAGACTTTAGTATAAATTATAATTGGCAGGTCTTAATTCAAAAATTTCTCTGGAAAATTTAAAACAATACGTTAATCAGTATTTAAACTAGGCATATTGGATATTGAATTTTATAAATAAAAGGAGTGAATACTGAAATGTTGAATACATTTCTAGATGTCTCGCCTTCTAGATATAGATGAAAGAATAACATGCCTATAAACGTACGAAGATTATTAAAATGTCTTCGGGACATCTATCTTTGTCATTATTTATGATCTATGATTTATATTATGTGAAAAAAAAAACTGGGCAAGTACGAGTCGGACTCGTGCACTAAGGGTTCCGTATAAATTTACATATGTAAACAGTTTAATTCCCGAATGGATTTCCGAATCGCAAAAAAGAGTATTTTTTGTGAAGTAACTACAATTTACGGTTTTCAGATTTTTTAATATACTTGTGCTATGAAGCTCTGTTTCATGCCAAATTTCAGGATTCTAGGTCAATGGAAAGTACCCTATGAATTTTGATTCCCTTGACAGCGTCGAAATACTCGTTTTTTGCGACATAAATGGCCGTATCTTTTTTCGTTAACTCAGAAGTTTGATCTTTTCACAGCTTCAAGGGATCGCAGACTTGAGTATATGGATATAATTTTAACTCAATACCTCGACGCGTTCCCGAGATATAGGGTCTTGACAGACAGACAGAGGGACAACAAAGTGATCCTTTTTTTTTTCTTTAAAGTTACGGAACCCTAAAAACATACATAAAAAAGTCAATCAATAGAAAACATTGCAGGCAGATTGTCAAACTCGTTCTAACTACGATTAAGTTATTAAAAAACAGTCAAATAAATCAGTCTGGCTGAAAGAAAGAAAAAAATATGTTTTTTCGATCCAGACTTAAGTTTGGAAATTCGTCAATAGATTCTGTTAATTAGTTTTTCAAAAACCTCTTTTAAAGTCTACGCAAACGTCAAAACAAAACTAGCAGGTGTTATTTTCCACGACTTTCGTTAGAGTTTTCATTCATATTTCTATTAAGTCGAAGTACGAGTAAGTTCCGCGTATTGACGGGTCGACGGCTAGCCTGTCGGCTACGGTCGGCATAGTAACCTATTTAGATGGAAATGTGTGAGAATGAGCGAATAATATTCAGGCACTTTCGACATCACAATGTGATGGTTTAAAATGGTTTCAATATTTCATATCATGGTATATTGAAACTGTTTTAAATAGGTAAGTATTTATTTTTTGGTGGTAGTGGCGAGAGTTTTTGTGACATCCAGATTATTTTTTACTGACTAAAAGTCACTATGTTCTTTCAGTTGCCTTTACAGTCCAAGGCTACAGTTACTCTCTTGAATAATCCCACAGCACAGGGATAGGTTAAATCAAGGGGCCTTACTTTAAAAAAAAATATTAATAGTAATAATAACTTTATTTCGGATCAATCAATCAAGTACAGTGTTATATTCTATTTGTGAGTCACGAACTAAAAAAACTTCAAACAGAAGTTAAAAAGGTTGTTTTAGGGTACACTTTGTAATAAAAGTATATACGTATATTGTGCTTGCTTTATTACAGATAAGATTGATGCTAAATTTATTATAATCAACTGTTATATTTAAATGAATTAATTTAAACTATGCATCTTCTAAATTTAGGAGGCTTTTAATTAAATAAATTATTTAGTTTTTATTTCCATGTTAAAAACCTAAAAGAAGCATTGGTTGTTAGTACCTGGAACGTTTTAAATTATATTTAATTAATAATAATATAAGTTATTTCTATTTGTATGAATGTTAAATAATTATCTAACAAGATAATTATTACAAGGCAACAGCCTTGTATTGTGTACAATACATATGTTTTCTAAGGAGGAAACTTGTTGTAATCTGTAACCATACAAATATTAGTTTGGGAGGGAATGAAACGCGCGACATACAGCGACGCATTCCATCGCTCAACCACTGCGCCAACCACTTTGAATTTATTGTTTGATATTATCTGTGGAGTGTATAGATTACTTTTAGGAAAGCGTGCCTTTCGGGCACACTCGGCGCAATTATATTGCTTCTTGCCGTATTATTCTTTTACTTCGTTTTTGTTACCGTTGTGCTGTGTCTGTGTTGAGTAAATCTATCTTATTCTTTAATCTATTCATGACACGTCGGCATATAAACGCTACCCATTATCTGAGACATTGGCCCAACCGAACAAATTATATTAGTACCTAGTTTTAAGATTAGGTACTTACTCAAAGTTTCGCAAACTTTACAGTTTTTCTTTAGACATCGCGTAAATGGTATGATAATAAAGGCAACACGTACTCTTAAATTTTAATTTGACTGTCATGACATATAGATTATTGCAAGATCGATCCAAGACTTTAATAAAATGAGTTCGTTCACGCTTCTTTTTAAACGTAACCTTCACACGACACTATAAAAAGATCCATTTTTTAATAATTCACAGATAAGTATCTAAATTTATTATTTTTTGCGAATTAGAAAGTCAAAATTCCATCAGTAAAGAATCCGTCAAATTGCTATCTTAGTAAAGTATTAATTACAAAAACAGTGTTTTCATTTTAATTAGTCAAGGTCAAAATTTTAGGTAGAATCGTGTGTAGGCTGCAGGAACGTTAGAAGGTCGCGGGAGCTTTGCAACAGTTACTGTATCTTTGTTTTAATATACATTTTTTTTTCTAACACTTTGTTAATATTTTTTAAATTATTTAGACTTCAACTACCTTAAATTCGTTAGTATCTCGTTTATTGATAGTTGTAATCTTATTCATATATTCTTGATTATTTTCATTATGCTTTTGGGTACCTACAATATTGACTGGTACACTGCTACACTGTTCTTACATAATATCTATTAATACTGTAATAAAGAAATATTGTAACATCAACCACAGATAACCATGAGTTTCTTGCCGATTCTTTTCCATCGAAAACGACCAGTTTGGAACCGTGCACTAGCTTCTGACGTTTTATAAGTGCTCATGGGCACTTGAAACTTGAATTATTGAATTTTGTTGTACTGAAACGCAAACGGCAACTGAAGGATAGGTTTTAGTCAGTAAAAGTTAGTAGTAGAATCGTAGTTTCTAGATTTGTTTTTAACCGCCTACGTCGGATAACACACACATTTATTCCGCCAGGATCCACGACCAAATAATCCATCTCGTCAACTCTTCTGTGGCCAATGGAGGTTGAAGAACTAAACGAGATGGAGAACTCAGTCACAAATACACGACCCTGGCGAATAGGACACAAAAACACTTGTCGAACAAGCGGCTATAGGGTTAAATCACACTCATATTGTAAACATAAAGCTAAAATTTGGTGAGTGTGTGTTTTTTATTTCTTTACGCACGAGCGGCTGAACGGATTTCGATGAAACTTGGTACACTAGTTGAGCATGTACTGGAATAGCACATAGGATACTTTTTATCCCGGGAGTATATTCCCTTGGGAATATTGTTTACTTTAATGTGAGTTAAGTCGCTGCCACCTAGTTTGTTTTATAAAATCTTAATCCGTGCTGTATTTCAATATTCATTTCAAGTGAGGAAAAAATTATAATCGCCACCTCTGTATTAGAATTTTTTGTCATAGGAACTCAATGAATGGCAGTATCTCGTCGCTGCTTAAGCGACGGGTCATACGGTAGAGGTGTGCCCCGCTTGGGCAGAGCACCGCCGTGTCCTCGTAGGGGCGATCGGCGGCAGCCATCTCTTGCGCCGGGCCTAGGTACAGGCCATGGTCTAAAGTGAGGAGGAGTGGTTGGCGGTCGCCTTCTTTTGCGAAGCGTTAATGCTAGCAAAGGACGCGGCTGCACGCGCGACGTAACGGCCCTCACGCTCCAGCCGCTGGTATTCCGATCCCAATTTCCAGCCACCGTAGGCGCGGGCTTGCGGACGGCGAGCAATGGGTAGCTCGCAGTCCGACCGTTCGGTAACCGTCCGGACCAAGCCTAAGTTGTCGACAGCGCGTAGTGTTTCCGCACGCTTCAAGGAGACGTCAGCAAACCGTAGAGGCCCAGCAGGGTCGAAGCCTACTGCGGCTATGAGATCGCTTCTGAAAGGAAAACCCAGCCCTGGAATGAAAGGCAACGAAGGAACTATGAGGGGGTTTTAGTAAGTAAAGTTTGACACGCCCTCGCACTCCGCCTAAGGGCGAATTAGTTCAGACTTGTTCAATGACCTCATATTCCTATCGGCAGTTGTGACCCGAGACTAGAAACTTATAGTTCCACAACCAATACATTTACCAAGCGCTGCATAGTGGCATGAGTGAATAACTTCGAAGTTGTGGTCCTCACTGAAATTAATGTTTGCAAGATTTAATAGCATTCACTCAATGTGACCAAGGTCTTGCTTCAACGGTTTTCTGATAATGAGATTTGGTACATTAAGTATACTCAAGAATAACAAGTTAAGCTTCTAAAAGCTCCGTTGACACCGAATCTAAGACATTAATGTTTAGTAATAAGGTTATCAATGCCTTTTGAACGATTTTTTCTAGTAGACCATTTTTTTTTAAATTGCTTTTTCGTGAAGCAGTACTCAGAATTACGTTTTGTAATAATGCCGCCTTTAGTCAATCATCATACTGCTCAAACAGTTTTTAAAATACAACACTTTTTGGGGGTATATGTGGTACAATACTTTTAGTTTTTTTAAAAGCCTCTTGCATAGCATAGCAAAGCATAATCAGGCTTCCAATGTTCCCACTGTTGGGACTCAGACGTCCTCTCTAATAGAGGGAATGGGCCGTAATCCACCACGCGGGCCCAGTGCGGTCAAAGCTACTAGAACATGCCGGTTTCCTCACGATGTTTTCCTTCACCGTTTTGAGAGCAGAGGCGATGAAATAAATTGCACAAAGTAATGCGCCTGGCTGGCTTTAAACCCGCAACCTACAATTTGTAAGTCAAGGCCGTTACCACTCGGCCACCACTGCTCTTAAAGCCTCTTGAATAGGTGCTAAAGTTTAAGTAGATTTTTGCGAAGTGTTTTTGTGACATGATCCCTTTTTCAAGTGGGAAATCATCAAATGACTTCTTCCGCGCTGAGTGTAGCAAGAGGGAGTTACTCACAAATAGACCTGTACTAATACAAGCCAACTGAGGTCTTTCAGTTACCCTTTATGAGGCTCTTGGTAACTCTTTCGAACAATCCTGCAGGCATCGGCCCTAACGGGTCCCGTCAATCTTGCTAATATCTCTTACAAACTTACTGACTTTATCTCAACCTGAGCTTGGTTCTCAACGGACGGCGAGCTACGCTTTGCTTGCCGTACACAAGCCCGCGCCTACATTGGCTGGGTATCCCCTTGCGAGTCCCGACAACCGGAGTAACTCTCAGCGCGTGGGGCGTACGACGTGATCCCAGAAAGGTATCTCAAAGACGTCATAGTACTCGTCGTAAATCAGTACTTAGGAAACACGTAGGTACCTTTAGGGAATGTAAACGCAGTAAATCCTCATGTTCGATTTTCTCTGAAAGGGAAAACAAAGTAGACAAATGGATTACGCCATAGGTGTGGTCCACCTATTTGCTATTTATATGAAATCGAGCAATATTAACGCTCCGGACCAGCGCTCTCTCACGTACAAATTAATCCCCTGAAAGACCCATTTACGTTACTGTTATTGCCTGTATGAATTAAATTTCTAGATAGGGTGTTAGTCGTATTATTTTTATGGACGCTACGTTTTTACTATTATAGCAGTCAAACAATTTGGGAAATGCATGTTTTACCAAATTGTTTTCAAAACGTTTTGTTCTTGATGAACTTTGTTTTGCTACTTGATGATGTTAATTGTACATTGTACATGAGTATAGGTATCTGGAAATCCCAAGCTTAGTTTGGTTGTAACATTCAATCGCAAGTAATCAGTCAATGTCACTAATTCCACCGTCAAAGGCACATTGTGTATGAAATATGCGAATGGAATCTCGGGCTGAAACCATGAGAGATGATACAATACATAATGTAAAGTCATTGGAACAAAACATGTGTATTAAATACTTATATCTAACGTTGTTACTTAAGACTTAACCCATTATATAAATTACATTTGATAAGGAGGGTTACCCAGGTCCTAAAGTGTCACTTAATTTTCAGTAAAAAAGAAAATATGTTTGGAGAGCCTTTCATAACTTACTTTGAGTCAATTTTATTAGGTTAAGGGGTCCTTTAGCGCGTGGTCGGTACGTTGCGGTCTTCCTGCCAGGCTATTGGCTTCGCTGTGGAGGATATTTTATTTAATTATGAATACACTTAGGGAATAATATACCTACGTGTTTTAGCTGGAATTCGTTCGGGTTAGCCTACGTGTGATGAAGGTAGAAGAAGAGATGGTATATTAAGCTAATATTATAAAAGCCAAAGTTTGTGAGTGTGTGTTTGTGTATATTTGTGTGTTTGTTAATGACTCTGAAATTTCTGATACACAGGACATACTTATAGGAACCTTTTTTAGCACAAATAGGATACTTTTTATTCCGGGAGTAATGAAAAAAGAGGATAATTTTCTATTTTCATACTGGCGAAGCCGCTGGCAGAAGTTAGTGTTAAGTAAAACAAAATTAAAGACAAAAATTTATGACCAGGGCTTCAAGTCTGCTATTACAATAGAGTCAGAATGAAAATCTATGAACAGCCCCCCAACCAAGTTACAACCGTTTCGTTTCGATTCTCTTTTCGTTGATCGCCTCGAGCCAGCCACGCCTCCTATTCCATTGTTCTGACCACGTGACTGAGCGTTGAGATGATGTCAGAACAAAGGAATCGGAGGCGTGGCTGCGACCCTGCTGGACCCCTACGGTTTGCTAACATCTCCTTGAGGCGCGCGTGGAACGAACGAACGCGGTCCTGACTGTTACCGGATGATCGGACGGCGAGCTACTCATTGTTCGCCGTTCGCAAGCCCGCGCCTACGGTGGCCGGAAATCGGGTTCGGGGTCCCGGCGGCTGGGGCGTAAGGGCCGCGCCCTCGCGCGTGCACTTGCGCCCTCCTCCTTTGTTAACATTACTGCTTCGCCGAAGAATGCCCCCGCTCGCCACTTCTCCTCACTTCCGCTCCGCACTCCGCGCCCCATAAAGGGCCATGGACCGAACGATGCCTACGTAGAGCCTCCGGCAGGAGGCGTGTGGTGGGGACCACACGCCTCCTTCCTCAGGGTTGGGCAGGAGCCGCTTGAGGGAAGCCGCAGTTCGATCCAGTATGGGAGCCAGACTTCCGAAGTGCTCCTCGAAATTCCACCGGTCAAGGATGAGTCCCAGGTACTACATCGTCGGCCCGAAGGCGATGTAAACTCCTCCTACCGTTAATTGGGAATGCCGTGGTGGCGCCCTCTAACGACCGTGAAAACACATGGCCTCGGACTTGTGCAGCACCACCTCGAGTCCCAAATGCTAGATCCTATCAAACGATTATTGCAACCTCGAGTGTCGCTAGCTCGACTGCCGCCCGGTACGACTTTCCCTGCGCCAGGACCAGCATGTCGTTTGCGTAACAGACCACGCTGACTCCGTCAAGGAGGTCGCCGCGCAGCACATAGTCGTAACCGATGTTCCACAAGGGCGGTCCTAATACCGATGTATAGCGCCCCCGGCGAAAGCCGAACTGGCCATCCGTTAGATCCGGCCCCACCCGTGCTAGGTGCGCGTCGAGACGGTCTGCAATTACTCTTTCAAAGAGCTTTCCCACCTCATCGAGCAGCACAATGGGCCAATACGCGGACGGAGAGTCCGCAGGGCGCCCCGGCTTCGCAGTGAGGACCAGTTTCCCAGTCTTCCAGCGAAGTGGGAACTGCCCTTTGGGTATGTAACCCTGAAACCCATTTTTTTATATATAACTAAACTAAAGTATATGGATGGAATATTATTTTCCCACCCAATAAAAAAAAAGTAGGTACTTTCAAATTCGCATGTTAGGAAGGCCACAAGTCAGTTGCTCCGTGAAATGAAAAATTTGCTGTAACGTGTGAGAACTAGTTTTGATAATGTATAAAATCGTTTCGAGGAAAACGGATGTTGGCAGCAAGCCACGTAAAAGTACAGTCACAAGAAAAAGTAGATGACAAGTACGTATTTATAAGAAGAAAAAGTATTGATAACTGTTATGATTATGTACATACCTTAATTTTGAAACTAACATGTAATAAAATAAAATAAAATAAAAATATAGCTATTTCAAGGTAACTTCAATTTTTAACTCGGTGAAAGTGTAATGCTAATGCCTTCCAGGATTCGAAAGAGTTACCGCGGCTTGGACCACAAAAGGCAATTGAAAGAGTAGAGTAAAAATCTAACACTCCCTCTCGCCCCATCCAGAGCAGGAAATGTTATTAATTGAGAATTCTCCCCAAAATATATACAAAAAAGCCTAAAGTACGGTCACAAGCATAAAAAGATGACAAGTACGCATTCATAAGTAGTAAAAAGTATAGGTAGAATGTTATGGTTACGCACATACCCATACTTTTGAAATCAAAACATTACCTACATAATAATATAAAATAAAGAACAGAAAGTAATTTCATGATTTTTTTTATGAATTTGGCACAAGCATAAGATGCTGGTAACTGTACAGTGACGAAAAGTAAGATTAGTAACATTACAATTTCAGCTTGGAAAATCCGATATTACATTTATTACTCATCTATATACATAAAAGGGGAAACTGACTGACTGACATATCAACGCACAGCCGAAACTACTGAGAATAGGAGCGTGAAATTTTGCACAAGGTTTCCTTTTATGACGTAGGCGAGCATTAAGAAAGGATTTTCCAAAATTCACTACATAAGAGGATGGAGCGGGAGTCCAAAGTTTGTATGGAGAAACCAACATTCAAGCGAGTGAAGCCGCGGGCAGAAGCTAGTTCTGAAAAAACGTAGTCGCTATAAAGTTATATCATATGTTTAGAGCTGTATTTGAAGATACTTTCACTTACTACTTTTTACTTTGTTCACATCTACGTCTTCGGGAAATAAATCGGTATCGTAAACTCGTCGGAGCATTGTCATCATTAATACCTACAAATAAAAAAAGCCATTTTTAATGTACCTTAGTTTTGACATCAAATTATTTATGTAATAAAAACTATAATCTAAGAAATCAAGTATTACTAAAATGTATAAGGACAATTTTATCAATAACAGAAACTTACGCCATTACTGCAAAAACAATATTAAGTACTTATATTGAACGTAATATTACATTACGGACTTTTCTAACGTTACTTTTATTATAAAGATAATATCGAATTCGTTGTTTCGGTATTAATCTGGTAATTTTATTTAGACACAGCAACTTTAGGTAGATATAGTGACTTTGCTATTCGTCCGATACAACAAAAACGTTAGCGTTTACCAAAAACGAAAACTGTATAAAATTTATTTACACCTAGGACTAGGACTTGAACAATTTGCCTGCTGCGGTCGTCCTGTCCAATTATAATATAAATGTCTTCAAGGCTAGAGTGAAAGAGCTTTTAATAAACTAGTGCCCCTCACCATCAACGATTGCATCACAGCTTACCATCATCAGGTGGGATCGCAGTCAAGCACAACCAGTGCTTTCTAAATCAATCAATTATTAAAAAAAAACATAGTAATGTAGCGAAATAAAATACAATTCCGATTTTTCTATTGATACGTAACAACACTAACCAACAACCACACTAAATATATCTACTACAAAAGTGGTTTTTCATGATATCTTCATAAATATTACTACGCAAAAATCTATAGGTACCTACTACATTATAAACAGGAAAAATTGTTATTTTTGTTTGTAAAGAATTGGCTCAAAAACTTTTGCTGCTATTTTAATAACTCTTTCGCCAGTTGAATGCTACTTTATCATTAAGTGACATAGGTATATTTTCTACTTTCACTCGGGCAAAGACGCTGGCAGAAGCTAGTTACTTATAGGAATATATCCTGAGTCATAGGTGCAAAATTCAAAGTAATAATAAAAAGTCCATAATAGCACATTACCGACTTATTGCTAACGACACTAATCATGCTAGAACTACACTGCGCACACGTGCTACACACGCCGATCAGGGCGCGTCGGTCTCCAAACATTTTATATGGTAACCAGACTTGTAGAGCTACATTTAATCCACGCCACGCGACGTCTTTCTACGTATAAATCAGGCGTGTTACACGTGTGCGTTGGTCTAATGTAACTTTACCCTATTTTTAAATATATCTACTATAAAATTGTTTTTCATGATATCTTCTTAAATATAACTACGAAAAAATCTATAGGCAGGAAAAACTTTTCCTCGTAAAAGTACCACTGGTTAACCAGTTGAATGCTACTTTATCATTGAATGATATAGGTATATTTTCTACTTTCACTCGGTCATAGGTGCCGAATTCAAAGTAATAATAAAAAGTTCATAATAGCACATTACCGACCTATTGCTTTGGGGCATCGATATTTGAAAATACTTTTAGAATCATCGACATCTCAAATTATTAATTGTGAGTATTCGTTTTTAGAGCAGTTGTGGCCAAATGGTAACGGCCCTGACTTACTAGTCGTAGGTCGCGGGTTCAAACCCAGCTAGGTGCATTACTTTGTGTAATTTATATCATCACCACTGCTCTCTAAACGGTGAAGAAAAACATCATGAGTAAACCGGCATGCCCTAGAACCAAAAATTCAAAGTCATGTGACATCCACCAACTCGCACTGGGCCCGTGTGGTGGATTACGACCTAGAGAGGAAGCCTGAGTCCCAACAGTGGGAACATTATAAGGCTGATTATGCTATTATTATATTACATGCGTTTTTAAAATGTGACTATGGGGAATTTGTAAAAACCTGCCAAGTAGTAATAAAGGTAGCACAAATTAACTAGTATAAGCCTTATAAGTACATTTGACATACTGTCTGTTTGGATTAACCAGGGATCACATGATTTAAAGTTAGGTACACAGTTTATTTTCTGTCCCTAAATTATTTTTCCAATTAATTACTTCGTAGCGATCAGAATAGTTTTCTAACAGGTAAGCTGGAGAACTCAAGCTATGTGTGGGCCTTTTTTGGCTGGGAAATCATCAAATAACTTCTCTCTGGGTGGAGCGAGAGGGAGTGTCAGACTTTTACTGACTAAAACTCAACTGTGTCCCTTCAGTTGCTGTTTGTTTTCTAGAGACACGGTAACTTGGAACATTCTTGCAGCCCCTGCTTCAGCCCTGCTGGGTCATATCCATTTTGCTAACGTCTCCTTTGACGCTCGTGGAATACAACGCACCGCAAACTCGGGCTTGGTCTTTACCTCACGGTGAGCTGGTCATTGCTCAACATCCACAAACTCGCGCTTGCAGCGGCCGGGAATCGCCCTACGATTCCCAACGCCCGAGGAGTGCCCTGCAGCTGGGGCGTGAGGATATCCTCTCCCTCACGGTTTCGGCCACCTCCTGTGCTCGCATTACCGTTTTGCAGAAGGAGGTGACTGTTTCCTATTCCCTCTCGCCCTGAACCAGTGTCAAATGTGAGAGGGTGCCGCCACCAACTAAGTGATAGCCTATGATGGATCTCCGATATGGTGGGCATAAATTGCTGTAAAAATAACAGTGCCCGAATAAATAATAGTATTATTAGAGCACCTGGATCAACGGCCTATTTAGGTGCCTACTTACAGCTGTAATTACTAAACGAAATGTGTAATTTGTGTAGGCGCCTGCTTCGATGGTTAGGTACATTTGGGGGTATACGGAACAGAGAGTAAAGTCCCGCCAACCTCCTTTGAAAAGGGAGGATCCTCCGACCAGACGGGTGTTATGTCTGGTGGGCTGCAACTGCCCGATAGATGATTTCGGGCTGTTCTATATGTTCTAATCGCGCGGAGAACTTTGATTGCGCGATTCAGGATTTTCTTATGTGACGCGATAGATGTCGCTACATCACTCCCCTCCGGAGATCGGAGATCGATGGTTCTTGATGCTTCTTTTGATGCGTGCCAGGCCAGTGGTAGGTTGGTTCCAGTGAGTCGGAACCGAATGCCGCATAGTTCTCGGTGAGTCGGAACTGTCTGCGGTGATGCCCCAGTGAGTCGGGGTGGTGCTGTCCCAGTGAGTCGGGATGACGCCCCAGTGAGTCGGGGTGATGATGTCCCAGTGAGTCGGGATGATGCTGCAGGCTCCAGTGAGTCGGAGCGGTGCTGTGCGACGTAGTGGCTTGACTGCTTGCGTCGACCAGGAGAGGTTCTTCGTTGCTCTTCATGTGACTGGCCGAAGGTGCAGTGTGGTTCGCCAAGGTCGCTGATGAGGCTGAGGGTGATGACCAGGTATGACCATGTAGGCATGCTGGTGGTCAGGATACCCTTTATAGCCGTGGATGCTGGCTGTATGGCTCGCTGCTCGAAAGCTTGAGGAAGTGATGATGACGTCACGAGGTAGTAGCTGCACGAAGGCTGCGCTGACGTTCTTTGAAGGTAGGTGGGACAGAGAGTATAGTCCCGCAAACCTCCGTTGAAAAGGGAGGATCCTCCGGCCAGACGGGTGTTATGTCTGGCGGGCTACAACTGCCCGATAGATGATTTCGGGCTGTTCTATATGTTCTAATCGCGCGGAGAACTTTGATTGCGCGATTCAGGATTTTCTTATGTGACGCGATAGATGTCGCTACATACACAAAAAATCAACTCAGTAACAACCCTTGAAATAGCTACAGACAACTGTTTGCCTAAAGGTAATTATTTCGTTCAATTACATTGTTATACTTACCCATAGCTACTCGTTGCTAAACGTCCCGACTCAATTCGATCAACATAGAACCATTACCAGACTAATAAAAAACATAAAATGTAATTACACTGCCTTCATGTCATGTTGTGTCATCAAGGTAATAAACTCGTCAGTAGAGTGTTCCCAGACACAATATATCACTCTTTTAGTAAAGCGACCCCGAAAATAAAGAAATATTTCATCAGATCATTTTTTATTAACACTACACAATGGTTTTTCTTTTGTTTTCTTAAATAGAGAAACAAATGAAAAACGTTATTTATGAATATTATAAAACTAATTCGTTTTTCGAATATTTTTGAGCGTTGTTTTATTTTGGAGTTTCAGAATATTTGAAAAAATATCTTCACACAGGTTTATGTAGATGTAATATATATATATATATTTAAAATACCGTTGCTGAAAAGCTTTAGGAAAATGCTGGAACAAATTATTTTGTTTCTAGCTTAAGAGCATCCAACCTGACATAAATTTTCATTGTTTTTCATACAACCGCTCTTACGCGTTTATTTATTTAAACTTCATGTACAGTGGTGGTACATAGGCAGACTTAATGCCACAAGGCATTCTCTACCAGTCAATCATTGGGTTAAAAAAAAACAACACTGTGGTAGGTGTGCACAATAAATAAATTACAGATATTTGAAATAGAATTTAGTATCGTTAAATTAAGTGGCTTATAATAATAAAATACGTATATATGCTAATATAATAAACTTATAAATACTATGATAAATATGAAACCATCGTAATTAAGAGAACTTAAAATATAAGAATTATGACGAAGACCGAACTAAGGTTGAGAGGACTACAAGTAGTAGTTCCGAATTTTACGCTTATGACGTTATTACATATTTTTCATTAAATTGGATACACAGATATCTTGTGGAAATGGTCTAGGCTTCTATTGAAATGAATTTATAAATTTCTTTAAATCTAATCTAGTAAAGACCTCTAAAAATCTACAATTTTGCATGAACCCTTCATAATGTACCCAAAAATTTAAAAAGTCGAAAAAGTATATAACAACTGAAACCTTGCAAATTTAATCAAGATTCTGAATAATGAAAAGTTTCTCCAAAACATTTACAGTTTTTAAAAACACGTATTTCCTGGAACAAGTTTTGTGAAATATTCGAGTACATGACGGTATTACTGAGTGCCAGCAGAGCTTTCTCTCTGTTTTCGCATTTCCTTTTTATTAAACATTCGATGGATTGCGTTGGATGAACTGGCAAGCTTTTAAACCATGCTCAGGTTGACGATAGACGAGTGGGGAAGGGAAGGTTTGTATTTTTACTAGCTAAAGTATTTTTGCGAAATGGTGTGTCAAACTTCATCAATTCAGCCGATAGACGTTCACTGTTGGACATAGGCCTCCCCAAGTGTTGCCACAATGAACGGTACTGTGCGTCTCGCATCCATCGGATTCCTGCAATCATTACCCAGTCATCGGTCTATCTTGTAGGAGGCCTTCCAACGCTGCGTCTTTCGGTACGCGGTCGCCACTCCAAAACCTTTCGGCCCCAACGGCCATCTGCGAGCAATGTATGTGAATAGGCTCTTAATAAACTAGTGCACCTCACCATCAACGATTGCATCACTGTTTACCATCAGGTGGGATCGCAGTCAAGCACTAGTTTATATCAAATCAAAAACAAAAATGAGTTCTGTCCATTGCCACTTAAGTTTGGCTATTCTTCGTGTTATGTCGGCAACTTTAGTTCTCCTGCGGATTATATCTTCATTTCTAATTTTACCACGCAGGGAATCTCCGAGCATAGCCCTTCCATTGCCCTTTGGGTGACTTTAACCTTTTTGATGTGGTCCATTGTGAGCGACCTCGTTTCTGAACCTCAGACAGACAGTCCAGTTGGGTAAGTCTAATTTCGAGAAAGAGATCAACTGTCAAATTCGACTCGGCTGGGCAGCGTTCGGGTGTTAAACTTGTACTGATTATAACCACACCTGTGTTCTTCTAGGACCACAGGCTTCCTTTTTACAAATTCCCTGTGGCCCTAACGATACCTTTCTGGGTCCTACGGTTTTGTTGAAATCTTTTTGAGGTGCGCGTGGAATATTACGGGCCGTTGCCGACTCGAACTCGACCCTTACTCGGGATCGCCCTGCTATGCCATCGGCATGGGCGTGAGGATGTCCACACATTTGACATTACTGCTCCACAGAAGGAGGCGACCGCATCTTGTTCCCTCACGCTCCGGTCTATCGCCTAAACAAGGGCCCGGTACAGGTACCACAATCAATGCCCTACGTAAGTGCCTCTTACATCGGATCACCAATTCCTCAAGAAAATAAATATGTTTACTTTCATTGCACCTTACTCCCTTACTCCCTTCTTAACTTTTTTCCACACTATTGGATACCTAATTTCTACTGTGTGTGTGCTTTCACAAGCTCATACATAAAAACCCTGACCCGGAACAAGTATATGTAGGCCATATACAAATATTTGTTCTAAGCAGGAATTGAACCCACGACACGCAGCGCTGCAACCATTCGTTCAACCACAGCACCAACCGTCTAAATAAAAAAATGAAAATAATAAACCATATTTTTCCCACTTATTACGTAGGTATCTAATAAAGAAAGAAGTGTAATTTATCTTCGGCGCGTTTTAATATAATTTGCGTTTATAACTATTATTATAACACTAACTTTTTCCGTAGATTCGCCCACATCATAGAAGACCTCAAATAGCTAGACATAAAGTAATTTACAAACACGTTCTATCTTTCTTGTGAATTTGATCGTAATCCAATCTGTGTCACGTAATAAAACTTTCATAATATAATTTTCGTAAAAATCGAAATCAGCTCTTAAATATTATGTTAAATAACATGAAATAGATACCCTGCAGCATTCTATTCATTAAGATAATTAACCTAATTAAGAGGTATTATGACACCAATACTATGAACTAATTAAAGTATCTATAACTATTTAATCCATCGATCGCGCGTTAATCATACTAATATTGTATAAGAGAAAGTTTATATGTATGTAAGTATGTATGTGTATGTTTGTTAATCTTTCATGCTCAAACCGCTAAACGAATTTCAGAAAATTATTTCAATAAAATAATTTCAATTTCAAAAAAAAAGGACACAAGTAGGTCATATCCTAATATAACACTTAAATTTTTCAATACCTGAAGTGCGAGTATGTTCTTTTGAGACAAGTTTTTAATTTCACACAGGCGAAACCGCTGGAAAAAGCTAGTTATTATCACGCCAAAGTTTATCAAGTAGCAATAGTATTATGATTATGATATTTTATAAACAAGATTAAAATGTTCTGATGTTTCAGAGTAATAATGATATTCATAATTACCATGTTTTTGTAAACAACTATACCAAAA
Source organism: Mythimna vitellina (assembly GCA_949316375.1). Lineage (NCBI taxonomy): Eukaryota > Metazoa > Arthropoda > Insecta > Lepidoptera > Noctuidae > Mythimna > Mythimna vitellina. The sequence goes on along the minus strand of OX438693.1, from coordinate 13,500,925 downwards.
TAATTAAGTTCGTACCAACTTATCAAGATAAGTCGTACTAAGAAATAAGATTTGAATGAAGCTGTTATTAATTTACCTACGTATTTGACTAAAATAAAAAGTAATATAATAAATTAGGTATAATGTAATATTCATACAACTATCACTCAACGCCGTCTAGTCTCAAACTAAGCAGAGCTTGTGTTATGAGTACTAGACAACTGATAAACATACTTAAATATTTCTAAATACATACATACATATTATAGATAAATTAAACCCAGACATCGACCAACGGAACAAATGATAATGCTCATCACACAAACATTTGTCCTAGGTGGGAATTGAACCCACGACCTACGGCATAGCAGTCAGGGCCACTAACCACTAGACCAACAGGCCAGTCGAAGGATAATAAATTATCCTTGCAACTGTTATGTTTCTAAATACAACAAAATGTTGAAAATTAAGTTTAAAAGGTGCAAAATAGTCATAGTCATATTGGTCATAATTTATTGGTAAGGGATTCTTACAAGTCATATACAGAATGTTAAATTATACCATTATCATAACATCATTATTATTTATTCATCATTATTTTTTTTGTTTAATTATTCATTATGTTTTATGTTATATGTTTTATTATTGTATAATAGGTATTGTATAATATAGTATAGAACCTGGATATAATTATCGTCCCATGAGAAATCGACCAATAAATAAATGTACGAGTACGAGAGAGGAAAATGCGACTTTCATTGTCAGTCTAAACAACACGTAAATCAGAGTTTAACAGTAATCTCTACGGTATTTAAATTTCATTTTACATAGCCTCTCATAAAGATAATACTTGTATAACCATACAAATATACATTATATAATATGTATAACCGCACCGATATGTACATGGTGTAACAAAGCTTCTGTTATCACAGTGTGTACAGCTCCTATGACCCGTGGATGTTGGCAACAGAAGGATTGCTCTCGACTCCGAGGACTACAGCCCCGACCTGTTCAGTTTGGCGCGAGATACCGCAGGGAACGTACGCGGTCTTGATTCATCCACACGCATCCCAGTATCGGAAACCTTTTTAAAGTTCTGTACAACTATTTAGTTTTAGATGATGTACTTTTGATTTGAATAAAAAAGTTGAACGGTTAAATTGCTTAGTTCTAAAAGTTTTAAAGTTGTCTTCTACGGAAACTAAAAGTTTGTTAATCAGAAATGATTGTCTTATTATTGAGTGCCTTGTTTATCGCAGGTAAGTTGTTTTTGGTTGTTTATGCATTTATATAAAATGTTAAGTATGTAAACATAAAGAATATCTTTTTCAAAAACGTTTTTGTACTTTAGGATATTTATACAACGAAGAGCATATTTACTACATGTTTGTGTGTAAGTATTTAAAGAAAAAAATCCCTCTTTTAGCTGCAGATTTAAATTAAAAATAATTTACAAGCTGTTAAGTACCAACTACATAAAAATATTGAGCTAATAATGATTTCAATCAAAATTAATGCGACACTTATATTGTATGTTAGTTCCTACATAATTATAACATAGGTGTTGTATTAACTGATATAGGTATTATATTATATTTGTACGGGTATTTAATAAACCCTTGTCAAACCAATCTTCACCTCTCCTTTCACGACGCCAATACGGCACTTACCGTCGTCTTTACAATACGCCAATTAACATTGCTTTGTAGTTCTATTACTTGAAGATGAATGCCATTCAACGTGGTAGTGCTGACAGATTACTGGGCACTAGCGGTACCCGTTCAAAACTATGTGTTTGTGGGAAAATGACTTTTCAATTTTTTTTTATATTTTCATTTTTTTTTATATTTTCATTTTTTTACTTTTTAATTATATTTTTACTTTTCAATCTTTTATGATTTTTACTATCTGTCAGCGGTTTCGCCCGAAAATTATCCCAAGGAAACATAATCTCTATTCCTATGTGCTATTCCAGGACATGATCTACCCGTCTACCAGTTTCATCGAAATTCGTTCAGCCGCCATACAGGTGCACACACAATCATAAACTTACATCTTTGTAATTTTAAAATATACGCTTTATATAGTGTGATAATGCGATGGAGGTCCATTTTTCAGATTTTCTTAGATTTCTAAAAGAAAAATTAGTTTATTGAATCCAGATTGACACCTTTTTTTATAAGCCTGCTGTGTTCCACTGCCAGGTCATCCAGATCCACTGCATTCTTCTATTCTCCCATTTTTCTCTGTTACTAGGTACATCTGGCCAATGATTTATGTATGAGTGCAAACAGTCACGCCACCTCCTTCTGGACCTATGGCGTGCCCGGTATTTTGTTAACCAGAATCCAGTCAGCAAATACATAATTTATTTTGAATATTTGCTCCAATGCTCGATCAATCTCAATCGCGATCCATGATCAAAATTGATGATCCTCCCACATCATCTTGATCGCGATCTTAACCTTAATTGTATATCTGGATCACGAAAGTTGATATTGATCGTGGAGCGTGACCACAAAACCGTGTATTCAATAGACACCATTAAATCATCAAAATCGGTTTTGCGTGACTTATCCCTGATTTCTGATTTAATCATTTGAAATTGAATATTTCTTAAACTTTAGGCTGAAAATCTGTCAAAATTTGACATTAAAGAACCCTACTTTAATAGTACGATACGTTTTTGAGAGCGTTAACTCCCCTTTAGGCGCTATTTGGTTCAAACCCGTTTACATCCATCAATGACATAAAGTCCAAACATGTGATTTACTAATTAAATTAGGAAGTATTCTTGTCTAACATAAAGGTAAAAAAATTATGTGGTGGATGTTTTGCTATTAGAATCAGCTATTATTTTAATGTTAAAAGGAAGTAAAATCAGCGCAAATGATCATTTTGTTTACACATAAAATCTTAATAAATTGACATTGTTTTTATTTTAATTTTCTTAATTACTAAACTAAATCAATGAATCTTTTTTTATATATATTTTGTTAAGGATCCCAGCTACAGGCTTGTATTTTTTTTTAAATTAATTCTATTAATACTTTAGACGTTCTCTAGCTTCGAAATTGCTCTGAAAGTAAAAATAAAAAACTATATTTACTTAAGTGAATATCGTTCACAAGGGTGCTATTAATTTAAATAATATCCTATCAAACTATTTAGACAAGAAAATTTCCTAATGTTATTAGTACATTGCTTGTTTTTACAATAAATGGTTTTTGGGCAAAATAGCGTGTAGAAAAACAAGGAAAGAGGAGATGAGGAGGAGGCAATTCGGAGTTCACGTTCTTAACTTAAAATACTTACACAATTCATAAACCCCTTATTATTCAAGTTATATTTAAACTTATTAAACAACAAAATTGTTACAATCATGTTAACGTATTAAAATATCAGCACAAACCATCGCGGGTTTAACAGCGGTATTTATTGAATGTCTAAAAATTAATTAACATCAAAACTATTACGGTAACGGTACCTCTTTAATTCGAGTTTATGTGCACATTGCTGAATGCAAATATTAATTAATTTATAACTAATTTAACTATTACTTAGTTCAGACAAATATATTTAAACCAATGAAATTTTCACCATAATTAAACTTTAATGATCAGTTTCTAAGCCTAATGAAATAATTGGTGTCTTTCGAATGCGTCTTCTGGCAATTTAACACCGCAATCTAGTAATTAATAATAGTCTTGTGTCTTGTGGAAAGTTTTACATAGTTTTACTTAATTATTCGAACTCTAATATCCGCTAGATTAATTAAAAGAATCGGATACTTTAGTCTGATACGGTCAGCATTATAACTTTTAGATAATTGCTAATCTTTAAGCTAAATAAGGTAAAGGTAAGGTAAGGTATATAAGATAAAATCACAGTTAAGTTAGCGGTGGTTCTGCACATTAGAAGCATTACATTACCAACCATATTATAGTCTCTACGAACCTAAGACCTATCAGCCTTATGATCCACACTTAGAACGTCAAATGGGGTGAATAGGAACAAAACTTTGCTTAGGTTATTCACATTGGTATATATTTATATTATTGATTTCTATCAAAGCATCCGTTTTTATTACAATCAATGAATAAATAGGAGTACTTAAATGCTAGGAAAAATTGTTAATTAACGCGAAGACCCCCTTCAAAATTTTGTTCCTATTCACCCCTGCGTTCCTATTCACCCCGTTTGACTGAATATAATTTTACACTTACTTAAGACTTAAGGTAACAGCCAGATAGTAGACGGAAAAGCAGGTCCAGGAGATGACTCACTGCCAGTTACGCAGACTCAGGAGACTGATTTAAGATGGCTAGAAGTGTCTGGTCACAGTGAGGGGTAATGAGATAAGAAAGTTAACTCAAATCTCATTTATTTGCAACTAGCTTTTGCCCGTGGCTTCACCCGCCACCCGTGGTTTTAATATAGCCTATGTCACTCAAGAATAAAGCAGCTTTGTATTGGTGAAAAAATTTTAGCAATCAGACCAGTACTTTCAGAGATTACCTTCTACAAACAAAAAAAAACGAACTTTACCTCTTTATAATATTAGTGTAGATATGTTACACCTTATATATCTATGAAATTTATGTACTGCAGACATGTAGACATAATTCTTGGTGTGCTACGTGCAACTATAACATAATTTTAAATGGACGGTGCGTCAGCCAACGAAGTTCTAAGTCATTGAACAAGATAGCATTGAACACTATCAATGGCTTCTACAAAATCACATCATCCCTTGTCCCATAAGCCACATGTAATACTTTACACCGTTGATTTGGAGGAAAATTTCAATTTTGCTCATGAATTCTGTACACTTGAAAACAAAAAGGTAGGTGAGGCAATCTCCATAAATTTACATTTGTCAGCCACCTTGAGATTTGCTCTCTATCGAGATTTGTTTGTTTTCATTGCCGACTTGCGAAGAAAAAACTTGACACTTCATTTTTGTTATTTTCATCAAGTTTCCGCGGTTTGAACGTTGTCGAGGTCAAGTAGAATTATATTTTCACTGTGTTTTCCACAAAGAAAAATGTTCTTCATCTGTCTTCTAGCACTTTAAAGTAATGGTACCAGAGGCTAACAACGCTTTTTAAAAGTTTGTCGCAAGTTTACCGACCTACTTCATTATACAGGCTGCATTAGTACCGATAGTTGGAAAGGTGACCTAATTTTATTTAGCTATTCACGAAGAATATTGGTTTTGTAACAATTTTATACAATACTTAATGGAAAACACGAATAATTTGTGATGACACCCTCATGAGTAAATACTTATCTATACTTATAATAAATCTGTAGAAGTGAAAATTCTGTATATTGAAAATATCAAAAATATAAATGGTAGGGGGTGTTACTAGACTGACACCAAACCCAAAAATGTGATTAAAAAAATTTTTTGTCCGTCTGTCTGTCTGTTTGTTCAGGCATCACGCAAAAACTACCGGTTCGATTACGATGAAACTTGGTATAATTATTCTTTAATATCCTGGGCACCACATTGGGTACTTTTTATTCTAAAAAAGTATATACAAGAAAAAACAAGCTTAATTTTGCGGTTCGATCCTTAGACCCAATTACTGTACCAACCGCAAATAATAAGTTTGTCGTAGGTTACGTCACCTGCAGTGGAGTTCACTAAGGGGCGCTGCACATGGCTAAGATACTATAATATTTTATCTGAAGATACAATATCGCTCGCCATACAATTCAATGGACTATCACACACGACGAAGATAATAATAATAATATCTATAATAAATAATATTTCATATTTTCGTATCTCAAAAAACCTAATAAAACCATTTTCGACTTCTACGCGGACGAAGTCGCGTGCAAAAGCTAGTACATAATAAACTAGAGAAATTTTAGCTAGTTGAGGAAAATGTAACCTCATGCTCAAACAAATAGTTTAGTCGAGTCTGACGATCACCACAGCCCGCAATTTGGACACTTTAGTAAACTGTATAAGTTTACAGCAAGTACGAAGTTGGTAGCCCCGGGCTTGGTACACTAACCTCTTGATTTCAATACAAAGTGAACAACATGACAAACAGATTTTGCCCTTCTTTGAAACCTGGTTCTAATACAAGGAAATGAACAAAGCAGAATTTTAATATTTATAACAAAAGGGAACCGATTTCTGTGCGTAAAATTACCTACATTTTGTGATGAAAAAAAGGGTATGCCTTTAAATAAAAAGCTTATATATTTGTTGACTACGAAAGAAGTAATGTGGTAAGGAACCTAAATTAAAAGACTTTTATTAATTTCGGGTATGTGTGAGCAGTCAAGTCTCACGTCTTTGATACTGCTCGTCTGGTTTTAATTAAAAAAATAAATTTCACACGCAAAAAGGGAGTGCTAAGATATTTGCTTAGATAAGCAGGTTTTGTTTCATTATGTAATAGTTTTTTTTTAGGTGGGAATTATCTAATAACATCTCCCGCCCTAGGGCGATGCGGAAGGACGTGTCAGACTTTTACTGACTAAAACCCATTCCTGTTCCTTCTTTACCTTCGATCCAGGGCCCCAGAGTTCACTTTCGCACAACCAATGGCCCCAGTAGGCTTCGTTCTGTTGGGCCCCTACGATTTCAGGCGCGTGTGGAACACTACGAACCGTCGACGATTTGGGCTCGGTCTGGACAGTTACTGGACGCTCGGACGACGAGCTATCCATTGCTCGCTGTCGGCAAGCCCGCGCCTTTTGAGGCTGGAAATCGGGATCCGAGTCCCAGCGGCTGGGGCGTGAGAGCCGTTGGCCTCGCGCATGCGGCCGCCTCCTCTGCTAGCATTACTGCTTCGCAGAAGGAGACAACCGTCAATCTTCGATTATATGTCTTAGTAAGGTTAAATTCCTCCGTATCTCTTTTTTTTGTTGGAAAATCATCAAATAACTCCTACCGCTCAGCGTGGAGGGAGAGGGAGTGTCAGATTTTTACTGATTAAATCCCATTTGTATAGTTCCCATTGTTAGGGCCACGGTTACTCTATCGAACAATCCGCAGCCTGCCAATCCTGGCAGGCAACCTAACTAGTGTGTACCAACGGTGCTCGAGAATCGCCCTGGGACTCGTGAAGCCCGGGACGTGAGGCTCGTATTCGCCTCACCGTCAAACTATTTCTGAATCATATTATTTTGTTTTTAGTTTAAGTAGAAAGTAGCTACCTTTATTTTTTTTTTTGTTTACATGATTGTCAAAGAATTTTAGACTTTTACTGACAAACTTATCTGTGTTCTTTCAGTTGCTCTTGCATTCCAGGGCTACTGTAACTCTTTCGACCAATCGCGCAATCAACTCCTTCGTATACTTGAAGGCACGTCAAGTTCGTCTTGGTTAACATTTGTAGCCGAACATGCGACATCAGTCTCGCAATCATGTTTCCTGGGTATTGAGTTTGTGGTCAGATACGCATGTCCTTCATGTAAAATACTGGTACTAAGATGTATCGAATTCGACTCGAAACCAACCCCTAAGTAGTAAGGAAAAGGGTAATCAGATGACAGATCGTAGTATGTTTTAGAACTTATTTATAAAACTAGCTGCTGCCAGCGGGTTCGTCCGCGTAATAATAAAAAATTGACACAAGGGTTATTCCAGGACACAGTCTATCCGTGAGCCAAATTTTATCCAAAACCGTTTAGGCGTTTGAGTGTGAAAAAATACCAAATATACATACTCACTTACAAACTTTCGCTTTTAAAATATTAGCGTGATGTGATAAGAAGGTAACAAGAAAGGAAATCGAAACTTTGAGATGTACAGATCTATCTATTTATCACAATCCTGTTAGTTTTATCGCCGGCTTGCAACAATAAAACTAATAAAGGCGTCGGTCATTAAGCTTGTAGGTACTTCGAGCAACTTTATGACTGCCTGTGGCCCCATACCGATTTTATTAACCATTTTCATACATTATCGATTAAGGTAATTAATTGGAGTGTTCAGATATGTTATCCACAGCTGTTGTTAAGACGCCAAAGTGCTTAATCACCTAATCGTTGTTGAAATCTTGGTGTAACCGGCTGAAAGTATTCTCGAAACTAAGGTTCTATATACACGCACCATAATCACATCACTTCGCAGCGACAAAAAGTGAGTGAGAGATATGTGAATAGTGTTAGATAGATAGATAGTTATTCTTTATTGTACACCAAAAATACAATTTTTATTAGGAAATTAACATTATTAGGGTATCACAATGGGCGGTCTTATCACTAAAAGCGATTTTTTACAGACAACCTTTGTGTTACTGCATCTCCTTGCAGTTGTGTTGTAGTAACTACAAATGTCGAAGTGGTGACGTTTGTTTACGTTGAAGTCAGTGTTTTGCGATGTGGCCGGCCACTAATTCGCGATGTCACTGGTGGTTGCATTATGGTTGCCTTGCCATATGGTAGCAGTGTAGTCGATATCACCGACACGGTGGCGTTCGACGACCAAATGTGGTTGGTGTGAATGAAACTACTTATGTTTAAAAAAATAGTGCACGACTACGTGTTTTTATTGTGGTTATGTTACGTCTGAATAGATGCTTAGAAAACGTCAAGTTTGCGTTAAAAAATTCATTTTGTAGAAGATTAACATGACAACAGGAAATTATACTCGTTTGAAGTTAGGCAGGGGTTTAAACAGCATCCGAAATGATAAGGTTAGGAAGGGCGTAGAAAAAGGAAGGTTACTTTTTATTATGACATCGTTTACAAGAGAGATTTAAAATTATACGATGTGAGGGTTGTTTGAAGAAAAACCCACTCCAAAAAAAAGTTATCTGTGAACTAAGTCTGAAATAAACGATATTATTCCATTTATTTTTAATACGTAGATAACATACAATTTAAAGAAAAAAACAGAAAGATTGGTTTCAAATAAACCATTTAAATCAAGCTCCTCCAAGAATCTCCTAACAATACGCGCCGTGTCCGGGAACACTGCTTTCTGGATCAAGCCCTTGATCCAACTGCCCAACTTAAGCCTCCTTATATGTTGGTCAAGGCTCTTTGCTATTAACTCATTGGCTGTCATAACTATCGGCACAATGACTGCTATGTATATCGAGCTTCCACATGTCGACAACCTCGTGAGTCAAGTCAGTAATACTAAGGTAGTTTGCTAGATATATAAAAATAAACGTTTATATTAATTAGTTTGCCGAAAATAAGGGTGAACAACATCTGCCCACGCGTACTGTCTTTATTTAGATACCACAATTACCTTGGGAGGTACTTTTTGGATCACTGAGGCTATCTTTACGCGGCCACCAGTGGAGCGAGTAATTGCAATAAGTGTGGGATGGGCTGGTCGTGAGCAACAATCGATTTTGACCTTATGTAACAACCCTAACTATCTAATTTTATTTTAGTATTTATAAATATATAATCTATGCTTATAATAAATCTGTAGAAGTGAAAATTCTGTACATTGAAAATATCAAAAAAATAAATGGCGGGGGGTGTTACTAGACCGACACCTAACCCAAAAATGTGATTAAAAAATGTTTTTGTCTGTCTGTCTGTCTGTTTGTTCAGGTATCACGCAAAAACTACCGGTTCGATTACGATGAAACTTGGTATAATTATTCTTTAATATCCTGGGCACCACACTGGGTACTTTTTATCCCGGAAAAGTATATACAATAAAAAACAAACTTAATTTTGCGGTTCGATCCCTGGACCCGATTACTGTACCAACCGCAAATAATAAGTTTGTCGTAGGTTACGTTACCCGCAGTGGAGTTCACTAAGGGGCGCTGCACACGGCTAAGATATATAATATTTTATCTTAAGATACAATATCGCTTGCCATACAGTTCAATGGACACGACGAAGATAATAAATAATATTTCATATTTTCGTATCTAAAAAAACCTAATAAAACCATTTTCGACTTCTACGCGGACGAAGTCGCGGGCAAAAGCTAGTATATATAATAATAGACAAACGTTGTTTTGTTCTTTTTAAGTTCAAAAAATATCCCACTAAAAAGTCCATAAAGCTTTATCTAAAAATCATATTCAGCAGACTGTTGCTAACATTTAGGAAAAAAAATAGCCAAATCGGTAAAGCCGTTTTCATGTAATGCGCTTACCATCGAACAGAATTTCAATTTGTTTATGTGTGTTTAGGTGCCTACTTGCTTCTACCGGCAGCTTCACTTGTATAGAATTGGTACTTTCCTTTTCCTTCATTACGAATTATTCATTCTTTTAACATTATACATTCAGTCAAAAAAGTATCGGGAATGGATGATTTGTTTATGGTTCCAAATTCAAATTTTTGTTTTTTTGTAGTTGTTAGATTGGCACAACTGTTTTCCATTTTGGCGCGGAGTTTGAGTTGCATCTGTTATTTATATTAAATACAGTGCTGGTTTTAGTAATATCATATATAGTGTGTATTGCAAATTTCATAATGGACAAAAATATTGAACAAAGAGTTTGTCTTAAATTTTGCATCGCCAATGGAATTTCGTGTTCGGAGTCACTGAAAATGTTACAGAAGGCTTACGGTGAATCGACTTTATCAAAAACTCGTGCTTATGAGTGGTTCAAAGCGTTCAAAAGCGGTCGAGATGTGATGGAAGATTTGCCTCACTCTGGTAGGCCGTCAACGTCTGCAACTGAAGTTAACATCGCAAAAGTGAAGAAAATAGTGACTGAAAATCCCCATTCAACTCTGAGAGAGATAGCCGCCGAACTTTCTGTATCTCACGAGTCGATCCGTACCATTTTAACTAATCATTTGGGTATGAAACATGTTGCTGCTCGGCTAGTCCCAAAAGATCTGAATTTTCTCCAAAAACTCAATCGCATGAAAGTCGCTGAGGACATGCAAGAACGAGTCAGTTCGGACCCAACATTCATGAAACGCATTGTTACTGGTGACGAGACGTGGGTTTACGAGTTTGACATGCAAACTAGTCAACAAGCTTCGGAGTGGCGCTTTCCAACTGAACCGAAACCGAAAAAACCACGCCAAAGTCGATCAAAAGTCAAAGTCATGTTGACTGTTTTCTTTGACTATCGCGGTGTTGTGCACTCTGAATTCTTACCGGAAGGTCTAACGGTAAATAAAGAATATTATTTGAGCGTTATGCGGCGTTTAAGAGAGCTAATTCGACGAAAAAGGCCAGATTTGTGGAAAGAAAATTCTTGGATTTTGCACCACGACAATGCGCCTTCGCACAAGGCTATCATTGTGAACGAATTTTTGACCAAACACTCAACAAATACCATCCAGCAACCACCATATTCACCAGATATGGCTCCTGCTGACTTTTTTCTTTTTCCTAAACTCAAATTACCACTTCGTGGCACCCGTTTTCAATCGATAGAAGACATAAAGGAGAATTCGCGGCGAGAACTGAACTCAATTCCGGAAGCAGCGTTTAAAAAATGTTTTGATGAATGGATTATTCTTTGGCGCAAGTGTATCGTTTCTAAAGGAGCATACTTTGAAGGTGATAAAATAAATTTGGATGAATAACAGACATTTTGTGTATTATTGATCTTTTCCCGGTACTTTCTTGACAGAGTAGTAAATATGAACGGTTAAACTTTTGTGGTTGAACTAATTTTGATAAAATTTGGTACGCAGTACGCAGCTTGAACACCAAGGAAAGACTTAGGCTACTTTTTATCTGGCTTCGATGTCGACTTCGCGTTCGCAATAGCCGACATCCACACGAATTATATTTGTAATATACAGTGTGGAAAAATAAGTCGGGCCCTGGAGGGAAACTACCTTAAATCCTTAAGTTTTTCAACTTTAGTTGGTTCGAGTCCCAGACGAGGCAAGCGAGTTTTAGAAAATCTTTGAATGTAGTTTTGTTTCTTTTTAAAAATAAAAGAATGTCTTCTTTATGTAAAATGAACCAACCAATGATGATGGATTTAAGATAGATAGGGCCAGACTTATTTTTCCACACTGTATATTTGTTTGATATACATGCTATGTTACTGTAAAATTTCAGACCAAACATGCAAATCGCTTTTATAATGTTATATAGTTAGTGTGATATAGATACAAAAGATTTAAAGTTAGTTAACATACAAACAAAAGTGTGTAAGCTTAATAATCCCAACAAACAAATAATTTATGTTAGGGTTAGATTTGGGTGCCGAATTAGATATACAGGCATTATTAAGTAAGGCCATGGTTTAATGTAATGGAGACCTTTGTACAAAAGCCGCTATACAAACGAATATAAACAACAATAAACCTTTCCTTTGTTATGTGGTATATCGATATTTCGATTATTTCCAAGCAATTACAATGTACGCATGACCGAGTGTATTCGGGTGTAAATCGTCGCGGTTTCCCAAAATACCAAGAACCCAACGGGTCCGCCGATACCCGCGATCAAAATTCAATACAATCATTAAATTATTGTTTGAAATAACTCAAATGAATAGCTAAAGAGAATTTATCGGAAAAATCGTAGGTATAATAAAGAGGAGAGTGATCAAGCGAGTACGTGAGAGGAAAATAAATGAGATACGGAGTGAAAATCCTCAGAATTGAACGTTTTCTAATGACGATTTGATTATGAGGAATATTGGAATTCGAAAGCTTCGTCGGTTATCAAGAAATGTTAACCGACTTATTGTCTACTATTATTTACTATTAAAAATGATATTTCTGGTAAGTGTACTAGATGAGGTCAACGTCGTTATATTTCTTTATTCTTCTCTTCATTGGCATCATAACTGCAAAGTGAACAAAATGTTGTCTTAAATAATAGATAAATACTGTATGTTAGAGTGATGACATACGACTGTAAAGCGCTCACAATAGGCATTATCAGAACGTTAAGCCTTCAGTCACCCAAAGGACAATGGAGCGATCTATGCTCGAAGTGTCTTGAGTGATCTGATCAGAATTGCAGATATCCGCAGAAGTATCAAGGTGACCGACATAGCACAAAGAATCGCCAAACTTAAGTGGCAGTGGGCAGCATACATTGCTCGCAGAACCGATGGTCCTTGTGGCCGAAACGTTCTGAGGTGGTAACCACGTACCGGAAGACGCAGCATTAGAAAACCTTCCACAAGGTGGACCGACGACCTGTTGAGGGTCACGGGAATACGATGGATGTGAGACGCACAGGATCGGTGAGATATTTGGAGGAGGCCTTTGTCTAGCAGTAGACATCTTTCAGCTGAAATGATGATGACATAAGTTTCATTTCATGGGTTAATTTACTAAGGAATCACCGCGGTCGGTTTTAGTCCGTAAAAGTCCGATGCTCCTTTTAGAAAAGTTATTTGTTAATTTTCCACCCAAAAATTATACGTTTCATAATGTAGAAATTTTTCAATACCAAGTATTGAATACCAAGTATTGAAAAATTCTAGTTCATTTCTCGGAAATATTCAGATGCATGCTTGTCACTGTAACGTCTTACCAGAAATGTCTTGCTGCAGTGTGCATGGACAGGTAATCTCTAGGAAATGTACCCACGTGTGCTAGATACATTGCTTTCCAATAAGGTTTCTTTTTATATCTACTTGAATGCATGGATATTACTTTTATCCTTGATTAGTTTTGTTTATTTTTTTTTTGCTTATCATCTGATTATTAACTACGATCTTATACTAAGAGCTTTTTACCCGGCACGGTTTTACATTGAACATTTGAAGTCCAAATTCTTTAAATTATATTTAATAAATTATTATTAAGTAAATTTATAAAGTGTACAGTTTATATTACATATTTTTTATGATTTATTTATATATTATCTTATTAGCTTTTAGCGATAAGACCGCCCATTGTGACACCCTATTAATGTTAATTTCCTAATGTAAATTGTAGTTTTGGTGTACAATAAAGAATATCTATCTATCTATCTTAATTAAACTTGTTACGCATATGAACACAAGACACCTTAAATCTGAAAAGTAAATTGAGAAATTTTTCGTAAGCAAGATTACAGAGGAAGCAGTTTTAACTTTGTATGAAATATAAAATATTGTGCCACGTAAATGCTCTTTTTAGATTTTATAGTAATCTGTGGCAATGTTGTCAAATAACGACGGCGACATTTATCACTTTAGCAATATCGTAAAATGTTCACCTATATTGCCCGGTTTACACCGGAGCGAAAAGAATTTGTGTCAAGCAATAAAAGTAGTATTTCGAGAAACTGCTCACTTGAAACAAGATAGTTTGGTCTGCCATAGACTGCAGATTTATCTTGTATTAAAATGATTTTAAGTGGTTGACATAAGTGGTACAGACATTCATATCTTATACATTTTACAATATTAGTTTTAGTTCCGCCTAAATCTTGAAATAAAGGTGTGTCCAGACGGTTGCAAACTAACGTCCCAACCAATGTCACATTGCTAGTTTAAATCTGTGTAGTCAGCAGTTATAATCCATGACCTTCAACGCCCAACGGCACTGCCGTGGCCGAGTACTGGGCAAAGCAAGGAATTTAACAATTTTTTGCCATCGATACGCTAAGAAGAAGAACGCCCTTGGTTGGGAGGCGCATTTTCCCAAACACCGAACGTGTTGGCTCGTAGTTTACATCCATTTAGCCGCAACACAAACTGAACACATAAACCAAGATCACCTTGGTTGGAACGCTAGTTTGCAATCATCTGGTCACCCCTTAAACTTGTATGCACCTTCCGCTCACAAATACAATGCATTGGCACAAGATACAGCAAGAATATAGCCCATCTGAATTTACACAAAGTAGTAAATACCTACTTCCAAAATTTAATTATCCTGGTGAATTTTGTGTTTTCGTCCAGCACACACCGCCGATGTATGACGAATAAATACATGGTGAATTATAAGAGTGATTTTGCAAATACTCGGCCAAAAGATTGTACTGTTTTTTTTTTTTGTGTATATGTTTATTGTAGCTGTTTATTGTCCCATAAATAAATAAAATGTATAGGCTTTGTACAATGAGATCAGTGCTCACACTTTATCACGTCACCATCACGTGAAATATCAGTCACTGCTTGTACGTGCATGACTGAGACGGGCTGATCGCAACGTGATGTGACTGACGTCTGGTGTCAATGTCCAACAAATTCTACTATTTTAGTGACTAATGTTTGTATCTAGCTTTATAAATAAGAAAAGCTACCCACAATCCCTTGAATCAGTAAAATAGATGCTCGATACTACTGTTTGCGACATCAAATTCTTAGAACGACAGGATATTGATTGCGTAATCTCAAGGATGTACCGACACAATCTCACATGACAATAGACAATCATTCAATCAGGTCTAGTACTCTTCGGGTTTTCGGCGTCACTATTTTAGTAATAAATAATGTAAGGTACCTATAGGTATGTAATATATGTGTTGATAAGATCAACAAGAAAGAATAAAGAAATATGTGAAGATATTAGATATAGTTTACCTATAGCTAAGTTTTTTTTAAAACCTGAATGCAGAATATAATCATCAACAAAAACTAACTAAAAAATGCAACGTAACTTTTTTTCGGGAAGTCACGGTCGAAACATTTTTAGATATCGACCGTTATTTAGCATTTTTAGTTTGTTTTTGAAGCCGGTTGTATTATTTTTGTAAAAAAGTTTTTTCAATATTAGGTGGTGACTTTTTACAGTTAAATTTAAATAGTAAGTTCCTATGGTAAGCAACCTACCTTTTTATGGTGGAAAATCATTATGTCAGACTTTTACTGACTAAAACACACCTATGGTCTTTCAGTAATGGGAATTGTAACTTATCCCAACACAAAAATAATCATCAAGATCGGTCGATTACTCAAAAAGATATTCGCGAATTAATAACCCAAATAAAATGGTATTTGAACATAATTAGTGAAAGAAATGAGGGTTTACCAGTGTAAACTTTGTACATCTGCAGTAGAACTACAGAGGGTACTGGCGATATTATGTTATAAAATGGTGTAAACAATAAACAAACAAATGCGATTGCAGCTATCCTTGAAAATTAGCTATAATTTATTGAAATGATCCATGGTCTATCTTCGAAAGCCTTTATTGGATCTTCACCAAATTTAAACGTCTACCTGGCAAAGTTTTTGAAAGAAAAAAATAATCGTTAAAACTGGTGTAAATTTGGCAGAGATACCAAAAAAAATCATTTAGACGAAATGAGAACCTCCTCGTTTTTTTGAAAGTCAATTTAAAAAAAAAAAACAAATAAATCTGCCTAGTTTTATCTTAGTTAAGTTGGTATCGGTTTTTAGTCAAACCTAAGGTTCAGCTGAGTTTTAGAACTTTAGATGAAGTGATTGCTCTCATCTTCACCACCAAGTAATCGGGTAACAAGATAAAGCTTGTCTAGACTGTTGTCTGATTTCCTGGTTTTTGATTATCCGTAACGATTGTTAAAGATCTATAAATGACACCAGAGACCTACCTAACCTACTAGTTAATGTTTTCCAAGGCACGAAGGAATCTCTGTATGTATAATGGTTACCTAATCACTGACAGAACTCGACAGGCGTATCAATATCACTGACGCACTAAAACGGGTCAAAGAGCGCTACAAATGGATAGTGGCCTTTATCAAACTACAGCAAACCAAAATCAAAACTAGTTTCGGAAATAACGTCCCACACCGCACAGGAACAATTTCAGAACTTTAAACAAGGGAGCTTAAAGAGGAAGCGGGCATGATTTCCATAAGTACGGTAAAGGTATTGTATAGAGCAAATAACTAGTAGTATATATGTACCTGCCTATGTATCTGCTGTTTTCACAAATAGGATTTTAACGCTGTATTGATAACAGCAACATGGAAAGTATCATATTGTTCTTAAGTGTTAAAATGACTTTATTATAATAATAATAATATATTTTTATTACAGACAACATAGTCCACACAACACAAAACAATAAAAAAAACACAATAAAAACAATACAGGATGTTAGTAACAATTTTTAGCTTATAAACTATGTTAGTACGAATAAACTACTAAAGATAGTGTGCTTTTAATAAGATGCCTCACTATGGGGCTCTCATCATGCCTTTCTGCAATCACTTTCAGGAGGCTGTTGCTACTGCCACACAATCTGGCGAGAAGAGACGCACTCTTTTTTCGCATGACAGCAGAGAAGCTGTCGACTCTGGCTTGGGCGAACATCTCTGAAGCACTGCAATAACGTGAATTTTAAAGTCCTTCTAAAGCGCGGAAATCTTTACCTATCACGTAGTCTCTTTTCCTATATGTACCTATTCCGTATAACTTTATCTAGTTATCGTTGACATTCTTCCGGTTTTGAACATGGCGCCGCGCCGGTGACAGAGAAATTGTGACACATTCGACTGTAATGGCTTTTGAACGTAGGTAATGTACAGAAATGAGGACTACATCGTGTGGAAAGTTTGAACTTAAAATTTGGATGAGCTATTTGCCAACACCAAAGAAAGGATGAAGGAACCCAAAGATATACGGATAAATATCAAAGAATTATTGAATAGACATGAACAAGGTATTTTTGGATACAAAGGTGTTGACAACTGAGACGGCTTAAAGAGATGTACGAAAGAAAAAACAAAAAAAAATCCGCCCAGACCCTAAATAAATTAGGGAAAAGATCACAAAATTAGTCTGATTTTAAAATACAACTTATAATGTAATGAAATGTTGCTTGCAGTTGTTTTATTTTTTTTTTGCAGGAAAATGTTTTTTATTTAATTTTCCACCATTGAAAAGTATTTATGATTGTCACATTCAAAAAAATAAATAACTTATTATTTTATTTATATAACTGCTGATCTAATAGAATAGTTGCAATTAATATATTTTCATAAATACTTTTTAATTAAAGAAAAGAAAGTCAACAAAAATCAACAAAAAAAAATATTTTCGAAAATAACCAGTTTATCAATAAATATATAAAAATAGATACTAATTGTGAGAACAATATCAAAATTGGAAGGAAAACAAACGAAATATAATAGGTAATTTTAAACTATGGCTGCCATACGGGTGTCATGGCCTTTGACATTAAAGACTTCTCTTTCATAATAGCAGCTTTGAAGCTTTATAACTTCGTTCCTGATGAAGATTTTTATTTTTTTATATTTGTTTACCAAAGCTAAAAAGTATTAAATTTAGTAAATAAAAAAAATGCATGTATATTCCCTACTGGCGCTTACGGTGTTTTTTTCGAAAAAGCTCGACGTATACATTTTAATACCATTAGGTATACAGACAAAGGAAAACTACCACAACGCTTATAGCATAGCATAGTCGGCCTTATAATGTTCCCACTGTTGGGACTCAGGCCTCCTCTCCAGGAAAGGGAATGGGCCGCAATCCACCACGCGGGCCCAGTGCGGGTTGGTGGATGTCACATGTCTTCGAATTTTTGGTTCTAGGACATGCCGGTTTCCTCACGATGTTTTCCTTCACCGTTTTGAGAGCAGTGGTGATGAAATAAATTACACAAAGTAATGCGCCTGGTTGGGTTTGAACCCGCGACCTACAACTCGTAAGTCGGGGCCGTTACCACTTGGCCACCACTGCTCTCACAACGCTTATTAGTGACTAAATAATATATACCCAACGTCATAAAGCGACAAATTGCTATATACTGCCTGAGATTGATTAGTTTGGTGTACGTTAAACCGAGAAATAATTAGCATATCGCATGTTAATTATAAAGATGATCAATGATAACTGGTGCATGCAATTTCCTCCTGATATTACTGTGAAACTATCAATGGCTCAGATATATATATGTGAATAAACCTTGCCACACAAATAAACCATGAATAGGACATATGAGATTTATTTTCAATCCTAGTATTCGTTCGCATGTTGTAATTTGGTGTTTTTAGGGTTCTGTACATCAAAAAGAAAAAAACAGAAAGAACCCTTATACGATCACTTTGTTGTCAGTCCGTCTGTCTGTCTGTCTGACTGTCAAGACCTTTTATCTCAAGAACCCGTAGAGGTATCAAGTTGAAATTAAAACCATATTCTCAAGTCTGCGGTTTCTTGAAGTTATCAAATTTCTGAGTTAATGAAAAAAAAAATATGGCCGTTTATGTCGCAAAAGACGTGTTTTTCGACACTCTCAAAGGAATCAAAATTCATAGCGTACTTCCCGTTGACCGAGAATCCTGAAATTTGACATGCAGCAAGGTCTCATAACACAAGTAGGTATAGGAAAAAATCTGAAAACATTAAATTTGTACATCACAAAAAAAATGCGATTCTGAAAAATCTTCGTAACTCAATTCGTAAATCGCACTGTTTTCATAGGTTAGTTTGTACGGAACCCTCAGTGCACGACTCGCACTTGTTTTGTTTTTTCACGTAAACGAAGCCGCGGGCAGTACCTGGTTTGGAAAATAATATTTCAATCAAACTTTTTATACCTGCCAAAAATACTGTGTTTTATTAATATTGAAGGTTTTGATTTTTACTTGCTTTGCGAGAATACATGTGATTGGTTTTTTTTCAGAAACAGAATACCCGAGTCAATAAAAATATAGAAGATGAAACCTCTAAACAATTTTTTTTGTAATACGAGTATGTTTACAACTGCAACACGATACTGCAATTTACAATTAAAAACCTAAAATTCCTCAACAAAAAATAGTATTCAACCTTCTGTAATATTATATATACATTTACCTGTGTATAAATGGCTAAAAGTGTTGCTATGTAATGCAATGACTGGACCAATTGGGATGGGTTTTTTTTACGGGTCTTCTGCAAAGAAAATTGGAAAAAATGAAAATAACGGAAAATCGCACAAAACACACTTTGTATTACATTCAAACTGTTCTTTGTTGTCAATATTAGGGATGCGGTCAACCCTTACTTAATAAATTGATTTAATTTGTCCGTAGATTTAACACTATTTCTTTTTAAGAGAAGATATTTTGTTTGTGACAACGACGTACTTATGTCAGGTCAGAAATTTAAAACCAAAGTGAGTAATAAAATAATAGTAATATTACGCCCATGCGAAATCTTTGGGCATTTGAATCTGTATATATTATATTTCATTCTTCGTTTGGTCTACTTTTAGACCTTTTATTATCATAGAAACCTTTTAACAATGATATGGCCAAACGAGAATTGACGTATCATCAAATGTTGACGTTTAAAACTGGCCAGATAGTTTTAGTTGGCCATGTCATGAAGTTACTAATTCTATGATCTTGCCAAGACATATATACAGAAATAGATAGAATTTTCCTTGGAATTACACGCGGGCAAAGACACCGAGAGAATCTAGTTAATATATAAGAGTAGAGTTGTGTAACTGTTTTAGTACAGTTAAGTTTATTCTATATATATAATGATGGCTTAGAGTGAAAACCTCGGGTATGCAATTTTCTGAAAAAAAAAAGCTCGTAACGCATAATCTTGTATCACGCAAAATTTTGATTTGATACTCGTCGCGCAATCTACGATGAATGCATACTTTGCACGAGCCAGTTTGGTGTAATAACTTCGCAATGGCGCGTCAAAAGTTGTGGAAAAAAAAAGAAAAACAAGAGAAACGAGCGTTTGAAATAAATCAATAGTTTTAAATATTTGAATAAAACACGTAGAAGCCCATTATAATTTACTTGATAATAAAGGTCTAGTTTGATTTTTGTGCCTCATGAAAAGTTACGTATTTCATAGTTAAGAGGTAATCACTATAAGCCATCGATAACAATATTTATTAGTATGGAATAGGGGGCGGAAGTAATATTATAATACCAATACAAGTACCATAGGTGTTCGCAATAATACGTCATCAGTAGAGCTGTATGTGTCACGTTGCTATTTTGCCACCTAACTTACACGCCGTGCCAAATTACATTTGCATACTGCATGTGACGTGCGCAGTTATATATTCACATTGGTTCTGAAGAATGGACCAATTAATTAACTAATTATCTAGGCACATTGAATTAAATTTGTGTAATTAGTGTGTATGCGTGCTCTGTAATTTGACAATTGCAATGCAATGTAACGATTCTACACTATGATTTACTTATCTGTTATGAACAATGAATTTGGAATTGTAATTTTAACATTGTTAAGAAAGTATTCTTCTCTTTTGTTACAAAATAAACAACATGTTTTTGAGCTTCATTTTTGGCGAAAAACTTTTGTAAATTTTTCCCTAAAAATTCTTTCGCATTTTTCCTCATGCTTAAAGTTTTCAAATTACAGCAAAAATGTAACACAAGCTAAAAGAAGAAAACGGAAATGAGTATGAAAATTTAAACCTTTTGCTGTTTTGACTTACAAATGAGACTTCAAAGTGCGAAAATGTGTGTAGTTAAAAGGTGAGCAATTATGAATAGTTAGAAAATTTAATAAATCTGAGCAGAGAGTATACAAAAGAGGCGAAGAAAATGTCTCATAAATAATTCAAAGGTTTTTCAACGACCTAGAATAAAACTTCAAAATGATATGTAGATAACGTGGAATAAATAAATATTCATGGAAGTAAAAAGCAAAGTAGTTGCTTGTTCAACGATGGCCAAACCTCATTAAATAACTGATTTGTGTAAGCTTAGGATAAGATATATTTTTTGGGGTTGGAAATTATGAAATTACTTCTACCACTCTAGGCTGGAACGATAGAGCGTGTTAGGCTTTTTAGAGTATAAAGTCCTGCAAACCCAAGGGAGGATTCTCCGACCACACGGGTGTAATGTCTGGTGGGCAACTGCCCGATAGATGATTTTGGGCTGTTCTGTATGTTCCCATCGCGCGGAGAACTTTAATTGCGCGATGCAGGATTAGTTCTTATGTGACGCCATAGATGTTGCTACAACTGACTAAAAGTCACTTGTGTACTTCAGTTGCATAGAGCAACTGAAGTACACAAGTGACGCGTTTTAGGGCTACGGTCACTCTTTCAAATGTTATGCTCTGCCGGGTCCCATCATTTTTGCTGACATTTAAGGCGCGCTTAGACGTGTCGTTGACTCAGGTTTGATCCTTACCGGACAGCCGGACGGCGAGCTACTCGTTACTCGTCATCTACAAGCCCGTACTACGGTGGCCGGAAGGGTAAGCAGAGATGAGGTTATCTTGAAGCTCTTGTACTCAATTTAGTTACCTTGCATTATTATTTTATTTTTATGAGGTTCTCATATTTTTATCAGGTCATACCTTTTATTTTATTAGAGGGTAGGGAATCATCAAATAACTTCTTTGGCTCTAGATCAAGCGAAAATGAGTGTAAGACTTTTACAGATTCGAACTCACCCGCGTACCTTCAGTTGCTCTCTATATTCCAGGGCCGTAACCCAGAATACGTAGTTACAATTTAAACCACGCTATCTACTTCATTTATCGAGATCCTCTGTGCACTTTTCTCACTACAAACAAAATAACACGCTTGCCTTTGATTTAACTGCAGAGCTATTTCTCATTCCAGATAGGTACTACATAATTTATTTAAAAAACTCAGCAATATGGCCCATTTTGTTAGCAAAATATCTTATAATTTATAATTAGTGTACAAAAACAAGGATACAGAAATAAAAACACAGTGAAGTGGGTGTCTGAGGCAAGATGTGCAGAGAACGATATAGGAATGGACCTAAATTTTAAAAAAAAAATTACCAAACAGTCATCATCTTCCTGCCCTTGTCTCATCTTATTTGGGGTCGGCGCAACCCCATTTTTTCTTCCATTCTATCCTGTCAACCGTCATGCTATCACTAACTTCCTTTTCTTTCATATCACTGTTCACACAATCCATCCATCTTTTCTTTGGCCGGGTCTCTTTCTCCACCCATCCACTTGTTGCACTCATAACTCTTTTAGTAACATGCGTTTCATCTCTCCTCTTTATATGACCATACCAAGACAAACGATTCCCCTTCAACTTTGTAGTCACTGGCGCTACTTTCAAACTTCCTCTAATATACTCATTTCTCACTTTATCCATTTTCTTCACATCACACATCCATCTCAACATTCTCATCTCCGCTACATGTAATCTTTTTTCATCCTTGTCCGTCCGTGTTCCGTCTTTTTTACAGCCCAACATTACATATCACCAAACACTTTAATTAAATATTTTACTTGAATTAATAATAATAATAATACTCCACAACTATCACACAATGCCGTCTAGTCCCAAGCTAAGCAGAGCTTGTGATATGGGTACTAGACAACTGATAAACATACTTATATATTTCCAAGTACATACATATATAGATAAATTACACCCAGACACAGAACAAATGATCGTGCTCATCACACAAACATTTATCTTGGGTGGGAATCGAACCCACGACCTCCGGCTTAGCAGTCAGGGCCACTAACCACTAGACCAACAGGCCAGTCAAATTCACTTTAAAAGATCTAAAAAGACTGCTAGCCTTTGCTTCTACCATGTTATAGATTGGATCTAATAAACTTGTAAAAATATCTTACCTTTCAGCATCCCATTTTCTCGGGAGTACCCTGCCATCTAGTTAGCCTTTTGAAGTAGTTTATTTTATGTTGGACACTTCAGCAAAAATCAAGTTACTGCCGACACCACTTTCATTAAAAAATCAGCCTGCATTCTGAATAAAATATGCGCCTCGGAAACCCAGTCGCTGAACAATAGATTTCCTTACTGCTCTATTCTTATGGAAAATAAATGTGAAAAGTGATATTATGTGTCCGCTTTAACTGTTCGTGTCTTGCAAATGTTTTTAAAAGGAAAAATTTTATTTGTAAAGAAAAAAACACAAATAAGAATAAAATTGCGGTTCCATTCAAATATGGTTTTTCAGTGGCATGGGATTACGATTTCTGTTTTTATAAAGCATTAACGACTTCGTGGAATGGTTGCAATATGTAAGTCTCGTTGTTGTTCAAATTATTTTTATTTAATGTTTTGTAACTTCATTTGTTATGAAAGAGTTTATTTATGGATCTTATAATAATATGGACTGCAGTAAAGGTTTTTGTTAATCTTGTTTAACCAGCTTCAATAAAGGAGAAACTTCATAATTCGATTGTATTTCTTTTATGTTTTTAGCTCAGAACGGAAAGGTCTTTTTTTATTTCACAGGATATACAAGTACCTCCAGACGTTTGGATTCTGTAGCCTCGTCAAATGTTATAGCCATACATAGATATAGCAATTATGGTACATAGAATTTACAGAAAGTAACATGACTGTGGTGAAGTGGAACTGATAACTCCTTGCGCGACGATTGTACGCACGGTTATAGGCATAACTTAAAAAATGCTCCAAGTGCCGGAAATAAATAAGAATATTTTGAGAATAAAATTAATGGCAATAAGGTTATATTTAGATGAGGATAGTGAAGCAACTATGACGAAACAAATTTAAATAAATGGTAACCGTGTTTGGGCTAATTGGAATTGTCATAAGATACAACTCTGGCTATAAATGATTTTAATGGTGATACCTTATTATAGAACGTGCATAAAATTAAGGTTTAGCTGAGACTTGCGTTCCACTAAGTGCTAAGAAGTGCTGAGAAATGAAAAGCCCTGTAAATTCGAATCTCGGTATTAAAAAAACTTAAAAACAAAACCGGAAAAACAAACTTCCCACTTTAAAAATATTTTACATTATTTTTTTTGTTTTTGTTATTTGGCAGTCTATTATGTTTTAAATGGAACATTAGGTACATAAACCACCAATGGAAAGGAAAATACAAAGACCTTTAAACGTTATATTATTCCGGCCGTCACCCAGAAATCGCATTTCATTTTATGTTACGGTTTTAGGAGTTATAGAGATCGTCCCATGTCCCATAATATAGGTACGTAGGTATGCATTTTTATTTGCCAGTTATCCGAAAACCGGTCCTTTTTATAGGATTGGGGGTATTATACTTTAGGTCAATAAGGTAAGGCTTTTATGACGTCAAGGTCTTTTTAGACTTTTAGCCTATAGTTGTATACTTTCCTTTGATCAATTATAATTTAGACATGAAATGCCTGCTCAATAAACTGCCGAAACTGTCACAAAATGATCAAAATACTGGTGTGAGAAATGGGTAGTCCTGTATAGTTCCATCTCTTTCTCACACACTAGAATTATGATGATTTTAAGACGTTATTATTGTTGTCATAGACGTTGTGTTTCGCGCGCCTCTAACAAATGTTAGCAAGATTGACGGGGCCCAGTAGAGCCGATGCCTGCTAGAGCTGCGGAATTGTTCGAAAAAATCACCTTGGCCTTAGATTACACAGGACAACTGAAGCAACACATGATTTAGTCAGTAATAGTCTAACACTCCCTCTCGCGCTACCCAGAGCGAGAGAATAATT
This sequence comes from Mythimna vitellina, assembly GCA_949316375.1. NCBI lineage: Eukaryota > Metazoa > Arthropoda > Insecta > Lepidoptera > Noctuidae > Mythimna > Mythimna vitellina. The sequence continues at coordinate 13,475,684 of OX438693.1, read as the reverse complement.
TGATTATTTCCCAACTCAAAAAAAATGCCGTGAACTAAAATAAGTCTAAGGTAAATAATTCATTGTTTAATTGACGTTGACATCAAAGACGCAATCGATAGAAACCACACGACTGATTCGGTAAATATTATTTTACGTTGTGGTCAGGTTTCATTAAAAAGACTCAAAAAAAAACCTTTAGTATGAAATTCTCTTCTATATCACTGTCAACTTGTAACAAACCCAAAAGGCTGACAGTTTTGCCAAGTTGAATGGCAGACCATTTAATTTGCTTAAAATATAAAGGGGTTTCATTAATAATTAAATGTTAACAACTTTTGAGGAGCAACCAAACTTCTAAAAATGTTTATGAACAGTTGTCAGTTGTTTACGTCCCTTTCAAGCTTAGTACTAAATCAAAACCGATTTTCGAGTACATTTCTCACAAAAATATTTTTCCATTTCGTTTTCTACACGTGAACAAAAGAAGATAAGATTTTTTTCTGTTGGATTGTTTACGCAATGGTTTCAACGTTCCGTTCTGGGTGTCATTTGTAGATCTTTCACAGTTTTAACGGATAGTAAAGAGCCAAAAAAATCTGACATTTGACTGTTTTATTTTTATTTTTAGAGACTTTTATCTCAAAGAGCATGTTAGCCCCATCGTAAGCTAACCCTACTGGGGCCACGGATAGTGTGAAAGCGAAACCCCGGGCCCTGGGACGAAGGTAACGAAGGAACAGGAGTAGGTTTTTAGTCAGTAAAAGTATGACACTATCTCCTGCTCCGCCCAAGAGCGAGATTTGTCATTAGATGATTTTCTAACCGAACAAATAAAAATCGTTACCAAACCTAAGTTTACAATAAAAACTTAATCTAATAATGAGCACCATAATTGTGCTGATTATTATGTTAAGTTGATTAAATATTTTATTACAAAGGTACAGACACACACACACACACCACACACAGTACAGTATAGATCAGTTCAGCACAGCACAGTTCAGTAGGTACAGGTAGGATGTCCCTTGGTAATATTTTTTTTTCTTGGTTGGGTAGTGATAGAGATATCACTATCCAACCAAGAAAAAAAAATTCATCAACTACCGGTTTGTAAAATACTGATATCAAGCTGCATCCAGTTTGACTTGAAGCCGACCACAATTTAGTTGGGGAAAGGTTAGGCAGGTTTGTTGGCTTCAACGGATGGCAACTGAAAATGTACATTATATCAAAGCCTTAGATAAATAAGGGAATAAAATCTCTCCTAAATAAAAAATTGACGACCAACTGATTACTGAAGATTAAAATACATAAATTGTGAACTTTTTATGGCCGCTAAAAGCCTATAAAGTATTCAAATAAAAACACAGTGCTGTATCCAGTGCTAACAGGTTAACATGATAAAATTTTATTTGTTTCATTAAACATGAACCCCGACCTAATAAAAGTAAAACAAAACGTTAATACAAATAAAAAATAAAACCTGGCTTTTTACACAGTAACGTATATTGCCATTACTGTTATCGTCTTTAACATACATAAATCAGTCTACAGTAGTCTACTGCTCCAGGACTTTGTTTTTTGAGCCTCTCGCTCAGGATAGAATGAGAGGCACTCTCAGACTTTTACTGACTAAAACCCACTTGCGTCTCGTCACTTGTCCGTTGCGTTCCAGGGCCGCGGTAACTCTTTCGAATAATGCTGACCAGATTGGGATTGTGTCTGGCCCGGGCAACATTCTGATGGTGGATTTCGGACTATTATCAAACTCTAATGCCACGGTGCAGGATTTCTTACTTTAGTTCATATATGGTAACATAACTAAAACAGTCCACTGCTTTTAATCATAAGCTTTCGACCCTACTGGGCCCCTACGGTTGCTGACATCTCTTTGAGGCACGCGTGAACTTGGGCTCGATCCGGACGGTAAACTGACGGTCGAATGGCGAGCTACCCATTGTTTGCCGTCCGCAAGCCCACGCCTACAGTGGCCGGAAATTGTGATAGGAATCCCCCACGAGGACATGGCGGTGCTCTGCCCAGGCGTAGCACACCTCTACCGTATGCTCCACCTTGTCCTCCGGGCGATCCATGCAATGGTGAGACCCGGGCGTTTCTTCCGCACGAATCTAGTGCAGGAACCTCCCGAACTTACCATGTCCGGTGAGGACCTGCGTCATGCGGAAGGTAAGGACGCCGTGTTGCTTTTCCAGCCACTCCTCAAAGATACTGCCTTACCGGACTTACTGCCATAATTATGGCGTGCCCAAACTAAAAGAGCTAAGAAATCATAATCAGTCCAGTTTCGTTTAACTACATAATAATATCTCATTTATATAATATTTCAGGTTGTTATGATTATGGGCTATATCGACAATACAGAAAATGTATATAAAGCAAATCAGGCTTATCATTAGGCAATTGTTAGGATTGAGGACCATTGATCTCGTAAAATTGATCGTTATTTATTTTGTAAGGTAACAGAGCATTGAACCATTCGTATTCAAGCCAATTATTTTAATTTATTTACCCAATAAATAACCTTTCCGCTCGAATTTTCATTACCATGAAAATAACTTTGAATAAGTTGGTATTTAGTAACGTCAGTTAATTTTTAATATTTCCATTTCATATTCTTTATTTAATTGATTTGCAAGCAGTGTATTTTGCTGGCGGCATTCAAAAACCGAATGCTGTGAATAAGTTTGTATGTTGTGCAAAATGATTCAAAAAGTATGTATAAACTCAAAACTCATTCATTCAGAATTTTTTATTACGAAAACTATTGCACAACAGTTTTCATTCCTATGTAATTTTTGACAGAATATGCATAAATAGTGATAGTATTTAATATAATCAACCTTTATAATATCCCCACTGCTGGGACTCAGGCCTCTTCTCTAGGAGGGGGGGGGGGAGGGAATGAACCGTACCGTTTGGATTCTAGGACATGCCTGTTTCCTCACGACGTTTTCTTTCACCGAATTAAGAGCAGTGGTGATGAAATAAATTACACTAAGTAATGCACCTGACTAGGTTTGAACTCACGACCGACTCGTAAGATGGAAGAACTCACACTTATGTATGTGTTTAAAATGTCACTCAACATAGCAAATCCTTTGTTTTACAATATTTATATTAGACAATAAATAATATTTTTTTTCGGAATACCTACAACGTTGTAAAGATTTTCTTGCTCATATTTATGAGGATAATTTTGAGGTCCTATAATCACTTGAGAAAGATAATGACCAACTAATGTCGTAAAAATTGGAAAGTTATAAGTGTTGTCTTTACTAGTTGACTCTGCAAACGTTGTTCTTTTAGATAAATTATCAAGGAAAAAATACAGGGTGTGGGAGGGTAAAAAGTAGCCTACGACCTATTCTCAGACATGAGCACAAAAAACTTCGGTCAAGCCGTTTCGATAACAAACAGTGACGATCACGAGATTTTTATATATTACTACTATACAGACTAGTCTAATATATAAAAATCTCGAGAACGTACGCGAGCGAAGCCGCTGGCAGAAGCTAGCTTCTGCCAGCGGCTTCGCCCGCGTGAAAGTAGGTTTCCCCATGTACTTTGGACCCCTGTTTCACCCCTTTAAAAGTTGAATTTCCAAAAATCCCTTCTTAGTGCTCACCTACGTCATAAAAGGAATCCTTGTGCAAAATTTCACGTTCCTAGTCTTAGTAGTTTCGGCGGTGCGTTGATATGTCAGTCAGTCAGTTTCTCCTTTTATATATATAGATAATAGACTGTTTTTATCAATCGCTAATTAATGTAAAGTATAATTATCTATTTGCCTTTGTGCTGTATTAGTTGGTGTCAATATGTTTTCTTTTTGCATTTCGTCCTCAACGAAACTGTCTGCTTCCTTATCAGTGACTGTTTGCTTCCTTAACATTCCACCTCCAGGTGGTGCGAGAGAAAGTGTCAGACATTTTCTGACTAAAACCCAGTAGTGTGTTTTTTATTGTTTTCTTCGGTGGGAAAATCATCTAATGACATCCCCCGCTCTTAGGCAGAGCGGTCAGACTTTTACTGACTAAAAACCCACTCCTGTTCCTTCGTTGTCTTTCGTACCAGGGCCGTGTCTTCCTTTCAGAAGCAGACCCTTGGCCCCAATAGGCTTCTGGGACCCTATACCTGACAATATCCTTGAGGCGCGAGTGGAACAGTACGCGCCGTCGACGACTTGGGGTCGGTCCCAGCGGCTGGGGCGCGAGAACCATTGCCTACTAGTCGCCTTCTTCTACGAAGCAGTAATGCTAGCAAAAGAGGAGACTGTACGCGTGAGGGAGCAATTTTCTGAAAAGGAAACCCATAGTTCTAAACCTACCTGTGTGCCAAATAAACGTGTTATCTTTCGTTCTTTCTAAACCGCAAAGGGAAATTGAAGGACACAGGTGTGAAAAAAAGCTGAGAGGTGGTAAAAAGTGGTGAGGAGTACGACCGTCCGGTAATTGACCGGATCGAGCCCATTCGTCAACAGCGCGTAGTGATCCACGTACTCCTCAAAGAGACGTAGGGACCCAGCAGCACCGATGGCCGCTAGCTAAGACTGCGGGGAATTTCTGAAAAGGAAACCCGTAGTCTTAGAACGCAAAGGTCGACTGAAGGACACAGCTGTGATTGTTGTCAGTAAAAGTCTGACATGCCCTCCCACACCGCCTAGAGCGGGAGAAGTCATTGGATAAATTCCACCCTTAAAAAAAAAAAACTTCGGTAAATGTTTTAAACAATTTTGCAGCCCCGGCATCGGCCGGAGGAAACCCATCACATTTATATTCATCACGTGCGTTCCATTCCTACACTTACCATACCACTTACATATTCACTCATGATCACTTATTTATACAGCGTCCACATAATAATTTTTATATTGTAGATAGTCGCTTCATCTACATATCATTGAGCACAACCAGCTTTATAATGCTCCCACTGCGGGGTCACAGGCCTTCTCTCTAGGAGAGGAAATGGGCCGTAATCCAACACGCGAGCCCAGCGCGGTATAGTCTATCTATTATCTACTTAATCTTATTAAACTGACGAGTTTGTTTGTTTTAACGCGTTAATCTCAGGAACTACTGGTTCGAATTGAAAAACCTTTTAGTATTAGATAGCCATTTATCAAGTAAGGCTATAATCTATATAAAATTACGAAAGATTTAGTGAGTGTAAAAATACGAGTACCCCTACATAGTTTGCGAAAGCTTGGCAGATTGATTGATTGAGTACTTATTTTACTGACTGGTCAAAGAACTCGAACTTAAAGGTGCTTTTGTACCGATAAGCAAGAGGTACTGAAGCGGGGCAAGGATGCATAGTGGACCCTTTCAAGATCTCACACTTCCCTAGCCCACATCCTTCGCATTTATCCCTCGCTTTTTGTATGTAAAAATACCTAGCTCTACTAGCCTTTTTCTATAAGATCTACGCAAATTTAAGTTAAGCTAGCCTTTTTCTATAAGCTAGGTTAGAAAAACCGCGGTGCACGAAATAAAGATTTAAAATAAAAAAACTTTTTACAAAAAAAGAATAACCGACTTCAATAAAAAAAAAAAAATACTAAAAGTATCAAAATAACTTTAATTTCGGAAGTCGGTGTTTCTCGGTATTATTTGTATCTTATTTAACACCGACTTCCGAAATTAAAGTTATTTTGATACTTTTAGCATTTTTTTTTAGTGAAGTCGGTTATTCTTTTTTTGTAAAAAGTTTTTTATTTCACACTTTTTAGTTGCAATACACTTAAACAGAGTGCCTATTTCTCATGATAATTTCAATTAACCCAAACACTGCTAGTTTACACTGTGTTATTATGAAGTTCCTGTGTCTACCTTCCACCTTCCGACCACATCATCAGATCAGTTTGATAGTTCCTTATAACCAAAGTGCATCTCATGACAATTCTAATAAGCCCAAATACGGCTAGGTTACATTGATTAATTACGAAGTTTCAGTGCCTACCTCCGGCTCCATCATCATCATCAGATCACTTCGATGATACCATTTTCAACGTAACTATTCAGAACCATTCATTTATTTGTATTGTCATAGTCGCTTAACTATCTTTATTGTGATATCTATGCGAGTAAGACGTTCCGTTGACTATTTCTGGTCTTCTTCATCAGTTCTACTTCATCAAATGTTACTTTTTGACTGTAAATACTTAAGTCCCCGATGAAAATACTAAAATCACTATATGGTTGCCTATAATATTTGAGGAGTTCCCTTGATTTCGCCAAGACTCCATCATCAGATCCCAACTTGATGACTATGGGACCATTTAGGAAGTATGCCCTTTCCAACAAACTAAGAATTTTTTAAATCGGTTGGCAAGCAACGAAGTTATGCGCGAACAAACATAAAAAAAATACAAACATCCGAATTGAGAACCTCCTCCTTTTTTAGAAGTCGGTTAAAAATTAGTCCTCGCGCACCGCCTCGCGGGTTCAAGGTTGGCGGTTGTAAACTTTTTTTACCAATCATGTATTACGCTACGAAAGCGTAGCGACGCGCGTAGGCATGCTACACATTCGTAGCACTCATAGCAGATCCGAGGCCAACCCTACCGCCATATAATTAAGCGATCATAACGTAAAAGCTCATTGCTAATTTCGTCTCTTGAAGATAATTAATTCGGTGGATTACAGAATGAGACACATCAGTCCTTTACTTCCAGATCCTGAACATTACCTTAAATGACACCGCATACTTTGAAGTAAGTGACAAAGTGCTTTCGGCGATACCTGCTAATAAATGCCAATTATAATTCCACTCTATACACCTGTATCATCTATACGTAATAAATAAAATTGAAGTGTCTGTTTGTAATATCAAAATATAGTACATTTAGTAAAAGAACATATTTAGGTATTCGATACCTATAACAAAAAAATTTTTTTTTAATGTGTAGCTGTCTATCTGTCGGTCTGTCTGTTTGTTCTGTTAACCTCCAAAACGTACCGTACTTCCACTGGTAAATAGCTCATGTTATAAGAAGTAACTTAGACTACTTTGTTTTTCGAAATAAAATTCAGAATACGCGAAAAAAAAAACTACTAGAAATTTCGACTAAATGGCATTGTGCTGATAGACGAGTCTGACGCGAAGTTACGGGCACCAACTAGTATAACATAAAATAATATCATTACCCATTATTCTAAAAACGTCTAAGAAGAAAATCCTGGTAAATGGAACGAAGTAAGTTCCAGCATAGTTTGTATTATGTAAAAATGCAAGCGTGTTTCGCGAAGATATGATAATTTTAGCGATTTTCGTCATAAAACTGCGAAACCTTTTACGCGCCCCTATTTGTGTCATCTGAGCGACATTGTTGTATATGGTTTCATCTTATTAGATAGTAGTAAATCGGGATATTGGAATTACTGACGATCCGGACACTGTGTCCGAATCGACACATTTTATTTTTAATATTTTTTTCAGTGACGATTCGGACGCCAGCAAAATTTACTGAAGCTATTTAGTACAGTCAGATAAAAAAAAGTCTTAAAATATATTATAAAGAAATTTAATAGATATCCGAAGTTGCTGACTGTACTAAACAGTGTGTGTCCGTATCGTCAGTGAAAAAAATATTGAAATAAAAATGTGTCAATTCGGACACTGTATCCAAATCTTCATTAAGTCGGATATTGTTATATTCTTCCTTTATATACCGACATAAACTCGAACTTAAAGACAAAAAAAAAATAATTAAAAAACTCATAATTATTTATTTCACTTATTTGCCTACATGGGCATTTATAAAACGTCAGAAGCTAGCTCACGGTTCCTATTTGTCGTTTCCTATGGAGAAGAACCGGCAAGAAACTCTTGATCGATTCTACAATATTCCTATACTACAATATTAATAGATATGAGAGGACAATCATGTAGACCGGTCAAATTTGTACCCAAAAATAGTATCCATGAATCCATGGAGTCTACAGTGTACTCACATTCACATTATAAAAGAGACTGTACCAAAATAAAAATATACCTATCAATAAATGAGATACATATACAATAATAAATTACTAATGAAGTTAAAGAGGAGTGGTGTAAATAATATAAAAAAAACATATCACAAAAGAGGAAAAGAACCACTAGACTTTTTTTTTTCGTATGGTAAATCATCCAATGACATCCCACGATCTTGGGCGGAGCGAGAGGGTGTGTCAGACTTTTACTGTCTAAAGACCCACTCATGTTCCTTCGTTGCCTTTCATAAAATGTCATAGGTTATTTACTATACCCGCCACCTACGACACTCGGTGACAAACAGACAATCTGTTCCTACGCAAAGCTTTCGAAACCCAAAAAATCGAGACAACCCCGCAAATATTCCAAGCTTTTTGATACCTTAGATTAAAATGGAAATCTTACATATTCTATTTGTTTTTTTACGAAATAATAAAATCACGAAATTGAAAACAAGAAAGCACGGTTACTTTTGTATTGCGTTCTGTTTACGACTACCCGTAAAAACATTGGGAAACGGAAATCGCGTACATACCAGTGTTCGGTTTTATCCTCAGGCATTGTGTCTCATAGCTGAATCAGCAGAGGATAAGTTAAAAGTTTACGCCGCATCGCCTTTGAGGGATAAGGGCGAGAAAGTATATTCAAATAGACCCAGCTCCGGGTAAGCTTGTTTATGTTTGGCAAATAACCTCTGTCTGCAAAGTTGCATAATTGTAATTTATTAAACATACGCCATGGGTACGACTATATAGTGGTATTATCCCTCTCTAGCACATATCACACTAATATTATAAAGGCGAAAGTAATAATAATAACAAGACAACTTTCACACAACGCCATCTAGTACCACACTAAGCAGAGCTTGTGGTATGAGTACTAGACAACGGATAAACATACTTATATATTCCTAAATACTTACATATTGAGTATAGATAAAGTTTGCATGTTTGTTTCTTATTAGGGTTCCGCTTTGTAGGGCTCTGTCTGGACAATAGCCGGACGGCCGGACTGCGAGCGACACATTGCACGTCGTCTGAAAGCCCACGCCTACGGTAACTGGTAGTCGGGGTCGGGATCTCAGCGGCTGGGGCTTGAGGATGTCCATTCCCTCACGTGTGCGGCTATCTTCATCACTATCATTACTGCTTCGCAGAAGGACACGACCGCCACCCATTCCCCCTCGCTCTGGGCTATGGCCTGGACTTGGGCCCGGTGCGAGGGGTGACCACCGCTGATTCCCTCCACGAGGATACGACGGAACACCACCCGTGCGGAACACCACGGTGGAGCTATTGGTAGAGGTGTGTCCCACACCTCCACCGTTAGCTCCACCGTGACCTCCAAGCGATCCGCACAATGGTGATATCCCTGAGCGATTTATTCCACCTGAATCCGATGCAGAAACCATCTTACCATCTCCGATGAGGACCTGTGTCATGTGGAAGGTAAAGGCGCCGTGACGCCACTCCAGCTTACCGCCATGTTTTTTTTTTTTTATTGCAAGTGCGAGTCAGACTCGCACACTGTGGGTTCCGTACAAACTTACCTATGTTCAATTCTCAAATGGAGATTCGAAGATTTTTCCGAATCGCAAAATGTTTTTTTTTTATGACGTAACTATAAAATTACTGTTTTGATTTATTCCTATACTTGTGCTATAAGACCTTGCTTTATGCAAAATTTTAGGATTCTGAGTCAACGGGAAGTACCTTTTGCATTTACCATAAGAGTGTCGAAAAATACGTTTTTTGCGACAAAAACGCCCGTATCTTTTTTTTTTGTTCACCCAGGAATTTAATTTTTGTCTCAGCTTTAAGGGACCGCAGATTTGAGTATATGGTTTTAATTTCAACTCGATACTTCCCCGCGTCTCCGAGAGGTCTTGACAGACAGACGGACAACAAAGTGATCCTTAGTGCGCAAGTTCGACTTGCACTTGCCGGGTTTTTTCACATACGAATAACCATGTCCTAGATTAACACATAGGATATTTTTTTTAAGGGGATTATGTTTTTTAGTACAATTTTGTACATATACGTGGGCGAAGCCGCTGGCAGCAGCTAGTATTATACAGGCGAAAGTTTGAGTGTGTATGTTGGTGTGTGCGTGTATGTTTGTTACATCTTCACACTCGAAAAGTTGAACGGATTTCCATGAAACTTGGTACACAGGTTCACCGTACTTTGGAATAGCACATAAAATACTTTTTTTTACTTGATATAAACCAGTGCTGACTGTGATCCCACCTGATGGTAAGTAGTGGTGCAATCATTGATGGTGAGGCGCACTAGTTTATTAAGAGCCTATTCACTCCAGCCTTGAAGACACCTAAATTATAGTTGGACGGAAAGACCGCAGCAGGTTGTCCCAGTCCTTCGATGTACGCGGTATAAACGACGAAGCGAAACGCTTAGTCCGGACCGTTGAAGTTTCAAGAACGTAAGGGTGAATACTCGCTATACGTCGGGTTGTTCGATAGTAGAAAGGAGAGGATTTTTTATCCCGGGAATATGTTCCTTTAGAATCAATGCCGGGTGAAGACACTGACAGTAGCTAGTCTAAGAACATGTGTGTGTCAGTTCTTATTATCTATTATAATCATAATTTTTATGACTTCAAAATACTCGTACTAGCCTCTCATGACAGCACTTTAGAAACGGTCAGAAGCGCGCGGTAAAGTTTATTAATTTCCTTTTTCCAACTTTGTTTCAACGTGTGCAAAGCTAAGGTTTTATTTTTCACAACGTATGCATATCCTTAATAACTAGATTCGCGTACAGTATATGAGGACCATCTGACAGAATACTGTATATAATATACTTTTGTTTTCTGAAAGCACTATTAGCGCAGTGGCTTAGCAAATGGCTGCTACTCTGCTGCTGGTTTGATGGTACGTGATAAATATTTGTATGGCCTACAGATAGATTTTCTGGGTTTGGGTGCCTTGTGTATGTGAGTTTACATGTTTGTGAAAGCACTGATACATGTGTTATTCCTAGTATGGAGCAACGTTTTTTAAAAAAAAACAGTTTTTCCAAAAAATATACAACCGACTTCTATGTAAAAAAAAATACTGAAAAGTGCAAAATAACTTTAATTTTGGAAGTCGGTGTTTCTATAATAGTTTTGTCCCTTCTTTATTAAACACCAACTTTCGAAATTTAAGTTATTTTGCACTTTTCAGTGTTTTTTTTACATAGAAATCGGTTGTATTTTTTTTAAGTTTTTTATTTTACACTTTTTAGTTATGGTATCATCTCTAAAAAGTACTTCTCAGTCATACTTAAGTATCTTATAGCCAGAGTGCATCGCATGACAATTATAATAATCCCAAACACGGTTAGATTACATTAATTTATTACAGAATTCCGGTGCCTAACTTCAGACTTCATCATCAGATCAGTTCGATATATTCCCCCTCTTCTTTCAGTCAGTCATCGACTACACGTATAAATAAAGCAATTTAACTTGTTGCGACAGTTCTGCTGTGTTCCTCTGTGGAGTTCTGTTCCATATCTTCGAAGCTCATGATCAGATCATAACAATATGTCTATGGGACCATCTTGGAAGCATAACCTATCAACCATAAAAAATAATTTCAAAATCAGTCTACGATAGACCAAGAAATCGGTGAAAATACATAAAAAAAAACATATATTCAGCCGAACATAGAATCTCCTCCTTTTTGAAGTCGGTTAAAAAGAAAAGATTCATACTTTTTTTAACAGATCATATTGTTAACTTAAGAAGTTATTAGTTGTAAGAAAAGTAATTACTATAGAAAACCACTGTTTCTCTGAAGTTTAGATCATCTGCCTTTTTTGAAGATCCAATCATCATAAAACATTTCCGGTCTGGCTGGAGCGAGAGCACGTGTCAATCTTTTACCGATTAAAAACTTTTTACAGAAAAAAAATATTAGATTCCAATGAAAAAAACAATAAAAAGTACAAATTAATTTTGGAAGATTGTTTCTATACTATTTTTTTCTCATCGTTATTTAACACCGACTTTCGAAATTAACCTCCTCCTTTTTGAAGTCGGTTAAAAAACCCAGCAGCATTTGTTCAGTCGTCGTTTCCTTTCTAGGGTTGCGGTGACTCTTTTAAACAATTGCGCATACCTAGGTACCGACCGTGACGGGCCTCGTCATCTGCCGTCTCAATTAATGTTGATATCTTCTTCTTTCATAAGTAGGTACATTTCCATTCGCCACCATCTCAACCTTCTTTCAAGCCATATCATACTTCAAACAATACATAAATATCCTTACTCAGAAACATTTATTTTTACAGAAATGTCACCAAACAATTGCCGTGCGATCAAAGGAATCCTAAAAATAAAGCAAGAAACTATTTATTTGGCTACAAACAATAATAAAACCTTATTTTGACGTCGACACAAAGTACCTATGTAGGTACTCGTAATACGGTGTGGCGAGTGAGGGAAAGTGAAAGACATGAATTTCGTGCCTCGGCTACAACTCGGTCACTGGGGTGTCGACGGAAAGCTTGAGTTTAAGCCCAACTCCCGAGCAGTGATGTAAAACAGTGACTTTCTGAAGCCTCGGTCCTCGGTAATGGCTAGGTCAATAGGTCTGCAAAAAAAAATATAGATTCATGTATTTGTAAGCCTAGCTACAAGAAAATTAACAACATGATATCTTTTTGCTTGTTTTCCCTACTCCTTTCAAACGGCTTGGATCTTTAGAATTATGTTTACACAAAAAAATTGCTGGTAAAGTTCTTTAGAATGTACATAACATGTGTAAATCAATCTGGAATCTGGAAAATGGATGTAAAGGTCAGCGGGCTGTATCCAGGCGCAGCTGATCGGAATTAAATGCACAGATCATACTGCCGCCTAGGCTGCGGTACGAGTATGTGTACGTAATAAATAATATTAATAATAAATATGAACTTCGAGAAAAACAGACGTACTTATTAGTAGGTAAAATTGACCTGGAGCATTCCCATGACGTGTTGAATGGTCAAACTAGCGAGCGAGAAAGAGCCTCTTTCTCGCCCGCTCGACTGACCACTCCAGTCAGCCAGCCCGTAACTTCTTGCTTTATACACCTTGTATATCATCAAACGGATCGCTTTAGGAGCTCGTGGTAAGGACTTTGAAATCGAACCATATTTAGGTGACAGAACTTAACCTCACAGAACACAGAACCCACAGAACTTGTAGGCAAGCTTTTTGCTTATAATAAATTGCTATAGAGAATATGACAGACGTTCGTTGAAATAACAATTTAAATTAACTATGTCGACGACGCCCTGTAAAATAAAATTATGGAAAAACGTCGAACATAACTCCCGTTATAACTTTTAGTTACTCTCACTATCGTAGACATAAAGATCACATCATCCAACGCGCTCTTGTAACGTAACCATCGGCATTCCGGCCGTATTGGAACCATATAGCATGGCACGCGACGATGGCAAGAGACCGGACGGCATGTCTTTATTTCCACGGAAGATGGGTAGGCCTTTAGTGTGAGATGCTAATTGTGTCGATACTCTTGCGCCATCTCATCTGCCTAGCTCGTCGTATGCTAGTGCTACCGCAGCGACTGCGGAGAACCTTAAGGAGCGAAAATATAATAAACTGGTTGGTAGTTATATTTTCAAACCATTTGGGTTTTGAAACTTTCGGATCGTGTGGTCCAATTGCTCACAAATTGTTTAAAGAACTTTCAAAACGCAAACGGGAAATCATCTAATGACTTCTCGCGCTCTTAGGCGGAGCGAGCGGATGTCAGACTTTTACTGACTAAAACCCATTCGTTTGTCCTTTCTTTGCCTTGCGTTCCAGGTCCACGGGGGTAGGCTTTGACCCTGCTGGGCCCCTATGATTTGCTGACATATTCTGAAGGCGCGCGTGGGTCACTACTGTACAATACTCTTATTATCTTAGACTAAATTATGAAATCAAAATTATACTTTATTGACAGACTATCCACCACTTGGCATCACCTACAGGTTAACTGGTAGAAATCGCCTAAGGCATATTAGGGCATTTATAAGCCCGCGTTTGCACTATTGTGTGTATAAAGTTATTAAATAAATAAAGATCCACAACTCTTATCATCATCATTTTTCTGCCATTTTTCCATATTACTTGAAGTCGGCGCAACACGTTTTTTTCTTCCATTCTGTCCTATCACCCGTCACGCTATCACTAACTCGTTTTTCTTTTATATCACTCCTCACACAATCCATCCATCTTTTTTTGGCCACCCTCTCCTTCTTCATCCATCCACATATATACTAATTACTTTTAGTAACATATTTTTCATCCCTCCTCTTCACATGAGCATACCAAGACAAACGATTCCCTTTTGACTTTTCAGTCACTGGCGCCACTTAAAATTTTCCTCTAATATACTCTTTTCTTCCTTTATCTATTCTCGTCACACCACACATCTCAATTCGGGAATTAAACTGTTTCCATAGATAAATTTGTAGGGAACCCTCAGTGCGCGACTTGCAGTTGCCCAATTTTTTTATTTCTGACCAGTATTCGGCAACCTGTACAGCTCTATTATTGGCCTAGTATAGATCCTGAAAAGTGCAGATGGTTGTGCAGGATGGGCAGCATAGCAGGTGGTGCATTCTGCGCTGATCCAATGTGTTTCGGTCTACTTCAACATCCCCTCAGACTGACCTGAGGCACCGATCACCGATGAGTCGGAAGAGATCGTTATCTTAGGCGTTCCGGCGAGAGCTAAGGTGTGCCCTTAGCTCTCGCAGGTGTACACTGGAGAAACCGCCGAAATCGCAGAACAACTCTAATAAAATTTAAAGTGTTTTTGTGTAACAAAAAATCTTCATTAACAAAACAATGCTATCAGTGTTTTGTTCACTTAACTTGAAAAATTAAATTACGCAACCTATTAATAGTGCTGTTTTTATTTTTAAAAATTAGCAGTTTCCCCGCAATTTCGTTAACGTGAATTTTATTATTAAGTTTATTAACACAAGGAGTGCCGTTATTTTATAAAAACTGATCACTGCCTAAACTGGTTCATAGAATAGTTTTGAAGAACCAATAATGATCATGTTTATTATTGCTTTAGATGGGTATTTGTGTCAAAACTTAAGTTTTTTTAAGTCCAGGAAAATGGGTCTTCCATACAATCCTTTAACAATAATAGTGACAACCTTTATTATTATTACTTTATTTATTTATATTATTTTTGTGCCTTGTGCTATACCAAATAAATTATTTTTCTCTCTTTTTCTTTATTTCTTTCTTATTATTCAGTTAGATAACCATTTGTGGCAAATTTCAAGGAATAAGATATTGCATACTCCCTTTCTTATCATTGGTGGTATTGGAATAATTATCACCGATTGTATTGCATCGGAGATTCTAAAACTACAGTCCTAGAGACGGTAGTTTTTTTAAATTGTTATTTGGCTCGCTCTTGACCACTATCTCACCTGATGGAAAGCGACCATGTATGTTAAAAAAAACACACATCGTCGATGTGATCGTGCCTTTATTTTCAAAATGGCGACACGGCTTAAATTAGTGTTGTTACCGTCAGCTAACACATGTTCATAAGTCACGTTGCTACCTTACGACTCTGTAAACTAATAAAGATCCGTCTTGTTCTTTTAGGAAATGGTTGCTCAGTTGCTTACTAAAGTAGGCGCCAGATAAGCTAAAATAACGGTCATTGACCCTCCTACATTTATTGACATTATTAATTTCAAAAACGGAAATAAAGACATAAAGCTGTCTTTGACCCTTTACATTTTCTAGTAATGAAAAACAGTTCATTGTTTTTATTTCGGGTACCTACGCTGAGATATTAGAAAAAGGTCAATGTCCTTTATTACAAGCTTATATGGCCCCTTGTACTTTGTACTATGCAGTTGACTCTCATAAAAAAATTAGAGGAGAAAGTCAATAGACTTAACGAGGTCTTTAATTAACATTTTAAACAAAAGGAAAAGAAATAAAACAATTTTATATACGTAAAATGTGGTCATTTTAAAAGATAATCTTAAAGAGATCTTTAAGTACCTATCAAAAACAATCTATTATTTTTAAGAGACACTTGCAAAGGAAACTTTATATCTAAAGCAATTAGACAAATTTGGATATCTACATAAACTTCAAAAGGAATAAATGGAACATTAAGAAAGGCTGGTTAAATATGTGAGTTAGTGATTTTAGTTGGAAATAGTATTCCATAATTATCTTGGACGGTGCCAAAGTTTTAAAGCACCGTCCAAGTTAGAATACTATTTTAAAGTTTTAAATTTTCAGTCCGTTTAAAAAATCTTTTTAAGTTATAAGTTCGACCTAAATAAAAAATACGATTAAACTGAAAACATGTACCTCGATCAAATCGGTGAACAAAACAAATAAATCATATCACAAATGTGAGTTCAATTCTAACATTGCGTCTAATTGAGACAGTTTAATCCTTCAGGGATCATAAACATGTTTTTTTGCTTGTACAAGCAAACGATATGAGGTTTTGTTCCGCCGGCACCTACTAAATCATACACGGAGCGCACGTTAATTCCGCATTTGCTCGTTTTTACTTGAATGTGGCTCATATATACGAGTACAACGCCTGATAAAAACGAATTACTTATACAAAGGGCTTAGTCAGGGGTAGAAAACATTTCCCAAGAGTCACATACTCTTTTGCATTTTATTGTTGGATTAATATTTATAATATGTATATACTACTCTGTCAAGAAAGTACCGGGAAAAGATCAAAAATACACAAAATGTCTGTTATTCATCCAAATTTATTTTATCACCTTCAAAGTATGCTCCTTTAGAAACGATACAATTGCGCCAACGAATAATCCATTCATCAAAACATTTTTTAAACGCTGCTTCCGGAATTGAGTTCAGTTCTCGCCGCGAATTCTCCTTTATGTCTTCTATCGATTGAAAACGGGTGCCACGAAGTGGTAATTTGAGTTTAGGAAAAAGAAAAAAGTCAGCAGGAGCCATATCTGGTGAATATGGTGGTTGCTGGATGGTATTTGTTGAGTGTTTGGTCAAAAATTTGTTCACAATGATAGCCTTGTGCGAAGGCGCATTGTCGTGGTGCAAAATCCAAGAGTTTTCTTTCCACAAATCTGGCCTTTTTCATCGAATTCGCTCTCTTAAACGCCGCATAACGCTCAAATAATATTCTTTATTTACCGTTAGACCTTCCGGTAAGAATTCAGAGTGCACAACACCGCGATAGTCAAAGAAAACAGTCAACATGACTTTGACTTTTGATCGACTTTGGCGTGGTTTTTTCGGTTTCGGTTCAGTTGAAAGGCGCCATTCCGAAGCTTGTTGACTAGTTTGCATGTCAAACTCGTAAACCCACGTCTCGTCACCAGTAACAATGCGTTTCATGAATGTTGGGTCCGAACTGACTCGTTCTAGCATGTCCTCAGCGACTTTCATGCGATTGAGTTTTTGGAGAAAATTCAGATCTTTTGGGACTAGCCGAGCAGCAACATGTTTCATACCCAAATGATTAGTTAAAATGGTACGGATCGACTCGTGTGATACAGAAAGTTCGGCGGCTATCTCTCTCAGAGTTGAATGGGGATTTTCAGTCACTATTTTCTTCACTTTTGCGATGTTAACTTCAGTTGCAGACGTTGACGGCCTACCAGAGCGAGGCAAATCTTCCATCACATCTCGACCGCTTTTGAACGCTTTGAACCACTCATAAGCACGAGTTTTTGATAAAGTCGATTCACCGTAAGCCTTCTGTAACATTTTCAGTGACTCCGAACACGAAATTCCATTGGCGATGCAAGATTTAAGACAAACTCTTTGTTCGATATTTTTGTCCATTATGAAATTCGCAATACACACTATATATGATATTACTTTTAGTAATATCATATATAGTGTGCACCAGCACTGTATTTAATATAAATAACAGATGCTACTCAAACTCCGCGCCAAAATGGAAAACAGTTGTGCCAATCTAACAAATACAAAAAAACAAAAATTTGAATTTGGAACCATAAACAAATCATCCATTCCCGATACTTTTTTGACTGAATGTACATATTGATCAATATATTGCATGGTTTTTTCACATTAATTTTATTGACTATTTGCTGATTTTTAGATTTTTTAGATAGATAACTAGTAAGTAGATGTTACCTTCATCATCCTCTATCAGTCCCTATTTTCTTGTGCTAATGTTAATGTAAAAATACGGAAAGTACAGAAAATACATTTTATGAAACCATATCGTGATTTTAGACATAAGAGAAGCCGCATTTAAAGATTTTCCGGCCGTGGGTATTCGTTGGATCCAAAAGACGAAGGGCCGGTTGCTGTGACAATGATTAGGAAAGGTTTATGTCCATAAACGGTCGTTTTACTTTTTTAGTATATAATAAAGTTTGTTCTATACTATCCTATGTTTATTCCACCCTTTCTCTCAGATATACAGCAGGGTTGTGTACCATACACTTTTGGTTAATGTACTGGAAAGTCGTACTAGATATTTCTTCTCCACATTTACTGTGCGTTCACACTAGTGTCTATGTACCTTACCATCAATGACCCGTCTGCCTTCAAAGCAAGAGCGACATCTTCTGAGTTCACCCGCTCCATTACAGACCTTATCTATCGCTTAAGTCCAGTGTCCACGGACGCGTAGCTTCATAGACGCTTTTTCGTCATTATCAGGGGTCGGAATTAGGTAGAGGTATTCATGTACTTGCATCAAAATGTTGATATTAATATGGATCTTCCCAGGATTCCTAATGAAAACCCCGTGTAGCCAACAATATTACAAATAAATAATAATAAAAACCTCAGAGATAAACAAATAAAACAAAGATAATACAATTTTCATTACTATTTTTCATTGAAAAAGATTTTTCTACATCAACTGAGGTAAGGTTAACTTTATACACTTCCTCCTCCTCATTAATGCAGGAAAAAAGTTTTTCTGCACTCGCACTGGTGTGGGGGAAATGTGTAAATACACTGATTGCATCCTAGCTCGTTCGAGTTTTATCTAAAATCTATCTTTATTCTTTTTTTTTATTGATATAAACCAGTGCTTGACTGCGATCCCACCTGATGGTAAGCGGAGATGCAATCATTGATGGTCAGGCGCACTAGTTCATTAAGAGCCTATTCACTCTAGCCTTGAAGACACCTAAATTATAGTTGGACGGAAAGACCGCAGCAGGCAAATTGTTCCAGTCCTTCGATGTACGCGGTATAAACGACGAAGCGAAACGCTTAGTCCGGACCGTTGAAGTTTCAACAACGTAAGGGTGGATACTCGCTGTTCGTCGGGTTGTCCGATGGTAGAAAGGAGATGGCGGAATCAAGTCATGCAATTCCCGCGCACATTCTCCAAAATGTAACCTGTGAAATACCGATAGGCTGGCTACCCTGCGCCTGTGCTCGAGACTTTGTAGATTGGGCTTAACCAAATCTGGATCCCCAATATTCCACCGTTTTTTTTTTTTTTAATTTTCTCTTTTTGATTTTCTCTCGTTACATTTTAATTTTATTCGTCTATTATTTATTTTTCACACTTTAAACAAACACACTATCTTACACATAACACATATTTATCATAATTGACACAACACTATTTTGATCGTTTATATTATTTAAGAATTCATCACCGATACATATATATTACACTCCAAAACTATTTTACGTCCGTTGCGTCACAACCACAGGTTCAGTTGAAAACCAGCGTCAGGCACTAGTTGTCTGACATCTATGCTGACTGGACCTATTTTAGTGCAGCCGTGAGGCACACAACTACATATTTGCTTCTTTTTTTTTGTTTCGTGTTTACCCTTTATTGTGTTTGTGCCTTGTGCTGTACCAAATAGATTATTTTCCTTTCTTTCTTAGATCACAAACAAGAATCCTCGTCATAGGAATAAAATAAATACTGTAGTTCATCACGCAAGTGTGTGACCACTCTATTAGGTACTGTTATCTCAGTAAACATTGGGTCTGCTATAATTAATTCACGCTGCACCACTTAAGTGAACAAATACGAGTGCGTTCGCTGAAATTTAATCCGTATATATTCGTGCCGTATTTGAATTTAATTATTTTAATCTTGTTTATATTGATAAGTATATTCAGTGAATTCAGCGGGGTAATTATATAATCGCAATTTTAATAAACAGTATCTAACGGCCGCCTTAGTTAATATTATTTAGGCAAAGGTTTAAGAGTGTGTGAGTATGTTTATTACTCCTTCACGCTGAAACGGCTGAACGGTTTAGATGAAATTTGGCACACATGTCCTGGAGTAGCACATACGATTCTTTTCTGTATGATCCCGGGAGTATGTTTCATTCTGTTTTACTGTGGGCGTGTCTGGCAGCAGTTAGTAAAAAATAAATATAAAAACCTCTGAATCTGATTCCACTGAAAGAATTTTCGTAAATCTTTTTCGATTGCATTCGTTAATTTTTTTTTTTAAATTGCCCATCAAGAATTTTTCGATCTCGATAACAACAAATTATAACAAAAATTAATTAAAACTTGTAAACAAAAAAATTAAGTAAACATTTCAACTTTAGCATAGCACAGCATAGTCGGCCTTATAATGTTCCCACTTTTGGGACTCAGGCCTCCTCTCTAGGAGAGGGAATGGGCCGTAATCCACTACGCAGGCTCAGTGCGGGTTGGTGGATGTCACATGTCTTCGAATTTTTGGTTCTAGGACATGCCGGTTACCTCACGATGTTTTCCTTCACCGTTTTGCGAGCAGTGGTGATGAAATAAAATACAGAAAATAATGTGCCGGACTGGGTTTGAACCCGCGACCTACAACTCGTAAGTCGGGGCCGATACCACTAATTACCAGTAATTACAAATACAGTAAGATTGTGATTAAAAGATTTCCCCAAATTCCACCTCTGCATAAATTATTATAATACTATAAATGTGCCAACTAAGTATCAAACAATTATTGGTAAGTACATAGCTGGAAAAGGCGTGGCCATATCCCGCTCTCTATGCGAAAAGGCCAAACCGTGTAATCGGGTAATTACCGGCTGATAATAAATAGACCGAAAATGTAATGGATCGCACATGTCACATTCAGCTGTTAGTCGATAGCATTAATTAGGAGCAGATATTTAGAGCAGGCTAGACCGGATCATTAGAACCAGATGAAATCAATTTGTAACCAATGTTTTGTTCTGTCACACTCCGATTTGAATCTTTAGTGCCGGTGGAAGGATTTGAACCCTATAACTGGCTACGTCGGATATATCCGACAAACATTCTCGCGTTTATTCCGCTTGGCTCGCAATTCCACGATCAAATACTCCATGTTACGCGCTCCGCTTTTGTTTATTTTCTTGATAATTTGATGTCTATGAACAATGTTGTCCAGTATCCGGGTTAACGCTCTTTAACTGTGAAAAAGGGTCTCCTCATTTCTTCTAGACTATACATATGAAGAAACAGAAATGTTGCTTATTTAATGGTAAGTAAAATGAGCATAACACCCTCAACATAATTATTACGCAACCAACACACATGAAATAGTTTGCAGACGAATCTTTCTTTTTATTTTCAACATTATTCTCACTTTTTGTTCTCTTTGTTTACTTTTAGTTAGGTATACAACATTTTTGAAGGTAGTTAAATACATAATGTAGGTAATTAGCGAAAATACATCATTGTTGTAAGCCACGGGGGATCAGAACCGTCACTGCTACGATTAAAATTGTAGCAAATTTGTAATTTTACCAAGTAAAAATCAAATACCCATGTACTGCAATACTTTTAAACGATCAATAAAGATTATTATTATTATGTTGTCAGCCCTTCTGTCACCTATGGGGATTGAAGAGCCAGTCGCAAACACACGATACTGGTGAATAGGATGAAAATCCACTCGTTGGAACAATCCGAATTGGCCGGTTATACGCTGACAGCTGCATTTGCAAATAACACATCAAAACTTGCCATGAATTTACCTCATATTTGTAATATAAAAATATCAACGGAAACCGTTTCAATCTATAAATTATTATCCTACAAGCCGTGTACGCCCGATTGGATTTCCTGTGAGGAAAAATGAGGACTTTCATCTACTCTTTTATTAAATAAAGATCTTCCTTAATAATAAAAATGATGGCGCAGTATGGGCCCAGTAATGAAGCACTTTTGGAACTATCTCAAATTGAAGAGTATTCAATATTTTACTGTATAGAAGCATGACTAATAGATTGAATAAAAAAGTTACCCGTTTGAAAAGTTCAATAATTACTGGTATGAACATTGATATATATGTATGTACTTATGTATTATAACAGTGACCATATTTAGATATTAAACTTTTTTGTTAAATATTTTTAGTATAAAATATATTTTATTATCTATAGACGTAAAAGAGGAGAAACTGACTGACTTGTGACTGACTGACATATCAACGCATAGCCGAAACTACTGGGACTAAAAGCGTAAATTTTGGACAAGGTTTCCTATTATGACGTAAGCGACCATTAATAGAGGATATTCCAAAATTCACCCCCTAAAAGGCTGAAAAGGGCCTCCAAATTTTGTATGCAAAAAATCCAACTTACGAAAGAAGAGGCCGCACGCGTGAGGGAACGAATGTCCTCACGCCCCAGCCACGGAGATTCTGACTCCGACTACTAGCCACGGCAGACGCGGCCTTGCGGACGTCGAGCAATAAGTAGCTTGCCATTCGGCCGTCCGGTAATTGATCGGACCGAATCTAGTCGTCATCAGCGCGTAGTTAGTGATCCATGCTCCTCAAAGAGAGGTCAGCAAGCCGTAGAGGCTCAGCAGGACCGAAGCCCGCTAGCTAGGACCGCGGAGAATTTCTGAAAAGGAAACCTGTAGTCCTAGAAAGCAAAGGGAAACTGAAAGACACAGGTCTGGTTTTAGTCAGTAAAAGTCTGACACGTCCTCTTGCTCCACACAGAGTGCGAGAAGTCATTAGATGATTTCCACACTAAAAAAAACTTGCAGAAGGTAGTTGAAATTAAACGGGCATAACAAAATCTCCAGACAAAATCAACTGTGTGGAATGCATGCTTGGCTCAGTAAATCTAAGTTAGAAAATATGTTTTAGTATCCAAATTGAACTTATTTTCACAAAGTTAAGTCAAGCTTTTATAAGACGCGAGGAGTATCTTGTACGGAGACAAGCTTAACTTAATGTAGTTGAACAATTTATATCATTTTTATTGAATTAATTAGCGACATGTACCTGCTAATAAAAAGTTTTAGACGATAAGGTCTTCATCTTACGATAAGTTAGAAAGTGCTACACGATACCGGGACTAAGTTCCATACTAATTTGCGCCTTCTTGTATCATTGTACCTTTTTTCTTCATTCATTTATTTATCATTAATACAAAAGAATACAGGATTTTATAAGTTAAATAGCAACCAAAAACCACTAAGCTTTAAAATTGTGCTATCATGAATCTATCCTCAATATCGAAACTATACAAAAGGATTTTTTATATGTGTACGATATTGTCGATAACAATTTATAAAAACTTTAGGTCTTTAAATAAGTATAAAAACATTCTTAAATAATACTTAAGTAAAATTGCTTAAGTTTGAGTTTGATATTTTTGTGAAAATATTTTTTTTTCTGAAGGTAAAGTATTAATAAGTCCTACCTAAAAGAGTTCTTTGACTGATATAAACTCTTTTGTATAAATTTATATAATACCAGCTCCTGTCAGCGGCTTCGTCCGCGTAAAAAGTAGAAAACAATTATATACACCCCTAATTTTTATATAGTACAAAAAATGGGGCTCTATCCGTACCCGTTACTAATCATATTTTTGTACTCAAAAGCAAAAAAAAATTATCCCAAAATTGTTCACGAAAATATGACATCTAATTGGTAAATTCATAATTGAATCAATAATAGATTACAATTAGCTTAGCTTAGCTCAGTCGGCCTTATAATGTTCCCACTGTTGGGACTCAGGCCTCCTCTCTAAGAGAGGGAATGAGCCGTGGTCCACCACGCGGGCCCTGTACGGGTTGGTAACAATTGCTACTAGAAAATACTACGCGCAGTGTTTTTCCATTTTTCCATCGTTTATTCATTCATAATCAATAGCCTGTATAATATTCCCATAAATTTAGTGACATTTTGGAATACATACAAATGCTAATAACTTTTCTGTTTATGAATATTATTTATTGAGACTTTACTTAAATAATAACAAGACCTTTTCCAATAAGCCCTTTAAGTATTTGTAGCAATTAAAAACTAGTGGTGTATATAACTCAGTGAAAAAGTAGCATTCAACTAGTAAAATACTTTTTTTTAAATTGGTCCACTAGTATTTAAATTTATTAATTACAAAAAAAAAATACAAATCTTTATTTATTTATTTATTTACCTTTTTATAAAATGATTACCTATAGATATCATTATTGTATACTCTGCGGTTTAGGCTCTACGTTCTCCCTCAGTAAATTAATGAATGATTGAAGACACAAATTTGGAATTAACGGCCCGGACTAAGCGTTTCGCTTCGTCGTTTATACCGCGTACATCGAAGGACTGGAACAATTTGCCTGCTGCGGTCTTCCCGTCCAACTATAATTTAGGTGTCTTCAAGGCTAGAGTAAATAGGCTCTTAATAAACTAGTGCGCCTGACCATCAATGATTGCATCTCCGCTTACCATCAGGTGAGATCGCAGTCAAGCACTGCTTTATAACAAGTTAAAAAAAAAGAATTATCTGAATAAGTTATAATTATTTTTTAAAGATTAAATTTAGAAAGTGAATGAAAAATCCTTTAAAATGTTAGGGATTTAAAAGATAATCGCTTCACAATCCTCCGTAAGACACGGATTACCCCATCCTCTTTAGTTTTTCCTAATTAGGCCGTCCAAGCTGATGTCAGTTTGTTTGATGTCGGTGTGAGAACGTACACGCGCTTAGTGCCCCGAGTCTCCCTCGCCTTATTGTTATGGTTTCTGCCTTGGATAGTGTGAAATGTGGCTTAACCCTCTTTATGATAATATATGTACTATTACCTACTCTACTACTACTATATAACCAAAACCACAGTAACCATTACGATTTTAGTTTTTATTTCGACCAAAAATTGCAATCTATTTTGTTTTATCGGTAATGTCACTAATGCAAGGTTTTTTGTTTTTTTTTTTTAATTGGGTGGGAAATCATCTTATGACAAATCCCGCTCTTGGGCGGTGCAAGAGATAGTGTCAGACTTTTACTGACTAAAAACCCACTCCTGTTCCTTCGTTGCCTTCATCCCAGGGCCCGGGTTTCGTTTTCACACTACCCGTGGCCCCAGTAGGCTTCGACCCTTAGTCAGTTTTATCGGCTAATTATCAAATACTTCACAGTTATCACCTACAATAATTTTATTATATTTTCAATCAAACATATTTACAAATCGCTGATAAACATCGATACTTATAGTATGTAATCCATTCTATAATTAACCAGCAATTTGGATTTGATTTTGATAGTAAAACGAAATCTGTATTGGTCTTATCACTAGCTATCAGTATAATGCGAGTTCGGCAAACACTTCACTGTTATCAATTACAATAATCATAATGGTAACATATAGGATATATATCTAACACTCGGTACTGACAAACATCAAATTCTATTACTACTAATATATCTACCTATTTCTGTTATCCATTCTACAATCGCTCTGCGAATATTGTGGCTAAACCTTTAATTTTGTATGTTAAAGAAAATCTATTTTGGTCTTGAGAGCGGCGATCAATATAATCAAAAGGATTATCAAACACTTCACTGATATCAAGTAAAATTTTATTGTCACTTACAGGATAGTTACCGATAAAACCACGATAAAAGATGCCTATATCTTCTGTTTTATTATCCATACATTAACATTCTCAAGTCACTCAGCGAGTCTAGCGCTTGTAATATAGTCAATAAACCTAGAGCTTCTTAATTTGATAAATCATCATCATCATCTTCCTGCCCTTGTCCCATCTTATTTGGGGTCGGCGCAACACATTTTTTTCTTCCATTCTATCCTGTCAATCGTCATACTATTACTAACTTCCTTTTCTTTCATATCACTGATCACACAATCCATCCATCTTTTCTTTGGCCTCCCTCTCCCTCTCCTCCCATCCACAATGTTAAATTGCTAAATAGAAGTGATATCTATTCTTTATCAGTATGTTATTTTACCTTCACACGTAACGTACTACTATCTCCACAAAGTTATAAATATTAGTCACACTCTGTACACTACAATATTTCATGAAACTATGACAGAATTTATTGTTTTCTTAGAACTTTTTAGTGTTTTGTATGAAAATTCAGTTGGTTTTTGAACATCAAATGGAAACTACAGTTTTCAGACAAAGTAAATACGAGTTCGTGCTGTATGAATTTTGGTAGACACAAATAGGTATGACAACTGACCCACGAGTTACTTTTTGTAGCTAACCGTTGTATGTTCTGTAACATGTAAATGGTATATATAATAAAGAGAGCTTAATTTATTCATCTGGCTATCTATCATCTATATAACAATGAAACTTAATTGCCTCTTTTCCGCGGAGAGCCACGGAAAAGAAGCAATTCAGTTTTGTAAAATATTTTATTCTAAACTACAAATAACATCAAAAAGAAATCGTTGTTCAGAAAATGGCATCAACATTGGATGCAGCGATTAGCATATCAAATATAATATATTCATGTATGAGAAGAGTGTGCGCATGGTGAGAACGTATCGCGATCTCTTTAGTTCAGAAATAACCCAATAACAGTGACGTCACTTTTCATTGTTTGCGTCTTTATTATGTTACCTGTCAGTTTCCTCTCCCACAAAATTTTAAAAATTTTAAACTTAATATTGAACAGATTTGAAAAATTCTTTGTATTTGTGACTTTGGATACCTAAGATTATTTTTTTTATATAAATAATGTAGAAAATTGAGTCTGATAGAGATATACCTTTGTTCTGACCATGTGACTGAACGTTGAGATGACGTCAGAACAAAGAAATCGGCGGCGTGGCCAACTCGAGGCGTTCGACGCTAACGAAACGATCGTAACTTGGCTAGGGGGGCTGAAGATTTCTAATTGGGTGATCTCAATTAGAAATTTTCAGTCACAGAGCAGTTCATTGTTAGTACAACAGACGTCGTAGACTGTCGAAAGTACAATATTTATGATACAGTTTGACATAACGTCATGATAACAATGGACGTGTTCACAATAGAGCAATTGTAGGCACAAATAAGGAGGGCGAACACAATGTGTTTGAAATCGTTTGATTGTCGATCACTTCCACTCACTTCGTCGGGGATCTTTTTTGTGTTTTTAGTTTTCTTTACACTTTTTCTTGAGACAATGATGTAGGTTTGGTATGATCATTGTTATACCTTTTTAATGAAGGTAGTAGTGAGGTCCAGTGACAACTTTGCTGATATTGTTAGCACGTTCATCTTGTATCTTTAACTCTTTAGCCGCTTGCGTTTGATTGATCCAACGGGTGTTTCCGTGTCCTATTCAGGGTCATATGTTTGTGACTGGTACTCCATCTCGTTTGGCTCTTCAATCCTCATAGGTGACAAAAGAGCTGACGAGATGGAGTATTTATGATACAGTTTGACATGACGTCAGGATAACAATAGACGTGTTCACAATAGAGCAATTGTAGGCACAAATAGGGAGGGCGAACACAATGTGTTTGAAATCGTTTGATTGTCGATCACTTCCACTCACTTCGTCGGAGATCTTTTTTGTGTTGTTAGTTTTCTTTACACTTTTTCTTGAGTAAATGATATAGGTTTGGAATATTTAGTACTTGATGTGCGACCCTGGTGGAATAAATACGAAAATGTTTGCCAGATATATTGGACGTTTAAAAGATTTAAAAACAAGTGCGAGTCGGACTCGTGCACTATGGGTTCCGTATTTCATATTCCTATGAAAATAGTTCAATTCCCGAATTGAGTTACGAAGATTCTTCCGAATCTATCAAAATGACGTAACTACAAATTTACAGTTTTCAGATTTTTTCCTATACTTGTACTATGAGAACTTGTTTCATACTAAATTTCCGGATTCTAGGTCAACGGGAAATACCCTATGATTTTTGATTCCCTTGAGAGTGTCAAAATATACGTTTTTTGCGATATAAACGACCGTGTCTTTTTTTTTCCTTAACTCTCAGGTTTGATTTTTTCACAGCTTCAAGGGACCGCAGTCCTGAGTATATGGTTTTAATTTAATTCGATATCTCCCCGCGTTCCCGAGATAAAAGGTCTTGACAGACAGACAGATGGATATCAAAGTGAGCCTATGAGGGTTTCGTTTTTTTCCTTTTAAGTTTTTTAGGGTTTCATACCCCAAAAAACGTTGCGATACGAATACGCGTCTATAAAGCTGCGCATCCGTAGATAGTAGGCCTTTGAATTAATTCTGTATCGTGATTGCTTTCACAAACATTTAAAGTCACACTCGTATAAAAGGCATCCAGACTCGAAATTACTTGTAGGCTACAAAAATATTTGTTACCTGCAAATCTGCCACATGAAAAAATGTTTGGAGTACTTAAAATAATAAAAAATAACTAGTGGTACTAGTGTTAATAAATTTCAACATTAGTTCCATTGTTAACAGAGTCTTTTAAAATGGAACTAGTGTTTTAAAAAACGTCAGTAGTTCCATCATAGAACTGTTAATGGTACTAGTGACAACGAACCATTCTTGCTAAAGCCGCAGTGGATGACCTTTGTTAACCAATGTCATCATCATCATATTTTACTGTGTCTTTCAGTATGCGATCGTCATTCCAGAACCTTTCGGTCTATACGTCTATTTATTTCACTCAATTTCGAAAAAAAATCCAGTTAGTTCTGCTATGCTTTAGTTTCGCTAAGCTTGACTCGTAAAATACCGACCAGGCTACAAGCTATGCACAAAATCAGATTCGCGGGTAGTGATGAAGACAAGTGTTAGTGTAATATTTAATTTTTTGAGGAGGTGCCAAAAGATATATTTTGAAAGGTTGCCTATATCGTACCAGTTAACAAATTTTACAAGCTGTCACAAAAACTATACAAGGTTATTTGTAAAACACTTACTAACATCATGAACAACAACTTTTGTTCTATGACCTTTTACAAAACATAATTAATTTACTTACCAAAAACAAACCTTCAAGATTTCGTTGTTCTATCTAAAAAAATTCTACTTTGTATTTTGCTGTACCTACCTAAGTCTGTAAAACGCGACGCAAGCTCATCAAGCACCCCCGCCGCTCAATCCCCGCTCCCCGCTATTGTGCTTTGCATAGACTTCGCAATATTTAGAACGTTCAATTTAAATATTTTTATTTTTGTATGAAACTCTGATGAACTATGATATGATAATTTTTTAAAATACATAAAACAAAAGTTGCTGTTTATGTTGTTAGTAACATAGGTTGTCCGGAGAGGTTGCCAGTGTTTTACAAATAACCCTGTATAACTTAAGAGGATGATATTACTAGAAAAAACCGTTGTTATAATGGTGTTCATTTTTTATTATTACTATAAAATTACCTACTTGTTTAACATCTTGTTAATATGTCGTTGATGTTCTTCATAATAAGTAAATAAATCATCTTGCGTCCATTTATAATATTTTTATCCTCTCCAAACATCTGAAAATGTTTCAATCTTGTTAACAATCGAGTTGAAGAACCATTCACCTAAATTGTACCGGTACATTTTAAGATTACTCTACCTGGTACAAATTAGGCAACACTAAGTTTTATTTTTATGCGAGCCGGCATCATAACTTCGAAATGCTAATCATAAAACTAAATTCTTAAAAATGTGCACTAATATGCTAACTTTCCAAAAACATACATAATAGCTGCATTGTACTT
The DNA here is from genome assembly GCA_949316375.1 of Mythimna vitellina. Classification (NCBI taxonomy): domain Eukaryota; kingdom Metazoa; phylum Arthropoda; class Insecta; order Lepidoptera; family Noctuidae; genus Mythimna; species Mythimna vitellina. The sequence goes on along the minus strand of OX438693.1, from coordinate 13,445,795 downwards.
GCTGTTGCCACAAGAAAACCTTAGAAATAATTATTTTTCTTCATATCTGTTTCATTCTTATGAGTTTCTGTCATGTACTTACATAGTCATAGTCTGTGGTCTGGTCATAATGTCTGTCTGAGTCTGCGAAGAAATTCTTTTATTTTGAACTTTAATTTTCAGAGATATATATATTTATTTTACTGTTAATTCAGACCATCAGACGCTGAAGAGTATTTAACTCTCTCGTTTGATGGTCTAATAATAGGTTGCACGTGTTATTGGCAAAATTGTGGTGCCTTTTCCACAAAATAATGCCATTAATGAAGAGTTGAAGTTGAAATTATTTTTCTTCACCACACTTGTGTGACATCGAATCCAAAATGACAGCGATTGCGTCATGTCAGTAGTACTGCTTTTGAGTGTCACGAATTCAAAACTAAACATTATGGTTTGGTAGATTTTGAAGTGGTACAAATTAACGGCTGGTCCAATTTAGTCAACTGAACCCTATGTTGTAAGTATGTTGTCTATTGTTTCAGGCGGTGGAGGAGCCCAATTGGGTGAGACAGAAAACTGTGATGCAGGAGACCTGAACATGTGCGTGGAACTGATCCCGCGCACTCCCGTTGGCCTGCCAAGGAACAAACATGAGCTGGATGCCCACTGCCAGTGAGTGTATCACTACAATTTAGTTATAGAACAGCTATGTACATTATGGACCTTTAATCAAAAGAGATGTAACCTAAAAGTGTGTGAATTAACTCGTTCAGTGAGGAAAGAGGCCTAATACGTATGTCTTTCTTGCGATGCAGGTGCGGTTAAGAAAAATATAGTCTTCTCCGCCGTGCGGAAGCCATTACTTCAATTTGGTTTAGTGTAGAAAAACGATGAATATATATTTTTATGATGCCCTATTAAAAATGATTGTAGTGATGTATCTACTTTAATATCGGGACACTGAGCTCATATAACATGTATTCAAATAAAAGCATTCAATTTCTAAAATGTTACGGGGTCTAATAAGCGCCTTACCACCATAATAATAGTTTTGAAACGAGGTCTTAAACGTCTCGTACCGCAGGAATGGAAATAATACGGGAGTAATAAAATTAGTTCCGTTGTAATTTTTTTTTTCGGTGGGAAAATCATCCAATGACATTCCTCGTTCTTGGGCGGAGCGGGAAATAGTTTCAGACTTTTACTGACCAAAAACCCACTCCTGTTCCTTCGTTGCCTCACATACCAGGGCCGAATCTTCCTTTCAGAATCAGACCCTTGGCCCCATTAGGCTTCAACCCTGCTGGGCCCCTGCGGTTGCTGATATCTCCTTGAGGCGCGCGTGGAATACTAAGCGCCGTCGACGACTTGGGCTTGGTCCGGGCGATTACTGGACGGTCGGACGGAGTGCTAAGTGCTGCTGACAGGTGCACTTGGTGTCACATATTGTCTTGTGCTTTCTTAACACGTTAAGAAAGTCCAAGTACACCGGTACTAATCAAGTTTATCAGCCAAGCGTGCATAAGGAGACTAGCTGACCCGACAGACATTGTCCTGACTTAGCTATGAATATTCCAATAAGAACTTCTAAATATCAATCACGCGAAGGTTAAATAGTCGTAAGATGCGTCGTTTTCTGAAATTCTGAAAATATGAATAAAAAGCGATAAAGTTGGTTTTAAGTTATAGTGTAAACAAGGAAAATAGAAACTCTTTTGTATAAATATAAGACTACGAGTTACCAAAGCAAAGTTTTACGCAGACGAAAGTTGTTAATTTGGGTACACATTTTAAATAGTTTTAAACTAAGAATTTGCAGTTCGTCAGTTAGGTAGTACCTCCTCATAAATATTCAAACAATTTAACGAATTATCTCTTCGAACTTTTGCAATTGAATAAAATTCTTCAAATTGAATTTCCACGTCAATAGTACGTCCAGATGTAATCTAGTACCTATTAGGTACTTTCATCATCTTTCAGGTGAGATAGGGTCAAGTGCGAGTTTATCAATAATAATAATAAAAAAGATTCTCATAAGACCCACATCAAAATTAATAAAAAGGCCTGTATTCAGTGAAATCCTTCACACAGTATGAAATGATTTGTGAGATTTCAGAGAAGGCAGCATTGCCCGCTTATGTAATATTTCAAACGTAATGTAAACCAAACCTAGAAAGTAATGTAACCTTCTATATACAGTCCATCCTTCTGTGGAATTCACTACCTTTTGATATCAGGACGGCCACGAATCAGTTTGCATTTAGGCGGTAGTTGCTGAATTACTTTCTACACAAATAGCAGAATAATCTCAAAACTCCTTTACTGTGTTCCTATATATAAATATATATATGTATTTTTGTATAGGTATATATTTTATTAAATATATGAGTATGTTTAGTTTTAGCTTTGTATATAATTTTGCAATACTTGTTGTCTAAATATTTTTTTTTATTTTTTATTGACTGGTAGAGAATGCCTAAGGCATTAAATCCGCCTTTTTACCTTTAGTTGCATGAAGATTAAATAAATAAAACAAAGATGTTCTGGTTTTCCATGCGAATGAATTATCGACTAAACGTTAATGTTCAATCAAAATATTAATGTTGATTTAATTATGTTGGGATTGGAATAAATTACCTCCTGGGTAGTCAACGCCGCAGTATCGTCATAACTGACGAAATAATAATCATCAAACATCCATAAAAATAAAAGAAAAACAAACAAACTCCCAAAAAGAGAAAACATTTACAACAACAAAAAAGTTAAACAATTATGTAAAATAGGCGTCACAACCGCGTAAATAGGCTATCGCTCAGCATAATGTTTGGACTCGTGTATGACACAAATCCACAGAATAGATTTTCAGCAGCGTTGACTGGTTGATTTAAATAATCGTATACTTAAGAGCGTCTAACCCGAGATACATTTTTATCATTTTTCATACAACCGCTTTTATATGATTACGACGATTGTTTTTTTTTTTTCTTTATTACAGTCTTTCTCTAGATAATTTGAAAACACAGATATCTTGCGGATAACCAATAATTTACTATATTGCGTGAACCTTGGTCCTTCATAAAGTATCTACTAATAAAAAAATAATGAAATATTCACATTTTATCAAGATCTTGAACCATTTTTTACCAAAAACTTTTGAATTAAAAAAAAACGTATTTCTCGAAACAATTTTTGTGAAATAATGAATGGCAAGAGAGCGTTCAGGTGTCATGTCTCTTTTTGCGTGTTGCCTCTTCATCAAACATTGCGTTGGATGAATCAACAAGCTTTTAAATCATGCTCTGGTAGATGATAGACGGGTCGAGATGGGCCCTTTTCATTAAAACATCTATCCTAAAACTATTAGACCACACATATTTATACGCCATGGCAGGCCAATCTCGGCCATGCGAATGTGCGCCCGTCCGGCTAATGTCATGTTATGTCACTAATGGCTAGACGTAAGGCCGCGGTTGTATTAATCCACCCGAGTGCTCGTTGGCAGGGCTATTAGGGATCAACGGACAAGCTATGACTGTTGGCTATGTTTATACTTAAAGTTGTAAATCGGTACGTGACCTTTTCATTAAGCTGCTTTTGAAAATTCTTATTACGTCCGATTCGACTTCAGCTATTCACACACATAACACACAAATTCAGCTCGACGTCCGTATGTCACCACAGGGACCCAGCAGAATACCAGCGTCAGGTATATTTGCCTGACACAAGCTAAGTTGGGCTCCCATTTGATGCAGCCTTGAAGTGCACACTGCACTATGCACGCACTTATTTTGTCTGTCTCACAAAACGAAGTACCTACCCATGATTAAGTGTTTAATGTAGGTACTCGTAACATTGATGTTTGTGATTGTTTAAATTCTTAAAATTTTGTTAATTAATGTGCTTAGTTTTGTAATTTTATTTTATTGTGCTTTTGTGTATTGTCTGCTTATTTTGTGTGTATCAAATAAATGTTATATCTATCTATCTATCTATTCCACCTGCACACGAACTGTAAGCAAACCATCTGAAAATCTCTTAACCGATTGTAAATAAGGCTTCCTCGATCTGGTCTCCATAATCAATATGGAGCCCCGTCAATGGGCATCCACCTGCTCAGTTGCACGACCTGCATCTTTCAGGCCAACGATAGTGAAAAAATAAATAAATTCTAAATACTGGACAGACAATTTAATTTGTATCGACAGAAATAGAAAAAGACTTCAACCTTGAAGACTTCGGTCTGTTTCAGTTCCTAATGTAATTTGTACTTTTGGTGTACAATAAAGAACATATTTATGTAATTTCTAAATAAAAACACAGCACCTGCAATAGTGCCAAAATAATAAGGCATTACTTTCATTGTAGTGCAATAGTGTTAGTATACTAAGATCCCAGAGCTGTCAGACATAACGTATTTTCACATGGATGAAACCTTAGGTACTGAGTAGCGTCTCATGTGCTTTGAATACCCATGTGCTTGTGGAGCTCCTCCTGGGAGCCCCTGGGCAGGTACCAGGTGAGAAAGGGAACTAAAAATAAGAGTAACTTAACTTAAATTTCTATGGCTGATTTTTATAGATATTTTGGGGAATATTATTCTAAGTAGTATCATCAGTATCAGACACTTTCCATTGACCAAAACTTCTGTCAGACACTTTAAAGCTCAAAAAAAAAAAATGAACTTTACTTATTTTAACATGTCTGATTTTTAAATATATTATTGAGGTAACTATTACAAAGTTATATTTCAGTAGTATGAGCGCGAGAGCACGCATGCGTTTCAGAGCGAGTGAGACGATTTCATGCACTGACTGAATATTTGATGAAATTAAGTTATCTCAGACAGCTCTGAGATCTTAGTCTATAGTGGAAACGAGCACACATATTATGTAAAGAAATTAGATAAAATCGTTACCAGTTCATTCAGCCAACGTTTAAACAAGGATCTTAAACAATTTCCATCGGTAAGTACCTAAATCTTCCTCAACGATCTTTATACAAACTCCTCAAAAGTTAGGTACTAGAATCGAGATACATTGTTGACTGGGTTTTCCATCTTCAGGGATGCCAACAATTAAGCCTTTTAAACACTTAAATTGTTTAAGTTCTGCGAGTGGTACCCCCGGGATTCCGTTATACACTATTTACCGTTCCAATTGACCTTAAACATTCCAGTTTACGTGGAACCTGAGTACTACGATTAATATAGGTAACCGTACGCCCCTTAGGTTCTAAGTGACAACCATTCTGGAGAAGTCGAAAAAGTATGGAATTTAGAGGTATGAGGAACAGAGTGTTAAGTCCCACATACCTCCGTTGAAAACCGTGTTTTGTCTGATCCGGGCAACAGTCCGATAGATGATTTCGGGCTTATGTATAGCATAGTCGGCCTTATAATGTTCCCACTGTTGGGACTCAGGCCTCCTCTCTAGGAGAGGGAATGGGCCGTAATCTACCACGCGGGCTCAGTGCGGGTTGGTGGAGGTCACAAATGTCTTCGAATTTTTGGTTCTAGGACATGCCGGTTTCCTCACGACGTTTTCCTTCACCGTTTTGAGAGCAGTCGTGATGAAATAAATTACACAAAGTAATGCGCCTGGCTGTGGTTGAACCCGCAACCTACAACTCGTATGTCGGGGCCGTTACCACTCGGGCACCACTGCTCTACGCCTTGCATATGGCTGATGTATATAATAATAATAAATAGAAATATATAAGAATGTACAAAATATGTATGTAAAATACATAAAGGATAATAACAATAATTATAATGTAAATGTAAATTTAGTTAAATACCAGCCTAAGAGCTGAGAAGTAAAAACAGAAAAATAAATAATAATGTTCCTTTACTAACACACAATGTCGTCTAGTCCCAAGCTAAGCAGAGCTTGTGTTGCCAATGATCGTGCCATCACACAAACGTTTGTCCTGAATGGGAATCGAACCTACGATCTCCGGCATAGCAGTCAGGGCTACTAACCACTAGACCAACAGGCCATTCAAATCGCGAACATCAGAAACCCACATCATTGCTTACCTTCAGGTGAGATAGTGGTCAAACGCGAGCCTATCAATAACAAAAAATAACTATATTTTTAAATCGCGCAGAGAACCCCAATTACGCGGATGGAGAATTTTGAATTTGTGGTTCTTATGTGGCATCATAGGATGTCGATACAATACACCACCATACACAAACAAACTAAAACTCAATTCAGACTACGCTATAATAGCATATAGCTTCATTTTTCTTTTTATTATTTATTCATTCTTTTATTTAGAACACGTTCACATTTTGTTTTTTTTATATTATTGGCTAAATTAAATAAATGTATGATGAGCGATATTGTTGTGCTATGAACTATATGCTATTATATTATAGGGTAGTCTGAAATGAGTTTAAACCGCACTGGGCAAGCCTAGTAGATTACGGGCCACTCCGTCTCCTAGTAGAGAGGAGACCTGACCCCTAGCCAAGTTACAATCGTTTCGTTCGCGCCGAACGCCTCGAGTCGGCCACGCCTCCGATTCCTTTGTTCTGACCACGTGACTGAGCGTTAAGATGACGTCAGAACAAAAGAATCGGAGGCGTGGTCTATTCGAGGCGTTCGGCGTGAACGAAACGATTGTAACTTGGCTAGGGAGGCTGAGTCCCAAAAATGAGAACATTTTATAGCTTTATTACGTTATGGATGTATGTATGTTAAAAAATAAATTTTTTTAGAGATTTTGCCTTTTCGACAAACGCTATCACTAATAGAATGACACTTTATCTAGAGCTTCTAGTCTACAAATTAAATAAGAAGTTTTTTCGGTTATCTCAACCTTTTGACTTTCTACTGAAATGAAAACATTAAACGTATGTAACCTCGTATCTTTTATGTTAACGTTAAGGAACAAAGTTACAAAGCTTATTGCAAAGCTGGAAATGATGATAATATAATTAAACTGACTTTAACTTAAATATACATGTATTATCATGCTCCAAACAGAAATTTTCAAGCTCCTATTTACAAGCACGTGTGACTTAGTTAAAAGTTACCAAACAATATTATTTCGACAACACAACACACGAATTGTGACTAAAAACTTAGCCAATTATATCTAACCCCTAACATGGCAATGAACGACCAACTTTCCTTATTTTGTGTTTTCTTTTCTGGCTTCTGACATATTTGATGTTGATCTTTCTTATTGTTTTCTCATAAATAAATATAATATCTGTCTGTATTGTTTGTTTGCAGATGACGCAAATGGGATGGGTTTTAGGAATAATTTCAATATTTAACCGCGTTAAACTGGGATTTTCAGTATACAAACTAATAAATTTTGACACGCCTCTTTGAAAAGTAAAGACATGACGTTTATTTAAAAAAAAAAAACAATATTTTTTTAAGAGTAACATGACTTTTTTACCGGTTCTTCTGAAATGACCAATTCAAACCATAAACTAGCTTTTACAGTTTCATAAGTGCTCATCTATACTTATAATAAATCTGTAGAAGTTAAAATTCTTTACATTGAAAATATCGACCGACACCGAACCCAAAAATGTGATTAAAAAAATTTTTGTCTGTCTGTCTGTCTGTTCAGGCATCACGCAAAAACTACCGGTTCGATTACGATGAAACTTTGTAGAATTATTCTTTAATATCCTGGGCACCACACTGGGTACTTTTTATCCCGGAAAAGTATATACAATAAAAAACAAACTTAATTTTGCGGTTCGATCCCTAGACCCGATTACTGTACCAACCGCAAATAATAAGTTTGTCGTAGGTTACGTCACCCGCAGTGGAGTTCACTAAGGGGCGCTGCACACGGCTAAGATACTATAATATTTTATCTTAAGATACAATATCGTTCGCCATACAATTCAATGGACTATCTATCACACACGACGAAGATAATAAATAATATTTCGCGGGCGAAAGCTAGTATGTAATAAAATATAAGTGATGATTTTTTTCTGATTTCTTATTTTCAATTTTCTAATAGAACTTTTTCTTTCTAGGGCTTACCAAACAGGCATGATGTGCATGGACGCGTGGATCAAGAGGTGCCTGCCGACTGATGGACAGAAGCTGCTTCAGCAGCAGATCGGTGGTGCCCGCGCTCTGATGCGTTTCTTGTGCACTAATGACACGGCTCTCAGGAGAGGTAAGTTACTCGTTTTCTCATATTAAAGACGAATTAGGATCTATGTATCTTAGGGTTTTCATTTAAGCTCAACATGTTGCAAAAAGATATGGCTATTGTTTTACAGTCGGCCGCCTGCCTGACACTAACCCTCCTTGGGAATGCCGTTGCTGGTGGTTTACCCGCCACCACGCGGTGACCTGAGGTGCTTATCAGTACACACGGTCTCAAAGATGTCCAAATAAGATGGGACAAGGGCAGGAAGATGATGTATCTTAGGGTTTTATATTCTGGGTTTAGGTCCAGAACAGATTGGAAGAGTGGTGGCGAGGACTGGACAGTGTATACCTATAATTGAGCAGAACCAAAACTGAATACTTGTTCTGTAATTTCGGCAGTTCCTGCAGTACTTTGCTTTAGCTCTTGCCCTGCACAATTTCGACCGGCTTCAACTTTCGGTACCTTGGGTCAGACGTAACGTACTGAATCAACTCCGGATGGATGAAATGACAACAGGTCACTTTGACTCACGGATGCCCTACAAGTTAAAATCTTCAATACTGTATGGATCAGAGTTTTGAGCTGTGACAAATACGGATGAAAACAGAATAAGAATGTTGAGATGGATGTGTGGAGGGACAAGGATCGATGAAGTGAGAAATTAGTATATTAAAGAAGTTTGAAAGTAGTGCCAAGTGACAGTGCCTGAAAAGTTGAAAGGCAACTGTTTGTTTTGGTGTGGTTACGTGACGAGGAGGGATGAATTTTAACGTATTTTACTAAATGAGTATTAATACATGTGGATTGATAGAGGCGGAGAGGGAGGTTAAAGAAAATATAGTCGGATTGTGTGAGCACTGACATATAGAAATGGCAGTCTATGATAATAACGTAATAGTTAACGGTTGTTAGGACATAATGGAAGAAAATATCGTGTTGTGCCAACCCCAAATAATATGGGGCAATATGGCAGGGCTGGGCAATAACATAGGCTTAGTATTTTCGCGCAAACGATGAGTCATAATTTTATGCTGTTTTTAATTATTTACCTTTAAATTTCATTGTTTAAAAGATATCTACGAAACAAAAGACTTAAAATTACAAGGAATAAGCAAAAAAATCTTCTAAGTAAATACCTTAACAAACTCAGCAACAAATATTTCATTACTGTGAGCTTAAAGTTTAATAAAAAGATAAAGTATAAATCCACAATCAAAAGGGATTACCGATATTGTTGGGAACACTTTAATTTAATTAAAAAAGTGTCTGCCCGCCTGCAGATGTAGTAATATTAAATGGAAACAAAAGAGGGCTGTACATTGCGCGTTCATTTGTATCGATATCCTCTCAATGTTTTAACGAAAGTTTACACGCTCCACTCGATCCATCATCCAGCATATTGGCGTCGAAAAGTCGCTCGTTGGAAATGTATAAAACATTCCAGTTACTATTGCAGTGAAAATTGATTGATCATTTTTTTTCGTCGATTCGATCGTCAGTTATGGAGGTCAAATCTATTGTTTAAAAAATATACGAATATGTATGCGAGTAGGTACTGTGTCAGATAACAAAAAAAATAAACAAGAGTGTTGATTCAAATTATAGTATAATGTTAACAAACTTTTGTGATCTAGAAGACTAGATGATTAGGTCGTGGACAACTTGAATGATTGCAACTTTCGTAGTTATATTACACGCCCAACGTTATAGAGGCCAGTTCGTACTGTGTGCCTTTGGAATTCTCTTGCAAACTACCCTTACTCTTTTGCTCCCTTCTCTTCTTTGAAATTCTTCAAGGGGAGAGTCAGGGGACATTTCTTGTCAACATGACCCTTAAATGTGTAATCATAAAGTTTTATTAGTTTATATAGGTATTGTATAATATTCAAAGTCAAAAGTTTATTATTTCACATAGGCCTACATGGGCACTTATAAAACGCAAAAAGCTAGTGCACGGTTCCGAATTGGTCGTTTCCTATGGAGAAGAACCGGCAAGAAACTCCATGGTTACTCTTTTAAAAAAAAATTTTTGTTCTTACAATATTTCCATATTACAGCATAAGTAGATATTATGTAAGGACAGTGTAGACTGGTCAATATTGTACTTAAAAGTACAATAAAAATAATCATAATAAAAAGTAACCTAAGAATTCGCGGAGTCTACAGTGTTCTCACATTCACATTATAAAAAGAGGCTATATAAATAAAAGCATGAAAATTTATTGTTATATATATGTGTATTACAAGCTATTCACATATTTATTTAGTTTATTTAAGTAAATGTTAATATAAGGGGTATTATTAAGTTTTAATTTTTTTGTTGTGCATTTGTCACCTCCGAAGTTTTGCTGAACGAAAACCCAAATTCTAGATTAACCACGCCTTTCACATAATTACTACTATCCTTTTGTTTATTGTAGGTTATCTGTATGTTTTATGTGCTATTAAGAATAAGAAAAGAGCTTACTAATTCCTTCACCATTTCTATACTTGTGCAGAATTCTTGAAAGAGCCGACGTGCTGGGGCCGCGTTTCTCCTGATTGGAGCCGCTGCGTTGATGAGTTGCAGGTCGCAGTCAGAGATAACACCGAACGCGCTCAACAGCTCACATATTTCAACAGAAACGCTGAACTGTGTTGGTAATTACTTTCAATATTTTTATCGAACAACACCGTATTCTGAAAATAATTCTGTTTATTAATAATAATAATAATTTATTAATAATAATTTATTTCTCCATAAAAATATTGTACAAATTTGAGCAATAAATTGAAGGTGACTTAATACAAATTCAAAAAGAAATAAAAATGTGCAATTGCGCCTGAGCTAGGCCGAGCCTGTATTTCAGGACGCAGTTCTCTTCCAAGAAAAGAAATGATCAATATAACAGCATTTGCGTGTAACATCTATATAATTTAACACATAACAAAATATTAATTTGCAATCAAAATTGTGTGTTGTGTGCATGTGCTTCGTGTGTTTATATTGCTCATTGAATCTATGTACTAAATTCAATATTATATAGCTCTTGTGAGGCTTTGTCTGTGTACTCAATTAAAAGGGGATGACATAGTCGTACAATAAAGAGTTATATGTCTACTCATAAATATGCGTCCTTGCTTATTCTGTTAATATCTCATTTCATTAAAGGATAATAAGACTTTTGTGATCACGACATTAATATTTCTCTCAGCTTTTCGTTTTTGTTTAAGAGGATATTAACGTTTTCAATAGCACGCGGAAATCTCATCTCATACTTAATAAAGTCCTATAAAAGTCATTATTACCTGTTTTAGTTCGCTTTTGCCAAAAAATTTAGCTCAAGGGATATTTTAATTAGTCAACTCAATATCAATTGTGGTGATTGCGGTAGATCTCTTGTCAAGTCTACGTCGCTAGACTATTTAAAACTAGATTTATTGACTTCTAGTATTTTTTAGGGTTCCGTATCTCAAAAGGAAAATAACGGGTCCCTCATAGGATCATTTTGTTACCCGCCTGTCAGGACCCTTTATCTCGGAGGACGCGTAACGCCTAACGCGTGGAGGTATCAGGTTGAAATTTAAACTATATACTCAGGTTACTTCCTTCGTTCCACATAGAGTGGGAGGAGTTATTTCAAAAATATTTTTTGGTCGTAACCTCAAAATAAAAATTGACACTTTTTAGATATAATTATCATTTTTAAAGGTTCCGTACCTAAGTTGGGAAAAACGGAAACTGTCCGTCTGCCCGCCCGTCCGTCTGTCCGAACAATGTTTTTTTGTAATTCGAAAAAATTCGAGACTTGTTTTGGGAACTTAACTATTTACATCGGGTTTGTACAGAGCTCTCAGTGCCCGGTTTTTTCATAAAATCTTTCGCTACGAGTTTCTCCATAACGTGATTGTTATTTATTAAGCGAAATAATTTTACAAACGTAAAAAGGACCTTTTATTTAGATACCAATTAAACAGATTTTTTTTCATAGCACTATTCGCTTCTAAAAATCTACATCGTCTACTAAATTACTAAGTCAGCCACTATTCTGAGTGTCCTAAACTTCCGAGCTCGCTTCGCTCGCTCTTGAACGGAAAATATTTAGTTGACGTTGTAAACAGACGAATTAGTTTATTAGAGGCTATTTCATTTTCCTGTTGCTTACTTATAAAGTGAGAAGTTTGACCGTGTGGCCATTAAAGAAATGTGTTGCTTGACTTTAATTTCTCCTTTTATTTTTTTGTGTAAAAAAATAACCTTTGTCATTATGTAGTTCTGCCCTAAATCACACAGTACCAAAACACACAAAACAATCATAGTCAAATAAAATAAAAATAACCGGGAAATGTGTCATTAGTCACTTCCATATTTATTCATGTAATAAAACTTCCATGCTTCCCAAAGCTGTCAAATAATATACTAAAATCTTTTGTCTGTTATGCGTAATTTATTCCCAGGCTGTCATATCCAGTAACTTTCATTTTACGTGTAAAATAGACCTAATAATTTGTTAAAGATAACAATGTTTATATCATTTTTGAAAGTTTGATGCAATAAGCTAAATTAATTAATTCAAAGTCCATATAGTTAACCCTTTATGCGCCCTATTCGCCAGGGTCGTGTATTTGCGACTGTTACTCCATTTTACTTTGCTCTTCAATCCCAATAGGTGACAGAATCTAGAGCTGACCAGATCGAGCATTTGGTGGTGGATGTACGACCCTGGCGAAATAAACGCTTAAAAAAGGACAATACATTAATGGAATATCCATTTTGGTATAATTTAGACCTAACACTCCCTCTCACTCCCCCCACAGCAGGAGAAATCGTTTGACGATTTTGTATCCGAAAAAAGTAGGTATCATAGGTAATTTTGTTTTTCAATAGACTGCTCAAGAAAAGAATACCTGAAAGAAGTTGGAGAGGCCCAGCAGTGGGAATAAAAAAATAAAAAATAGGTTTTCCTAAAGTATTTAAAGTAGTTCTGTCATTGGCTTGCTTCGGCCACGTTAATGTTGAAAACTTTACGCTTCAATGTAAACCCGAGTTTCACAAACAGTACTCCGAGGATAGAGGTCATAATATTTTTTTGTCCTTTTCTAAGGTGCAATCTATCTCTAGGTATATCAAAAACCTCTTTTCCTCTGTTTTAGCCCTTTAAGCTTGAAAACAAAACAAACTTTTATTCGCATCCTTATGCAAATTATAAAAGAAAGTCCGCCTCGGCGTCTGTCTGTTAGTGATAAACACAAAAAGTGATAGACTGATTTTCATACAGTTTTCAGTAATAGACAGTGATTCATGAGGAAGGTTTAGATGTGTTATAGTAATGAAAAGCCGAAAATTTCAAAGATTTGTAATGCCCGTGCGAAACTGGGGCGGCTCGTTAGTTCTAAATATCTGTAAACTGGAAGCAGAAAAGTAATATTGTAGTAAAATTAACCCTGGAAACTGACATAGCATAGCATAATCAGCCTTTCAATATTCCCACTGCTGGGACTCAGGTCTCCTCTCTAGGAGAGGGAATGGGCCGTAATCCACCATGCGGGCCCAGTGCGGGTTGGTGACTGTTTTCCGGTTTCCTCACGATGTTTTCCTTCACCGTTTTGAGAGCAGTGGTGATGAAATAAATTACACAAAGTAATGCGCCTGGCTGGGTTTGAACCCGCGACCTACAACTCGTAAGTCGGAGCCGTTACCACTCAGCCACCACTGCTCTTCTACATATCATAACATTTCCCGGAAATATATGCTAAAATTGATCCTATTCTGGTCCAAAGGGGTTAGCTTGGTTATTAATGCCGACCGCCTGCCTTTTGCCCTCCGCTACCCAATTAGTGTAGAAAGTAAGAATAATGATACAAGTAATCTAAGGTTACAACAGTTGTTTGGCTTGCGGGGTTCTGGCTGTCCGCATTAATAGCAGCAATAATATGTTATTTGTTTATAACTGTGAGAGAAACACGGTCTCTTTCAAGCTCAGCTCACACCGCGTCAAAACGCGACGAATTGCGTATTTTTTTTAATTATTTTTTTTTGGCAGCATACATGTATATTCATATAGGTAGGTAGGATATACAAAAGTGTAACTAAAATAATGCACACACTTAGAAAATTGAAATTTTGTTTTAATGCTCTAAGGTAATGTTTTTTTAAGAAATTAGTTATCATAATAGTAGGCAAATGACATGAGTACTACGCACGTACATATAAATAAGCTATTGACGCAATGAAATTTTATTAAAAAAATTATTTTAGAATTTTATTTTTTTTCGTCTAAAATAATTCTTGATTGTTTTTATATTATATATACATAGTTAGGTTTAGTATAAATACTTAGTTTAGTTAATATTTATGTTTCAAATGTAGTTTGATGAGAAAATGAATAATATTAAAATATTTTATTAGGTATTTTAAAGTAAAAAATTACCTATTTTAACTATAGCTGAAAAAGATTCAGTAGCCAATTATAAATATAGTAGTGTGTTCATAATCGGCTAAAAGGAAAATTATTTTCAAGATATGTGTGTGTTTATTATATTACATGTTTTATAATTACCACATACAAAATACATACCTACCTACTGCAGATACAAAAAGGTTACATATTTCAGAGGGAGTATTCTTATACACACACAAACATGCGGCCTGCAACAGCCCGCTGTTCTTCACAATTTGTCTCACGACAGCGACACTGACAAGCAATGGCCTCTTTAAGCATCATCGATTAATCGCATCGCGTCGCGTCCTTATGTGGTGTGACCCTTAGGCTTGCGTCTCTGACGATGCCAAGGCGACAACTAATCTATGGACTGACAAAATCTATATCTATTGCCATTGACAGGCTAGCGCAAGGATTTTATATACGGCGAGCGAAAATGTTCACAGCCGCATTGTATCAAAGCAAATTAATTTATTTTTTTGTAAAATATAGGTATTACAGAAGGTCTTAGGTGGGCTATGTTTTACCAATATTGCATGCAAACTTACAACACGTCAAAATTAATAAAAAAAATAAAATTATAATATTATTGAAACCAAAGAAAAAAAGAAACATTGCCCCACTCTAGGAATCACTCCTGCATCGTGGGTGCATTCACAAACATGTAATCTCACATATAAAAGACACCCAGACCTAGAACATCTATCTGTAAGCTGTACAAATATTTGTTCCGTGCGAGAATCGAACCCGTGACACGGGGCGCAGTAGTAACCCAATCACTGTGCCTACCAAGCAGTCCTATAAAATGCAATCAAATAGTAAGGTCAAAAAATCACCCACATTAACAGCTCACACACTATTTTGTGAAATATTAAACCGTTTGCACTATTTTCAGCTCCCGCGACGACTTCATCCAATGCGTGGCGAATGCGGGGCGCTCGTGTTCAATAGCGGCGAGCACATTGCTTCGGCGCATGGCGTGGGTGCTGGCGCAGGACATTGCCGCCTGCAACCAGCAGCCCCGGGCGTATTGCGCGGCACCACCGCCCCCTATCACCGCACCACTGCTTACTGCGTTATACGGATTGTTGTTTTATCCACCACGCTTGTAAAATTGTGATGTTAGCTAATTTTATACGTTAAGAAAGTAGGCAGCATTATCGTTTTTCTTATTACAAAAGAAATGTAACGCAGCGACTTTCTTTACCGCTTTATTATACGAATTGTTATTTTATCTACCGCGTTTATCATCTTCGGTGATTTTACATACAAAGAAAGTAGGTAAAACTAGCTGTCCTACCAGACCAAAAAGCGCTAACTCAATTAAAGGGAGTTTTGAGAGAAAAAAAAGGATTCAGTAAAGAATGATTGCCGTCATTTTTGTGAAGTATAAAAGCTTCTGACCGCGGCTTCACCGGTTTGGTATGGTTTCCCGTGTTTTTTATTATATCTTAGACTATGTCCCAAGTTAAATTCCATTAAGAATCGGTTTAGCGGCAGCATGAAACGTAGCCATCATACAAAGTTACTTTCGCATTTGTAATAATACGAGTATATTAACTAACTACAGGTTTTTTTTTTCAATATTCCAATAAAGATACGAGTTTTTCAAGTAGCCCTCATGATGTGAAGCGTTTTAGGCATATCGTTGCAAAAAAAAATATCGAAAATATTCAAAATGCTAACTTTTTGGCTTAGTCGGGCAGAATAGTTTTTTTATTACAATAAATATGTATTCCGGCACCATTCCTCACTGCTATGTACAAGTAGTTACTTTTTCCACTACGCTCCTAACACTTTGTGTTCACAGGCAATAGGTAAAATTATAATTTTTTTTTGTTTTCTTACTGGAACACACAACTAAAAGTGTGGGATTGGGTTGAATTGAATGGGATTTTTTTTTAAGTCACTGCGGCCATGAAACGCATAGGCACAGCATAGCATATTCGCTCTTATAATGTTCGCTGTTGAGACTCAGGCCTCCTCTTTAGGACAGGGAGTGGGCCGTAATCCACCACGCGGTTTCAGTGCGGGTTGGTGGATGTCACCTTTCTTCGAGTTTTAGTTTCTAGGACATGTTAGTTTCCTCACGATGTTTTTCTTCACCGTTTTGAGAGCAGTGGTGATAAAATAAATTACACAAAGTAATGCGCCTGGCTGAGTTTAAACGCGCGACCTACAACTCGTAAGTCGGGGCCGTTACCACTCGACCACAACTGCTCACTTATCATAATTAAAGAAAGGGAAAGGGCTACTGAGGAAACATTGGTGAGTTTTAGTTAATCTCACCTAAAGCTCCACCCCGAGCGGGAAAAGTTATTGTTAAAGTTACTACAAAAGATTCTTCTCTCAAAATTCGAATCATATGATCTTTCAAAATACCAGTGTGTGAGTGTCATGTCACGTGACGCTCATGAATGAGGTTGCGAGTTCAAAACTGGGCAAATACGAATATGAATTTTTCAATTCATTTGTCAAAGAGTCTAGGACATTACTGACACCCCGTTGCTTAGGAAGCTCGTTAAGCCTTTGATCTCGGTTTTCATTCGTAGATCTTTGATAGCGATTATAGTCTGTTGCCAGCAAGTCTGACCTGATCAGTCTATTCAAGCAGTATCATGTTGCTCAGTAACTTGATTGTGGAGGTCTGATGTCACGTTGCAGCGATGCAACAAAACAAATTGTATGTAAAATTATTTGAAATACATACTTTTTTGTACACCGAAATAATAAATAATACAATGGGAACCTTAAACTAAAAAAAAAACACAATTGGCGGCGATATTGCATTCCGCGATCTCTTCTAGGTAACCTTTGTTAACTGAAAAACGCACTGTCGTATATCCATATCAAATTATCACCTCGTGTCTGTCTGCGATTACCTTTATTAGGATATATTAAGCTGATTACACATTGAGTCAAAATTTGCAGACACTCATAAATAACTTGTTTCATCCTTTTTTTGTGCTGGGAATCCAATTAATTCATTTACTCTAGGGTGGAGCGAGAGGGCGTGTCACACTTTTACTGACTAAAACCACTCCTGTGTCCGTCGACGACGTGGGCTCGGTTCAGTCGGTTTCTGGATGGCCAGATGGCGAGCTATAATATGTATCACCCTAATACCTTATTATCCATTCCACATACCTTTTTTGTTTTGAGGGCAAGACATCAGTAAATAACTTCTCATGTTCTGGGTGGAACGCGACGAAGTGTTAGCCTTTCATAGTTTAAAACCCACACATCTTCATTCAGTTCATATCAATGATAGGCCTGTTGGTTAGGGACCCTGACTGCTATGCCGGAGGTCGTGGGTTCGATTCCTACACTAGAAAAAAGTTTGTGTGATTTAGAAATATATACGTATGTTTATCAGTTGTCTCATTGCACAAGCTTTGCTTAGTTTGGGACTAGATGGCGTTGTGTGAAACAAGTGGAATATAAAAAAAAGTTGCCCTTTGTGCTCCAGGGCTTTTTTTAGGTGGGATAATCATCTTATGACAAATCCCGCTCTTGGGCGGAGCGGTGTCAGACTTTTACTGACTAAAACCCCACTCCTGTTCCTTCGTTGCCTTCGTCTCAGGGCCCCGGTTTTCATTTTCACACTACCCATGGCCCCAGTAGGCTTCGACCCTGCTGAGCCCCTACGATTTGCTGCTATCTCCCTGAGGCGCGCGTGGAACAATACGCGCCGTCGACGACTTGGGCTTGGTCTGGACGGTTACCGGACGGTCGGACGGCAAGCCACCATTGCTCGCCGTCCGCAAGCCCGCGCCTACGGTGGCTGAAAATCAGGATCGGTATCCCGGCGGCGGTTAGGGCGTGAGGACCGTTGTCTCACGCGATCGCCCGCCTCCTTTGCTAGCATTACTGCTTTCGCAGAAAGAGGCGCCCGCCTGCCACTCCTCCTCGCTCCAGACCATGGCCTGTACCAAGGCCCGGCCCGAGAGATCGCCGCCGCCGATCGCTCCCACGAGGACACGGCGCTGCTCTGCCCTAGCGGGGCACACCTCCACCGTGTGCTCCACCGTTTCCTCCGGGCGGTCCATACAGTGGCGATAGTGCTCCAGGGCTGCAGTAACACATTCAGATAATCCCCCAGCTCCTGCAGAATTCTGAAATACCTTAGATCGACTTATTTCTCCTTACATCTTCTACAGGACAAATACTTGTATAATCTACAGATAAGAGTTTCGGGTCTGAGTGTCTTGTGTATGTAAGTTTACATGTTTTTGAACGCACCCACGATACAGAAGTTATTTCTAGTGCGGGGCAAAGTTAAAAAAAAACTGGGCAAGTACGAGTCGGACTCGTGCACTGCGGGTTCCGTACAAATTTATGTAAATAGTTCAATTCCCGAATGGAGTCGCGAAGATTTTTCCGAATCGCAAAAAAGTTTTTTTTTCGTGACGTATCAACAAATTAAAGTTTTCAGATTTATTCCTATATCTGTGCTATAAGACCTTGCTTTGTACCAAATTTCAGGATTCTTGGTCAACGGGAAGTACCCTATGAATATTGATTCCCTTGAGAGGGTCGAAATATATGTTTTTTGCGACATAAACGATCGTCGTTTTCTGCGGAAAAATGGAATTTCTAAGTTAACGAAAAAAATATATTATTTAATAACTTAAAAATTCGATTTTTTCACAGCTTCAAGAGACCGCAAACCTAAGTATATAGTTTTAATTTCAACTCGATACCTCCACGCGTTCCCGAGATAAATGGTCTTAACAAACAGATAAACAGACGGACAACAAAGTGATCCAATAATGGATCCTGTTTTTACTTTTTGAGGTACGGAACCCTAAAAAGAATTTACACTTTTTTTACATTGTGTAGCTGGACTTTTTAAATGTACATAGGTATGTTAGTTTAGTTTAAATAGATACCAAACACAGTAGCAGTCCGAAAGTTTAAAATGACTATCGTAACTATAACAATTAAAAAAATACCTACTTATTATAAGCTAATATTGAATGTGATTTAACTTTTCATGGCATTATTAGATATTTTAATAAGTTTTATAATTAGCATAGCATAATCAGCCTTTTAATGTTCCCACTGCTGGGACTCAGGCCTCTTCTCTAGGAGAGGAAATGGGCCGTAACCCACCATGCAGGCCCAGTGCGGGTTGGTGAATGTCACATGTCTTCAAATTTTTGGTTCTAGGACATGCGGTTTCCTCACGATGTTTTCCTTCACCGTTTTGAGAGTGGAGTTTTATAATTATGTTGTGGTAAAATTTATAAAATATAATATAAGCAATGTTGTAAGCTTGTTACAGAGTTTTAATTAAATGTATCTACATTTTTTAATTAAGTGATTGTATATAGTGATGTGATAAATAGTAAGAAGTAAATACTTACGAGTATACATTAGCTAAAATGTAAGTGATTTTGTAATAAAAAGAAGAGGTGATTATGTGTTTGATGTAATAGATGCAAGAGAAATATATGTAATTTTAAATTATTTTTGCATTTTATTTGTGAACTCGTTTATAATTATTTTTGTTGTGAGATTTATTGAAGAAACCCTTTGAAAATATAGGTCTATCTGACCTGGCAGTCGTGACACGGTCAGTTCGGGAGGTTCCTGCACCGGATTCGTGCGGAAACGACGCCCGGGTGTCGCCACTGTGTGGCCCACCCGGAGGACACGGTAGAGCACACGGTGGAGGTGTGCCCCGCTTGGGCAGAGCAACGCCGTGTCCTCGTGGGGGCAATCGGCGGCGGCGATCTCTCGCGCCGGGCCTTGGTTCAGGCCATGCTCCGGAGCGAGGAGGAGTTGCAGGCGGTCGCCTCCTTCTGCGAAGCAGTAATGCTAGCTAAGGAGGCGGCCGATCGCGTGAGGCAACGGTTCTTACGCTCCAACCGCCGCCGGGATTCCGATCCCGATTTCCGGCCACCGCAGGCGCGGGCTTGCAGACGGCGAGCAATGGGTGGCTCGCCGTCTGACCGTCCGGTAACCGTCCGGACCGAGCCCAAGTCGTCGACGGCGCGTATTGTTCCACGCGCGTCTCAAGGAGATGTCAGCATATCGTAGGGGCCCAGCAGGGTCGAAGCCTACTGGGGCCATGGGTAGTGTGAAAGCGGAACCCGGGGCCCTGGGACGAAGGCAACGAAGGAACAGGAGTGGGTTTTTAGTCAGTAAGAGTCTGACACTATCTCCCGCTCCGCCCAAGAGCGGGGATGTCATTAAGATGATTTTCCCACCCAATAAAAAAAAAAAAACCTGGCAGTCGTTTTATGTAAATTTATGGTATTCAGCTGCATCCAGTTAAAGTAGAAGCCGTCTCGAACGTGGGAAAAAGCTAGACATAGAGAAAAAAACAACACCGGCAAAAAAAAAACACCTTTGATATGGGAGCCCCCTTAAATATTTATTTTATTCTGTTTTTTATTAGTATTTGTTGTTATAGCGGCATCATAAATACATCATCTGTTTCAACTGTCTATCACGGTCTATGAGATATAACTTTATTATAGACGGACAGACAGATGGACGGACAACAAAGTCTTAGTAATAGGGTCCCGTTTTACCCTAAGGGTACGGAACCCTAGATATACCTATATCTAGTCATACCTATATATAGACATTTAGGCACCTGCCTAAATGTCCCCTGAACGCATTTATTACATTTTGTGCTTAAGTACTAGTTACTAGCACCTGAAAACTTCACTAATCCTTAGTAAGTTGTTTTGCAGCTTAGAAAATACCATGGGGACATATAGGGCAAGATAGGATGTAGCCCTATATAATGTCCCAAAACATGAAGCCGAAGTGACTACGCTGACATCAACTACGAACCATGGGATTCTGAAAGGAAAACCGGGACCTGGAAAGCAAAGCAACGAAGGAACTAGGAGTGGGTTTTAGACAGTAAAAGTGGGACACACCCTTTCGCTCCGCCCAAGGGCGGGAGAAGTCATTAGATGATTTCCCACCTAAAAAACTGGACAAGTGCGAGTCGGACTCGCGCACCGAGGGTTTCGTACAAACTTACCTATGTGAATAGTTCAATTCCCGAATAGAGTCTAAAAGATTTTTTCGAATCGCAAAAAAAGTATATTTTTTTTTGTGACGTAACAATAAATTATCTGTTTTCAGATTTATTCCTACGTCTATACTATAAGACCTTGCTTTATGCCAAATTTCAGGATTCTGGTTCAACGGGAAGTACCCTATGAATTTTGATTGATTCCTTTGAGAGTGTCGAAATGTACGTTTTTTGCGATATAAACGCCCTTATCTTTTTTTTCGTTTACTAGAAGTTTTGTTTTTTTCACAGCTTCGAGGGACCGTAGACCTGAGTATATGGTTTTTATTTCAACTCGATACCTCCGCGCGTTTGAAGATAAAATGTCTTGACACTCAGACAGACTGAAGGACAACAAAGTTATCCTATAAGTGTGCCGTTTTTTCCTTTTGAGGTACGGAACCTACTCTAATTTAAGGGAATTGAAAGAACTTGGTCCACATTTAGGCCATAGAGTTAGAGTAAAAAGAAGGTACCTATTACAGAGCCTCTTTAAAAGATTTAGGAAGTATTGGCACATTGAGTGAAAATTCAAAGAAATTTTAGGACGGATGCCAAGCCATTAAGCGGGTGTGATTTTTTTTATTATTAATACAAAAGAGTCATAGGAATAAATCTTACAGTAACACGCGAATAAACCCTTATTATTATCTTTGATCCTTATATGTGGCAGAGAACCTCTAGCGGCGGAAATATATAATAACCTTGTTGGCACTTATATTTTCAAGTGGTTTGGAGTTTAAACTCTCGGATCGTGGGGTCCGAGTGCGCACAAAATGTATAAAGACCTATCCAAACGCCTAGTTTACACTTCGCGGACCCCAGGGCTAGATTTTACATTGGACAAAGGTTAAGCATTGCCATATATTGTATCAATTCTGCCAGCGTTTTGGGCACTTTCTTGTACCTTATGAAGTGTGTTGTTTGTTGTTCCTTCACGTTAAAACGGCAGAACGGATTACGTTAAAATTTGGTACCTACATAAACTATTTTTTTTTTTCATATTTCAAATAAACCATTTACAGTCACTTTTGAAATGTCAAGAAGTCAGTCAGTCAGAAAAAAAATGATGGTAATTGAACATTCTAAAGCGTAGATCTCTATGGAGAATAATGTGCAAGAAACTCCATGGACACTCTTTTCAATCATGTTTTGTATTAGTACTATCATGTGAGAACAATGTAAATAAATTAAAAATTAATATCTAAATATAGATATTAGAATAGCAACTGGCAGCTGAGAGATGACCATTCTCAACTGACAGCGCCCGTTCACGGACATGACGCGAATATTAGCACCATCCAACTCAACCATTTTGAAGGGAACCGATTGATCCAACACGCGCGCCATCAGTGAGACGTTTGAATGAGCATGACAAATTCTCAACTGTACGGTAGACCATGTTCTGATATAGAACATATACTACTAATTTTAATCCTGGAAATATGTACTCTTGATATATATGTTTTTACTTTCATGAGCCTGAAATCACTGTAAGAAGATAGTAACACAATAAAACTATTTTTAGATTTGTAGGTATCCGATGCTGATGAGGC
This sequence comes from Mythimna vitellina, assembly GCA_949316375.1. NCBI lineage: Eukaryota > Metazoa > Arthropoda > Insecta > Lepidoptera > Noctuidae > Mythimna > Mythimna vitellina. Next base: position 13,422,660 of record OX438693.1, on the reverse strand, counting down.
GATCACTGACATCGATATTTAGATTAGATTTAGAAGTTGTTTTCAAACAATATTATCTTTCATGATATCTTGAAAGAAGACGATCTGTTCCTAATCTTGATTGTTTTGGAACTGAACAAACAATGACGTAAGTAGGTATTATTATCTATCTCTCTCGCGCATTTTTTTTTAAACAAGAACTGCTATCTTAGTTAGTTAGATCTACATAAAATTCATACACTCTTCACACAGAACTCAACATACTGATATGATCGTCTTCCATTCGCCCACGAACACATCACAATCAGGGTTCGTGCAAGTACAAGAGAGCGTTGAGCACAGAGAGAGTGGGAGAGACAGGGACAGTTATTATCTATGCTTAGGGTAGGACCGGGATAGATGCTACAGTTTTTGAAAGTGAAATATTTTAAAAAGTCAGGAATATTTTAAATTCATACAAAGTTAAGAATTTTATTTAAATAAACTAACTTTCCAACTATCGTAGTTGGAAAGTTTCTCAATAAAGAAATAAAATAGCATGTCTTGTGATTCATCCCTGAAACTATCCAGGTTTAACCCAATTCTATTCTTTGATATTGGACATGTTGAGTAATGTCGCTATTTACCAGTAATATACAGATCCTACTAAAAAAGTTTTCACAACGGTAGCAAAAGTCTCACTATTTTTTATAACACTTTCTGGTTTAGTTTTAGGAAGTCTTTTATCATGTTTTTAGTTTGATGAAAGCAATTCACTTAATTAAACAGCGACCAGTCAGATACCGTATATACGGCGTACACTAAACATAAAACTGTTCTGAGAATAAATTCAAAAAAGTTGGTTTGGAGATATAGCTAGGTGGTGGAATGCCTTGCCGGAATTTGTGTCTCTTCTATGCAAGCTTTCTCGGTTGTCGACCACTTCGTGGTCAAGCATTATCAATAATAAAAATATTCCAAAATTTTAATTGAATTACAGCGCCTTAATCTAAACGGAAAACGTTACAGAACTTTTTTATATCGGGAATCCGGTGCAGATGTCGAAGAATCTGTGCGTATACGCGTGTCTCTTTTGAAATTTTGCTCTGGACACAGGCCTATTTCTAGGAGGAGTGGCAGGCGGTCGCCTCCTTCTGCGATGCAGTAATGTTAGCAAAGGAGAAGGCAGCACGTGCACGGGCAAGGGAGCGGCCCCCACGCCCCAACCGCCGGGATCCCGATCCCGATTTCCAAACCGTTTGGTTTTGCAAACCTTCTGGTAACCGTCCGGACCGAGCCCAAGTCGTCGACGGCGCGTACTGTTCCACACGCGCCTCAAGGAGATGTCAGCAAACCGTACGGGCTCAGCAGGGTCGAAGCCTACTGGGGCCAAGGGTCTGCTTCTGAAAGGAAGATTCGGCCCTGGTATGAAAGGCAATCAAGGAACAGAAATGAGTTTTTAGTCAATAAAAGTCTGACACACCCTCTCGCTCCGCCCAAGAGCTGGAGATGTCATTAGATGATTTTCACACCAAAAAAAAAGACCTATTTCTGTTCTTTTTTTATATCATCAACGATGTTTAATAATCATTATGTCGTGTGTGGCGCAAATCAATCATACCTTCAACAGCATGCAAAAAAAACATTACACAACTTCTAGAACCGTCGCACACAGGCGAAAATAACAAAATTCTTGGCCAAAAGTAAAAAAATGAAAGTTCCCTAACAAGAAAAATAATACCTGGTATACAAAGACAACAATCTTGTTTATTAAAAACAAAAGAAAAGATCCCTTTCCAGATGCACTGGTCTGAGGTCAATCTGAACTTGAGAGATTGAGTGACACTCGTGTTCGTGTTTAAAAAACCCAATATTTTGGAGTTTCGTAACTTTACTTTGTTGAACCGCACTTTTTTTTTGCAATGGAGTATATTTCTGGGAGTAAGTAGTTCTTAGTTTATGTTGTAACATAGGTATATTACATATTATACTATTGTTTTAGCATCGTTTTATAAAAGAGAGAAAAAATTTATTTATGTATTTGCAATATTTTGCCTATGTGTGCTTCGTGTAAATAAGATATGAACGACTGCTTCACGTCACACAAAATGGTGCTCGTTGCTTCACTACTTTATTCAAATAAATAAACAATGCTAAAAATGAAGCAAATGAAAATGGCAATTTGACGATAACTGTATTAATCGGATTGGTATCATTTTGCATAATTGGTTGTATACTATTACTTCAGTGGCACTCCGGGTTGATTGACGCACAAACGAGCAGATAATTAAGTTTGTTACTTCGTTTCTGCTGGTTTTGCGACTACTTTTAAATTAAAATATTTATGACTATAACGATGGTGAGTTCAGCATGATAAAGAGATGGTTATTGAAAGCTCTGGAATAGATTTTGTGAGACCGTGCTTTATCGATGCTAGATGCCAGGAGACTTAGTTACTCAAATTCCAATCTGACAACTGCAATCGAACAATTGCCTCCCTAGCCAAGTTACAATCGTATCGTTCGCGCCGAACGCCTCGAGTAGGCTACGCCTCTTATTCTTTTGTTCTGACGTCATCTCAACGCTTAATCACGTGGTCAGAACAAAAAAATTGGAGGCGTGGCCTACTCGAGGCGTTCGGCGCGAACGAAACGATTGTAACTTGGCTAGGGGGGCTGGTCCTTTGCAGTGTAGAGATATTGTTACTGTAAGTGTGAAAGAGACGTTTGTTATGTCAGCAATTTTGTGCGTGAGACTGGTTTGACAAACGATCGGCAGTTACTGCACACTGACCGATCGGTACTTTGATACGACCAGCTTGGGGTTCAAATAAATAAACAGTTTTTCGTGGTCTCAAACAAATCTATTATTGGTGTCGTACTAACTCTCAGGGCAACGCAGTAAGTACACACAGAAACATTCCTATAGCAGCTTACCTAAGTACTAAAAATAGTAGGTACACAAGATACTCTTTGTCCAGCAGTGGCATACTAGTGGCATACGTTTATTGATTACGCTGTGTTGACCGTTTCCCGGACGAGAGGGATCAAGTTGTCACGGCGCTTTTCCGCATACCTGAACCACTCGAATAACTCTTAATATACAACCATTTATTTTTTTAGGATTCCGTAACCAAAAGGTAAAACAGGACTCTATTACTGAGACTCCGCTGTCTGTCTGTCCGTCTGTCACCAAATTTTCACAGATGATGTATTTCGGTTGCCGCTATAACAAAAAATACTAAAAACCCGAATAAATTAAATATTTAAAAGGGCTCACATACAACAAACCTGTTTTTTACCGTTTTTTGCTACGGACGGTACGGAACCCTTCGTGCACGAGTCCGACTCGCACGTGGCAGATTTTTTTTTCAATCTGTAAGAAAAAAAAGCTGTAATTACCAATAGAGCTTATCATAAACAGTGTTCTAGTCAAGAAAGTCTCATTCAACATAAAGAATTGTATTTTTATGAATGTTTTCACACAGGTCTACCAATGAGGTGGTCGCCTACTTAATCAGACTTGCCTGTGGCGACCATATTAAAAACAAAGCCTCTGGTCAGAACTTATAAAAAACTAAATTGAAAACAGAATGACAACGTGCAAAAAGCATCCCCTGTGGGGACGGACTTCGGCTTAGGGCGTCACCGGGAAGAAAACAGTAAGAAACGGGCTGGAACGAATTGTTATTAAAGGAAATTCCTTTAGCCTTATTTTTTAAACTGCCGGGGGGCACATTTCCAATGAAGTGGTAAATCAGGTTAACTTTTATTACAGAACATGAACATACCCACAGTTATTCTATGGAATTTATATAATATTTATATATCGAAATAGAATTAGTCTCGATTTTATAGTAGTATAATAGTTCTTTGATTTTTTCGAATTTTCTTTTTATGACATAACTATACTCCAAAAAATCAAAACAGTACTATTCCCGCGGCATTTAAATACAAATGAAGATTAACATCATTAAATAAAAAACCGACTGTAAAAAAAATTACTTTAAATAAAAACTGAAAAGAAAAAACAAGTTAAGTCCAGTAGCGTAGAAACCAATTAATCTGAAGAAACAGTTTAGTACACGATGCGCTGTCTACGATTTGGGCTCGGTCCGAAGTAGTCCGGACTGCGAGTTACACATTGCACGTCGTCCGAAATTCGTCGTTGATGTTACAAGGAAAATGCGGGAAAATGTTACTCTTGGTCTACTTTTCATTTTCTCGCAGTAACGAGACTTAATACTCACTTCACTGTATGTTTTTATTATTATTTCTTTGTTTATGTACTACTAACAAAAATTTTAAGATATTTTTACTAACAAAGTGGACCATATTGTGGTCTTATCTTGAATTAAATAATATACATATATTTTTTATTTCCTAGGGAGGGATATAATAAAAAGGGGAGTAACGAAGTCGCGACTTCGCGTGTAACCGTTAGTAGGGGAGGTTAGCTCATAGCGGCCACAGAAGGTAAAGCGGTCACGACTCATATTTCAGTTATTTGTAATGGTAGAGTGATGTTACCACTCTGGCACTCTAGTAAGCATCCCGCCCTACGATGGCGATAGGTGAAAGCTGGCGGTTGTAGCGCCATAAATATTGTTTTTGCACATTTAAAAAAAAAAAGTTTTTAAAAAATTAATCAAAATAAGATACGTTCATCCTATTTTGATTAATTTTCTAAATATTTAATTGCTTCTATTATATTGGTGTGGATACTTATTTATTCAGCTTTGTCTGTGTAGTGTTAATTCCGCAATATGATAAAAAAAGCAAGAGAAAATAATGTTTAAAAAAAAATTGTTGTCTACAGGCAAAGCGGCCTGCTGATCGCTTTACCCTTAATAAAATCATAACTATTTTATTAATATATATTTCATATATATAAAATGTAGTTATGATTTTATTTTTGACTAATGTTTGTCTGTGAGTTTGTCCGCGTGACCAAGGTACTTTTACAAGGCATCGTGATTTCTATTAGTTTTGCTGGAATAAATAGTAGATTTCAAGATTTATTTTCAATATATAGGTATTTCCAAGTATCACGTGTATTCATTGCTGTGTGCAAAACTACGAATAAAAGTACCAACAAATGTACAAACCTCATATTTAAGAATACATTAGTTATTGTTTTTTTTTACCCGACTACGGAAAAACCAAAGGAAGGTTTTTTGTTTTATTGGGTGGGAAAATCATCTTATGACATATCCCGCTCTTGGGCGGAGCGAGAGATAGTGTCAGACTTTTACTGACTAAAAACCCACTCCTGTTCCTTCGTTGCCTTCGTCCCAGGGCCCTGGGTTTCGTTTTCACACTACCCATGGCCTCAGTAGGCTTCGACTCTGCTGGGCCCCTACGATTTGCTGACATCTCCCTGAGGCACGAGTGAAACAATACGCGCCGTCGACGACTTGGGCTCGGTCCGGACGGTTACCGGATGGTCGGACGGCGGGCTACCCATTGCTCGCCGTCCGCAAGCCCGCGCCTACGGTGGCCGGAAATCGGGATCGGAATCCCGGCGGCGGACGAGCGTAAGGACTGTTGCCTCACGCGATCGGCCGCCTCCTTTGTTAGCATTACTGCTTCGCAGAAGGAGGCGACGGCCTGCCACTCCTCCTCGCTCCGAACCATGGCCTGAACCAAGGCCCGGCGCGAAAGATCGCCGCCGCCGATTGCCCCCACGAGGACACGACGTTGCTCTGCCCAAGCGGGGCACACCTCCACCGTGTGCTCTACCGTGTCCTCCGGGCGGTCCACACAGTGGCGACACCCGGGCGTCGTTTCCGCACGAATCCGGTGCAGAAACCTCCCGAACTTACCGTGTCCGGTGAGAACCGGCGTCATACGGAAGGTGAGGACGCCGTGGGGCCTTTCCAAACACGCCTTAAAGAGGGGACTTACCGCCATAATTGTCAAAGAGGGGACTTAGGGTTATGATTTTGACAGGCTATGTATGTATGTATGTGAGTATGTTCATCTGTTCCCTCATAGCTCCCAATCTCCTTATCAGAACTCGACGTATGAGGTATCGTTAGAACCGTCTTAATAATTCACTAAACATAGGCGTGACGTGTCACAAAACTCGATATGGCGCCCTCTAGCGGGCAAAAAGTAATGTGTTAAAAATAAAAATGCAGATAAATACAAATACACCGTGCTTGATATAATTTGAAAGGGCTTCATTAGTACTTATCAAAAAATATCACCAAAATTGTTTAAATAAAAAAAAGTAAAAAACTAAAACCCGACTACGAAAAAAGAAAACGACGCTGAAAATGTATGAAACAAAATCTTGTTTCACACCAAACAACGAGGATTGAAATATCGTCAAACTTTAACGTTTAAAATGCTGGCCAGTTTTAGTTGGCCATATCATGAAGTGATCGATTTCTATGATCTGGCCACGACGTACATAAAAGCTTTACCACCATTCCAAATTTGAATTTAAATTTTCGAATTTTCATCCAATTCTGTCGAATGTGTATTCCGTCGAAATTTCTGCATTTAATTACATTTGTTTGCATAAAATATCGTTTCTTTTTGACTGATCTCTGAGCTAGCTGAACGAGATCGATAATTAAGCATTGAGACATCTTTCCAAAGAGATTTTTATCCTAGCACATATGGATCCTGTGCGTCTCGCATCCATCGAATTCCCGCGACCCTCACCAGGTCATCGGTCCACCTTGTGGGAGGCCTTCCAACGCTGCGTTTTCCGGTACGTGGTCGCCATTCCAAAACCTTTCGTCCCCATCGACCATCTGTTCTGCGAGCAATGTGCCCTGTCCACTGCCACTCAGGTGGGATCGCAGTCAAGCACTGGTTTATATCAATTAAAAAAAAAAAAAAAAAAAAAGTTTGGCGATTCTTCGGGCTATGTCCGTAACCTTGGTTCTCCTGCGGATATCCTCATTACTGACGCGATCACGCAAGGATACTCCCGTAACTACCCCCGCGAGGTAACTCTCCTTTCCGGTCCGGTTTCGTTGTGGCGTCATTTGGGGGAGGCCTATGTCCAACAGTGGACGTCTTTCGGCTAAAATGATGATGATGATGATGATAACATATGGATACCTCGCCCACAGAAGCTTAAATCTTGGCGTTGCTGGTTTCATGTGATATACACATTAAATGTAGACCGGCTGAGGTGTGGCGTCGTGGGCACACGCGATCCGTTCACGAGGGCGAGTAGACGTCACTCTGAAGTTGCGCCTGCTTACTGATAATTTGGTTGTTTCATTTATATACCCTAATCCCTAAATAGTGATCTTAGTGAACAATAGTCAGCATGTTATAGCTGCACGATTGCATCTTAGCCTCTCTGCTATCAATATAGTGTATCAGCATTATCGGGAGACTGGTATATTTACTCGCCGTCCAGGATCTGTTGAGGTACATATCGAGTTACGTCTGAGTAAGATGACCGGTATATTGTGTCACTTTTTGCTAAGAAATCTTCACTTAAACTTTTTAATTGTAGGAGCGGCTCCGTGAGATTCAAGGGTGCTTTGGTTACGTCTTTGCTTTTAACATTTTACAAATTTCTTTTAAAGAGTAAAAATATATCGAATGAACAATACCTGATAACTAAAGAAATTTAAAATCAATTCAAAAAAAAATAAAATTCGTTAAACGATACCTTATAACATCCGCAGGCATTATTTATTTTTACCAATATTTAGAGGTGTTCCGATTTTTTCTATGAGAAGTATTTTTTTGAAGTAGGAAATCGTTTAATGACTTCTCCCGCTTTAGGGTCAAGCATGAGAGCGTGTCAAACTTTTACTGACTAAAACCACACTTATGTTACTTCAGTTGCCTTTTGCGTTCTAGGACCACAAGTATCCTTTTCAAAAGTTTTCCTATGGCTCTAGCAGGTATCAGCGGATTTACTGACAACTCTCTGAGGCGTGGAGCACAACGCGCCGGCGACAACTCAGGCTCAGTCCTTATACGAGAAGCGGACGGCGAGGACCCATTACTCGTTATCTGCAAGCCCGTGCCTGCGGTGGTCGGAGATCGCTCTGTGATTCCGTCGACCTCTTATTGAGGCGTAACGATGTATGTTCCCTCACACTTGCGTCCGCCTTCTTCTCTAACATTACTGCTTGGCAGAATAAAAATATTCTTTCTCGCTCCGAATTATGGCTTAAACCAGGGCCCAATGCGAGAGGTCGTTGTTCTCCACCCAAGCGGGGCACACCTCCACCGTATGCTCCACCGTATCCTCCAGGCTTTCGAAGAGAAGTGTATTTAACATAACTGCCATTTCCACATATTTGTTATTTGATAAGAATAGGTTTTTTTTTAACGGCTGCTATTTACAAAAGTAGAAAAAAAAAGAAATGAAATTTTTTAATATCGCTTTATTATCACCTTTCGGTTTTATTACACAGTCCTTAACCAGACGCTCCATACTCACTCAGTTTTAATGACTCCTTTCACTTTGTGTTACAAAGGATATTATAATATACGTGGAGTTTGATATTGTCTAATAAATGTTTTAAACACAACTTCGAACCCTTCATTAGGTACGCAATATCGAGTTAAAGACGCGAAAATATTCGATGATTATTTTAATTATCAATTTGTTTACTTACTTTGGAAGAGAATGGTTCATTATAAGTAGGTTTTCATACTTACGTAGGTAGTATACGCACCCTGTAAATACCTATTTATTGATAAAAAAATGTATAGAAAATTAAGGGCTAGGAGCGAGGAGGAGTGGCAGGCGGTCGCCTCCTTCTGCGAAGCCGTAATGCTAGCGAAGGAGGCGGCCGATCGCGTGAGGCAACGGTCCTTACGCTCCAACCGCCGCCGCCGGGTTTCCGATCCCGATTTCCGGCCACCGTAGGCGCGGGCTTGCGGACGGCGAGCAATGGGTGGTTCGCCGTCTGATCGTCCAGTAACCGCCCTGACCGAGCCCAAGGCTTCGACCCAGCTGGGCCCCTAGCCCAGCTGGATCGAAGCCTACTGGGGCCACGGGTAGTGTGAAAGCGAAACCCGGGGCCCTGGGACGAAGGCAACGAAGGAACAGGAGTGGGTTTTTAGTCAGTAAAAATCTGACACTATCTCCCGCTCCGCCCAAGAGCGGGATTTGTCATAAGATGATTTTCCCACCCAATAAAAAAAGGGCTAGATTAGTAATGTCATCATTTGGATATCAAACACACATGGTTACCTATACAAGTATACATTATGTCTATCAAATGACTGTCAACGCGATCGTGCGAAACACGCTTTAGGGATGTTAGGACACAAAATAGATAGGTACAGAAGTCAATCTACATACAAAGCGTGCTCGAGCAACGTACACACAGACAGCGCTCACGGACACGATCTCAGCCCGTTTCGAACCAGTGCGACCGCGAGTGCCATCCGTTTGAGACACGCGTCTGTGAAATTTTGTGCAATAATGGAGCAACAAAAAAAAAGTTATAAGTGGACGGTTGTTTAAATTCAACATTAATTTGTAAATTATCGTTTTTTAAGCTACCAGTTGTTTCAGAGAGATAAGTAGTATTTGCTTGTATTTTGATGATTTTTTTTAACGTAAAGCAGAACAGTTAGGTAGGTAAGTACCTCAGTGGCCACCAGCCCCGCGCCGAGAAAAAAGTGAACATGACTTTGTGGCCATGTAATATTTTTACAATTTATTACATATTTATCACCGCACCCGAGTGCTCCGACGGAGCAGCGCCGACCATAGCGCGACCGTCGAGCGCAGGCATAAAAAGTGAAGTACTTACATGAGATTGACTTCTGTACCAATCTATTTTGTGGTTAGGATTTATAATGTCTGGCATGACCACGTTGATTTGTTTGTAATCCTCAAGTCATTTTAGGGATTTTTCACTTGCCATGTCTAATAAGTGTGCTGTTTTTATTTACTTAGCAATTATCACTAATTCAAAGAAAGTCTAATATGTTTGTACTATTATTTAAATAAAATCTAAGAAAAATTAAAAACAAGTACTTTGTAGAATGAGACTGGCTATTAGTAATTATCCAACACATTCTATATATTTAACTACGATTATTGTTGATCTAAGACTTCTGCAACCCTGTAAAGTGTATTTAAAAAAAAACCGGCTAGTGCGAGTCGGACTCGCGCACTGAGGGTTCCTTACAAAATTACCTATGAAAACAGTTCTATTCCCGAATTTGAGACAACAAAAATTACAGTTTTGAGATGTTTTCCTATACTTACTTGTGCTATGAGAACTTGCTTTTTCAAATTTCAGAATTCTAGATCAACGGGAATTACCCTATGAATTATGATTCCCTTGAGTTTGATTTTTTCACAGCTTTAAGGGACCGCAGACTGAGTTTATGGTTTTAATTTCCACGCGTTCCTTAGATAACGGGTCTGACAGACAGATAGGCTGACAACAAAGTGATCCTATAAGGGATCCTTTTTTTACCTTTTGAGGTTTTTTCTAGATGGGAAAATCATGTAATGACAAATCACGCTCTTGGGCGGGGCGAGAGATAGTGTCAGACTTTTACTGACTAAAAACCCACCCCTGTTCCTTCGTTGCCTTCGCCCCAGGGTCCCGGGTTTCGTTTTCACACTACCCATGGCCCCAGTAGGCTTCGACCGTCCGCAAGCCCGCGCCTACGGTGGCTGGAAATCGGGATCGGAATCCCGGCGGCGGTTGGAGCGTGAGGACCCTTGCTTCTCGCGATCGGCCGCCTCTTTTGCGAGCATTACTGTTTCGAAGAAGGAGGCGACCGCCTGCCACTCCTTCTCGCTCCGGACCATACCTGTCGGCCTGTACAAAGGCCCGGTGCGAGAGATCACCGCCGCCGATCGCCCCCACGAGGACACGATGTTTCTCTGCCCAAGCGGGGGCAAGCAGGGGGGGCTGCAAACCTCCACCGTGTGCTCTACCGTGTCCTCCGGGCGGTCCACACAGTGACGACACCCGGGCGTCGCTTCCGCACGAATCCAGTGCAGAAACTTCCCGAACTTACTGTGTTCGGTGAGAACCTGCGTCATGCGGTAGGTGAGGACGCCGTGACGTCTTTCCAACCACGTCTCAAAGAGGGGACTTATCACCATAATTGTGGCGTGCCCAGCACTGGGTCGCGACAGTCGCTGTCGCCATTTCTCCATGAGAACCGGAGCTCTGTCCGCCATGCTGCGGCTTGTCGTGGCAGCGGAGTTTCGCCCCGGCGGACTTACCACCATAATTGTGGCATGCCCAGTCCTCTTGAGGTACGGAACCCTGAAAAAGATTGCTTCATATCATTCTGTCGTTTATACCTACTGTTTGTTTATTGTTTATAATGTTCCTAGTTATAAAAAACAGAGACGCCATTTTCTCTAATAAAAATTATTGCGACATTTCAATAATTCATTAAAGTTACCACGTAAATGTACACATTCCAGTAATATTGTAATTTATTTAAATTTTACTGGCAACCTTGATTTTATTAAATTGTGGACAGAGTAATATTATGTGATTACTTCTTGTGCCTACATAATTTACTTACTTGGGCTTTTAGGCCTAAAATGTCACGAAGTACCTAAACATTAATGAGGTATATTTAATTGATGTGGGAGTAACTTTTTAAAGGTTTCGACGCTTCGACGACTATTGCTTATTAAAAAATTGAGGAAAAAGGTTGTGTATTTTCTCGATTAATAACACCAAAGCAAGGTAACAATATTTTGTGATTCTTCTTATCTTTATTCTCAATATACAGGTAAATTTGAGATTACACAGTTAGGTACCAATGCACATTTTATCGAAAAATAGTGCTACAATCAATAGTTGCAATATTGAGGAAGAATTCATATTATATTTGCGTCTGCAGTAAGACACCGCCACAAAGCATTAGTTCATTAATTTCTTCTTATGGCTTATAGACCCTTGAACATCAGGCCGGAGTTAAATGCACACATACACGTATTGCCGCCTAAGTAACGTAAGCGCCAAGTTGTTTTTTATATGTATAGATAGTCGCTAGCTGAAACCGTCCGCTAGGAACCAAACCTGAGTAGCAACGTAACTACGCGTCGTCAACCTTGCCTAATGCCTTGTCAGATCTGGCGAGTGAAGTGAAGCTTACGTGCCGACAACGGCACTTTAAAAAAATAAACAAATCCAGCACTGCCGTACTATTCTCTAAGAAAACAGCCTTGAGCGCAGCGCTGTCCACAGCGACGAAATCCAACCAATTACATTGGATTAACAATCCAATGAATAGGATCATTGAATTGTTAATTCCATGTACGTATTTGGATTTTGTAGCTGCGGCCAGCGCTGCACTCAAGGCGGTTTTCTTAGAGAATAGCGCGAAATTGTCTAATGGGTATGGACTAGTCGCTTTCCAAAAGCAACGACGCTGAGCTGCGGCGCACAATTATCAAACGAAAAGGATCTGTCACTGCACTCACAGCACCGCCAGCCGCATCGCGAATTTGCATCATGTAGGTACCAACCGAAACCATCCGAGACCACGTAAAGCAACGTTGCAACGATCTACACCTTGATAAATGGATGCCGCATTGCATACTCGACGAGTCTCATAAGGTGAGCGCTAACTTTTCATGTTTAACTTTTGTGTTCGGATACTCGCCAGCTGCGACCATCACTACCATGAACGATTCGTTGAAATCCAAATTCGTATTATCAGTTATTACCCATATATTTATTTGCGGTCATTCAAAACTTTTTGCAGTCCTCTAGAGATTTCCGTAAGGTTCTGTCATTATATTGTATATATAGTAGTAGATAGTTGCCAACTGCGACGATCTGCGCCATTAACGGTTCGTTTATGAAATCCAAGTTCGTCTTAGTAGATATTTCCTTATATTTGCGGTCATTCAAAAATTTTTTTTAAATCTCTGAAGATTTCCGTAACATTAATTTCTGCTATTATATTTCTTTGTTTTTTAAAATTTACCTTAAAATTAATCATTCGTAAAAGGTGGTTTATTATTATTATAAAATGTTTTTGAGCCCTTATTGACAAAGAAAAAAATTAAAATATGCAGGTTTTTTAAAAAAATATTAATATTCACGGGGAAGAAGCTATAGGTACGTTCCGGAGGAACAGCTCAGACAGTGACGTGGATCCGTGGACTTCTGGGAAGAAGACTACAGTTTACAATTTCCCCATGCTTTGCTAAAGTCACGTGACCCAAATCATGACGGTCAAATTCCTTCGTTGCCGCTTGTCGGTACTGACACAGTAGAAATAATCTATACTGAGGTACTGACATCCCTAACAGCGTAACTGCTGCCGACTCAAGCCACGCGCGTTTTTTGAGTACGACTACGGAGAAAACAAAGGACAGAAACTGCTCATGGTGACGAACAACCACAACATTCACACATTGTACGTGCCAAACTGGTGTTTATAATGTGTGAATGCGGTGTCTGATATTTTTTTATTTATCTGTTAAAATATTTATTTTAGTGTTCATGTTATTGACGTACCATATTTAAACATTAGCTTTGGTCCAATGAAATATGTTTTGTTCTTGGGGATATCGTCATTGAACTAAACTAATAAATAAAATGTACAGCAAAATTAATTGCTTTTTTCCCGTGTACGATTTTAGACTTCCGTACTTAAGTCAGCAAAAACGTAATCTTATAGGATCACTTTGTTGTCCATATGACCGTGTGTCAAAACCCTTTTTCTGAGGCGTGCGAGGAGGTATGAAGCTGAAATAAATATCAAATAGGGCAATAACCACTATAGTGATTGCCTAGCATAATTTTTTTTAAATTTGTGATAGGCTCGCGTTTGACCACCATTTCACCTGATGGTAAGCGATGATGTGGTCGACGATAGAGCACGCTTGCCTAGAAGTAACCTATTCACTCTTGACTTAAAGTTGTAAAGTGTACAAGTTGTAGCTATCAGCTATGTATTATATGCAGGGCTACGTTTTTTGATAGTTTTTAAAGAGACTATTATTAATTGAATACCCATAGATGTCACTACTATTTATATAGTAGCATTATATATTTCAATAACTGGCAACATTTTATTTTTTAAGTGTCATAACCGATTCCAATGTAACAGGACGGTGTAAGTTTCTTGTAATTTTTCTTAAGGATAGTAGTCTCAAAATTGCGTTATTTTTTAATATTTTCTAAGTGTTTTGTGATAAATGTTATTCGATAAAAAAGATATTTAAGTGTCTATCTAACTACTTGTAATAATGGTTATTTTTTTCGTAAAGTTTTAAAAGGAGGTGGTGGAAATCTTTGTATAAAAATCTAATAATTTTAGTTATTGCCAGACCATTATTTACCTATTGCCATTGAAAATAGATACAGCCCGGTCAATAGCTGATATTTATCCATTTCTTATTGTTCTAATTTTTCTTATTATTTCATTTTTCAGCATGCCAAATTAAAATACTTTTTTTTTCCTATATGTGAACTTATGAGACCTTGTTTGCACCGCTACTTTTAAAATGGCAAAATTTGATTCAACTCCGTTTTCACTGGAACAGTTGGTTGATTGGTTGGTTTGGAATGTGGATTTCGCTTCCAACACGCCACACGCCACGATGATCGTTGCCGGCACCGTTTTTAAGTGAAAGGCGAGTTGATTCGAACTTTTTCCATTTTAGTTCATTAAACCCCGAGCGAACGCCTGCATTCGCTCTGTCATTGTATTTCTATTTTGTCTCTAATTACGCTACTCAAAAGGTTAAAAGTTGTGATGCAGACAACGGTCAAAGTATTTCTACGTCGTCGCAAGCGTAATAATGGTTTCATTATCTGTGACTATACAACGCTCATTCACCAATTGAGTACTGTTTGTTTTCAAATGAGATACGTTGCAATTGAAATTATATAAGTTCGATTTCACTCGCTTTTCACTTACCTAAACCATTGGAAGCGAAATCAACGTTCGAATAAAATGCACGTTCGTGCGTACGTGGATTTAAATCAAAATTTACAATGAAATCCACTTTCGTAGGAAATTGGAATTCATTCAAAATTTACGATAAAGTCCACGTTCGTACGATTTTGGATTTCATTCAATATCCACGATGAAATCCACGTACGTAAAAACTTGGATTTCATTCAAAATTTCCGATGAAATCCATGTTCGGACGATTTTGGATTTCATTCAAAATTTACGATGAAATCCATGTTCGGACGATTTTGGATTTCATTCAAAATTTAAGATGAAATCCACGTTCGTACGAACTTGGATTTCATTCAAAATTTTCATTGAAGTCCAAGTTCGTACGAAGTTGGATTTCATTCAAAATTTTCGTTGAAATCCAAGTTCGTACGAACTTGAATTTTATATGAAATGTACGATGAAAATCACAATGAAATCTACGTTCGTACGATTCTGGATTTCATTAAAAATTTCCGTTGAAATCCACGTTCGTACGAACTTGAATTTTATATGAAATGTACGATGAAATTCACAATGAAATCTGCGTTCGTACGATTCTGGATTTCATTCCAAATTCACGATGAATTCCATGTTCGGACGATTTTGGATTTTACACAAAATTTAAGATGAAATCCACATTCGTACGAACTTGGATTTCATTCAAAATTTTCGTTGAAATCCAAGTTCGTACGATTTTGGATTTTATATGAAATGTACGTTGACACTCACAATGAAATCCACGTTCGTACGAACTTGGATTTCATTCAAAATTTACGATGAAATTCACGTTCGTACGATTTTGGATTTCATTCAAAATCTGCGAAGAAATCCACGTTCGTACGAACTTGGATTTCATTCAAAATTTTCGTTGAAATCCAAGTTCGTACGAACTTGAATTTTATATGAAATGTACGATGAAACTCCCAATGAAATCCACGTTCGTACGAACTTGGATTTCATTCAAAATTTACGATGAAATCCACGTTCGTACGATTTTGGATTTCATTCAAAATTTTTGATGAAATCCACGTACGTAAGAACTTGGATTACATTCAAAATTTTCGTCGAAATCCACGTTCGTACGAACTTGAATTTTATATAAAATGTACGATGAAATCCACGATGAAATTCATAATGAAATCCACGTTCGTGCGATTCTGGCTTTCATTCAAAATTTTCGTCGAAATCCACGTTCGTACGAACTTGAATTTTATATGAAATGTACGATGAAATCCACGATGAAATCTGCGTTCGTACGATTCTGGATTTCATTCCAAATTCACGATGAATTCCATGTTCGGACGATTTTGGATTTTACACAAAATTTAAGATGAAATCCACATTCGTACGAACTTGGATTTCATTCAAAATTTTCGTTGAAATCCAAGTTCGTACGATTTTGGATTTTATATGAAATGTACGTTGACACTCACAATGAAATCCACGTTCGTACGAACTTGGATTTCATTCAAAATTTACGATGAAATTCACGTTCGTACGATTTTGGATTTCATTCAAAATCTGCGAAGAAATCCACGTTCGTACGAACTTGGATTTCATTCAAAATTTTCGTTGAAATCCAAGTTCGTACGAACTTGAATTTTATATGAAATGTACGATGAAACTCCCAATGAAATCCACGTTCGTACGAACTTGGATTTCATTCAAAATTTACGATGAAATCCACGTTCGTACGATTTTGGATTTCATTCAAAATTTTTGATGAAATCCACGTACGTAAGAACTTGGATTACATTCAAAATTTTCGTCGAAATCCACGTTCGTACGAACTTGAATTTTATATAAAATGTACGATGAAATCCACGATGAAATTCATAATGAAATCCACGTTCGTGCGATTCTGGCTTTCATTCAAAATTTTCGTCGAAATCCACGTTCGTACGAACTTGAATTTTATATGAAATGTACGATGAAATCCACGATGAAATTTACAATGAAATCTACGGTCGTACGAACTTGGATTTCATTCAAAATTTACGATGAAAAACGCGTTCCTACGATTCTGGATTTCATTCAAAATTTCCGTTAAAATTCACATTCGTACCACTTTGGATTTCATTCAAAATCTACGACGAAATGCACGTTCGTACGAAGTTGGATTTCATCCAAAATTTTCGTTGAAATCCAAGTTCGTACGAACTTGAATTTTATATGAAATGTACGATGAAATTCACAATGAAATCTACGTTCGTACGATTCTGGATTTCATTCAAAATTCACGATGAAATCCATGTTCGGACGATTTTGGATTTTATTCAAAATTTAAGATGAAATCCACATTCGTACGAACTTGGATTTCATTCAAAATTTTTGATGAAATCCACGTACGTAAGAACTTGGATTTCATTCAAAATTTTCGTCGAAATCCACGTTCGTACGAACTTGGATTTCATTCAAAATTTTCGTCGAAATCCACGTTCGTACGAACTTGAATTTGATATAAAATGTACGATGAAATCCACGATGAAATTCATAATGAAATCCACGTTCGTACGATTCTGGCTTTCATTCAAAATTTTCGTCGAAATCCAGGTTCGTACGAACTTGAATTTTATATGAAATGTACGATGAAATCCACGATGAAATTTACAATGAAATCTACGTTCGTACGAACTTGGATTTCATTCAAAATTTACGATGAAATCCGCGTTCCTACGATTCTGGATTTCATTCAAAATTTCCGTTAAAATACACATTTGTACGACTTTGGATTTCATTCAAAATCTACGACGAAATGCACGTTCGTACGAAGTTGGATTTCATTCAAAATTTTCGTTGAAATCCTAGTTCGTACGAACTTGAATTTTATATGAAATGTACAATGAAATTCACAATGAAATCTACGTTCGTACGATTCTGGATTTCATTAAAAATTTTCGTTGAAATCCACGTTCGTACGATTTTGGATTTGATTCAAAATCTGCGAAGAAATCCACGTTCGTACGAACTTGGATTTCATTCAAAATTTTCGTTGAAATCCAAGTTCGTACGAACTTGAATTTTATATGAAATGTACGATGAAATTCACAATGAAATCCGCGTTCGTACGAACTTGGATTTCATTCAAAATTTCCGATGAAATCCACGTTCGTACGAAGTTGGATTTCATTCAAAATTTTCGTTGAAATCCAAGTTCGTACGAACTTGAATTTTATATGAAATGTACGATGAAAATCACAATGAAATCTACGTTCGTACGATTCTGGATTTCATTAAAAATTTCCGTTGAAATCCACGTTCGTACGAACTTGAATTTTATATGAAATGTACGATGAAATTCACAATGAAATCTGCGTTCGTACGATTCTGGATTTCATTCAAAATTCACGATGATTTCCATGTTCGGACGATTTTGGATTTTACACAAAATTTAAGATGAAATCCACATTCGTACGAACTTGGATTTCATTCAAAATTTTCGTTGAAATCCAAGTTCGTACGAACTTGAATTTTATATGAGATGTACGTTGAAATTCACAATGAAATCCACGTTCGTACAAACTTGGATTTCATTCAAAATTTACGATGAAATCCACGTTCGCACGATTTTGGATTTCATTCAAAATTTTTGATGAAATCCACGTACGTAAGAACTTGGATTTCATTCAAAATTTTCGTCGAAATCCAGGTTCGTACGAACTTGAATTTTATATAAAATGTACGATGAAATCCACGATGAAATTCATAATGAAATCCACGTTCGTACGATTCTGGCTTTCATTAAAAATTTTCGTCGAAATCTAGGTTTGTACGAACTTGAATTTTATATGAAATGTACGATGAAATTCACAATGAAATCTACGTTCGTACGATTCTGGATTTCATTAAAAATTTTCGCTGAAATCCACGTTCGTACGATTTTGGATTTCATTCAAAATCTGCGAAGAAATCCACGTTCGTACGAACTTGGATTTCATTCAAAATTTTCGTTGAAATCCAAGTTCGTACGAACTTGAATTTTATATGAAATGTACGATGAAATTCACAATGAAATCCGCGTTCGTACGAACTTGGATTTCATTCAAAATTTCCGATGAAATCCACGTTCGTACGAAGTTGGATTTCATTCAAAATTTTCGTTGAAATCCAAGTTCGTACGAACTTGAATTTTATATGAAATGTACGATGAAAATCACAATGAAATCTACGTTCGTACGATTCTGGATTTCATTAAAAATTTCCGTTGAAATCCACGTTCGTACGAACTTGAATTTTATATGAAATGTACGATGAAATTCACAATGAAATCTGCGTTCGTACGATTCTGGATTTCATTCAAAATTCACGATGATTTCCATGTTCGGACGATTTTGGATTTTACACAAAATTTAAGATGAAATCCACATTCGTACGAACTTGGATTTCATTCAAAATTTTCGTTGAAATCCAAGTTCGTACGAACTTGAATTTTATATGAAATGTACGATGAAATTCACAATGAAATCCGCGTTCGTACGAACTTGGATTTCATTCAAAATTTCCGATGAAATCCACGTTCGTACGAAGTTGGATTTCATTCAAAATTTTCGTTGAAATCCAAGTTCGTACGAACTTGAATTTTATATGAAATGTACGATGAAAATCACAATGAAATCTACGTTCGTACGATTCTGGATTTCATTAAAAATTCACGATGATTTCCATGTTCGGACGATTTTGGATTTTACACAAAATTTAAGATGAAATCCACATTCGTACGAACTTGGATTTCATTCAAAATTTTCGTTGAAATCCAAGTTCGTACGAACTTGAATTTTATATGAGATGTACGTTGAAATTCACAATGAAATCCACGTTCGTACAAACTTGGATTTCATTCAAAATTTACGATGAAATCCACGTTCGCACGATTTTGGATTTCATTCAAAATTTTTGATGAAATCCACGTACGTAAGAACTTGGATTTCATTCAAAATTTTCGTCGAAATCCAGGTTCGTACGAACTTGAATTTTATATAAAATATACGATGAAATCCACGATGAAATTCATAATGAAATCCACGTTCGTACGATTCTGGCTTTCATTAAAAATTTTCGTCGAAATCTAGGTTCGTACGAACTTGAATTTTATATGAAATGTACGATGAAATTCACAATGAAATCTACGTTCGTACGATTCTGGATTTCATTAAAAATTTTCGCTGAAATCCACGTTCGTACGATTTTGGATTTCATTCAAAATCTGCGAAGAAATCCACGTTCGTACGAACTTGGATTTCATTCAAAATTTTCGTTGAAATCCAAGTTCGCACGATTTTGGATTTCATTCAAAATTTTTGATGAAATCCACGTACGTAAGAACTTGGATTTCATTCAAAATTTTCGTCGAAATCCAGGTTCGTACGAACTTGAATTTTATATAAAATGTACGATGAAATCCACGATGAAATTCACAATGAAATCCACGTTCGTACAAACTTGGATTTCATTCAAAATTTACGATGAAATCCACGTTCGCACGATTTTGGATTTCATTCAAAATTTTTGATGAAATCCACGTACGTAAGAACTTGGATTTCATTCAAAATTTTCGTCGAAATCCAGGTTCGTACGAACTTGAATTTTATATAAAATGTACGATGAAATCCACGATGAAATTCATAATGAAATCCACGTTCGTACGATTCTGGCTTTCATTAAAAATTTTCGTCGAAATCTAGGTTCGTACGAACTTGAATTTTATATGAAATGTACGATGAAATTCACAATGAAATCTACGTTCGTACGATTCTGGATTTCATTAAAAATTTTCGCTGAAATCCACGTTCGTACGATTTTGGATTTCATTCAAAATCTGCGAAGAAATCCACGTTCGTACGAACTTGGATTTCATTCAAAATTTTCGTTGAAATCCAAGTTCGTACGAACTTGAATTTTATATGAAATGTACGATGAAATTCACAATGAAATCCGCGTTCGTACGAACTTGGATTTCATTCAAAATTTTCGTTGAAATCCAAGTTCGTACGAACTTGAATTTTATATGAAATGTACGATGAAATTCACACTGAAATCCGCGTTCGTACGAACTTGGATTTCATTCAAAATTTACGATGAAATCCACGTTCGTACGAACTTGGATTTCATTCAAAATTTTCATTGAAGGCCAAGTTCGTACGAAGTTGGATTTTATATGAAATGTACGATGAAATTCACAATGAAATCTGCGTTCGTACGATTCTGGATTTCATTCCAAATTCACGATGAATTCCATGTTCGGACGATTTTGGATTTTACACAAAATTTAAGATGAAATCCACATTCGTACGAACTTGGATTTCATTCAAAATTTTCGTTGAAATCCAAGTTCGTACGATTTTGGATTTTATATGAAATGTACGTTGACACTCACAATGAAATCCACGTTCGTACGAACTTGGATTTCATTCAAAATTTACGATGAAATTCACGTTCGTACGATTTTGGATTTCATTCAAAATCTGCGAAGAAATCCACGTTCGTACGAACTTGGATTTCATTCAAAATTTTCGTTGAAATCCAAGTTCGTACGAACTTGAATTTTATATGAAATGTACGATGAAACTCCCAATGAAATCCACGTTCGTACGAACTTGGATTTCATTCAAAATTTACGATGAAATCCACGTTCGTACGATTTTGGATTTCATTCAAAATTTTTGATGAAATCCACGTACGTAAGAACTTGGATTACATTCAAAATTTTCGTCGAAATCCACGTTCGTACGAACTTGAATTTTATATAAAATGTACGATGAAATCCACGATGAAATTCATAATGAAATCCACGTTCGTGCGATTCTGGCTTTCATTCAAAATTTTCGTCGAAATCCACGTTCGTACGAACTTGAATTTTATATGAAATGTACGATGAAATCCACGATGAAATTTACAATGAAATCTACGGTCGTACGAACTTGGATTTCATTCAAAATTTACGATGAAAAACGCGTTCCTACGATTCTGGATTTCATTCAAAATTTCCGTTAAAATTCACATTCGTACCACTTTGGATTTCATTCAAAATCTACGACGAAATGCACGTTCGTACGAATTTGGATTTCATCCAAAATTTTCGTTGAAATCCAAGTTCGTACGAACTTGAATTTTATATGAAATGTACGATGAAATTCACAATGAAATCTACGTTCGTACGATTCTGGATTTCATTCAAAATTCACGATGAAATCCATGTTCGGACGATTTTGGATTTTATTCAAAATTTAAGATGAAATCCACATTCGTACGAACTTGGATTTCATTCAAAATTTTTGATGAAATCCACGTACGTAAGAACTTGGATTTCATTCAAAATTTTCGTCGAAATCCACGTTCGTACGAACTTGGATTTCATTCAAAGTTTTCGTCGAAATCCACGTTCGTACGAAATTGAATTTGATATAAAATGTACGATGAAATCCACGATGAAATTCATAATGAAATCCACGTTCGTACGATTCTGGCTTTCATTCAAAATTTTCGTCGAAATCCAGGTTCGTACGAACTTGAATTTTATATGAAATGTACGATGAAATCCACGATGAAATTTACAATGAAATCTACGTTCGTACGAACTTGGATTTCATTCAAAATTTACGATGAAATCCGCGTTCCTACGATTCTGGATTTCATTCAAAATTCACGATGATTTCCATGTTCGGACGATTTTGGATTTTACACAAAATTTAAGATGAAATCCACATTCGTACGAACTTGGATTTCATTCAAAATTTTCGTTGAAATCCAAGTTCGTACGAACTTGAATTTTATATGAGATGTACGTTGAAATTCACAATGAAATCCACGTTCGTACAAACTTGGATTTCATTCAAAATTTACGATGAAATCCACGTTCGCACGATTTTGGATTTCATTCAAAATTTTTGATGAAATCCACGTACTACACGTACGTGGATTTCATCAAAAATTTTCGTCGAAATCCAGGTTCGTACGAACTTGAATTTTATATAAAATATACGATGAAATCCACGATGAAATTCATAATGAAATCCACGTTCGTACGATTCTGGCTTTCATTAAAAATTTTCGTCGAAATCTAGGTTCGTACGAACTTGAATTTTATATGAAATGTACGATGAAATTCACAATGAAATCTACGTTCGTACGATTCTGGATTTCATTAAAAATTTTCGCTGAAATCCACGTTCGTACGATTTTGGATTTCATTCAAAATCTGCGAAGAAATCCACGTTCGTACGAACTTGGATTTCATTCAAAATTTTCGTTGAAATCCAAGTTCGCACGATTTTGGATTTCATTCAAAATTTTTGATGAAATCCACGTACGTAAGAACTTGGATTTCATTCAAAATTTTCGTCGAAATCCAGGTTCGTACGAACTTGAATTTTATATAAAATGTACGATGAAATCCACGATGAAATTCACAATGAAATCCACGTTCGTACAAACTTGGATTTCATTCAAAATTTACGATGAAATCCACGTTCGCACGATTTTGGATTTCATTCAAAATTTTTGATGAAATCCACGTACGTAAGAACTTGGATTTCATTCAAAATTTTCGTCGAAATCCAGGTTCGTACGAAATTGAATTTTATATAAAATGTACGATGAAATCCACGATGAAATTCATAATGAAATCCACGTTCGTACGATTCTGGCTTTCATTAAAAATTTTCGTCGAAATCTAGGTTCGTACGAACTTGAATTTTATATGAAATGTACGATGAAATTCACAATGAAATCTACGTTCGTACGATTCTGGATTTCATTAAAAATTTTCGCTGAAATCCACGTTCGTACGATTTTGGATTTCATTCAAAATCTGCGAAGAAATCCACGTTCGTACGAACTTGGATTTCATTCAAAATTTTCGTTGAAATCCAAGTTCGTACGAACTTGAATTTTATATGAAATGTACGATGAAATTCACAATGAAATCCGCGTTCGTACGAACTTGGATTTCATTCAAAATTTTCGTTGAAATCCAAGTTCGTACGAACTTGAATTTTATATGAAATGTACGATGAAATTCACACTGAAATCCGCGTTCGTACGAACTTGGATTTCATTCAAAATTTACGATGAAATCCACGTTCGTACGAACTTGGATTTCATTCAAAATTTTCATTGAAGGCCAAGTTCGTACGAAGTTGGATTTTATATGAAATGTACGATGAAATTCACAATGAAATCTGCGTTCGTACGATTCTGGATTTCATTCCAAATTCACGATGAATTCCATGTTCGGACGATTTTGGATTTTACACAAAATTTAAGATGAAATCCACATTCGTACGAACTTGGATTTCATTCAAAATTTTCGTTGAAATCCAAGTTCGTACGATTTTGGATTTTATATGAAATGTACGTTGACACTCACAATGAAATCCACGTTCGTACGAACTTGGATTTCATTCAAAATTTACGATGAAATTCACGTTCGTACGATTTTGGATTTCATTCAAAATCTGCGAAGAAATCCACGTTCGTACGAACTTGGATTTCATTCAAAATTTTCGTTGAAATCCAAGTTCGTACGAACTTGAATTTTATATGAAATGTACGATGAAACTCCCAATGAAATCCACGTTCGTACGAACTTGGATTTCATTCAAAATTTACGATGAAATCCACGTTCGTACGATTTTGGATTTCATTCAAAATTTTTGATGAAATCCACGTACGTAAGAACTTGGATTACATTCAAAATTTTCGTCGAAATCCACGTTCGTACGAACTTGAATTTTATATAAAATGTACGATGAAATCCACGATGAAATTCATAATGAAATCCACGTTCGTGCGATTCTGGCTTTCATTCAAAATTTTCGTCGAAATCCACGTTCGTACGAACTTGAATTTTATATGAAATGTACGATGAAATCCACGATGAAATTTACAATGAAATCTACGGTCGTACGAACTTGGATTTCATTCAAAATTTACGATGAAAAACGCGTTCCTACGATTCTGGATTTCATTCAAAATTTCCGTTAAAATTCACATTCGTACCACTTTGGATTTCATTCAAAATCTACGACGAAATGCACGTTCGTACGAATTTGGATTTCATCCAAAATTTTCGTTGAAATCCAAGTTCGTACGAACTTGAATTTTATATGAAATGTACGATGAAATTCACAATGAAATCTACGTTCGTACGATTCTGGATTTCATTCAAAATTCACGATGAAATCCATGTTCGGACGATTTTGGATTTTATTCAAAATTTAAGATGAAATCCACATTCGTACGAACTTGGATTTCATTCAAAATTTTTGATGAAATCCACGTACGTAAGAACTTAGATTTCATTCAAAATTTTCGTCGAAATCCACGTTCGTACGAACTTGGATTTCATTCAAAGTTTTCGTCGAAATCCACGTTCGTACGAAATTGAATTTGATATAAAATGTACGATGAAATCCACGATGAAATTCATAATGAAATCCACGTTCGTACGATTCTGGCTTTCATTCAAAATTTTCGTCGAAATCCAGGTTCGTACGAACTTGAATTTTATATGAAATGTACGATGAAATCCACGATGAAATTTACAATGAAATCTACGTTCGTACGAACTTGATTTTCATTCAAAATTTACGATGAAATCCGCGTTCCTACGATTCTGGATTTCATTCAAAATTTCCGTTAAAATACACATTTGTACGACTTTGGATTTCATTCAAAATCTACGACGAAATGCACGTTCGTACGAAGTTGGATTTCATTCAAAATTGTCGTTGAAATCCTAGTTCGTACGAACTTGAATTTTATATGAAATGTACAATGAAATTCACAATGAAATCTACGTTCGTACGATTCTGGATTTCATTGAAAATTTTCGTTGAAATCCACGTTCGTACGATTTTGGATTTGATTCAAAATCTGCGAAGAAATCCACGTTCGTACGAACTTGGATTTCATTCAAAATTTTCGTTGAAATCCAAGTTCGTACGAACTTGAATTTTATATGAAATGTACGATGAAATTCACAATGAAATCCGCGTTCGTACGAACTTGGATTTCATTCAAAATTTCCGATGAAATCCACGTTCGTACGAAGTTGGATTTCATTCAAAATTTTCGTTGAAATCCAAGTTCGTACGAACTTGAATTTTATATGAAATGTACGATGAAAATCACAATGAAATCTACGTTCGTACGATTCTGGATTTCATTAAAAATTTTCGTTGAAATCCAAGTTCGTACGAACTTGAATTTTATATGAGATGTACGTTGAAATTCACAATGAAATCCACGTTCGTACAAACTTGGATTTCATTCAAAATTTACGATGAAATCCACGTTCGCACGATTTTGGATTTCATTCAAAATTTTTGATGAAATCCACGTACGTAAGAACTTGGATTTCATTCAAAATTTTCGTCGAAATCCAGGTTCGTACGAACTTGAATTTTATATAAAATGTACGATGAAATCCACGATGAAATTCATAATGAAATCCACGTTCGTACGATTCTGGCTTTCATTAAAAATTTTCGTCGAAATCTAGGTTCGTACGAACTTGAATTTTATATGAAATGTACGATGAAATTCACAATGAAATCTACGTTCGTACGATTCTGGATTTCATTAAAAATTTTCGCTGAAATCCACGTTCGTACGATTTTGGATTTCATTCAAAATCTGCGAAGAAATCCACGTTCGTACGAACTTGGATTTCATTCAAAATTTTCGTTGAAATCCAAGTTCGCACGATTTTGGATTTCATTCAAAATTTTTGATGAAATCCACGTACGTAAGAACTTGGATTTCATTCAAAATTTTCGTCGAAATCCAGGTTCGTACGAACTTGAATTTTATATAAAATGTACGATGAAATCCACGATGAAATTCACAATGAAATCCACGTTCGTACAAACTTGGATTTCATTCAAAATTTACGATGAAATCCACGTTCGCACGATTTTGGATTTCATTCAAAATTTTTGATGAAATCCACGTACGTAAGAACTTGGATTTCATTCAAAATTTTCGTCGAAATCCAGGTTCGTACGAACTTGAATTTTATATAAAATGTACGATGAAATCCACGATGAAATTCATAATGAAATCCACGTTCGTACGATTCTGGCTTTCATTAAAAATTTTCGTCGAAATCTAGGTTCGTACGAACTTGAATTTTATATGAAATGTACGATGAAATTCACAATGAAATCTACGTTCGTACGATTCTGGATTTCATTAAAAATTTTCGCTGAAATCCACGTTCGTACGATTTTGGATTTCATTCAAAATCTGCGAAGAAATCCACGTTCGTACGAACTTGGATTTCATTCAAAATTTTCGTTGAAATCCAAGTTCGTACGAACTTGAATTTTATATGAAATGTACGATGAAATTCACAATGAAATCCGCGTTCGTACGAACTTGGATTTCATTCAAAATTTTCGTTGAAATCCAAGTTCGTACGAACTTGAATTTTATATGAAATGTACGATGAAATTCACACTGAAATCCGCGTTCGTACGAACTTGGATTTCATTCAAAATTTACGATGAAATCCACGTTCGTACGAACTTGGATTTCATTCAAAATTTTCATTGAAGGCCAAGTTCGTACGAAGTTGGATTTTATATGAAATGTACGATGAAATTCACAATGAAATCTGCGTTCGTACGATTCTGGATTTCATTCCAAATTCACGATGAATTCCATGTTCGGACGATTTTGGATTTTACACAAAATTTAAGATGAAATCCACATTCGTACGAACTTGGATTTCATTCAAAATTTTCGTTGAAATCCAAGTTCGTACGATTTTGGATTTTATATGAAATGTACGTTGACACTCACAATGAAATCCACGTTCGTACGAACTTGGATTTCATTCAAAATTTACGATGAAATTCACGTTCGTACGATTTTGGATTTCATTCAAAATCTGCGAAGAAATCCACGTTCGTACGAACTTGGATTTCATTCAAAATTTTCGTTGAAATCCAAGTTCGTACGAACTTGAATTTTATATGAAATGTACGATGAAACTCCCAATGAAATCCACGTTCGTACGAACTTGGATTTCATTCAAAATTTACGATGAAATCCACGTTCGTACGATTTTGGATTTCATTCAAAATTTTTGATGAAATCCACGTACGTAAGAACTTGGATTACATTCAAAATTTTCGTCGAAATCCACGTTCGTACGAACTTGAATTTTATATAAAATGTACGATGAAATCCACGATGAAATTCATAATGAAATCCACGTTCGTGCGATTCTGGCTTTCATTCAAAATTTTCGTCGAAATCCATGTTCGTACGAACTTGAATTTTATATGAAATGTACGATGAAATCCACGATGAAATTTACAATGAAATCTACGGTCGTACGAACTTGGATTTCATTCAAAATTTACGATGAAAAACGCGTTCCTACGATTCTGGATTTCATTCAAAATTTCCGTTAAAATTCACATTCGTACCACTTTGGATTTCATTCAAAATCTACGACGAAATGCACGTTCGTACGAATTTGGATTTCATCCAAAATTTTCGTTGAAATCCAAGTTCGTACGAACTTGAATTTTATATGAAATGTACGATGAAATTCACAATGAAATCTACGTTCGTACGATTCTGGATTTCATTCAAAATTCACGATGAAATCCATGTTCGGACGATTTTGGATTTTATTCAAAATTTAAGATGAAATCCACATTCGTACGAACTTGGATTTCATTCAAAATTTTTGATGAAATCCACGTACGTAAGAACTTGGATTTCATTCAAAATTTTCGTCGAAATCCACGTTCGTACGAACTTGGATTTCATTCAAAGTTTTCGTCGAAATCCACGTTCGTACGAAATTGAATTTGATATAAAATGTACGATGAAATCCACGATGAAATTCATAATGAAATCCACGTTCGTACGATTCTGGCTTTCATTCAAAATTTTCGTCGAAATCCAGGTTCGTACGAACTTGAATTTTATATGAAATGTACGATGAAATCCACGATGAAATTTACAATGAAATCTACGTTCGTACGAACTTGGATTTCATTCAAAATTTACGATGAAATCCGCGTTCCTACGATTCTGGATTTCATTCAAAATTTCCGTTAAAATACACATTTGTACGACTTTGGATTTCATTCAAAATCTACGACGAAATGCACGTTCGTACGAAGTTGGATTTCATTCAAAATTGTCGTTGAAATCCTAGTTCGTACGAACTTGAATTTTATATGAAATGTACAATGAAATTCACAATGAAATCTACGTTCGTACGATTCTGGATTTCATTGAAAATTTTCGTTGAAATCCACGTTCGTACGATTTTGGATTTGATTCAAAATCTGCGAAGAAATCCACGTTCGTACGAACTTGGATTTCATTCAAAATTTTCGTTGAAATCCAAGTTCGTACGAACTTGAATTTTATATGAAATGTACGATGAAATTCACAATGAAATCCGCGTTCGTACGAACTTGGATTTCATTCAAAATTTCCGATGAAATCCACGTTCGTACGAAGTTGGATTTCATTCAAAATTTTCGTTGAAATCCAAGTTCGTACGAACTTGAATTTTATATGAAATGTACGATGAAAATCACAATGAAATCTACGTTCGTACGATTCTGGATTTCATTAAAAATTTTCGTTGAAATCCAAGTTCGTACGAACTTGAATTTTATATGAGATGTACGTTGAAATTCACAATGAAATCCACGTTCGTACAAACTTGGATTTCATTCAAAATTTACGATGAAATCCACGTTCGCACGATTTTGGATTTCATTCAAAATTTTTGATGAAATCCACGTACGTAAGAACTTGGATTTCATTCAAAATTTTCGTCGAAATCCAGGTTCGTACGAACTTGAATTTTATATAAAATGTACGATGAAATCCACGATGAAATTCATAATGAAATCCACGTTCGTACGATTCTGGCTTTCATTAAAAATTTTCGTCGAAATCTAGGTTCGTACGAACTTGAATTTTATATGAAATGTACGATGAAATTCACAATGAAATCTACGTTCGTACGATTCTGGATTTCATTAAAAATTTTCGCTGAAATCCACGTTCGTACGATTTTGGATTTCATTCAAAATCTGCGAAGAAATCCACGTTCGTACGAACTTGGATTTCATTCAAAATTTTCGTTGAAATCCAAGTTCGCACGATTTTGGATTTCATTCAAAATTTTTGATGAAATCCACGTACGTAAGAACTTGGATTTCATTCAAAATTTTCGTCGAAATCCAGGTTCGTACGAACTTGAATTTTATATAAAATGTACGATGAAATCCACGATGAAATTCACAATGAAATCCACGTTCGTACAAACTTGGATTTCATTCAAAATTTACGATGAAATCCACGTTCGCACGATTTTGGATTTCATTCAAAATTTTTGATGAAATCCACGTACGTAAGAACTTGGATTTCATTCAAAATTTTCGTCGAAATCCAGGTTCGTACGAACTTGAATTTTATATAAAATGTACGATGAAATCCACGATGAAATTCATAATGAAATCCACGTTCGTACGATTCTGGCTTTCATTAAAAATTTTCGTCGAAATCTAGGTTCGTACGAACTTGAATTTTATATGAAATG
This sequence comes from Mythimna vitellina, assembly GCA_949316375.1. NCBI lineage: Eukaryota > Metazoa > Arthropoda > Insecta > Lepidoptera > Noctuidae > Mythimna > Mythimna vitellina. The sequence goes on along the minus strand of OX438693.1, from coordinate 13,392,228 downwards.
TACGATGAAATTCACAATGAAATCTACGTTCGTACGATTCTGGATTTCATTAAAAATTTTCGCTGAAATCCACGTTCGTACGATTTTGGATTTCATTCAAAATCTGCGAAGAAATCCACGTTCGTACGAACTTGGATTTCATTCAAAATTTTCGTTGAAATCCAAGTTCGTACGAACTTGAATTTTATATGAAATGTACGATGAAATTCACAATGAAATCCGCGTTCGTACGAACTTGGATTTCATTCAAAATTTTCGTTGAAATCCAAGTTCGTACGAACTTGAATTTTATATGAAATGTACGATGAAATTCACACTGAAATCCGCGTTCGTACGAACTTGGATTTCATTCAAAATTTACGATGAAATCCACGTTCGTACGAACTTGGATTTCATTCAAAATTTTCATTGAAGGCCAAGTTCGTACGAAGTTGGATTTTATATGAAATGTACGATGAAATTCACAATGAAATCTGCGTTCGTACGATTCTGGATTTCATTCCAAATTCACGATGAATTCCATGTTCGGACGATTTTGGATTTTACACAAAATTTAAGATGAAATCCACATTCGTACGAACTTGGATTTCATTCAAAATTTTCGTTGAAATCCAAGTTCGTACGAACTTGAATTTTATATGAAATGTACGTTGAAATTCACAATGAAATCCACGTTCGTACGAACTTGGATTTCATTCAAAATTTACGATGAAATCCACGTTCGTACGATTTTGGATTTCATTCAAAATTTTTGATGAAATCCACGTACGTAAGATCTTGGATTTCATTCAAAATTTTCGTCGAAATCCACGTTCGTACGAACTTGAATTTTATATAAAATGTACGATGAAATCCACGATGAAATTCATAATGAAATCCACGTTCGTACGATTCTGGCTTTCATTCAAAATTTTCGTCGAAATCCAGGTTCGTACGAACTTGAATTTTATATGAAATGTACGATGAAATCCACGATGAAATTTACAATGAAATCTACGTTCGTACGAACTTGGATTTCATTCAAAATTTACGATGAAATCCGCGTTCCTACGATTCTGGATTTCATTCAAAATTTCCGTTAAAATACACATTTGTACGACTTTGGATTTCATTCAAAATCTATGACGAAATGCACGTTCGTACGAAGTTGGATTTCATTCAAAATTTTCGTTGAAATCCTAGTTCGTACGAACTTGAATTTTATATGAAATGTACAATGAAATTCACAATGAAATCTACGTTCGTACGATTCTGGATTTCATTAAAAATTTTCGTTGAAATCCACGTTCGTACGATTTTGGATTTGATTCAAAATCTGCGAAGAAATCCACGTTCGTACGAACTTGGATTTCATTCAAAATTTTCGTTGAAATCCAAGTTCGTACGAACTTGAATTTTATATGAAATGTACGATGAAATTCACAATGAAATCCGCGTTCGTACGAACTTGGATTTCATTCAAAATTTCCGATGAAATCCACGTTCGTACGAAGTTGGATTTCATTCAAAATTTTCTTTGAAATCCACGTTCGTACGAACTTGAATTTTATATGAAATGTACGATGAAATTCACAATGAAATCTGCGTTCGTACGATTCTGGATTTCATTCAAAATTCACGATGAATTCCATGTTCGGACGATTTTGGATTTTACACAAAATTTAAGATGAAATCCACATTCGTACGAACTTGGATTTCATTCAAAATTTTCGTTGAAATCCAAGTTCGTACGAACTTGAATTTTATATGACATGTACGTTGAAATTCACAATGAAATCCACGTTCGTACAAACTTGGATTTCATTCAAAATTTACGATGAAATCCACGTTCGCACGATTTTGGATTTCATTCAAAATTTTTGATGAAATCCACGTACGTAAGAACTTGGATTTCATTCAAAATTTTCGTCGAAATCCACGTTCGTACGAACTTGAATTTTATATAAAATGTACGATGAAATCCACGATGAAATTCATAATGAAATCCACGTTCGTACGATTCTGGCTTTCATTAAAAATTTTCGTCGAAATCTAGGTTCGTACGAACTTGAATTTTATATGAAATGTACGATGAAATTCACAATGAAATCTACGTTCGTACGATTCCGGATTTCATTAAAAATTTTGGCTGAAATCCACGTTCGTACGATTTTGGATTTCATTCAAAATCTGCGAAGAAATCCACGTTCGTACGAACTTGGATTTCATTCAAAATTTTCGTTGAAATCCAAGTTCGTACGAACTTAAATTTTATATGAAATGTACGATGAAATTCACAATGAAATCCGCGTTCGTACGAACTTGGATTTCATTCAAAATTTTCGTTGAAATCCAAGTTCGTACGAACTTGAATTTTATATGAAATGTACGATGAAATTCACAATGAAATCCGCGTTCGTACGAACTTGGATTTCATTCAAAATTTACGATGAAATCCACGTTCGTACGAACTTGGATTTCATTCAAAATTTTCATTGAAGGCCAAGTTCGTACGAAGTTGGATTTCATTCAAAATTTTCGTTGAAATCCAAGTTCGTACGAACTTGAATTTTATATGAAATGTACGATGAAATTCACAATGAAATCCGCGTTCGTACGAACTTGGATTTCATTCAAAATTTTCGTTGAAATCCAAGTTCGTACGAACTTGAATTTTATATGAAATGTACGATGAAATTCACAATGAAATCCGCGTTCGTACGAACTTGGATTTCATTCAAAATTTACGATGAAATCCACGTTCGTACGAACTTGGATTTCATTCAAAATTTTCATTGAAGGCCAAGTTCGTACGAAGTTGGATTTCATTCAAAATTTTCGTTGAAATCCAAGTTCGTACGAACTTGAATTTTATATGAAATGTACGTTGAAATTCACGTTCGTACGATTTTGGATGTCATTCAAAATTTTCGTCGAAATCCACGTTCGTACGAACTTGAATTTTATATGAAATGTACGATGAAATTCACAATGAAATCCGCGTTTGTACGAACTTGGATTTCATTAAAAATTTTCGCTGAAATCCACGTTCGTACGATTTTGGATTTCATTCAAAATCTGCGAAGAAATCCACGTTCGTACGAACTTGGATTTCATTCAAAATTTTCGTTGAAATCCAAGTTCGTACGAACTTGAATTTTATATGAAATGTACGATGAAATTCACAATGAAATCCGCGTTCGTACGAACTTGGATTTCATTCAAAATTTTCGTTGAAATCCAAGTTCGTACGAACTTGAATTTTATATGAAATGTACGATGAAATTCACACTGAAATCCGCGTTCGTACGAACTTGGATTTCATTCAAAATTTACGATGAAATCCACGTTCGTACGAACTTGGATTTCATTCAAAATTTTCATTGAAGGCCAAGTTCGTACGAAGTTGGATTTTATATGAAATGTACGATGAAATTCACAATGAAATCCGCGTTCGTACGAACTTGGATTTCATTCAAAATTTCCGATGAAATCCACGTTCGTACGAAGTTGGATTTCATTCAAAATTTTCGTTGAAATCCAAGTTCGTACGAACTTGAATTTTATATGAAATGTACGATGAAAATCACAATGAAATCTACGTTCGTACGATTCTGGATTTCATTAAAAATTTTCGTTGAAATCCAAGTTCGTACGAACTTGAATTTTATATGAGATGTACGTTGAAATTCACAATGAAATCCACGTTCGTACAAACTTGGATTTCATTCAAAATTTACGATGAAATCCACGTTCGCACGATTTTGGATTTCATTCAAAATTTTTGATGAAATCCACGTACGTAAGAACTTGGATTTCATTCAAAATTTTCGTCGAAATCCAGGTTCGTACGAACTTGAATTTTATATAAAATGTACGATGAAATCCACGATGAAATTCATAATGAAATCCACGTTCGTACGATTCTGGCTTTCATTAAAAATTTTCGTCGAAATCTAGGTTCGTACGAACTTGAATTTTATATGAAATGTACGATGAAATTCACAATGAAATCTACGTTCGTACGATTCTGGATTTCATTAAAAATTTTCGCTGAAATCCACGTTCGTACGATTTTGGATTTCATTCAAAATCTGCGAAGAAATCCACGTTCGTACGAACTTGGATTTCATTCAAAATTTTCGTTGAAATCCAAGTTCGCACGATTTTGGATTTCATTCAAAATTTTTGATGAAATCCACGTACGTAAGAACTTGGATTTCATTCAAAATTTTCGTCGAAATCCAGGTTCGTACGAACTTGAATTTTATATAAAATGTACGATGAAATCCACGATGAAATTCACAATGAAATCCACGTTCGTACAAACTTGGATTTCATTCAAAATTTACGATGAAATCCACGTTCGCACGATTTTGGATTTCATTCAAAATTTTTGATGAAATCCACGTACGTAAGAACTTGGATTTCATTCAAAATTTTCGTCGAAATCCAGGTTCGTACGAACTTGAATTTTATATAAAATGTACGATGAAATCCACGATGAAATTCATAATGAAATCCACGTTCGTACGATTCTGGCTTTCATTAAAAATTTTCGTCGAAATCTAGGTTCGTACGAACTTGAATTTTATATGAAATGTACGATGAAATTCACAATGAAATCTACGTTCGTACGATTCTGGATTTCATTAAAAATTTTCGCTGAAATCCACGTTCGTACGATTTTGGATTTCATTCAAAATCTGCGAAGAAATCCACGTTCGTACGAACTTGGATTTCATTCAAAATTTTCGTTGAAATCCAAGTTCGTACGAACTTGAATTTTATATGAAATGTACGATGAAATTCACAATGAAATCCGCGTTCGTACGAACTTGGATTTCATTCAAAATTTTCGTTGAAATCCAAGTTCGTACGAACTTGAATTTTATATGAAATGTACGATGAAATTCACACTGAAATCCGCGTTCGTACGAACTTGGATTTCATTCAAAATTTACGATGAAATCCACGTTCGTACGAACTTGGATTTCATTCAAAATTTTCATTGAAGGCCAAGTTCGTACGAAGTTGGATTTTATATGAAATGTACGATGAAATTCACAATGAAATCTGCGTTCGTACGATTCTGGATTTCATTCCAAATTCACGATGAATTCCATGTTCGGACGATTTTGGATTTTACACAAAATTTAAGATGAAATCCACATTCGTACGAACTTGGATTTCATTCAAAATTTTCGTTGAAATCCAAGTTCGTACGAACTTGAATTTTATATGAAATGTACGTTGAAATTCACAATGAAATCCACGTTCGTACGAACTTGGATTTCATTCAAAATTTACGATGAAATCCACGTTCGTACGATTTTGGATTTCATTCAAAATTTTTGATGAAATCCACGTACGTAAGATCTTGGATTTCATTCAAAATTTTCGTCGAAATCCACGTTCGTACGAACTTGAATTTTATATAAAATGTACGATGAAATCCACGATGAAATTCATAATGAAATCCACGTTCGTACGATTCTGGCTTTCATTCAAAATTTTCGTCGAAATCCAGGTTCGTACGAACTTGAATTTTATATGAAATGTACGATGAAATCCACGATGAAATTTACAATGAAATCTACGTTCGTACGAACTTGGATTTCATTCAAAATTTACGATGAAATCCGCGTTCCTACGATTCTGGATTTCATTCAAAATTTCCGTTAAAATACACATTTGTACGACTTTGGATTTCATTCAAAATCTATGACGAAATGCACGTTCGTACGAAGTTGGATTTCATTCAAAATTTTCGTTGAAATCCTAGTTCGTACGAACTTGAATTTTATATGAAATGTACAATGAAATTCACAATGAAATCTACGTTCGTACGATTCTGGATTTCATTAAAAATTTTCGTTGAAATCCACGTTCGTACGATTTTGGATTTGATTCAAAATCTGCGAAGAAATCCACGTTCGTACGAACTTGGATTTCATTCAAAATTTTCGTTGAAATCCAAGTTCGTACGAACTTGAATTTTATATGAAATGTACGATGAAATTCACAATGAAATCCGCGTTCGTACGAACTTGGATTTCATTCAAAATTTCCGATGAAATCCACGTTCGTACGAAGTTGGATTTCATTCAAAATTTTCTTTGAAATCCACGTTCGTACGAACTTGAATTTTATATGAAATGTACGATGAAATTCACAATGAAATCTGCGTTCGTACGATTCTGGATTTCATTCAAAATTCACGATGAATTCCATGTTCGGACGATTTTGGATTTTACACAAAATTTAAGATGAAATCCACATTCGTACGAACTTGGATTTCATTCAAAATTTTCGTTGAAATCCAAGTTCGTACGAACTTGAATTTTATATGACATGTACGTTGAAATTCACAATGAAATCCACGTTCGTACAAACTTGGATTTCATTCAAAATTTACGATGAAATCCACGTTCGCACGATTTTGGATTTCATTCAAAATTTTTGATGAAATCCACGTACGTAAGAACTTGGATTTCATTCAAAATTTTCGTCGAAATCCACGTTCGTACGAACTTGAATTTTATATAAAATGTACGATGAAATCCACGATGAAATTCATAATGAAATCCACGTTCGTACGATTCTGGCTTTCATTAAAAATTTTCGTCGAAATCTAGGTTCGTACGAACTTGAATTTTATATGAAATGTACGATGAAATTCACAATGAAATCTACGTTCGTACGATTCCGGATTTCATTAAAAATTTTGGCTGAAATCCACGTTCGTACGATTTTGGATTTCATTCAAAATCTGCGAAGAAATCCACGTTCGTACGAACTTGGATTTCATTCAAAATTTTCGTTGAAATCCAAGTTCGTACGAACTTAAATTTTATATGAAATGTACGATGAAATTCACAATGAAATCCGCGTTCGTACGAACTTGGATTTCATTCAAAATTTTCGTTGAAATCCAAGTTCGTACGAACTTGAATTTTATATGAAATGTACGATGAAATTCACAATGAAATCCGCGTTCGTACGAACTTGGATTTCATTCAAAATTTACGATGAAATCCACGTTCGTACGAACTTGGATTTCATTCAAAATTTTCATTGAAGGCCAAGTTCGTACGAAGTTGGATTTCATTCAAAATTTTCGTTGAAATCCAAGTTCGTACGAACTTGAATTTTATATGAAATGTACGATGAAATTCACAATGAAATCCGCGTTCGTACGAACTTGGATTTCATTCAAAATTTTCGTTGAAATCCAAGTTCGTACGAACTTGAATTTTATATGAAATGTACGATGAAATTCACAATGAAATCCGCGTTCGTACGAACTTGGATTTCATTCAAAATTTACGATGAAATCCACGTTCGTACGAACTTGGATTTCATTCAAAATTTTCATTGAAGGCCAAGTTCGTACGAAGTTGGATTTCATTCAAAATTTTCGTTGAAATCCAAGTTCGTACGAACTTGAATTTTATATGAAATGTACGTTGAAATTCACGTTCGTACGATTTTGGATGTCATTCAAAATTTTCGTCGAAATCCACGTTCGTACGAACTTGAATTTTATATGAAATGTACGATGAAATTCACAATGAAATCCGCGTTTGTACGAACTTGGATTTCATTAAAAATTTTCGCTGAAATCCACGTTCGTACGATTTTGGATTTCATTCAAAATCTGCGAAGAAATCCACGTTCGTACGAACTTGGATTTCATTCAAAATTTTCGTTGAAATCCAAGTTCGTACGAACTTGAATTTTATATGAAATGTACGATGAAATTCACAATGAAATCCGCGTTCGTACGAACTTGGATTTCATTCAAAATTTTCGTTGAAATCCAAGTTCGTACGAACTTGAATTTTATATGAAATGTACGATGAAATTCACACTGAAATCCGCGTTCGTACGAACTTGGATTTCATTCAAAATTTACGATGAAATCCACGTTCGTACGAACTTGGATTTCATTCAAAATTTTCATTGAAGGCCAAGTTCGTACGAAGTTGGATTTTATATGAAATGTACGATGAAATTCACAATGAAATCTGCGTTCGTACGATTCTGGATTTCATTCCAAATTCACGATGAATTCCATGTTCGGACGATTTTGGATTTTACACAAAATTTAAGATGAAATCCACATTCGTACGAACTTGGATTTCATTCAAAATTTTCGTTGAAATCCAAGTTCGTACGAACTTGAATTTTATATGAAATGTACGTTGAAATTCACAATGAAATCCACGTTCGTACGAACTTGGATTTCATTCAAAATTTACGATGAAATCCACGTTCGTACGATTTTGGATTTCATTCAAAATTTTTGATCAAATCCACGTACGTAAGATCTTGGATTTCATTCAAAATTTTCGTCGAAATCCACGTTCGTACGAACTTGAATTTTATATAAAATGTACGATGAAATCCACGATGAAATTCATAATGAAATCCACGTTCGTACGATTCTGGCTTTCATTCAAAATTTTCGTCGAAATCCAGGTTCGTACGAACTTGAATTTTATATGAAATGTACGATGAAATCCACGATGAAATTTACAATGAAATCTACGTTCGTACGAACTTGGATTTCATTCAAAATTTACGATGAAATCCGCGTTCCTACGATTCTGGATTTCATTCAAAATTTCCGTTAAAATACACATTTGTACGACTTTGGATTTCATTCAAAATCTATGACGAAATGCACGTTCGTACGAAGTTGGATTTCATTCAAAATTTTCGTTGAAATCCTAGTTCGTACGAACTTGAATTTTATATGAAATGTACAATGAAATTCACAATGAAATCTACGTTCGTACGATTCTGGATTTCATTAAAAATTTTCGTTGAAATCCACGTTCGTACGATTTTGGATTTGATTCAAAATCTGCGAAGAAATCCACGTTCGTACGAACTTGGATTTCATTCAAAATTTTCGTTGAAATCCAAGTTCGTACGAACTTGAATTTTATATGAAATGTACGATGAAATTCACAATGAAATCCGCGTTCGTACGAACTTGGATTTCATTCAAAATTTCCGATGAAATCCACGTTCGTACGAAGTTGGATTTCATTCAAAATTTTCTTTGAAATCCACGTTCGTACGAACTTGAATTTTATATGAAATGTACGATGAAATTCACAATGAAATCTGCGTTCGTACGATTCTGGATTTCATTCAAAATTCACGATGAATTCCATGTTCGGACGATTTTGGATTTTACACAAAATTTAAGATGAAATCCACATTCGTACGAACTTGGATTTCATTCAAAATTTTCGTTGAAATCCAAGTTCGTACGAACTTGAATTTTATATGACATGTACGTTGAAATTCACAATGAAATCCACGTTCGTACAAACTTGGATTTCATTCAAAATTTACGATGAAATCCACGTTCGCACGATTTTGGATTTCATTCAAAATTTTTGATGAAATCCACGTACGTAAGAACTTGGATTTCATTCAAAATTTTCGTCGAAATCCACGTTCGTACGAACTTGAATTTTATATAAAATGTACGATGAAATCCACGATGAAATTCATAATGAAATCCACGTTCGTACGATTCTGGCTTTCATTAAAAATTTTCGTCGAAATCTAGGTTCGTACGAACTTGAATTTTATATGAAATGTACGATGAAATTCACAATGAAATCTACGTTCGTACGATTCCGGATTTCATTAAAAATTTTGGCTGAAATCCACGTTCGTACGATTTTGGATTTCATTCAAAATCTGCGAAGAAATCCACGTTCGTACGAACTTGGATTTCATTCAAAATTTTCGTTGAAATCCAAGTTCGTACGAACTTAAATTTTATATGAAATGTACGATGAAATTCACAATGAAATCCGCGTTCGTACGAACTTGGATTTCATTCAAAATTTTCGTTGAAATCCAAGTACGTACGAACTTGAATTTTATATGAAATGTACGATGAAATTCACAATGAAATCCGCGTTCGTACGAACTTGGATTTCATTCAAAATTTACGATGAAATCCACGTTCGTACGAACTTGGATTTCATTCAAAATTTTCATTGAAGGCCAAGTTCGTACGAAGTTGGATTTCATTCAAAATTTTCGTTGAAATCCAAGTTCGTACGAACTTGAATTTTATATGAAATGTACGATGAAATTCACAATGAAATCCGCGTTCGTACGAACTTGGATTTCATTCAAAATTTTCGTTGAAATCCAAGTTCGTACGAACTTGAATTTTATATGAAATGTACGATGAAATTCACAATGAAATCCGCGTTCGTACGAACTTGGATTTCATTCAAAATTTACGATGAAATCCACGTTCGTACGAACTTGGATTTCATTCAAAATTTCCATTGAAGGCCAAGTTCGTACGAAGTTGGATTTCATTCAAAATTTTCGTTGAAATCCAAGTTCGTACGAACTTGAATTTTATATGAAATGTACGTTGAAATTCACGTTCGTACGATTTTGGATGTCATTCAAAATTTTCGTCGAAATCCACGTTCGTACGAACTTGAATTTTATATGAAATGTACGATGAAATTCACAATGAAATCCGCGTTCGTACGAACTTGGATTTCATTCAAAATTTACGATGAAATCCACGTTCGTACGAACTTGGATTTCATTCAAAATTTTCATTGAAGGCCAAGTTCGTACGAACTTGGATTTCATTCAAAATTTTCGTTGAAATCCAAGTTCGTACGAACTTGAATTTTATATGAAATGTACGATGAAATTCACAATGAAATCTGCGTTCGTACGATTCTGGATTTCATTCCAAATTCACGATGAATTCCATGTTCGGATGATTTTGGATTTTACACAAAATTTAAGATGAAATCCACATTCGTACGAACTTGGATTTCATTCAAAATTTTCGTTGAAATCCAAGTTCGTACGAACTTGAATTTTATATGAAATGTACGATGACATCCACGATGAAATTCATAATGAAATCCACGTTCGTGCGATTCTGGCTTTCATTCAAAATTTTCGTCGAAATCCACGTTCGTACGAACTTGAATTTTATATGAAATGTACGATGAAATCCACGATGAAATTTACAATGAAATCTACGGTCGTACGAACTTGGATTTCATTCAAAATTTACGATGAAAAACGCGTTCCTACGATTCTGGATTTCATTCAAAATTTCCGTTAAAATTCACATTCGTACCACTTTGGATTTCATTCAAAATCTACGACGAAATGCACGTTCGTACGAATTTGGATTTCATCCAAAATTTTCGTTGAAATCCAAGTTCGTACGAACTTGAATTTTATATGAAATGTACGATGAAATTCACAATGAAATCTACGTTCGTACGATTCTGGATTTCATTCAAAATTCACGATGAAATCCATGTTCGGACGATTTTGGATTTTATTCAAAATTTAAGATGAAATCCACATTCGTACGAACTTGGATTTCATTCAAAATTTTTGATGAAATCCACGTACGTAAGAACTTGGATTTCATTCAAAATTTTCGTCGAAATCCACGTTCGTACGAACTTGAATTTGATATAAAATGTACGATGAAATCCACGATGAAATTCATAATGAAATCCACGTTCGTACGATTCTGGCTTTCATTCAAAATTTTCGTCGAAATCCAGGTTCGTACGAACTTGAATTTTATATGAAATGTACGATGAAATCCACGATGAAATTTACAATGAAATCTACGTTCGTACGAACTTGGATTTCATTCAAAATTTACGATGAAATCCGCGTTCCTACGATTCTGGATTTCATTCAAAATTTCCGTTAAAATACACATTTGTACGACTTTGGATTTCATTCAAAATCTACGACGAAATGCACGTTCGTACGAAGTTGGATTTCATTCAAAATTGTCGTTGAAATCCTAGTTCGTACGAACTTGAATTTTATATGAAATGTACAATGAAATTCACAATGAAATCTACGTTCGTACGATTCTGGATTTCATTGAAAATTTTCGTTGAAATCCACGTTCGTACGATTTTGGATTTGATTCAAAATCTGCGAAGAAATCCACGTTCGTACGAACTTGGATTTCATTCAAAATTTTCGTTGAAATCCAAGTTCGTACGAACTTGAATTTTATATGAGATGTACGTTGAAATTCACAATGAAATCCACGTTCGTACAAACTTGGATTTCATTCAAAATTTACGATGAAATCCACGTTCGCACGATTTTGGATTTCATTCAAAATTTTTGATGAAATCCACGTACGTAAGAACTTGGATTTCATTCAAAATTTTCGTCGAAATCCAGGTTCGTACGAACTTGAATTTTATATAAAATATACGATGAAATCCACGATGAAATTCATAATGAAATCCACGTTCGTACGATTCTGGCTTTCATTAAAAATTTTCGTCGAAATCTAGGTTCGTACGAAGTTGGATTTTATATGAAATGTACGATGAAATTCACAATGAAATCTGCGTTCGTACGATTCTGGATTTCATTCCAAATTCACGATGAATTCCATGTTCGGACGATTTTGGATTTTACACAAAATTTAAGATGAAATCCACATTCGTACGAACTTGGATTTCATTCAAAATTTTCGTTGAAATCCAAGTTCGTACGAACTTGAATTTTATATGAAATGTACGTTGAAATTCACAATGAAATCCACGTTCGTACGAACTTGGATTTCATTCAAAATTTACGATGAAATCCACGTTCGTACGATTTTGGATTTCATTCAAAATTTTTGATCAAATCCACGTACGTAAGATCTTGGATTTCATTCAAAATTTTCGTCGAAATCCACGTTCGTACGAACTTGAATTTTATATAAAATGTACGATGAAATCCACGATGAAATTCATAATGAAATCCACGTTCGTACGATTCTGGCTTTCATTCAAAATTTTCGTCGAAATCCAGGTTCGTACGAACTTGAATTTTATATGAAATGTACGATGAAATCCACGATGAAATTTACAATGAAATCTACGTTCGTACGAACTTGGATTTCATTCAAAATTTACGATGAAATCCGCGTTCCTACGATTCTGGATTTCATTCAAAATTTCCGTTAAAATACACATTTGTACGACTTTGGATTTCATTCAAAATCTATGACGAAATGCACGTTCGTACGAAGTTGGATTTCATTCAAAATTTTCGTTGAAATCCTAGTTCGTACGAACTTGAATTTTATATGAAATGTACAATGAAATTCACAATGAAATCTACGTTCGTACGATTCTGGATTTCATTAAAAATTTTCGTTGAAATCCACGTTCGTACGATTTTGGATTTGATTCAAAATCTGCGAAGAAATCCACGTTCGTACGAACTTGGATTTCATTCAAAATTTTCGTTGAAATCCAAGTTCGTACGAACTTGAATTTTATATGAAATGTACGATGAAATTCACAATGAAATCCGCGTTCGTACGAACTTGGATTTCATTCAAAATTTCCGATGAAATCCACGTTCGTACGAAGTTGGATTTCATTCAAAATTTTCTTTGAAATCCACGTTCGTACGAACTTGAATTTTATATGAAATGTACGATGAAATTCACAATGAAATCTGCGTTCGTACGATTCTGGATTTCATTCAAAATTCACGATGAATTCCATGTTCGGACGATTTTGGATTTTACACAAAATTTAAGATGAAATCCACATTCGTACGAACTTGGATTTCATTCAAAATTTTCGTTGAAATCCAAGTTCGTACGAACTTGAATTTTATATGACATGTACGTTGAAATTCACAATGAAATCCACGTTCGTACAAACTTGGATTTCATTCAAAATTTACGATGAAATCCACGTTCGCACGATTTTGGATTTCATTCAAAATTTTTGATGAAATCCACGTACGTAAGAACTTGGATTTCATTCAAAATTTTCGTCGAAATCCACGTTCGTACGAACTTGAATTTTATATAAAATGTACGATGAAATCCACGATGAAATTCATAATGAAATCCACGTTCGTACGATTCTGGCTTTCATTAAAAATTTTCGTCGAAATCTAGGTTCGTACGAACTTGAATTTTATATGAAATGTACGATGAAATTCACAATGAAATCTACGTTCGTACGATTCCGGATTTCATTAAAAATTTTGGCTGAAATCCACGTTCGTACGATTTTGGATTTCATTCAAAATCTGCGAAGAAATCCACGTTCGTACGAACTTGGATTTCATTCAAAATTTTCGTTGAAATCCAAGTTCGTACGAACTTAAATTTTATATGAAATGTACGATGAAATTCACAATGAAATCCGCGTTCGTACGAACTTGGATTTCATTCAAAATTTTCGTTGAAATCCAAGTTCGTACGAACTTGAATTTTATATGAAATGTACGATGAAATTCACAATGAAATCCGCGTTCGTACGAACTTGGATTTCATTCAAAATTTACGATGAAATCCACGTTCGTACGAACTTGGATTTCATTCAAAATTTTCATTGAAGGCCAAGTTCGTACGAAGTTGGATTTCATTCAAAATTTTCGTTGAAATCCAAGTTCGTACGAACTTGAATTTTATATGAAATGTACGATGAAATTCACAATGAAATCCGCGTTCGTACGAACTTGGATTTCATTCAAAATTTTCGTTGAAATCCAAGTTCGTACGAACTTGAATTTTATATGAAATGTACGATGAAATTCACAATGAAATCCGCGTTCGTACGAACTTGGATTTCATTCAAAATTTACGATGAAATCCACGTTCGTACGAACTTGGATTTCATTCAAAATTTTCATTGAAGGCCAAGTTCGTACGAAGTTGGATTTCATTCAAAATTTTCGTTGAAATCCAAGTTCGTACGAACTTGAATTTTATATGAAATGTACGTTGAAATTCACGTTCGTACGATTTTGGATGTCATTCAAAATTTTCGTCGAAATCCACGTTCGTACGAACTTGAATTTTATATGAAATGTACGATGAAATTCACAATGAAATCCGCGTTCGTACGAACTTGGATTTCATTCAAAATTTACGATGAAATCCACGTTCGTACGAACTTGGATTTCATTCAAAATTTTCATTGAAGGCCAAGTTCGTACGAACTTGGATTTCATTCAAAATTTTCGTTGAAATCCAAGTTCGTACGAACTTGAATTTTATATGAAATGTACGATGAAATTCACAATGAAATCTGCGTTCGTACGATTCTGGATTTCATTCCAAATTCACGATGAATTCCATGTTCGGATGATTTTGGATTTTACACAAAATTTAAGATGAAATCCACATTCGTACGAACTTGGATTTCATTCAAAATTTTCGTTGAAATCCAAGTTCGTACGAACTTGAATTTTATATGAAATGTACGATGACATCCACGATGAAATTCATAATGAAATCCACGTTCGTGCGATTCTGGCTTTCATTCAAAATTTTCGTCGAAATCCACGTTCGTACGAACTTGAATTTTATATGAAATGTACGATGAAATCCACGATGAAATTTACAATGAAATCTACGGTCGTACGAACTTGGATTTCATTCAAAATTTACGATGAAAAACGCGTTCCTACGATTCTGGATTTCATTCAAAATTTCCGTTAAAATTCACATTCGTACCACTTTGGATTTCATTCAAAATCTACGACGAAATGCACGTTCGTACGAATTTGGATTTCATCCAAAATTTTCGTTGAAATCCAAGTTCGTACGAACTTGAATTTTATATGAAATGTACGATGAAATTCACAATGAAATCTACGTTCGTACGATTCTGGATTTCATTCAAAATTCACGATGAAATCCATGTTCGGACGATTTTGGATTTTATTCAAAATTTAAGATGAAATCCACATTCGTACGAACTTGGATTTCATTCAAAATTTTTGATGAAATCCACGTACGTAAGAACTTGGATTTCATTCAAAATTTTCGTCGAAATCCACGTTCGTACGAACTTGGATTTCATTCAAAGTTTTCGTCGAAATCCACGTTCGTACGAACTTGAATTTGATATAAAATGTACGATGAAATCCACGATGAAATTCATAATGAAATCCACGTTCGTACGATTCTGGCTTTCATTCAAAATTTTCGTCGAAATCCAGGTTCGTACGAACTTGAATTTTATATGAAATGTACGATGAAATCCACGATGAAATTTACAATGAAATCTACGTTCGTACGAACTTGGATTTCATTCAAAATTTACGATGAAATCCGCGTTCCTACGATTCTGGATTTCATTCAAAATTTCCGTTAAAATACACATTTGTACGACTTTGGATTTCATTCAAAATCTACGACGAAATGCACGTTCGTACGAAGTTGGATTTCATTCAAAATTGTCGTTGAAATCCTAGTTCGTACGAACTTGAATTTTATATGAAATGTACAATGAAATTCACAATGAAATCTACGTTCGTACGATTCTGGATTTCATTGAAAATTTTCGTTGAAATCCACGTTCGTACGATTTTGGATTTGATTCAAAATCTGCGAAGAAATCCACGTTCGTACGAACTTGGATTTCATTCAAAATTTTCGTTGAAATCCAAGTTCGTACGAACTTGAATTTTATATGAGATGTACGTTGAAATTCACAATGAAATCCACGTTCGTACAAACTTGGATTTCATTCAAAATTTACGATGAAATCCACGTTCGCACGATTTTGGATTTCATTCAAAATTTTTGATGAAATCCACGTACGTAAGAACTTGGATTTCATTCAAAATTTTCGTCGAAATCCAGGTTCGTACGAACTTGAATTTTATATAAAATATACGATGAAATCCACGATGAAATTCATAATGAAATCCACGTTCGTACGATTCTGGCTTTCATTAAAAATTTTCGTCGAAATCTAGGTTCGTACGAACTTGAATTTTATATGAAATGTACGATGAAATTCACAATGAAATCCACGTTCGTACGAACTTGGATTTCATTCAAAATTTACGATGAAATCCACGTTCGTACGATTTTGGATTTCATTCAAAATCTGCGAAGAAATCCACGTTCGTACGAACTTGGATTTCATTCAAAATTTTCGTTGAAATCCAAGTTCGTACGAACTTAAATTTTATATGAAATGTACGATGAAATTCACAATGAAATCCGCGTTCGTACGAACTTGGATTTCATTCAAAATTTTCGTTGAAATCCAAGTTCGTACGAACTTGAATTTTATATGAAATGTACGATGAAATTCACAATGAAATCCGCGTTCGTACGAACTTGGATTTCATTCAAAATTTACGATGAAATCCACGTTCGTACGAACTTGGATTTCATTCAAAATTTTCATTGAAGACCAAGTTCGTACGAAGTTGGATTTCATTCAAAATTTTCGTTGAAATCCAAGTTCGTACGAACTTGAATTTTATATGAAATGTACGATGAAATTCACAATGAAATCCGCGTTCGTACGAACTTGGATTTCATTCAAAATTTTCGTTGAAATCCAAGTTCGTACGAACTTGAATTTTATATGAAATGTACGATGAAATTCACAATGAAATCCGCGTTCGTACGAACTTGGATTTCATTCAAAATTTACGATGAAATCCACGTTCGTACGAACTTGGATTTCATTCAAAATTTTCATTGAAGGCCAAGTTCGTACGAAGTTGGATTTCATTCAAAATTTTCGTTGAAATCCAAGTTCGTACGAACTTGAATTTTATATGAAATGTACGTTGAAATTCACGTTCGTACGATTTTGGATGTCATTCAAAATTTTCGTCGAAATCCACGTTCGTACGAACTTGAATTTTATATGAAATGTACGATGAAATTCACAATGAAATCCGCGTTCGTACGAACTTGGATTTCATTCAAAATTTACGATGAAATCCACGTTCGTACGAACTTGGATTTCATTCAAAATTTTCATTGAAGGCCAAGTTCGTACGAACTTGGATTTCATTCAAAATTTTCGTTGAAATCCAAGTTCGTACGAACTTGAATTTTATATGAAATGTACGTTGAAATTCACAATGAAATCCACGTTCGTACGAACTTGGATTTCATTCAAAATTTACGATGAAATCCACGTTCGTACGATTTTGGATTTCATTCAAAATTTTTGATGAAATCCACGTACGTAAGATCTTGGATTTCATTCAAAATTTTCGTCGAAATCCACGTTCGTACGAACTTGAATTTTATATAAAATGTACGATGAAATCCACGATGAAATTCATAATGAAATCCACGTTCGTACGATTCTGGCTTTCATTCAAAATTTTCGTCGAAATCCAGGTTCGTACGAACTTGAATTTTATATGAAATGTACGATGAAATCCACGATGAAATTTACAATGAAATCTACGTTCGTACGAACTTGGATTTCATTCAAAATTTACGATGAAATCCGCGTTCCTACGATTCTGGATTTCATTCAAAATTTCCGTTAAAATACACATTTGTACGACTTTGGATTTCATTCAAAATCTATGACGAAATGCACGTTCGTACGAAGTTGGATTTCATTCAAAATTTTCGTTGAAATCCTAGTTCGTACGAACTTGAATTTTATATGAAATGTACGTTGAAATTCACAATGAAATCCACGTTCGTACGAACTTGGATTTCATTCAAAATTTACGATGAAATCCACGTTCGTACGATTTTGGATTTCATTCAAAATTTTTGATGAAATCCACGTACGTAAGAACTTGGATTTCATTCAAAATTTTCGTCGAAATCCACGTTCGTACGAACTTGAATTTTATATAAAATGTTCGATGAAATCCACGATGAAATTCATAATGAAATCCACGTTCGTACGATTCTGGCTTTCATTAAAAATTTTCGTCGAAATCTAGGTTCGTACGAACTTGAATTTTATATGAAATGTACGATGAAATTCACAATGAAATCTGCCTTCGTACGATTCTGGATTTCATTCCAAATTCACGATGAATTCCATGTTCGGACGATTTTGGATTTTACACAAAATTTCCGTTAAAATACACATTTGTACGACTTTGGATTTCATTCAAAATTTACGATGAAATCCACGTTCGTACGATTTTGGATTTCATTCAAAATCTGCGAAGAAATCCACGTTCGTACGAACTTGGATTTCATTCAAAATTTTCGTTGAAATCCAAGTTCGTACGAACTTGAATTTTATATGAAATGTACGATGAAATTCACAATGAAATCCACGTTCGTACGAACTTGGATTTCATTCAAAATTTACGATGAAATCCACATTCGTACGATTTTGGATTTCATTCAAAATTTTTGATGAAATCCACGTACGTAAGAACTTGGATTTCATTCGGATTCAAGTTCGTACGAACTTGGATTTCATTCAAAATTTTCGTCGAAATCCAGGTTCGTACGAACTTGAATTTTATATGAAATGTACGATGAAATCCACGATGAAATTTACAATGAAATCTACGTTCGTACGAACTTGGATTTCATTCAAAATTTACGATGAAATCCGCGTTCCTACGATTCTGGATTTCATTCAAAATTTCCGTTAAAATACACATTTGTACGACTTTGGATTTCATTCAAAATCTACGACGAAATGCACGTTCGTACGAAGTTGGATTTCATTCAAAATTTTCGTTGAAATCCTAGTTCGTACGAACTTGAATTTTATATGAAATGTACAATGAAATTCACAATGAAATCTACGTTCGTACGATTCTGGATTTCATTAAAAATTTTCGTTGAAATCCACGTTCGTACGATTTTGGATTTGATTCAAAATCTGCGAAGAAATCCACGTTCGTACGAACTTGGATTTCATTCAAAATTTTCGTTGAAATCCAAGTTCGTACGAACTTGAATTTTATATGAAATGTACAATGAAATTCACAATGAAATCTACGTTCGTACGATTCTGGATTTCATTAAAAATTTCCGTTGAAATCCACGTTTGTACGAACTTGAATTTTATATGAAATGTACGATGAAATTCACAATGAAATCTGCGTTCGTACGATTCTGGATTTCATTCAAAATTCACGATGAATTCCATGTTCGGACGATTTTGGATTTTACACAAAATTTAAGATGAAATCCACATTCGTACGAACTTGGATTTCATTCAAAATTTTCGTTGAAATCCAAGTTCGTACGAACTTGAATTTTATATGACATGTACGTTGAAATTCACAATGAAATCCACGTTCGTACAAACTTGGATTTCATTCAAAATTTACGATGAAATCCACGTTCGTACGATTTTGGATTTCATTCAAAATTTTTGATGAAATCCACGTACGTAAGAACTTGGATTTCATTCAAAATTTTCGTCGAAATCCACGTTCGTACGAACTTGAATTTTATATAAAATGTACGATGAAATCCACGATGAAATTCATAATGAAATCCACGTTCGTACGATTCTGGCTTTCATTAAAAATTTTCGTCGAAATCTAGGTTCATACGAACTTGAATTTTATATGAAATGTACGATGAAATTCACAATGAAATCTACGTTCGTACGATTCTGGATTTCATTAAAAATTTTCGCTGAAATCCACGTTCGTACGATTTTGGATTTCATTCAAAATCTGCGAAGAAATCCACGTTCGTACGAACTTGGATTTCAATCAAAATTTTCGTTGAAATCCAAGTTCGTACGAACTTGAATTTTATATGAAATGTACGATGAAATTCACAATGAAATCCGCGTTCGTACGATTCTGGATTTCATTCAAAATTCACGATGAATTCCATGTTCGGACGATTTTGGATTTTACACAAAATTTAAGATGAAATCCACATTCGTACCAACTTGGATTTCATTCAAAATTTTCGTTGAAATCCAAGTTCGTACGAACTTGAATTTTATATGAAATGTACGTTGAAATTCACAATGAAATCCACGTTCGTACGATTTTGGATTTCATTCAAAATTTTGAATGAAATCCAAGTTCGTACGAACATGGATTTCATCGAAAGTTTTGAATGAAATCCAAGTTCGTACAGACGTTGATTTCAACAGAAATTATGAATGAAATCCAAGTTCGTACGAACGTGGATTTCAACGGAAGTTTTGAATGAAATCCAGAATCGTTTGAACGTAGATTTCATAGTGAATTTCATCGTGGATTTCATCGTACCTTTCATATAAAATTCAAGTTCGTACGAACTTGAATTTTATATGAAATGTACGATGAAATTCACAATGAAATCTACGTTCGTACGATTCTGGATTTCATTCAAAATTTCCGTTGAAATCCATGTTCGGACGATTTTGGATTTTATTCAAAATTTAAGATGAAATCCACATTCGTACGAACTTGGATTTCATTCAAAATTTTCGTTGAAATCCAAGTTCGTACGAACTTAAATTTTATATGAAATGTACGATGAAATTCACAATGAAATCCACGTTCGTACGAACTTGGATTTTATTCAAAATTCACGATGAAATCCATGTTCGGACGATTTTGGATTTTATTCAAAATTAAAGATGAAATCCACATTCGTACGAACTTGGATTTCATTCAAAATTTTCGTTGAAATCCAAGTTCGTACGAACTTAAATTTTATATGAAATGTACGATGAAATTCACAATGAAATCCACGTTCGTACGAACTTGGATTTCATTCAAAATTTACGATGAAATCCACGTTCGTACGATTTTGGATTTCATTCAAAATTTTGAATGAAATCCAAGTTCGTACGAACATGGATTTCATCGAAAGGTTTGAATGAAATCCAAAATCCTACTAACGTGGATTTCATTAAGAATTTCATCGTGGATTTCATCGTACCTTTCATATAAATTCAAGTTCGTACGAACTTGGATTTCAACGAAAATTTTGAATGAAATCCAAAATCGTACGAACGTAAATTTCATTGTGAATTTCATCGTACATTTCATATAAAATTCAAGTTCGTACGAACGTGGATTTCATCGAAAATTTTGAATGAAATCCAAGTTCGTACAGACGTTGATTTCAACAGAAATTATGAATGAAATCCAAGTTCGTACGAACGTGGATTTCAACGGAAGTTTTGAATGAAATCCAGAATCGTTTGAACGTAGATTTCATAGTGAATTTCATCGTGGATTTCATCGTACCTTTCATATAAAATTCAAGTTTGTACGAACTTGGATTTCAACGAAAATTTTGAATGAAATCCAAGTTCGTACGAACGTGGATTTTATCTTAAATTTTGAATTAAATCCAAAATTAGCATCGCAACTTGGAAGCGTATCGTTGCAGTCGAGAGTTTCATCGTACATTTCATATTAAATTCAAGTTCGTACGAACTTGGATTTCAATGAAAATTGTGAATGAAATCCAGAATCATACGAACGTAGATTTCATCGAAAATTTTGAATGAAAGCCAAGTTCGTACAAACGTGGATTTCAACGGAAATTTGAATAAAATCCAGAATCGTACGAACGTGGATTTCATTATGCATTTCATCGTACCTTTCACATAAAATTCAAGTTCGTACAAACTTGGATTTCAACGAAAATTTTGAATGAAATCCAAGTTCCTACGAACGTGGAATTTATCTTAAATTTTGAATGAAATCCAAAATCGGCATCGCAACTTGGAAGCGTATCGTTGTAGTCAAGTGTCGCGCTTCACTAGCACAGAACATGCCGCTGATCGGCTTTTTAAATAAGGTGCATACTTTGACCACTGACCCACGCAATGTACTAAAAGCATATTCATCTATGTAAACATTTGTCTTTAAACATATTAGAAGGACATTCTTGGACTTATTCTGACTATGTCGTGTGATCTCTTGAGAAAGATTAGATACAATCTTATTTGATTATCCTAGCAGGAAAGGTGATGCAAATAAAACGGTTAAACAGGGTACTCACCCTGTACTTATACTTTTTCTTTAATATCACAAAATTACATGAATTGTCAATCAATACCCATTTAAATGAATAAATAATTATACAAAGTAACGTTGCAGCAATTACTCTATGAGATGTCGCCTTCTTCAAGAATGAAAATGGTCCGCGAGGACTGTGCAAATTATTTATTCGTCGCGAAGCCAGAAAAATAAGTGCGTTATCTAAAAATGGATGTAATCGCCAGTGGCGCTGCTTTGACCAGTAACAGTCCCTTTTTATTTCACCTGCAAAATATAAGTTATGATTTTGCAAATACATAAAAAATCACTTAAATTACAAAGATATACAATGATTAATCAAAATCGCTAACAGCTGTATACTTTTATAAAGTATTAAAATAATAAACCTATTGGAATTGATGAAATTCACATTATTAATTGCCAGGTACGAACCCGTTACCTACCTGAAAGTGCTCGGCCCTATTGGAAGCGTTGTTCGGGGAGCAGCGCGGCGCGGGTTTGCGCCTGTCCGCAGTCGAGCCATCATACTAACGCGTGCGGTCACCGCTCCCTACCGGCGCACTCACTGCGGTCACTTATATGTATGAACGTGCTATGGCATGAGTTGCTCGCACGCGTCCCACGTTGAGCAGCGCGCGCCGCTTTCTGCACCCGCGTTCCTACTCTTGACACTCAAATACAGTCCTGAGATGTTTGAGTTTGCCGCGCCGCGCCCGCACGAACACTGAATCTCGAAACCAGTAGAAGCGTTTTCATACAGAGATTAGGCTTATCGCTTTGATAATATTTTATCATTTACTGCTACGTGCGAGCGCGTGATGGTGAATCCGACCGAAGTTAGAGTAGATGAAATTAGTGGTGTCGCCTCTTTTTTTCAACTGGGTAATCATCCAATGCCCAGGGTGGAGAGAGAGGGCATGTCAGATCTTTAGTGACTAAAACATACTTGTGTCCTTCAGTTACCCTTAGTATTTTAGGACTACGGTGTGCCTTTCAGAAATTTCCCGTTGCCCTAACGGGCATCGACCCTGCTGGGCCCCTACGATTTTTCTGACATCTCTTTCAGACGCGGGTGGAACACTTCGTATCGTCGATGACTCAGGCTCAGTGCTTTCAGCGCAGCCAACTAAGCGTGCGATAGCACCGAGCGTATCATTGCCTTGGCCCGCTACAAAACCGTCAGGTGATCAAAATACTGAAACGAATGAAGTAGGTTATCATAGCTTTGTATCGTAGGTACCTACATGCATTAACGTTTCTGTTTGACAACAGGTATATAGATTTTTCACTTACATACGTCGTTAATGATGAGTCAAATGTGTTTTACAAGATAGCAATATTTTAACGGGTGATATTATTAACATCGTGATAGGTACTTAAGTATTATACATTATTCCAAACGAACTAAACTGTGTTCGTAAATAATAAAGGCAAAACGAAGTCGTATGAATCTTGAATTAAACCACTAGCCGAACGCGTCCATGACAATGCGAAGGCACGCCACATTAAGTTGTCAGTAAAGCAAAAAAGGGTAGACCAATATATTAACCTCAACGGGGTTTGGTTTGGTCTCCGAAACGATATTTTGCAACGAATCTTAGTGCTTGTTAACAGAAACGCAGGGCGTTGCGCATCGCGTGCAGCGTGGCTTCTCGTAGCGCGTCGGGCGTTTTTACTGTTTGTAAAGAAGCGGCGCGTGTAGTACACCGCGTCATCGCACGCGCAAACACAATCATTAGCAATGTAAGTTGTTATTTATAAAGAGCAGAGAAGCAGTGCCCGTCTCGGCGACCACGGTGGCGAAAGTGGATGCGATCTCGACGACAAACGCGGCGGCGATCGCGGTGACGAACGCGGCGGGGACCGCGGCGACGAACGTGGCGGGGATTGCGGCAACGAACGCAGCGCAGCTGGTGAAGCGTGTTATGATGCCGAGTATATCACTAGTCCGCTACAATATAGTCAGGTCATCAAGATATTGTAACGAATAAAGTTTTTATCATAGCTTTATATTGAACCTACATCCATAAACGTTTCTGTTCGACAATAGGTAGATGTATATATTTTTCACTTACGTCGATAATGATAATTCAAAATTATTTTACTAGATAGCAATATTTTTTCGACCAATATTATGTACATCGTGGTAGGTATTTTACTAAATTTCAAACGGCCTAAACTGTGTTCGTAAATAATAAAGACAATACAAAGTCGTATGAATCTTGAACTAGGTAAATCATAAGCCGAACGTGTCCGCGACAACGCGAAGTCAAGCCTTTACGTTATCAATAGGTAAAGCGAAAACAGCAGACCGATAGGATAGGTTAGGTACCTACATCCAATATAAAAAAAGCTATAATAACAAACTGAATCCGTTGCAATCTCTTGATGTCCCGACTGTATAGTAGTGAGCTAGCGGGCCAGTGATATGCTAGTCGCTATCAGAATATATTATACCTACGCTTAGCCGGCCACGCTGACTTCATACGCTCAAACCTCAACAGACAGAATAGCAATCGAGCGCGCCAATCAGTAGATGACGAAATATTATGAAAACGATAAACCTAGTCTATAAAGACGAAATAGGCTTCCACTGGTTTCGAAACTTACGGGTTTGAACCAGGCAATATAACCAATGTGAGTTTTATCAATAACAAAAGATAACATTGGTCTCCTAATATTTTATTGGGTTTGTACTCAATAACACAACCAGAATAGGTAACAGAATATCATTTGTTTAAAGACACATACATGTTTATGTATGTGTGTGAAAATATGATTTATTTAACAAACTAGGCTTCACCATGACGTGTACAAATGTCATGAGTGCGAGCGCGAAAGAGGCATGGAGTTATACACCCTGTATAGCTTCGTCTCTAACAGTTCACTTTAGGTCATCAAATGGATAGCGTTATGAAATCGTGGTAGGGCCTCTAATCAGCGGCATGTTATGTGTTAGCGCAGCGGTGACAATCAACTGATACGTGACACGCTTCCAAGTTCGCAGACTGAGACAAGTTGGCGCCAAACAATATTGTGGCGGCCAGCGATGCGCACGTACACGCATGATTGCGTATGATCAACCGGCTGCGCCTGCGCTTTGTCTTTAGAGTCGAGTCTGTAGGTATGAGGCATGCTGCAAGATACGGGCGCGAAACACAAAACATTTAGGTATTTTGTCAAACGCTGAATGGTATCATATCGGTCTCAATAGGTATGTGATAAATTAAAAGATTATTGAATTTCCCTAGGTATGCTCATTTAGTTCAGGGACTAATTTTGTTTACTGACAGAATTTTAAAGCTTCTATAGCTATCCTATTGCTGGCATTATAGACAGTATTTAACCAATCACAAACGATATGTTCAATTCTTTCTGGGTGACACTTATTGAAATGAGAACATTAAAATCTTAAAATCACAACAAATTTATTTTAAGTAACAAATAGCAAAAAATAGAAAAAAATATTTAGATGACTAAAACATGTTGGAAACAAAGAGATTCAAACTCGAGAAATATATCAGTTTATCGTTCGCAAAAGACTCTAACTTCATTCAATTCCCACCAACATTAACAAAAACGTCACACGACGCGTGTGTGTTTTTAATTTTGCAGCAAAAATATCATGAGATAAGATAGTACTGAGGAATGGTAAACAAAAGAAAACAAACATGATTGCAGTAATATAACAGAATAGATAATAGTAGATACAAGACCGCAGTCCCAATTTACACCTAAATGTTTTTTTTTGTTTAGTATTTTGGGACTTAATGCCTTTTTCTTATGGTCTCAAAATACTACTCAAAAAATGCTTATTATCATGCATGTCATCATGAAATCTCTAGGTACTCGTACTGAATCCTGATTCTGACTGAGCCTGAGCTGAGTCGTAATCTGTTATGACGTGTACAAAGAATAAGAAAGGCTTTACCAAAATTCACCCCATAAGGAAATGTAATGGGGGTTCTGAGTTTGTAAAAAGTAACCTATTTTAACGCGGTCGAAGCCGTTGGCTGAAGCTAGGTTATTACAAAAATACTAGTACCGTGCTTTAAATTAACCTTTCAACCGCCTACGTCGGGTATATCCAATAAACGCGCGTTTATTCCGCCAGGGTCACACATCCACAACCAAATACTCCATTTCGTCAGTTCATCTGTCACCTAAGGGGATGGAGCAGACACGGATACAATCGCCGGACCACTCTGACACAAGCAGTTAAAGGGTTGAAAAATAGAAGTATATAATATACGTGAACACAAATCTACATTTTAGGTACCGTTCATTTGCCCCCGAAACTGGAACGGCAAGTTTCGAGATGTCGCGTGCCAGTTTAGCTTTGGTTATTGTCATAGATAGTCACTAATAATAACGCTGAAAATCCTCTTCAGCATTATCTGCAGCGTTATCGACGAACGGATTACAAAAGTACCTAACTGTTGTTGTTTATCAATATCAGTTGGCAGATATAAAAATAGACTTAATCAAAAAATATTATGCCTTACAAATCAGTGAGGGAACGATCCTCGACAAGTTCGTGTAAATTACGTTGTTGAACTATGTAGCTTAGAGCACATATAAAACTCTGTTAAAAATTGGGTTGGTATGAAAAACAAATTTCACAATATCACTTACACCAACCAATTGTGGCCCTGACTGAAATGTTATACTTTTCATCGTAAGATATTTTTTTTTTTTTTTTTATTGGGTGGGAAAATCATCCTAATGACATCCCCGCTCTTGGGCGGAGCGGGAGATAGTGTCAGACTCTTACTGACTAAAAACCCACTCCTGTTCCTTCGTTGCCTTCGTCCCAGGGCCCCGGGTTCCGCTTTCACACTACCCGTGGCCCCAGTAGGCTTCAACCCTGCTGGGCCCCTACGATTTGCTGACATCTCCTTGAGGCGCGCGTGGAACAAAACGCGCCGTCGACGACTTGGGCTCGGTCCGGACGGTTACCGGACGGTCAGACGGCGAGCCACCCATTGCTCGGCGTCTGCAAGCCCGCGCCTACGGTGGCCGGAAATCGGGATCAGAATCCCGGCGGCGGTTAGGGCGTGAGGGCCGTTGTCTCACGCGATCGGCCGCCTCCTTTGCTAGCATTACTGCTTCGCAGAAGGAGGCGACCGCCTGCCACTCCTCCTCACTCTGGACCATGGCCTGTATCAATGCCCGGCGCGAGAGATCACTGCCGCTGATCGCCCCCACGAGGACACGGCGGTGCTCTGCCCAGGCGGGGCACACCTCCACCGTATGCTCCACTGTGTCCTCCGGACGGTCCACACAGTGGCGGCACCCAGGAGTTTCTTCCGCACGAATCCGGTGCAGGAACCTCCCGAACTTACCATGTCCGGTGCGGACCTGCGTCATGCGGAAGGTAAGGACGCCGTGTTGCCTTTCCAGCCACTCCTCAAAGAGGGGAAGTACCGCCATGATTATGGCGTGCCCAGCACTGGGTTGCGATAGTCGTTGTCGCCATTCCACCATGAGATCCCGCCGGAGCTCTTCCCGCCATGCCGCGACTTGGCGCGGCAGCGGAGTTTCACCCCGGCGTTGCATCTCCACGCGCAGATCGTGCATGCGTGCAAGGACTGTTGCCTCCAGATACCATGGTGGCTGGCCAGCAAGGAGGCTCGCCGCTTCTCGGGAAATCGTCCGGTAACCCCGCACCATCCGGATGGCCATGACCCTCTGGCATGCATTCAGTTTGGCCGCCGGTCGCTTTCGCAGCGACGGCGCCCATACCGGTGCCCCATAAAGGGCCATGGACCTAACGATTCCTGCGTAGAGCCTCCGGCAGGAGGCGTCTGGACCCCCTAGGTTGGGCAGAAGCCGCTTGAGGGCAGCCCCAGTCCGATCCAGTTTGGGAGCCAGACGTCGGAAGTGCTCCTCGAAATTCCATCGGCTGTCGAGGACGAGTCCCAGGTACTTCATCGTCGACCCGACGCCGATATGAACTCCTCCTACCGTTATTTGGGAACCCGGTGATGGCGCATTCCGAGGGCCGTGAAAGCACATGGCCTCGGACTTGTGCAGTGCCACCTCGAGTCCCAACCGCTGGATCCTCTCCACGACTATCGCAACCCCGCGTGTCGCTAGTTCGACCGCCGCCTGGTACGACTCTCCCTGCGCCAGAACCAGCGTGTCGTCTGCGTAACACACCACGCTGACCCCGTCAGGGAGGTCGCCGCGTAGCACGTAATCGTACCCGATGTTCCACAAGGGCGGTCCTAGTACCGATCCCTGCGGAACACCGCACGACATCTCTCGCCGTTTCCACTCTCCCTGGTAACCGGGGTAGATGATGAACCTGTCCGTTAGGTAGGCCTCGATCACACGACAGAGGTAGTCGGGCACCCGGTGATACTGGAGTGCCCTCCTAATGCTGCTCCAGGGCAGGGAATTGAAGGCGTTGGCGATGTCTAAAGACACCGCCAAGACACACCTGCCCTGGGATACCGCGTTCCCCGTCGTGAGGGCTCTCACGCGCATGATGGCGTCCACCGTGGAGCGCCTCCTGCGAAAGCCGAACTGACCGTCCGCAAGATCTGGCCCCACCCGTGTTAGGTGCGCGACGAGGCGGTCTGCAATTACTCTTTCAAAGAGCTTGCCCACCTCATCGAGCAGCACGATGGGGCGGTACGCGGACGGTGAGTCCGCGGGGCGCCCCTGCTTCGCGATAAGTACCAGCTTCCCCGTCTTCCAGCGAAGTGGGAACTGGCCCCTCTCCAAGCATGCGCTTAAGAGCCCTCTTAGTCGAGGTCCGAGTTCCTCTATGGCCAGGACCCAGGCTTTTCCAGGCAAGCCGTCGGGTCCTGGGGCGGTATTTTTGGCATTGAGCCTTCGTACCGCCACACTCATCTCTACCTCGGTCACCTCTGGAACGTTGTCGTCGTCGTCGCCGTCGTGGTCCACGTCGGACACCGCAGGTGGCGGAGCCATGGGCGGGGGAGAGTGTTCCCCTCTCGCGGGGAACAGAGAGCTCACCACACCCTCTACAAGCTGTGGCCGGAGACTCTGCGTCAGCGGGGGAGCCCAGGGGCGGAGCTTGTCTCGCACCAACTTATACGGGCGTCCCCACGGGTCTCCGTTCAGTGTCCCCAGCCACACATTGCGGGCCTCCAGCTTGGCCCGCTTTATCTCCGCTCGGAGGGTGCGCTTCGCCGCTCTGTATCCCTCGTACAGCTCCGCCTCTCTAGCCTCCGCATCCGGCGGGCGGATGCGGCGCCTGCGATGTCTGGCGTACCGGCGCCGCGCGGCATTGCACGCACTACGCAGTGCCGCAATCTCCGGCGACCACCAGTATACCTGGCGCCGAACACGTCCTGGCTGGACTCGGGGCATTGCCACGTCGCAGATTTGCGACATGGCCTCCCGGAGCCACTCTGCCTCGATGTCGATGTCGACAGGCCTGTCCGGTGCTTGCACCCAGGCCTGTACCATCGCGGCTTCTAGGAGAAGCTCCCGGTCCAGCTGCTTCAGCGCCCACCGTGGACCACACGGGGTCTGTTGGACCGGCGCGGTTGAGGTCTGGGCGGAGACGTCAAACCGAATGTACCGGTGGTCTGAGTACGTCTCCACTCCCTCCATGACGCGCCAGTCGACGACGCGTGGCGACAGAGCGGGGCTGGCAAACGAAATGTCCACCACTGACTCACCCCGCATCCGCACACACGTGGGGACAGAACCCCGGTTTAGGATAACCAGGCCTGTCTCCAGAGCCCAGTCCTCCACCATCCGACCCCGTTGGTTCGTGAACCGGGAACCCCAAGCCAAGTTCTTGGCATTGAAGTCCCCGCAAACGACCACGGGGAGGGATCCAAACCCAGCGACGACGGCGTTCAGCTCCATAAGGGAGTTGTGGAGTTCGGCGAGAGTTTTATTCGGGGAGAGGTACACCCCAACTACAGCCATCTCCCCGAAACGTGCTGCCACGCAACCCCGTCCTCTCGTGATACCTTCGAGGGACGGGGTACCAGCGGCGGCCGACGAAATTAAGGTCACCGAGCCGTTCAGGTCCTGCACCCAGTCAGCCCGGGGCAGGACATAGTACGGCTCGGAGACTACGGCGATATTGATCGACCACTGCGCCATGCTCTGGAGCAACAGATCCTGAGCGGGGGCGCAGTGGTTGATGTTCGCCTGGAGGAGACGTAATGGAGCCGTTATTAGTAGTCCATTACAGTCTCCTCCCGAGCCCCCTGTGAGGGCCCTGCTGCGTTGGTTGCAGCGGCAGCGTCTGTGGAAGCGATGGCGGCGGTGGCTAATTTGGCGGCCGCAGCAGTGAGCACATCCGCTGGAATGGGCCTCAGGACCTTGCCCTTGACCTTGGTGGGGGGATCGCAGGACCTGCCCCCAGCCCGGTGGTCGGCCGGCTTGCCTGCCGCTTCACATGCGTAGCAATGCGGCGCTGCACTGCAAGTGACGGCCTTGTGACCGAGCTGACCGCACTGAAAGCAGCGGTCACTGCGATCCACCTCTGCTGCGCAACTGGCCCCCACGTGGTGTCCCACGTGGCAGCGATAACACCGCAGAGGTCTGGGCTCCAGCAGTTTTACCCGCGCGGAGACCCAGCCCACCAAAAGCCGTCGGCCCTCCTCGGTGATGTTCTTGGCCGCCGATACGGGGCAACTTACCGTCACTGCCCCCATGCCCGTGCTGTCAGCACGGATGGTACCTGCCCGGACCTGGTCAGTAGAACACCCTCCCGTCTTGACGACGGCGGCCACAACCTCATCTACCGTCACGGAGTCGTCCAGGCCCATAATGCGCATGTCGACGCACTTTGTGGGCCTGGATACTCGGGCCTCCTCCGCATCTAAGGACGCCCTGATTTTGTCGGCCAGGGCGTCTGCGGTGGGGCCGCTGTTCGCCCCGGGGACCTCCAACATAAGAGCCCCGGTCGCGGTATGCCGCATCCGGAAGCCCCCGGCGATACCGAGCTCGATGAGGTCCACCGCCCGCCTCGCTTTTGAGATAACCTTGCCGTAGGTCACGCCCTTCTTTTCCGCAGCCGGCTGTAGCGTAATAACTACAGCTGCGGATGCCGGGGCGCGAAGCCTAGCCGCAAGGGCTCTCTTACTACGCTGCCGCTGCCTTTTCCGCTTCTTGGCCGCCCTTGCCGCCTTGCCCACCCTTTTCTTCTCACCAACCACTTGCCACTCGGCGTCGGCCGAAGATTCTGCAGGCTGGGGTAGCGGGGGAGGACGGCGCGCTGCCATGGCAGGAGATTTTGCTGCCTTAGCAACCACCACCGCCTTGCTTTTTCTAGGGGGGGCAGGATTCCCCTGCTGCTGCTTAGCCAATGGGGCTGGCCTCGCAGGCTCTGACAACATCGTGGGCCCGCGTTTGGTTTGCCCCGACGGGCCCGGCTTAGGCGCAGTAGCTGTGACTGCAGCAGCGGCGGCGGCGTATGACGCCGCCTTCCGTTGGACGGAGGCCGTGAGCGGTGGGCGCAGCACGATGCCCTCCAGAACGGAAAACTGCTGCTGCACCCGCTGCTGGAACTGCTGCTGTTGCTGCCGGAAGGCAGCCAGCTCTTGCCGCAACAGGGTCAGCACTTCGTTCTCCGGCTGGGGTTGGGACTGGGTCTGGCTTTGCCCCTGCTTACGCCCCCCTTTTGGCACCACCTCAGGACTAGCTCTTCGGAGATCGGCCAGGTCCGCCTCGAGCCCCTCAATCTTCTTGTTGAGGGACTTTTTGAGGGTCTCTATGACGGTCTCAAGGGCCTTCGCGATTGAGATCGTGGCTTGGGTTTTGGCCCTTCCCTTGGAGGACTTTTCCCTTTTCTGTGCGACGCTTGTTAAAGCGTCTGCCACGACCTCTGTGAAGTTGGCCATTGCCTCCTTCATGCCGTCTGACTCACTACCAGAGAGCTCTGGCTCCAAGGGGCCAGCCCTACCGCTTATCGCCCCGGGATGGCGCCCCTCCCCAGTGATTTCTAGGGATCGGCAGGCCGCCTCCAGAGCAGTGAGCCCTCTCCCCTTCCCCGTTTTGCGGCCCGCCCCCCGCCTGGCGGTGGAGATTTTGCGGGCCGAAGCTTCGTCGGAAGACGACCTCTGGCCTTCTCCTGACATGGGGCGCTTTCTGAGGAAGTGATCCCTCCTGGACGAGGTTTTTTCAACCTCCATTCTCTCCGAAGTGAGCGAAGATGCGGTATCGGAATCTGACACCGCATCTCCGCTCACTTCCCTAAGGCCGGAGCTCCTGCCGACCTGCTCAGTACCTGCGGGCACCACGGACGTGCTAGGAACGGGTCCCAGGGACTCCACGTCGCCGGCAGGTGAGCCACCCTGGCTCAATGCGTCCATCGAGGACGGTACAGGGTCCGAAGACCCGAGGCGGTAGTTGCCCCCCCCAGAATACGAGGGGCAGCCCGAGCTCTGCTCGGGGAGGGATTCTCCTGCATGCAGGTACCCTCCTGGGGTAGTTATTTTTTTACCACTCGCGCTCATATTTATTGCTAACTAGCATTGCCTTTTTTTTTGCAATGGGGTGGGGTCCCCAATAACACGTTCGCCATCATGGTCACGTCTGATAAGCAGACGCGTACCCGAGGCGAACCCACTCTCCCGAACCACTGTCCAAAAGCACCAACAGCTGTTAGTGCCAGTGCTCCTGGACAGTGCACCCTCCATGGCGGTCCGTCTGGACTCCGCCTGTGTGTGTTCCTCTTGGTCTGGTCTCTCACTTGAGGCCTTCCGGCATGAGTAGCTCTACCGGCATAGCCCTCAAGATCACAGAGACACGCAAGCCCCACCACGACGACAACGTGGGAACACAGTTGGTGGGGTTCATCGTAAGATATGCAGATCCAAACGCGAATCGATTTGAATAAGAACAAAAGGACTATGATGATGATTCACTTCAGACAACGACTTTGTACATTTTTTTTAAATAAACGTTGCTCCACACTAGGAATAACTTCTGTATCATGAGTGCGCTCATAAACATGTAAACTCACACAACACACCCAAGCCCTGGACACCTATCTGTAGGCCAGACAAATATTAGTTCCGTGCGGGGATCGCTCAACCACTGCGCCAACCATGCCATCAAACATGTACATGAAGCAATGACTTCACTCTGGAACATCAGTTGTAATCAGAAATATAAATAAGTACTTGGTAGCATTTTCGGTGTGTATACAAGAAACTATAAGTTCTCTCATAAAAAACAATAAGGCAAAGTACCCACACAAGTACAAACTGGATGTGCTCGTAAAAAGTGTAATTTCCAGCAAAATGTCATGAGACATGTGAAGGTGGTAAGATAAAAAAATTACGACTGCTCAAATTTCGTATGACAAAAAACAAAGTGTAACAACTTGCCACAAAAGACAAGATTGAAGCTGTAGAGTAAAAAATAAAAACTTTGATCTAATTATAGATCTACTAATTACATTAACATTATAACTCAGGCAGGTACCTAAAAAATCTTCAAGGTACATACGAGCAAGAAATTTCGCTATCTTTGTGAGAAAGCACTGTGTCATGTGCGTCTAATAAAAACAATACGCATACCTTTCAACCCGATCCTAATATTATCAACAATTATAAAAATTCTATTCGTTTAATCAAAACACCAGCTTTAAATATCATTAACACAACGTCTTTAGGTAATTTAATCGAAGAATTAAATCTATTTTGGTCTACAAAATATTTTTTTCAACAAAGTTAATGTCGATTAAAAGACTAATAAAAAAGACTATATAGGAATTAGAAAAAAATTGTATAAAGAAAGTCGACCGAGCAGGATCGGCAACGATAGTGCAATAAGCGCTAAATCCATCGCATGAAGTGCCA
The DNA here is from genome assembly GCA_949316375.1 of Mythimna vitellina. Taxonomy (NCBI): domain Eukaryota; kingdom Metazoa; phylum Arthropoda; class Insecta; order Lepidoptera; family Noctuidae; genus Mythimna; species Mythimna vitellina. The sequence goes on along the minus strand of OX438693.1, from coordinate 13,357,693 downwards.
TAAGATCGTATCGCGTCGTCTTGTCCGCAATCTCATGGCCAATCCAATTCGGTATCCAAACGAATGTCTGTGAACAAGTGTGTTGATAGGTTGGCAATACCAGTCAGTGGAATGTTTCGCTATGTGCAGTGCAGTGCAAGTTCGTTGTAGGTGTTCCAAATCAATTCACACGCCTTTACACAGTTGCGATAAACTTTTTCACTATCAGTCAGATTTGCTTTTTGCGCTGAACTGTCTTAAAGTAGGTACTTAGACTAGTCACTGCAAAACGTAGTACTGATCGGTAGGCGGACCGTGAAAGTTGAGAAATGTATCTAAATCAGGTCACCGGCCATGGAGGCTGACTTCAAACTAAACATGCGTCTGCCTTGGTATGGCTTATAACATAATGATGAGGTACCCGTATGAAATAGTTAAAGTAGGCATTAAAAATAACAGTATCTTTTCGACCGTCAACCACTACCACGTCCAGCGATGACTAGAGTAGAAATATCTACTACAAATATTCGGACGACGTAAACTTCGAATTCTGCGAGGAATGAGCCATTTCATCGTGTCAATGCCACTGACTAGTACCGCTTATTATGTTTTTCAGTAGTTATTCGAATGGCGTCTTGACGAATACCGTCAAGCGTCGAACACATCGCTAAACAATACTGGTTGATGTGACATTACATAATACTCGACAAATACCCCGCTACTTGAAGTACAAATTCACCGACCAGTTGCGATCACTGACATACCATTTTCGGTAACATCATATTTTTGTTTGTATCTTACGTAGCCGAAAAGAATAGGTAAGTAATCAAACAGCGATGTATTCTCCTCGTTTAGACATGTACTGCTGACGCCTATTGGTAAGGCGGCATGAACGCCGTCACTGCACACTCGGAGCGAATCGCAAGTACGACTCCGTTCGCGAGGCTCCGTTCGCATCCTCGGTTTAGACTATCATAACATTTATGATAAAATAAGCCGCTATGAATGTGAAACGACGAACTCTATTGCCGCCTCTTCAACTTAGTATCGCGTCATCATGAACGGTCTCCGCTGGCGGCCGCGTGTAAATGCGGTATAGCTTTGCTTCGCCACTGATATTCTCGGCGGGCGACTATCCGTACACGTAAAACAAGTTGGTGCTGAACTTGCGAACGTCGACGAGTATAATGGATCTATTTCGTTTATCAAGGTGCCGACAATGACGTGACGTAGCTTTACATCGCCAGCGCCACGAATGGTTTCGGCTGGTGCGTTTTCCGTACAGACAGACGTTTTGTACTGACAACGTGTGGCACATTGAAACGTATCTGGCGAGTATGTTCAGGAATAAAGACATTTAGTACACGGAAAGGTAAGAGTTATATGTCCAAGTATGGTGCATTGAAATACATACAAAAGTAAACGTTGTATATTGCAGTAAACTTGAAACATTTATTATGTTTCCTCAACAAAGCTATCCGCAAGAACAAATAACATTTCATTGGACCAGGGTTAGTGTGTCGTCATCAAAGGCCGTCAAAAACATAAACATAAAAATAAAAATTCATAAGTTCGCAACATTTCATTAGACTAGTGCTTTTGTTTTCACCATGACCAGAAGTCAATTCTCTATAATATCAGACGCCTCGTACACATTTTAAGCGCCAAACTATTCGCGCCGAGGTGAAACTAAGTCGACACGTTATCGGCAGTGCGACAAACAAAATGGATCTATCTCTTCGTTTTCGACGAGGCCATCAACTTCAGCGTCGACGTATGGACTAGTCACCGACCAGAACCGGCCGCGACGACGCAAAGTTACAACGCAACATAATCAAACGAAAAGGATCTGTCATTGCAATCTCGGCGACGCCCGCCTGCTAGCTCATCGCTAAATTGTATCATGTGTGCGGACGCTAACCGAAACTATCGGAGACGGCGTAAAGCTACGTTGCAACGTTGTCTGCACCTCGATAAACGAAATGGATGCCGCACTGTACACTCGCGAGTATCGTAAGCCTAGCACAAACTTTTCATATGTGTTCGGATAGTCGCCGGCTGCTACCATCTGTGCCAGGAACGGTTCGTTTGAGAAATCCAAATTCGTCTTATCAGATACATTACTTATATATTTGCGACCATTTAAAACTTTTGCAGTCCTCTAATGATTTCAATAAGGATAACTTCTCTCATTATATTTCTATACTTCTCTAAAATTACTTTAATATTAATCATTCATAAAATATTTTTGATTCTATTCTTTGACGAGAAAGATATTTGAAATACGTATCTGAGTTTATTAATAAATGAAGAACATTCGCGTGAAAGCATCTTTCGATATGTTCCGGAGGAATAGCTCAGACGGTGACGTGGATCCGACTTCGACTACGACGGCTCAATTTCAACAGAAATGCTTCTGGGAAGAAGACTACTGTTTACAATTTCCCAATGTTTTACCAAAGTCACATGACGCAAAACAAAATGTTCCAATTCATTCCATGCCGCTTGTCGGTGCCGTCGTCACTAACTGCTTAGCTACTGCCGACTCCAACGATGATGGCGACGTGCGTAGTTTGAGTACGACGACGGAGAAAACAAATGACAGTAGCTGTTAATGGTGATAAATAATGATTTGGTGCGTATAGTGTATGAACGAAGTATCTGACATTATTGATTTACTGTTTCTGGTTATTTTGAAAATAAAAACTGTTGTCCAATGTTTGTAATATTTATTTTTGTGTTTATACTTTTAACGTGCCATATTTAAACATTTACCCTGATCGAACTTAATATGATTTGTCTTAGTAGACAACTTTGTTGCACTAAAATAATAAATAAAATGTACTGCAAAATGGATTGTTTATTTTTCTGTTTCCCATGTACCATTATTATATAACTTTTAACCTACACACCCAGCGTAACTCGTGAGCTCAAGTCTAATTTTCGTAAGTGTACGGATAATAGGCAGCTGTAGGGGATGGTTGCCATGGACGGTTCGTTAGAGAAATCCAAGTTTGTCTTATCAAGAAATACTTAATTGCGGTCTTTCAAAATTCTTCCGTTACGTCACTGAACACTCGATGATGCTCGCAAGTTCAGCACCAACTTGTTTTATATATATTATGTATGGATAGTCGCTAGCTGAAACCGTCCGCAAAGACGGCAAAATGCGTCGCAACGTAACTACGCATCGTCAACCTCATCTACCTTTACAGAACTTTAAAGCGATCTGAAGCTAAATAACACCATTGTCGGTACCTTGATAAATGAAATAGATCCGTAACTCGTCATACTCGTCGAGGTTCGCAAGTTTCGTGCAAACTTGTCTCATGGGTTTAGACTAGTTGAAGAATACCGCTTTTGCTGACTAAGGTACGGCATCCACGTTCGAACGAACGTGGATTTCAAAACGAATAGTACTCATTTGGTAAGTGAGCATTGTATAGCGCTAACAGCGTTTAACGTATCTGCACATCGTTGCAAACATTGCAACTGTATCGCAATCGTTACGAAATGCACGATGGTCGTAGATTTCGCTTCCAACGGTTTTATTAAAAAGCGGGTTGAATCGAACTTGTTCGAACAGTAAGTACTCATTTGGTAAATGAGCGTTGTGTAGTCTTGGAAAACCTGGAAATACGTTGATCGTTGTCGGCATCGCAAATTTTAAAATTGAGAGAGTAGTTTGATTCAACCCTATTTTAATTGGAATAGTTGATTTCGTGGATGTCGCTTCTAACGGTTTAAGTTCAAAGCGGGATAAACCGAACTGGTCCAATTTCAATTGCTGCAGTTCACGTTCATTTCCGCGTGAACGTGAGAGTAAATCGTTTGTAACACGGTTGCGGTTGCGTAAGTGACCGTTGTCAGCAACGCTCACTGTAATTTAATCATAGTATATGTATGTATGTAATGTAATCATAGTATAATGGATCAATTTTGTTTATCAATGTGCCAAGAATGATGTGATGTAGCTTCACCTCGCCATCTTCGCGAATAGTTTCGGCTGGTGCGTTGTCCGTTCACATGAGATACTTGTCTCATGCGTACTTATGCACTATCATGGTTCCCACCACATTTTAACGTATCTGGCGAGTATGTTCAGGAATATAGACATCTAATACAGGGAAAAGTAAGAGTTATATGTATAAGTATGGTACATTGAAATACATACAAAAGTAAGCATTGTATATTGCAGAAAACTAGGTACATTTATTATGTGTCCTCAACAAAGCTATCGTCACGAACAAATAACATTTCATTGGACCAAGTTTGTGTGTAAATATAGGCCGTCAAAATCACAAATACAAAAATAAATATTCATGAATTCGCAACATTTCAGTAGACTAGTGCTTTTGTTTTCACCATGACCAGAAGTCAATTCTCTATAATATCAGAAGCCTCGTACACATCATAAGCGCCAAATTATTCGCGCCGAGGTGAAACTAATTCGACACGTTATCGGCAGTGCGACAAACAAAATGGATCTATCTCTTCGTTTTCGACGAGGCCATCCACTTCAGCGTCGACGTATGGACTAGTCACCGACCAGAACCGGCCGCGACGACGCAAAGCTACAACGCAACATAATCAAACGAAAAGGATCTGTCATTGCAATCTCGGCGACGCCCGCCTGCTAGCTCATCGCTAAATTGTATCATGTGTGCGGACGCTAACCGAAACTATCGGAGACGGCGTAAAACTACGTTGCAACGTTGCCTGCACCTCGATAAACGAAATGGATGCCGCACTGTACACTCGCGAGTATCGTAAGCCTAGCACAAACTTTTCATATGTGTTCGGATAGTCGCCGGCTGCTACCATCTGAGCCAGGAACGGTTAGTTTGAGAAATCCAAATTCGTCTTATCAGCTATATTACTTATAAATATATTTGCGACCATTTAAAACTTTTGCAGTCCTCTAATAATTTCAATAAGGATAACTCCTCTCATTATATTTCTATACTTCTCTAAAATTACTTTTAAATTGATCATTCATAAAATATTTTTGAGCCTATTCTTTGACTAAAAAGATATTTGAAATACGTATCTGAGTTTTTTAATAAATGAAGAACATTCGCGGGAAAGCACCTTTCGAAATGTTCCGGAGGAATAGTTCAGACGGTGACGTGAATCCGACTTCGACTACGACGGCTCAATTTCAACAGAAATGCTTTTGGGAAGAAGACTACTGTTTACAATTTCCCAATGTTTTACCAAAGTCACATGACGCAAAACAAAATGTTCCAATTCATTCCATGCCGCTTGTCGGTGCCGTCGTCACTAACTGCTTAGCTACTGCCGACTCCAACGATGATGGCGACGTGCGTGGTTTGAGTACGACGACGGAAAAAACAAATGACAGTAGCTGTTAATGGTGATAAATAATGGTTTGGTGCGTATAGTGTATGAACGAAGTTTCTGACATTATTGATTTACTGTTTCTATTTATTTTGAAAATAAAAGCTGTTGTCTAATGTCTGTAATATTTATATTTGTGTTTATATTTTTAACGTGCCATATTTAAAACATTTACCCTGATTCAACTTAATATGATTTGTCTTAGTAGATAACTTTGTTGCACTAAAATAATAAATAAAATGTACTTCAAAATGGATTGTTTATATTTCTGTTTCCCGTGTACCATTATTATATAACTTTTAACCTACACACCCAGCGTAACTCGTGAGCTCAAGTCTAATTTTCGTAAGTGTACGGATAATAGACAGCTGCGGGGGATGGTTGCCATGGACGGTTCGTTAGAGAAATCCAAGTTTGTCTTATCAAGAAATACTTAATTGCGGTCATTCAAAATTCTTTCGTTACGTCACTGAACACTCGATGATGCTCGCAAGTTCAGCACCAACTTGTTTTATATATATTATGTATGGATAGTCGCTAGCTGAAAATGTCCGCAAGGACGCCAAACTGCGTCGCAACGTAACTACGCATCGTCAACCTCATCTACTTTTACAGAACTTTAAAGCGATCTGAAGCTACATAACACCATTGTCGGCACCTTGATAAATGAAATAGATCCATAACCCGTCATATTCGTCGAGGTTCGCAAGTTTCGTGCGAATTTGTCTCATGGGGACAGACTAGTTGAAGAGTACCTTTTTTGCTGACTTCGGTACGGAAATCCAAAAACGTACACGGGGAAACAGAAAAATAAAATAATAATTTTGCTACATATTTTATTCATTGGTTTAGTTCCACAACGTTATCCACCAGAACAAATCATACTTCATTGGACCAGGGCTAATGTTTAAATATGGCACGTTAATAACATGAACACTAAAATATTTATTACAGCAGTGGTTAACTTTGGTTTATGCCATAACTAAGAACAGATGAAATCAAAAATATCAGACACTGCATTCACACATTATACACGCCAGTTTGACACCATTAGCAGCTTCTGTCCTTTGTTTTCTCCGTAGTCGTACTAAAACTTCGCGCGTCGCTTGAGTCGGCACTAGCTACGCGGTTAGAGATGTCAGTACCGACAAGCGGTAACGAATGAATTTGACCATCATGTTTTGGGTCACGTGACTTTGGCAAAACATTGGGAAATTGTAATCTGTAGTCTTCTTCCCAGAAATATTTCTGTCGGACTTGTGCCGTCGAAGTCGGATCCACGTCACTGTCTGAGCTGTTCCTCCGGAACATACCCAAAGCTTCTTCCCCGCGAATATTCATCATTTATTAAAAACAGAAGCAACGTAGGTAAGTATTTTATTTTATTTTTATTTCTTCTTCGTCAAACAATGGTAGGGTTCAAAATATTTTATAAATTATTAATTTTTAAAGTAATTTTTGAGAATCAAAGAAATATAATGTCAGAAGTTAATCTTACGGAAATCTTCAGAGAACTGAAAAAAAAATTGTATGACCGCAAATATATAGGTACTAAGACGAACTTGGATTTCATGAACGAATCATTTCAGATGGTCGCACCTGGCGGTTATCCGTACACGTATGAAAAGTTGGCACCTAGCTTACGAGTTTCGTCGAGTTCGCAATCGAGGAGTAGACAACGTTGCAACGTAGCTTTACGTCGTCTCGGATCGTTTCAGTTGGCTAGTAGTTCGGACACATGACAACAAGTTGGCGATGAGCTAGCTTGTGGCGGTGAGAGTGCAGTGCAGTACAAACAGATCCTTTTCATCTGATAATGTTGCGTCGTAGCTTCGCATCGTCGCAGACGGTTTTGGATGGCGACTAGACCGAAAGCATGAGGTAAGTTGGCGCAAAACTTGCGAATGACGAGTGATGGATCTATTTCGTTTATCAAGGTGCCGACAATGATGTGGCGTAGCTTCACTTCGTCCGCAAGTTTTGATAAGGCAAGGTTGATGACGCGCAGTTAAGTGCGCGTAGCGAAGCAGCTTTGTGTCGTTGTAGACGGTTTCGTCTAGAACTATCCATACATACATAAGACAAGTTGGCGCTGAACTTGCGAGTGTGCAGTGATGGATCCATTACGTTCGTCACTATATCGAACACGTTGTAACGTAGCGTCACGTCGTAGTGAATGGTTTCGGCTGGCCAGTAGGTAGTTCATACTGACACCGAATGTATTCAACAATGGGTGGAAAAGTAAGAGTTGTATTGAAACCGGGCAAGTGCTAGGCGGACTCGTTCTCTGATGGTTCCGTACAAACTTATATTTACGTGTATAGTTCAATTCCCAAATCGAGTCTCAACGAGTTTTCCGAACCGTAAAAGTGTTTTTTTTTGTGACGTAACTACCAGTTTTTAGATATTTTCTTATATTTGTGCTATGTGACCTTACATTATGCAAAATTTCAGGATTCTAGGTCAACAGGAAGTACACTACAGGTTTTGATTTCCTAGCGAGTGTCAAAATATGCGCCTAAAAAGAACATAAACGGCCTTATCTTTAGATTACGTTAACTCAAAAGTTGATTTTTCACTTCTGCTTGGAGCAGCAGACCTAAATATTTGATGTTAATATCAGTTTCATACCTCCTCGCACTTCTGAGAAAGTGGGTCTTGACAGACGGACAATAAAGTGATACTATTAGGGTGCCTTTTTTGCAGATTTAGGTACAGAAGTCTAAAAACGTACACGAGGAAACAAAAAAATGAAAAAATAATTTTACTACACATTTTATTTATTAGTTTTGTTTAACAATAATTCACTACAACAAGTCACACTTCATTGTACCAGGGATAATGTAAATCGTAATTTAATCGTAAATATGGCACGTCAACAACATGAACACTTTTAGTATTCATGTTATTGAAAAAAACTTTTAAATATTTTAACAGATGAAATTAAAAATATCAGACACCGCATTCACACATTAATTACCCTAGTCCAATGAATATTTCATTGGGTAAAGTTAACATTTAAATAGGGCACGTCAAAAATATAACCACTAAAAATAAACATTATAAGCAGTTTTGAAATCTATTTTCATTCAAACGTGGATTGCAAAACGTACGTTCAGTACTCTTTTGGTGAGTGAGCGTTGTTTAATCCCAGAATATGAAACCATTATTTCTGCTGAGTTGCGATGACGTGATACCTTGAACGTTGTCAGCACTGCAACAATTGAAATTGAAGAAGTTTGATTCAACCTACTTTTCACTTAAACCGTTGTAGGCGAAATTTACGTTCATACGAGCTTGGATTTCATTTAAAATTTACGATGAAATCCACGTTTGTAAGAACTTGGATTTCATTCGAAATGTTCGATTTTCACTTAACAACGTTGCCAGCAGCGATCATCGTAGCGTGTGGCGTGTTCGAAGCAAATCAACGCTCCAAACCAACCAACCAACTAGTTCCAATGAAAACTGGGTTGAATCATTTTTTCTTTTTTCATTTTAAAACCAGTGATGCCGGCGTGGATTTCAAAACGAACAGTACATTTGGTGAGTGAGCGTTGTATAGTCCCAGAATATGAAACCATTATTACGGTTGCGACGACGTGGAAATAAGTCGACCGTTGTCGGCACCGCAATTTTTAAACTGGAAAACGTTTGATTCAACCCGCTTTTCACTTAACAACGGTGCCGATCACGATCAACGTTACGTGTGGCGCGTTGACGAAATCCACGTTCCAAACCAACTAACCAACTATTCAATGAAAACTGGGTTGAATTATATTTTTCCATTTTAAAAGTAGTGGTGCCGGGCAAGCACGAGTATTAGAAAAAATCTAAAAAAAACTTGTTGCGGTACAGAAAAATCTTCGAGACTCGATTCAAGAATCGAACTATTTACATAGATAAGTTTGTAAGGAAACGCAATGCTTAGGTACTTGGCAAACGTGAACCATTCGATGTTAAATCCAAACTCATACGATCGTGGATTTTGCTTCCAACGGCTTAAATGGAGCCAGTTAAATCGACCTTGTTTCATTTGAATTGATGCAGTGCTGACAAATTAAAAAAAAAAAATCTATATCAAACGTTTCCTATGGAGAAGAACCGGCCAGAAACTCCATGATTTCACTGTTAAAAAATAAAAATGTTCTTACAATATTCCATATTACAGTATTGATAGATATTATGTAAGGACTGTGTAGACCAGTCAATATTGTACTTAAAAGTACGACTTTGTTACCACTTGCTAGAAAATTAAATTAAAGGTATTATATTCTGAAACTATACAACGCTTGCTTGACAAATATGTACAGTTCGTTGCAAATTCCAAGTTCATACGAACGTGGATTCTGCTATCAACAGAAATGAAATCCAAATTCATACGAACGTGGATTTGGCCTCCAACGCACAGTGGTCTGAAAATCGAGCTCCATACTCATAGAAACTTAAAATCTGGAATTTAAAATGTAAAAATACAAATACCATCTATACGATAATATTTTTACGTTGCAGTAAAAATAATATCGTATGGATGGTATTTGTGGCTGCACGATTGAAAAAAAAAGTCAAGTTTTTTTTTGTAGGGGAGAAAAAACTTAAAAAGTATATTTTTTGAAACTGAACGGAACTAAAGGGCTAGTGCTCACACGAGCTATTGTATCATACACGGCACTTCAGATGATATTCATTTCGCGTACCATTCGGTGCTACTTTGCGCGTAGCAAATTCTTGAATTTTCGAGTGATTTTTCAAATCTTTGACGTGATCAAATGAAGTTGACCACCGACCTACTTGTACTATCGTTTGTTTCTAGCCTTGGTTTATAACAGTATTCATATAGGTATTTCTGTTGAACCCATTTTCTCTTTGCCGGCATCGCAACTTTAAAAATGGAAAAAAAATTGATTTTACCCAGTTTTCATTGAAACAGTTGATTTCGTGGATTTCGCTTCCAACGGTTTAAGTGAAAAGCGGGTTGAATCAAAAATACATTGATCGTCGTTGGTATCGCAATTTTTTTTTTTAATATCTTGGTCGTGGCCTCAAAAGCTACGGTGAACGTGGCAGTGAACGCGAAAGTGAACGTGGTGGCAAACGCAGCGGGGAACTTGGCGGCGAAAGCGGCGGGGAACTCGGCGACGAAAACTGTGGCAACGCGGCCGAAAACCACCGCACCTTCGGCGTTTGCACCGTCGAACGCGGTGGCAAACGCCGCAGGGAACCTGGTCGCGAGTTGAATCGAACTTGTTTAATATCAATTACTGCAGTCCACGTTCGATTTGATATTCACGTTCAGTCAAAAGTAGATTTTAAAACGAACAGTGCTCATTTGGTAAGTGAGCGTTATATAGTGAAAGAAAAAAAGAAAGAAAAATAATTTATTTGGTACAGCACAAGGCACAAAAACAATAACGCTAGTGCTGATAACGTTCAACGTATCTGCATATCGTCGCAACCGTTTCAACCGTGTCGCGATCGTTGCGCTTTTCACTTAAGCCGTAGGAAGTAAAATCCACGTTCGCACGAACGTGGATTTTACTTCCTACGGCTTAAGTGAAAAGCGGGTTGAATCGATTCCAGAAAACCTGGAAATACGTTGGTCGTGTTTGGCATCGCAACTCTTAAGGTGGAAAAAATTTGAATCAACCCAGTTTTCATTGGAATATTTGATTTTGTGGATTTCGCTTCGAACGGTTTAAGTGAAAAGTGGGTTGAATTGAATTTGTTAATTTCAATTACTGCAGTCGACGTTCGATTTGAAATCTAGGTTCATTCCAACGCAGATTTCAAAACGAACAGTAGTCATTTTGTAAGTGAGCGTATTATAGCACTGACAACGTTTATCGTATCTGTACATCATCACAACCTTTGCAAACGTGTCGCAATCGTTCCGAAATCTACGATTGTACGAACGTGGATTTCATTTCCAACGGTTGTTAAAAGTGAGGTGAATCAAATTTGTTCATTTTCAATTGATGAAATCCACGTTGTGAATATCAAAACGAACAGTACTCATTAGGTAAGTGAGCATTGTATAGTCCAGAAAAACCCGGAAATACGTTGATCATTATCGACATCGCAACTTGTTTTTGAATCGTTGGACGCGGCATCGAAAGCGACAGTGAACGTAGCGCTGAACGTGGTGGCGGCCAGGAACCACTTTAGATTTGAAATGCACTTTCAGTCGAACGTGGGTTTCAAAGCAAACAGTTCTTATTTGGTAAGTGAGCGTTGTATAGTCCCGGAAAACCGGTAAATATATGGGTTGTTGTCAACATGGCAATTTTTAAATGGAAAAAGTTTGATCCAACCCAGTTTTCATAGGAATAGTGATTTCGTGGATTTTGGTTCCAACGGTTTAACTAAAAAGCGGGTCGAATCGAACTTGTTCAATATGAATTGCTGCAACCCTCGTTCGATTTGAAATCCACGTTCATTCAAACACGGCGGCAAACGCAGTGGCGTACACAGTGACGAACGTGGCGTCGAGTGCGGCGGCAAACGTGACTGCGAACGCGACAGGGAATGCACCATCGAACGCGGTGGCAAACGCCGCAGTGAACCTGGTTGCGAGTTGACTCGAACTTGTTCAATTCATATTGCTGCTGTCCACGTTTGATTTAAATCCACGTTCGTTCGAACGTGAATTTCAAAACGAACTGTACTCATTTAGTAAGTGAGCATTGTATAGCCCTGACAGCATTTAACGTATCTGCACATCGTTGCAACCGTTGCTGTCCACGTTTGATTTGAAATCCAAAATCCTACGAACGTGGATTTCATTACGCATTTCATCGTGGATTTCATCGTACCTTTCGTATAAAATTCAAGTTCGTACGAACGTGGATTTCATCGAAAATATTGAATGAAAGCCAAGTTCGTACAAACGTGGATTTCAACGGAAATTTGAATGAAATCCAGAATCGTACGAACGTGGATTTCATTATGAATTTCATCGTACCTTTCATATAAAATTCAAGTTTGTACGAACTTGGATTTCAACGAAAATTTTGAATGAAATCCAAGTTCGTACAAACGTGGATTTCAACGGAAATTTTGAATGAAATCCAGAATCGTACGAAAGTGGATTTAATTATTAATTTCATCGTGGATTTCATCGTACCTTTCATATAAAATCCACGTTCCTACGAACTTGGAATTCAACGAAAATTTTGAATGAAATCCAAGTTCGTACAAACGTGGATTTCAACGGAAATTTTGAATGAAATCCAGAATCGTACGAAAGTGGATTTAATTATTAATTTCATCGTGGATTTCATCGTACCTTTCATATAAAATCCACGTTCCTACGAACTTGGATTTCAACGAAAATTTTGAATGAAATCCAAGTTCGTACAAACGTGGATTTCAACGGAAATTTTGAATGAAATCCAGAATCGTACGAACGTGGATTTAATTATTAATTTCATCGTGGATTTCATCGTACCTATAAAATTCAAGTTCGTACGAACTTGGATTTCAACGAAAATTTTGAATGAAATCCAAGTTCGTACGAACGTGGATTTTATCTTAAATTTTGAATGAAATCCAAAATCGGCATCGCAACTTGGAAGCGTATCGTTTCAGTCGATTGTCGCGGCTTCACTAGCACAGAACATGCCGCTGATTGGCTTTTTAAATAAGGTGCATACGTTGACCACTGACCCACGCAATGTACTAAAAGCATATTCATCTACGTAAACATTTGTCTTTAAACATATTAGAAGGACATCTGACTAAGTCGTGTGATCTCTTGAGAAAGATTAGATACAATCTTATTTGATTATCCTAGCAGGAAAGGTGATGCAAATGAAACGGTTAAACAGGGTACTCACCCTGTACTTATACTTTTTCTTTAATATCACAAAATTAAAGTAATTATCAATCAATACCCATTTAGATTAATAAATAATTATACAAAATAACGTTGCAGCAATTACTCTATGAGATGTCGTCATCTTCAAGAATGAAAATCGTCGGCGAAGACTGTGCGAAGTACATTATTTTTCGCGATGCCAGAAAAATAAGTGCGTTATTTAAAAGTGGTTGTAATCCCCAGTAGCGCTGCTTTGGCCGGTAGCAGTCTCTTTTTATTTCACCTGCAAAACATAAGTTATGATGTAGAAAATACATAAAAAATCACTTACGATACAACGATATACAACGACTCAAGATATACAACGATTTATCAAAATCGTTAACAGCTGTATACTTTTATAAAGTATTAAAACAATAAACCTATTGGAATTGATGAAAGTCACATTAGTAGTTGCCTGGTTCGGTTACCTACCTGAAAGTGCTTGGCCAGACTGGAAGCGAGGTACGGGGAGCATCGCGGCGCGGGTGCGCGGCGCGCGTTAGTCCTGTCCGCAGTCGAGCCATCATACCAACGCGTGCGGTCACCACTCGCTACCGGCCGGCGCATTCACTGCGGCCACTTGTATGACTGCTATGGCATGAGTTGCTCGCACGCGTCCCTCGTTGAGCAGCGCGCGCTGCTTTCTGCACCCGCGTCCCTACTCTTGACACTGAAATGCAGTCCTTGTTGAGATGTTTGAGTTTGCCGCGCCGCGCCCACACGAACACTGAATCTCGAAACCAGTAGAAGCGTTTTCATACATAGATTAGGCTTATCGCTTTGATAATATTTTATCATTTACTGAAATGTGCCAGCGCGTGATGGTGAATCCGACTGAAGTTAGAGTGGATGAAGTTAGCGGTGTCGCCTCTTTTTTCAAGTGGTAATCATCCAATGCCCAGGGTGGAGAGAGAGGTGGTCAGATATTTAATGACTAAAACGTACTTGTGTCCTTCAGTTACCCTTAGCATTTTAGGACTACGGTGTACCTTTCAGAAATTCCCCGTTGCTCTAACGGGCATCGACCCTGCTGGGCCCCTACGATTTTTCTTACATCTCTTTCAGACGCGGGTGGAACACTTCGTGTCGTCGATGACTCAGGTTCGGTCCTTACCGAACGTCCCTCACCGGGCGGCCATCTCTTTCGCTAGCTTCACAGAAGGATGTGACCGCTGTCCATTCTCAGCGCAGCCAGCTAAACGTGCCATTAATACCGAGCGTATAATTGCTTTGGCCCGCTACAAAACCGACAGGTGATCAAAATACTGAAAGGAATGAAGTTGGTTGGTTGGCCGCCGGGATTCCGATTCCGATTTCCGGCCACCGAGCCCAAGTCGTCGACGGCGCGTACTGTTCCACGCGCGCTTCAAGGAGATGTCAGCAAATCGTAGGGGCCCAGAGCGGGATTTGTCATAAGATGATTTTCCCAACCAATAAAAAAAAAGGAATGAAGTCGGTTATCTTATCTTTATATCGTAGGTACCTACATCCATAAACGTTTCTGTTTGACAATATGTATCTAGATTTTTCACTTAGTAAATACGTCGATAATGATGACTCAATTTTTTTTTTCCAAGATAGTACCTATTATTTTATCGAGTGAGATTATTTACATCATGATAGGTACTTAAGTATTTTACATTATTCCAAACGACCTAAACTGTTTTCGTAAATAATAAAGGCAAAACGAAGTCATTTGAATCTTGAACTAAACCACTAGCCGAACGCGTCCGCGACAATGCGAAGGTACGCCACATTAAGTTGTCAGTTAAGCAAAAAGCGGTAGACCGATATAGATATTAACCTAAACGGGGTTTGGATTGATTCACTTAAACGTATAATATTTTGTTTTGAATCTTAGTGCTTGTTAACGGAGACGCAGGTCACGCAGGGCGTTGCGTATCGCGTGCAGCTTGGCGTCTCGCAGCGCGTCGGGCGTTTTTACTGTTTGTAGAGAAGCGGCGCGTACAGCAGACTGCGTCATCACACGCGCAAACACGATCATTAGCAATGTAAGTTATTATGTGTTGTAGAGAGCAGAGGAGCAGTGCCTGAATAACTTCTGTATCATGAGTGCGCTCATAAACATGTAAACTCACACAACACACCCAAGCCCTGGACACCTATCTGTAGGCCAGACAAATATTAGTTCCGTGCGGGGATCGCTCAACCACTGCGCCAACCATGCCATCAAACATGTACATGAAGCAATGACTTCACTCTGGAACATCAGTTGTAATCAGAAATATAAGTAAGTACTTGGTAGCATTTTCGGTGTGAGTACAAGAAACTATAAGTTCTCTCATAAGAAACAATAAGGCAAAGTACACACACAAGTACAAACTGGATGTGCTCGTAAAAAGTGTAATTTCCAGCAAAATGTCATGAGACATGTGAAGGTGGTAAGATAAAAAAAATTACGACTGCTCAAATTTCGTATGACAAAAAACAAAGTGTAACAACTTGCCACAAAAGACAAGATTGAAGCTGTAGAGTAAAAAATAAAAACTTTGATCTAATTATAGATCTACTAATAACATTAACATTATAACTCAGGCAGGTACCTAAAAAATCTTCAAGGTACATACGAGCAAGAAATTTCACTATATACAACCTTTGTGAGAAAGCACTGTCTCATGTGCGTCTAATAAAAACAAAACGCATACCTTTCAACCCGATCCTAATATTATCAACAATTATAAAAATTCAATTCGTTTAATCAAAACACCAGCTTTAAATATCATTAACACAACGTGTTTAGGTAATTTAATCGAAGAATTAAATCTATTTTGGTCTACAAAATATTTTTTTCAACAAAGTTAATGTCGATTAAAAGACTAATAAAAAAGACTACATAGGAATTAGAAAAAATTTGTATAAAGAAAGTCGACCGAGCAGGATCGGCAACGATAGTGCAATAAGCGCTGAATCCATCGCATGAAGTGCCGTAAGATCGTATCGCGTCGTCTTGTCCGCAATCTCATGGCCAATCCAATTCGGTATCCAATCGAATGTCTGTGAACAAGTGTGTTGATAGGTTGGCAATACCAGTCAGTGGAATGTTTCGCTATGTGCAGTGCAGTGCAAGTTCGTTGTAGGTGTTCCAAATCAATTCACACGCCTTTACACAGTTGCAATAAACTTTTTCACTATCAGTCAGATTTGCTTTTTGCGCTGAACTGTCTTAAAGTAGGTACTTAGACTAGTCACTGCAAAACGTAGTACTGATCGGTAGGCGGACCGTGAAAGTTGAGAAATGTATCTAAATCAGGTCACCTGCCTTGGAGGCTGACTTCAAACTAAACATGCGTCTGCCTTGGTACGGCTTATAACATAATGATGAGGTACCCGTATGAAATAGTTATAGTAGGTATTAAAAATAACAGTATCTTTTCGACCGTCAACCACTACCACGTCCAGCGATGACGAGAGTAGAAATATCTATTATAAATATTCGGACGACGTAAACTTCGAATTCTGCGAGGAATGAGCCATTTCATCGTGTCAATGCTACTGACTAGTACCGCTGATTATGTTTTTCAGTAGTTATTCGAATTGCGTCTTGACGGATACCGTCGAGCGTCGAACACATCGCTAAACAATACCACACACTGGTTGATGTGACATTACATAATACTCGACAAATACCCCGCTACTTGAAGTACAAACTCACCGACCAGTTGCGATCACTGACATACCATTTTCGGTAACATCATATTTTTGTTTGTATCTTACGTAGCCGAAAAGAATAGGTAAGTAATCAAACAGCGATGTGTGCTCCTCTTTTAGACATGTACTGCTGACGCCTATTGGTAAGGCGGCATGAACGCCGTCACTGCACACTCGGAGCGAATCGCGAGGCTCCGTTCGCATCCTTGGTTTTGACTATCATAACATTTATGATGAAATAAGCCGCGACGAATGTGAAGCGACGAACTCGTTGCGTATAAATTATTGCCGCCTCGTTCAACTTATCATCGCGTCATCATGAACGGTCTCCGCTGGCGACCGCGTGTGATTGCGGTATAGCTTTGCTTCGCCACTGATATTCTCGGCAGGCGACTATCCGTACACGTAAAACAAGTTGGTGCTGAACTTGCGAACGTCGACGAGTATAATGGATCTATTTCGTTTATCAAGGTGCCGACAATGACGTGACGTAGCTTTACATCGCCAGGCCACGAATGGTTTCGGCTGGTGCGTTTTCCGTACAGACAGACGTTTTGTACTGACAACGTGAGACACATTTAAACGTTTTTGGCGAGTATGTTCAGGAATATAGACATCTAATACAGGGATAAGTAAGAGTTATATGTAATGTGTAAGTATGGTACATTGAAATACATACAAACGTAAGCATTGAATATTGCAGTAAACAAAGTACATTTATTACAGTGTCCTCAACAAAGCTATCTTCACAAACAAATAACATTTCATTGGACCAAGTTTGTGTGTAAATATAGGCCGTCAAAATCACAAATACAAAAATAAATATTCATGAATTTACAACATTTCAGTAGACTAGTGCTTTTGTTTTCACCATGACCAGAAGTCAATTCTCTATAATATCAGACGCCTCGTACACATCATAAGCGCCAAACTATTCGCGCCGAGGTGAAACTAAGTCGACACGTTATCGGCAGTGCGACAAACAAAATGGATCTATCTCTTCGTTTTCGACGAGGCCATCAACTTCAGCGTCGACGTATGGACTAGTCACCGACCAGAACCGGCCGCGACGACTCAAAGTTACAACGCAACATAATCGAACGAAAAGGATCTGTCATTGCAATCTCGGCGACGCCAGCCTGCTAGCTCATCGCCAAATTGTATCACGTGGGCGGACGCTAACCGAAACTATCGGAGACGGCGTAAAACTACGTTGCAGCGTTGCCTGCACCTCGATAAACGAAATGGATGCCGCACTGTACACTCGCGAGTATCGTAAGCCTAGCACAAACTTTTCATATGTGTTCGGATAGTCGCCGGCTGGTACCATTTGTGCCAGGAACGGTTCGTTTGAGAAATCCAAGTTCGTCTTATCAGATACATTACTTATATATTTGCGACCATTTAAAACGTTTGCAGTCCTCTAATGATTTCAATAAGGATAACTTCTCTCATTATATTTCTATACTTCTATAAAATTACTTTAAAATTAATCATTCATGTAATATTTTTGATTCTATTCTTTGACGAGAAAGATATTTGAAATACGTATCTGAGTTTTTTAATAAATGAAGAACATTCGCGTGAAAGCATCTTTCGATATGTTCCGGAGGAATAGTTCAGACGGTGACGTGAATCCGACTTCGACTACGACGGCTCAATTTCAACAGAAATGCTTCTGGGAAGAAGACTACTGTTTACAATTTCCCAATGTTTTACCAAAGTCACATGACGCAAAACAAAATGTTCCAATTCATTCCATGCCGCTTGTCGGTGCCGTCGTCACTAACTGCTTAGCTACTGCCGACTCCAACGATGATGGCGACGTGCGTGGTTTGAGTACGACGACGGAAAAAACAAATGACAGTAGCTGTTTGAAGTGTCAGGAGTAATAAATAAAAGGACGTCAACTTGTAGCTAGCGTATATTGCGAACTGACTCGTTACAATGATGTAGGCTTATTTATACGTGATTTTACTTACTAATTTTCATATGTGGGTAAACCCAAATATATTACAATCCTCCACCTTAAATAATGCATATCCTAACTCTATAAAACTAAAATAAACAAAATATAAACCTTAACATTAACTATTTTATATCTTACAACTGTTACAACGTTCTACAAACATAAATGAAACAGGAACTTAGTCTTAAATAGCTACCGACATATTTCATTGTGAATTTCATCGTACATTTCATATAAAATTCAAGTTCATACGAACTTGGATTTCAACGAAAATTTTGAATGAAATCCAAGTTCGTCCGAACATGAATTTCATCGAAAATTTTGAATGAAATCCAAAATTGTGAATTTCATCGTACATTTCATATAAAATTCAAGTTCATACGAACTTGGATTTCAACGAAAATTTTGAATGAAATCCAGAATCGTACGAAATTAAATTTTGAATGAAATCCAAAATCGTCCGAACATGGATTTCATCGTAAATTTTGAATGAAATCCAGAATCGTTCGAACGTATATTTCATTGTGAATTTCATCGTAAATTTCATATAAAATTCAAGTTCATACGAACTTGGATTTCAACGAAAATTTTGAATGAAATCCAAGTTCGTACGAACGTGGATTTTATCTTAAATTTTGAATGAAACATAATCGGCATCGCAACTTGGAAGCGTATCGTTTCAGTCGAATATCGCGGCTTCACTAGCAGAGAACATGCCGCTGATCGGCTTTTTAAATAAGGTGCATATGCATACGTTGACCACTGACCCACGCAATGTACTAAAATCATATTCATCTACGTAAACATATTAGAAGGACATTCTGGGACTTATTCTGACTATGTCGTATGATCTCTTGAGAAAGATTAGATACAATCTTATTTGATTATCCTAGCAGGAAAGGTGATGCAAATGAAACGGTTAAACTGGGTACTCACCCTGTACTTATACTTTTTCTTTAATATCACAAAATTACATGAATTGTCAATCAATACCCATTTAAATTAATAAATAATTATACAAAGTAACGTTGCAGCAATTACTCTATGAGATGTCGTCTTCTTCAAGAATGAAAATGGTCCGCGAGGACTGTGCGAATTAATTATTCTTCGCGAAGCCAGAAAAATAAGTGCGCTATCTAAAAGTGGCTGTAATCGCCAGTAGCGCTGCTTTGACCAGTAGCAGTCCCTTTTTATTTCACCTGCAAAATATAAGTTATGATGTTGCAAGTACATAAAAAATCACTTAACATACAACGATATACAATGATTAATCAAAATCGCTAACAGCTGTATTCTTTTATAAAGTATTAAAATAATAAACCTATTGGAATTGATGAAATTCACACTATTAATTGCCAGGTACGAACCCGTTACCTACCTGAAAGTGCTCGGCCCTATTGGAAGCGTTGTGTGGGGAGCAGCGCGGCGCGGGTTTACGCCTGTCCGCAGTCGAGCCATCATACCAACGCGTGCGGTCACCACTCGCTACCGGCGCACTCACTGCGGTCACTTGTATGAACGTGCTATGGCATGCGTTGCTCGCACGCGTCCCACGTTGAGCAGCGCGCGCTGCTTTCTGCACCCGCGTTCCTACTCTTGACACTGAAATGCAGTCCTTGTTGAGATGTTTGAGTTTGCCGCGCCGCGCCCGCACGAACACTGAATCTCGAAACCAGTAGAAGCGTTTTCATACAGAGATTAGGCTTATCGCTTTGATAATATTTTATCATTTACTGAAATGTGCAAGCGCGTGATGGGGAATCCGACCGAAGTTAGAGTGGATGAAGTTAGCGGTGTCGACTCTTTTCTTCAAGTGGGCAATCATCCAATACCCAGGGTGGCCATGACTAAAACATACTTGTGTCTTTCAGTTACCCTTAGTATTTTAGGACTACGGTGTGCCTTTCAGAAATTCCCCGCCCTAACGGGCATTGACCCTGCTGGGCCCCTAGGATTTTTCTGACATCTCTTTCAGACGCGGGTGGAACACTTCGTGTCGTCGATGACTCAGGTTCGGTCCTTACCGAACGTCCCTCACCGGGCGGCCATCTCTTTCGCTAGCACCACTGCTTCACAAAAGGATGTGATCGCTGTCCATTCTCAGCGCAGCCAGCTAAACGTGCCATCAATAGCGAGCGTATAATTGCTTTGGCCCGCTACAAAACCGACAGGTGATCAAAATACTGAAAGGAATGAAGTTGGTTGGTTGGCCGCCGGGATTCCGATTCCGATTTCCGGCCACCGTAGGCGCGGGCTTGCGGACGGCGAGCAATGGGCGGCTCGCCGTCCGACCGTCCAGAACCGTCCGGACCGAGCCCAAGTCGTCGACGGCGCGTACTGTTCCACGCGCGCCTCAGGAGATGTCAGCAAATCGTAGGGGCCCAGAGCGGGATTTGTCATAAGATGATTTTCCCAACCAATAAAAAAAAGGAATGAAGTCGGTTATCTTATCTTTATATCGTAGGTACCTTCATCCATAAACGTTTCTGTTTGACAATATGTATCTAGATTTTTCACTTAGTAAATACGTCGATAATGATGACTCAGTTTTTTTTTCCAAGATAGTATTATTTTATCGAGTGAGATTATTTACATCATGATAGGTACTTAAGTATTTTACATTATTCCAATCGACCTAAACTGTGTTCGTAAATAATAAAGGCAAAACGAAGTCGTTTGAATCTTGAACTAAACCACTAGCCGAACGCGTCCGCGACAATGCGAAGGTACGCAACATTAAGTTGTCAGTTAAGCAAAAAACGGTAGACCGATATAGATATTAACCTAAACGGGGTTTGGATTGATTCACTTAAACGTATAATATTTTGTTTTGAATCTTAGTGCTTGTTACGGAGACGCTGGTCACGCAGGGCGTTGCGCATCGCGTGCAGCTTGGCGTCTCGCAGCGCGTCGGGTGTTTTTACTGTTTGTAGAGCAGCGGCGCGTGTAGCAGACCGCGTCAACACACGCGCAAACACGATCATTAGCAATGTAAGTTATTTTGTGTTGTAGAGAGCAGAGGAGCAGTGCCTGAATAACTTCTGTATCATGAGTGCGCTCATAAACATGTAAACTCACACAAACCCTGGACAGCTATCTGTAGGCCAGACAAATATTAGTTCCGTGCGGGGATCGCTCAACCACTGCGCCAACCATGCCATCAAACATGTACATGAAGCAATGACTTCACTCTGGAACATCAGTTGTAATCAGAAATATAAGTAAGTACTTGGTAGTACATTTTCGGTGTGTATACAAGAAACTATAAGTTCTCTCATAAGAAACAATAAGGCAAAGTACCCACACAAGTACAAACTGGATGTGCTCGTAAAAAGTGTAATTTCCAGCAAAATGTCATGAGACATGTGAAGGTGGTAAGATAAAAAAATTACGACTGCTCAAATTTCGACAAAAAACAAAGTGTAACAACTTGCCACAAAAGACAAGATTGAAGCTGTAGAGTAAAAAATAGAAACTTTGATCTAATTATAGATCTACTAAAATCATCATTATAACTCAGGCAGGTACCTAAAAAATCTTCAAGGTACATACGAGCAAGAACTTTTGCTATATACAACCTTTGTGAGAAAGCACTGTCTCATGTGAGTCTAATAAAACAATACGCATACCTTTCAACCCGATCCTAATATTATCAACAATTATAAAAATTCAATTCGTTTAATCAAAACACCGGCTTTAAATAACATTAACACAACGTGTTTAGGTAATTTAATCGAAGAATTAAATTTTTTTCAACAAAGTTAATGTCGATTAAAAGACTAATAAAAAAGACTATATAGGAATTAGAAAAAATATGTATAAAGAACGTCGACCGAGCAGGATCGGCAACGATAGTGCGATAAGCGCTAAATCCATCGCATGAAGTGCCGTAACATCGTATCGCGTCGTCTTGTCCGCAATCTCATGGCCAATCCAATTCGGTATCCAATCGAATGTCTGTGAACAAGTGTGTTGATAGGTTGGCAATACCAGTCAGTGGAATGTTTCGCTATGTGCAGGGCAGTGCAAGTTCGTTGTAGGTGTTCCAAATCAATTCACACGCCTTTACACAGTTGCGATAAACTTTTTCACTATCAGTCAGACTTTTTGCGCTGAACTGTTTTAAAGTAGGTACTTAGATTAGTCACTGCAAAACATAGTACTGATCGGTAGGCGAACCGTGAAAGTTGAGAAATGTATCTAAATCAGGTCACGTGCCATGGAGGCTGACTTCAAACTAAACATGCGTCTGCCTTGGTATGGCTTATAACATAATGATTAGGTACCCGTATGAAATTGTTAAAGTAGGTATTAAAAATAACAGTATCTTTTCGAACGTCAACCACTACCACGTCCAGCGATGACTAGAGTAGAAATATCTATTATAAATATTCGGACGACGTAAACATCAAATTCTGCGAGGAATGAGCCATTTCATCGTGTCAATGCCACTGACTAGTACCGCTTATTATGTTTTTCAGTAGTTATTCGAATGGCGTCTTGACGAATACCGTCGAGCGTCGAACACATCGCTAAACAATACCACACACTGGTTGATGTGACATTACATAATACTCGACAAATACCCCGCTACTTGAAGTACAAATTCACCGACCAGTTGCGATCCCTGACATACCATTTTCGGTAACATCATATTTTTGTTTGTATCTTACGTAGCCGAAAAGAATAGGTAAGTAATCAAACAGCGATGTGTGCTCCTCTTTTAGACATGTACTGCTGACGCCTATTGGTAAGGCGGCATGAACGCCGTCACTGCACACTCGGAGCGAATCGGAAGTACGACTCCGTTCGCGAGGCTCCGTTCGCATCCTCGGTTTAGACTATCATAACATTTATGATGAAATAAGCCGTGACGAATGTGAAGCGACGAACTCGTTGCGTATAAACTATTGCCGCCTCGTTCAACTTATCATCGCGTCATCATGAACGGTCTCCGCTGGCGGCCGCGTGTGATTGCGGTATAGCTTTGCTTCGCCACTGATATTCTCGGCGGGCGACTATCCGTACACGTAAAACAAGTTGGTGCTGAACTTGCGAACGTCGACGAGTATAATGGATCTATTTCGTTTATCAAGGTGCCGACAATGACGTGACGTAGCTTTACATCGCCAGCGCCACGAATGGTTTCGGCTGGTGCGTTTTCCGTACAGACAGACGTTTTGTACTGACAACGTGAGACACATTTAAACGTTTTTGGCGAGTATGTTCAGGAATATAGACATCTAATACAGGGATAAGTAAGAGTTATATGTAATGTGTAAGTATGGTACATTGAAATACATACAAACGTAAGCATTGAATATTGCAGTAAACAAAGTACATTTATTACAGTGTCCTCAACAAAGCTATCTTCACAAACAAATAACATTTCATTGGACCAAGTTTGTGTGTAAATATAGGCCGTCAAAATCACAAATACAAAAATAAATATTCATGAATTTACAACATTTCAGTAGACTAGTGCTTTTGTTTTCACCATGACCAGAAGTCAATTCTCTATAATATCAGACGCCTCGTACACATCATAAGCGCCAAACTATTCGCGCCGAGGTGAAACTAAGTCGACACGTTATCGGCAGTGCGACAAACAAAATGGATCTATCTCTTCGTTTTCGACGAGGCCATCAACTTCAGCGTCGACGTATGGACTAGTCACCGACCAGAACCGGCCGCGACGACGCAAAGTTACAACGCAACATAATCAAACGAAAAGGATCTGTCATTGCAATCTCGGCGACGCCAGCCTGCTAGCTCATCGCCAAATTGTATCACGTGGGCGGACGCTAACCGAAACTATCGGAGACGGCGTAAAACTACGTTGCAGCGTTGCCTGCACCTCGATAAACGAAATGGATGCCGCACTGTACACTCGCGAGTATCGTAAGCCTAGCACAAACTTTTCATATGTGTTCGGATAGTCGCCGGCTGGTACCATTTGTGCCAGGAACGGTTCGTTTGAGAAATCCAAGTTCGTCTTATCAGATACATTTCTTATATATTTGCGACCATTTAAAACGTTTGCAGTCCTCTAATGATTTCAATAAGGATAACTTCTCTCATTATATTTCTATACTTCTCTAAAATTACTTTAAAATTAATCATTCATGTAATATTTTTGATTCTATTCTTTGACGAGAAAGATATTTGAAATACGTATCTGAGTTTTTTAATAAATGAAGAACATTCGCGTGAAAGCATCTTTCGATATGTTCCGGAGGAATAGCTCAGACGGTGACGTGGATCCGACTTCGACTACGACGGCTCAATTTCAACAGAAATTCTTCTGGGAAGAAGACTACTGTTTACAATTTCCCAATGTTTTACCAAAGTCACATGACGCAAAACAAAATGTTCCAATTCATTCCATGCCGCTTGTCGGTGCCGTCGTCACTAACTGCTTAGCTATTGCCGACTCCAACGATGATGGCGACGTGCGTGGTTTGAGTACGACGACGGAAAAAACAAATGACAGTAGCTGTTTGAAGTGTCAGGAGTAATAAATAAAAGGACGTCAACTTGTAGCTAGCGTATATTGCGAACTGACTCGTTACAATGATGTAGGCTTATTTATACGTGATTTTACTTACTAATTTTCATATGTGGGTAAACCCAAATATATTACAATCCTCCACCTTAAATAATGCATATCCTAACTCTATAAAACTAAAATAAACAAAATATAAACCTTAACATTAACTATTTTATATCTTACAACTGTTACAACGTTCTACAAACATAAATGAAACAGGAACTTAGTCTTAAATAGCTACCGACATATTTCATTGTGAATTTCATCGTACATTTCATATAAAATTCAAGTTCATACGAACTTGGATTTCAACGAAAATTTTGAATGAAATCCAAGTTCGTCCGAACATGAATTTCATCGAAAATTTTGAATGAAATCCAAAATTGTGAATTTCATCGTACATTTCATATAAAATTCAAGTTCATACGAACTTGGATTTCAACGAAAATTTTGAATGAAATCCAGAATCGTACGAAATTAAATTTTGAATGAAATCCAAAATCGTCCGAACATGGATTTCATCGTAAATTTTGAATGAAATCCAGAATCGTTCGAACGTATATTTCATTGTGAATTTCATCGTACATTTCATATAAAATTCAAGTTCATACGAACTTGGATTTCAACGAAAATTTTGAATGAAATCCAAGTTCGTACGAACGTGGATTTTATCTTAAATTTTGAATGAAACATAATCGGCATCGCAACTTGGAAGCGTATCGTTTCAGTCGAATATCGCGGCTTCACTAGCAGAGAACATGCCGCTGATCGGCTTTTTAAATAAGGTGCATATGCATACGTTGACCACTGACCCACGCAATGTACTAAAATCATATTCATCTACGTAAACATATTAGAAGGACATTCTGGGACTTATTCTGACTATGTCGTATGATCTCTTGAGAAAGATTAGATACAATCTTATTTGATTATCCTAGCAGGAAAGGTGATGCAAATGAAACGGTTAAACTGGGTACTCACCCTGTACTTATACTTTTTCTTTAATATCACAAAATTACATGAATTGTCAATCAATACCCATTTAAATTAATAAATAATTATACAAAGTAACGTTGCAGCAATTACTCTATGAGATGTCGTCTTCTTCAAGAATGAAAATGGTCCGCGAGGACTGTGCGAATTAATTATTCTTCGCGAAGCCAGAAAAATAAGTGCGCTATCTAAAAGTGGCTGTAATCGCCAGTAGCGCTGCTTTGACCAGTAGCAGTCCCTTTTTATTTCACCTGCAAAATATAAGTTATGATGTTGCAAGTACATAAAAAATCACTTAACATACAACGATATACAATGATTAATCAAAATCGCTAACAGCTGTATTCTTTTATAAAGTATTAAAATAATAAACCTATTGGAATTGATGAAATTCACACTATTAATTGCCAGGTACGAACCCGTTACCTACCTGAAAGTGCTCGGCCCTATTGGAAGCGTTGTGTGGGGAGCAGCGCGGCGCGGGTTTACGCCTGTCCGCAGTCGAGCCATCATACCAACGCGTGCGGTCACCACTCGCTACCGGCGCACTCACTGCGGTCACTTGTATGAACGTGCTATGGCATGCGTTGCTCGCACGCGTCCCACGTTGAGCAGCGCGCGCTGCTTTCTGCACCCGCGTTCCTACTCTTGACACTGAAATGCAGTCCTTGTTGAGATGTTTGAGTTTGCCGCGCCGCGCCCGCACGAACACTGAATCTCGAAACCAGTAGAAGCGTTTTCATACAGAGATTAGGCTTATCGCTTTGATAATATTTTATCATTTACTGAAATGTGCAAGCGCGTGATGGGGAATCCGACCGAAGTTAGAGTGGATGAAGTTAGCGGTGTCGACTCTTTTCTTCAAGTGGGCAATCATCCAATACCCAGGGTGGCCATGACTAAAACATACTTGTGTCTTTCAGTTACCCTTAGTATTTTAGGACTACGGTGTGCCTTTCAGAAATTCCCCGCCCTAACGGGCATTGACCCTGCTGGGCCCCTAGGATTTTTCTGACATCTCTTTCAGACGCGGGTGGAACACTTCGTGTCGTCGATGACTCAGGTTCGGTCCTTACCGAACGTCCCTCACCGGGCGGCCATCTCTTTCGCTAGCACCACTGCTTCACAAAAGGATGTGATCGCTGTCCATTCTCAGCGCAGCCAGCTAAACGTGCCATCAATAGCGAGCGTATAATTGCTTTGGCCCGCTACAAAACCGACAGGTGATCAAAATACTGAAAGGAATGAAGTTGGTTGGTTGGCCGCCGGGATTCCGATTCCGATTTCCGGCCACCGTAGGCGCGGGCTTGCGGACGGCGAGCAATGGGCGGCTCGCCGTCCGACCGTCCAGAACCGTCCGGACCGAGCCCAAGTCGTCGACGGCGCGTACTGTTCCACGCGCGCCTCAGGAGATGTCAGCAAATCGTAGGGGCCCAGAGCGGGATTTGTCATAAGATGATTTTCCCAACCAATAAAAAAAGGAATGAAGTCGGTTATCTTATCTTTATATCGTAGGTACCTTCATCCATAAACGTTTCTGTTTGACAATATGTATCTAGATTTTTCACTTAGTAAATACGTCGATAATGATGACTCAATTTTTTTTTCCAAGATAGTATTATTTTATCGAGTGAGATTATTTACATCATGATAGGTACTTAAGTATTTTACATTATTCCAATCGACCTAAACTGTGTTCGTAAATAATAAAGGCAAAACGAAGTCGTTTGAATCTTGAACTAAACCACTAGCCGAACGCGTCCGCGACAATGCGAAGGTACGCCACATTAAGTTGTCAGTTAAGCAAAAAACGGTAGACCGATATAGATATTAACCTAAACGGGGTTTGGATTGATTCACTTAAACGTATAATATTTTGTTTTGAATCTTAGTGCTTGTTAACGGAGACGCAGGTCACGCAGGGCGTTGCGCATCGCGTGCAGCTTGGCGTCTCGCAGCGCGTCGGGTGTTTTTACTGTTTGTAGAGCAGCGGCGCGTGTAGCAGACCGCGTCAACACACGCGCAAACACGATCATTAGCAATGTAAGTTATTTTGTGTTGTAGAGAGCAGAGGAGCAGTGCCTGAATAACTTCTGTATCATGAGTGCGCTCATAAACATGTAAACTCACACAAACCCTGGACAGCTATCTGTAGGCCAGACAAATATTAGTTCCGTGCGGGGATCGCTCAACCACTGCGCCAACCATGCCATCAAACATGTACATGAAGCAATGACTTCACTCTGGAACATCAGTTGTAATCAGAAATATAAGTAAGTACTTGGTAGTACATTTTCGGTGTGTATACAAGAAACTATAAGTTCTCTCATAAGAAACAATAAGGCAAAGTACCCACACAAGTACAAACTGGATGTGCTCGTAAAAAGTGTAATTTCCAGCAAAATGTCATGAGACATGTGAAGGTGGTAAGATAAAAAAATTACGACTGCTCAAATTTCGACAAAAAACAAAGTGTAACAACTTACCACAAAAGACAAGATTGAAGCTGTAGAGTAAAAAATAGAAACTTTGATCTAATTATAGATCTACTAAAATCATCATTATAACTCAGGCAGGTACCTAAAAAATCTTCAAGGTACATACGAGCAAGAACTTTTGCTATATACAACCTTTGTGAGAAAGCACTGTCTCATGTGAGTCTAATAAAAACAATACGCATACCTTTCAACCCGATCCTAATATTATCAACAATTATAAAAATTCAATTCGTTTAATCAAAACACCGGCTTTAAATAACATTAACACAACGTGTTTAGGTAATTTAATCGAAGAATTAAATTTTTTTCAACAAAGTTAATGTCGATTAAAAGACTAATAAAAAAGACTATATAGGAATTAGAAAAAATATGTATAAAGAACGTCGACCGAGCAGGATCGGCAACGATAGTGCGATAAGCGCTAAATCCATCGCATGAAGTGCCGTAACATCGTATCGCGTCGTCTTGTCCGCAATCTCATGGCCAATCCAATTCGGTATCCAATCGAATGTCTGTGAACAAGTGTGTTGATAGGTTGGCAATACCAGTCAGTGGAATGTTTCGCTATGTGCAGGGCAGTGCAAGTTCGTTGTAGGTGTTCCAAATCAATTCACACGCCTTTACACAGTTGCGATAAACTTTTTCACTATCAGTCAGACTTTTTGCGCTGAACTGTTTTAAAGTAGGTACTTAGATTAGTCACTGCAAAACATAGTACTGATCGGTAGGCGAACCGTGAAAGTTGAGAAATGTATCTAAATCAGGTCACGTGCCATGGAGGCTGACTTCAAACTAAACATGCGTCTGCCTTGGTATGGCTTATAACATAATGATTAGGTACCCGTATGAAATTGTTAAAGTAGTTAAAAATAACAGTATCTTTTCGAACGTCAACCACTACCACGTCCAGCGATGACTAGAGTAGAAATATCTATTATAAATATTCGGACGACGTAAACATCAAATTCTGCGAGGAATGAGCCATTTCATCGTGTCAATGCCACTGACTAGTACCGCTTATTATGTTTTTCAGTAGTTATTCGAATGGCGTCTTGACGAATACCGTCGAGCGTCGAACACATCGCTAAACAATACCACACACTGGTTGATGTGACATTACATAATACTCGACAAATACCCCGCTACTTGAAGTACAAATTCACCGACCAGTTGCGATCCCTGACATACCATTTTCGGTAACATCATATTTTTGTTTGTATCTTACGTAGCCGAAAAGAATAGGTAAGTAATCAAACAGCGATGTGTGCTCCTCTTTTAGACATGTACTGCTGACGCCTATTGGTAAGGCGGCATGAACGCCGTCACTGCACACTCGGAGCGAATCGGAAGTACGACTCCGTTCGCGAGGCTCCGTTCGCATCCTCGGTTTAGACTATCATAACATTTATGATGAAATAAGCCGTGACGAATGTGAAGCGACGAACTCGTTGCGTATAAACTATTGCCGCCTCGTTCAACTTATCATCGCGTCATCATGAACGGTCTCCGCTGGCGGCCGCGTGTGATTGCGGTATAGCTTTGCTTCGCCACTGATATTCTCGGCGGGCGACTATCCGTACACGTAAAACAAGTTGGTGCTGAACTTGCGAACGTCGACGAGTATAATGGATCTATTTCGTTTATCAAGGTGCCGACAATGATGTGACATAGCTTTACATCGCCAGCGCCACAAATGGTTTCAGCTGGTGCGTTTTCCGTACAGACAGACGTTTTGTACTGTCAACGTGAGGCACATTTAAACGTATCTGGCGAGTATGTTCAGGAATATAGACATGTAATACAGGGAAAAGTAAGAGTTATATGTATAAGTGTGGTACATTGAAATACATACAAACGTAAGCATTGAATATTGCAGTAAACAAAGTACATTTATTAAGTTTCCTCAACAAAGCTATCTTCACAAACAAATAACATTTCATTGGACCAAGTTTGTGTGTAAATATAGGCCGTCAAAATCACAAATACAAAAATAAGTGCTTTTGTTTTCACCATGACCAGAAGTCAATTTTCTATAATATCAGACGCCTCGTACACATCATAAGCGCCAAACTATTCGCGCCGAGGTGAAACTAAGTCGACACGTTATCGGCAGTGCGACAAACAAAATGGATCTATCTCTTCGTTTTCGACGAGGCCATCAACTTCAGCGTCGACGTATGGACTAGTCACCGACCAGAACCGGCCGCGACGACGCAAAGCTACAACGCAACATAATCAAACAAAAAGGATCTGTCATTGCAATCTCGGCGACGCCCGCCTGCTAGCTCATCGCTAAATTGTATCATGTGTGCGGACGCTAACCGAAACTATCGGAGACGGCGTAAAGCTACGTTGCAGCGTTGCCTGCACCTCGATAAACGAAATGGATGCCGCACTGTACACTCGCGAGTATCGTAAGCCTAGCGCAAACTTTTCATATATGTTCGGATAGTCGCCGGCTGCTACCATCTGTGCCAGGAACGGTTCGTTTGAGAAATCCAAGTTCGTCTTATCAGATAAATTACTTATATATTTGCGACCATTTAAAACGTTTGCAGTCCTGTAATGATTTCAATAAGGATAACTTCTCTCATTATATTTCTATACTTCTCTAAAATTACTTTAAAATTAATCATTCATAAAATATTTTTGATTCTATTCTTTGACGAGAAAAATATTTGAAATACGTATCTGAGTTTTTTAATAAATGAAGAACATTCGCGTGAAAGCATCTTTCGATATGTTCCGGAGGAATAGCTCAGGCGGTGACGTGGATCCGACTTCGACTACGACGGCTCAATTTCAACAGAAATGCTTCTGGGAAGAAGACTACTGTTTACAATTTCCCAATGTTTTACCAAAGTCACATGACGCAAAACAAAATGTTCCAATTCATTCCATGCCGCTTGTCGGTGCCGTCGTCACTAACTGCTTAGCTACTGCCGACGCCAACGATGATGGCGACGTGCGTAGTTTGAGTACGACGACGGAGAAAACAAATGACAGTAGCTGTTTGAAGTGTCAGGAGTAATAAATAAAAGGACGTCAACTTGTAGCTAGCGTATATTGCGAACTGACTCGTTACAATGATGTAGGCTTATTTATACGTGATCTTACTTACTAATTTTCATATGTGGGTAAACCCAAATATATTACAATCCTCCACCTTAAATATTGCATATCCTAACTCTATAAAACTAAAATAAACAAAATATAAACCTTAACATTAACTATTTTATATCTTACAACTGTTACAACGTTCTACAAACATAAATGAAACAGGAACTTAGTCTTAAATAGCTACCAGTATAACTTCATTCAAAAATAAGTGAAATATGTAAGAACTAAATATTTAGCTATCACAATATTGGGGCGGTCTTTTTTAAGCGACACGCCCGTACAGGACGGGGGCGGACTACCTCTGGAACAGCATCCTCGGATTGGGAAACTATCACCCGTTCCTCAAGACTGGGTACATTACTGAGAGGTACTGATCCAGAAGCAGACGTAGACGGCAACTCAACAACGGTAGCCGCGGTTCGAACCGGACTGAACTCCCTCACGCTCCGAGGGCTCCGAGTCTCTCCGGGGACTGACGCTGGCTTCGTCACCTCGGGATTGTCGGAACGTTCCGCATCAAGAGAACTCCGTTCTGATGCGCTAGTCGGACAAATCAATGAGCTTCGCGATCGCTGTCTTAACTGGTCAATGTGTCTATGATTTTCTTTGCCTGAACAGTCCATAACTTTATCATCTGTAGTACCCATTTTATCTACTACCTGCCCCGGACTCCATTTTTCATTTCCTCTATATTGTCTCATCCATACTTCCTCTTCTATCTCTAAAGAACGTTTGACGTCCGTTCCTACTTTCTGTTGTCGTTCCTGAGCCTTCCTAACTTTATTCTCTATATTTGGTTTTAATGCATCTAATTTGGTACGTAAATTCCTACCTAGCATCAATGTGGCTGGACTTTCCCCTGTTGAACAGTGCTCCGTATTGCGGTAATGCAAAAGGAAGGTATTTAAATTTTTTTTTTTTTTTTTGTTTAAAAGCTTTTTTTATAATTCTTTTAACAGTTCGCACTGCATTTTCTGCAGCCCCATTCGATGCTGGGTGGTACGGAGCGGAAAAAACGTGATCTACACCCTGACTAGCCAACAAGTCTGCCATTTCCTTGCTAGTGAACGGTGGTCCGTTATCTGAGACTATTTGTCTCGGTAACCCCCATCTAGAAAAAACTTCGGTAAGCTTTTCGATCGTAGAACAAGCCCCCGTACTAGGCACAGGAAATACTTCTAACCATTTAGTTCTAGCGTCAACCATAATTAAATACATTTTTCCGAAAATAGGCCCTAGAAAATCCAGATGCACCCTCGCCCACAGTCTAGAAGGCCAGGGCCACGGCGTGACCGCGTGCCGCTGCGGCGCATCCGCCTCCTCCGCGCACACCGCGCACTCCCTGCACGTAGCCTCAATCGCCTCGTCTATGCCCGGCCACCAGACATAACTCCTAGCTGACGCCTTCGTCTTAACTATGCCCATATGAGGTTCATGTAATTCCTGTAGTACCCTGGCTCGACTACTTGCAGGAATCACTACCCTGTGCCCCCACATCACGCAGCCTAGCTCCTCGTACAGTTCCTTACAACGGTTAAAATACGGTTGCAATTCTCGAATATCATTATCTGTTGGCCACATATCACGAATATAATTTAAAACCCTACCTAACATTGGATCTACCATAGTTTGTTGTTTTATTGTATTATAATCTAATAACAATGCATTCTGAGCAAAATGTAAATACGTTTGCTCGGGGACCCGCAGTGACTCATCGCTACTGCACGGAACCGGCAGTCTGGACAGCCCGTCCGCACCGTTTTGTTTAGTGTTTACATATTCAATGTCGTACGTATAAGCAGATAAAATAATTGCCCAGCGTTGTAATCTACTCGCGGCCATCGCTGGTACACCGTGTTTTGGTCCAAATATACTTACTAACGGTTTGTGGTCGGTTCGCAAGACAAAACGTCGACCATAAACATACTGATGTAATTTTTGTAAACAAAATACGATAGCTAACGCCTCCCGATCTATTTGTGAATTATGTTTCTCGGCGTTATTCAACGCGCGTGACACATACACTACCGGGCGGTCGCGGCCGTCGGCGCCCGGCTGTGTGAGTACACCGCCTATGCCCCGCGCGCTCGCGTCGCTTGTCAACACTAACGGCTTGTTTGGATCATAATGTGCTAATACCTCTGCGCCTACTAATATTTTTTTAACTTTTGCAAACGCCCTTTCGCACTCCGCACTCCATCTCCAATTGACCTCTTTTTTTAAAAGTTCATACAGTGGTGACAAAATTGTACTCAAATTCTTAATAAATTTAGCATAAAAATTAACTAAACCTAAAAAGGATCGCAACTCTGAAATATCTCTTGGCCTGGGAATTTTTATTATTGCTTTTATTTTATTGGAATCTACTTTAACCCCATCTTTTGATATGATATAACCTAAGTATTTGACTTCATTAACCATAAATAAACATTTACTCCTTTTTAGCTTCATACCGTGACTCTGTAACCGCTGGAATACCTTTTCTAACGTTTCTAAGTGATTTTTCTGTGTTCCCGCCGTTCCGATGATGATATCATCTAAAAATACTTCTACCCCCGGAATACCACTAAGTAAATTCGACATAATACGCTGGAAGATGCCCGGACTAGAAGACAACCCAAACACAAGTCTATTGTACTTAAAAAGACCTCGATGTGTACTTTTTAACAATAGAGTAATTAAACCATTTAATTTGGTGTTAAAATTTTATGATGGTAGCAATATAAGACCACTAGGGGTTATAAGACCGAAAGGTCAATACAAGGATAACATAAAAAATCAAGAACTGTTTGCGGAAGACAATTTGACTGCTCGATAGTTTCTTCCTCAAGCTCGTCCGAACTGGAGTCTCCCGCTCCTGCCCTCGGATGGTCGCTCGTGGTGGCATCCACGTGGTTCACTCCGCGCCTCTTCCCTCTGTCCCTGTTCGCCTCCATCCGCGGACAAACACGCCTCAAATGACCGCTTTGTTTGCATTTGCTACAAACAAAATGCTTATAGCGGCACTCCTCCTTGCTGTGTCCGCGCCAGCCGCACGCCGTGCAGCCCCCGGCGCCCTTCTCGGTGTCCCGCGCCGCACGCCCGTGGTTCGTTCGTTGGTCCGCTGCATGGTCCGCAAACTGACCGCGCCCATGCTTTGCCCGTAACGTGTTCACGATTGCCGATGCCTCCGCCGTCGCTTTCTGTTCCACGACTGCCGCACCCCGCTCGGCCGCCTCCAGCCCAACCGCCAATTTGACTGCTCCTGAGTACGTCAAATTGTCTTCCGCAAACAACCTTTGTCTGATGACGTCACTCTTCACTCCGCATACGAACTGGTCACGCAAATTCTCCTCCAAATTTGCACCAAACTCACAGGTTTTTGAGAGTTTCTTTAACTCGGTCAGATATTGTGTTACACTTTCGTCGTCTTTCTGTCTTCTTTGTCTGAACCGATACCGTTCCGTCATGACCGCAGGTTTCGGTTGTAGATGGTTTTTCAAAATTGTAACGGCCTCTTCGTACGTTATATCCACTGGTTTTCTTGGATTGCACAGCGTGCTCAGTAATTCGTACGTCTCATCACCCACGCCCGTGATCAGCGTAGGCAGCCACATGTCCTTCTCGACCTTATTGACCTTGAAAAACATCTGCAACCGCTCCTCGTACAAAGTCCAGTTGCCTGACTTCATATCAAAATCGCGAATCTTTCCGACTGCGCCGACCGACATTTTCCTCGAATAATTGCCGACGAACTTCGATGATTACTATAACGCCCAAATAGTGATCCTCGTCGCCACTGAAGTGTCAGGAGTAATAAATAAAAGGACGTCAACTTGTAACTAGCGTATATTGCGAACTGACTCGTTACAATGATGTAGGCTTATTTATATGTGATCTTACTTACTAATTTTCATATGTGGGTAAACCCAAATATCCACGAACTTGGATTTCATTCCGATGAAATCCACGTTCATACAATTTTGGATTTCATTCAAAATTTACGATGAAATCCATGTTTGGTCGATTTTGGATTTTGGATTGGTCAGGTGATCAAAATACTGAAACGAATGAAGTAGGTTATCATAGCTTTGTATCGTAGGTACCTACATCCATAAACGTTTCTGTTTGACAACAGGTATAGGGATTTTTCACTTACATACGTCGTTAATGATGACTAAAATTTTTTTTTACAAGATAGCAATATTTTATTGGGTGATATACTTAAGTATTTTACATAATTCCAAACAAACTAAACTGTGTTCGTAAATAATAAAGGAAAAACGAAGTTGTATGAATCTTGAACTAAACCACTAGCCGAACGCGTCCATGACAATGCGAAGGCACGCCACATTAAGTTGTCAGTAAAGCAAAAAGTGGTAGACCAATATTTTAACCTCAACGGGGTTTGGATTGATTCACCGAAACGATATTTTGCAACGAATCTTAGTGCTTGTTAACGGAGACGCAGGGCGTTGCGCATCGCGTGCAGCGTGGCTTCTCGTAGCGCGTCGGGCGTTTTTACTGTTTGTAGAGAAGCGGCGCGTGTAGCAGACCGCGTCATCGCACGCGCAAACACAATCATTAGCAATGTAAGTTGTTATTTATAGAGAGCAGAGAAGCAGTGGCCACCCCAGCGACCACGGTGGCGAAAGTGGATGCGATCGCGGCGACGAACGCGGCGGGGATCGTGGTAACGGCGGGGATTGCGGCGACAAACGCAGCGCAGCTGGTGAAGCGTGTGATGATGCCGAGTATATCACTATCCCGCTACTATATAGTCATCAAAATATTGTAACGAATAAAGTTTTTTTATCATAGCTTTATATTGAACCTACATCCATAAACGTTTCTGTTCGACAATAGGTAGATATATATATTTTTCACTTACTTACGTCGACGATGATGATTCAAAATTATTTTACAACATAGCAATATATTTTCGACCAATATTATGTACATCGTGGTAGGTATTTTACTTAATTTCAATTTCAAACGGCCTAAACTGTGTTCGTAAATAATAAAGGCAATACGAAGTCGTATGAATCTTGAACAAGGTAAATCACCAGCCGAACGTGTCCGCGACAACGCGAAGTCAAGCTTTTACGTTATCAATAGGTAAAGCGAAAAGCAGCCGGTATGTTCGGATATCTTTCGATATTTTACAAAATAAAGTGTTAGGTACCTACCTCCAATATAAATAAAGCTATAATAATAAATTTTATTCGTTGCGATCTCTTGATGTCCCAACTGTATAGTAGTGAGCTAGCGGGCCAGTGATATGCTTGTCGCTATAACAACATATTATACCTACGCTTAGCCGGCCACGCTGACTTCATACGCTCAAACCTCAGACAGAATAGCAATCGAGTGAGCCAATCAGTAGATGACGAAATATTATGAAAACGATAAACCTAGTCTATAAACATGAAACAGGCTTCCATTGATTTCGAAACTTACGGGTTTGAACCAGGCAATGTTAGCAATGAGACTTTTATCAATAACAAAAGATAACATTGGTCTCCTAATATTTTATTGGCTTTGTACTCAATAAAACAAGCAGAATAGGTAACAGAATATCATTTGTTTAAAGACACATACATGTTTATGTATGTGTGTGAAAATATGATTTATTTAACAAACTAGGCTTCACCATGATGCGTAAAAATGTCATGTGTGCGAGCGCGAAAGAGGGATGGAGTTATTCACTGTATAGCTTCGTCTCTTTAACAGTTCACTTTAGGTCATCAAATGGATAGCGTTATGAAATCGTGGTAGGGCCTCTAATCAGCGGCACGTTATGTGTTAGCGCAGCGGTGACACTCAACTGATACGTGACACGCTTCCAAGTTCGCAGACTGAGACAAGTTGGCGCCAAACAATATTGTGGCGGCCAGCGATGCGCACGTACACGCATGATTGCGTATGATAAACCGGCTGCGCTTGCGCTTTGTCTTTAGAGTCGAGTCTGTAGGTATCAAGCATGCTGCAAGATACGGGCGCGAAATACAAAACATTTAGGTATTTTGTCAAACACTGAACGGTATCTTACCGGTCTCAATAGGTATTTGACTAATTAAAAGATTATTGAATTTCCATATATGCACATTTAGTTCACGGACTAATTTTGTTTACTGACAGAATGATAAAGCTTCTATACCTATTGCTGGCATTATAGACAGTATTTAACCAATCACCAACGATATGTTCAATTCTTTCTGGGTGACACTCATTGAAATGACAACATTAAAATCCTAAAATCACAAAGAATTTATTTTAATTAAGAAATACCAAAAAAAAGAAAAAAATATTTAGACGACTGAAACATGTCGGAAACAAAAAGATTCAAACTCGAGAAATATATCAGCTTATCGTTCGCAAAAGACTAACTTCGTTCAATTCCCACCAACATTAACAGAAACGTCACACGACGCGTGAGCGTTTTTAATTTTGCAGCAAAAATATCATATCTTGAAGAAGTAGTCATTGGAAATGGAAAAAAATATTTTATCACTTAATGCGACAGAGATAAGATAGTACTGAGGAATGATACATAAAAGAAAACAAACATGATTGCAGTAATATAACAGAATAGATAATAGTAGTAGATACAAGACCGCAGTCCCAACTTACACCTAAATGTTTTTTTTTGTTTAGTATTTTGTGACTTAATGCCTTTTCCTTATGGTCTCAAAATACTACTCAAAAAATGCTTATTATCATGCATGTCATCATGAAATCTCTAGGTACTCGTACTGAATCCTGATTCTGACTGAGCCTGAGCTGAGTCGTAATCTGTTATGACGTGTACAAAGAATAAGAAAGGCTTTACCAAAATTCACCCCATATGGAGATGTAATGGGGGTTTTGAGTTTGTAAAAAGTAACCTATTTTAACGTGGGCGAAGCCGTTGGCTGAAGCTAGGTTATTACTAAAATACTAGTACATGTATGTAAACCCGTGCTTTAAAATATATTTAACCTTTCAACAGCCTACGTCGGGTATATCCAATAAACGCGCGTTTATTCCGCCAGGGTCACACATCCAGAACCAAATACTCCATCTCGTCAGATCATCTGTCTCCTAAGGGGATTGAAGAGCTAAACGAGATGGAGCAGACACGGATACAATCGCCGGACCAATCTGACACAAGCAGTTAAAGGGTTGAAAAATATAAGTATATAATATACGTGAACACAAATCTACATTTTAGGTACCGTTCAGTTCCCCCCGAAATTGGAACGGCAAGTTTCGAGATGTCCCATGCCAGTTTAACTTTGGTTGTTGTCATAGATAGTCACTAATAATAACACCGAAAATTCTCTTCAGCATTATCTGCAGCATTATCGACGAACGGATTACAAAAAAGTACCTAACTGTTGTTGTTTATCATTATCAGTTGGCAGATATAAAAATAGACTTAATCAAAAAATATTATACCCTACAAATCAGTGAAGGAACGATCCTCGACAAGTTCGTGTAAATTACGTTGTTGAACTATGTAGCTTAGAGCACATACATTCAGTCAAAAAAGTATCGGGAATGGATGATTTGTGTATGGTTCCAAATTCAAATTTTTGTTTTTTTGTAGTTGTTAGATTGGCACAACTGTTTTCCATTTTGGCGCGGAGTTTGAGTTGCATCTGTTATTTATATTAAATACAGTGCTGGTTTTAATAATATCATATATAGTGTGTATTGCGAATTTCATAATGGACAAAAATATCGAACAAAGAGTTTGTCTTAAATTTTGCATCGCCAATGGAATTTCGTGTTCGGAGTCACTGAAAATGTTACAGAAGGCTTACGGTGAATCGACTTTATCAAAAACTCGTGCTTATGAGTGGTTCAAAGCGTTCAAAAGCGGTCGAGATTTGATGGAAGACTTGCCTCGCTCTGGTAGGCCGTCAACGTCTGCAACTGAAGTTAACATCGCAAAAGTGAAGAAAATAGTGACTAAAAATCCCCATTCAACTCTGAGAGAGATAGCCGCCGAACCTTCTGTGTCTCTCGAGTTGCTGCTCGGCTAGTCCCAAAAGATCTGAATTTTCTCCAAAAACTCAATCGCATGAAAGTCGCTGAGGACATGCTAGAACGAGTCAGTTCGGACCCAACATTCATGAAACGCATTGTTACTGGTGACAAATGTCATGAGACATGTGAAGGTGGTAAGATAAAAAAATTACGACTGCTCAAATTTCGTATGACAAAAAACAAAGTGTAACAACTTGCCACAAAAGACAAGATTGAAGCTGTAGAGTAAAAAATAGAAACTTTGATCTAATTATAGATCTACTAAAATCATCATTATAACTCAGGCAGGTACCTAAAAAATCTTCAAGGTACATACGAGCAAGAACTTTTGCTATATACAACCTTTGTGAGAAAGCACTGTCTCATGTGAGTCTAATAAAAACAATACGCATACCTTTCAACCCGATCCTAATATTATCAACAATTTTAAAAATTCAATTCGTTTAATCAAAACACCGGCTTTAAATAACATTAACACAACGTGTTTAGGTAATTTAATCGAAGAATTAAATCTATTTTGGTCTACAAAATATTTTTTCAACAAAGTTAATGTCGATTAAAAGACTAATAAAAAAGACTATATAGGAATTAGAAAAAATATGTATAAAGAACGTCGACCGAGCAGGATCGGCAACGATAGTGCGCTGAATCCATCGCATGAAGTGTCGTAGGATCGTATCGCATCGTCTCGTCCGCAATCTCATGACCAATCCAATTCAGTATCTAATCGAATGTCTGTGAACAAGCGTGCTGATAGGTTGGCGATACCAGTCAGCGTAATGTTTTGCTATGTGTAGTAAGTAGTAAGTTCGTTGTAGGTGTTCCAAATCGATTCACATGCCTTCACAGA
Organism: Mythimna vitellina; assembly: GCA_949316375.1. Lineage (NCBI taxonomy): Eukaryota > Metazoa > Arthropoda > Insecta > Lepidoptera > Noctuidae > Mythimna > Mythimna vitellina. The sequence goes on along the minus strand of OX438693.1, from coordinate 13,316,833 downwards.
GTTGCGATCAACTGTTTCACTATCAGTCAGATTTGCTTTTCGCGCTGAACTGTCTTAAAGTAGGTACTTAGACTAGTCATTGCGAAACATACTACTGATCGGTAAGCGGGCCGGATGGACCGTGGAAATTTTAGAAATGTACCTAAATCAGGTCGCGTGCCATGGAGGCTGACTTCAAACCAAACATGCGTCTGCCTTGGTATGGCTTATAACATAATGATGAGGTACCCGTATGAAATTGTTAAAGTAGGTATTAAAAATAACAGTATCTTTTCGACCGTCAACCACTACCACGTCCAGCGATGACTAGAGTAGAAATATCTACTACAAATATTCGGACGACGTAAACTTCGAATTCTGCGAGAAATGAGCCATTTCATCGTGTCAGTGCCACTGACTAGTACCGCTTATTATGTTTTTCAATAGTGATTAGAATGACGTCTTGACGAATACCGTCGAGCGTCGAACACATCGCTAAACAATACTGTGGTATTGTACACTGGTTGATATGACATTACATAATACACGACAATTACCCCGCTACTTGAAGTACAAATTCACCAACCAGTTGCGATCACTGACATACCATTTTCGGTAACATCATATTTCTGTTTGTATCTTATGTAGCCGAAAAGAATAGGTAAGTAATCAAACAGCGATGTGTGCTCCTCTTTTAGACATGTACTGCTGACGCCTATTGGTAAGGCGGCATAAACGCCGTCACTGCACACTCGGAGCGAATCGCAAGTACGACTCCGTTCGCGAGGCTCCGTTCGCATCCTCGGTTTAGACTATCATAACATTTATGATAAAATAAGCCGCTATGAATGTGAAACGACGAACTCTATTGCCGCCTCTTCAACTTAGTATCGCGTCATCATGAACGGTCTCCGCTGGCGGCCGCGTGTAAATGCGGTATAGCTTTGCTTCGCCACTGATATTCTCGGCGGGCGACTATCCGTACACGTAAAACAAGTTGGTGCTGAACTTGCGAACGTCGACGAGTATAATGGATCTATTTCGTTTATCAAGGTGCCGACAATGACGTGACGTAGCTTTACATCGCCAGCGCCACGAATGGTTTCGGCTGGTGCGTTTTCCGTACAGACAGACGTTTTGTACTGACAACGTGTGGCACATTTAAACATATCTGGCGAGTATGTTCAGGAATAAAGACATTTAGTACACGGAAAGGTAAGAGTTATATGTCCAAGTATGGTGCATTGAAATACATACAAAAGTAAACGTTGTATATTGCAGTAAACTTGAAACATTTATTATGTTTCCTCAACAAAGCTATCCTCAAGAACAAATAACATTTCATTAAACCAGGGTTAGTGTGTCGTCATCAAAGGCCGTCAAAAACATAAACATAAAAATAAAAATTCATAAGTTCGAAACATTTCATTAGACTAGTGCTTTCGTTTTCACCATGACCAGAAGTCAATTCTCTATAATATCAGACGCCTCGTACACATCATAAGCGCCAAACTATTCGCGCCGAGGTGAAACTAAGTCGATACGTTATCGGCAGTGCGACAAACAAAGTGGACCTATCTCTTCGTTTTCGACGAGGCCATCAACTTCAGCGTCGACGTATGGACTAGTCACCGACCAGAACCGGCCGCGACGACGCAAAGCTACAACGCAACATAATCAAACGAAAAGGATCTGTCATTGCAATCTCGGCGACGCCCGCCTGCTAGCTCATCGCTAAATTGTATCATGTGTGCGGACGCTAACCGAAACTATCGGAGACGGCGTAAAACTACGTTGCAACGTTGCCTGCACCTCGATAAACGAAATGGATGCCGCACTGTATACTCGCGAGTATCGTAAGCCTAGCGCAAACTTTTCATATGTGTTCGGATAGTCGCCGGCTGCTACCATCTGTGCCAGGAACGGTTCGTTTGAGAAATCCAAATTCGTCTTATCAGATACATTACTTATATACTTATTTGCGACCATTTAAAACTTTTGCAGTCCTCTAATGATTTCAATAAGGATAACTTCTCTCATTATATTTCTATACTTCTCTAAAATTACTTTAAAATTAATCATTCATAAAATATTTTTGAGCCTATTCTTTGACGAAAAAGATATTTGAAATACGTATCTGAGTTTTTTAATAAATGAAGAACATTCGCGTGAAAGCATCTTTCGATATGTTCCGGAGGAATAGCTCAGACGGTGACGTGGATCCGACTTCGACTACGACGGCTCAATTTCAACAGAAATGCTTCTGGGAAGAAGACTACTGTTTACAATTTCCCAATGTTTTACCAAAGTCACATGACGCAAAACAAAATGTTCCAATTCATTCCATGCCGCTTGTCGGTGCCGTCGTCACTAACTGCTTAGCTACTGCCGACTCCAACGACGATGGTGACGTGCGAAGTTTGAGTACGACGACGGAGAAAACAAGTGACAGTAGCTGTTAATGGTGATAAATAATGGTTTGGTGCGTGCGTATAGTGTATGAACGAAGTTTCTGACATTATTGATTTACTGTTTCTGGTTATTTTGAAAATAAAAACTGTTATCCAATGTTTGTAATTTTTATATTTGTGTTTATATTATTAACGTGCCATATTTAAACATTTAACCTGATCGAACTTAATATGATTTGTCTTAGTAGATAACTTTGTTGCACTAAAATAATAAATAAAATGTACTGCAAAATGGATTGTTTTTTTTTCTGTTTCCCGTGTACCATTATTATATAACTTTTAACCTACACACCCAGCGTAACTCGTGAGCTCAAGTCTAATTTTCGTAAGTGTACGGATAATAGACAGCTGCAGGGGATGGTTGCCAAGGACGGTTCGTTAGAGAAATCCAAGTTTGTCTTATAAAGAAATACTTAATTGCGGTCTTTTAAAATTCTTCCGTTACGTCACTGCACAATCGATGATGCTCGCAAGCTCAGCACCAACTTGTTTTATATATATTATGTATGGATAGTCGCTAGCTGAAACCGTCCGCAAAGACGGCAAAATGCGTCGCAACGTAACTAGGCATCGTCAACCTCATCTACCTTTACAGAACTTTAAAGCGATCTGAAGCTTAATAACACCATTGTCGGTACCTTGATAAATGAAATAGATCCGTAACTCGTCATACTCGTCGAGGTTCGCAAGTTTCGTGCAAACTTGTCTCATGGGTTTAGACTAGTTGAAGAATACAGTTTTTGCTGACTTAGGTACGGCATCCACGTTCGAACGAACGTGGATTTCAAAACGAATAGTACTCATTTGGTAAGTGAGCATTGTATAGCGCTAACAGCGTTTAACGTATCTGCACATCGTTGCAAACGTTGCAACTGTATCGCTATCGTTACGAAATGCACGATGGTCGTAGATTTCGCTTCCAACGGTTTTATTAAAAAGCGGGTTGAATCGAACTTATTCGAACAGTAAGTACTCATTTGGTTAATGAGCGTTGTGTAGTCTTGGAAAACCTGGAAATACGTTGATCGTTGTCGGCATCGCAACTTTAAAAATGGAGAGAGTAGTTTGATTCAATCCTGTTTTCATTGGAATACGCTTCCAAGTTGCGATGCCGATTTTGGATTTCATTCAAAATTTAAGATAAAATCTACGTTCGTACGAACTTGGATTTCATTCAAAATTTTCGTTGAAATCCAAGTTCCTATGAACTTGAATTTTATATGAAATGTACGATGAAATTCACAATGAAATATACGTTCGTACGATTCTGGATTTCATTCAAAATTTTCAATGAAATTCATGTTCGTACGAATTTAGATTTCATTCAAAATTTAAGATGAAATCCATGTTCGTACGAACTTGGATTTCATTCAAAATTTAAGATGAAATCCACGTTCGTACGATTTTGGATTCATTCAAAATTTTCGGTGTAATTCATGTTTGGACGAACTTGGATTTCATTCAAAATTTTCGTTGAAATCCAAGTTCGTATGAACTTGAATTTTATATGAAATATACGATGAAATTCACAATAAAATATTCGTTTCGTAGGATTCTGGATTTCATTCAAAATTTTCGATGAAATCCACGTTCGTGCGAACTTGGATTTCATTCAAAATTTACGATGAAATAAATGTTCGACCGTTTTTGGAATTCATTCAAAATTCACAATGAAATCCACGTTCGTACGATTTTGGATTTAATTCAAAATTTACGATGAAATCCACGTTTGTACAAACTTGGAGTTCATTCAAAATTTATGATGATATCCGCGTTCCTACGATTTTGGAATTCATTCAAAATTTTCGTTGAAATCCAAGTTCGTATGAACTTGAATTTTATATGAAATGTACGATGAAATTCACAATGAAATATACGTTCGTACGATTCTGGATTCCATTCAAAATTTTCGATGAAATCCACGTTCGTGCGAACTTGGATTTCATTCAAAGTTTACGATGAAATCCACGTTTGTACGATTTTGGATTTCATTCAAAATTTTCGATGAATTCATGATCGGACGAACTTGGATTTCATTCAAAATTTTCGTTGAAATCCAAGTCGTATGAACTTGAATTTTATATGAAATGTACGATGAAATTCACATTAAAATATATGTTCGTACGATTCTGGATTTCATTCAAAATTTTCGATGAAATTCATGTTCGTACGATTTTGGATTTCATTCAAAATTTATGATGAAATCAATGTTCGGACGATTTTGGATTCCATTAAAAATTTAAGATGCAATCCAAGTTCGTACGAACTTGGATTTCATTCAAAATTTAAGATGAAATCCACGTTCGTACGAACTTGGATTTCATTCAAAATTTAAGATGAAATTCACGTTGTACGATTTTGGATTTCATTTAAAATTTTTGGTGAAATTCATGTTCGGACGAACTTGGATTTCATTCAAAATTTTCGTTGAAATCCAAGTTCGTATGAACTTGAATTTTATATGAAATGTACGATGAAATTCACAATGAAATATACGTTCGTACGATTCTGGATTTTATTCAAAAGTTTCGATGAAATCCACGTTCGTGCGAACTTGGAATTCATTCAAAATTCACGATGAAATCCACGTTCGTACGAACTTGGATTTCATTCAAAATTTTCGTTGAAATCCAAGTTCGTAGGAACGTGGATTTTATATGAAATGTACGATGAAATTCACAATGAAATATACGTTCGTACGATTCTGGATTTCATTCAAAAGTTTCGATGAAATCCACGTTCGTGCGAACTTGGATTTCATTCAAAATTTTCGATGAAATCCACGTTCATACGAACTTGGATTTCAACGAAAATTGTGAATGAAATCCAAGTTCGTACGAAAGTGGATTTCATCGAAAATTTTGAATGAAATCCAAAATCGTACGAACGTGGATTTCATCGAAAATTTTCAATGAAATCCAACATCGTACAAACGTGGATTTCAAAGCAAATTTTGAATGAAATCCAAAATCCTACGAACGTGGATTTCATTACGGATTTCATCGTGGATTTCATCGTACCTTTCATATAAAATTCAAGTTTGTATGAACTTGGATTTCAACGAAAATTTTGAATAAAATCCAAGTTCGTACATACGTAGATTTCAACGGAAATTTTGAATGAAATCCAGAATCGTACGAACGTGGATTTAATTATTAATTTCATCGTGGATTTCATCGTACCTTTCATATAAAATTCAAGCTCATACGAACTTGGATTTCAACGAAAATTTTGAATGAAATCCAAGTTCGTGCGAACGTGGATTTTATCTTAAATTTTGAATGAAATCCAAAATCGGCATCGCAACTTGGAAGCGTATCGTTTCAGTCGAATGTCGCGGCTTCGTCAGCACAGAACATGCCGCTGATCGGCTTTTTATATAAGGTGCATACGTTGACCACTGACCCACGCAATATACTAAAAGCATATTCATCTACGTAAACATATTAGAAGGACATTCTGGGACTTATTCTGACTATGTCGTATGATCTCTTGAGAAAGATTAGATACAATCTTATTTGATTATCCTAGCAGGAAAGGTGATGCAAATGAAACGGTTAAACAGGATACTCACCCTGTACTTATACTTTTTCTTTAATATCACAAAATTACATAAATTGTCAATCAATACCCATTTAAATTAATAAATAATTATACAAAGTAACGTTGCAGCAATTACTCTATGAGATGTCGTCTTCTTCAAGAATGAAAATGATCCGCGAGAACTGTGCGAATTAATTATTCTTCGCGAAGCCAGAAAAATAAGTGCGTTATCTAAAAGTGGATGTAATCGCCAGCAGCGCTGCTTTGACCAGTAGCAGTCCCTTTTTATTTCACCTGCAAAATATAAGTTATGATGTTGCAAATACATAAAAAATCACTTAACATACAACGATATACAATGATTAATCAAAATCGCTAACAGCTGTATACTTTTATAAAGTATTAAAATAATAAACCTATTGGAATTGATGAAATTCACATTATTAATTTCCAGGTACAAACCCGTTACCTACCTGAAAGTGCTCGGCCCTATTGGAAGCGTTGTGCGGGGAGCAGCGCGGCGCGGGTTTGCGCCTGTCCGCAGTCGAGCCATCATACCAACGCGTGCGGTCACCACTCGCTACCGGCACACTCACTGCGGCCACTTGTATGAACGTGCTGTGGCATGAGTTGCTCGCACGCGTCCCTCGTTGAGCAGCGCGCGCCGCTTTCTGCACCCGCGTCCCTACTCTTGACACTCAAATGCAGTCCGTGTTGAGATGTTTGAGTTTGCCGCGCCGCGCCCGCACGAACACTGAATCTCGAAACCAGTAGAAGCGTTTTCATACAGAGATTAGGCTTATCGCTTTGATAATATTTTATCATTTACTGCTACGTGCGAGAGCGTGATGGTGAATCCGACCGAAGTTAGAGTAGATGAAGTTAGCGGTGTCACCTCTTTTTTTCAACTGGGTAATCATCCAATGCCCAGGGTAGAGAGAGAGGGCATGTCAGATCTTTAGTGACTAAAACATACTTGTGTCCTTCAGTTACCCTTAGTATTTTAGGACTACGGTGTGCCTTTCAGAAATTTCCCGTTGCCCTAACGGGCATCGACCCTGCTGGGCCCCTACGATTTTTCTGACATCTCTTTCAGACGCGGGTGGAACACTTCGTGTCGTCGATGACTCAGGCTCGGTGCTTTCAGCGCAGCCAACTAAGCGTGCGATAGCACCGAGCGTATCATTGCCTTGGCCCGCTACAAAACCGTCAGGTGATCAAAGTACTGAAACGAATGAAGTAGGTTATCATAGCTTTGTATCGTAGGTACCTACATCCATAAACGTTTCTGTTTGACAACAGGTATAGGAATTTTTCACTTACATACGTCGTTAATGATGACTCAATTTTTTTTTACAAGATAGCAATATTTTATTGGGTGATATTATTAACACCGTGATAGGTACTTAAGTATTTTACATAATTCCAAATAAACTCAACTGTGTTCGTAAATAATAAAGGCAAAACGAAGTTGTATGAATCTTGAACTAAACCACTAGCCGAACGCGTCCATGACAATGCGAAGGCACGCCACATTAAGTTGTCAGTAAAGCAAAAAGTGGTAGACCAATATATTAACCTCAACGGGGTTTGGATTGATTCACCGAAACGATATTTTGCAACGAATCTTAGTGCTTGTTAACGGAGACGCAGGGCGTTGCGCATCGCGTGCAGCGTGGCTTCTCGTAGCGCGTCGGGCGTTTTTACTGTTTGTAGAGAAGCGGCGCGTGTAGCAGACCGCGTCATCGCACGCGCAAACACAATCATTAGCAATGTAAGTTGTTATTTATAGAGAGCAGAGAAGCAGTGGCCACCCCAGCGAACACGGTGGCGAAAGTGGATGCGATCGCGGCGACGAACGCGGCGGGGATCGTGGTGACGGCGGGGATTGCGGCGACGAACGCAGCGCAGCTGGTGAAGCGTGTGATGATGCCGAGTATATCACTAGCCCGCTTCAATATAGTCATCAAAATATTGTAACGAATAAAGTTTTTTTATCATAGCTTTATATTGAACCTACATCCATAAACGTTTCTGTTCGACAATAGGTAGATATATATATTTTTCACTTACTTACGTCGATGATGATGATTCAAAATTATTTTACAACATAGCAATATATTTTCGACCAATATTATGTACATCGTGGTAGGTATTTTACTTAATTTCAATTTCAAACGGCCTAAACTGTGTTCGTAAATAATAAAGGCAATACGAAGTCGTATGAATCTTGAACAAGGTAAATCACCAGCCGAACGTGTCCGCGACAACGCGAAGTCAAGCTTTTACGTTATCAATGGGTAAAGCGAAAAGCAGCAGACCGATATGTTCGGATATCTTTCGATATTTTACAAAATAAAGTGTTAGGTACCTACCTCCAATATAAATAAAGCTATAATAATAAATTTTATTCGTTGCGATCTCTTGATGTCCCAACTGTATAGTAGTGAGCTAGCGGGCCAGTGATATGCTTGTCGCTATAACAACATATTATACCTACGCTTAGCCGGCCACGCTGACTTCATACGCTCAAACCTCAGACAGACAGAATAGCAATCGAGTGCGCCAATCAGTAGATGACGAAATATTATGAAAACGATAAACCTAGTCTATAAACATGAAACAGGCTTCCATTGGTTTCGAAACTTACGGGTTTGAACCAGGCAATGTTAGCATTGTGACTTTTATCAATAACAAAAGATAACATTGGTCTCCTAATATTTTATTGGCTTTGTACTCAATAAAACAACCAGAATAGGTAACAGAATATCATTTGTTTAAAGACACATACATGTTTATGTATGTGTGTGAAAATATGATTTATTTAACAAACTAGACTTCACCATGATGCGTAAAAATGTCATGTGTGCGAGCGCGAAAGAGGGATGGAGTTATACACCCTGTATAGCTTCGTCTCTTTAACAGTTCACTTTAGGTCATCAAATGGATAGCGTTATGAAATCGTGGTAGGGCCTCTAATCAGCGGCATGTTATGTGTTAGCGCAGCGGTGACACTCAACTGATACGTGACACGCTTCTAAGTTCGCAGACTGAGACAAGTTGGCGCCAAACAATATTGTGGCGGCCAGCGATGCGCACGTAGGTTCACGCATGCTGCAAGATACGGGCGCGAAACACAAAACATTTAGGTATTTTGTCAAACACTGAACGGTATCTTACCGGTCTCAATAGGTATTTGATTAATTAAAAGATTATTGAATTTCCATATATGCACATTTAGTTCACGGACTAATTTTGGTTACTGACAGAATGATAAAGCTTCCATACCTATTGCTGGCATTATAAACAGTATTTAACCAATCACCAACGATATGTTCAATTCTTTCTGGGTGACACTCATTGAAATGACAACATTAAAATCCTAAAATCACAACGAATTTATTTTAAGTAAGAAATACCAAAAAAAAGAAAAAATTATTTAGATGACTAAAACATGTCGGAAACAAAGAGATTCAAACTCGAGAAATATATCAGTTTATCGTTCGCAAAAGACTAACTTCGTTCAATTCCCACCATCATTAACAAAAACGTCACACGACGCGTGAGCGTTTTTAATTTTGCAGCAAAAATATCATATCTTCAAGAAGTAATTATTGGAAATGGAAAAAAATATTTTATCACTTAATGCGACAGAGATAAGATAGTACTGAGGAATGATACATAAAAGAAAACAAACATGATTGCAGTAATATAACAAAATAGATAATAGTAGATACAAGACCGCAGTCCCAACTTACACCTAAATGTTTTTTTTTGTTTAGTATTTTGTGACTTAATGCCTTTTCTTTATGGTCTCAAAATACTACTCAAAAAATGCTTATTATCATGCATGTCATCATGAAATCTCTAGGTACTCGTACTGAATCCTGTTTCTGACTGAGCCTGAGCTGAGTCGTAATCTGTTATGACGTGTACAAAGAATAAGAAAGGCTTTACCAAAATTCACCCCATAAGGAGATGTAATGGGGGTTCTGAGTTTGTGAAAAGTAACCTATTTTAACGCGGGCGAAGCCGTTAGCTGAAGCTAGGTTATTACAAAAATACTAGTACCGTGCTTTAAATTAACCTTTCAACCGCCTACATATATCCAATAAACGCGCGTTTATTCCGCCAGGGTCACAAATCCACAACCAAATACTCCGTCTCGTCAGTTCATCAGTCACCTAAGGGGATTGAAGAGCTAAACGAGATGGAGCAGACACGGATACAATCGCCGGACCAATCTGACACAAGCAGTTAAAGGGTTGAAAAATATAAGTATATAATATACGTGAACACAAATCTACATTTTAGGTACCGTTCAATTGCCCCCGAAATTGGAACGACAAGTTTCGAGATGTCCCTTGCCAGTTTAGCTTTGATTGTTGTCATAGATAGTCACTAATAATAACACCGAAAATTCTCTTCAGCATTATCTGCAGCGTTATCGACGAACGGATTACAAAAAAGTACCTAACTGTTGTTGTTTATCATTATCAGTTGGCAGATATAAAAATAGACTTAATCAAAAAATATTATACCCTACAAATCAGTGAAGGAACGACCCTCGACAAGTTTGTGTAAATTACAGTGTTGAACTATGTAGCTTAGAGCACAAATAAAACTCTGTTAAAAATTGGGTTGCTATGAAAAACAAATTTCACAATATCACTTACACCAATTGTGGCCCTGACGGAAATGTTATACTTTTCATCGTAAGATATGCAGATCCAAACGCGAATCGATTTGAATAAGAACAAAAAGACTATGATGATGATTCACTTCAGACAACGACTTTGTACATTTTTTTTAAATAAACGTTGCTCCACACTAGGAATAACTTCTGTATCATGAGTGCGCTCATAAACATGTAAACTCACACGACACACCCAAGGCCCTGGACACCTATCTGTAGGCCAGACAAATATTAGTTCCGTGCGGGGATCGCTCAACCACTGCGCCAACCATGCCATCAAACATGTACATGAAGCAATGACTTCTCTCTGGAACATCAGTTGTAATCAGAAATATAAATAAGTACTTGGTAGCATTTTCGGTGTGTATACAAGAAACTATAAGTTCTCTAAATCTAAATCTTCAAGGTACATACGAGCAAGAAATTTCGCTATATACAACCTTTGTGAGAAAGCACTGTCTCATGTGCGTCTAATAAAAACAAAACGCATACCTTTCAACCCGATCCTAATATTATCAACAATTATAAAAATTCAATTCGTTTAATCAAAACACCAGCTTTAAATATCATTAACACAACGTGTTTAGGTAATTTAATCAAAGAATTGAATCTATTTTGGTCTACAAAATATTTTTTTCAACAAAGTTAATGTCGATTAAAAGACTAATAAAAAAGACTATATAGGAATTAGAAAAAATATGTATAAAGAACGTCGACCGAGCAGGATCGGCAACGATAGTACAATAAGCGCTAAATCCATCGCATGAAGTGCCGTAAGATCAAATCGGTTCGTCTTGTCCGCAATCTCATGGCCAATCCAATTCGGTATCCAATCGAATGTCTGTGAACAAGTGTGTTGATAGGTTGGCAATACCAGTCAGTGGAATGTTTCGCTATGTGCAGTGCAGTGCAAGTTCGTTGTAGGTGTTCCAAATCAATTCACACGCCTTTACACAGTTGCGATAAACTTTTTCACAATCAGTCAGATTTGCTTTTTGCGCTGAACTGTCTTAAAGTAGGTACTTAGACTAGTCACTGCAAAACGTAGTACTGATCGGTAGGCGGACCGTGAAAGTTGAGAAATGTATCTAAATCAGGTCACCTGCCATGGAGGCTGACTTCAAACTAAACATGCATCTGCCTTGGTATGGCTTATAACATAATGATTAGGATTACCCGTACGAAATTGTTAAAGTAGGTATTAAAAATAACAGTATCTTTTCGGCCGTCAACCACTACCACGTCCAGCGATGACTAGAGTAGAAATCAAATATAAATTATTATTGTTTATTATAAATATTCGGACGACGTAAACTTCGAATTCTGCGAGGAATGAGCTATTTCATCGTGTCAATGCCACTGACTAGTACCGCTGATTATGTTTTTCAGTAGTTATTCGAATGGCGTCTTGACGAATACCGTCGAGCGTCGAACACATCGCTAAACAATATCACACACTGGTTGATGTGACATTACATAATACTCGACAAATACCCCGCTACTTGAAGTACAAACTCACCGACCAGTTGCGATCACTGACATACCATTTTCGGTAACATCATATTTTTGTTTGTATCTTACGTAGCCGAAAAGAATAGGTAAGTAATCAAACAGCGATGTGTGCTCCTCTTTTAGACATGTACTGCTGACGCCTATTGGTAAGGCGGCATGAACGCCGTCACTGCACACTTGGAGCGAATCGCAAGTACGACTCCGTTCGCGAGGCTCCGTTCGCATCCTCGGTTTAGACTATCATAACATTTATGATGAAATAAGCCGTGACGAATGTGAAGCGACGAACTCGTTGCGTATAAACTATTGCCGCCTCGTTCAACTTATCATCGCGTCATCATGAACGGTCTCCGCTGGCGGCCGCGTGTAAATGCGGTATAGCTTTGCTTCGCCACTGATATTCTCGGCGGGCGACTATCCGTACACGTAAAACAAGTTGGTGCTGAACTTGCGAACGTCGACGAGTATAATGGATCTATTTCGTTTATCAAGGTGCCGACAATGATGTGACATAGCTTTACATCGCCAGCGCCACAAATGGTTTCAGCTGGTGCGTTTTCCGTACAGACAGACGTTTTGTACTGTCAACGTGAGGCACATTTAAACGTATCTGGCGAGTATGTTCAGGAATATAGACATGTAATACAGGGAAAAGTAAGAGTTATATGTATAAGTGTGGTACATTGAAATACATACAAACGTAAGCATTGAATATTGCAGTAAACAAAGTACATTTATTAAGTTTCCTCAACAAAGCTATCTTCACAAACAAATAACATTTCATTGGACCAAGTTTGTGTGTAAATATAGGCCGTCAAAATCACAAATACAAAAATAAGTGCTTTTGTTTTCACCATGACCAGAAGTCAATTCTCTATAATATCAGACGCCTCGTACACATCATAAGCGCCAAACTATTCGCGCCGAGGTGAAACTAAGTCGACACGTTATCGGCAGTGCGACAAACAAAATGGATCTATCTCTTCGTTTTCGACGAGGCCATCAACTTCAGCGTCGACGTATGGACTAGTCACCGACCAGAACCGGCCGCGACGACGCAAAGCTACAACGCAACATAATCAAACGAAAAGGATCTGTCATTGCAATCTCGGCGACGCCCGCCTGCTAGCTCATCGCTAAATTGTATCATGTGTGCGGACGCTAACCGAAACTATCGGAGACGGCGTAAAGCTACGTTGCAGCGTTGCCTGCACCTCGATAAACGAAATGGATGCCGCACTGTACACTCGCGAGTATCGTAAGCCTAGCGCAAACTTTTCATATATGTTCGGATAGTCGCCGGCTGCTACCATCTGTGCCAGGAACGGTTCGTTTAAGAAATCCAAGTTCGTCTTATCAGATACATTTCTTATATATTTGCGACCATTTAAAACGTTTGCAGTCCTCTAATGATTTCAATAAGGATAACTTCTCTCATTATATTTCTATACTTCTCTAAAATTACTTTAAAATTAATCATTCATGTAATATTTTTGATTCTATTCTTTGACGCGAAAGATATTTGAAATACGTATCTGAGTTTTTTAATAAATGAAGAACATTCGCGTGAAAGCATCTTTCGATATGTTCCGGAGGAATAGCTCAGACGGTGACGTGGATCCGACTTCGACTACGACGGCTCAATTTCAACAGAAATGCTTCTGGGAAGAAGACTACTGTTTACAATTTCCCAATGTTTTACCAAAGTCACATGACGCAAAACAAAATGTTCCAATTCATTCCATGCCGCTTGTCGGTGCCGTCGTCACTAACTGCTTAGCTACTGCCGACGCCAACGATGATGGCGACGTGCGTAGTTTGAGTACGACGACGGAGAAAACAAATGACAGTAGCTGTTTGAAGTGTCAGGAGTAATAAATAAAAGGACGTAAACTTGTAGCTAGCGTATATTGCGAACTGACTCGTTACAATGATGTAGGCTTATTTATACGTGATTTTACTTACTAATTTTCATATGTGGGTAAACCCAAATATATTACAATCCTCCACCTTAAATAATGCATATCCTAACTCTATAAAACTAAAATAAACAAAATATAAACCTTAACATTAACTATTTTATATCTTACAACTGTTACAACGTTCTACAAACATAAATGAAACAGGAACTTAGTCTTAAATAGCTACCAGTATAACTTCATTCAAAAATAAGTGAAATATGTAAGAACTAAATATTTAGCTATCACAATATTGGGGCGGTCTTTTTTAAGCGACACGCCCGTACAGGACGGTGGCGGACTACCTCTGGAACAGCGTCCTCGGATTGGGAAACTATCACCCGTTCCTCAAGACTGGGTTTTTTTTTTTTTAGGTGGGAAAATCATCCTAATGACATCCCCGCTCTTGGGCGGAACGGGAGATAGTGTCAGACTCTTACTGACTAAAAACCCACTCCTGTTCCTTCGTTGCCTTCGTCCCAGGGCCTCGGGTTCCGCTTTCACACTACCCGTGGCCCCGACCGTAGGCTTCGACCCTGCTGGGCCCCTACGATTTGCTGACATCTCCTTGAGGCGCGCGTGGAACACTACGCGCCGTCGACGACTTGGGCTCGGTCCGGACGGTTACCGGACGGTCGGACGGCGAGCCACCCATTGCTCGCCGTCCGCAAGCCCGCGCCTACGGTGGCCGGAAATCGGGATCGGAATCCCGGCGGCGATTGGGGCGTGAGGACCTTTGCCTCACGCGATCGGCCGCCTCCTTTGCTAGCATTACTGCTTCGCAGAAGGAGGCAACCGCCTGCCACTCCTCCTCGCTCCGGACCATGGCCTGAACCAAGGCCCGGCGCGAGAGATCGCTGCCGCCGATCGCCCCCACGAAGGCACGGCGGTGCTCAGCCCAGGCGGGGCACACCTCTACCGTATGCTCCACCGTGTCCTCCGGTCCTCAAGACTGGGTACATTACTGAGAGTTACTGATCCAGAAGCAGACGTAGACGGCAACTCAACAACGGTAGCCGCGGTTCGAACCGAACTGAACTCCCTCACGCTCCGAGGGCTCCGAGTCTCTCCGGGGACTGACGCTGGCTTCGTCACCGCGGGATTGTCGGAACGTTCCGCATCAAGAGAACTCCGTTCTGATGCGCTAGTCGGACAAATCAATGAGCTTCGCGATCGCTGTCTTAACTGGTTAATGTGTCTATGATTTTCTTTGCCAGAACAGTCCATAACTTTATAATCTGTAGTACCCATTTTATATACTACCTGCCCCGGACTAAATTTTTCATTTTCTCTATATTGTCTCATCCATACTTCCTCTCCTATCTCTAAAGAACTTTTGACGTCCGTTCCTACTTTCTGTTGTCGTTCCTGAGCCTTCCTAACTTTATTCTCTATATTTGGTTTTAATGCTATAATGGTTCTAATTTGGTACGTAAATTCCTACCTAGCATCAATGTGGCTGGACTTTCCCCTGTTGAACAGTGCTCCGTATTGCGGTAATGCAAAAGGAAGGTATTTAAAAATATATTTTTTTTTTTTTTGTTTAAAAGCTTTTTTTATAATTCTTTTAACAGTTCGCACTGCATTTTCTGCAGCCCCATTCGATGCTGGGTGGTACGGAGCGGAAAAAACGTGATCTACACCCTGACTAGCCAAAAAGTCTGCCATTTCCTTGCTAGTGAACGGTGGTCCGTTATCTGAGACTATTTGTCTCGGTAACCCCCATCTTCAAAAAACTTCGGATAGCTTTTCAATCGTAGAACTAGCCCCCGTACTAGGCACAGGAAATACTTCTAACCATTTAGTTCTAGCGTCAACCATAATTAAATACATTTTTCCGAAAATAGGCCCTAGAAAATCCAGATGCACCCTCGCCCACGGTCTAGAAGGCCAGGGCCACGGCGTGACCGCGTGCACACCGCGCACTTCCTGCACGTAGCCTCAATCGCCTCGTCTATGCCCGGCCACCAGACATAACTCCTAGCTGACGCCTTCGTCTTAACTATGCCCATATGAGGTTCATGTAATTCCTGTAGTACCCTGGCTCGACTACTTGCAGGAATCACTACCCTGTGCCCCCACATTACGCAGCCTAGCTCCTCTTACAGTTCCTTACGACGGTTAAAATACGGCTGCAATTCTCGAATATCATTATCTGTTGGCCACATATCACGAATATAATTTAAAACCCTACCTAACATTGGATCTACCATAGTTTGTTGTTTTATTGTATTATAATCTAATAACAATGCATTCTGAGCTAAATGTAAATACGTTTGCTCGGGGACCCGCAGTGACTCATCGCTACTGCACGGAACCGGCAGTCTGGACAGCCCGTCCGCACCGTTTTGTTTAGTGTTTACATATTCAATGTCGTACGTATAAGCAGATAAAATAATTGCCCAGCGTTGTAATCTACTCGCGGCCATCGCTGGTACACCGTGTTTTGGTCCAAATATACTTACTAAAGGTTTGCGGTCGGTTCGCAAGACAAAACGTCGACCATAAACATACTGATGTAATTTTTGTAAACAAAATACGATAGCTAACGCCTCCCGATCTATTTGTGAATTATGTTTCTCGGCGTTATTCAACGCGCGTGACACATACACTACCGGGTGGTCGCGGCCGTCGGCGCCCGGCTGTGTGAGTACACCGCCTATGCCCCGCGCGCTCGCGTCGCTTGTCAACACTAACGGCTTGTTTGGATCATAATGTGCTAATACCTCTGCGCCTACTAATATTTTTTTAACTTTTGCAAACGCCCTTTCGCACTCCGCACTTCATCTCCAATTGACCTCTTTTTTTAAAAGTTCATACAGCGGTGACAAAATTGTACTCAAATTCTTAACAAATTTAGCATAAAAATTAACTAAACCTAAAAAGGATCGCAACTCTGAAATATCTCTTGGCCTGGGATTTTTTATTATTGCTTTTAGTTTATCGGAATCTAATTTAACCCCATCTTTTGATATGATATAACCTAAGTATTTGACTTCATTAACCATAAATAAACATTTACTCCTTTTTAGCTTCATACCGTGACTCTGTAACCGCTGGAATACCTTTTCTAACTTTTCTAAGTGATTTTTCTGTGTTCCCGCCGTTCCGATGATGATATCATGTAAAAATACTTCTACCCCCGGCATACCACTAAGTAAATTCGACATAATACGCTGGAAGATGCCCGGACTAGAAGACAACCCAAACACAAGTCTATTGTACTTAAAAAGACCTCGATGTGTACTTTTTAACAATAGAGTAATTAAACCATTTAATTTGGTGTTAAAATTTTATGATAGTAGCAATATAAGACCACTAGGGGCTATAAGACCGAAAAGTTAATACAAAGATAACATAAAAAATCTAGAACTGTTTGCGGAAGACAATTTGACTGCTCGATAGTTTCTTCCTCAAGCTCGTCCAAACTGGAGTCTCCCGCTCCTGCCCTCGGATGGTCGCTCGTGGTGGCATCCACGTGGTTCACTCCGCGCCTCTTCCCTCTGTCCCAGTTCGCCTCCATCCGCGGACAAACACGCCTCAAATGACCGCTTTGTTTGCATTTGCTACAAACAAAATGCTTATAGCGGCACTCCTCCTTGCTGTGTCCACGCCAGCCGCACGCCGTGCAGCCCCCGGCGCCCTTCTCGGTGTCCCGCGCCGCACGCCCGTGGTTCGTTCGTTGGTCCGCTGCATGGTCCGCAAACTGACCGCGCCCATGCTTTGCCCGTAACGTGTTCACGATTGCCGATGCCTCCGCCTTCGCTTTCTGTTCCACGACTGCCGCATCCCGCTCGGCCGCCTCCAGCCCAACCACCAATTTGACTGCTCCTGAGTACGTCAAATTGTCTTCCGCAAACAACCTTTGTCTGATGACGTCACTCTTCACTCCGCATACGAACTGGTCACACAAATTCTCCTCCAAATTTGCACCAAACTCACAGGTTTTTGAGAGTTTCTTTAACTCGGTCAGATATTGTGTTACACTTTCGTCGTCTTTCTGTCTTCTTTGTCTGAACCGATACCGTTCCGCCATGACCGCAGGTTTCGGTTGTAGATGGTTTTTCAAAATTGTAACGGCCTCTTCGTACGTTATATCCACTGGTTTTCTTGGATTGCACAGCGTGCTCAGTAATTCGTACGTCTCATCACCCACGCCCGTGATCAGCGTAGGCAGCCACATGTCCTTCTCGACCTTATTGACCTTGAAAAACATCTGCAACCGCTCCTCGTACAAAGTCCAGTTGCCTGACTTCATATCAAAATCGCGAATCTTTCCGACTCCGCCGACCGACATTTTCCTCGAATAATTACAGACGAACTTCGATGATTACTATAACGCCCAAATAGTGATCCTCGTCGCCACTGAAGTGTCAGGAGTAATAAATAAAAGGACGTCAACTTGTAACTAGCGTATATTGCGAACTGACTCGTTACAATGATGTAGGCTGATTTATATATGATCTTACTTACTAATTTTCATATGTGGGTAAACCTAAATATATTACAAAATCCACGAACTTGGATTTCATTCCGATGAAATCCACGTTCATACAATTTTGGATTTTATTCAAAATTTACGATGAAATCCATGTTTGGTCGATTTTGGATTTTGGATTGGTCAGGTGATCAAAATACTGAAACGAATGAAGTAGGTTATCATAGCTTTGTATCGTAGGTACCTACATCCATAAACGTTTCTGTTTGACAACAGGTATAGGGATTTTTCACTTACATACGTCGTTAATGATGAATAAAATAAACCACTAGCCGAACGCGTCCATGACAATGCGAAGGCACGCCACATTAAGTTGTCAGTAAAGCAAAAAGTGGTAGACCAATATATTAACCTCAACGGGGTTTGGATTGATTCACCGAAACGATATTTTGCAACGAATCTTAGTGCTTGTTAACAGAGACGCAGGGCGTTGCGCATCGCGTGCAGCGTGGCTTCTCGTAGCGCGTCGGACGTTTTTACTGTTTGTAGAGAAGCGGCGCGTGTAGCAGACCGCGTCATCGCACGCGCAAACACAATCATTAGCAATGTAAGTTGTTATTTATAGAGAGCAGAGAAGCAGTGGCCACCCCAGCGACCACGGTGGCGAAAGTGGATGCGATCGCGGCGACGAACGCGGCGGGGATCGTGGTGACGGCGGGGATTGCGGCGACGAACGCAGCGCAGCTGGTGAAGCGTGTGATGATGCCGAGTATATCACTAGCCCGCTACAATATAGTCATCAAAATATTGTAGCGAATAAAGTTTTTTTATCATAGCTTTATATTGAACCTACATCCATAAACGTTTCTGTTCGACAATAGGTAGATATATATATTTTTCACTTACTTACGTCGACGATGATGATTCAAAATTATTTTACAACATAGCAATATATTTTCGACCAATATTATGTACATCGTGGTAGGTATTTTACTTAATTTCAATTTCAAACGGCCTAAACTGTGTTCGTAAATAATAAAGGCAATACGAAGTCGTATGAATCTTGAACTAGGTAAATCACCAGCCGAACGTGTCCGCGACAACGCGAAGTCAAGCTTTTACGTTATCAATAGGTAAAGCGAAAAGCAGCCGGTATGTTCGGATATCTTTCGATATTTTACAAAATAAAGTGTTAGGTACCTACCTCCAATATAAATAAAGCTATAATAATAAATTTTATTCGTTGCGATCTCTTGATGTCCCAACTGTATAGTAGTGAGCTAGCGGGCCAGTGATATGCTTGTCGCTATAACAACATATTATACCTACGCTTAGCCGGCCACGCTGACTTCATACGCTCAAACCTCAGACAGACAGAATGGCAATCGAGTGCGCCAATCAGTAGATGACGAAATATTATGAAAACGATAAACCTAGACTATAAACATGAAACAGGCTTCGAAACTTCCATTGGTTTCGAAACTTACGGGTTTGAACCAGGCAATGTTAGCAATGTGACTTTTATCAATAACAAAAGATAACATTGGTCTCCTAATATTTTATTGGCTTTGTACTCAATAAAACAAGCAGAATAGGTAACAGAATATCATTTGTTTAAAGACACATACATGTTTATGTATGTGTGTGAAAATATGATTTATTTAAAAAACTAGGCTTCACCATGATGCGTAAAAATGTCATGTGTGCGAGCGCGTAAGAGGGATGGAGTTATACACCCTGTATAGCTTCGTCTCTTTAACAGTTCACTTTAGGTCATCAAATGGATAGCGTTATAAAATCGTGGTAGGGCCTCTAATCAGCGGCATTTTATGTGTTTTGTCTTTAGAGTCGAGTCTGTAGGTATCACGCATGCTGCAAGATACGGGCGCGAAATACAAAACATTTAGGTATTTTGTCAAACACTGAACGGTATCTTACCGGGCTCAATAGGTATTTGACTAATTAAAAGATTATTGAATTTCCAAATATGCACATTTAGTTCACGGACTAATTTTGTTTACTGACAGAATGATAAAGCTTCCATACCTATTGCTGGCATTATAGACAATATTTAACCAATCACCAACGATATGTTCAATTCTTTCTGGGTGACACTCATTGAAATGACAACATTAAAATCCTAAAATCACAACGAATTCATTTTAAGTAAGACATACCAAAAAAAAGAAAAAAATATTTAGACGACTGAAACATGTCGGAAACAAAAAGATTCAAACTCGAGAAATATATCAGTTTATCGTTCGCAAAAGACTAACTTCGTTCAATTCCCACCAACATTAACAAAAACGTCACACGACATATCACGAATATAATTTAAAACCC
The DNA here is from genome assembly GCA_949316375.1 of Mythimna vitellina. Lineage (NCBI taxonomy): Eukaryota > Metazoa > Arthropoda > Insecta > Lepidoptera > Noctuidae > Mythimna > Mythimna vitellina. The sequence continues at coordinate 13,295,893 of OX438693.1, read as the reverse complement.
TACCTAACATTGGATCTACCATAGTTTGTTGTTTTATTGTATTATAATCTAATAACAATGCATTCTGAGCAAAATGTAAATACGTTTGCTCGGGGACCCGCAGTGACTCATCGCTACTGCACGGAACCGGCAGTCTGGACAGCCCGTCCGCACCGTTTTGTTTAGTGTTTACATATTCAATGTCGTACGTATAAGCAGATAAAATAATTGCCCAGCGTTGTAATCTACTCGCGGCCATCGCTGGTACACCGTGTTTTGGTCCAAATATACTTACTAACGGTTTGTGGTCGGTTCGCAAGACAAAACGTCGACCATAAACATACTGATGTAATTTTTGTAAACAAAATACGATAGCTAACGCCTCCCGATCTATTTGTGAATTATGTTTCTCGGCGTTATTCAACGCGCGTGACACATACACTACCGGGCGGTCGCGGCCGTCGGCGCCCAGCTGTGTGAGTACACCGCCTATGCCCCGCGCGCTCGCGTCGCTTGTCAACACTTAACGGCTTGTTTGGATCATAATGTGCTAATACCTCTGCGCCTACTAATATTTTTTTTAACTTTTGCAAACGCCCTTTCGCACTCCGCACTCCATCTCCAATTGACCTCTTTTTTTAAAAGTTCATACAGTGGTGACAAAATTGTACTCAAATTCTTAACAAATTTAGCATAAAAATTAACTAAACCTAAAAAGGATCGCAACTCTGAAATATCTCTTGGCCTGGGAATTTTTATTATTGCTTTTATTTTATCGGAATCTACTTTAACCCCATCTTTTGATATGATATAACCTAAGTATTTGACTTCATTAACCATAAATAAACATTTACTCCTTTTTAGCTTCATACCGTGACTCTGTAACCGCTGGAATACCTTTTCTAACTTTTCTAAGTGATTTTTCTGTGTTCCCGCCGTTCCGATGATGATATCATGTAAAAATACTTCTACCCCCGGCATACCACTAAGTAAATTGGACATAATACGCTGGAAGATGCCCGGACTAGAAGACAACCCAAACACAAGTCTATTGTACTTAAAAAGACCTCGATGTGTACTTTTTAACAATAGAGTAATTAAACCATTTAATTTGGTGTTAAAATTTTATGATAGTAGCAATATAAGACCACTAGGGGTTATAAGACCGAAAAGTTAATACAAAGATAACATAAAAAATCTAGAACTGTTTGCGGAAGACAATTTGACTGCTCGATAGTTTCTTCCTCAAGCTCGTCCAAACTGGAGTCTCCCGCTCCTGCCCTCGGATGGTCGCTCGTGGTGGCATCCACGTGGTTCACTCCGCGCCTCTTCCCTCTGTCCCTGTTCGCCTCCATCCGCGGACAAACACGCCTCAAATGACCGCTTTGTTTGCATTTGCTACAAACAAAATGCTTATAGCGGCACTCCTCCTTGCTGTGTCCGCGCCAGCCGCACGCCGTGCAACCCCCGGCGCCCTTCTCGGTGTCCCGCGCCGCACGCCCGTGGTTCGTTCGTTGGTCCGCTGCATGGTCCGCAAACTGACCGCGCCCATGCTTTGCCCGTAACGTGTTCACGATTGCCGATGCCTCCGCCTTCGCTTTCTGTTCCACGACTGCCGCATCCCGCTCGGCCGCCTCCAGCCCAACCACCAATTTGACTGCTCCTGAGTACGTCAAATTGTCTTCCGCAAACAACCTTTGTCTGATGACGTCACTCTCCACTCCGCATACGAACTGGTCACGCAAATTCTCCTCCAAATTTGCACCAAACTCACAGGTTTTTGAGAGTTTCTTTAACTCGGTCAGATATTGTGTTACACTTTCGTCGTCTTTCTGTCTTCTTTGTCTGAACCGATACCGTTCCGCCATGACCGCAGGTTTCGGTTGTAGATGGTTTTTCAAAATTGTAACGGCCTCTTCGTACGTTATATCCACTGGTTTTCTTGGATTGCACAGCGTGCTCAGTAATTCGTACGTCTCATCACCCACGCCCGTGATCAGCGTAAGCAGCCACATGTCCTTCTCGACCTTATTGACCTTGAAAAACATCTGCAACCGCTCCTCGTACAAAGTCCAGTTGCCTGACTTCATATCAAAATCGCGAATCTTTCCGACTGCGCCTACCGACATTTTCCTCGAATAATTGCCGACGAACTTCGATGATTACTATAACGCCCAAATAGTGATCCTCGTCGCCACTGAAGTGTCAGGAGTAATAAATAAAAGGACGTCAACTTGTAACTAGCGTATATTGCGAACTGACTCGTTACAATGATGTAGGCTTATTTATATGTGATCTTACTTACTAATTTTCATATGTGGGTAAACCCAAATATATTACAAAATCCACGAACTTGGATTTCATTCCGATGAAATCCACGTTCATACAATTTTGGATTTCATTCAAAATTTACGATGAAATCCATGTTTGGTCGATTTTGGATTTTGGATTGGTCAGGTGATCAAAATACTGAAACGAATGAAGTAGGTTATCATAGCTTTGTATCGTAGGTACCTACATCCATAAACGTTTCTGTTTGACAACAGGTATAGGGATTTTTCACTTACATACGTCGTTAATGATGAATAAAATAAACCACTAGCCGAACGCGTCCATGACAATGCGAAGGCACGCCACATTAAGTTGTCAGTAAAGCAAAAAGTGGTAGACCAATATATTAACCTCAACGGGGTTTGGATTGATTCACCGAAACGATATTTTGCAACGAATCTTAGTGCTTGTTAACGGAGACGCAGGGCGTTGCGCATCGCGTGCAGCGTGGCTTCTCGTAGCGCGTCGGGCGTTTTTACTGTTTGTAGAGAAGCGGCGCGTGTAGCAGACCGCGTCATCGCACGCGCAAACACAATCATTAGCAATGTAAGTTGTTATTTATAGAGAGCAGAGAAGCAGTGGCCACCCCAGCGACCACGGTGGCGAAAGTGGATGCGATCGCGGCGACGAACGCGGCGGGGATCGTGGTGACGGCGGGGATTGCGGCGACGAACGCAACGCAGCTGGTGAAGCGTGTGATGATGCCGAGTATATCACTAGCCCGCTACAATATAGTCATCAAAATATTGTAACGAATAAAGTTTTTTTATCATAGCTTTATATTGAACCTACATCCATAAACGTTTCTGTTCGACAATAGGCAGATATATATATTTTTCACTTACTTACGTCGATGATGATGATTCAAAATTATTTTACAACATAGCAATATATTTTCGACCAATATTATGTACATCGTGGTAGGTACAAAATAAAGTGTTAGGTACCTACCTCCAATATAAATAAAGCTATAATAATAAATTTTATTCGTTGCGATCTCTTGATGTCCCGACTGTATAGTAGTGAGCTAGCGGGCTAGTGATATGCTTGTCGCTATAACAACATATTATACCTAAGCTTAGCCGGCCACGCTGACTTCATACGCTCAAACCTCAGACAGACAGAATGGCAATCGAGTGCGCCAATCAGTAGATGACGAAATATTATGAAAACGATAAACCTAGTCTATAAACATGAAACAGGCTTCCATTGGTTTCGAAACTTACGGGTTTGAACCAGGCTATGTTAGCAATGTGACTTTTATCAATAACAAAAGATAACATTGGTCTCCTAATATTTTATTGGCTTTGTACTCAATAAAACAAGCAGAATAGGTAACAGAATATCATTTGTTTAAAGACACATACATGTTTATGTATGTGTGTGAAAATATGATTTATTTAACAAACTAGGCTTCACCATGATGCGTAAAAATGTCATGTGTGCGAGCGCGAAAGAGGGATGGAGTTATACACCCTGTATAGCTTCGTCTCTTTAACAGTTCACTTTAGGTCATCAAATGGATAGCGTTATGAAATCGTGGTAGGGCCTCTAATCAGTGGCATGTTATGTATTAGCGCAGCGGTGACACTCAACTGATACGTGACACGCTTCCAAGTTCGCAGACTGAGACAAGTTGGCGGCAAACAATATTGTGGCGGCCAGCGATGCGCACGTACACGCATGATTGCGTATGATAAACCGGCTGCGCTTGCGCTTTGTCTTTAGAATCGAGTCTGTAGGTATCACGCATGCTGCAAGATACGGGCGCGAAATACAAAACATTTAGGTATTTTGTCAAACACTGAACGGTATCTTACCGGGCTCAATAGGTATTTGACTAATTAAAAGATTATTGAATTTCCAAATATGCACATTTAGTTCACGGACTAATTTTGTTTACTGACAGAATGATAAAGCTTCCATACCTATTGCTGGCATTATAGACAGTATTTAACCAATCACCAACGATATGTTCAATTCTTTCTGGGTGACACTCATTGAAATGACAACATTAAAATCCTAAAATCACAACGAATTTATTTTAAGTAAGAAATACCAAAAAAAAGAAAAAAATATTTAGACGACTGAAACATGTCGGAAACAAAGAGATTCAAACTCGAGAAATATATCAGTTTATCGTTCGCAAAAGACTAACTTCGTTCAATTCCCACCAACATTAACAAAAACGTCACACGACATATCACGAATATAATTTAAAACCCTACCTAACATTGGATCTACCATAGTTTGTTGTTTTATTGTATTATAATCTAATAACAATGCATTCTGAGCAAAATGTAAATACGTTTGCTCGGGGACCCGCAGTGACTCATCGCTACTGCACGGAACCGGCAGTCTGGACAGCCCGTCCGCACCGTTTTGTTTAGTGTTTACATATTCAATGTCGTACGTATAAGCAGATAAAATAATTGCCCAGCGTTGTAATCCACTCGCGGCCATCGCTGGTACACCGTGTTTTGGTCCAAATATACTTACTAACGATTTGTGGTCGGTTCGCAAGAAAAAACGTCGACCATAAACATACTGATGTAATTTTTGTAAACAAAATACGATAGTTAACGCCTCCCGATCTATTTGTGAATTATGTTTCTCGGCGTTATTCAACGCGCGTGACACATACACTACCGGGCGGTCGCGGCCGTCGGCGCCCGGCTGTGTGAGTACACCGCCTATGCCCCGCGCGCTCGCGTCGCTTGTCAACACTAACGGCTTGTTTGGATCATAATGTGCTAATACCTCTGCGCCTACTAATATTTTTTTTAACTTTTGCAAACGCCCTTTCGCACTCCGCACTCCATCTCCAATTGACCTCTTTTTTTAAAAGTTCATACAGTGGTGACAAAATTGTACTCAAATTCTTAACAAATTTAGCATAAAAATTAACTAAACCTAAAAAGGATCGCAACTCTGAAATATCTCTTGGCCTGGGAATTTTTATTATTGCTTTTATTTTATCGGAATCTACTTTAACCCCATCTTTTGATATGATATAACCTAAGTATTTGACTTCATTAACCATAAATAAACATTTACTCCTTTTTAGCTTCATACCGTGACTCTGTAACCGCTGGAATACCTTTTCTAACGTTTCTAAGTGATTTTTCTGTGTTCCCGCCGTTCCGATGATGATATCATGTAAAAATACTTCTACCCCCGGCATACCACTAAGTAAATTCGACATAATACGCTGGAAGATGCCCGGACTAGAAGACAACCCAAACACGAGTCTATTGTACTTAAAAAGACCTCGATGTGTACTTTTTAACAATAGAGTAATTAAACCATTTAATTTGGTGTTAAAATTTTATGATAGTAGCAATATAAGACCACTAGGGGTTATAAGACCGAAAAGTTAATACAAAGATAACATAAAAAAACTAGAACTGTTTGCGGAAGACAATTTGACTGCTCGATAGTTTCTTCCTCAAGCTCGTCCGAACTGGAGTCTCCCGCTCCTGCCCTCGGATGGTCGCTCGTGGTGGCATCCACGTGGTTCACTCCGCGCCTCTTCCCTCTGTCCCAGTTCGCCTCCATCCGCGGACAAACACGCCTCAAATGACCGCTTTGTTTGCATTTGCTACAAACAAAATGCTTATAGCGGCACTCCTCCTTGCTGTGTCCGCGCCAGCCGCACGCCGTGCAGCCCCCGGCGCCCTTCTCGGTGTCCCGCGCCGCACGCCCGTGGTTCGTTCGTTGGTCCGCTGCATGGTCCGCAAACTGACCGCGCCCATGCTTTGCCCGTAACGTGTTCACGATTGCCGATGCCTCCGCCGTCGCTTTCTGTTCCACGACTGCCGCATGCCGCTCGGCCGCCTCCAGCCCAACCACCAATTTGACTGCTCCTGAGTACGTCAAATTGTCTTCCGCAAACAACCTTTGTCTGATGACGTCACTCTTCACTCCGCATACGAACTGGTCACGCAAATTCTCCTCCAAATTTGCACCAAACTCACAGGTTTTTGAGAGTTTCTTTAACTCGGTCAGATATTGTGTTACACTTTCGTCGTCTTTCTGTCTTCTTTGTCTGAACCGATACCGTTCCGCCATGACCGCAGGTTTCGGTTGTAGATGGTTTTTCAAAATTGTAACGGCCTCTTCGTACGTTATATCCACTGGTTTTCTTGGATTGCACAGCGTGCTCAGTAATTCGTACGTCTCATCACCCACGCCCGTGATCAGCGTAGGCAGCCACATGTCCTTCTCGACCTTATTGACCTTGAAAAACATCTGCAACCGCTCCTCGTACAAAGTCCAGTTGCCTGACTTCATATCAAAATCGCGAATCTTTCCGACTCCGCCGACCGACATTTTCCTCGAATAATTACAGACGAACTTCGATGATTACTATAACGCCCAAATAGTGATCCTCGTCGCCACTGAAGTGTCAGGAGTAATAAATAAAAGGACGTCAACTTGTAACTAGCGTATATTGCGAACTGACTCGTTACAATGATGTAGGCTTATTTATATGTGATCTTACTTACTAATTTTCATATGTGGGTAAACCCAAATATATTACAAAATCCACGAACTTGGATTTCATTCCGATGAAATCCACGTTCATACAATTTTGGATTTCATTCAAAATTTACGATGAAATCCATGTTTGGTCGATTTTGGATTTTGGATTGGTCAGGTGATCAAAATACTGAAACGAATGAAGTAGGTTATCATAGCTTTGTATCGTAGGTACCTACATCCATAAACGTTTCTGTTTGACAACAGGTATAGGGATTTTTCACTTACATACGTCGTTAATGATGAATAAAATAAACCACTAGCCGAACGCGTCCATGACAATGCGAAGGCACGCCACATTAAGTTGTCAGTAAAGCAAAAAGTGGTAGAACAATATATTAACCTCAACGGGGTTTGGATTGATTCACCGAAACGATATTTTGCAACGAATCTTAGTGCTTGTTAACGGAGACGCAGGGCGTTGCGTATCGCGTGCAGCGTGGCTTTTCGTAGCGCGTCGGGCGTTTTTACTGTTTGTACAGAAGCGGCGCGTGCAGCAGACCGCGTCATCGCACGCGCAAACACAATCATTAGCAATGTAAGTTGTTATTTATAGAGAGCAGAGAAGCAGTGGCCACCCCAGCGACCACGGTGGCGTAAGTGGATGCGATCGCGGCGACGAACGCGGCGGGGATCGTGGTGACGGCGGGGATTGCGGCGACGAACGCAGCGCAGCTGGTGAAGCGTGTGATGATGCCGAGTATATCACTAGCCCGCTACAATATAGTCATCAAAATATTGTAACAAATAAAGTTTTTTTATCATAGCTTTATATTGAACCTACATCCATAAACGTTTCTGTTCGACAATAGGTAGATATATATCACTTACTTACGTCGATGATGATGATTCAAAATTATTTTACAACATAGCAATATATTTTCGACCAATATTATGTACATCGTGGTAGGTACAAAATAAAGTGTTAGGTACCTACCTCCAATATAAATAAAGCTATAATAATAAATTTTATTCGTTGCGATCTCTTGATGTCCCAACTGTATAGTAGTGAGCTAGCGGGCTAGTGATATGCTTGTCGCTATAACAACATATTATACCTTCGCTTAGCCGGTCACGCTGACTTCATACGCTCAAACCTCAGACAGACAGAATGGCAATCGAGTGCGCCAATCAGTAGATGACGAAATATTATGAAAACGATAAACCTAGTCTATAAACATGAAACAGGCTTCCATTGGTTTCGAAACTTACGGGTTTGAACCAGGCAATGTTAGCAATGTGACTTTTATCAATAACAAAAGATAACATTGGTCTCCTAATATTTTATTGGCTTTGTACTCAATAAAACAAGCAGAATAGGTAACAGAATATCATTTGTTTAAAGACACATACATGTTTATGTATGTGTGTGAAAATATGATTTATTTAACAAACTAGGCTTCACCATGATGCGTAAAAATGTCATGTGTGCGAGCGCGAAAGAGGGATGGAGTTATACACCCTGTATAGCTTCGTCTCTTTAACAGTTCACTTTAGGTCATCAAATGGATAGCGTTATAAAATCGTGGTAGGGCCTCTAATCAGCGGCATGTTATGTGTTTTGTCTTTAGAGTCGAGTCTGTAGGTATCACGCATGCTGCAAGATACGGGCGCGAAATACAAAACATTTAGGTATTTTGTCAAACACTGAACGGTATCTTACCGGTCTCAATAGGTATTTGACTAATTAAAAGATTATTGCGTTTCCATATATGCACATTTAGTTCACGGACTAATTTTGTTTACTGACAGAATGATAAAGCTTCCATACCTATTGCTGGCATTATAGATAGTATTTAACCAATCACCAACGATATGTTAAATTCTTTCTGGGTGACACTCATTGAAATGACAACATTAAAATCCTAAAATCACAACGAATTTATTTTAAGTAAGAAATACCAAAAAAAAAGAAAAAAATATTTAGACGACTGAAACATGTCGGAAACAAAGAGATTCAAACTCGAGAAATATATCAGTTTATCGTTCGCAAAGACTAACTTCGTTCAATTCCCACCAACATTAACAAAAACGTCACACGACGCGTGAGCGTTTTTAATTTTGCAGCAAAAATATCATATCTTGAAGAAGTAGTCATTGGAAATGGAAAAAAATATTTTATCACTTAATGCGACAGAGATAAGATAGTACTGAGGAATGATACACAAAAGAAAACAAACATGATTGCAGTAATATAACAGAATAGATAATAGTAGATACAAGACCGCAGTCCCAACTTACACCTAAATGTTTTTTTTTGTTTAGTATTTTGTGCCTTTTCCTTATGGTCTCAAAATACTACTCAAAAAATGCTTATTATCATGCATGTCATCATGAAATCTCTAGGTACTCGTACTGAATCCTGATTCTGACTGAGACTGAGCTGAGTCGTAATCTGTTATGACGTGTACAAAGAATAAGAAAGGCTTTACCAAAATTCACCCCATAAGGAAATGTAATGGGGGTTCTGAGTTTGTAAAAAGTTACCTATTTTAACGCGGGCGAAGCCGTTGGCTGAAGCTAGGTTATTACAAAAATACTAGTACATGTATGTAAACCCGTGCTTTAAATCATATTTAACCTTTTAACCGCCTACGTCGGGTATATCCAATAAACGCGCGTTTATTCCGCCAGGGTCACACATCCACAACCAAATACTCCATCTCGTCAGATCATCTGTCTCCTAAGAGGATTGAAGAGCTAAACGAGATGGAGCAGACACGGATACAATCGCCGGACCAATCTGACACAAGCAGTTAAAGGGTTGAAAAATATAAGTACTATATATAATAAGTATACGTGAACACAAATCTACATTTTAGGTACCGTTCAGTTCCCCCGAAATTGGAAAGGCAAGTTTCGAGATGTCCCATGCCAGTTTAGCTTTGGTTGTTGTCATAGATAGTCACTAATAATAACACCGAAAATTCTCTTCAGCATTATCTGCAGCGTTATCGACGAACGGATTACAAAAAAGTACCTAACTGTTGTTGTTTATCATTATCAGTTGGCAGATATAAAAATAGACTTAATCAAAAAATATTATACCCTACAAATCAGTGAAGGAACGAACCTCGACAAGTTTGTGTAAATTACAGTGTTGAACTATGTAGCTTAGAGCACATACATTCAGTCAAAAAAGTATCGGGAATGCAACTGAAGTTAACATCGCAAAAGTGAAGAAAATAGTGACTAAAAATCCCCATTCAACTCTGAGAGAGATAGCCGCCGAACTTTCTGTGTCTCACAGTCTCAGTCGATCCGTACCATTTTAACTAATCATTTGGGTATGAAACATGTTGCTGCTCGGCTAGTCCCAAAAGATCTGAATTTTCTCCAAATACTCAATCGCATGAAAGTCGCTGAGGACATGCTAGAACGAGTCAGTTCGGACCCAACATTCATGAAACGCATTGTTACTGGTGACGAGATGTGGGTTTACGAGTTTGACATGCAAACTAGTCAACAAGCTTCGGAGTGGCGCCTTCCAACTGAACCGAAACCGAAAAAACCACGCCAAAGTCGATCAAAAGTCAAAGTCATGTTGCTGTTTTCTTTGACTATCGCGGTGTTGTGCACTCTGAATTCTTACCGGAAGGTCTAACGGTAAATAAAGAATATTATTTGAGCGTTATGCGGCGTTTAAGAGAGCGAATGCGACGAAAAAGGCCAGATTTGTGGAAAGAAAATTCTTGGATTTTGCACCACGACAATGCGCCTTCGCACAAAGCTATCATTGTGAACGAATTTTTGACCAAACACTCAACAAATACCATCCAGCAACCACCATATTCACCAGATATGGCTCCTGCTGACTTTTTTCTTTTTCCTAAACTCAAATTACCACTTCGTGGCACCCGTTTTCAATCGATAGAAGACATAAAGGAGAATTCACGGCGAGAACTGAACTCAATTCCGGAAGCAGCGTTTAAAAAATGTTTTGATGAATGGATTATTCGTTGGCGCAAGTGTAGGTATCGTTTCTAAAGGAGCATACTTTGAAGGTGATAAAATAAATTTGGATGAATAACAGACATTTTGTGTATTATTGACTAGCTGTTGCCCGCGACTTCGTCTGCGTTAAGTTCGTAAAACTGTACAATCACTCTGTGCTTGCAATTCATTCCGAAAGCATCGCAATATATTTATTGTACTTTAACATAAAACGGTTAAAGGTAAAAATATCCGAATTGAGAACCTCCTCCTTTTTTAGAAGTCGGTTAAAAACACAAATTACCTTCAGGAAACATGTTATGTACTCGTCCAGATCCAGATGTATGAACGTCAATGAATAGAAAGAGTATGGGTCGTAGCAGTTGGCATTTCTGCCTACCCCAAGGGAAAAGTCATTAGTTTATGTATGTTTCTGGTTTATGTTCTGGTAAAACAACATTGTATGATTTTAACCCCTCGCCACAGTGAGCACGCCACAATCAAATCGCAGCGGTAATGCCTGTCTTTGAGAAGTGTCTACAGAGGCGTCACGGCATCCTCTTTTTGTGCAGGACTCACCGGTTGTGGGTGTTTCGGAAGGTATCTGTGTCGAATTCAGCGGGAAGAAACACTCGGGTCTCACCATTGTGCGAATCACCCGGAGAATACGATGGAGCATACGGTGGAAGTCAGTCCCGCTTGGTCGGAGAGCCGGCGCCGCCTTGTCCTTATGGGGGCGATTGGTGGAGAAAATGACAACCAGTAGCCTCCTTCAGTGACGCACTACGATCAAAGAAGGTGGCTGAAACTATGAGGGATAGGACATCCTGACTCCTCAGCGGTCGCTGCAAGGGACGCTCCGGGTGTTGGAAGCCGCAAGGCAATTCCCAGCCATTGCAAACACGGGATTGCGGTGGTGCTGTCCGGCCGTCTGGTCAAAGCAGTCCTGAATCGACGGCGCGTAGTATTCTACGCGCGACTCAAAGAGATTTCAGCAAATGGATAGGGCCCTCTAGGGCCGATGTCTGCTAGGGCTGCAAGATTGATCGAAAGAGTAATTTCCCATAACAATTTTCGCCTCAATAACTTTTCACTGAAGAGTTTAAGCAGTTAGACAGCTTTGATAGAGGTAAACAAAGGAGCATAATCGGGACACCGACCTTCAGCTGGATAACGTGCACTGATAGTGAAAAGCCTTAAGTGAATCCCAAAACTACCATCATCATCCGGCAGGCATTAAGTCCGCCGCTGTACATTTGTGCATAAAGGATTAAATAAATAAATAAATAAATCATCAACTATCTTCTTCCACAACAGTACTTATGAAGAATTTGCGAGAGCATGCTTGCATTGATTATTGCAGTTTGATCATTTTAAGCGTTAGAATTACTTGTTCATTTACCTAGGATATTTTGGTGTGTATTTAATTGATATCCCCGTATATAAGACAAATGATTTTTCCATAGTGGGAACTACCTAAGAGTCTCCAACTTATGAATGAACTACGGCGAAAACTTGTGCGCGTGTATCCCCGTTCAATCGAACTCGCATATTGATGGCCAAACCGAGAAATTACTGACACCGATTGCCTCTATGAGGACACGGCAGTTCACTCAAGATGGATAGACCTCCACCGCATGCTACACTGAGTCCTCCAGGCGATTCAAAAAATGGTAATATCAGGGTACTTTCAACCGAACCCAGAACAGAAACTGTTCGAAACACCCACAACAGTCCTGAGCTTATCCATAAAACAATGAAATTACGGTTAACAAATGTAGCAGCCGATAAGTGTTATCCCTGAGACTGGCCTCCCTTAGAGGGTTGTTCCAGTGTTGGTCACCACTCATTGCAAAGAGGTAACGTCCAGATATCGACGTAAGGCAGCAAGGAATCTGAGATACATTATACGTTGTCGAACTGTGATCAGAAAAACACATTCGATCCCGTTTTATATAAAGCAGTGACTGTAAATAATAAAACACACCATTATTAATCCGCAAGGTGCCATCATGCCGGAGGACACAGTGGAGATGTGCCCTGCAAGGGCGGAGCACCGCCGTGTCCTCGTGGAGGTAATCGGCGTCAGTGACCTCTCGCGCCGGGCTCTGATCCAGAGCGAGGAGTAATGGCAGGCGTTCGCCTCCTTCTGCAAAGCCTTAATGCTAAGCGAAGGCGGAGGCCGCACGCGTTAGGGAACGAACGGCCTCACGCCGAGCCGAGATTCCGACCCCGACTGCCAATGACGGTAGACGCGGGCTTCCGGACATCGAGCAATAGGTAGCTAGCCGTCCTGTAGTTGACCGGATCGAGCCCAATCCTCAACAGCGCGTAGTGATAGACACAGGTGTAGTTTTAGTCAGTAAAAGATTCTGACACTATCTCCCGCCCCGCCCAAGAGCGGGGGATGTCATAAGATGATTTTCCCACCGGAAAAAAAAAGTCAGTAAAAGATTGACACGTCCTCCCGCTCCAACCAGAGCGGGAGAAGTCATTGGATGATTTCCACCCTTAAAAAAAGAAAAAAGGTGCCATCATCATCATTATTATTTCAGCCGAAAGGCGTCCACTGCTGGACATAAACCTCCCCAAGTGTCGCTATAATGACCGGTCCTGTGAGCCTCTCATCCATCGGATTCCCGCGACCCTCACCAGGTCATCGGTCCACCTGGGGACCATCCAACGCAAGGTACCCTGTAACCCCTTCCGAAAATGTGGCCGTGTTATTTTAAAGTGAATAATTAAATACATATAGGTTTACTTTTATCGTCTTTGGATGGTATCCCTTGAATAATCACGGTCAATTAGCTTGCTACAATAATGGGAAAAAAATAATAAAAATAAGCAGTAGGATTGTTAAAAATGCCTTCGTCTTACACCAGTTTAACCATAACTGTAAACGTGGGCGATGGCCATTCTTCTGCCACTCAGAAAATTACGTAAAATACGCAATGCCATCTATCAAATTTAATATGAAGTTCAACCGTCATTGTCATCATTATTTCTACTTTGAGTCTTTAGATGGCGTTGCGAGTATCTGAATTGCTTATGGTGTCATATTTTACTTCTCGAAAACTTTGATTTCATACCGTTTGTCTTTCATATGCTTTGTTTCATTGCGATGAAACAAAGCCTAAGTAAGACAATTATCAAGTTCCAATTCCAACAATTTAAATGTATAAAAGTTATCTACATCGATTTCTAAAATTAATAATACGCACTTCACTAAAAATTTCTACAGATATATTATATACGTAGATTTATAAAAAAAAAATTGTAAGCATGCAAAAATATATAAAAAAATCTTATTCACGATGACAAAATAGAACAAAAATTTCTCCTAAGAGAGCCGTATGGGATTTGAACCACCTTCACATTACATGAAAGTCTAGTTACGAAACCACTGTGCTGCGGTCTTCGATGAATATGCTATAAAATAGACGTTCTTATATGAACGTCATAATTGACTGGTTGGCTCCCTAACGATGATAGCGTGATGATTTTCGTTTTAGAAGTTAAATTTGCAGCTAAATGGAATAATGTAACATTATAGTACGTGATTTTACTCGTCGCTTTGATTTTATTATGTGTTTTGATTAGTTTTTACAAAATATTTAGAAGATATCGAATAGAAATGTCAATTTTATTTTGAAAAAATGGTAAAAGTTATTTTAATACAAAAAAATAAGACAAAATAATGTCAAAATTTTTAACTGTAGCTGGGAATTGAACTCGCGGAAAATGTCGTTCAATACCTACATTTTGGATTATTGCTCACCCCACATAGCAAATAGCGTGATAGTTTATAGCCTATCAGTTGCCCTGACCTATAAGGATTGTGTATGAAAAATTTGAACAGGATCGGTTCAGTAGTTTTTGCGCCAACTAATACCATCACAAAAGAATTTTACTGTTTTATTATATGTATAGATTTTTTCCCGGTACTTTCTTGACAGAGTAGTATAAAACTCTGTTAAAAATTAAGTTGCTATGAAAAACAAATTTCACAATATCACTTACACCAACCAATTGTGGCCCTGACGGAAATGTTATACTTTTCATCGTAAGATTTGCAGATCCAAACGCGAATCGATTTGAATAAGAACAAAAAGAATATGATGATGATTCACTTCAGACAACGACTTTGTACATTTTTTTTTAAATAAACGTTGCTCCACACTAGGAATAACTTCTGTATCATGAGTGCGCTCATAAACATGTAAACTCACACAACACACCCAAGGCCCTGGACACCTATCTGTAGGCCAGACAAATATTAGTTTCGTGCGGGGATCGCTCAACCACTGCGCCAACTATGCCATCAAACATGTACATGAAGCAATGACTTCACTCTGGAACATCAGTTGTAATCAGAAATATAAGTAAGTACTTGGTAGCATTTTCGGTGTGTATACAAGAAACTATAAGTTCTCTCATAAGAAACAATAAGGCAAAGTACCCACACAAGTACAAACTGGATGTGCTCGTAAAAAGTGTAATTTCCAGCAAAATGTCATGAGACATGTGAAGGTAAAAATTTACGGCTGCTCGAGTTTCGTATGACAAAAAACAAAATGTAACAACTTGCCACACAAGACAAGATTGAAGCTATCGAGTAAAAAATAGAAACTTCGAGTGAAGTACCTGAGTTATAATAATCTATAAAGATCTACTAAATATATAATCTACTAAATCTATAAAGATCTACTAAAATCATCATTATACCTCAGGTAGGTACTTAAAAAATCTTCAAGGTACATACGAGCAAAAACTTTCGCTATATACTAACTTTGTCAGAAGGCAGGGATGTCTCATGTGCGTCTAACAACAACAATGCGCATACCTTTCAACCCGATCCTAATATTATCAACAATTATAAAAATTCAATTCGTTTAATCAAAATACCCGCTTTAAGTATCATTAACACAACGTGTTTAGGTAATTTAATCGAAGAATTAAATCTATTTTTAAGATTAAAAATATTTAACTTTATTGAACTTTATATTAACTTTATTGAAAAAAATATTTCATTGATATAAAATATTTTTTTCAATAACGTTAACGTCGATTAAAAGACTAATTAAAAAAAAAATTATAGAGGAATTAGAAAAATATGTAAAAAGAACCTACGTCGACCGAGCAGGATCGGCAACGATAGTGCGCTGAATCCATCGCATGAAGTGTCGTAGGATCGTATCGCATCGTCTTGTCCGCAATCTCATGACCAATCCAATTCAGTATCTAATCGAATGTCTGTGAACAAGCGTGCTGATAGGTTGGCAATACCAAGCAGCGGAATGTTTTGCTATGTGTAGTAAGTAGTAAGTTCGTTGTAGGTGTTCCAAATCGATTCACACGCCTTCACACAGTTGCGATCAACCGTTTCACTATCAGTCAGATTTGCTTTTCGCGCTGAACTGTCTTAAAGTAGGTACTTAGACTAGTAATTGCCAAACATACTACTGATCGGTAAGCGGGCCGGATGGACCGTGGAAATTTTAGAAATGTACCTAAATCAGGTCACGTGCCATGGAGGCTGACTTCAAACCAAACATGCGTCTGCCTTGGTATGGCTTATAACATAATGATGAGGTACCCGTATGAAATTGTTAAAGTAGGCATTAAAAATAACACTATCTTTTCGACCGTCAACCACTACCACGTCCAGCGATGACTAGAGTAGAAATATCTATTATAAATATTCGGACGACGTAAACTTCGAATTCTGCGAGGAATGGGCCATTTCATCGTGTCAGTGCCACTGACTAGTACCGTTGATTATGTTTTTCAGTAGTTATTCGAATGGCAACTTGACGAATACCGTCGAGCGTCGAACACATCGCTAAACAATACCACACACTGGTTGATGTGAGATTACATAATACTCGACAAATACCCCGCTACTTGAAGTACAAATTCACCGACCAGTTGCGATCACTGACATACCATTTTCGGTAACATCATATTTTTGTTTGTATCTTACGTAGCCGAAAAGAATATGTAAGTAATCAAACAGCGATGTGTGCTCCTCTTTTAGACATGTACTGCTGACGCCTGTTGGTAAGGCGGCATGAACGCCGTCACTGCACACTCGGAGCGAATCGCAAGTACGACTCCGTTCGCGAGGCTCCGTTCGCATCCTCGGTTTAGACTATCATAACATTTATGATAAAATAAGCCGCTATGAATGTGAAACGACGAACTCTATTGCCGCCTCTTCAACTTATCATCGCGTCATCATGAACGGTCTCCGCTGGCGGCCGCGTGTAAATGCGGTATAGCTTTGCTTCGCCACTGATATTCTTCGCGGGCGACTATCCGTACACGTAAAACAAGTTGGTGCTGAACTTGCGAACGTCGACGAGTATAATGGATCTATTTCGTTTATCAAGGTGCCGACAATGACGTGACGTAGCTTTACATCGCCAGCGCCACGAATGGTTTCGGCTGGTGCGTTTTCCGTACAGACAGACGTTTTGTACTGACAACGTGTGGCACATTTAAACGTATCTGGCGAGTATGTTCAGGAATAAAGACATTTAGTACACGGAAAGGTAAGAGTTATATGTCCAAGTATGGTGCATTGAAATACATACAAAAGTAAACGTTGTATATTGCAGTAAACAAAGTACATTTATTAAGTTTCCTCAACAAAGCTATCTTCACAAACAAATAACATTTCATTGGACCAAGTTTGTGTGTAAATATAGGCCGTCAAAATCACAAATACAAAAATAAGTGCTTTTGTTTTCACCATGACCAGAAGTCAATTCTCTATAATATCAGACGCCTCGTACACATCATAAGCGCCAAACTATTCGCGCCGAGGTGAAACTAAGTCGACACCTTATCGGCAGTGCGACAAACAAAATGGATCTATCTCTTCGTTTTCGACGAGGCCATCAACTTCAGCGTCGACGTATGGACTAGTCACCGACCAGAACCGGCCGCGACGACGCAAAGCTACAACGCAACATAATCAAACGAAAAGGATCTGTCATTGCAATCTCGGCGACGCCCGGCTGCTAGCTCATCGCTAAATTGTATCATGTGTGCGGACGCTAACCGAAACTATCGGAGACGGCGTAAAGCTACGTTGCAACGTTGTCTGCACCTCGATAAACGAAATGGATGCCGCACTGTACACTCGCGAGTATCGTAAGCCTAGCACAAACTTTTCATATGTGTTCGGATAGTCGCCGGCTGCTACCATCTGTGCCAGGAACGGTTCGTTTGAGAAATCCAAATTCGTCGTATCAGATACATTACTTATATATTTGCGACCATTTAAAACTTTTGCAGTCCTCTAATGATTTCAATAAGGATAACTTCTCTCATTATATTTCTATACTTCTCTAAAATTACTTTAAAATTAATCATTCATGTAATATTTTTGATTCTATTCTTTGACGAGAAAGATATTTGAAATACGTATCTGAGTTTTTTTTAATAAATGAAGAACATTCGCGTGAAAGCATCTTTCGTTATGTTCCGGAGGAATAGCTCAGACGGTGACGTGGATCCGACTTCGAATACGACGGCTCAATTTCAACAGAAATGCTTCTGGGAAGAAGACTACTGTTACAATTTCCCAATGTTTTACCAAAGTCACATGACGCAAAACAAAAGGTTCCAATTCATTCCATGCCGCTTGTCGGTGCCGTCGTCACTAACTGCTTAGCTACTGCCGACTCCAACGACGATGGCGACGTGCGTAGTTTGAGTACGACGACAGTAGCTGTTAATGGTGATAAATAATGGTTTGGTGCGTATAGTGTATGAACGAAGTTTCTGACATTATTGATTTACTGTTTCTGGTTATTTTGAAAATAAAAACTGTTGTCCAATGTTTGTAATATTTATTTTTGTGTTTATATTTTTAACGTGCCATATTTAAACATTTATCCTGATCGAACTTAATTTTTTTGATTTGTCTTAGTAGATAACTTTGTTGCACTAAAATAATAAATAAAATGTACTGCAAAATGGATTGTTTATTTTTCTGTTTCCCGTGTACCATTATTATATAACTTTTAACCTACACACCCAGCGTAACTCGTGAGCTCAAGTCTAATTTTCGTAAGTGTACGGATAATAGACAGCTGCAGGGGATGGTTGCCATGGACGGTTCGTTAGAGAAATCCAAGTTTGTCTTATCAAGAAATACTTAATTGCGGTCTTTCAAAATTCTTCCGTTACGTCACTGCACAATCGATGATGCTCGCTAGCTCAGCACCAACTTGTTTTATATATATTATGTATGGATAGTCGCTAGCTGAAACCGTCCGCAAAGACGGCAAAATGCGTCGCAACGCAACTACGCATCGTCAACCTCATCTACCTTTACAGAACTTTAAAGCGATCTGAAGCTAAATAACACCATTGTCGGTACCTTGATAAATGAAATAGATCCGTAACTCGTCATACTCGTCGAGGTTCGCAAGTTTCGTGCAAACTTGTCTCATGGGTTTAGACTAGTTGAAGAATACCGTTTTTGCTGACTTAGGTACGGCATCCACGTTCGAAGGAATGTGGATTTCAAAACGAATAGTACTCATTTAGTAAATGAGCATTGTATAGCGCTAACAGCGTTTAACGTATCTGCACATCGTTGCAAACATTGCAACTGTATCGCAATCGTTACGAAATGCACGATGGTCGTAGATTTCGCTTCCAATGGTTTTATTAAAAAGCGGGTTGAATCGAACTTGTTCGAACAGTAAGTACTCATTTGGTAAATGAGCGTTGTGTAGTCTTGGAAAACCTGGAAATACGTTGATCGTTGTCGGCATCGCAAATTTTAAAATTGAGAGAGTAGTTTGATTCAATCCTATTTTCATTGGAATAGTTGATTTCGTGGATGTCGCTTCTAACGGTTTAAGTTCAAAGCGGGATAAACCGAACTGGTCCAATTTCAATTGCTGCAGTTCACGTTCATTTCCGCGTGAACGTGAGAGTAAATCGTTTATAACACGGTTGCGGTTGCGTAAGTGACCGTTGTCAGCAACGCTCACTGTAATTTAATCATAGTATATGTATGTATGTAATGTAATCATAGTATAATGGATCAATTTTGTTTATCAATGTGCCAAGAATGATGTGATGTAGCTTCACCTCGCCATGTTCGCGAATAGTTTCGGCTGGTGCGTTGTCCGTTCACATGAGACACTTGTCTCATGCGTACTTATGCACTATCATGGTGTCCACCACATTTAAACGTATCTGGCGAGTATGTTCAGGAATATAGACATCTAATATAGGGAAAAGTAAGAGTTATATGTATAAGTATGGTAAAGTAAGCATTGTATATTGCAGTAAACTGGGTACATTTATTATGTTTCCTCAACAAAGCTATCCTCACGAACAAATAACATTTCACTGGACCAATTTGTGTGTAAATATAGGCCGTCAAAATCACAAATACAAAAATAAATATTCATGAATTCGTAACATTTCATTAGACTAGTGCTTTTGTTTTCACCATGACCAGATGTCAATTCTCTATAATATCAGACGCCTCGTACACATCATAAGCGTCAAAACATTCGCGCCGAGGTGAAACTAAGTCGACACGTTATCGGCAGTGCGACAAACAGAATGGATGTATCTCTGCGTTTTCGACGAGGCCATCAACTTCAGCGTCGACGTATGGACTAGTCACCGACCAGAACCGGCCGCGACGACGCAAAGCTACAACTCAACGTAATCAAACGAAAAGGATCTGTCATTGCAATCTCGGCGACGCCCGCCTGCTAGCTCATCGCTAAATTGTATCATGTGTGCGGACGCTAACCGAAACCATTGGAGACGGCGTAAAGCTACGTTGCAACGTTGCCTGCACCTCGATAAACGAAATGGATGCCGCACTGTACACTCGCGAGTATCGTAAGCCTAGCACAAACTTTTCATATGTGTTCGGATAGTCGCCGGCTGCTACCATCTGTGCCAGGAACGGTTCGTTTGAGAAATCCAAGTTCGTCTTATCAGATAAATTACTCATATATTTGCGACCATTTAAAACGTTTGCAGTCCTGTAATGATTTCAATAAGGATAACTTCTCTAATTATATTTCTATACTTCTCAAAAATTACTTTAAAATTAATCATTCATAAAATATTTTTGATTCTATTCTTTGACGAGAAAGATATTTGAAATACGTATCTGAGTTTTTTAATAAATGAAGAACATTCGCGTGAAAGCATCTTTCGATATGTTCCGGAGAAATAGCTCAGACGGTGACGTGGATCCGACTTCGACTACGACGGCTCAATTTCAACAGAAATGCTTCTGGGAAGAAGACTTCTGTTTTTTTTTTTTTTTTTTTTTAATTGATATAAACCAGTGCTTGACTGCGATCCCACCTGATGGTAAGTGGAGATGCAATCATTGATGGTCAGGCGCACTAGTTTATTAAGAGCCTATTCACTCTAGCCTTGAAGACACCTATATTATAGTTAGACGGAAAGACCGCAGCAGGCAGATTGTTCCAGTCCTTCGATGTACGCGGTATAAACGACGAAGCGAAACGCTTAGTCCGGACCGTTGAAGTTTCAACAACGTAAGGGTGGATACTCGCCGTTCGTCGGCTTGTCCGATGGTAGAAAGGAGATGGCGGAATCAAGTCATGCAGTTCCCGCGGACACTCTCCAAAATGTAACCTGTAAAATACCGATAGGCTGGCTACTCTGCGCCTGTGCTCGAGGCTTTGTAGATTGGACTTAACCAAATCTGGATCCCCAATTAGCCTCTTCGCACGCCTTTCCACTGAGTCCAAAGCTGCTAGATGGCATTTTGCAGCACCAGCCCATATGTGACTGCAGTACTCCACACACGATCGGACCTGTGCTTTGTATAACATTAGAAGCTGTCCCGGTGTGAAGTACCGTCGGACCTTTGCAAGAACGCCTAGTTTTCTAGCAGCTACCTTGGCTTTGGACTCAATGAACCGCCCGAAATTGAGATCTGAGGAAATTTCAACTCCTAAGAGTTGAAGGCGGTCGGTGCACTCCAGGGATACATTCTGAAAAACGGGAGCCAAGGTGAACGGGCTCCTCTTAGCGGTGAACAGACACGCCTGTGTTTTGGCGGCGTTGAATTTAACCAGATTGGTTTCGCCCCACTTGGAGACTGCCTGAAGTGAGACATTCGAACGCTCTACCATAGCCTCTCGTTCGGACCGAATTTGCTCCTTACTGGCCCGAGGACCTGGCAGGTACCTCTCTACAACTGTGCTATCGTCTGCATACCCATAGATACCGGGCATCAGCAGATCGTTAATATGCAGCAGGAAAAGAGTTGCAGAGAGAACTGACCCCTGAGGAACTCCGGCATTAGTCGTCATGGGCTCTGATGAGCATCCATCGACAACAACACGGAAAGACTGTTCACTCAGAAAGTCTTTTACCCAGTTAATCAGGCCAGGGGAAATGCCGTACGCTGGAAGCTTACTCAAAAGGCTGGCGTGCCATACCCTGTCGAAGGCCTTCGAGACGTCCAAGGAGACAGCAATCGCTTCTCCATTCTTCTCGAGGGCCTCGCCCCACATGTGAGTGGTATACACTAGTAGGTCCCCAGTAGACCGATTTTGGCGAAACCCGTATTGTCGGTCACTGAGGAGATCGTTACCTTCCAGGTATGCCAGGAGGCGCGAGTTCAATACACGCTCCATAATCTTGCAGAGTATGGAGGTTATTGAAATCGGCCGATAGTTGGCAGGATCGGCACGACTGCCCTTTTTGGGCACGGGTTGCACGTTGGCAAGCTTCCAGGACTTGGGCACTATACCAGTCCTAAATGAGAGGCGATACAAGCGCGTCAATACAAGAGACAACTCGGGCGCACATGCCTTGAGAACTATTGCTGGTATACCATCTGGTCCACTAGCTTTATTCACGTCTAGACGACACAGTGCTCTCAAAACTTCTCTGTTCCTTATGCGAATATCGGGCATTGAGGTGTTGCAGTGAGGTGGAGTTGGTGGAGTAGCACTGCTAGTGTCAAGACGAGAATTGTGGGCGAAGAGAGCTGCAAAGAGAGCTGCAAAGAGACCTGCTTTCTCTCTCGCTGTATGAGCCAGTGTTCCATCAGGTTTAACCAGCGGAGGCAATGTGGGCCTACAGAAGTTCGTTTCGACCGATTTGGCAAGGGACCAGAATGCTCTGCTACCGGACGGCTGTGCAGAGAGCTTTGCGCCAATATGTGTAATGCGGTCGAACCGAGCCTTCTTCAGTGCCTTTTTGTAGGACTTGGCAGCATGGTTGAAAGCTCTCTTCTTTGAGCTCAGATCCGGAGCTTTGCGATCACGAGCGTCAACCCATGCGAGAAACGCCGAATGCTTACGCTCTTCAGCTTGAGCGCAGTCGGCGTTGAACCATGGTTGAGCTGAGCCTCCGATGGGTACGTCTCTATAAGGGATGAAAAACTCCATAGCTTGACGTATCACATCGGATATAGCATCTGCACAGCTCGACGGACTTTCAGAAGAGAAGCAGACCTGCTGCCAAGGATAAGACGCAAAAAAGTGCCGCATCTCATCCCAATCTGCTGACCTGTAACGCCATATTCTCCGTTGACCTCGTGAGTCGCAGTCAGGTGGGGAGAAGCACGAAACAGACTTCACCAGACAGTGATCTGAAGTTCCCAGTGGTGAGGAAACCGTTACAATACATCTGTCCGGATCTGTGGTCAGCAGAAGGTCCAAACAATTGGCAGTATGACCAACTACATCAGGCACCCTAGTCGCTTGCTTAACCAGCTGGGAAAGGCCCATCGACACTGCAAAGTTTCGCGCTTCTCTCCCAGCATGGTCGGTCTTCTGGTATGGGAAAAGCCAGTCTTGGTGGCAGGCGTTAAAGTCCCCCAGAGCGACGAGCTGCGCATCAGGGTGCCGATGCAGAGCCTTATCGGCGGCCTCACTGAGGTGGTCGAACAACCGAGTTGTCTCCTGATCACCGCTGTGCGATCGGTAGACACAGGCATAAACAATTTTGTCCATACCAGTGTCCACCAACAGCCATAGCGTGGATAAATTTGGGTCTTCAAGGTGACGGAGACGCTGACAGCAGATGTCATTACGGACGTACACACAGACCCCGGCACGCTGCAGGAAATGATGCTCCAGTGAGTATCCCGGGTAGTTTAGGTACGCCGTATCTGACGGACATCTAATTTGGGTCTCCGTCAAGAAAAGCAAGTGTGGCTTCTCAGTCTCAAGATGGTGGTGGACCGCATCGAGATTAGAGTGCAACCCTCTAATATTTGAGAGGTGCACTAGAAATGAGAGGACGTGCATCCGCTGTAGACACTTGCCTTTCTTTTTACCTTTCATTTTTAATTTTTTTTTGAAGTGAATAGGAGAGATGGAAGATGGCAGTTGAGCGAGGTGATGCGATTTTAAACCCTACAACACGACCAGAGTTGCTGCGTCAAAGGAGGGTTGATCTGGAGACTGCGGGGACGCCCGAACCCCCCCCAGGGATCGCCATCGGGTCCTCACGCCCGGTCGCCAACCGGCACGATGGGGCCACCCTGGGATTTTTCGCAGTTGGCGGGGCAGCCTTTCGTATGTGGCTGGCACACTACTTGGGCCCCCAACTACCTGCGGTCGGCCAGCGGAGCACCGTGCTTCGGATCCCGCTACCCTCCACGATCAAACGTCCGACACAACAACAGCTGGCGCATCGGACCCAGTATACGTCACAACACAACTGCTCAG
Organism: Mythimna vitellina; assembly: GCA_949316375.1. Classification (NCBI taxonomy): domain Eukaryota; kingdom Metazoa; phylum Arthropoda; class Insecta; order Lepidoptera; family Noctuidae; genus Mythimna; species Mythimna vitellina. The sequence goes on along the minus strand of OX438693.1, from coordinate 13,271,393 downwards.
ACCCATCTTCCACCATACGGCTTCACCAGACATCACGCCGGAACACGACGGATCGCTTGGCGGCATGGCTTTGTCTGGTGGGTGGTAACTTTAAGCCGGCAGCCGATGCTATGGCCTACCACCGCATTTACTGCTCGTTTAGCACTACCCAGGGGACACGTGTAGGGTGGTCAGAACTAAGTAAATCCTACGGACGCAAGCAGTTCATCCCCCACTGTTTACAATATCCCAATGTTTTACCAAAGTCACATGACGCAAAACAAAATGTTCCAATTCATTCCATGCCGCTTGTCGGTGCCGTCGTGACTAACTGCTTAGCTACTGCCGACTCCAACGACGATGGTGACGTGCGAAGTTTGAGTACGACGACGGAGAAAACAAATGACAGTAGCTGTTAATAGTGATAAATAATGGTTTGGTGCGTGCGTATAGTGTATGAACGAAGTTTCTGACATTATTGATTTACTGTTTCTGGTTATTTTGAAAATAAAAACTGTTATCCAATGTTTGTAATTTTTATATTTGTGTTTATATTATTAACGTGCCATATTTAAACATTTAACCTGATCGAACTTAATATGATTTGTCTTAGTAGATAACTTTGTTGCACTAAAATAATAAATAAAATGTACTGCAAAATGGATTGTTTATTTTTCTGTTTCCCGTGTACCATTATTATATAACTTTTAACCTACACACCCAGCGTAACTCGTGAGCTCAAGTCTAATTTTCGTAAGTGTACGGATAATAGACAGCTGCAGGGGATGGTTGCCAAGGACGGTTCGTTAGAGAAATCCAAGTTTGTCTTATAAAGAAATACTTAATTGCGGTCTTTTAAAATTCTTCCGTTACGTCACTGCACAATCGATGATGCTCGCAAGCTCAGCACCAACTTGTTTTATATATATTATGTATGGATAGTCGCTAGCTGAAACCGTCCGCAAAGACGGCAAAATGCGTCGCAACGTAACTACGCATCGTCAACCTCATCTACCTTTACAGAACTTTAAAGCGATCTGAAGCTTAATAACACCATTGTCGGTACCTTGATAAATGAAATAGATCCGTAACTCGTCATACTCGTCGAGGTTCGCAAGTTTCGTGCAAACTTGTCTCATGGGTTTAGACTAGTTGAAGAATACAGTTTTTGCTGACTTAGGTACGGCATCCACGTTCCAACGAACGTGGATTTCAAAACGAATAGTACTCATTTGGTAAGTGAGCATTGCACATCGTTGCAAACGTTGCAACTGTATCGCTATCGTTACGAAATGCACGATGGTCGTAGATTTCGCTTCCAACGGTTTTATTAAAAAGCGGGTTGAATCGAACTTGTTCGAACAGTAAGTACTCATTTGGTTAATGAGCGTTGTATAGTCTTGGAAAACCTGGAAATACGTTGATCGTTGTCGGCATCGCAACTTTAAAAATGGAGAGAGTAGTTTGATTCAATCCTGTTTTCATTGGAATACGCTTCCAAGTTGCGATGCCGATTTTGGATTTCATTCAAAATTTAAGATAAAATCTACGTTCGTACGAACTTGGATTTCATTCAAAATTTTCGTTGAAATCCAAGTTCCTATGAACTGGAATTTTATATGAAATGTACGATGAAATTCACAATGAAATATACGTTCGTACGATTCTGGATTTCATTCAAAATTTTCGATGAAATTCATGTTCGTACGAATTTAGATTTCATTCAAAATTTAAGATGAAATCCATGTTCGTACGAACTTGGATTTCATTCAAAATTTAAGATGAAATCCACGTTCGTACGATTTTGGATTTCATTCAAAATTTTCGGTGTAATTCATGTTTGGACGAACTTAGATTTCATTCAAAATTTTCGTTGAAATCTAAGTTCGTATGAACTTGAATTTTATATGAAATATACGATGAAATTCACAATAAAATATTCGTTTCGTAGGATTCTGGATTTCATTCAAAATTTTCGATGAAATCCACGTTCGTGCGAACTTGGATTTCATTCAAAATTTACGATGAAATAAATGTTCGACCGTTTTTGGAATTCATTCAAAATTCACAATGAAATCCACGTTCGTACGATTTTGGATTTAATTCAAAATTTACGATGAAATCCACGTTTGTACGAACTTGGAGTTCATTCAAAATTTATGATGATATCCGCGTTCCTACGATTTTGGAATTCATTCAAAATTTTCGTTGAAATCCAAGTTCGTATGAACTTGAATTTTATATGAAATGTACGATGAAATTCACAATGAAATATACGTTCGTACGATTCTGGATTCCATTCAAAATTTTCGATGAAATCCACGTTCGTGCGAACTTGGATTTCATTCAAAGTTTACGATGAAATCCACGTTTGTACGATTTTGGATTTCATTCAAAATTTTCGATGAATTCATGATCGGACGAACTTGGATTTCATTCAAAATTTTCGTTGAAATCCAAGTCGTATGAACTTGAATTTTATATGAAATGTACGATGAAATTCACATTAAAATATATGTTCGTACGATTCTGGATTTCATTCAAAATTTTCGATGAAATTCATGTTCGTACGATTTTGGATTTCATTCAAAATTTATGATGAAATCAATGTTCGGACGATTTTGGATTCCATTAAAAATTTAAGATGCAATCCAAGTTCGTACGAACTTGGATTTCATTCAAAATTTAAGATGAAATCCACGTTCGTACGAACTTGGATTTCATTCAAAATTTAAGATGAAATTCACGTTGTACGATTTTGGATTTCATTTAAAATTTTCGGTGAAATTCATGTTCGGACGAACTTGGATTTCATTCAAAATTTTCGTTGAAATCCAAGTTCGTATGAACTTGAATTTTATATGAAATGTACGATGAAATTCACAATGAAATATACGTTCGTACGATTCTGGATTTCATTCAAAATTTTCGATGAAATCCACGTTCGTGCGAACTTGGAATTCATTCAAAATTCACGATGAAATCCACGTTCGTACGAACTTGGATTTCATTCAAAATTTTCGTTGAAATCCAAGTTCGTAGGAACGTGGATTTTATATGAAATGTACGATGAAATTCACAATGAAATATACGTTCGTACGATTCTGGATTTCATTCAAAAGTTTCGATTAAATCCACGTTCGTGCGAACTTGGATTTCATTCAAAATTTTCGTTGAAATTCACATTCGTACGTACTTGGATATCATTCGAAATTTGCGATGAAATCCACATTCGTAAGATTTTAGATTTCATTCAAAATTTAAGATGAAATCCACGTTCGTGCGAACTTGGATTTCTTTCAAAATTTTCGTTGAAATCCAAGTTCGTATGAACTTGAATTTCATATGAAATGCACGACGAAATTCACAATGAAATCTACGTTCGTACGATTTTGGATTTCATTCAAAATTTTGAATGAAATCCACTTTCGTACGAACGTGGATTTCAACGGAAATTTTGAATGAAATCCAGAATCGTACGAACGTGGATTTAATTATTAATTTCATCGTGGATTTCATCGTACCTTTCATATAAAATCCACGTTCCTACGAACTTGGAATTCAACGAAAATTTTGAATAAAATCCAAGTTCGTACAAACGTGGATTTCAACGGAAATTTTGAATGAAATCCAGAATCGTACGAACGTGCATTTAATTATTAATTTCATCGTTGATTTCATCGTACCTTTCATACAAAATCCACGTCCCTACGAACTTGGATTTCAACAGGAATTTTTGTTGAAATCCAAGTTCGTACGAACTTGAATTTTATATGAAAGGTACGATGAAATCCACGATGAAATTCATTATGAAATCCACGTTCGTACGATTCTGGATTTCATTCAAAATTTCTGTTGAAATCCACGTTTGTACGAACATGGATTTCATTCGAAATTTTCGACGAGATCCACGTTCGTACGATTTTGGATTTCATTCAAAATTTCCGTTAAAATTCACATTCGTACGTACTTGGATATCATTCGAAATTTGCGATGAAATTCACATTCGTAAGATTTTAGATTTCATTCAAAATTTAAGATGAAATCCACGTTCGTGCGAACTTGGATTTCATTCAAAATTTTCGTTGAAATCCAAGTTCGTATGAACTTGAATTTCATATGAAATGCACGACGAAATTCACAATGAAATCTACGTTCGTAAGATTTTGGATTTCATTCAAAATTTTGAATGAAATCCAAGTTCGTATGAACGTGTATTTTATTGTAATTTTTGGATAAAATCCAGAATCGTACGAACGTAGATTTCATTGTGAATTTCATCGTGGATTTCATCGTACATTTCGTATAAAATTCAAGTTTGTACGAACTTGGATTTCAACGAAAATGTTGAATGAAATCCAAGTTCGTACGAAAGTGGATTTCATCGAAAATTTTGAATGAAATCCAAAATCGTACGAACGTGGATTTCATCGAAAATTTTCAATGAAATCCAACATCGTACAAACGTGGATTTCAAAGCAAATTTTGAATGAAATCCAAAATCCTACGAACGTGGATTTCATTACGGATTTCATCGTGGATTTCATCGTACCTTTCATATAAAATTCAAGTTTGTATGAACTTGGATTTCAACGAAAATTTTGAATAAAATCCAAGTTCGTACAAACGTAGATTTCAACGGAAATTTTGAATGAAATCCAGAATCGTACGAACGTGGATTTAATTATTAATTTCATCGTTGATTTCATCGTACCTTTCATATAAAATTCAAGCTCATACGAACTTGGATTTCAACGAAAATTTTGAATGAAATCCAAGTTCGTGCGAACGTGGATTTTATCTTAAATTTTGAATGAAATCCAAAATCGGCATCGCAACTTGGAAGCGTATCGTTTCAGTCGAATGTCGCGGCTTCGTCAGCACAGAACATGCCGCTGATCGGCTTTTTATATAAGGTGCATACGTTGACCACTGACCCACGCAATATACTAAAAGCATATTCATCTACGTAAACATATTAGAAGGACATTCTGGGACTTATTCTGACTATGTCGTATGATCTCTTGAGAAAGATTAGATACAATCTTATTTGATTATCCTAGCAGGAAAGGTGATGCAAATGAAACGGTTAAACAGGATACTCACCCTGTACTTATACTTTTTCTTTAATATCACAAAATTACATGAATTGTCAATCAATACCCATTTAAATTAATAAATAATTATACAAAGTAACGTTGCAGCAATTACTCTATGAGATGTCGTCTTCTTCAAGAATGAAAATGGTCCGCGAGAACTGTGCGAATTAATTATTCTTCGCGAAGCCAGAAAAATAAGTGCGTTATCTAAAAGTGGATGTAATCGCCAGTAGCGCTGCTTTGACCAGTAGCAGTCCCTTTTTATTTCACCTGCAAAATATAAGTTATGATGTTGCAAATACATAAAAAATCACTTAACATACAACGATATACAATGATTAATCAAAATCGCTAACAGCTGTATACTTTTATAAAGTATTAAAATAATAAACCTATTGGAATTGATGAAATTCACATTATTAATTTCCAGGTACAAACCCGTTACCTACCTGAAAGTGCTCGGCCCTATTGGAAGCGTTGTGCGGGGAGCAGCGCGGCGCGGGTTTGCGCCTGTCCGCAGTCGAGCCATCATACCAACGCGTGCGGTCACCACTCGCTACCGGCACACTCACTGCGGCCACTTGTATGAACGTGCTATGGCATGCGTTGCTCGCACGCGTCCCTCGTTGAGCAGCGCGCGCCGCTTTCTGCACCCGCGTCCCTACTCTTGACACTCAAATGCAGTCCGTGTTGAGATGTTTGAGTTTGCCGCGCCGCGCCCGCACGAACACTGAATCTCGAAACCAGTAGAAGCGTTTTCATACAGAGATTAGGCTTATCGCTTTGATAATATTTTATCATTTACTGCTACGTGCGAGAGCGTGATGGTGAATCCGACCGAAGTTAGAGTAGATGAAGTTAGCGGTGTCACCTCTTTTTTTCAACTGGGTAATCATCCAATGCCCAGGGTAGAGAGAGAGGGCATGTCAGATCTTTAGTGACTAAAACATACTTGTGTCCTTCAGTTACCCTTAGTATTTTAGGTCTACGGTGTGCCTTTCAGAAATTTCCCGTTGCCCTAACGGGCATCGACCCTGCTGGGCCCCTACGATTTTTCTGACATCTCTTTCAGACGCGGGTGGAACACTTCGTGTCGTCGATGACTCAGGCTCGGTGCTTTCAGCGCAGCCAACTAAGCGTGCGATAGCACCGAGCGTATCATTGCCTTGGCCCGCTACAAAACCGTCAGGTGATCAAAGTACTGAAACGAATGAAGTAGGTTATCATAGCTTTGTATCGTAGGTACCTACATCCATAAACGTTTCTGTTTGACAACAGGTATAGGAATTTTTCACTTACATACGTCGTTAATGATGACTCAATTTTTTTTTACAAGATAGCAATATTTTATTGGGTGATATTAGTAACACCGTGATAGGTACTTAAGTATTTTACATAATTCCAAATAAACTCAACTGTGTTCGTAAATAACAAAGGCAAAACGAAGTTGTATGAATCTTGAACTAAACCACTTGCCGAACGCGTCCATGACAATGCGAAGGCACGCCACATTAAGTTGTCAGTAAAGCAAAAAGTGGTAGACCAATATATTAACCTCAACGGGGTTTGGATTGATTCACCGAAACGATATTTTGCAAGGAATCTTAGTGCTTGTTAACGGAGACGCAGGGCGTTGCGCATCGCGTGCAGCGTGGCTTCTCGTAGCGCGTCGGGCGTTTTTACTGTTTGTAGAGAAGCGGCGCGTGTAGCAGATCGCGTCATCGCACGCGCAAACACAATCATTAGCAATGTAAGTTGTTATTTATAGAGAGCAGAGAAGCAGTGGCCACCCCAGCGAACACGGTGGCGAAAGTGGATGCGATCGCGGCGACGAACGCGGCGGGGATCGTGGTGACGGCGGGGATTGCGGCGACGAACGCAGCGCAGCTGGTGAAGCGTGTGATGATGCCGAGTATATCACTAGCCCGCTACAATATAGTCATCAAAATATTGTAACGAAGAAAGTTTTTTTATCATAGCTTTATATTGAACCTACATCCATAAACGTTTCTGTTCGACAATAGGTAGATATATATATTTTTCACTTACTTACGTCGATGATGATGATTCAAAATTATTTTACAACATAGCAATATATTTTCGACCAATATTATGTACATCGTGGTAGGTATTTTACTTAATTTCAATTTCAAACGGCCTAAACTGTGTTCGTAAATAATAAAGGCAATACGAAGTCGTATGAATCTTGAACTAGGTAAATCACCAGCCGAACGTGTCCGCGACAACGCGAAGTCAAGCTTTTACGTTATCAATGGGTAAAGCGAAAAGCAGCAGACCGATATGTTCGGATATCTTTCGATATTTTACAAAATAAAGTGTTAGGTACCTACCTCCAATATAAATAAAGCTATAATAATAAATTTTATTCGTTGCGATCTCTTGATGTCCCAACTGTATAGTAGTGAGCTAGCGGGCTAGTGATATGCTTGTCGCTATAACAACATATTATACCTACGCTTAGCCGGCCACGCTGACTTCATACGCTCAAACCTCAGACAGACAGAATAGCAATCGAGTGCGCCAATCAGTAGATGACGAAATATTATGAAAACGATAAACCTAGTCTATAAACATGAAACAGGCTTCCATTGGTTTCGAAACTTACGGGTTTGAACCAGGCAATGTTAGCATTGTGACTTTTATCAATAACAAAAGATAACATTGGTCTCCTAATATTTTATTGGCTTTGTACTCAATAAAACAACCAGAATAGGTAACAGAATATCATTTGTTTAAAGACACATACATGTTTATGTATGTGTGTGAAAATATGATTTATTTAACAAACTAGACTTCACCATGATGCGTAAAAATGTCATGTGTGCGAGCGCGAAAGAGGGATGGAGTTATACACCCTGTATAGCTTCGTCTCTTTAACAGTTCACTTTAGGTCATCAAATGGATAGCGTTATGAAATCGTGGTAGGGCCTCTAATCAGCGGCATGTTATGTGTTAGCGCGGCGGTGACACTCAACTGATACGTGACACGCTTCTAAGTTCGCAGACTGAGACAAGTTGGCGCCAAACAATATTGTGGCGGCCAGCGATGCGCACGTAGGTTCACGCATGCTGCAAGATACGGGCGCGAAACACAAAACATTTAGGTATTTTGTCAAACACTGAACGGTATCTTACCGGTCTCAATAGGTATTTGATTAATTAAAAGATTATTGAATTTCCATATATGCACATTTAGTTCACGGACTAATTTTGGTTACTGACAGAATGATAAAGCTTCCATACCTATTGCTGGCATTATAAACAGTATTTAACCAATCACCAACGATATGTTCAATTCTTTCTGGGTGACACTCATTGAAATGACAACATTAAAATCCTAAAATCACAACGAATTTATTTTAAGTAAGAAATACCAAAAAAAAGAAAAAATTATTTAGATGACTAAAACATGTCGGAAACAAAGAGATTCAAACTCGAGAAATATATCAGTTTATCGTTCGCAAAAGACTAACTTCGTTCAATTCCCACCATCATTAACAAAAACGTCACACGACGCGTGAGCCTTTTTAATTTTGCAGCAAAAATATCATATCTTCAAGAAGTAATTATTGGAAATGGAAAAAAATATTTTATCACTTAATGCGACAGAGATAAGATAGTACTGAGGAATGATACATAAAAGAAAACAAACATGATTGCAGTAATATAACAAAATAGATAATAGTAGATACAAGACCGCAGTCCCAACTTACACCTAAATGTTTTTTTTTGTTTAGTATTTTGTGACTTAATGCCTTTTCCTTATGGTCTCAAAATACTACTCAAAAAATGCTTATTATCATGCATGTCATCATGAAATCTCTAGGTACTCGTACTGAATCCTGATTCTGACTGAGCCTGAGCTGAGTCGTAATCTGTTATGACGTGTACAAAGAATAAGAAAGGCTTTACCAAAATTCACCCCATAAGGAGATGTAATGGGGGTTCTAAGTTTGTGAAAAGTAACCTATTTTAACGCGGGCGAAGCCGTTAGCTGAAGCTAGGTTATTACAAAAATACTAGTACCGTGCTTTAAATTAACCTTTCAACCGCCTACATATATCCAATAAACGCGCGTTTATTCCGCCAGGGTCACAAATCCACAACCAAATACTCCGTCTCGTCAGTTCATCAGTCACCTAAGGGGATTGAAGAGCTAAACGAGATGGAGCAGACACGGATACAATCGCCGGACCAATCTGACACAAGCAGTTAAAGGGTTGAAAAATATAGTAATATACGTGAACCCAAATCTACATTTTAGGTACCGTTCAATTGCCCCCGAAATTGGAACGACAAGTTTCGAGATGTCCCTTGCCAGTTTAGCTTTGATTGTTGTCATAGATAGTCACTAATAATAACACCGAAAATTCTCTTCAGCATTATCTGCAGCGTTATCGACGAACGGATTACAAAAAAGTACCTAACTGTTGTTGTTTATCATTATCAGTTGGCAGATATAAAAATAGACTTAATCAAAAAATATTATACCCTACAAATCAGTGAAGGAACGACCCTCGACAAGTTTGTGTAAATTACAGTGTTGAACTATGTAGCTTAGAGCACAAATAAAACTCTGTCAAAATTTGGGTTGCTATGAAAAACAAATTTCACAATATCACTTACACCAATTGTGGCCCTGACGGAAATGTTATACTTTTCATCGTAAGATATGCAGATCCAAACGCGAATCGATTTGAATAAGAACAAAAAGACTATTATGATGATTCACTTCAGACAACGACTTTGTACATTTTTTTTAAATAAACGTTGCTCCACACTAGGAATAACTTCTGTATCATGAGTGCGCTCATAAACATGTAAACTCACACGACACACCCAAGGCCCTGGACACCTATCTGTAGGCCAGACAAATATTAGTTCCGTGCGGGGATCGCTCAACCACTGCGCCAACCATGCCATCAAACATGTACATGAAGCAATGACTTCACTCTGGAACATCAGCTGTAATCAGAAATATAAATAAGTACTTGGTAGCATTTTCGGTGTGTATACAAGAAACTATAAGTTCTCTCATAAGAAACAATAAGGCAAAGTACCCACACAAGTACAAACTGGATGTGCTCGTAAAAAGTGTAATTTCCAGCAAAATGTCATGAGACATGTGAAGGTGGTAAGATAAAAAAATTACGACTGCTCAAATTTCGTATGACAAAAAACAAAGTGTAACAACTTGCCACAAAAGACAAGACTGAAGCTGTAGAGTAAAAAATAGAAACTTTGATCTAATTATAGATCTACTAAAATCATCATTATAACTCAGGCAGGTACCTAAAAAATCTTCAAGGTACATACGAGCAAGAAATTTCGCTATATACAACCTTTGTGAGAAAGCACTGTCTCATGTGCGTCTAATAAAAACAACACGCATACCTTTCAACCCGATCCTAATATTATCAACAATTATAAAAATTCAATTCGTTTAATCAAAACACCAGCTTTAAATATCATTAACACAACGTGTTTAGGTAATTTAATCGAAGAATTAAATCTATTTTGGTCTACAAAATATTTTTTTCAACAAAGTTAATGTCGATTAAAAGACTAATAAAAAAGACTATATAGGAATTAGAAAAAATATGTATAAAGAACGTCGACCGAGCAGGATCGGCAACGATAGTGCGATAAGCGCTAAATCCATCGCATGAAGTGCCGTAACATCATATCGCGTCGTCTTGTCCGCAATCTCATGGCCAATCCAATTCGGTATCCAATCGAATGTCTGTGAACAAGTGTGTTGATAGGTTGGCAATACCAGTCAGTGGAATGTTTCGCTATGTGCAGGGCAGTGCAAGTTCGTTGTAGGTGTTCCAAATCAATTCACACGCCTTTACACAGTTGCGATAAACTTTTTCACTATCAGTCAGACTTTTTGCGCTGAACTGTTTTAAAGTAGGTACTTAGATTAGTCACTGCAAAACATAGTACTGATCGGTAGGCGGACCGTGAAAGTTGAGAAATGTATCTAAATCAGGTCACGTGCCATGGAGGCTGACTTTAAACTAAACATGCGTCTGCCTTGGTATGGCTTATAACATAATGATTAGGTACCCGTATGAAATTGTTAAAGTAGGTATTAAAAATAACAGTATCTTTTCGAACGTCAACCACTACCACGTCCAGCGATGACTAGAGTAGAAATATCTATTATAAATATTCGGACGACGTAAACTTCAAATTCTGCGAGGAATGAGCCATTTCATCGTGTCAATGCCACTGACTAGTACCGCTTATTATGTTTTTCAGTAGTGATTAGAATGACGTCTTGACGAATACCGTCGAGCGTCGAACACATCGCTAAACAATACCACACACTAGTTGATATGACATTACATAATACTCGACAAATTCCCCGCTACTTGAAGTACAAACTCACCGACCAGTTGCGATCACTGACATACCATACTTAATAAACTAGTGCGCCTGACCATCGATGATTGCATCTCCACTTACCATCATGTGGGATCGCAGTCAAGCACTGGTTTATATCAATTAAAAAAAAAAAAAAAAAAAAAACCATTTTCGGTAACATCATATTTTTGTTTGTATCTTACGTAGCCGAAAAGAATAGGTAAGTAATCAAACAGCGATGTGTGCTCCTCTTTTAGACATGTACTGCTGACGCCTATTGGTAAGGCGGCATGAACGCCGTCACTGCACACTCGGAGCGAATCGCAAGTACGACTCCGTTCGCATCCTCGGTTTAGACTATCATAACATTTATGATAAAATAAGCCGCTATGAATGTGAAACGACGAACTCTATTGCCGCCTCGTTCAACTTATCATCGCGTCATCATGAACGGTCTCCGCTGGCGGCCGCGTGTAAATGCGGTATAGCTTTGCTTCGCCACTGATATTCTCGGCGGGCGACTATCCGTACACGTAAAACAAGTTGGTGCTGAACTTGCGAACGTCGACGAGTATAATGGATCTATTTCGTTTATCAAGGTGCCGACAATGATGTGACGTAGCTTTACATCGCCAGCGCCACAAATGGTTTCGGCTGGTGCGTTTTCCGTACAGACAGACGTGTTGTACTGACAACGTGTGGCACATTTAAATGTATCTGGCGAGTATGTTCAGGAATAAAGACATTTAGTACACGGAAAGGTTTTTTTTTTTTTTTATTGGGTGGGAAAATCATCCTAATGACATCCCCGCTCTTGGGCGAAACGGGAGATAGTGTCAGACTCTTACTGACTAAAAACCCACTCCTGTTCCTTCGTTGCCTTCGTCCCAGGGTCCCGGGTTCCGCTTTTACACTACCCGTGACCCCAGTAGGCTTCGACCCTGCTGGGCCCCTACGATTTGCTGACATCTCCTTGAGGCGCGCGTGGAACAAAATGCGCCGTCGACGACTTGGGCTCGGTCCGGACGGTTACCGGACGGTCAGACGGCGAGCCACCCATTGCTCGGCGTCTGCAAGCCCGCGCCTACGGTGGCCGGAAATCGGGATCGGAATCCCGGCGGCGGTTGGAGCGTAAGGACCGTTGCCTCACGCGATCGGCCGCCTCCTTAGCTAGCATTACTGCTTCGCAGAAGGAGGCGACCGCCTGCCGCTCCTCCTCGCTCCGGAGCTTGGCCTGAACCAAGGCCCGGCGCGAGAGATCACCGCCGCCGATTGCCCCCACGAGGACACGGCGTTGCTCTGCCCAAGCGGGGCACACCTCCACCGTGTGCTCCACCGTGTCCTCCGGGTGGGCCACACAGTGGCGACACCCGGGCGTCGTTTCCGCACGAATCCGGTGCAGGAACCTCCCGAACTTACCGTGTCCGGTGAGGACCTGCGTCATGCGGAATGTGAGAACGCCGTGAGGTCTTTCCAACCACGCCTCAAAGAGGGGACTTACTGCCATAATTGTGGCGTGCCCAGTACACGGAAAGGTAAGAGTTATATGTCCAAGTATGGTGCATTGAAATACATACAAAAGTAAACGTTGTATATTGTAGTAAACTTGAAACATTTATTATGTTTCCTCAACAAAGCTATCCTCAAGAACAAATAACATTTCATTGGACCAGGGTTAGTGTGTCGTCATCAAAGGCCGTCAAAAACATAAACATAAAAATAAAAATTCATAAGTTCGCAATATTTCATTAGACTAGTGCTTTCGTTTTCACCATGACCAGAAGTCAATTCTCTATAATATCAGACGCCTCGTACACATCATAAGCGCCAAACTATTCGCGCCGAGGTGAAACTAAGTCGACACGTTATCGGCAGTGCGACAAACAAAATGGATCTATCTCTTCGTTTTCGACGAGGCCATCAACTTCAGCGTCGACGTATGGACTAGTCACCGACCAGAACCGGCCGCGACGACGCAAAGCTACAACGCAACATAATCAAACGAAAAGGATCTGTCATTGCAATCTCGGCGACGCCCGGCTGCTAGCTCATCGCTAAATTGTATCATGTGTGCGGACGCTAACCGAAACTATCGGAGACGGCGTAAAACTACGTTGCAACGTTGCCTGCACCTCGATAAACGCCAATAAGTCTCGTAAGCCTAGCACAAACTTTTCATATGTGTTCGGATAGTCGCCGGCTTAGTAGCCGGCGACTATCCGCAACTATCCGCGACGAACTTTAATTTCTCAAACGAACCGTTCCTGGCACAGATAGTAGTTATCTGTGCCAGGAACGGTTCGTTTGAGAAATTCAAGTTCGTCTTATCAGATACATTACTTATATATTTGCACCCACTTAAAACTTTTGCAGTCCTCTAATGATTTCAATAAGGATAACTTCTCTCATTATATTTCTACACTTCTCTAAAATTACTTTAAAATTAATTTTTCATAAAATATTTTTACACACTAATAATAACACCGAACATTCTCTTCAGCATTATCTGCAGCGTTATCGATGAACGGATTACAAAAAAGTACCTAACTGTTGTTGTTTATCATTATCAGTTGGCAGATATAAAAATAGACTTAATCAAAAAATATTATGCCCTACAAATCAGTGAGGGAACGATCCTCGACAAGTTCGTGTAAATTACGTTGTTGAACTATGTAGCTTAGAGCACATATAAAACTCTGTTAAAAATTGGGTTGCTATGAAAAACAAATTTCACAATATCACGTAGACCAACCAATTGTAGCCATGACGGAAATATTATAGTTTTCATCGTAAGATACGCAGATCCAAACGCCAATCGATTTGAATAAGAACAAAAAGACTATGATGATGATTCATTTCAGACAACGACTTTGTGCATTTTTTTAAATAAACCTTGCCCCAAACTAGGAATAACTTCTGTGTCATTAACTCACACAACACACCCAAGGCCCTGGACACTTATCTGTAGGCCAGACAAATATTAGTTCCGTGCGGGGATCGCTCAACCACTGCGCCAACCATGCCATCAAACATGTACATGAAGCAATGACTTCACTCTGGAACATTAGTTGTGCAATGGCACAACCAATTTTTAAGTATTGTAATCAGTAATATAAGTAAGTACTTGGTAGCATTTTCGGTGTGTGTAAAAGAAACTATAAGTGCTCTCAGAAGAAACAATAAGACAAAGTACCCACACAAGTACAAACTGGATCTGCTCGTAAAAAGTGTAATTTCCAGCAAAATGTCATGAGACATGTGAAGGTAAAAATTTACGGCTGCTCGAGTTTCGTATGACAAAAAACAAAATGTAACAACTTGCCACAAAAGACAAGATTGAAGCTAAAGAGTAAAAAATTGAAACTTCGAGTGAAGTACCTGAGTTATAATAATCTATAAAGATCTACTAAAATCATCATTATAACTCAGGTAGGTACTCAAAAAATTTTCAAGGTGCATACGAGCAAGAACTTTCGCTATATACTACCTTTGTGAGAAAGCAGGGATTTCTCATGTGCGTCTAACAACAACAATGAGCATACGTTTCCACACGATCCTAATATTATCAACAATTATAAAAATTAAATTCGTTTAATCAAAACACTCGCTTTAAGTATCATTAACACAACGTGTTTAGGTAACGTGTTTGGGGCTACCCGGTGACGGCACCGTGATAAAGACGTATTCTGCTGCCGCTAAGCTTAAAAAATTGTTTTAAAATATAAAATCCCGCAAAATAAGCTAACTTTCATCATATCTCGTCACTAAACTGCAAACATTAGTGTAGTGCATATAATCATAATAGTACAATCAATTATAAACTAGTTTAAACAACAATTCAAAGTGATAACTTTTATAAAAAGTAGAATCAGTTTTGGTTCGTGTTTTCAAAAGCGGGTGTTTGCAAAATTTAAAATCAAAAATATCACCAACGATCATTGGCCGGATCCAGCAGTCAACCGAACTAGTAAGATTTTTCAACACTAAAAATTAATACGGCGGTGGCTCAACGGCATAAGACGCTGCCCGAGTCTCGATAGTATTGATGAGGCGCAAGTTCAAATCCAGCCGAGCAAAATACTTTTTGTGAAGTTTCTGCGGGTTTCAATTAAGTACGATGCATCGATCCCCGCCTGCGTCAGTGTCTACACCAAATCTGACAGCTCCTGTCGATGATGAGAGTGACGAAAATATTACTTGTCGTCAAAAATCTCAAAAGTCACAGAGCTCGAAACGTAAATGGGTGAACGGTGGCGTAGACGAACTATCCGCAAAACTAGACGAAATGAAAGAATTGCTCTCTAAAACAAGTTTGGAACAGGAACAAAAACTCCTTTCCCTACATGTTACTATATCGGAAATCAAAAACCAAAACGAAGAACTTAATAAGAATGTTCAATTCATGTCAGCAATGTATGATGAAGTAAAGGCCAAGCTAACATTCATAGACAAAGAACGCAAAGAAGCGTTTAGTTATATTAAGCAACTTGAGAGCAAGGTGGAATCCTTAGAAAAGAATGCGCGTTCAGGAAGCATTGAGGTACGCAACGTACCCAAAAAGCACCGAGAAACCAAGAATGATCTCATAAATATAGTCCAAAACATTGGTACTTGTGTAAGCACTCCAATCGCTAAAGCAGAAATAAGAGACATCTTTCGTGTTAACTCCAAAGGCCCATCTAATAACACCATTATCGTGGAACTTACTTCAGTGCTTAAAAAGGAGGATATCATAAACTCAATAAAATCCTATAAAAAGAACCACAACGAGCTACCTACTACACAGAAAATCAACATGGATGGTCCTCCCTTACCTATTTACATCTCAGAAAATCTCAGCTCGAGTACCAAGCGTCTGTACGCCTTGGCACGCGCGTATGCAAAGGAAAATGGCTACAAATTTTGCTGGACAGCCCACGGACAAGTATACATACGGAAGAAAGAAGGTGACGCAGCATGCCGCATTCAGAATGAAGAAACCCTAGTCGATCTTAAAAAAACACTGTGACTAAATCTAAGTTTTTGTTTTCTCTCTGCTGTGTCTCTTCCAATAGTATTGTATATTATTCATCCTGTTAGTTATAAATGCCATGCCACCGTTTCTGTATATTTTATGTCAACATTGCATTATCTTGCTTTCAAATATTCACTCCAGCTCAATTCAATAAGGATAGCTTCAACACATAATCACTTTATCTACACACATACTTTACTTGGCACCACCCTGACATTTATACTCACACGTCAATCACAAGCTAAAATACCAAATCTTAGTGGTTATTTTTTGGGCAAAGCCAGGTTTACCTGTAATGGGATAACATTAGTCTTTCTTAATTCCATGAGAATATTCCTTGTAACAAAAAAAAAACAAAATTCCACCCAGAAAACGTTGATATTATTAACGATATAGAGAATAGTGGCAATATTGAGTGTTCTAGTATTGAAGACATCACAACAAGTAAGGTATTTATCAACCCAGCGTCAGATAAGGACGTTTTTACAGTTCTGGCTGTAAACATCCGTAGCATCAATAAAAATTTTGATTCTCTAATCGTATTCCTAGCCAAAATTGACATAGTTATTGACATCATAGTTTTGACAGAATGCTGGACTGATAGCAGCTCGCAGATTGAAAATATAAACGGTTACTTACAATATAGTACACAACGCAGCCACAACCAGAATGATGGTGTAGTTGTTTATGTGAAAGAGAACCTTGGAAACGTGAGAGTCCAGGAGTACTTAATTGTGGACGGTAACTGTCTCGTGGTCGAAGTCAACAAAATGACAGTCATTGCTTCGTATAGACCTCCTTGTTTCACGAATCCAACCAACTATATTAATTCTCTTAATGATTTACTCCTCGATACACACTGTGAAAATATTATCGTTACGGGGGACATAAACATAAATACGTTGTCCGAAAACCCAAGTGGATACACTTCCGATTATTTAAACATGCTAGCCTCACACGGTCTAAAGCAGGGAATTGATAAGCCAACGAGGCTTGATAATTGCCTTGACCACTTGATGATTAAAACACACAATAGAGTCAAAACTTTCGTGTTTGAGCCGCTTACAGATCACAGTCCAGTTCTGCTATGTATGGAGAAGTTGAACACCGTGAGAACCTGTACGAAGCACTGCAAAACCACAATCGACTACATTCAATTAGAAAATGACCTTGGCAACATCAATTGGGAACTCTTTTTTAACATCCAAAGCGTAGAAGATGCTGCAAACTACCTAATAAGAGTGCTTCAGAACTTGATCACTAAGAACTCCACTACAAAAACAATTTCCAAAAAGAAACAGCCTCTAAAACCTTGGATGACGGCAGGTGTTGTTAAATGTATCAGGAAAAGAGACAAAATGCACCTTAATCAAAAAAAGTCCCTTAACAACGAAGATTTACGAATACAATACACTAAGTATAGGAACACTTGCAACAAAATTATCCAATCTTTAAAGAATTCATACTATCGAACAGAATTGGAGAAGAACCATCACAATATCAAAGGAACATGGAAAATCATTAAAGAAATGTGCTTTGTGAATAATGACGCTAAAAGTGCCTCGGAACTTCTGAAACTAGAAGATAACACGCAGAACTCTTTAAACGAAGTTAATAAATATTTTACGTCAATAGGGAAAGAACTGGCTAGTAAAACGCTTAACAAATTAAACGTAGTCGAAGACACACTAGTGAAACTCAGTGCGAAGACAAACAGCCCTCTGAACTCGATGACACTGGGACCAACAGATGAGATAGAGGTTATTCAGGTGATCACTGGCCTTAAGAATGGTAGTGCTCCTGGTTGGGATAACATAAATGTAGCCATATTAAAAAAATACAAGCATAAACTTGCTACACCCTTGGCACACCTCTGCAATATGAGCTTCATGCAGGGTATATTTCCTTCCGCTTTTAAAAAAGCTGTAGTATCTCCCATCTTTAAGGCCGGCGACAATTCAAAACTAACCAACTATAGACCAATATCTCTCTTAAGTACTCTCGCAAAAGTCATGGAAAAACTAGCAAACCGGCGACTCATAGAATACCTCGAAAAAAACAACCTGCTATCCGATAAACAATACGGGTTCAGAGCTGGACGTTCTACAAATGATGCGGTTTTAAGGCTTACCACGGCAATCACGAACTGTCTGGATAGAGGTGACAAATGCGTCGGCATTTTCCTCGATCTTCAAAAAGCCTTCGACACTGTGTCAATTCCCATCTTATTGAGTCGATTGGAGGGCGTCGGCGTAAGAGGTGTACCCCAGGATTGGTTTATGAGCTACCTGACTGGCCGACACCAAAGAGTCCGCATTGAGGGGCAGATGAGTGACGAGGCTCTATGCTCTTTCGGTGTTCCCCAGGGAAGTACTTTAGCCCCAACACTTTTCCTGGTATACATTAACCGACTATGTGATCTTCCAATCCATCAAGCCGAAATAACTATGTTTGCTGATGACACAGTCCTCCTTTTCCACAACACATCTTGGGAGAGCTTGGCACAGGTCAGCCAACGAGGGCTTGCCAGAGTAACAGCCTGGCTCGAAGACAGCCTTCTATCCGTAAACGCAAGTAAAACTAAATACCTGTGTTTTAGTATTACAAGGTCAGGTAGCCCCAGCTCAGACTTTGAGGTGCCAATCCACTCGTTCCCTTGTAACAGAGGTTCATGTATTCACGCTACGTGTGCTTGCCCTAAGCTTGAAAGAGTGAACAACATAAAATACCTCGGTATTACCATCGATGAAAACTTGAAGTGGAACCAACACATCTCAGTCACAGCAAAAAAAACACGCAAACTAATCTTCATTTTCAAAACCCTGAGACAGGTCGCCAATGAGAAACTTCTGATACAAACGTATAAAGCACTGTGTCACTGCATCTTGGGCTATGGTATCTGTGCATGGGGTGGCGCCGGCAAATCCCACATGTTAGAAATAGAGCGTTCGCAGCGTGCAGTTCTGAAGGTCCTACTATCACTTAACTTCAGAACTCCTACCAGTTTAGTGTATGAGCAATCACGAGTGCTAAGCGTAAGAAAAATATTTATTTACGAGTGTCTACGGAGATATCACCGACTTAAGGTCCCCTACTTGACTATTCAAAATAAAAGATCAGACAGATATCCTGCTCCACGAGTAAGGAGCCAATTTGCCCGAAAGCACTATATCAGCTTAGCACCTCGCCTCTACACCAAAATTAGCCAGTATAAACCAGTCAAGTATGTGAGTAACTTCCAGATAAAAAAGGAAATATTACTTTGGCTGGAAAATTTTAGCTACGATGACACTGAAACCCTAATCAGTAATCTAACCTAGTGACTGACACGACTATTACACATACACACCAACATACCTACATCTCACCACACACACACACACACACACACACACACACACACAAATACACATACACCCACACATATACAGACACAAATACCCACACACACACTATCGCTATTCCTTAATAGTATAAACTTTGCTGTGAGCTTTTAGCAATTAGCTTAATTTTGTTATTACTAATTAATTTTTATTTTTATTTTTCTGTAATTTATTTCTTTTGACGCACAGTCTACACATATCGGATCATTGTAATCGGAGATACCTCAACCCCTGTCATACAGGTTGTCCTAGTTCAGGGGTTGAAACCACATTGATGTAATGTATTTTGAAGTTTTGGAAATAAATTATTATTATTATTATTATAATTCAATCGAAGAATTAAATCTATTTTTAATCTACAAAATATTTTTTTTAATAAAGTTAACATCGATTAAAAGACTAATCAAAAAAAAATATAGAGGAATTAGAAAAGAGAAAAGTATGCAAAAAGAACCTACGTCGACCGAGCAGGATCGGCAACGATAGTGCAGTAAGGGCTGAATCCATCGCATGAAGTACCGTAAGATCGTATCGCATCGTCTTGTCCGCAATCTCATGACCCATCCAATTCAGTATCTAATCGAATGTCTGTGAACAAGCGTGCTGATATGTTGGAGATAACAGTCAGCGGAATGTTTTGCTATGTGTAGTAAGTAGTAAGTTCGTTGTAGGTGTTCCAAATCGATTCACATGCCTTCACAGAGTTGTGATCAACTGTTTTACTATCAGTCAGATTTGCTTTTCGCGCTGAACTGTCTTAAAGTAGGTACTTAGACTAGTCATTGCGAAACATACTACTGATCGGTAAGCGGGCCGGACGGACCGTGGAAATTTTAGAAATGTACTTAAATCAGGTCACGTGCCAAGGAGGCTGACTTCAAACCAAACATGCGTCTGCCTTGGTATGGCTTATAACATAATGAAGAGGTACCCGTATGAAATAGTTAAAGTAGGCATTAAAAATAACAGTATCTTTTCGACCGTCAACCACTACCACGTCCAGCGATGACTAGAGTAGAAATATCTACTACAAATATTCGGACGACGTAAACTTCGAATTCTGCGAGGAATGAGCCATTTCATCGTGTCAATGCCACTGACTAGTACCGCTTATTATGTTTTTCAGTAGTGATTAGAATGACGTCTTGACGAATACCGTCGAGCGTCGAACACATCGCTAAACAATACCACACACTGGTTGATGTGACATTACATAATACTCGACAAATACCCCACTACTTGAAGTACAAATTCACCGACCAGTTGTGATCACTGACATATCATTTTCGGTAACATCATATTTCTGTTTGTATCTTACGTAGCCGAAAAGAATAGGTAAGTAATCAAACAGCGATGTATTCTCCTCGTTTAGACATGTACTGCTGACGCCTATTGGTAAGGCGGCATGAACGCCGTCACTGCACACTCGGAGCGAATCGCAAGTACGACTCCGTTCGCGAGGCTCCGTTCGCATCCTCGGTTTAGACTATCATAACATTTATGATAAAATAAGCCGCTATGAATGTGAAACGACGAACTCTATTGCCGCCTCGTTCAACTTATCATCGCGTCATCATGAACGGTCTCCGCTGGCGGCCGCGTGTTGATTGATTATAACTGATGATGAATGATGTGATTGCGGTATAACTTTGCTTCGCCACTGATATTCTCGGCGGGCGACTATCCGTACACGTAAAACAAGTTGGTGCTGAACTTGCGAACGTCGACGAGTATAATGGATCTATTTCGTTTATCAAGGTGCCGACAATGATGTGACGTAGCTTTACATCGCCAGCGCCACAAATGGTTTCAGCTGGTGCGTTTTCCGTACAGACAGACGTTTTGTACTGACAACGTGTGGCACATTTAAATGTATCTGGCGAGTATGTTCAGGAATAAAGACATTTAGTACACGGAAAGGTAAGAGTTATATGTCCAAGTATGGTGCATTGAAATACATACAAAAGTAAACGTTGTATATTGCAGTAAACTTGAAACATTTATTATGTTTCCTCAACAAAGCTATCCTCAAGAACAAATAACATTTCATTGGACCAGGGTTAGTGTGTCATCATCAAAGGCCGTCAAAAACATAAACATAAAAATAAAAATTCATAAGTTCGTAACATTTCATTAGACTAGTGCTTTTGTTTTCACCATGACCAGAAGTCAATTCTCTGTATTATCAGACGCCTCGTACACATCATAAGCGCCAAACTATTCGCGCCGAGGTGAAACTAAGTCGACACGTTATCGGCAGTGCGACAAACAAAATGGATCTATCTCTTCGTTTTCGACGAGGCCATCAACTTCAGCGTCGACGTATGGACTAGTCACCGACCAGAACCGGCCGCGACGACGCAAAGTTACAACGCAACATAATCAAACGAAAAGGATCTGTCATTGCAATCTCGGCGACGCCCGCCTGCTAGCTCATCGCTAAATTGTATCATGTGTGCGGACGCTAACCGAAACTATCGGAGACGGCGTAAAGCTACGTTGCAACGTTGCCTGCACCTCGATAAACGAAATGGATGCCGCACTGTACACTCGCGAGTATCGTAAGCCTAGCGCAAACTTTTCATGTGTTCGGATAGTCGCTGGCTGCTACCATCTGTGCCAGGAACGGTTCGTTTGAGAAATCCAAATTCGTCTTATCAGCTATATTACTTATATATTTGCGACCATTTAAAACTTTTGCAGTCCTCTAATGATTTCAATAAGGATAACTTCTCTCATTATATTTCAATACTTCTCTAAAATTACTTTAAAATTAATCATTCATAAAATATTTTTGAGCCTATTCTTTGACGAAAAAGATATTTGAAATACGTATCTGAGTTTTTTAATAAATGAAGAACATTCGCGGGAATGCACCTTTCGAAATGTTCCGGAGGAATAGCTCAGACGGTGACGTGGATGCGACTTCGACTACGACGGCTCAATTTCAACAGAAATGCTTCTGGGAAGAAGACTACTGTTTACAATTTCCCAATGTTTTACCAAAGTCACATGACGCAAAACAAAATGTTCCAATTCATTCCATGCCGCTTGTCGGTGCCGTCGTCACTAACTGCTTAGCTACTGCCGACTCCAACGACGATGGCGACGTGCGTAGTTTGAGTACGACGACAGTAGCTGTTAATGGTGATAAATAATGGTTTGGTGCGTATAGTGTATGAACGAAGTTTCTGACATTATTGATTTACTGTTTCTATTTATTTTGAAAATAAAAGCTGTTGTCTAATGTCTGTAATATTTATATTTGTGTTTATATTTTTAACGTGCCATATTTAAAACATTTACCCTGATTCAACTTAATATGATTTGTCTTAGTAGATAACTTTGTTGCACTAAAATAATAAATAAAATGTACTTCAAAATGGATTGTTTATATTTCTGTTTCCCGTGTACCATTATTATATAACTTTTAACCTACACACCCAGCGTAACTCTTGAGCTCAGGTCTAATTTTCGTAAGTGTACGGATAATAGGCAGCTGTAGGGGATGGTTGCCATGGACGGTTCGTTAGAGAAATCCAAGTTTGTCTTATCAAGAAATACTTAATTGCGGTCATTCAAAATTCTTTCGTTACGTCACTGAACACTCGATGATGCTCGCAAGTTCAGCACCAACTTGTTTTATATACATTATGTATGGATAGTCGCTAGCTGAAAACGTCCGCAAGGACGCCAAACCGCGTCGCAACGTAACTACGCATCGTCAACCTCATCTACTTTTACAGAACTTTAAAGCGATCTGAAGCTACATAACACCATTGTCGGCACCTTGATAAATGAAATAGATCCATAACCCGTCATATTCGTCGAGGTTCGCAAGTTTCGTGCGAACTTGTCTCATGGGTTTAGACTAGTTGAAGAGTACCGTTTTTGCTGACTTAGGTACGGAAATCCAAAAACGTACACGGGGAAACAGAAAAATAAAAAAATAATTTTGCTACATATTTTATTCATTGGTTTAGTTCCACAACGTTATCCACCAGAACAAATCAAACTTCATTGGACCAGGGTTAATGTTTAAATATGGCACGTTAATAACATGAACACTAAAATATTTATTACAGCAGTGGTTAACTTTGGTTTATGCCATAACTAAGAACAGATGAAATCAAAAATATCAGACACTGCATTCACACATTATACACGCCAGTTTGACACCATTAGCAGCTTCTGTCCTTTGTTTTCTCCGTAGTCGTACTAAAACTTCGCGCGTCGCTTGAGTCGGCACTAGCTACGCGGTTAGAGATGTCAGTACCGACAAGCGGTAACGAATGAATTTGACCATCATGTTTTGGGTCACGTGACTTTGGCAAAACATTGGGAAATTGTAATCTGTAGTCTTCTTCCCAGAAATATTTCTGTCGGACTTGTGCCGTCGAAGTCGGATCCACGTCACTGTCTGAGCTGTTCCTCCGGAACATACCCAAAGCTTCTTCCCCGCGAATATTCATCATTTATTAAAAACAGAAGCAACGTAGGTAAGTATTTTATTTTATTTTTATTTCTTCTTCGTCAAACAATGGTAGGGTTCAAAATATTTTATAAATTATTAATTTTAAAGTAATTTTTGAGAATCAAAGAAATATAATGTCAGAAGTTAATCTTACGGAAATCTTCAGAGAACTGAAAAAAACATTGTACGACCGCAAATATATAGGTACTAAGACGAACTTGGATTTCATGACCGAATCATTTCAGATGGTCGCACCTGGCGGTTATCCGTACACGTATGAAAAGTTGGCACCTAGCTTACGAGTTTCGTCGAGTTTGCAATCGAGGAGTAGACAACGTTGCAACGTAGTTTTACGTCGTCTCGGATCATTTCGGTTGGCTAGTAGTTCGGACACATGACAACAAGTTGGCGATGAGCTAGCTTGTGGCGGTGAGAGTGCAGTGCAGTACAAACAGATCCTTTTCATCTGATAATGTTGCGTCGTAGCTTCGCATCGTCGCAGACGGTTTTGGATGGCGACTAGACCGAAAGCATGAGGTAAGTTGGCGCAAAACTTGCGAATGACGAGTGATGGATCTATTTCGGTGCCGACAATGATGTGGCGTAGCTTCACTTCGTTCGCAAGTTTTGATAAGGCAAGGTTGATGACGCGCAGTTAAGTGCGCGTAGCGAAGCAGCTTTGTGTCGTTGTAGACGGTTTCGTCTAGAACTATCCATACATACATAAGACAAGTTGGCGCTGAACTTGCGAGTGTGCAGTGATGGATCCATTACGTTCGTCACTATATCGAACACGTTGTAACGTAGCGTCACGTCGTAGTGAATGGTTTCGGCTGGCCGGTAGGTAGTTTATACACCTAAGGCAAGTTGCCGCTAAGCTCACGAGTGACACCGAATGTATTCAACAATGGGTGGAAAAGTAAGAATTGTATTGAAACCGGGCAAGTGCTAGGCGGACTCGTTCTCTGATGGTTCCGTACAAACTTATATTTACATGTATAGTTCAATTCCCAAATCGAGTCTCAACGAGTTTTCCGAACCGTAAAAGTGTTTTTTTTTGTGACGTAACTACCAGTTTTTAGATATTTTCTTATATTTGTGCTATGTGACCTTACATTATGCAAAATTTCAGGATTCTAGGTCAACAGGAAGTACACTACAGGTTTTGATTTCCTAGCGAGTGTCAAAATATGCGCCTAAAAGGAACATAAACGGCCTTATCTTTAGATTACGTTAACTCAAAAGTTGATTTTTCACTTCTGCTTGGAGCAGCAGACCTAAATATTTGATGTTAATATCAGTTTCATACCTCCTCGCACTTCTGAGAAAGTGGGTCTTGACAGACGGACAATAAAGTGATACTATTAGGGTGCCTTTTTTGCAGATTTAGGTACAGAAGTCTAAAAACGTACACGAGGAAACAAAAAAATTAAAAAATAATTTTACTACACATTTTATTTATTAGTTTTGTTAAACAATAATCCACTACAACAAATCACACTTCATTGGACCAGGGATAATGTTTAAATATGGCACGTCAACAACATGAACACTTTTAGTATTCATGGTATTGAAAAAAACTTTTAAATATTTTAACAGATGAAATTAAAAATATCAGACACCGCATTCACACATTACCCTAGTCCAATGAAATATTCATTGGACCAGGGTAAAGTTAACATTTAAATAGGGCACGTCAAAAATATAACCACTAAAAATAAACATTATAAGCAGTTTTGAAATCTATTTTCATTCAAACGTGGATTGCAAAACGTACGTTCAGTACTCTTTTGGTGAGTGAGCGTTGTTTAATCCCAGAATATGAAACCATTATTTCTGCTGAGTTGCGATGACGTGATACCTTGAACGTTGTCAGCACTGCAACAATTGAAATTGAAGAAGTTCGATTCAACCCGCTTTTCACTTAAACCGTTGGAGGCGAAATTTACGTTCATACGAGCTTGGATTTCATTTAAAATTTACGATGAAATCCACGTTTGTAAGAACTTGGATTTCATTCGAAATGTTCGATTTTCACTTAACAACGTTGCCAGCAGCGATCATCGTAGCGTGTGGCGTGTTCGAAGCAAATCAACGCTCCAAACCAACCAACTAACTAGTTCCAATGAAAACTGGGTTGAATTATATTTTTCCATTTTAAAAGTAGTGGTGCCGGCAAGCACGAGTATTAGAAAAAATCTAAAAAAAACTTGTTGCGGTACAGAAAAATCTTCGAGACTCAATTCAAGAATCGAACTATTTACATAGATAAGTTTGTACGGAAACACAATGCTTAGGTACTTGGCAAACGTGAACCATTCGATGTTAAATCCAAATTCATACGATCGTGGATTTTGCTTCCAACGGCTTAAATGGAGCCAGTTAAATTGACATTGTTTCATTTGAATTGATGCAGTGCTGACAAATTTAAAAAAAAAAATCAATATCAAACGTTTCCTATGGAGAAGAACCGGCCAGAAACTCCATGATTTCACTGTTAAAAAATAAAAATGTTCTTACAATATTCAATATTACAGTATTGATAGATATTATGTAAGAACTGTGTAGACCAGTCAATATTGTACTTAAAAGTACGACTTTGTTACCACTTGCTAGAAAATTAAATTAAAGGTATTATATTCTGAAACTATACAACGCTTGCTTGACAAATGTGTACAGTTCGTTGCAAATTCCAAGTTCATACGAACGTGGATTCTGCTATCAACAGAAATGAAATCCAAATTCATACGAACGTGGATTTTGCCTCCAACGCACAGTGGTCTGAAAATCGAGCTCCATACTCATAGAAACTTAAAATCTGGAATTTAAAATGTAAAAATACAAATACCATCCATACGATAATATTTTTACGTTGCAGTAAAAATATTATCGTATGGATAGTATATGTGGCTGCACGATTGAAAAAAAAAGTCAAGCTTTTTTTGTAGGGGAGAAAACACTTAAAAAGTATATTTTTTTGAAACTGAACGGAACTAAAGGGCTAGTGCTCACACGAGCTATTGTATCATACACGGCACTTAAGATGATATTCATTTCGCGTACCTTTCGGTGCTACTTTGCGCGTAGCAAATTTTTGAATTTTCGAGTGATTTTTCAAATCTTTGACGTGATCAAATGAAGTTGACCACCGACCTACTTGTACTATCGTTTGTTTCTAGCCTTGGTTTATAACAGTATTCATATAGGTATTTCTGTTGAACCCATTTTCTCTTTGCCGGCATCGCAACTTTAAAAATGGAAAAAAAAATGATTTTACCCAGTTTTCATTGAAACAGTTGATTTCGTGGATTTCGCTTCCAACGGTTAAAGTGAAAAGCGGGTTGAATCAAAAATACATTGATCGTCGTTGGCATCGCAATTTTTTTTTTTTTTAATATCTTGGTCGTGGCCTCAAAAGCTACGGTGACCGTGGCAGTGAACGCGAAAGTGAACGTGGTGGCAAACGCAGCGGGGAACTTGGCGGCGAAAGCGGCGGGGAACTCGGCGACGAAAACTGTGGCAACGCGGCCGAAAACCATCGCACCTTCGGCGTTTGCACCGTCGAACGCGGTGGCAAACGCCGCAGGGAACCTGGTCGCGAGTTGAATCGAACTTGTTTAATATCAATTACTGCAGTCCACGTTCAATTTGATATTCACAGTCAAAAGTAGATTTTAAAACGAACAGTACTCATTTGGTAAGTGAGAGTTATATAGTGGAAGAAAAAAAGAAAGAAAAATAATTTATTTGGTACAGCACAAGGCACAAAAACAATAACGCTAGTGCTGATAACGTTCAACGTATCTGCATATCGTCGCAACCGTTTCAACCGTGTCGCGATCGTTGCGTTGGAAGTAAATTCCACGTTCGTGCGAACGTGGATTTTACTTCCTACGGCTTAAGTGAAAAGCGGGTTGAATCGATTCCAGAAAACCTGGAAATACGTTGGTCGTGTTTGGCATCGCAACTCTTAAGGTGGAAAAAGTTTGAATCAACCCAGTTTTCATTGGAATATTTGATTTTGTGGATTTCGCATCGAACGGTTTAAGTGAAAAGTGGGTTGAATTGAATTTGTTAATTTCAATTACTGCAGTCGACGTTCGATTTGAAATCTAGGTTCATTCCAACGCAGATTTCAAAACGAACAGTAGTCATTTTGTAAGTGAGCGTATTATAGCACTGACAACGTTTATCGTATCTGTACATCATCACAACCTTTGCAAACGTGTCGCAATCGTTCCGAAATCTACGATTGTACGAACGTGGATTTCGTTTCCAACGGTTGTTAAAAGTGGGGTGAATCAAATTTGTTCATTTTCAATTCATGAAATCCACGTTGTGAATTTCAAAACGAACAGTACTCATTAGGTAAGTGAGCATTGTATAGTCCAGAAAAACCCGGAAATACGTTGATCATTATCGACATCGCAACTTGTTTTTGAAGCGGTGGACGCGGCATCGAAAGCGACGGTGAACGTAGCGGTGAACGTGGTGGCGGCCAGGAACCACTTTAGATTTGAAAAGCACTTTCAGTCGAACGTGGGTTTCAAAGCAAACAGTTCTTATTTGGTAAGTGAGCGTTGTATAGTCCCGGAAAACCGGTAAATATATGGGTCGTTGTCAACATGGCAATTTTTAAATGGAAAAAGTTTGATCCAACCCAGTTTTCATAGGAATGGTGATTCCAACGGTTTAACTAAAAAGCGGGTCGAATCGAACTTGTTCAATATGAATTGCTGCAATCCACGTTCGATTTGAAATACACGTTCATTCAAACACGGCGGCAAACGCAGTGGCGTACACGGTGACGAACGTGGCGTCGAGTGCGGCGGCAAACGTTACTGCGAACGCGACAGGGAATGCACCATCGAACGCGGTGGCAAACGCCGCAATGAACTTGGTCGCGGGTTGACTCGAACTTGTTCAATTCATATTGCTGCTGTCCACGTTCGATTTGAAATCCACGTTCGTTCGAACGTGTATTTCAAAACGAACTGTACTCATTTAGTAAATGAGTATTGTATAGCCCTGACAGCATTTAACGTATCTGCACATCGTTGCAACCGTTGCAACTGTATCGCAATGGTTACGAAATCCACGATCGCACGATCGTGGATTTCGCTTCCAACGGTTTTATTAAAAAGCGGGTTGAATCGAACTTATCCAATTTCAATTGCTGCAGTCCACGTTCAGTTCCGTGTGAACGTGAGCGTAAATCGTTTGTGACGATTCGAACAGTACTCATTTGGTAAATGAACGTATAGTCTCTGAAATCCTGGAAATACGTTGATCGTTGTCGGCATCGCAACTTTGAAAATGGAGAGAGTAGTTTGATTCAAACCTGTTTTCATTGGAATAGTTGATTTCGTGAATGTCGCTTCTAATGGTTTAAGTTCAAAGCGGGATGGACCGAACTGGTCCAGTTTCAATTGCTGTAGTCCACGTTCATTTCCGCGTGATCGTGAGCGTAAATCGTTTGTGACACAACCGTAAGTGAACGTTGTCAGCAACGCTCACTTACCAAATGAGTACTGTTCGTTTTGAAATCCACGTTTGAATGAATGTGGACTTCAAAACGAACGTGGACTGCAGCAATCGAAATTGAACAGGATCGATTCAACACGCTTTTCACTTAAATCGTTGATTTCGCTATCAACTGTTAAAATGAAAACCGTCTGTCGCCAAATCCACGTTCATCTGAAAGAGCGTACCATTGTGAAATCCCTGCATGGCCTAACTGGTCGCTGTCCTGGACGCTGTCAGCTGTGTTTCGAATCTCACTCAGTAACGATAAGAACTGGGTGACAGTCGTAAGCGTATCGTTTCAGTCAATTGTCGCGGCTTCACTAGCACAGAACATGCCGCTGATCGGCTTTTTAAATAAGGTGCATACGTTGACCACTGACCCACGCAATGTACTAAAAGCATATTCATCTACGTAAACATTTGTCTTTAAACATATTAGAAGGACATCTGACTAAGTCGTGTGATCTCTTGAGAAAGATTAGATACAATCTTATTTGATTATCCTAGCAGGAAAGGTGATGCAAATGAAACGGTTAAACAGGGTACTCACCCTGTACTTATACTTTTTCTTTAATATCACAAAATTAAAGTAATTATTAATCAATACCCATTTAGATTAATAAATAATTATACAAAATAACGTTGCAGCAATTACTCTATGAGATGTCGTCATCTTCAAGAATGAAAATGGTCGGCGAGGACAGTGCGAAGTACATTATTTTTCGCGATGCCAGAAAAATAAGTGCGTTATTTAAAAGTGGTTGTAATCCCCAGTAGCGCTGCTTTGGCCGGTAGCAGTCTCTTTTTATTTCACCTGCAAAACATAAGTTATGATGTAGAAAATACATAAAAAATCACTTACGATACAACGATATACAACGACTCAAGATATACAACGATTTATCAAAATCGCTAACAGCTGTATACTTTTATGAAGTATTAAAACAATAAACCTATTGGAATTGATGAAAGTCACATTAGTAGTTGCCAGGTTCGGTTATCTACCTGAAAGTGCTCGGCCAGACTGGAAGCGAGGTACGGGGAGCATCGCGGCGCGGGTGCACGGCGCGCGTTGGTCCTGTCCGCAGTCGAGCCATCATACCAACGCGTGCGGTCACCACTCGCTACCGGCCGGCGCACTCACTGCGGCCACTTTTATGAACGTGCTATGGCATGAGTTGCTCGCACGCGTCCCTCGTTGAGCAGCGCGCGCCGCTTTCTGCACCCGCGTCCCTACTCTTGACACTCAAATGCAGTCCTTGCCGAGATGTTTGAGTTTGCCGCGCCGCGCCCTCACGAACACTGAATCTCGAAACCAGTAGAAGCGTTTTCATACAGAGATTAGGCTTATCGCTTTGATAATATTTTATCATTTACTGAAATGTGCGAGCGCGTGATGGTGAATCCGACCGAAGTTAGAGTGGATGAAGTTAGCGGTGTCGCCTTTTTTTTCAACTGGGTAATCATCCAATGCCCAGGGTGGAGAGAGAGTGCGTGTCAGATCTTTAGTGACTAAAACATACTTGTGTCCTTCAGTTACCCTGCATTTTAGGACTACGGTGTGCCTTTTAGAAATTCCCCGTTTGTTTTGATTCACTGAAACGTATAATATTTTGCTACGAATCTTAGTACTTGTTAACAGAGACGCAGGGCGTTGCGCCTCGCGTGCAGCGTGGCTTCTCGTAGCGCGTCGGGCGTTTTTACTGTTTGTAGAGAAGCGGCAAGTGTAGCAGACCGCGTCATCACACGCGCAAACGCAATCATTAGCAATGTAAGTTGTTTATAGAGAGCAGAGAAGCAGTGCCCATCCCGGCGACCACGGTGGCGAAAGTGGATGCGATCGCGGCGACAAACGCGGCGGCTATCGCGATGACGAACGCGGCGGGGACCGCGGCGACGTACGCGGCGGGGATTGCGGCGACAAACGCAGCGCAGCTAGTGAAGCGTGTGATGATGCCGAGTACATCACTAGCCCGCTACAATATAGTCAGGTCATCAAGATATTGTAACGAATAAAGTTTTTTATCATAGCTTTATATTGAACCTACATCCATAAACGTTTCTGTTCGACAATAGGTAGATATTTATATATTTTTCACTTACGTCGATAATGATGATTCAAAATTATTTTACAAGATAGCAATATTTTTTCGACCAATATTATGTACATCGTGGTAGGTATTTTACTAAATTTCAAGCGGCCTAAACTGTGTTCGTAAATAATAAAGGCAATACGAAGTCGTATGAATCTTGAACTAGGTAAATTACCAGGCCGAACGTGTCCGCGACAACGCGAAGTCAAGCCTTTACGTTATCAATAGGTAAAGCGAAAAGCAGCAGACCGATATGTTCGGATATCTTTCGATATTTTACAAAATAAAGTGTTAGGTACCTACCTCCAATATAAATAAAGATATAATAACAAACTTTATTCGTTTCAATCCCTTGATGTCTCGACTCTTTCTGCGATCGGACATTCTCATCAGATTACTTTTATTCAAAAATGGTGTCACGTGTGACCTCGGAGGTACATTGAAACAGAACCTAGCACATGCATTTTGTACTCGCTGGATCAACCTTTCGCTCCCATCAAGAATGCACGCCCCATACACAGTGTCAGTGTAGTTCAACTTGGATAAAACAAGTGACTCACAGAGTATGATACGCATATCCACACTTATGTAGGGACGTACACGGTATAAAAGCTTGTGACGGTAGAAGCAATTACGCACAGTTTCAGTAATGTGACTCTCAAAATGCAAGTGCTCGTCAAACACCACTCCAAGATTACGAGCTTCCCGCACTTTCTCAATGGGACAACCGTCAATCCTCACATCCAAAGTACTGTTACCCATTTTATTTAAAAAATCTCTTGATCCTATAATCAAGTATTTTGATTTGCCTGGGTTCAAAACGAGTGAATTTTGCATAGACCACACTGTTCATCCAAATCCTCATTTACTTTCTTCACAGTGTCGACAGTCTGCTGAGGATGAAAAGACAGATACATCTGCAAATCATCCGCATAGAGGTGGAACTTGGTGTTGAGCAGGCAGTTGGTGATGTCAGCACTGTACAGTATGAAAAGAAGAGGGCCCAGGATCGATCCCTGGGGCACACCTCTGCTCACGCACCTTGGACTAGAGGACTCAATGTATCCATCACTTTCACTTGTCACCTGGACAAACTGAGAACGGTGAGTCAAGTAGCTTTCAAACCACTGAACCGTCTCAGGCTGACATCCGTAGTAAGATAGCTTAGAAAGGAGAAGCGACGTATTGATTGAGTCAAAAGCACGTGAGAAATCCAGTAGGACAAGTATGGCACCCATTCCCTTATCTTTGCGTTCAAGGATATTACCGACCACATCAAGTAAGACCGTGGCTGTACTATGTCCCTTACGAAAACCACATTGAGCGAGCGGCAATATATTATGCTCCTCGAGATATGCTCGGAGCTGGTTGGAGACAACCTTCTCTAGGACCTTGGAAAGATATGGTAGTAGGCTAATAGGTCGAAGTTCTTTCACGCTGGTGGGATTAGATGTTTTAGGTATGGATCTAACTATTGCCAATTTCCACAGATCCGGAAAAGAGGAGGAGGAGATGGAACGGTTGATGATTGCTGTTATAACTGCAAGGGTACGAGGAAGAGTCATCATCAACATATCAAGCGAGATATGGCCACAACCTTGAGCATTGGACTTTAAACTACGCAGTAGCCTCAGCACCACCTCCTCCTGGACGGGCTCCAGCTGGAAATTCGTATTACTGAGTCTGTGTTTTTCATTTGCTGGTTCCACTGGGCTCGCCGCGGCCGCAGAGGCCGCATGCCCCTCGCGCTCGACTCTCAGACCCATACGCTGTGCGAACACTATGTCGCGTTCCTACAAAGTCACTCCAAGTTTTACAGCAATCAGCCCAATAGTGTGTGTTACATTCTCTCCTGGGATCTCCGGGATATTTGCTATCTCGAGGTCAGAGCCAAGCAAGTCCTGTTTGCGGTCATTGAGACCAAGTCGGAGATGCACCACAGTTGTCTGAGTTTGCTATCAGGCAAGGCGATATTCTCCTTGCTTTCGAGAGCTACTATTCTGGCCTCCAGGCTATCGACTCGTTCAACACAAATACCAACAGAAGACTGCAGGCCAGCCATCTCACGACGAAAAAACTTGACTCATATGTACGGACTTTTGACTAGTGGAAACCATTCGCGACGACGCGACGTGAAGCTACGTTGCAACGTTGACAACAAAGTGACGAACTGTGTCTACACCTTCATAAACGAAACGGATGCCGCACTACATATTCACCGAGACTGGCAAGTTTAGCGCCAACTTAGCTTATGTATAGGGATAATTGTGAGTCAAAAACGTCCGTGGTGATGCGAAGCTACGCAGCAACGTAGCTCAGCATCATTTACCTTGTCTTTTTTAAACTTACGTACCACGCCAATACAGTGCAATAACGGCGCCCAATGCTGCTTTACCAATGACTGTCCTGTAAATTTTTGTGTTCACTTTAGTTTTCTACGAAAATGTACCTTGTTTTAGGTTGTATTTTTAGACGGTTTGTTGATAAAATCCAAGTTCGTCTTAACAGAAGCCACTTAAATTGTATTATATAAACATCTATAATACATTTATATTATATATATATACAAAAGTAAATAAAAAAGAAATAGAAAGCTAATGTCACAAATTTTAAATTTAAAAGTACTCCAAACTTCTAAATAAAATTAAAATTCAGAGTCTACACCATATATATTTTTTTAAATTTGTATTTGATTAAAAAAATTGGGTCTTATTTTCATAAAACAATAAAAAGTCGATTGAAAAAAAATCCATAGGGTATGAGAAGTGTTTAGGGGTCTGAAAGGATAGCAGATGACCCCTCCCGTCGACCATTTCAATTTGGCACACGATCCAACTTCTGACATTATATTTCTATACTTCTCTAAAATTACCTTAAAATAAGTAATTCATAAAATATTTGTAAGTTTAAAACACGTACGTTTGTTTTTAATAAATGATGACTACTCATGGGGAAGAAGCTTTTGGTATGTTCAGGAGGAACAGCTCAGACAGTGACGTGGATCCAACTTTGACTACGGCGCCGGTGGCTCAAGTTCCACATAAATCCATCTGGGAAGAAGACTTCAGTTTACAATTTCCCAATGTTTTGCCAAAATCATATGACACAAAACATAATGTTCAAATTCATTCCATGCCGCTTGTCGATGCTGTCATCACTAACTGCTTAGCTACTGCCGACTCCAACGAAGACGGCGACGTACGTTTTTTGAGTACGACGACGGAGAATACCAATGACAGAAGCTGCTAATGGTGACGAACAACAGTTTGGCGTATAATGTGTGATATACATTATTAATTTCATCTGTCCTTGATTATGGTAATAAAAAAAGTCGTATTACATTAAATTTTATGATATTTATTTTTGAGTTTATATTTTTGACGTGTTGTTAACCCTTGACAAAAGAAATATGATTTGCAGATAATTTTGTTGAACCGAAATAATAAATAAAGTGTAGGTACTATAAAATAAATTGGTTATTTTTTCTAGGTAACTCTTCCTGTTGCATCTCCTGTTGAACACACTTGGCGTCACTCGTGAGAGCAATAACTTGCCTCATGTGTATTGACTAATGACCAGCCAAAACCATACACGATGGCTTGAAGTTACGTTACGATGTTTTCGGCAAACTGACGAAAGAAATGGATCCGTCACTACACACTCAACGAGATTCGCAAGCTCAGCGCCAACTTAACTTATATTTACTGCCTATTGACTTGCCGAAATCATCCGCGACGGCGCGCGACATGAAGCTATGTTACAACGCTGTCGCCACAGTGCCAAACTGTGTCTCCACCCCGATAAACGAAACGGATGCCGCACTACATTCTGGCTGAGACTCGCAAGCTCAGCGCCAATTTATCTTATGTATATGGATAGTGGCTAGCCGAAGCTGTCCGCGATGATGCGAAGCTACGCAGCAACCTTGCGAGCTACGCCGGCAATGCAATAGCGGTGCCTACGCAGCTTTAGAAATGGGTGTCGTGTACATTTTTATGAACAGTTCCGTTTTTTACAAAATGTAACTTGTTTTAGGTTCTATGGTCGGACGGTTTATCGGTGAAATCTACGTTCGTCTTATCAGAAGCTGTCTATATATTGTGGTCAGTCAAACAATTCTAGCAGTACTGTAAAGTTTTCCACAAAGGCAACAACTGTCACTACACTTTTATACTTCTCTAAAATTACTTTAAATTAATCATTCGTAAAACATTTTTGTATAAAAGCAAATACCTATATATGTATCAGAGTATATTTAACTAAATATGATGAAGATCCACGGAGAAGACGCTTACGGTAAGTATGTTCCAGAAAAACTGCTCAGACATTGAAGTGGATTCAATTTCGACTACGACTGTTCAAGTTCGACAAAAATACTTCTGGGATGACTGCTGTTCGTTAGCTCCCAATGGTTTTAACAAAGTCACTTGACACAAAACATAATGTCCAAATCCATTCATTGCCACTTGTGTGTATAGCTTACATCAGTAATCGTTTAACCACAATCGACTTAATGTTTGGTCTGGCTGGTCCAATGAAATATTCCAGCGAAATAAACTAAACTGTTAAATTAATTGTTTTATTTTATTAAGTTTCCCGTGTACCATTATTATATAACTCTTGATTTTTTCGCGTACTAGAAACCTACTGTTAAACACACTAGGCATAGCTGGCGAGCTCGGCATCTACTTGTCTCATATTACGTACCCACGGATAAGCCCCAGTCGAGACTAATCGCGACGACACAATGCTACGCCTCACCTTTATCAAACGAAATGGATCGGATACATATGGGCCAGCCGAAAACGTTTGCGACGACGTGAAGCTACGTTGTAACGTCATCGTCGGCACAGCGATGAACGAAATGGATCCGGTACTGCACACGCGATGGGGCTTGCAAGGTTAGCGCTAACTTGTCTTATGTGTACAGAGAGTCACCAACCAAAACCATTCACGATGGCGCAAAGCAATGTGCATCGTTATAGACACAGCAACGAACGAAATGGATCCATCACTGCACACTTGAAGAAACAAAATTAATTCGCTATTCGCCCCTGCAGCCCTGTACCCCATTTGACGGTACCAGTTTTATACAAATTCTACTTTTTAAAAATTAAATTAAATAATTAAATATTGTTGATAACACTCGCTGTGGCGCGCGAGCTCAACGCCATTTTGTCTCATGTGTGCCTACAGATTGTCACCAGCCTAGACCGCCTAGACATCCGAGATGACGTTAAGGTACCTACTCATTATAAAGTGGGTTTCATTTTACCGTCCTATTCATTTATATATTATGAGTTAAATAATGACTAGTGCTCTTCTAAACTACAAGTCCTAAGTTATCCTATAAAATACGCCCACTAATACGACCCACGGACCCCGGTACCCAAACATTCGGCTAATAACAAAGTGGATGTACCTACTTTCAAAAATTGCAACTGGCCTACTTGTACTCGTACTTTGTGTAATGCTCTCCAATTTAATATCACAAAAATATTGAACACCGATTGGCGCGAAAATGAGAAAACACAATGAATATTCGTACAAAAACGACAGATTCCAAATTCAAATTTAATGTAACGTATTTTTTTTATTGTAATTGTATTTATCGCTTTTTTTATTATTGATGGGCTCGCGTTTGATTACTATCTCACCTGATGGTAAGCAATAATGTGGCCGACGTTTATCGTCGGCCACGCTTACCCAGAAGTAACCTATTTACTCTTGACTTAAAGGCCCCTAGGTTGAAGCTATCAAGAAAGTAGAAACACAGACTCTGAATTCCAATGAATGTGTTCCCAAAACGCTTTGTACGTATGTGGCTAGATTAAGCATATAATATGTCGAGGAAAATACTGTATTTATTGTGTCGAATTAAAGTATTACATCAGTATTGATAATAATAACTAAACGACAGTCGCTAACTTCTAATAAAATCATCACTTTTAACTAACTTCTAATAAAACGTTACTTCAACAATAAATTATGTCCGAGCTATCCAAAAATGATTCATTTTTTATTTTTTTTTCTTCGCCCTTTTTGGATAGGCTAAGGTCTTAGACCATACCACCTCGTCATCAATATGTATAATTGTTATTTTAAAGTATTTGGCAGCAAATATATCGAGTCAGCCTTAACGGTAAGCTTCGCTGAGGTAGTTAATTCTACAATAAAATTCTCAGCTTCATTTTTCTGAAACTGCGCCTTTCTCAATGATTCTACATATTGTCCAGTTGTGTAAACATTTGAGATCCAAAACTATACCAATTTTACAACACAATATCCACTAAGAATCAATTTACAAATAATTAAAACCGCCACTAAATTTCACTCTAAAAAAAATCCGGATATAAACCCCCTTTTTCATCATTTAACTAAATTTTGACAAACATTATGTCGAATATCCACAGACGTCAAAGATTCCAGTTTACACCATAGTCAGTCAGGATTGTAAGTTGATCTGGCTTGAAACGAATGCTTCACTATTATTACAACACCTACCTACGTCTAGGAGTTGTAAACGTAGTAATATATACTTCTATAAGTAGGTAGAGACTAATATTAATATAGCGATTCCGACTCCCACTTGACCGATTTTGTTTATAAAATTTACACACAGCGTTGTATTAATAAAATATAATTCTTATGAAAAACTATTTTTATTTTTTTATCTTTTTTACGTTATGAATAAAATATTGGCACATACAAACCATAAACAAAAAAGAACTGCTTAAAACTAGATGAAAAAATAAATATAATTTTGAATTTGGAACAAAGAAACATAATGCAAGCTTTCATGAGACATTTGGCGCGAATTTGCAATTTTAGTTCGTATGAAAGTAGGCTTGAAAATTAAATTGTTTTAAAAATAATCAAACATGTTTAGACCAGAAGAACAGCAAGTTGAAATATGCTTACTCAAATCCAATTTGGAAGAAATCGAAAATGAGTTGGTCGTGCAGGTAAAATTTACTTCTAACTTAATGCATAAAAAAGACTCTTTATAGAGTCTGTTTAGTTGACAACAGCCAATTGAAATTGACTATAACATTCTAATTGAAAATTCATGCTTGTACTGGTCACAATCATGGTGGTAAATCCCCTCTTTGAGGAGTGGCTGGACAGGCACCACGGCGCCCTTACCTTCCACATAACACACGTCTTCACTGTGCTCGGTAAGTTCGGGAGGATCCTGTTTGGGATGCAAGCGGTAGCACACCATTGTGCGGACCGTTCGGAGGGAAGACGGTGGAGCATACGATGTAGGTGTGCCTCGCTTGGGAGCAAGTTGGACACAACGAGCGTCGGGAGTCGCAAAGAGGCGTGAGCTTACTACGGACGGCGGGAATTTCTGAAAAGGAAACCCGTGGTCCTCGATTGCAAAGAGCAACTGAAGGAATATAGGTGAATTTTAGTCGTTTAGTTTTAGCGAGAGAAGTCCTTAGGCGTTTTCCCACCTCCCAAAAAAAGCTATTGTGCCTGTTGTATCACTCGTAGCAAATAATTATGACAAATAGGTGCCTGAAGACCACCTTTCTCAGTTGGTATATATATTTCATACTCAGGTAAAAAAATCACTTCTATCACTATTATTCAGATAATTTCTCCTAGAACTTTGTATGTGCACATAGATACGATATATGCATATTGTGAGTATACTCCACGGGAGTGAAGACGCAAATAATAGGAAGAGAGGGAGGTTAGATAAGTATATGAGTAGGTATTACCATTTTCAAAATGTCTTGTTCGCTTAGCAAAATGGATAAATTAAGATAAGTATATAACAAGATAACTAAATAGATACATCGTATTCACTATGCATACATCAGGTAATTACGTTTTTACATAGGCCACATTTACCCAGTGTTAGCGAGATAGGGATTAGGAAAATGAATCATAATCTTTTCATTAAAATTTTAGTTCAAGTACGTGACGTGCCTACGGTTTGAGAAAGAGCAATGCGCTGCTTTCCAAGTGTTGCTCACAAGATTTGTAACAAGAAAATGATAAATAGATCCTTGCTAATTGTCTGCAGTAGTTTTTTATCAATTTATTACAGTTTTTTTTATCTAAATCATTATTTAAGCCGGAATAGCTCTTTTTGATCTGCAGGACTGTCCAGTGTGTCATATAGTTTGTCCTGGGCTTTTAATTTTGCTATTGCCACGACTTTCTTAGCTTTCTTCTTAAAAACGTCATACTCATTCTTTTTTTCAGCTTTTAAACTAGCGTTTCCTGGCTCTACACGCTGCAATTCTTTGAATTTTTTCTTCTTTTCTTTCAACACACTCTGAATTTCTGTCGACCACCACCATGTATCCCTATCTATTATGCTCTTTCCTCTCGTCTAATGACGATTTTTAAATAACCATGAGATTTGACCAGAATTCAGTCGCTTCAACAGAGTTAACGTTGGTCTCTTTCAAAGAGCAGGTGTGATTGCACAGAAAAAATACAAGAGCTGAGGTATTCTTTCATATGTAGCTTAACAATCGTATTGTAGCTCGCTGGAGTATCTATATCTGACTGAATTGTGCCGGCACTGTAAGTTTTAAGTTCTATTTTAATTTACGCTTGCATGATCCCCGAAACGGTCAATTGCGATTGACAATATTTACGTGATTGACAATGAAAATGTATGGAGAATGGCTTCAACCGTTTTTTCGATCAATATTGGCATTAATTGGCGTCAATCCCGTAAATATTGTTAATCGCAATTGACCGTTTCGTCGATCCTTTAAACTATTTATTTAATGCGCCTATAACGGTACCAATCAAAGTTCTATTTATCAAGCTTTGGAAACCTTGTAATACGAGTACAAGCGTTTTCTCTAGTAAATTACTATTTTTTCACACTTATATGCATGGTTTCATCTACTTATTTTATATATCAATTTTCATCACTATTTCCCATGGTCACTGACCATACCATAACTTGAGGACAATTTTAGCTTTTTCATTCATTTTTTTATTAAGTTTTTTAACATGGACACTAGTAGTATAAGTAAGAACTAAATAATTTATTAAATTAAAAGCCTCATAAATTCAGAAGATGGATAGTTCAAATGAATTCATTTAAGTATAACAGTTGGCACATAAGTTGATTATAATAAATTCAGCATCAATCTTAACTGTATCAAAGCACAATATAGGTATTCGTACATAAATTGTACTTTTATTACAAAGTGTACCCTAAAACAACCTTTTTACTTCTGTCTAATGCTATCGAGAATAAGCATATGTGGAGTGAGAGTGAGTCTCAGACTTTTATTGACTAAAACCAGTGTTTCCCATAGTAACCCTTTCGAAAAATCCGGCTTGGTCCTTGTCGGACGGCGTGAGTTGCCCATTTCTCGCCATCCTCACTCCCGACGCCCGAGACGTCTACCTACGGTAGAGGCTTGGACGCGAGGCCTGTCTCTGCCTCAAGGTTTCAGCCGCCACCTTTGCTCGCATTACTACTTTGCAGAAAAATATGACCGCTTCCCATTCTGTCACTCTGTACCATGGTCTCAACCAGGGCCAGACACAAGAGGTCACCGTCGCCGATCGCCTCCGTAAGGATTTGGCGGTTCTTTGCCCAAGAGGGGCAGGGGTAGTGTGAAAGCGAAAACCAGGGCCCAAGAGCGGGGATGTCATTAGGATGATTTTCCCACACAATAAAAAAAAAAGCCCCTCTTGGGCAAAGCATAAGGCCCCCACCGTATGCTCCACCCACCGTTCGATCCAAATCCGTTTGAGCGTGAAGAAGGAAAAAACATACATAGACACAAACAGATTCCACCTTTATAATAGTTATAAGTGTAATTGGCAAAATAAATATAATTTATCACAAAACCAAATTATTTGAAAAATGTTTTATCTTTAGATACCACTAGATACTGTAAAAAATTTCTATCTTACCGACATAATACGGGAGAAAAATAATTTTGCAATGTAGCAAAATAAAGTCTTCGAAATTAATAATATTACTTCATACAAATCTTGCAAAATTGTCTGATAAAATTAAATGTGATTCATATAAACTATGTACACAGTCTACAACAACTCGTATATGTATTTGAAACAAGCTACTCGTATATAGGAAAACTTGTAGAGAAGTTCTTTTAACATGGAGGTAACTTGTAATCTTGTAGACTATGTAGCTTTGCGATTGATTAATGAGGCACAGGTTGTTCAAGTTGTAATGCCTCAAGCTTATCTACCGATGTCCTTACAGACTAGTGACCGCTCAGGCTAATTAAGCAGGATTTGCTTGAAAAGGCTTGAAAAGTTTTCTGTAAAACTTCAGTCTCTTGATGCACCGCATTCAATGATGACGCTGCAGTATGCGTGTAACATGTAAAAAAAATCATTCCTGACTTTTCGTATACGATTGTATACCCCACATCGCGCACTGCAATCCTCAGCGTTGCAGTGACCCTACGTCGTGCATTCCAGTCATAAACCCATAAAGCGGGAACTAAATTAGACTCACGCACACGTGAGCCACGCCTGATTTGTACGGAGCGCGGCGGCGCATCGCGTGGCGTTGCGTGGCGTGGATCTAATATAGCTTTACGAGTCTAGTTGCCATATAATTTGTAAGGAGACCGACGCGCCCAGATCGGCGTACGTAGCTCACGTGTGCCCAATGTAGTTGAATGTGGTTGGTAGTTGTTGCCATGTTTGACGTAAATAAACTCTTTTTATTTCTTTCTTTACCTTTAATCTTACCCAATTAGAATTTTTTATACTTCAGCGCTCAGCGTTGCCGGCATTGGATGCAGAGAACGAGCAGAAATACCGCGAGACTATGACCGCATTGAGGGTTACCCGTTCATTAAACACTGAAATTGAGCGTTTGAAACTTGAAAATGGTAAGTTATTTTATCACATTATTTAACGACCTTACAATCTGACAACCTTGCCTTGCATATTTATATCGTTTATAGACAATGTACAGTAGTCAAATTCAACTTTATGATTTTTTATTTCACATAAACCCACCTGCTTCGGAACACAAAAACTAGAATCGTTTGCAGTTTCCACTCAAACACTCAAAGACAAATTATTTCCAAATGAATAGGTACTCAATAAGTCATTAAATAAGAAACTCAATTTATGAGCCTGACTAGAAAGTAGTTCTTCAATTTTTATGAAAAATTTCCAGCTATTTTTTTCTTTTAGCCTATGTAGTCTAGTGGTTTTTTTTTTACTTTATTTATTTATTTACATTGTTCTCACATAATAGAAGCGACAAGAAATATTGTAATTAAGATACTTGTAATATATGACATGATTTAGAAGAGTGTCCATGGAGTTTCTCGCACATTCTTCCCCATAGATCTACGTCTCAAAATAATTATATTCAATTGGCATAATTTTTCTGACTGACTTCTTGTCAGTTCAAAATTTCCTGTAAATGGTGTATTAGAAATACATGCTTTGATTCTTGAGTAAAGTCTTTTAATGCATGCCACAGTATGAGTATCGAGTTAGTTTATCTAAAACCAATATAAATAGTTTCTAGTCGATAGGTCATACTAAGTATAACGCAATATAAATTACACATAATAAGCATATTATTATTTTGGTCGATGGGGACGAAAGGTTCTGGAATGTAAATCCACGTATCGAAAGACGCAGCGTTGGAAGGCCTCCCACAAGATGGACCGATGACCTGGTGAGGATCGCGGGAATCCGATGGATGCGAGACGCACAGGACCGGTCATTGTGGCGACATTTGGGGGAGGCCAACAGTGGACGTCTTTCGGCTGAAATGAAGACGATGATGAAGCATATTATGTGAAAGACGCATCTAAATATATTTTATTGCAGTACAATTAACCGCTAAACGTATGCAGTTGAAGCGTCAGAGCGATGACATAAACAAAAGCGTGGAGCGGGCGCGGGAGACTCAACGTGAATTGACAAAGGCTCTGAAACAGGAAGCTCACGACACAGATCTCCTTATGTAAGTCTCCTAAGTAGTCTTTGGTCTGCTTGGAATAACCCTGCTGCGGTGATTATTTTATCCATACATCCATACATCCATACATCCATACCTATATCCACACATCCATACGTCCATATATACATCCATACATACAAACTAACACGTTTATAATATTAGTAGGATTCGTTTGACGCTGTGATAGGTTGGCATTCATAAATGAATAGCTGAGATAGTCCTATATACCTGTTACAACCTGCATATCATCCGAATGAAAATTGATAAAAAGATACCTTATAATAAAACACGGATTTCTATCGAATTTCTTTTATTTTACAGGTACAAAATACAGTATCTACTCATTCAATTAAAAACAGAACAAAAGCCCCAATGACGCTGAATGTAGCAACAAAAACGGTTCAATGGGTTTCCATTAAAACGACACCTATTCATGATTTATTTAATTTATTTAATGGAGGTACACAGGCAAGCTTAACAACCCACAATCGAGGTTGATGTTTGTTTCAATTTCATTAACATCAGA
This sequence comes from Mythimna vitellina, assembly GCA_949316375.1. Lineage (NCBI taxonomy): Eukaryota > Metazoa > Arthropoda > Insecta > Lepidoptera > Noctuidae > Mythimna > Mythimna vitellina. The sequence goes on along the minus strand of OX438693.1, from coordinate 13,226,950 downwards.
TTACTCTACAAAACAATTATTTATTTGTATAGTTCTTCAAATGGTTAAGTACTTACCTACTATTAAGCTGAGTTGAAACTATATTTTTTAGTTAAGTAGGTATATTAATAAAGCTCATTCGGCCACAATGATTTTTAACCGACTTCTAAAAAAGGTGGAGGTTCTCAATTCGAATGTTTGTATTTTTTTTTATGTCTGTTCGCGCATAACTTCCTCGTTTGCCAACCGATTTAAAAAATTCTTTGTTTTTCGGAAAGGCTATACTTTCCAAATGGTCCCATAGTCACCAAGTCGGGATCTGATGATGGAATCTTGGCGAAATCGACGGAACTCCTCAAATATTATAGGCAACTATATAGTGATTTTGGTATTTTCATTGAGAACTTAAGCATTTACAGTCAAAAAGTAATATTTGATGAAGTTGAACTGATGAAGAAGACCAAAAATGGTCAACGGAACTTCTTACTCGCATAGATATCACAATGAAGATAGTTAAGCGACTATGACAATACAAATAAATGAATGGTTCTGAATAGTTACGTTGAAAATAGTATCATCGAAGTGATCTGATGATGATAGAGCCGGAAGGTAGGCACTGGAACTTGTAAATAATCAATGTAACCTAGCCGTGTTTGGGCTTATTAGAATTGTTATGAGATGCACTTTGGCTATAAGCTACTATCAAACTGATCTGATGATGGAGCTGGAAGGTGGAAGGTAGACACAGGAACTTCATAATAAAACAATGTAACCTAGCAGTGTTTGGGTTAATTGGAATTATCATGAGAAATAAGCACTCTGTTTATAAGTGTATCGCAACTAAAAATTGTGAAATAAAAAACTTTTTACAAAAAAAGAATAACCGACTTCACTAAAAAAATACTAAAAGGATCAAAATAAATTGTAATTGTAAAAAGTTTTTAATTCTCTCGTACCTACCTCTAACAATCTACGTTGAAGTACTCGACTACAAAATTTACCTTCATCGTTCTTATTTATGACAGCTTCTGCCAGCAGCTTCGCTCTTATGAAAGTAAATTTCTCCATGCAAAATTTGGATCCCGTTTTATTCCCTTAGGAGGTGAATTTTGGAAAATTCTCTCTTAGTGCTCGCCTACGAATATATAAAAAATAACCTATAAAAGATAACCACGTGCAAAATTTCAGACTCTTAGTCCCTGTAGTTTCGGCTGTACCCTGCTTCAACCCCTAAGGGAATGAATTTTAGAAATTACAACAAACAATATCAATTGAGTGGGTTCCATTAGGCTCATTTTCTTAATGTGCTTCTCTGTACAGATCATTTGTTACATTAATTATATTGCCGTATGGTGACTCAGTCATTGCATTTTCAAACAAAAATATTTTCGAAATTTACCTACACTGTTATTGTATCTAGTACTTATTGTGCTATATTTTTCTTTGTATATTCTTGTGATAAGATTTTACAGTAGCTGGCGAACATGCATTTTCCTTTCACCTTCACTAAACGCATCCCGTCTTAGCACGGCTCAGTACTTATAATACATAGTATGTTAAATGATTCGACGTTTCTCGTATCGTATGTGTAATTATTAATTTAGTGCGTTATATTATGCCTGAATTATTGTAGTTATATCGATAACTTTTTTACGTGAGAATTCATCAAATGACTCCTTCCGCTTTTGGTGCAGCTAGAGTAAATGTTAGACTTTTACTAAAACCCGCCTGTGGTCCAGGGCCACATTAATGTGGCTAAAGAGTTAGCTCTTTCGAATTATTTCGCAGTCCTGACAAGCATCGGCTCTGACGGCCCACATCAATCTTGCTGACGTCTCTTCACGTATGGAACATGAGCGCTGTCAATTCAGGCCTGGCCCTTATCAGACGGTATGCTACCCATTGCTCGCCGTCCGTAAGCCCGCGGCCAGGGGCCCTGCGACTCCGCCGTCTAGGGCGTCTCCGGACTTGTATCGATAGCTAAGATATTTACCCAAAATTACAAAATGTCCCTTACGTTAAAATATACGTTTGGTATCGATATGTATCTTCTAGTGTGATGTAATCTTACCTGCCCAAAATATTTCATTTTCAATTGCAGACGGAAGTATGAAGATTCATTGGAAGAAATAGCTGATCGTTTCAGGAAAACACGTGGTTATTACGTATGTACTTCCCTTACTACACTTTTAAATAACTGTTCAATTATAATAAAAATAGGTTCTGCTACTTTCAATAAAATTATTAAAAAATAATCTCTTAAGAACTTCGCTGCTCTTCATCTTAAAATATTTCAATTTATTCAGTGATTTGCGTGTTCATATACAAACATTAACTCCCTTATAAATCTGTTCACTTTAATCAGAATGAGGACGAAATTACAAAAGAAACTGAAAATTTCAATATCACAAGTAAACAACTAGAAGAAGAATTGGAGAAGCGTCAAAATATGGTTGATGAACTAAAATCTCAACTGAATATGCTCCAACCAGCAGTACCCGAAGATGTCCTAACAATAATGTAAGTAGCTTTTAATAATTCACCTTTCATTACATATTCAGAACGAAGGTTTACTTTACTTTGTGACTTACACATTGTGGTTTCACAAAAACCCTTGAAAAAAAACATGTTACATTCTTCATTCCCAATTTCCTGATACCTTAAAAGAAAAGTCAAACCCACAAAAGGTCGCTTACCTAATTGTTTTGTTTTTTATAATGTATAGGGCTTTACACTTTGATGTTATTGAAAAACATTGTATTGTGTTGTTTTTTCAACAGTTTTCGCATTATTTTTTAGGTCGTCAGGGCCATAAGTGTACTTTTTTAATAAAAATGATTAATGCTTGTTCCCACTATTAAAAAGTTAGGCAATAAAGATACCTAAGTATTTTATTGCACTGTTTATAGTTTTTCAACTCTCGGCGCTGAAAGCTTTGAAAATTCAAAAAAGCTTTTTTTGGATATTGGTGTATTAATAAAACGTGACTTTATCACTTCTACGAGTATCAAAAAAGGCACTTAACAATACGTTTCTTTTTCAGGGGAAAAATTGAATTAGATGCTAAAGTGAAAGAACTTACTGAAAATCTAGAAGCTCTAATTAATAAACGTGATTTTCTTCTTAATCAAAAAAATACATCGAAAAATTAATGACAGTGACTTAATATAAAAAATTCTTTGTTCTTTTGCAAACGCCTGACGTTTTTTTAATAGCAATACATAATAAACTGTGAACAAAACATTTAACATGTTGTATTTTTAACTAATCGTTAATTTTCGTAGCGTTCCAAGTGAAAATGTCCCTAAAAATTTCCAAGAAGAAGATATTTAACTTTTTGTTTTTTTATAATTTTGATGATGGTAAGTGATGCAATCGTTGATGGTGAGGTGCACTAATTTATTAGGAGCCTATTCACTCTAGCCTACATATTTTTAAAAGATCCAGTGGATAATTATAATACAAACTTTACTTGTACTTTAAATTTATTGAAAAAAAAAATACCTATAAATTTGCCGTTTTTTAAAACTGGTTACTTTGAAGTTTTGTATCGTTGGATTGATTTGGAACTATGAGATTATAAGTTCAAATAAACTTTATATTAAAGGTAAGATATTATTTTTTTGAAAATAGGTATTTATTGCTTTCTTGTTTTGTATTTTCTGTAATATCGCTGCATTTATAACTATTTTTGTATGAAATCTAAGAAAACGCCAATTATTTTGTAATATGACTTCTACTGTGGAGACAATGTTTCTCAAGCGGTATGCAATATTGATGATGTATACGGACTTAAAACTGCTAATGAATGGGATGTCAATTTTTGTTTCAATCACTTTCACGTGGGAAATTTTATCTCACGAAAAACTTTTCCTCTCAGGGCGGGTAAAAGACAAAACGAAAACTATTAAACTAAGAACACGGAGTTCTTTTGTTCGAAGAAAGTCCAATATGTACGTCATTGATATTGCTTGCCCTTTGAAATGCATAGTTTCTACGTTGGAACTCTTAATATGAAAAAACATTTTTTTTTATATTAGCTTTCATGGTTATGAGTATATTACAGAAAATAAAAAACACAAAGAAACCAGTAAATATCTAATTTCGAAAAAATAATAACCTTTAATAATATGAAGTTTATTTGAAGATATAACACTTCAAAGCAAACCGTTTTAAAAACGGCAATTTCATAGGTAAAGACCCATTATTAAACCGAAATATGTTTGAGCTTGCTGTGGTCTCTTTGAGGTTTACTGTAGGACTTTTCAACAACCCTTTTTTTGGAGATTCATAGGTAAATACACCAGAAAGATATAAATAAGCATAGCATAGCATAATCAGCCTTTCAATGTTCCCACTGCTGGGACTCAGGCCTCCTCTCTAGTAGAGGGAATGGACCGTAATCCACCACGCGGGCCCAGTACGGGTTGATAAATGTCACATGTCTTCAAATTTTTTGGTTCTAGGATATGCCGGTTTCCTCACGATGTTTCCCTTCACCGTTTTGAGAGCAGTCGTGATGAAATAAATTACACCAAGTAATGCGCCTGGCTGGGTTTGAACCCGCGACCTAAATACCGCGAAAGATAAATACTAAATAATATTTAGAAGAGGATAACAATAAGCAGGGGCCGTAAACCGATAGGTGTGGTCACAGTAGTACACAGTGTAATAGTGACGAAATACAACCTGAAAAAGGGATCATTGTCTCAGCATAATGCACAATTTTTGCTACTGGACCAACCCTGAAATTGTGAAAGATAAATAAATATTAATGTTTCAACAAAATCTACTGAACAATGATTCTTTTTGTAACCCCTTGGCCCCATTGTAAACGTTGTTCGTAACGATAACTACAAAAACCTTTTTTCAGGAATTATGTCGATTTTTAGAGACCCTATATAAAAATTTCGTGTCACAGTATTTTGGTTAAAGAACTCCTCCAAAACGTCTTGTTCGATTTCTTTTTTAATTTGTTGTGTAGGTATATATTTGGTAGGTCTGAGAATAGGTCGTGGGCTTTTTTACACTCCTATTTTGATTTTTGATAATTTATATAGTAGAACAACGTTTGCCGGGTCAGCTAGTAACAGTATAAATATTGATATTAATAATAGATCCTTTTCAAGCGCCCATGAGACTGTTGTTTACTCCGGTCCATAAAGCAGGTCTTTAGTTATTTTCCATCGCAGTTTTCTTAGCGCCTCATCATTTAATAGCATATGAGTACCCTTTTTATTAACGGCGACAAGCAAGGCGTAGTTGGTTTCTGGTTACTTTTTTTTTAATTTATATAAACCAGTGCTTGACTGCGATCCCACCTGATGGTAAACGGAGATGCATTCATTGATGATCAGGCGCACTAGTTTATTAAGAGCCTTTTCACTCTAGCCTTGAAGACACCTAAATTATAGTTGGACGGGAAGACCGCAGCAGGCAAATTGTTCCAGTCCTTCGATGTACGCGGTATAAACTTGCTCGAATAATCTTCTGTACCTAACTTGATTGAACGTCATTAACTTTCAAATAGAACTGGTAAAGTAACCACCTCACTTCGCTAGACCCCTGTAATTCTTCAGCAAATAAGTAAGTACATACCGAAGTAAAAACCTATCTTTATTTATAGAATGTCATGCGTAAAACATAGTTAACTGGTTCTGGCACTGGTTTCCGTTCCATGAATATTTTCTTAGAATAGAATAAAATATACTATTTATGAGTTTAAATAAATAAAATTACACATCGATCTTGGCAATGACTTCCTAAAGGTACGTACGATACAATCATAGCCAGTATCCTATGAAAAGATTTTTTGAAGATGGGTTTTTTTTAGTTTGTTTTCCATTAGAATATGAAATTAACAAATTCTAATGCTTTTACGGTATTTTTCAGTAAATGTATCGCGTCAGGCTTCTCGGTAAGCTTCGCTGAGGTATTCAATACAATAATAAAATTCTCAGCTCCATTTTATCTAGATCGCACCTGTTTCAATAATTCTACATATTATCCAGTTGTGCAGACACTTGAGACATAAAACTACACCAATTTTACATTAAAAAACATCTCGTAGGAATAATTAAGCCGCCACTGAACTACATCTGAAAAAATACTGCCAAAAACACCGTTTTGATGTTTATAAACACTGATAAAAACGCCCATAAGCGATGCTAATGACACGCATTGATTGTGAACACAAAGTGCAGTGGGTGGTACCACGTGTCGGCTAGTTCCTTTGTTGGCGGCAGTCCAGTTGTTAGTAGACCGTCTCCCGTTTCAGCAGACGACGCCGCCGACGTCCACGTCTTTCATAACTTTTGATATATGTCGGCGAACTAGATACAATGCTCCTATCTTTGTTCACGACGCTTGAAGATGCTCTTTTATTCAACTTAACAATAGCCGTAAATAGCTTAAAATAGAAAATATATTTTTGTAGTATTTGAAATTTCTTTCTCTTTTGATGTAGCGACTAACTCTCGCTTAGTTTCAATGTTTTTCTATATTATTTGATTGTTGGAGAAGCTCATAATAATATTATAACTGTTTTTACGTCAATTTATTGGTAAGGTGCTTCATTGTTTAACCATTAAAACAACAACTAGAGGTACAAATCTGTTTATTTATTGCTAGCTTAATAGTTGCTACATAATATCGAAAGCTTAGTTCTATTATGATTTATGGGTTGGTAGACAATTTAAATAGTATGTGTAGGAATTTATTTTTGATAGATGTTTTACAATAGATAATCATTTAATGTTTCCCGGTGGGCACTAACGATGCAGTTGCTGATGGCTTGTGTTTGTGGCTGCGGGCGTTTTGGAACCCTTGTTGAACAGCACCAGCTATGGCCGCTCCTTGAAAGAATTTACCCTGAGAAAACAAAATAATATAAGAAATAGGACGAAAAACAGGTTACCTACTGAGTAAGTACATCCCAGTTTAATATTACCTATACATACCTCCACTATGCATTTGTACCTCCGATTAATTCAACACTGATTGTAAACAGAATTCGCTATATAAAAACAAATTAAATAAAACAATTTGCATATGGCTTTATAGAGTAAGTAATGTGAGTATGATATTTTCCTTATTATCAGTAGATAACAGGAAAAATAAAGCTTTAAATGTACATCCATAAAATTATGCATAATGCAACCCCGATTGTAATCATTGCATTATTATACTGACTTAGACAAAATAGTTTGTTTAGACACATATAAACAAAAAATCCCGTAAAATAATACCATAAACATACCAGTCCATCTTTGAATTTCTGCGTCCAAGGCTTCGCTGTGGTAGTTGTGACAGTGCCCGATAGTGACCCAGTCAGTGCAGGCGCATTGGACGGAGCACACGTCACCACAGAAACGTGCGAGCATAATGCAACTACGAAAACAATTGCCAACACGATCCTCATAGTGCCGTCGTTCGTCGTCTTTCAACTCCGAATCACTTCAAGCAATTGAAACAAACAGTAAATCTGACTTGGCTTTTATAAACCACACACAGGAAAAGATGAAATAAACTTTGCTGTGTTGGTTTTACATGCTCCAGTCAGTTTCCAAGTTAAGGAAATGTTTTATTATTGTGTGAGCATTGCTTAAAGCGCGTTTTAACCCATACGTGCCATGTGACACACAAGCTTCCATCGAAATTTCTTCTTTATTACAATTAAATGTACAGTTGGGTTTACCAAGTCGTTAGGGTATAAATGATCAACTGATTTATTTAATGATAGTTAAAAACTCATTAACTACGTGAATGGCGAGTAAATTATATTACACCTAGATAAGTACCTACTGATAAACTCAAGACATAATCTTGCTATCTGAGAATTTATACTCGGGTTCATGATCTTTTATTATACACGTAATGGTTTGTGTTATTAATTGTAAGAATTATCTTAAGAACGGTAATTAATCAAACAAATCCCTTGGGACATGTAAAGTATAATGATAAATTGGGCAAGATTTCGTAGACGCAAAATATAGATGAAGATTCTGTTCATCTATCCATAATTATGATTATCATAAATATAGGATAGTTCCATCTGTTGCCTTTGCACGTCTTCAAAGTTGAATGGATTTGGATGATATTTGACACACATGTAGACAACATATTGAATTTGACTTTGACTTTTATCTTGGGAGAATGTTCTCAATCTACGGGATATGAGAAACAATGAAAAAAGGTCTTCCCTATTACCCAGCAGCCTATGGATTCAAGACGTACAGGACCAGACATTGTGGCGACACTTAGATTAAGCCTATGTCCAACAGTGAACGTGTTTGGCTGAAATAATGATGATGATGACGCGGGTGTGGTCCCTAGTAGAAGCTAGTTAGTACTAGGTACATACAGGGTTTAAGCTCAACTAATGTCATGTCCATCGGCAACAATTAACCACATAAACAAAATTGTAAAACCATTAGGTAACTATCATCCACAGTCTGACTTTGCCCAATGCTGGGCAAAGTTGGACTATGGATGCATCTCTGTTTTCATGTGCCAAGCTTCTCATCCAGGTTCTATCCGCTATGGCAACAATCTCGTCTGCTCATCTCGCTGCCGGACGACCTACATTCCTTCTAGATCCTTAGACGCCACTGTCACTGCCTTAACCTACCTGTCTTTGCCATGTGTCTTACCCAACTTCATTTGTATTCCATAACTCGTTTTCCAATTTAGATGACCGTCGTACATCTTCGGATCTCTACGTTTGGAAATCAGTCTAGTAAGCCTTATGCCAAGAACGTTCCATGACTTTCTATACATTTTTCAGCCTTTACACAGCCTCCTACGTGAGTGTCCATGTCTCTACACCGTAAGTTCTGGTGGACAAAATACTGATTATCGTAAAATTGTGGAATTTTGACTAATTTTAAAATGTCCAATCACGCAAACTGTATACATGACATCTCCGTTAAACAAAATTATTACATCGATGTTTCCCCGCTGAATTTTTAAACGTAGTCCCACCACCAGCCCGACGTACTATATAATGTACCCAGTAACGCTAATGAATTATACCTAAATAGTAAAAGCCCCGGCAACAAATAAATTATTGCTACTATAAAACAAAATGCCGATAGAAAAGTCCTATTAATCACCAAAAGCTGATAAATGTATAGTTAAGTAAGGCAGCTGTAATAATTAAGGCAGCTGTTTCAATTAATCCTCAATAGCTAGGAACATCTATTTGGTAAATACCCTGGTAAGTACATAGGTAGGTACTTACCTACGTTTTAAGTGAATCATAGGACTTTTCTCAGAATATTGTTTTACAGTAGCTAGAATGTATTTGTTTCCGAGGGTTTTACTATCACATTAGCGTTATTGGGTATATTACATAGTACATCAGGTTGGTATCCGCAACTCCACATCTAAAGCGCGTATATTGCGTCAAAACTGGATACATATATTAATTACACGTAGCTATGAAGAGGGACTACGTTTAAATATTCAGCGGTTAAACACAGACATAATAATTTTGTTTAACGGAGATGTTAATAATACAGCTTGCGTGAGCTTCAATGTCCTTATTTCACTCAGATCTAATCCTAATACCTATCAAATCGATGTCGGTCCGATTTCATCAGTCGCTATAAAAACTTAGTTCAAAAAATCTGAGTTCAGCGTAATCTAGTTGCGGCGTTGATCTAGGCTTACGTCAAACTGATTTCACCAGCATAATTTTAATCAAGTTTACCAAAACTTAAGATAAAATGGATGAGGACCTAAAATGCCGTATTCGCGTTTTGTATCTACAACATGCAGCAGCGAATTCAGTGACCTGCTGCGGTTTTTAATGAAATAACAACCAATCGTAATAATAGAAAATGGTTTAAAAATACAATGTTTATTAATATTATGACATTAACAAGTGACACTAGTGACAGCGGCTAAACGTCATTATGCGGGCCAAACGTCGAAAACATGAGCGTTTAGAATCATAACTGAGTTTAGCGTAAACTAGATTCAATTCATAGCGATAAAACACAAAATGAAGCTATAATCTCGATTAGACGGTCAAAATGAGTTTTGTTTGAAATAATCGCGATTAGTTTTATTCGTGAAGTCCGCCTTTTTTATCTAACAACAGGGACATAATAAAACAAAAAAACAATCATATAACAGTTTAGAGAAATGAAACTAGTACATATTCTCTCATATCTTTATTTATTAAATAAGGACAAAAGTATAAATGCATTTTTATAGTTAAAATTTAAATAATCTTAAGAGCTATATAAAAAATTAACTCGCAATTTTTTTATGAATGATGTTACTGAAATAATTGAAAAGGTGTCATTAAACTCACCATTAACAGCTTAACTTTGAGACTAATATTTTAATGACGATAAAAGGGTGATTTTCAAAATTTTTGTACAGTTACAAAAATGAAACAAAAATGAATTTCGTTACAAAAGTGACCAATGTTACAAAAAAATAACAAAAAGGAAATGTTAGGGCTATTTCATAACACTATTAAAACAATGAAATTAGATCTTAATCATTTATTGATAACATAAACAGTCTCTTTAATTACAAAATCAGTCTCAGAATAAATTTTGCATTTCGTTTGGTCATTAAGTATTTATTCAAATGTTTAGCCTACAGAAAACAAACCATTGGTGATGGAATTTACGGTTAAAAATTGTTAATTACTTTTAATACGTAATTACTAAAATAATAGTAAAGTTAATTATTATTTATCAGCATTTTTTATTAAGAATAAACTAGTAATAAACCAAATAAAAAATACTCATAAGTGACGTATAGATACTACGAGTAGTATCTATACGTCACTTATAAATTATTGTGAAGAAAACTGTTATATCTACACCGCAAAATTTTGATCGTTTTAATCCCGTGGAGGGTCGATCCAGTACATGAAATGCTATTGATTAGTACGTCAGCTGATCGAGTCCAATGACCTGTAGGTAAAAAAAATGCGCACGAGTTAAAACATTACCGTGTATGTAGGTACGCATAATTCAAAAAATAACTCCATTATGGAATCGGCTTTGCTTCATATTTGTTACATCCTTTTTGTTACGCAACAAAAATATGTAAGAAATCGTTATGAAAATGAAAATCAACGGTTTGTTTAGTAACGACTTTCAACATTTGAAGGTTTAAAATAATGTTGTTGGACTTGTCTATCACCTTAATCAATTTGAATCAATAATATTTTTATAATTTACGCTAAATAGTAAGACAGAGACTAACCGTTGTTTTTATAGCTGATCAACTAAAATGAAAACTTTATTGTGGAAAAAACAGTACACCGCCAGAAACACACTTTTCACAACAATGACAGCTACAGACAAAATGGCGGAGTAATATTTTGTTGTCATCTGATTGGATGTCTTTGATGAGAATGTGTTGTCAATAAAGAATCTCAAATATCTACTAATATTTGTGTTACAATAATGATCAACAAAATTGAATGAAATGGAAGACACATTTTGAAAGGCGTATATTATAATAATTAAATAAAGTTTTTTATTACAATTTTGTATAATTTGCATAATAATTACCCACTAAAATATTGCGCAAAGAGAACTTATAATAAAATGAGAAGTTTAATCTTTATGATGGTTTTTGTAACGCGCTCTCGCTTAGAGACACGAGTTAGATGTATGGAAATATTATGACGCTAAGAGCATAAATGTCATATATTTCAGACTACTTACTTTTTTAAAAACTAAAATGTTGAAATCCTTCATAATAAACTTTTATTCAATGATAATAACAATAATTTGATCGTTTAATATGTTATGCCTGGACAATATTCCGGGGGACGTTTTTACGTCCCACAATGTACATAAATTTTGAAAATCACCCAAAAGTAAACAGTATAATGACCCCTTTTCAGGTTATCAGTTATTTCAATATACCTTGAAGCTAAAACTATCTTAATAAACAATAATTTGGTGAGTTCTGTTTATCTTTATGACTTAAACTAGATATCATGGCACGTGGAAACAGTACAGAAAAAAAATTACTTTAGTCCAGGTAATTATACGAGTAGGCATTTTTTCGATCATAATTAGAAGGTTCTGGAATGGATACCGCTTACCAGAAGACGCAGTTGAGAGGCCTCAAAGTGGATCGATGACCTGACTGAATATCGCGGAAATCCGATGGGTACGTGACGCACAGAAATTATGTAGATACACTTGGGGGAGGCCTGTGTCAAGCAGCGGACATCGTGAGGTTGAATAATGATGATACATGTCTTTAGTGTTTCTTCTTGTGCTTAGGTTTAAAGAAACTGACGACATCATGAGCAGTGCTGGCTATGTTGACTGCTCGAAGCCCTTTACCCTGAAAAGAAGAAAATAATGTATTTTTTTAGAATTCTTTCCCCACCATAAAATACTCTTGTATCATAGGTGCGTTCACAAACATATAAACTCGCATACATAAGACACCCAGACACGGAACAATTATATATGGACCATACATTTATTTGTTCCGTGTGGGAATCGCACTCGCGAGGCGCAGCGCTGCTGTCAATCTCTATTAATCACCACGCAAACCATTATGCCCCGTTTACACGTGGGCCCAGCCTTGGCCCTCAACGGGGTTTCCCCATTTATACAATGACGATAGACCCAGGCTGGGTCCACATGTAAACGAGGCATTACATCTGCGAGTGCGTGAATTATTACATCTACAAGTAGAGTTTCTAGGCATCCGGATAAAAGTCGGACTAAGTTTGGCTTTTTGGATAAATATCCGGCAAATTAAGTGACTAGCCTGTCCGTCTCATATTTATTTATTATTTATTTATTATATTCTTTATTGTACACCAATCCTATCAGGATTTGGGGATTTGGGGGTTTGTTCCTATTAGGTATACAATGTAACATCTACATGTACAGTCAGGGGTCAAAAGAGCAGTTGCAATTTACTAATGCTAGAGTGCCCAAAATTTCTGTATAGTAGACGTTCAATGATCCATAAGCACAGAATAAGTACTTTAAGTCATTTATTCAATACTTTAGATGCTACGCTACAAATTAAATAATTCATAAACCAATAATTACCATTAACACTCTTCTTTAAAGAAATGTTAGTCACTTTAGCATTAGTAGAGTGCAACTGCACTTTTGACCCCTGACTGTACCTACGTATATGAATTTTAGACCATGTTAATTAAGATCCTTGATTTAGGTACATTCAATAATGGTTATCATTTTAAAGCTAGGCACAAAATCCAATGGTCTCCAGCCTTATTTAATTTTATATGCATATAAAAGTACAGAGGCAGACTTATACCTGCTTTGGATGATGCAGAATCAAAAATGTTTCTTAACTAACTCAAAACTCCAATTAAATTTATTTTACTACCAGCAAACAACCTTCAAGAATCGGGCTCAAATTAAGAGTTTTAGAGATATACAGTTTCAAAATGCAATGAAAAACAAACGATTTTTTAATAACTTCTAAGAATTACACTATACCGTACTGTATACTTCGTTCATTAGATTTGTCTTTCAAATTACTTGGAAAATTTTGATATGTTTGTTACAAAACAAAAAGAAGTCTGGAAAAGCCAAATCTTTTGTTACTATATGTAGATTTTAGCTCCTCATTATAAATAAAAGAGCTCGATTTTAGTAAACGATTTGGGTATTCTTAATGTTTTTGTCTCTCAAAGGTATTTCAGATGAAGATTCATGACTAAGCACATAGAAAATGGAAAACAAATAGAATATAGAATAGATTTTAGTCATAGGAAAATACGTGTACATTATTTTTTTAATTAATTAAAAAGTGCTTTACTCACAATTGCTCTTCCCGCTTTTTTTATTGCTCCCACAGGGATCTTTCCTGGAGCTGCCTCAGATGGCACCAAGAGTGCTATCACGACGATTAAAATTACAAAAACTTTAGTAAACTTCATGATTGTAATTTTTTTGCTGTTATTGCCACTATACGTTATTCTTATGCCAGAGAACACGCTAAACAACGTGGTAATGACTTGTGAAGTAAGACAAATATTGACCCAGGTTTTTATACACAGAGATGTGGCACCGGGACTTTACACATCCCTAAACGGTTCTTGTCGAAATCATGATGAATAACTAAAATAAAGTTACTGCTTGAGTAATTAGTTGCTAATTTCTAGGAATAACGCGCATCTGACTTATTGCGTCATACAATCTTCTTACGATAACTATAAACATACCGATAAGCTAAACTTAGGTATAATAGTAAATAAAATAGAGATTCGCGAAACTAGACAAAGATTTTATTTTACACTTGTCCGGAGACAATGGAATTAAAAAAAACTTTGCCCCGTACTAGGAATTACTCCTGCATCGTGAGTACGTTCACAAATATGTAAACTCATATACACTACACACTCAGACCCGGAACAACTATCTTACAAATAATTGTTCCAAGCGAGAATTGAACCCGCGACATGCAGTGCAGCAGTCGATCGCTCAACCACAGCACCAACCGTGCCGTTGTATTTATCCCATGGGAACATTGTACCAGTACCTATACCGTATTCATCTGGGCTTGATACAAAATGTAAACAAAGAAAACAATGTAGGTATCTTTGGCCAGTTTCTCCGACGGGTTTTTTTAAACACGAAAACGACAATATAACGAAAACAAAACAATCAACCAGTAACTTTAAACTTAACCAAACAAGAAACTTAATGAAAACAAAATAATAATAAGAATTCAACGAAAATATCTGAAAGCGGCACTCGTATCTATACTGAAAAAGAAGGCGCATTATAACCCGTCCTATTACGAAACGTCACATTTTAATGTTAAATGTTTGCAGTGTCTGTGGTCTATAATTTAGTAGTATTATATTATATGGTTTGTTTACCTTTTGTCTCACGGCTCGCTGAATAAAGTATAATGTTTTCCAATGTTATTTAGGGGTTCACTGATTAATAAACATTAAAAAATATAGACTTTCACATTTACATATAATAACCGCTCCTCTTACCAATGCGCACTTCGCGTAAACCTTGGCTTGCTTTTATATAATAAAAACCTACATATGTGTTTGTTTTATTAAATTTTAAATTAATAAATTATTTTTTCTCTTACCTAACTATTAAAAGACGTAAATTAGTCCTATATATGATTTTCCCTATGTCAAATCCTAATTTCGTTTGCCAGAATATTGAATGTAAGTATGTATTTCCATTTGAGTTTACTGTATAAATCAAATCTATACAATTGCTGGGCCATTGTGCCTAGATTTGGCATATTTTCAATATCTATTGATAACAGTCCGCTCATATGCCCCTTGTAAACGAACAACGCATTGTGAGGAGCCAACTTTGAATGGCAGTTGTATTACGTGTACTGAATGGATAGGAAATACGTTGAGGAAATTTCCTATTTCAGCCCTTACAGCTATGACGTACCTATCCTATCGTTATACCGTTGTGAGAAAGAGACGGAAATATATAAACACACACACAGAGCTACTAACACTATTTGTGCTTTCTCACAAAATAATTACGATGGCGTTGACAAGTCATAGTAGGGGGAATTACACAAGCCATCTGTGAATTTACATTATATTATTTGTTTAGTCTATCGATGAATAAATTGTGTGTGACCCGCATTAATCTTTGAGTTCTATCTAAAATCTATTATAATTATTTTAAATTGCTTTGTGCTGTCATTAATTAGACAACGCAGTTTTACGGGGGTCATCATTATTATTTATGATACACTACAAAAGATTATAGTGCATTTATAATGATAAATCTACACAACGACAGTTTCATTAAGTCTTAAAATACTAAAAAACAAGAGCTAACTCGAGTCGACTTCGCCTGCGTCTATTCCCTTCGCGCCACCGTTTCATTCCTTTATAAAGTGAATATTGAAAAATACTCTCTTAATGCTCGCCTACGTCATAAAAGGAAGCCTTGTACAAAATTTCATGGTCCTAAAAATAGGGCTATTTTTCGTCATCATAGTTTCGGCTGTGCCTTATTATGTCAGTCAGTCAGTTTATCCTTTTATATATTATATACACAGATCAGCAGTTTCATAATCCAAAATATTTTGTCGTGGATTTGAATTTAAAATTCGCCTATTTAAACTAAGCATAAGGTTAACGAACTTTATAATTAAGTCTGGTGTGAAGGATCTAGATCTAAAACAAGAATGATTATAAAAAGGCATTTGATTCCGCTGAAAATATAAACTGCACAAGATTGGTGGGTGTTGTTTAAATATTGAGTCCTGAAGCACAATAGCCAGTGTGGACATTATTTGACGTTCATTGATCTTTTACTGCCAGTTAGGTGCACTTACAGTTACAATACCAATGCAAAAGGCATAGCTCGCATATTCTAACCAAAGTTGAACAAATAGGAATCAGGGGTGTGCCTTTTTTGATGTTCAAGAGCTATTTAACAAATAGAACACAACAGGTAATAGTTAATTCTCTACTTAGTGATGAACAATATGTCACTTTCGGTGTGCCACAAGGAAACGTACTAGGTCCTACATTGTTCAAAATATATATCAACGACCTTTGTAAAATGTCACTTCCGAACGCGACCATGTTGACGTACGCCGATGACACTGCCATTGTGGTGCACGGACCAAGCTGGGATTTTGTAAAAGCTAAAACTGAAGTCTGCCTTAGAAAATTATTAAAGTGGCTAAACTCTAACCTTTTGACACTAAATATCAAAAAAACTAATTACGTAACCTTCACGATAAAGATTAATAACAAACCATCGGATGAGTTTAACATAACTGCACACACATGTTGGGATACTACACAAACCGGTCAATGTCAAACCCTTACGCAGCCAGTGTTGTTAGGTACCTAGGAGTGCAAATTGATGAACAATTACGATGGGATAAACAACTAAGTAAAGTCAATGCTAGGTTGCGAACTATGAGATACTTATTTAAAACTCTTAGAGAATCAATACCACAAGAGCTTCTTATAAAAATATTCACAGCACTTTGAATATTTTTATAAGAAGCTTTTGTCAGTCTGTGATTAGTTATTGTGTTCCGGTTGTAACGGTGGGGGCCGTTAGCCCCAGCCGTCGGGATCTCGATCCCGATTTTCGGCCACCACAGGCGCAAGCTTGCGGATGGCGAGCAATGGGTAGCTCGCCTTTCGACTATCCGGTAACCATCTGGACCGAGCCCAAGTCGTCGACGGTGCGTATTGTTCCACGCGTGCCTCAAGGGGATGCCAGCAAACCATAGGGGCTCAGCTGGGTCGAAGCCTACTGGGGCCATGGGTTCGCTTCTGAAAGGAAAACCCGGCCCTGGTATGAAAGGCAACAAAGGAACTAGGAGTGGGATTTAGTCAGTAAAAGTCTGACACGCCCTCCTGCCCCAAGGGCAGGAGATGTCATTGGATGATTTCCGATGAATACTAAAAAAAAGCCAGTTGGATAAAGTACTTCCCCGGGCGTGCTTCGTCACAAAAAGGTAGGTACAAATACCTACCTTAGACTTACTGTTACTAGGTATTAAAAACTAGGCAAGTGCGAGTCGGACTCGCGCCCTGAGGGTTCCGTACAAACTTACCTATGTAAATAATTCAATTCCTGAATGGAGTCTCGATATTTTTCCGAATCGCAAAGAGTTTTTTTTCTAACGTAACTACAAATTTACTGTTTTCAGATATATTCCTATACCTGTGCTATAAAACCTAGCTTCATACCAAATTTCAGGATTCTGAGTCAAAAGGCCCTTTGAATTTTGATTCCCTTTAGAGTATCGAAATACACGTTTTTTGTGACATAAACGGCCATTTCTTTTTCGTTCGTTTACTTAGAAGTTTTATTTTTTCACAGCATCAATGGACCTGGGGAGTGAGTACATGGTTTTAATTTCAATTCGATACCTTCACGCGTTCCCGAGATAAAGGGTCTTGACGGACAGACAGACAGACAGACGGACGGACAACAAAATGATCCTATAAGGGTTCCGTTTTTTCCTTTTGAAGTACGGAACCCTAAAAACACGTAATGTAAGCGCAATTTACCTAAATTTCTAGGTTCCTCAAATAAAAGTAAAATCAGCATAATAAATGTGCCACTCAATATTAGCATAGCTGGTAACTATTTATGAATAGCTGAGGAACAGTCAGCGATGTTTGCAAGTGGCTTTTTAAATTCGTTTGCACTTCATAAAACAGTAAAAAAAATATACGTTTTTGCCCCGGGTTCCGTGTTTGTTCAAAAGTGATAAACGATAGTTGCCAATATTTTACTTAGAAATTATCTCAAAACTGATTCACCAAAATATATATTTATTTAACTAAAATCTATCATACTATTTAGTTTAATAATCACTAAGGCCTACTTTCCAAGGACGCGTAGCTTCAAAAACGCGTATTCGTCATTATACGTTTGGTGTACACTTGCTCACAGCTTATAGCAGCGGCGACGCGACGACAGACGGCACAACATTGCCGCTCCATCGACAGAGTTTTAGAGTTTTGTATGTGCTGTGAGCAGACGTATAATGACGAATACGCGTCTATGAAGCTACGCGTCCATGGACATAATAAAAATCTATGGTTTATTGACCGTGCGTTAACACACGTTTTGTAACTCCACCGCGGTTAATGCAACTTTTTTGTTAACAAGCTTTCCCAGTGATCTATACAACACTGACTGACGACCGTACCTAAACACGGCGAGATAACAGTGGATTATCACGTCAAAAAACGTGTTTACAAGAGGCGTAACTTAGACAATAAACAAAATTACCAATTACGATTTAACAAATTTTACTTCGACTATATTTAATAATTCATGAGCCGAGGCTGCAAAACTTGCTGCACCGACGAGGGCTTTCTAGAATAAATAATTACAACAATTAAATAGATAAGCTTTTCTATTTATACATACGGCTCATGTATCATATATTCAGAAAATGTTGCAAAAATAAAACAAAACATTTTTATATGTAACTTTTCAAAATTAAATCTTCTTGGAGAATTCTTCACTAGCGTCTAAGGTTTAAGTATACAAAGTTTCCTTCGTCTAAACCACTTTCAAAACTAGCAATGCGGGCTGATAAAGTTTTTCAGTTCGCTTCAGACACCTCTTCTGCAGCTTTCTCAAATGCTGACAGCACATTCTTCTGGTTTTAGACAACATTTGAAATCATAAAAAATTGTCGCTTGGAAATTCTTCTGAAGCACTTTCAATTTGCAATGATATAAGCTCCTAAAAATGTGGAGTAAAATTTTATATATTATTTAAAAGAAAGGCCAATTTGGAATGGATAGTCCAACATCAATCAAATCTCATGATGTACTTTTATTTTATTTATTTATTTAAAAATTCATGTACTCACACACTTTCATAATAAAAGAAAAGAAACCGAAACAGAAAAATAGGTACATAGGTGATACTTACTTCTATAGAAATCTGTTCCAGCATACCTGCGAAAGGAGAATTGGAAAAAAAGAGATGTAGACACCGTGTGTAAAAGTGAAAGGAAATAAGAGTACTAACAAAACGGTTATTATTGAAATATAAAATATAACAATATACTCGTACTATCATAAATATTTACATAAGTAGGTACATATCGTAGAATACAATTTTGTTATTGGCTGGCAAATATGCGTACAAATTCATAATTGTAATAGCATATAGGATTGCTTAAAAGAGTTACTATTCCCCTGGAAGGGCAACTGAAGGAACACGGATGGATTTCAGTCAATAAAAGTCTGACACTCCCTCTTTATCCACCCAGAGCGCGGGAGAAGTTATTTGATGATTATCCTGAAAAAAGGGATCCATATAATAGAATCTGTCATTTTAAAAATTATTACATTCTGAATGAAAAGTTAAACAAATTCTGAATTTGTCATCAAACATAATAAATAACAATGTAATAATAACATTTAATGATGTGGTAGAATGCCGCTTTCCAAACCAATTTTTCAAGTCATTTTAAGAATGCACCTTTTCGAGATGGTTTTTTCTCCGTACACGTGGTCAACGCCCGCTTTGGTCCAGAACACCAGATTTTTTGAGTAATGGCAAACAAGATAATATAATTGATATTTTTAAAAGTTCTAGACCTACAGAATAGCGACATCCGCGCCGGTGATGGGCGTACTTGTACTAATAAAAATAAAAGAATCGAAACTTCTGTCATAGAGCATCTTAAAAGGCGTCAGTTTCTAGATATTATTAGTGTTAAAGTAACATTAGCACACTTAATTTGTATAGGAAGTTGTCTACAGAAAATCACTTCTAGGCTTCTCCATACGTTGTGATCTTGCCTAAACACAACTCATAAGGTCAATAAAGAGACGATGTACACAGATGTGGTGGTTTTAAAAGCCATTCACTAAATATGAATTAAAATTTAATCAGCTGTTTTACATAACCGCTGGTGCTTTTACAAAAAAGCTCCTTTATATTAAACCGCTAAACATCATCCAGCCACATTGTTATTGCACGAAGTTTAATTTAATTTTATAAATTCGTCATTCCAACACGATCCCATTGTCATTTTTCTAAAAGTTCGTAATCTGCTATTTCATAATGATTGATCATTGATCCGTCAATGGTCTCGTAATAGAGTTGTGGTAGAATGACAATATCGAGCTTATTAAAAGCAAAGACTGCAAAATGACGTTCTAATCTAATCCGGTCACGGATCAAAGAAACTGTCAAAATTTTAGCAGATTACCTCATACGTCAGACATTCATTTGTCAATATGTACGAGATTACCATTCTAAGCCATTTCTTTCAATGGAGCGTCAGTGGGTGATCATTGGAAAGTCATAATGACGCCATTAAATTAGTAGATTACCAAACTTGTCAAAATCAACAATTATGAAATCAATGATAGACCATACTAACAATATTGTAATAGCAGACTTGAGGCCCTGGGTTATCGCTCCAGGTAATCGTTAACTGAATGACTGAAATGATACCATCATCTCAACCATTCTTCTATATTCACTAACTTAGGCTCTATGCCTTGAAAGAAAACATGAAAACAAGTGGAACTTTAAACTGGAAGTTTCCGTGAGTTTACTTGTAAAAGGATTACAAAATCTTTGTGAACTATGCTTCTATAACCTAATTAACCTTTTAAGTAGCGTAATTAGAGACACAATAGAAAGATAATGACCGAGTGAATGCCGGCTTTCGCTCGCGGGTTTAATGAATTAATCTCATGTGGCACATCAATATTTTGTCTCAAAAACTTTGTATTCAAATTCAAACTAATTACCACCGTCAATGCAAATATATTTGATGTAATTTTTTTATATGACACAAGCACTACACTTACGGGAACGTTTGAAAGAGTGACCGCGGCCCTAGAACGCAAAGGACTAAAGGACACAGGTGATTTCAGCCAGTAAAAATTTGACACAACACAAGTTTATCTGGCTCCACCCTAGAGTCGGAGAAGACATTTGCTGATATCCCACTTCAAAATATAAAACCTTACTTTACACAGAAGTCATACTATACATACCTAATTGCTACCAACAGTTGGCACACTAAGTAGGTATTATTCACATTGTGTTTTAATTACTTGTTAATTGTACGTCCTGTTCTGGACATTTTAGATATCAAGGTCTACATAGTAGGTATAGGAAAATGGAAACGTCATAAGTATAATACATACGTGCGTAATTCATTCCAATTAATTATAAAGATATTGGTTTGGACTTGTCACACTTTAAATCCCGTTGCGTCAGAAACAGGTAAAATTGAAAGTTTCTTGTATTTATAAGCTTAGTGGCAGTGTGGTATATTGTCACAGTCGACTTCATCTCGAAGCTGAGTTCCTCGCTTAGGTTCCTTGTGGCCAACTAGAAGAGACAATGAAGCTAACGGCGCTGTTCTTAATGCTGATGGCGGTACTCGCACTGTTCGCTGGTGTTGGTGACGCTGCGCCACGACCTGACCCTAAGATCAACTTGAACGCACTGAAAAAAACTGGAAAAACAATTGTAAGTACCTGTTTCGATTCGTCTTTAGTTTAATCGACCATATCTAAACAATTTGGTCATCGGTTAGTGATGGTAGTAGTCATCATCTTCCTCCCCTTATCCCGTGTTATTTGGAGTCGACGCGACACGTTCTTCTCTTCGATTCTGACCTCTCAACCATCACGTTATCACTAACTCCATTTTATTACATATCACTTCTCACAAAATCCATCCATCTTTTTGGCCTCCATCTTCCTCTCCATCCATCCACATAACTCTTAGTAATATGCGTTTCATCCCTCCTTTCATATGATCATAGCAAGACAACCCTTTCAACTTTTCAGTCACTAGCAAGTTTGAAGGTTCTAAACTTCCTTTAATATACCCATTTCGCACATTATCTATTCTTGTCACAAATTCTCATCTCCGCTGCATACATGATAACAAACTAAAAACAATTAAAGTTAGGCTTTGAAGATGGCTTGTGACACAGAGCACAATCAATTCTATTTGACGCTGCTGCCAGCACAGCAATACTGTATTCTATGGTTTACACTTTGAAAATCACATAAAAGCTTATAAAAATACTATTATCTAAATTGTTTTCAATTTACAGAAAAAAATCGTGAGTGCAGTGAGCGCTGCGGCCACCGCCCGTGAGTTGTACCAATCAGCCAAGAACAGAAAACAACAAGGATAGAAGAACGGCTATTTTTTTTACTGTTAGAAAGCTGCTTTATTCCTGAGTGATATAGACTATATTATATGTACGCGAGCGAAGCCGCGAGCAAAAGCTAGTTTATTGTATACTTCATAATAACACATGACAAAAAATTATAAAAATAGGTGTACAATCGGTCTTGTACAGGGCAATCTTTTACAGACAACTATTATAAATGGACTGAACGAAATTAAATAGATTTAGGACTGTAGAAAAAGAACTATTAGAACTGTACTAGAAGTTAGACTTGCTTGGCACTTGTAATGTGTTTGTCGTTAAGCTTGAATAACTTTTGAATTATAGCTACATTCAGCCAATACTATGTTTTAAATAATTATTATTATATTTTTAATTTCAGTTTTTATTAAATTTTTAATAATGAATTGTATAAGTCATTTTTAATGTTAAATATATTGAAAACTAACCTGACCCCTCAACTAAGTTATTTCTTTTAAACTACGGATGTAAAATGAATTATTCCTACCCCTAGAGAGGCAGCCTGAGACCCATCAGTGGGAAGGCAGATTATGTTTACGTGAAAAGTAGATTTTTTCTCCGCGGTCAAAGATGTATTTACCTCGGGCCACCTTGAATCCTCCTTGAAAACAACGTTTTGTAGCCGACCGTGGTTCGTTCAATGGTCGGCAGGGCATATACTGTGCATAGTCCTAATCATCTCGCAGAAGGAAGCTGAGGAAACAGAATGGAACATTACTACTGCTCTCCTACCCCCTAAACGGATCCAGATACGACGAATTGAGGAGTATCTGCCGCCCTATGGATCAGGACCCGAGATGAAGGTGCCTGGTTGCCGAAGGATCAACGCGCCTCTCTTAGACGTACAGGGGAGTTTTCTCTAGATGACCAATAGTACCCATCCAAAGGCGTTTTTTTTTTAAAGAGATTGCGCAATTCGTTAGCCTTGTAATAAAGCCGTTGCTATTTCCGATTACGCCAATACTACTTCATTCTGCGATCGCATCCAAAAGCTGCAATGGAATTAAAAAAGTTTTTCCAGTTTCTCCGGAAGCACCTAGGAAATAAATTCCACCAGTTCCATTGTTCACACATTCTGTCAAAGAGTCGGATTCAATCTTATGTTGTTAATTCAATTGTGAAACCTTAGTACGATCTGCTACGGCTAATGGCTTCGTTGTCTTTTTGTCTTTTTTCTTTGTAACATGTAGTTATTTGTAGTGTTAGATTTAAAGTTTGGCAGCGCACTTGATGGTTTTTAAAACATCCTCGGAAATGTCATTCTTATATTTTTGACCCACAAAACCTTCGGATTAGAAAAGAAACATGTGGATACAAATCGCATAAAGCTAAGCATTTTTATTAAATATAAGTATGCATATTATGTTTTGCACAATACTCCAACGTATGTTGTTGTACATGTAATATGCTTGCCCGCATTACCCGTCTTATATTAAACAAGATTTAAATAAATATTTCATTCAGTACTTTCCCAGACCAGACACAACATCCGCCTGTTCAGAGGGTCATCCCTTTTCAACTGAGGTTTTTTAGGTGCGAAATCAAAACTCACTTCTGTTCCTTCTTTGCCTTCGTTCGAGGGCCCAATCAGGGGTCAATGGAGGTTTGCGGGGATTTTACACCCTGTTCTGCACACCCCTAAACTTTTTCACTCACAGTTTTAACATTTTTTTATTTTATTTGTCCAGTACTCTCAACTCCAAGGAATACAGGCATGATAACAAAACGGACATAAAACTAATCACAAACGTAAACAATATACAGTTCTCAATAGTTTATTTTAGCCTATATTGTATATTATCCTTTATCAATTTTAAATAATTACATAAACTATATATTCTCCATGTTGGTACTTCTTTGTTATGTCGCAGAAGGATCCTTTTGCATACCAGTTTTACCGTTGGCAGCTCTCCAGGAGATATCTGTCAAAATATTTTTATCT
Source organism: Mythimna vitellina (assembly GCA_949316375.1). Lineage (NCBI taxonomy): Eukaryota > Metazoa > Arthropoda > Insecta > Lepidoptera > Noctuidae > Mythimna > Mythimna vitellina. Next base: position 13,202,355 of record OX438693.1, on the reverse strand, counting down.
GTGGCCGGTATCGTCACCGTTATGTATAACACCTAAAACAATTTATCGATCAGTCGAAGAGGGTCTCGTAAAGGTCTCAAAGGAATCTTTTATATTCAGAAAACCTGTATTAAATTTTTAGAAGAAAAAAATTTAAGTCGCCGTATTGATCCGGGAATTAAAACTTGAAAAATCACCAGTATTTTTATGACACTAATCAATAGAGTCAATCATAAGGTTAAATCTTATCGTTAGTTAAGTTATCTCTCTGACAAACTTATCGTCTTAAAAGATCAAGAAATCTTAGCGTCAATATTTAGGGTAATAAGTAGTAAATACACTAAGGCCCGCTTCTTCTTTCATCATTTTTTTAAGGTGGGAAATCGTCCAGTAACTTCTCTCGCTCTAGGACGGAGACTCTTGCTCCACCCTTGAGCGTGTCAGTATTCAACTGACTAAAACCAAACTTATCTTCCTTCTTTATATTACGTTCCAGGACCCTGGGTTCCCTTTCGGAACCCAACCCATGGTCCCAATAGGCTTCGGCCCTGCTCGGCCTCAATAGTTTTACTAACGTCTCTTTAAGGCGCTCCTGAAACACTACGCGCCGTCGATGACTCAGGCTCGGTCCGGATGGTTACCGGACGACCGGACGGCGAACTACCCATTGCTCGTCGTCCACAAACCCACGCCTACGGTGGCTGCAAATCGGGATTGGCGGCTGGGTCGTGAAGATGTCTGTTCCTTTACGCGTGCGGCCGACTCCTTCGCTAGCATTACTGCTCCGTAGAAGGAGGCAACCGCCTGCCATTCCTCCTCACTTCGGACCATGGCCTGTACTGAGGCCCGGCGCGTGTGGTCACTGCCACCGATTACCCCCACGAGGTCCTTTTCACCAAGAAAAAGTAGGCAAAGAATCAAAAGCAAATAAAAGCTTAATTATAGTTCAATAAATAACATTTTATTCATGATACTTAAGCTAAATTATGACTCTCTCATTGATCGTTTAGAAGTCGAAACCCTCATAGCCTAAGAAATATTATCAGCCTTAAAATGCACTCACTGCTGGGACTCGGGCCACCTCTCTAAGAGAGGGAATAAGTCGTAACCCACCACGCTGGCCCAGTGTGGGTTGATAGATGTCATATGCCAGTTTCCTCACGATATTTACCTTCACTGTTGTGAAAGCAGTGGTGATGAAATAAATTACACAAAGCAATGCTTCTGGGTTAAAACCAACGACCTATTACTGGTAAATCGGGGCCGTTATCACTAGGTCATCACTACTCCTCCAAATGTTGGCCCAAGAAGTACATAACTAACTAATTACTAATAATAACTGAATGTGTCCTAAAGCCATTAAAGTCGTTGAGAGAACGTAGCTTCTTAAGATGGCTTCTTTTTCCTTCGCAGTAATTGGTGGTTTGTTATCCTTGCTGTTTTTTTTTCTTGGCTGCTTCATATACCTCCCGGGCGGTGGCCGCAGCGCTCACAGCACTCACGACTTTTTTCTGTAAATAAAAACATATAGATTGTAATCTGACACTAATATTATAACGCGGAAGTTTTTTTTTCTTTTTGTCAGTTTTAGTTTAATTTTGTTAGTGTAACATTGTTTTACTGGTAAGCACTGCATACCCAAGATGTACACAGGTGTGATTATTACCTAGTTTTCATGTTCACTATTCTCCTAAAGTTAGGTTTTTTTTTAGTTGGGAAATCATCCAATCACTTATTCTGCTCTAGGGTGGAGCGAGAAGGCGTGTCAAACTTTTACTGATTAAAACCCACTCCTATGTTCCTTCTTTCCCTTGCATTCCAGGACACTGGGTTTTCCTTTCAGAAGCAAACCCATGGCCCCAGGTAGGCTTCGACCCTGCTGGGCTCCTAGAGGCGCGCATGGAATAATACACGTCAACGATTCAGGCTCGTTCCGTACGGTTACTGGAAGGCTAGATGGCGAGCTACCTATTGTTCGTCGTCGCCCTCGCCTAGTTTTCGATCATAAACATTTTGGCGACAAGAAAATTATCTTACTTTAGTTAGCCTTACTGATAATATCAACACGTTTGTCGCTGGCTAAACTTCAAACAAATCAAAGCGAGTACTTACAATGGCTTTTCCGGTTGTTTTCAGCCCTTTCAAGCTAATTTTAGGGTCGGGTTTCGGTGCAGCTTCACCTGCGCCAGCGAACAGCGCGAGCACCGCCATCAAGACCAGAAACAGCGCCATCAGCTTCATTATCTTTCCTTGTTAATATTACTTCACAAACCACGAGGAACTTAAGCGAGGAACGACTTGAAGTTGACTGTGACAATATACCAGAGACAGTAGCTTATAAATACAAAACTTTCTGTTTTACCTGTTTCTGTCGCAGTGGGATTTAGAATGCAACAAGTATGCCCTTTATCTTTATTAGCAGAATTATTACGTACTTTAGTCATAAGAATAAACTTATGACGTCTCCATTTTCCCATTCAAAGCTTTTAAACTTGTTTCCTCTAACCTCAGTCAGAATTATTAACCCAAGATTGAAATCAGAAATTTATTAATTGGTACTTAACCAGACTAAAACGATGACTATTTTTTAAAAGTTTACTTTTTTGACGGCACGAAAGGCGCAGTGGTTAAGGCATTGGCCGCTGTGTTGCGTGTCGCAGGTTCAATTCTCGCATAGAATAAATTATTTGTAACGCCTTTTTTTTTGAGGTGGAAACATTGTCAATGAGAGCATTTATAAAGAAAGCGACTGTCTGACATTCCTCATTGAACATTGTAAATGTATCAAGATAATAAAAAGATGTGAAGATCATTGGAACAAACCACTTAATTCACTGTTTATAACTTTTAAAAGTTAGCTTTTCCAAAATTTACCAAAATGATCTAAAAATCAACAACTAAGTGGGATTTCTACAGTGTGCGTAAAATGTCAAAATTTAATGGATGAACGATTGATTAATTAGACTTCAGCTAATTTATCGGCACGAAGAAGTAAGCTTACACTTGATGTTTTTGGCAAGCTACTTACTTTCGCAAATAAAGTTAATTACGAACAACTCACATCTGACTTTAAAGCTTAAAAATATATACGCTGAAATTTAAAAAATAAAATCAAAAATAAACCAATAAGTAGATTTGCCTGCAGCCGTCTTGTAGTTGGTAAGTCTAGAGTGAATGCCCTTAATAATCTAGTGCGATTCACCATCAACGATTGCATCTCTGCTTACCATCAGGTGGGATTGAAGTAAAGCACTAGTATACTTCATTTTAAAAAAATAGTCTGAAATTTGAAAGCTTCATCTTATATTAACGTTGAGTACGAATTCTACATTTGAAAAATTATTGAAAATTGGTAGCTTCATCAAATGTCGAAAAAAAAACACGACACACTATAGAACTTAACTTGGAGACTGTCATGTCTGTGGTTTGGCAGAATCCCCTCGGCTATTTTGGGTTCTGACCACGAGCGCTCCAGCGCCGCATAGTTCGTCAAACCGCTTGCGAATTTCGCGGTCATAGTCATGAATTTACATAATATAGGTACATAGTTAACAACTGTCATGGCCTATGGTAAGAACCAGTTACCTAGATAATCCTACATTTGTATAATCCCCTAACAATCACACTAATATTATAAACAAAAATGTTTGTGAGTGTGTGTGTGTATATTTATATGTTTGTTCCTCCTTCCCGTTCAATCGGCTGAATGGATTTGGATGAAATACACGGGTAGATCATGTCCTCGAATCATCACCATCATTATAATTTCAGCCGAAAGACGTCCACTGCTGGACATAGGCTTTGTCTCGCATCCATCAGATTCCCGCAACCCTTACCAGGTCGTCGGTCCACCATGTAGGAGTCCTTCCAACAGTGCGTCTTCCAGCAGTTACGCGGTCACCACCCCAGAACCTTTCGATCTCAACGGCCATCTGTTCTGTGAGCAATGTATCCTGCCCATGTCCTGGATAAGCACATAGAATATTTTTTATCACGAAAATATGTTCCCTCTGTCACACGGGCAAAGCTGTTGGCAGAATCAAGTATCGAATAATCTTAAATTCGACAAAATTACACGTAGGGGCGTACTTAGCTACATAAATAATGAAAGGGTTTTTGGCGGAATGTTTTCGAGTAACGTTCACTGGCTGTTTTAATTATTCGCAAATTGATTCCTAGTGGATATTGCAGCTATGTGAATCAATTAAACAGTCACAACTGTGATAAAATGGAACTGAGATATTTTTTGTAGTACTGACTATCTCAGAGAAGCTTACCGAGAATGCTGACTCGATACATTTTTCGTTCGAACAGAAAACAAAGTAACTGTAATCTGTGTCAAAAACCAAATAATTTCTTAACCTGGCACTGATTGGATACACGCTTTTGCGAAGCCACAACAAAAAAAAAAAGTGCTAAAATCTGAGTGTAATATTACCCAATAAGGAGGAGGAAGAAGGAAGGAGGAGGTGGTTTAGGTTTTTTTTTTTTTATCAAGTGAAAATATACTAAGCACCTTCCTTTCTTTTTTAATATTTTCATGTATCTTCTCTTGCATTGAGAAGTATAAAAGTCATAAAGCTTTTTATCAACGTACAAGCGCGAATCCATCATTGTGGCCTCGAAGGGCATTCCCAACTCGTGGCCAGGATCATGGAATTGATCACTTCATGATATTGCCAACTAAAACTGGCCAGATCGTTTAAACGTTAACATTTGATGATAATTATGTCAATCATCGTTTGGCATATCATTGATGTAGGATTTCTACGACGGTAAAAGGTCTATAGAAAGTAGGCCAAAGGAGTTGACTTATCATCAAATTTTAACGTTTAAAACGATTTGCCGCTCTAGCCAAGTTACGACCGTTACGTTTCAATTCTTGCCTCGAGTCGGCCACGCCTCCGAATCCTTTGTTCTGACCACATGACTGAATATTGATATGACGGCAGAACAAAGGAATCGGAGGCGTGGGCTTCTCGAGGCAAGAAAATCGAAATGAAATGGTCGTAACTTGGCTAGGGGGGCTAACCAGTTTTAGTGGGCCATTTCATGAAGTGATAAATTTCTAAGATCTGGCCACGACACTACATTCTTAATACGATATCACGATTGGCGTAGTGACTGACCGATTGGCTGCTGCGGTACGTGTCATGGATTCGATACCCACACGGGACAAATATTTTTATGGCCTATAGACAGATGTTCTGGATGTGAGTGTCTTGTGTATAATGTGAGTTTACATGTTTGTGAATGCACCTACGATAAAAGGGCTCACCGACATGACGTGTTAAAATATCAGCGAGCGAAAAAGGGGGATGCAGCTATACACCATATATAGCTCCATTTCTACAACAATTCAGTTTTCATAACAGTTTTTTAACGTATGTCTGGCAATTTGAGTATAATCTGTGGCCCACCCAAATGTCCTTTCCTTGGTATTGTTTGTCAAGTCGTTGAGCTCCTTAGTAGTCCTGGGTTGAGCTTTACGAATACTGTGAAATGCTTGCACTGACTGGACAGGTGTACTCAAATCTGTATGGTTCTTTCTTCAAAAGACCATCTCAGACAAATCCGCATGGTTCTCATGTGATTTGACCATTACATATTAACTGTATGGACTTCAAGAGAGACTTTGACCCCTGAGTTTGTTTCGGTGTTTCTTCTCAGGGTAGTCAGCTAGGAAACACCGGCCTCATCTAGTTTAAAATGACAAAAAAAAATTGACGTGTAAAAGTGTTTTTTTAAACCTACTTACAAAATAAATATCATTTATTCAGTTTAGACCGTCAAATGAATCGCGTTAAGAGTTCGTGGTAGGGCCTCAGGAGCTATTCATAGTATGGGAAAACGTTTAAAAAAAATTGACTTGTCACGTCACATTGAAGATGCTATTTTTAAAATTTTCGTGAGCTAACAAACTAACATTACATTGACTAGGCGACTATGATATTGGAACGCGCTTCTTTAACATGGATAAAACTAGAACAAATATCATTTCTGAAGTCAGAAAATACAAGATCTTGTATTGTCTTTTTATACAGCACACCATAACTCATAATAGATAATATTGATATGGACATGAATTTCCTCATACTTGTTTTATTACTTGTAATACCAATAACGTACAATTACCAATTATTTCACGAGATAATTAGCTAAGTAGATTGAAGAAAAAAATATATGTACATACACAAGAAAAATCTTAACTACGTGCGTGAAGAGGGTTCCGCTTTTCTCAGAAAACTCATTCTGATGACTTCCAAAACCAATTAAACCTCTGGATTGATATCAAAAGGTTTATTCTCGTATTATAAAAAAAAAATGCTGTTACACATCGCAGCCGTAATCTGACAAAAACATCTCTAATTCCCTTGCATTTGGACAAGTTTTTATTGTCGCTGAGATGGTGATTAAAAATACATTTATGACAATCAAAGCTACTTTGTCATACGCTTTAGCAAGCTGCCTGTTGACTCGGGTTCGGACGGCGAGCTACTCATTGCTCATCGTCCACAAGCCCGCGTCTTCAGTGGCTGGGAATCGCCCTACGATAACTAAGTGTTGTCTACGGAGGTATTTGAGGCGTCAGGATGTCCTCTCCTTCACGGTTTCAGCCATCTCCTTCGCTCATATTGCTGCTTTGCAGGAGAGACAGCTTCACGCCTGAACCAGAGCCGGGTGCGAGAGGTCACTGCTGCGAGAGTATAAATATCAGAGGCCCTAGACAGAGATTACTCTGTCTAGGGCTGCTGATATTTTATACTCTGGGTGGTTACGGAACAGACTTATTGTATACTCAAATGATGCATAAAAATCGGGGCCAAACAGAAGTGGAGTGTGCAACAGCTGGTTTGCTAAATCTAATTTGAATATAAAATTTTAATATGCATTCTGAGGATAAGTTTCGCTAAAGCTACTGACGATTGTAATGTAAGATAGAAGCTTAGGACAGGCTACCGAAAACCCTGAAAACATTCGTCAATATTTATTCTTTTCAACAGGCATCGTGTTTACTTATCTTATTCCTCGTTGCCTATTCACCAATACAAGTCGAAGTTGCACAAACTACTGGTAAATAAATGTTATTGTAATGTCAAGGAGTACTTACAGGATAAAGATATAGATAGGTACCTAAAGTAAGATAAATTAAGTATCATTGTGATGTAATAATAAAATAATGTGACATACAGTATTAATTTTGTTTGATAAGAAACTATAAATTTGACTATGTATAATATTTTAATCTATTTAATTTTTATTTTTTTTATAACTGACATGAATCATAATTCTTCTGACATTTAATATTTAAATCCTTTGACATTTGTAGTAATTATTCTGAATGATTTATTATTAGCTTTATTCTGGAATATGATAAATTTGTAAGATTATATCAGAACTATGTAATTTGATTTGAAAAACTAAATTCCCGGCTATCGAACATAAATATTTGCACACCTAATTAGGTAATGATACAGTGCACTTTATACCTATTTGCAACATCTTTTTTCTACCTGTATTATGCAAATAAATAATTTGATTTGATTTGATTCCTTCGTAGCCAAAATTCTAAGTAAAAAGAACGAAAAAAAAATCTATCCTATTCTACGACTGAATCTCAGTGTAATCGCAGACGACCTACAAACACAGTGATTAAGACAACAGCTCTAGTGTTCCTTACCTACTCAAGTATTGAAGGTTGTTGAATATTGACCGACCACTTAAACTTCAAGTACGGAATCCAGAAAGCAGTAATTGGCTCCGGGATTCTCCATCCGTACGAATCTAGGTGTTCCGACTTATTTTAATTGTGTACGTGACCTGCCAGATCTACATTTTCCTTACAATATGCACGAACTAGCTGAAACGCTGCAGATTTTTCATTACTTCATCGCTATTCTGCTTATAGATAATTTGCACTAGTAATAACTTCGAAATCGGATAAATAGAGGGGTATCTGATGAAAATAATCACTTATCAATCTTCCTTGATCACTTCAAGTTATCTGATCCACCAAAGTTGTACAGACATCTATCAATATGAAATTCACGGCTTTCTTTATGGTGATTCTGGCGGTTTTGATGATGCTGCTCAGCACAATTGAAGCTAACCCTAAAGTGAAGGCTGGATCAGTTGCTGTAAGTATTTTTTTTATACTTATTTTTCATTTATCATCCCCTTTTGGGTTTTTTCTATCACGCAATATTCCACCAAGACATTTTGCCTCAGGCAGTCTCATCATTGATAAGTTTAATTGTGTTTCATTAGTTTTTGTTTTAACACTACTTATTCTCACAGTAATTATGGTCCCAAGGGTTTTTAAGGTCAAATCGATATAATGATAGATGTCGATTGCCATTAACCTGGCACTAATCTATAAGTATTCTCAGTATATCAGCCCGGAAGCTGTTGCTGAGAAGTTCCTGATTAACAACCCTAATAACTGACCAACCCCTATGGACTTCCAATATACCACAGACTTCACAATCAATATAACTGGCAAAATGTATATAACCTTCTAGAATAGGTACACCTCTACCAATCTTTTGGGGAATACATTCTGGGCATGTTTCGTGAACGCACAATATGTGTATTGTGCACGCATCCGCGGGCCGATCTGGCTCAGGTTTATCTGCATGATTGATATTAATTTAACGACACTGTTGGCGTATTGGTTGAGTAATTGGCTAATGTGTTGGGGGTTCGATCCTGCACGAAACAAATATTTGTATGGCTTACAGATAGTTGTTCCGGGTCTGGTTAAATTGTGTCTGTGAGTTTACATGTTTGTGTAATCACCCAGACATGGTTTCTAAAAAATATCGTGGAATCTTCATGGATACCCTCCGTATGAAGAGCAAGGTAGGTTTTGCCGGCCTCCTACCGACAGTTCTTACCGCTACCATGAGTCGGAAGTCCAACAGGTATACAGTAACATTCATGCGCACCCCTGACTGTTTCAAACTGGATAGCACCCTATTTCGTTCATGGTATTTAATGATGTCTTCTCCTTCCACAGAAGAACGGTCTTCGTGCAATCAGCGCAGCCGGCACAGTGCACGACATGTATAAGGCTGCAAAAGAGAAGAGGCACGGCTAGGTAGACCGAGGGATCTCCTACCTAGCCCGCTACTATGACCTGCATGATGTCGTTGCGAGAATAGGATAGAGCTATTCGACCTGAATAGCACCATCTCGCTCACACGTCGCGATCACCGATGGTTTTAAGGTCATAGTAGGGCTCCTGATAGCTTATCAAATTCAATCTCGTTCTACTGATACTGGGTTCCTTATTGTTATCTATATAATTATGTATTTTAATGCTAAAATAAAATTGATTAAGTGAATCGAGTATATTTTTGTAATTGAATCAATTACCTATAATTGTTGGTTTAAGTAATTAAGGATAATGGGACGATTTGCGGTGTGGTATTTGCGGTGGAGTTTGAACCAGTACTGAATAAATTAGTGCAATTAATTATTCTTTCAATAAAATACACATCAAGAGATGACAGGAATTTGATATTACCACATTTCTCTCAAGATTTTCTAGGTTGTTATCAGTATTGCTACATTGTCGTCAATGCTCAACCACGAGACGGTTTGCGCTGTGTTAGAGCGATTGACTGCTGCTGTACGTGTCGTAGGTTCAATTCCCGTACGGCATTCCATGACGTGTTAAAATGCCAACGCCCGTAGTCAAGTTACAACCATTTCGTTTCTCTTTTCGTTGATCGCCTCAAGTAGGCCACGCCTCTGATTCCTTTATTCTGACGTCATCTCAACTTTCAGTCACATGGTCAAACAAACATGACATGATCAAAAATAGCGATCGACGAAAAGAGAATCGAAACGAAACGGTTGTAACTTGGCTAGGGGGCAGGCGTGCGAGAGAGAAAGAGAGATGGAGCTATACACCTTATATAGCTTCATCCCTTTAAATGTTCAGTTTAGGTCCTCAAATGGATAGCGTTAATAGCTCTTGTTAGGGTCTCTGTTCCGAGTAAAAGCACCCACGATACAGGAGTAATTCCTAGCGTGAGAAATTTTATTTAAAAAAGTGTTATTGACCTTTCCACTTGTTCATTAAACCCAATAGGATCCCGTCACATATGCTGACAGTTCTGTACGGAATGCGCGATCCTGTGATGATAAAACACTTCGACCCGGGTTACACAGTTTTATGGTAACACATCGTTAAAGAAAAAAGAAAGAGCAGTGGTGGCCGAGTGGTAACGGCCCCGACTTACGAGTTGTAGGTTGCGGGTTCAAACCCAGCCTGGCGCAATACTTTGTGTAATTTATTTCATCACCACACTGCTCTCAAAACGGTGAAGGAAAACATCTTTAGGAAACCTAGAATCAAAAATTCGAAGACATGTGACAACCACCAACCCGCACTGAGCTCGCGTGGTGGATTACGGCCCATTCCCTCTCCTAGAGAGGAGGCCTGAGTCCCAACAGTGGGAACATTATAAGGCCGACTATGCTATGCTATGCTACATCGTTTAATAATTTACGCGATCTAAACTTGTTAAAAAGGGAGGATCCTCCGACCAGACGGGTGTTATGCCTGGTGGGCAGCTGCCCGATAGGTGATTTTGGGCTGTTCTATATGTTCTAATCGCGCGGAGAACTTTAATTGCGCGATGCGGGATTAGTTCTTATGTGACGCCATAGATGTCGCTACACATTAACAATAAGACTCAATTTAACCTTACTTTACCTTAGCAAACCTGAGGCCCTACCACGAGCTCTTAATGCAATCAATTTGATTACCTAAACTGAACTGTTAAAAGGATGGAGCTATTTAGTGTGTATAGTACCACCCCTCTATAATTCCGCTAGCACGCTTAACAATTGTCAAGCAGCCGTACCATCACGTAAGGCCACTGGTGTCAGATTTTCAAGTTTCTGATTACCCATAACGACTGTCAAAAATCTGCAAACGAAAGCCATAACCAGTAGCTTAACGTGCTTCCCGAGGCAGGAACAGTCTCTTCATGTAAGAACCCATCCATAAACCAACCTCAGAGTTGCTTAACCTTTAAAATCAACCTGTGTCTTTGTTATAATTTAGCCACGTGCTCTTCTCGCTAAAGATATCAATAATCTCACATCGTTAACCAAAATAGTAAATTGATTAATTAGAATTGTAATGACATTTTAATATGTTGGTCAACACAGGGTTTTTTTTAATTTAGTTCAAATCGATATAAAAGATTGGACAAGCACTTACTAGACACAATTCGTGTGTCACAGCTTCAGACTATTACAACTGCTTAAATTGAGATAAATATTACTTAAAAAATGCATTTCCTCAAGCTGTTCTTCTTCGTGTTCGTGGCGGTGGCTGTAATGCTAGGTGCTGAAGCTAAACCTGGCAAATTCGGAGCTGTGGTAAGTACCCACCAACTATAAAAGACCTTGGGTACATTTTAACCCTCTTGTTTTAATTCTCAAAGTTTTATTTTTAAACTAGCTTCTGCTAGCAGCTTCTCCCGCGTGAAATTAGAATATTGTTCCAAGGGAACTTACTCCCTAGATAAAAAGTATCCTACATGCTATTCCAGGACATGATCTACATATGTGTCAAATATCTTCAAATTCTATTCAGCCATTTGGGCGTCAAAGAGTAACAAAAATCTACATACAGACTATATTACCTTTACAATATAAGTGTGATGTGATTTAGTCACTTTAAGATGCCGTCACTTACTGTGATAAGGGTCCACCATGAAGCTACAGACACCATAAAGTATTTCTTATTCAGATCAGATACGTTGGTCACTTATTTATTTTGAATGTTAAAAAATACAGTCTCTTTTTTTTGACATGGGAATCATAAAATAACTCTAAATCGAGTCTCTATTGCATTATCTGCCTATTTGAAGGCGATTACAGCAATTCTTCAGCTGCGCGGTATCTTTTTGTCCAACATACCACAGTGTCTCAAGTCGAAAATCCTTGACCAGCACGTGTTAGTGATGACATATGGCTCTGAAACGTGGTCGCTCCCAATGGGCCTCTTCAAAAAGCTTAAAAGTAACCCAAAAGGCAATGAAAGGGCTATAATATCCGCAGGAGAACCAAGATTACCGCCATTTCCCGAAGAATCGTCAAAATTAACAGTGGGCAGGGTACATTGCTCGGAGAACAGATGGTCGATGGAACTGAATGGTTTTGGAGTGTCAATCACGTACCGGAAGACGCAGCGTTGGAAAGCCTCCGACAAGGTGTACCGATGACCTGGTGAGAAACGCGAAAATCCGATAGATGCAAGACGCACAGGACCGGTTATGACGACATTTAGAGGACGCCTAGGTCCAACAGTGGACATCTTTCGGGTGAAATGCTGATGATGACAGCAATTGTTAAAAAGCAACTTTATTTTAAAATTTAAATTATATAATATTCCACAACTATCACATAACGTTGTCTAATCCCAAGCTAAGCAGAGATTGTGTTATGAATACACAACTGATAAAATACTTATATATTTTTAAATACATACATCTTATAGATAAATTACACCCAGACACAGAACAAATGATTGTGCTCATCACACAGACATTTGTCCTGGGTGGGAATCGAACCACCGACCTCCGAAACAGCAGTCAGGGCCACTAACCACTAGACTAAAAGGCTAATCAAACACAACATTACAACACAACAATGTTCAGTTAAAAACAAAAGAATTAAAGATCCTAGCTGGAATAGTCTAAAAACTACCTTCAACGTAGTTTTCTTGGAAGTAGTTCCTTCTTATGAACGAAACATTTCTCTCAAGTTTCTATAGAATTCTTTGTTAATTCAACGTTAACTGTGAATCGCATTGTTATTTTACAGAGAAAAGGATTGGGTGTGATCGGAGCGGCTGGAACAGCCCATGATATCTGGGAGAACATCAAGAACCATTAGTATCTCATAATGTCGAAAACCTTCATTTTATATAATATACCCCCACAGACATTTTGAAATTGGCCGTCGTATTTCCTAAGTTCAGTCTCAAGCAACTCTCGTAGATAATAGTTTCTGGTTATTTTTCAAATCGCTGTAATAAATAACAAGGGATTCTACGAATATAATTAAACCTAACCAACCTACCATGAAAATAAAAACTATGAGCATGAATAAGCACAATGTTTTTTTTTATGTCACTCCCGTATACTGAATGCGTTCACAAATATGTAAATTTCACTTAAACTACAGAACTACTATCTATAGGACGTACAAATATTTCTTCCGTGCAGGCTTCGAAAGATTTGTTGCGTGCGGGATTCGAAAGATTTGTTCCGTGCGGGATTCGAAAGATTTGTTCCGTGCGGGATTAGAAATATTTGTTCCGTGTGGGATTAGAAAAAATTGTTCCGTGCAGGATTCGAAAGATTTGTTCCCTGTGGGATTAGAAAAAATTGTTCCGTGCGGGATTCGAAAGATTTGTTCCGTGCGGGATTAGAAATATTTGTTCCGTGTGGGATAATATTTGTTCCGTGTGGGATTAGAAAAAATTGTTCCGTGCGGGATTAGAAAAAAATGTTCCATGCGGGATTCGAAACCGCGACGCGCAATACAGCAGCTAATCACTCATATACTGAACCAACGGTGCTGTTAATTGTTTTTTAATTAACTCATTAAACCTTTATGATCGTATATTTATTGAAAGTCGCTTCTTTAAATCAAGATATGTGAAGTGAGAGACTCTAAGATGGAAACTAGTTCAGTGTTTACTAAAACCAAACATTATTTCCATTAACGTAAATAAATAAAACTGCATTCAAACATGTTTAAAACTCGCTTACCTGGACTTAAAATTTAAAAATTAATTCGTGGCAAAACACCCCATAATAAATTCACCCCCAAAACTTTATAATTTCATGATAATCAGTTTTGTGAGAGTAATAAAATGACGCAATTACTTTTTAATTAGTTTAACGTAAGGATAATGAAATAAACTGTCCCTTCCCAACCGTTTGAGTTATTTTATAATGAATTATATTTGTTAATTAGTTACTGAGGTACCGTTTAGTAAAATTATGCCTACTTTTATTGGTTAAGAATCATGTTTATTTAGGAACCTATTATTTGGTTAACGGAACTAAAATTATATTACAATATATGTATTTTTATTTAATTTTAGTATATTTATTTAGTTTAGACATACATGGTCTACCCGTGTGCCAAACATCCAAATCCATTCATTCGTTCGAGAGTGAAGTAGTAAAAACACACACATACGCTCATAATTTATAATGTTAGTGTGATTATTATTATATATTTGTTTAGTTACATATACATAGATAGATAGATATATTCTTTATTGTACCTACACTAAAAATAAAAATACATATAAAGTATAATAATATGAATCCTTTATTATCAGGCAACTAAGGCCCATAGGTAGATAAAATACACAAATAATCTTACAAAACCATTTAAAAAATATGGAAAATATCAATCGATCAATGTCGATCAGCAGGGTCCAAGCTACTCGTAGTTAGGGCTCCAGGAAAAGGAACCTCCTCACTATGCAAGCCGAGAGTGCTGCCTTCTGTACCAGGCCCTTGATCTAACCACGCAACGACGGCTTCGAAAAATGATCATCGATGCTTTTGACATCAGGTCGTTAGAGGTAACGACAATCAGGACAATAACCGCCGAGTCCACATTCCACATGTCGACAAATTATTATTATTTTGGAAATGTCAAACTCCTGGGATGAAGCTATATAAGGTGTATAGCTTCATCCCTCTTTTTCGCTCACACGCTTAACATTTTAACATGTCATGGTAAGGCCTCTAAACTTAACAGATTCTAAATTCAATTTGTCTACAGCTTAGAAATTTTGATAAATGAGTAAGACCCCTTATTGTTTGGGTTTACCCAATTAACATAGGCCAGCGGCGGGTAATTACCAAATTAGAAAATATTTGCCGGACTCATTCGCGTATGATGAGATACGCAGATGAGGCTGTTTATCTTTCTATAAACTACCTTCTGCCCGCGTCTTCGTCCGTATAAGAGTCAATTGAAACGTATCATAGCCCCCGGAAATTGTGTTTGTGTGACTTTCTCTTATTGAAAGAGTTGTTAATATCGGATCAGTACTTATACTATAAACCGAGCATATAGCACTCGGCACAGTTCAGTCTTTTATTAGTAGTTCAAGAGATAAGGTAAACTCTCAAGTCCTCCGCGTCCAGTTGAATATCGTGTTCAGTCTGAGTGGTGCTGAGGCTGCCCAGCTTGCAGTGCCTCAAGCATGTTCGCGGAGGCGCGTGCCGACTGTTTCCAAACGACGATGCACAAGCTGTGTGCGTCCCTAGTGCGTAGAGTGCGGGACAGCGTCCTAGCGATAATCGCCAACAAATTAGATTGTTAGTTTTGTATGCAAGCTTCACGCAGGCGTACACCAAACGTATAATTATGTATACACGTCTATGAATCTACACGTTCGTGGACAGTAGAATTAAGGACGACTCTTGTTGGTTGCAAGTTCTTTGAAATTCATTCTCAGTTTGGTCCCCATTATACGTATCCCTATTCTATATTTCAATTCGTCCCATGTTACCTGAAACTCTGCGCATTGTCTTTTCATGCTGTTAATCTATGTCCGACGCAAAACAATACTGCGCTGCTGGTTTGCTAACACGGGAACTGTCCCGTGACACTGGCACTACTCGTATTATTGTGTGTGTTTATTACAATTTTTGTGGAATTGCCGTATAGTCGGATTCTGCTGTATTTTATGATAAAAAATGTGAAAGCTTTATTGCAATTTCCATAACTGAGTATACAACTATTCAATTGTTAACATTTGCTAGATTAATCTATATATATAAAAGGAAAAACTGACACTTTGAGAAGAGCGAGCATAAAGAGAAGATTTCCCAAAATTCGACCCCAAATGGAATGAAACGAGGTGCAAAATTTGTATGGAGAAGCCTATTTTCGATGAAATCTAATGTAACTTTATATAATTTACCTAATGCGATTGGTCCTAAGACGCGTGTACAAGCAGGGAGAAAAAAGCAAGTAATTTTGCCAATAAAACCATTTTGGAGTATAGATGTGTAAGGAAAAATCGGTTTATGATACAAGAAAACCTTTCTTTCATAACAATTTGGGTTAATCTAATCCTATTTGTGAGATGTGCTCGGTAGACTATGTTAAAGAGACCTGATACTAAAATATTTTTGTTCTAAATCGTTTCGTTCTCCGAATATACCTCGAAGGCAACGAAGGAACAGGAGTGGGTTTTTAGTTAGTAAAAGTCTGACACCATCTCTCGCTCCGCCCAAGAGCGAAAGAAGTCATTGGATGATTTAACAAGTAAACGGGATTTGTCATAAGATGATTTTCCCAAAAAATAAAAAACCTACTGAAGCTATATGCATGTAAGCTGCAGGATTGTTTGGAAGAGTTACCGCGGCCCTGCAATAATAATAATAATAAACATTTTATTTTCATGCATCTGAGGCCCATAGAAAACATACATAAAATAATGCAATGCCTACATACCTACGCCAACTGAAGGATGTGTTTCAGCCAATAAAAGTCTGACACTCCCACTCGCTACTGCCTCATCGGGAAAAGATATTTGATGATTTCCTACAAAAAAAAAACTAGACAGGCGACAATCTCCGCCGGAGACACCCCGGGCGTCGTAAGTCGCAGGACAATTTTTAGCCACCGTACACGCGAGTTCGCGGACGGCGAGCAATGGATAGCTAGAAACTGTCCAGTAAAACCAAAGGACAATTGATCATTTCCTTGAAATGAGCGCTAAACGGAGAAATTGTCTAGACTGCTACGAGAGACTGCGGAGAATCTTTAAAATAAGTAAACCCAAGCAAAAAATAAGTAAAAAAATATATTGCAAGAAATGCAACCAAAAGTTTTGCGTAACATGTTTTAAAGACAGGATTAATAAGTAAATAAAAAACTTTTTTTATTTCTTTTACGATAATTCTATTTTATTTTCGATATCTCCTTATTTTTATCTGTCCTTTCACTACTAAAAATACTTCCAAGTCCTTTTCTGGCCGATATTGGCCCACCGTTTTTCCAGTTTTATTTTTCATTTTCTGTTTGTTAGATAGCTGGGCGAAACGAACCTAAGAAACTTGGTTTGAAATTTATACTAACAGTACAAAAAAGAAATTGTATACATTATGTTTTCGCAAAGTTATAGCATTTTAATTTACCCTAGCGCTGTCGGTGGGTCGAGAAAAACCTGCCACGCTCTGCCGGAAATATCGTTGGTACGGCGGCAGGTCGAAATGCGCCCGCATTTCGACCTGCCGCCGTACCAGACGAAGGTTTATGGTTTTACTTGCCGCAGTTAAGGTGTTAACAAATTGAAAGTATAACTAGTAAGTACACTATACATGCAAATACCAAAAACTCTCTTTATTCTTTATTGTACACACAAAACTTAAATACAATACATGGATTTGACAAAAAACTATTGACAGAACAGATTTTTTTTTATCCATATAAAAAGATTTTTCATTTACAAACGCAATGACAGTGTATTTGTTTGTTTGTTTTTTTCATTTCATCATTGATAACTAAAAAAATTGCTTTGCATGTCAGCTACACGCTTTCAAAAATACAATTCTAAACAAAAATTTCACACTGGTTAACAACATTTGCTTTCGGATAAAAATAATATCTTTTTTATCTAGCCCTTACTGTCCCACTGTTGCGCAAAGGCTTCTCTCAAATCCTTCCAGTCTTTTCTCCGCGCCATCTCAATGATCACTTTGAGACGGCGCGGAACTCACTAGCACTACATACATAACACACACACACACTACATTAATACATATCTATATAAAATGGTGAGTATTGTGCGAACCCTTAGTACGGATTTTCTAATAGGTAACATTTTAAATGACGTAAAAAGGATCAGGGAATATCCCATAAACATTTGGATCTGTACATGCAGTACAGTATAATATATTTTAACCGTAAAGCTTCGTGATATGAATACGCAAATACGCAAAATGTTGGCAATACGGTCGAAGCAAGATTGAATATTTTTTTCTGTATCGCTACTAGCAATTCGATCCCTACCAAACCAAAACTTTAGATAGAATTTTTCAGGATTTCAAAATATTTTGCTAAAATTACGGTAGACCTTCATTTCATCAAAAAATATAGACCCTTTCTAAAATCGTTTTCTAATGGAACAATAACTTTAATTATTCAAACTCAAAGGAATTATTTCAACCAAACCATTTACGCTGTATTTTTCAAGATGTCGGTCAGTCAGAAATATGAAACTTATTGAACATTCCAAAGAGAAAAACGTGAAAGAAATTCCAATTCCAAGAACACTCTTTTGAATCAAGTTTATGTATTACAAAAATACCTGGTAACATATTTCTTATCGCTTCACTTGTTTTGTAACCTATTAAAAATAAAAAACAGTTACCCACACTAGGAATTACTCCTGTATCGTTCACAATCATAAACTCTCATTCACAAGACACTTATTTGTTCTACTGAACCGATAGGTCTTGTGTATGTGCTCTACTAGCCATACAACTATTTGTTCCGTACGAGAATCGAACCCGCGACACGCAGCGAAGTAGCCAATCGTTTAACCACTACGCCAACCATACTGTCATCATCAATCATAAGAATAATACCACCTCTATGTCATAGGAGTTACAGACAGCCCACTCTGCAGAACCTACATGGAAGAGGACGAGACAGCAGCGCATCTGCTTCTAAGCTGCCCAGAAGTCGCCGGATAAAGGGCAAAGTACTTCGAGAACTCAGGTACTCTACGTAAAATGATCAGTAATACCAAGGCGCTGCTGGCCTTCCTTAAGGAGATAGGGTAAATCGGAAACCACATTTGTCCCGTCCTGTACATGGAGTTGCAGACACCAGCCCGACATACAACACAATACATGAAAGCTATGTAAAAACAAAAACAATTATTCTAATAGATACCTACCCCATAAAAATAGTCTGATGCTGGTATTTCCACTGTTATACGAAAGAAGTTACAGTGTTACATTAACCTAGTTTCCAGAGCTGTTACATTTACTATTCGCTCACATTATCTCTGTTTTCGAGAGTCGTTTGCGATGCATGTCTCTCCCCGGACCCGGCCACATAGCTTAGTAAACCTCATGAGTAACGACCGCGAGATTTAAATTCATGAACACATTTCTGCGAGATATTTTCGAAGAGTTCTATTACAAACCACCTTCTGTTTTGGCTTCGCTTGCGTGATAGTAGACAATCATCCAAAGAGAACATACTCGTGGGTTAAAAAGTTTCTAATATGCTAAGCTAAGACATGGTCTACCCGTGTACCAAGTTTCATCGAAATCTGTTCAGCCGTTCGAGCGCGAAGAAGTAACAAACATACACACACTTACAAACTTTCACCTTTTAATATTAACGCGATATCAAGATTACGCGATATACGCGATATATATATAAGTTACGCGATATACAAAAAATCCTGGCCAAGTTCCATTTAAATTCGTTCAAGTGATGATTAAGACATAGAATACTTTTTAATATGTTTCCTTGGGATAATTTCCGACTTCCTCTCGAGGAGTCAATCATCATCATCATCATCATTATTTCAGCCGAAAGACGTCTACTGCTGGACATAGGCCTCCCCCAAGTGCCGCCACAATGAACGGTCCTGTGCCTCTCGCATCCATCGTACTCCCGCAACCGTAGTCAATAGGTAATAACTATATTGGTATGGTCACCAGACCATTAGGTTAGATTTCTTTTTTCGTCTTCTTAATTTATCGAATAGGACAAATTAATGATTTGTCATCCTATTCTTCATTATAGGATCGTAGCCCCGAGGACACGGTAGAGCATATGGTGGAGGTGTGCCCCGCTTGGGCGGAGCATTACCGTCCCTTCGTGGGGGCGATCGGCTGCAGCGATCTCTCGCGCTGGGCCTTTGTACAGGCCATGGTCCGGAGTGGGGTGCAATGGCAGGTGCTCGCCTCCTTGTGTGAAACAGTGATGCTAGCAAAGAAGGGTGCACACGCGTGAGAGAACGGACATCCTGACGCCCCAGCTGATTTCCAGCCACCGTAGTCATGGTCTTGCGGACGACAAGCAAGAGGTAGCTCGGTCGTAGCAAGAAACACTGTAGTTTCTGCTTACGTAACCAAGACCCAATGGGGAAAGGGCATGAGTTTATCATCATCATAATCAGTCGCATGTCACTAATCTCTTCTAATTCGTGCACTCTTGATAGAGTGGTCGTGTACTCGTGTGTCGATCGAGTCATGCACCACCGCTTCTCTTGCGATGCGACGCCATGCACCACCACTTCTCTTGTGATGCGACGCCATGCCCCACCGCTTCTCTTACGATGCGACGCCATACAGCTCTGTGTTTGGCGGCTTGCGAGTTGTCATTTTTTTTTTAATCTTTAATATGGAGCTTTGTCACCATATTGGCTATGTCGCATCATAGCCAAATTTTGAATTTTTAGTTATTTTAAATGATTGTAATGTCATTAATGCTGAAGAGTGTCATAGATTTGCTGAGGTCTTGCTACCGACCGGTTTTAAATTTGATTTTCATCAATTTATGATGAAATTCAAAACACCTCACCTTTTTAATCACGTGACCCAAGGGCTGGGTGTGTTTGGCCTTTTGCAGAAGATAAGCATTGCCATACAGCGTGGGCCGCCAGTCACTTGGACATATTTTCTTTCTTTAAAAAAAAAATAGAAATTACTTCCTATATCGTGGGTGCATTCACAAACATGTAAAAATTACATACATTGCCAGTCGACAGAGATGTGGACGAATTTTTCGACGCCATATTTGAGATTGCTTTTAGTTATTATTAATTAGTTAAGTGTTTTATGGAACACTACGCGCCGTCGACGACTGGGCTCAGTCCGGACAGTTACTGGATGGTCGGACGGCGAGCTACCCATTTCTCGCGGTCCGCAAGCCTACGCCTACGGTGGCTGGAAAACGGGGTCGGGATCCTGGCGTCTAGCAAAGGAGGAGAGAAGCGATAGATCGTAATACAATATCAGAATTATGATTATGTGTTTGCATAAAACTTTTTTCCTCTTCCTTAAAGCATAAACTTTGGGGCTTAAAGTAAGTATTATAACTTGTAAGAATCTACCAAACCCAACAAAAGACACAATGCGGGCCCTTCTTAACTCAATAAGTACATAAACATGAAAGAACACTAGCAAAAGAAAATATTTCTGATGAATAGTATTAAAAATGTAGCCTTATTCTCGGAAAACATCAAAAATACAATAAAAAATTCGTTTTCCAATTGAATGCGTAACAAAAATAAAATTAGGGAGTTAGTTTTCAAAGGTTTTATCTTAAACGATCCGAAAAGAAACATTAAAAAGAATAAAAAGTGTTCCCTAAAAGGTTAAAGCACCGTCAACATATAGGTAGGTATTGCTAAGTAAGTTTTTACCTTCCGGCGACCGCTTTTCCCAGAATTCCCTTTGAGAAACAATGAGATATTGAATATCTAACCCTTTTAGAGGAGTTTTCTTTTATGAGAGAAAATATTGGAAAATTTATTATTACACGCCTACAACACATGTTGAAGATACGTACATCGCTAAAATTTGTATGTGTGTGTATGTTTATTACTCTGCTTCACTCAATTGTTTAAACGAAAGGACAATGTGTCAAAGTGGTCCAAGTAACTAATACTCAAGAAATATTTGTTTTATGGTTGGTTACCCCTGAGTAAATAGAAAATTTAAAAAAAAATAGCCAGGTAACATGTACACTAAAATCGAATATTTTTCCCTATTTATCAATACATTTTTGTGATTTTGTACGAAAATATAGAAATACGAAGTTATTAACATGCTCACATATACTTATAGGTACATAAATTCGTAGAATATATATTATGTACCATAACAAAATAATTTAAGCAATTCCCTTGATAATACTTAATTTTCATGAACTGCACTAAAACCCAGTTCATCAAAATAAGAAATAAAACATTTCTTTTCATGGATTTAATGAGAAGACCTATCTAAAAAGACACCACGTGTATTGGTAACATGGACCGCCTTCCATACTTTGCCCATTATCCTTTAAAACACGGTTAGGTCATGTCCCGGAATCGCACATAAGGTACCCCGGAAATATGTTCTCTTCAGATAAGTTTCATCAACCGTCCGATTATAATTTAGGTGTCTTCAAAACTAGAGTGAATGGGCACTTAATAAACTTGAGCGATTCACCATCAACGATTGCCACCTGATGGTAAGCAGTGATTCTTACATCATCAAGCACTAGTTTATTTAATTTTAAAAAAAATCCAAGATCTCTCCCGTTCTAAGGCGGAGCGAGAGGGAGTGTCAAACTTATACTGACCAAAACACCTATGATCCTTCTTTGCATTGCGTCCCAGGACTCCAGGTGAAACCTGTGGTAGAAGCCAGTATCTACGTAAACTCACGCCTTCTTCCCATGGGGGGTTGGTATAAATTACAGAACGCCACCTGCTACGATTCGTACATTCTTGTTTATTTATTTTTTGTTTCGGCTTTACGCATTTAGGGTGGGTTTCTGAATAGAGTGTCTTCAAGAACGTGTCAAACCATACTTTAATGCTAAATTTTGCAAGTTTTAGGCTAAAGGAGAATTTAAGATCAAATTTTACCAAGTTTTTCAAATGTTTCTATCAGAAATCGGAGGTTAGCAAGTGTCAAGTCCTGAAAATATTTAGTTTATACAGTCATTTCGAATTCCATTAGAATACGGATGTAACAAATTATAATGTTTTTGCAGTATTTGGCAGCAAATGTATTGTGTCAGGCTTCTTGGCAAGCGTCGCTGGAGTAGTTAACCTTACAATAAAATTCCCACCTCCATTTTGCAGAGATGGCGCTTATTTCAATATTCCACATAGTGTCCAATTGTACACACACACACGAGATATAAAACTTTATCAACTTTACATTACAATATTCACTAGGAATCAATTTGTGAATAATTAGAACAGCCATTGAACTTCACTCGAAAACATTCCGCCAAAAACCTCCACTCTCTTATTGGTTCGTTTACTATTAATATCTAGGGCCTTACGATAACGTCTTAAAAGCTTCATAATTCTGGTGTGAGACAGGGATGGTGATATTCGTCCTGCATCTCTCTCTCTCACACACACTGAAGTTAAGAGGTACGCAAGTAAAAAATCACTTGAAAGAATATTTATTTATTACATACTTTATTGTATACCATTACGAACATACAAAAAGGAAACTAAAACATATCATGGACGTCCTTATCGCATTACGTGATCCATTCTAGGAAACCTAAAATGGAAAGTAATTGTCTGTACAAGTAATAGGGCTGTCTAATGGCAATGGTATTGTCACAATAATTTGTGACAATACCAATATCATCTAAATGCAATATATTACAGTAAATACACAGATACATACTTACGCTAACATAGCATGGAGAAACACTTTCTTTAAGGAAATTAAGTAGTAACGATTAAGTAGTTTATTTGTACAGTCAGGGGTCTGAACTGCAGTTGAACTCTACCAATGCTAAAGTGGCAAAAAAAAAACTTTTGAAAGAAAAAGAAAAAGACATACATTACAAAGAGATACATTGTGTGTATTTGGCACACGTACACAAATACACACAATGTAGAAACAACATATAAACACTTAAGAATTAAAAAAAAAACTAACATTGTGTGTCTCAAGCCTGCACCAAATAGGTCCAGTTCAGCAAAAATGTCAGACAATTTCGTGGTAGTTGCCTGACGCTGGACGCTTTTGATACTTTACCATTAGAAGAGTGCAGCTGTACCCTTGATCCCTAACTGAACATTAGCTATATCTAATGTGCATTAACCCTTTAAGTTTTAACCGCCTACGTCGGATATATTCGGCAAACACTCTCGCGTTTATTCCGCCAGTGTCGTACATCCACGTCCAAATACTGCGTCTCGTCAGCTCTTCTGACACCTATATTGATTGAACACACGACGCTGGCGAATAATAAACAAATTAATCGCTAACCTGTTACATAATATACTCATACTTTAACATACCTAATTGTTAAATGCAGGTAAATGGATATAGATAAAAATATATTTTCCTTATTTTGCTTTTGCTATATTTGTTTACAATATCGTGAAACCCGTTCTGATTTGCAATATATTGCAATTTATTGGTTGCAGCAGGCAATATCCAACGTTTCCCTTTGACGCTTTTTGTTAGTAGTTACGATATTCATATTAGTGTTCAAACAAAGTAATATGTTTACCTTTTTAATATTATTTATGGAATGTGTGAAGAGCTCGTAGTTCAAGAATAACAGCTAGAGATCAATCCCCAAGATAGATGAAAAGGTAGTGCGCTAGCTTTTTTTACGGTGGGAAGTCATCCAATGACATCTTCCGGTCTTGGGTGTTGCGAGAGGGCGTGTCAGACTTTTACTGTCTAAAACCACTTCTGTGTCCTTCAGTTGTTCTTTGCGTTCTAAAACCAAGGTCTCTGTGGATGGGTGACCATCTCAACTACAACTACTCACTATCATGTTTCCTCCGCGCCTACGAAAGTACGGTCTCGGCTGTCGTCTGTGGTTCTTTGACAGTCGTTACGTATAATTCATCAGAAGCAAAAGAAAATCTGAGACCAGCCAGTTGAGATGATGTGGTATATTCTGTATGTACATAGTAATCATATAAATCTGTGAGTGATGTACACGCCTGTAATTGATTAGCTTACACTATATAATTTTCTGAAAGTTTAGTATAAAAATTTTGTAAACAAATTATTGGGGTGTGATCCACGATAGAGCACGCTTGACTAGAAGTAACTTATTACTATACTTTAACCCCTAGGTTTTAGTAGTGCATACTAGTAGTTGGTCTATTATGTCCCACTCCTGAGTGAAGGCCTCTCTCTCTCTTTTCACTCACGTCTGTTCTCAGCCATTTCCTGCCAGTCCCTCGGGTAGTTGTCAACCTCATCTTTCCTTCGCCTTGGTTTGCCGCGATGACGCCGTGCGTTTAATGGGACCCAATAACTCTTTTAGCCTAGAGCTCATGTGACATACAGTAGACTTGTTCGGCCCAATCCCACTTTAGAGTAGCAGGTTTTCGGGTAACATCTTTTATCTTAGTTTTGGCGTGCAGTATTGTGTTAGTTACGCGGTCGGAAATTCAAACCCCCAAGTTAATGTGCTCCAAGTGTCAACATTAACAACGTTGTAACCATTAGAAAACTCTGACTCTAACAGGGAATTTCAATCCGGACAGGTGGTAAGGTAAGGTGAGGTAGTGCTTATCCAGCTGCATCCAGTTTGACAGGAAATTGACGGCAGCTTTAAACGGAAAACGCTAAGCAGATTGATTAATATGGCATGCAATAAAGTATTGAGTATTATAAATCACTATTTATGGAATGTGTATAAGGTGCGCATATCTTGCATAAGATGCGTAGCAGCATTCGTCTTTTTTCCTTGATTAATACCTAGTTATCTATCTACTATTATGTATGCTAGTAATTGTACGGTAAATCTTATCGATAATACATTACTTTTATACTAGATATTATCCTGTAATAAATTCAAGCGATCAAAATCTAACTCCCGCGATCAACGTCCAATTAAAAGCTGCAAAAACTATTCTTCTAAACTATCGCTTTACAGCAGCGGGAAAGTCGAGAAGTCTCATGGGTGCGTTAGAGATGTTACGGAAGTGATTATATAGAAACCTAGAATTAGAAGTTAGAAAGTTATGTTAACAGTTTTAATTAATATAATCGTGTAAATACATAGGTACTCGTACATGTCATCTATCTATACTTATAATAAATCTGTAGAAGTGAAAATTATGTACATTGAAAATATCAAAAAAATAAATGGCCGGGGTGTTACTAGATCGACACCGAACCCAAAAATGTGATTTAAAAATTTTGTCTGTCTGTCTGTTTGTTCAGGCATCACGCAAAAACTACCGGTTCGATTACGATGAAACTTAGTATAATTATTCTTTAATATCCTGGGCACCACACTGGGTACTTTTTATCCCGAAAAAATATATACAATAAAAAACAAACTTTAATTTTGCGGTTCAATCCCTAGACCGGATTAGTGTTCCAAACGTAAATAATAAGTTTGTCTTAGGTTACGTCACCCACAGTAGTGTTCACTAAAGGGCGCTGCACACGGCTAAGATACTATAATATTTTATCATAAGATACAATATCACTCGCCATACAATTCAAGGACTATCACACACGACGAAGATACTAAATAATGTTTCATATTTTCGTATCTCAAAAAACCTTATAAAACCATTATCGACTTCTACGCGGACGAAGTCGCAGGCAAAAGCTAGTTACCAATATATATTTTTTTTACTACGAGATACTAAACTGATTTTAATTTGTCGGGTTACCCTAGAACCTTACCTATCTAAAGTGATCCTGAAAGATTTTACGCAAATAAATAATTTATAATTAGGTACAGCTGTTGTGAAATAAATGATCGTTTAGTCACCGCCTTGTCTTGACGAGGATACAACGGTTTGCCGTGACTAGTGATCACTCACATTTAAATATAAGCAAGTATCTGAGTAAGTATAATGTATTATTAACTGCTACGATTAAGGAAAACGTAGCGGTTTATTTTATGCCAAGCACGTGCCATCAACATAAGCGCCAAGATTGCGAACATGTGGCCCTTTGATAAGTATTATTTACATAATATTCCGCATAATCAGCCTTTATAATGTTGCTGCCTTTTTTTTAAGGTGGGAAATCATACGATGACTTCTCCCGCTTTGGGCGGTGTGGGAGAGCGCGTCAGACTTTTACTGAATAAAACCACACATGTGTTCTTCGGTTGTCCTTTGCGTTTTAGGACTAGGGGCTTACTTTTCAAATGCCCGCGGTCCTAGCGGCATCAGCCTTGCTGGGTCCCTACAGTTCGCTGACATCTCTTTGAGGAGCACGTCGGCTTGGTCCAGTCGTTTACCGGGTGGCCGGACGACGAGCTACCCATTGCTTGACATCCGTCCACAAGCCTCAAGCGTCTGCGGAATCTCGGTTTCTGGGGCGTGAGGACATTTTTTCCCTCACGGGTGCGGCCTCCTCTTTCAAACGTTCCCACTACTGAGACTCAGATCACCTCTCTAGGTATGGGAACAAAATCATAACAAATGTATGATATTCTTGGTGTAGCGCAATCTTTTATTCAATCATATTTTTTAACAAAAAGACTTCTTTGGGTAAGAACAAATGAGATGACATTTTGTGGATCTATAAATAGTATATTTAAATATTAACACTAAAATAAATAAATGCAGTGTAGGAACATTTTCTATCTCTATTATTGTTTTGATTCTTGATATATTTGGTGGCCCGTACCGATGACACCGATCGCGCTGAGTCCGTGTTTCTGAAAAAAGTTTTTATTTAATTATTTGTTGGTTCAGACAAAAATATCAGTATCGGTTCAAGGACGGGGTCTTGTTTTCATTTTCTATTATCTACAATGTAATTAATATTCTTAACAACTTTTACCTCAAGTAAAGGCACAAATTACACACTAAAAATAGAACTACAATTGTGATCTGATTTATTAAATCGGAAAATTCCATAATTTTTGTGAATTTTGTATATTCGATCTTTATTCCTTATTGATCTCACAATTTTATACAGTCAATAAAAATAGGACAGTTGATGTACTTAGGCGAGCTTAACCCACAACTGGGTTTTCCTACAGCAAACCATTTCTTTATTAAATTTTGTGGGCTCAACTCAGAGTATTTAAGTATCTGCCTGAGGATATTTTATCTTTACTCACAATAACTTTCCCGCCCTTCTTGAGCGCGCCGCCGATGCCCTTAGGGCTCGCGCTAGCTCCGCCCGTCATCAGCGCCAGCACTGCCAGCGCCAACACCAAGAGACTGAACAGCTTCATGATGCAAGGTAATTAACAATTAACGGTTGCTCTATATATAAATAACTAGTTTCAGGGCAGAGTGGAAGAAAAAAACGTGTTGCGCCGACCCCAAATAACACGGGATAAGGGCAGGAAGATGATGATGATGATGATGGTTGCTAACTAGTTTATCGTCGAAGACTAGCTTCAAGTGATGTTCCCGCTGTGTCCCGGTGTGCTTTTATACGGAAATATATTCATATGGGAAAAGTCGCTCTCGAACATCTTCGTACGCCTTCAGGGTTTTTTGTGTGTCGTCACTATTGTGTTTTATTTCCCAGTACTGTTATCTGAATGAGCTGAGCGCAAGTTGTGTAGTACAAACGAACTTCACTAGCTTACTTACTAATACTTACCTACTTACAAAATATTCAAAATGCATATATATACGTCTCTTTCGTAAAATTAAATTTAAAATATGTGAGAATATAGATTTTTTGCGCTTAAAATTATTATCAACTAATAGATAGTAACCAGTTCCTAAGCTCTAGCGCGTACCTACAAACTAGCAATCTTGGAAAACTCAGCAGTCTAATAGTACAATTTAAGTATCTGTCTCCGAGGGATTCTTTCAATTCCCGCGCTTATTTTCATGTTTAATCTTTTCTGTTTGGCTACAAAAATTGTTTTATCCGAGTGGGACTGGGTTGTATCCAGCCTATTAAACATAATTTTACGGTTTTTAATATATCGGTTATGTCAAATAATGATTCCTTTAAATAAAACACTTTTTTCCAGTTTTCCTAAATACATATACTTACTTACTTTTTATACCAGGGGCGCCCAACAAGTCGATTGAGATCGACCGGTCAATCTCGTCTGTCAATCTAGTCGATCTTAGCAAGCACTAAGGGCGTACCTTGTTATTTACTTTTAGGCCAAAAGGACTATTCGGCTCTATGAAAATCTATTATCTTATCGCCCCGTGGGCTCTTGTTTGGCAAAAGAAAATCTAACGTGTTTCAGCCAGATTGTTCAAATTTTTGTGCTCTTCGCCTTTGATTACCCGATTTTTCAACATAATTTGATAAATATTTTTTACTATTCATGACATGAAGTTTATCATATTGAACCTCTTCGAAGCGTTATACTAAAATTTTTAAGCTCACTTGCTCATTCATGGGTAGTGTGAAAACGAAACCACGGGCCCTGGGGCGAAGGCAACGAACGAACAGGAGTGGATTTTTAGTTTTTAGTCAGTAAAAGTCTGCCACTATCTTGCGCGCCGCCCATGAGCGGGATTTGTGATTATGTATAATAGCATATTTTTAATAGTCTATATAGGTCCTTCGTCCTTCGGTCGTACAGTCATTATTCGAAATAAAAACCGCGTTGTTAATTGTTAACACTTTCTTTTAAAATTTCTAAAAAAAATACTTTTAGCAGAACAAGTAGAGAAAACATACACAGTAATCATAATATTTCAAACTTAGAACTCCCAACAGTCTATCTTCAAACGACCATCTTAACATAACGGTGACATCGAGACATTTATCTTGATCGTCTTCTGCGGTCGTTACCGTTTGTTTCGTCAGCTCCGTTATTTATTTCTGCATTATGCTTGAAATGACATTATTGTAAATAACAACCATTACGAGACAACAAAGTAAATTTAGATTACTTAGATCCCATTTTATTGAAGGTATTAAAATGTTTCAGGACCAATTCCAAACTTTGCTAAATCCTTTTACATTACAGGGATAAAAAAGTATGCGTTAACGATGGAAATTGGGGCAATTTCCCTCAAATCCTTTCATCCACCTTAACCTAATTGAGTCCCTAAAAATAAATTATAAGCAAACAACCACTCCAATATTTGCATTTATATTGAGCATAACTTAGCTAATCGTCTTTATTTTCGCCGGCAGATGGTGGGAAAAGATGGAATAACGCAGTTTGTTTCATTATTTACAAAAATTTTCAAGAAAAAAAAAATTGAAGTATAGTTTTTATTCCTAAGATCAGTCTTTTTTGAGGTGGAAACCATCAAAAAACTTCCCCTTCTCTATGTGGAACAATATGCGCGTTAGACTTTTACTGACTAAAACCTACCTGTGTTCCTTCAGTTGCCATTTAGGTTCCAGGCCGCGGTATCTCTTTTTTGAACAATCCCACAGTTCCCTAAGATTTGCTTGCCGAGTACATCGTGGGTAAATACGAATGACGTAAAAGCTAAATGAAACATCATCTGAAGAAGTTCCACATACTTTATCCTTGTTCTCCATAGTCTTTTTCCGTACTAACTTCGCTAAACTTAATGTAAATGACTAAGACGAAAAACCTACTCATGTGAATATAAAGGGACTTTGATTTTTGATCAAGAATCATTCGACGTTAGCGCTTCTTTAGTTAAACAACAGTCATTTGTTTTAAACATTACCTCTCATCATGAAGCTGTTCGGTCTCTTGGTGTTGGCGCTGGCAGTGCTCGCGCTGATGACGGGTGGAGCTAGCGCGAGCCCTAAGGGCATCGGCGGCGCGCTCAAGAAGGGCGGGAAAGTTATTGTGAGTAGAAATGAAATTAGTTCCAGCTTCAAGATAATCCTTCCGTAATATTTCAGAAAATGAATTATTAATTTTCTGTAGATTCATCTCCGTTTAGTTTAATCTAGTCTTTTGGCGTCGACGTTAATGTGGTGTTATAGGATTTTTTGCAGTCTAGCATAATGTCTAATTTTACTAGACTACAAAAAACTTCTTCAAGAGCTTACTTTACCTCTCAGTATCTTACTGAATTATGGAGAAACTTAATTAGTCTTACTGTATTCGAATGTTCAATATCCTCTTGTAAATCAACCTTTATTTATTTTACGAAATAATGTTTATTTGCTTTACAGAAACACGGTCTCGGAGCGATTGGCATCATTGGAACAGGTCACGAGATCTACCAACAGCGACACCAGTAGAAAAACAAAAAACTCTCTCTCTTCGAACTCTCTTTCGAAGAATCTTGCGAAAACTTGTCTTCACAGAGACAAACTACCGTCCACAGTATTATAATTTAAAACCATGCTATAAATTATTTAAACCTTTTATGAAAACATGTTATTACATTATTAAAGTGTTTTTGTTACTGCAGATTTGCAATGCACCCTTTTCTTGAGGCAGAAAATAATCAAATACTGCTCCTGTTGGCAAGGAGGGGAAACCGTGCAGTATCCCCGTACCATCCTCTTTGGAACACATTCAACTGATGGGCCGGTCGCTGCCACAGCAACCGCGACCCCCGGATTCCCGTAAGGAATCATGGACCGCACGGTCCCTACGTATTCTTGTTCGATTCAGCCCGCCCCTTACTGTCCTCTCCAGCAACGCCGAAGTCCGTAGCCCATAGGAGTTGCCCTTAGCGTTAAGTCGCTTAGCTTTTAAGTTCGTAAGCCTTGGCTAGTAGCTTTAATTTTATTAAGGCTGCCACAAGCTAGTCCGATTAAGCAGTCGACAACGTCATAGGCTGCCCTGCGAGAGGCCAGACACAAAAAGAAAAGGTCCCTTCGTAGTCTCCGGACGGAACCGCTTGAAGGCAGCTCCCGCCCGCTCCATTTACAATGCACTTGAATTACACCTTTTGAAGACAATTTATAATATTGTGTGGAATTTTAAGAAGACAAAGGGTCCTCTTAATTCATTAAACCTTGGGGTTTAATGTGCAAGATGTGTGTCAAATGTGCAAGGTTTCTAAAGATAGGTATATGAATTTTTTTATATTTTTAATGTATGAGTATGTACATTATGAAGATTAGTTTTACAATTATTTTTTTTATTTTAATAGAAACCTAGATTATATTCACAAGATATCTAAATATCAATACATAATTTTTAAAAAAGCTGTATTTCCAAAATATCCGGAAAAATCACGTAATAGCGACCGTATAGAATTGTATCTCGGTTACTTGGTATCTTGGTCAGGGTGACTGACCACGACCAACAGGACTGTCAAATATCATTTATGTATATCATATATGTACCCTGTTCCAATCTGAGTCTGTTTTTGACCAAAAATAATTGACACGGCCAATCTGCTTTGACGTTTTTCCGGAAAAAACCAGTTTCAGTTTGGCATACAACGGAACAAAGCCCCAGTTACTCTTTTCACTGCGTTCTATATAAGTTCGTGTTTAAAAATAAAAACATGAAATCGAAATAAAAATCTAGCTACACAGTTGAAGTCGAACCATTGAGAGGTCCTTTAAAATGCCAATGTACTGGTCCTTATTCACTTTGCAGTTCGATGTCATAAAAATTATGA
This sequence comes from Mythimna vitellina, assembly GCA_949316375.1. Classification (NCBI taxonomy): domain Eukaryota; kingdom Metazoa; phylum Arthropoda; class Insecta; order Lepidoptera; family Noctuidae; genus Mythimna; species Mythimna vitellina. The sequence continues at coordinate 13,170,149 of OX438693.1, read as the reverse complement.
AAATATAGAAACATACACAGCTAAGGAGTGGAATAATAAAAAAACGATCAAGTGCGAGTCGGACTCGCGCACTGAGGGTTCCGTACAAACTTAGCTATGAAAACAGTTTAATTCCTGAATTGAGTTACGATGATTTTTCCGAATCGTAAAAAAGATTTTTTTTGTGACGTAGCTACAAATTTTCTGTTTTCAGATTTTTTCCTATATTTGTGCTATGAGACCTTGCTTCCATGCCAAAATTTCAGGATTCTACGTCAACTGGAAGTATGAATATTTCCCTTGAGAGTGTCGAAATATACGTTTTTTGCGACATAAACAGCCATATCTTTTTTTCGTTAACTCAGAGGTTTGATTTTTTCATAGCTTTAAAGGACCGCAGACCTGAGTATATAGTTTTAATTTCAACTGATACCTCAACGAATTCCCGAGATAAAAGGTATGGACAGACAGAAAGACAGACAGACGGACAACAAAGTGATCCTATAAGGGTTCCATATATGACAACAGCACTCATTTTTGTATTACTTCCATTCCTGTGTCGTACTGCAGAGCGTGTATATCGTGAGTACGATAGAGATATATGATATTCTTGGTGTAGCACAATCTTTTATTCAATCATATTTTTTAACAAAAAGATTTCTTTGGGTAAGAACAAATGAGATGTCATTTTGTGAATCTATAAATGGTGTATTTAAATATTAACACTAAAATAAATAAATGCAGTGTAGGAACATTTTCTATATCTATTATTGTTTTGATTCTTGATATATTTGGTGGCCCGTTCCGATGACACCGATCGCGCTGAGTCCGTGTTTCTGAAAAAAGTTTTTATTCAATTATTTATTGGTTCAGACAAAAATATCAGTATCGTTTCAAGGACGGGGTCTTGTTTTCATTTTCTATTATCTACAATGAAATTAATATTCTTAAGAACTTTTACCTCAAGTAAAGACACAAATTACTCACTAAAAATAGAACTACAATTTTGATCTGATTTATTAAATCGGAAAATTCCATAATTTTTGTGAATTTTGAATATTCTTTTTTTATTCTTTATTGTACACACAATTTTATACAAACAATAAAAATAGGACAGTTGATGTACATAGGCGAGCTTAACCCACTACTTGTTTTTCCTACAGCAAACCATTTCTTTGTTAACTTTCGTGGGCTCAACTCAGAGTAGTTAAGTATCTGCCTGAGGATATTTTATCTTTACTCACAATAACTTTCCCACCCTTCTTGAGCGCGCCGCCGATGCCCTTAGGGTTCGCGCTAGCTCCGCCCGTCATCAGCGCCAGCACTGCCAGCGCCAACACCAAGAGACTGAACAGCTTCATGATGAAGGGTAATTAAAATTTAACGGTTGCTAACTAGTTTATCGTCGAAGACTAGCCTTAAGTGATGTTCCCGCTGTGTCCCGGTGTGCTTTTATACGGAAATATATTCATATGGGAAACGTCGCTCTCGAACATCTTCGTACGCCTCCAGGGTTTTTTGTGTGTCGTCACTATTGTGTTTTATTTCCCAGTACTGTTATCTGAATGAGCTGAGCGCAAGTTGTGTAGTACAAACGAACTTCACTAGCTTACTTACTAATACTTACCTACTTACAAAATATTCAAAATGCATATATATACGTCTCTTTCGTAAAATTAAATTTAAAATATGTGAGAATATAGATTTTTTGCGCTTAAAATTATTATCAACTAATAGATAGTAACCAGTTCCTAAGCTCTAGCGCGTACCTACAAACTAGCAATCTTGGAAAACTCAGCAGTCTAATAGTACAATTTAAGTATCTGTCTTTCGCCTACAGAGTCTATCTGTGAATCGCGGGCTTGTGGACGACGAACAATGGGCAGCTCGCCGTTCGGCCGTCCGGTAAGAACCGAGCCCGAGTCGAAGTCACACAGGCCAACGCGTGCCTCTAAAAGATTTGAGCAAAACTGTAGGGGCTCAGTATGACCCACACCTCCCAGGGCTGCGAAAACGTATGAAAGAGTGACCGTGACACTAGAATGCAATGAGCAATTGAAGAAACATAGATAGTTTATAGTTAGTAAAAGTCTCCCGCCCTGTCCTAGAATAGAACGTTGAATCTCCATGCGCATATCGTGCATGCGTGCAAGGACTGGTGCCTCCACATCCCATGGCGTCAAGCCGACAAGGAGGCTAGCCGCTTCGCGGGAGACGATACGGTACTGTCCCCGTACCATTAAGATGGCCATGACCCTCTGGGACGCGTTCAGCTTGGCCGCCGGTCGCTTTCGCAGCGACGGCGCCCACACATATCTAGCGTCTGGTACTGAAGACGATACCTTAAACTTATAATTGATTACATAATGCAAAAAACATTGGTTAAACGTGTTTCACGAATTACTTACTTTTAATTTTTTATGTGTTAACTATGATATCATGGTATACAATTATGATAACAAAATCTCCTGAAAAAATGCACTTTTGCCTTACGGTCATAAGCGTAGGAGGTATCAATTTGCTTCTATAACATTCAAATATCTACTAATCTCAATTTAAAATCAATTCAGGTTATGAAGGCGGAAAATTATACAAACAGAAGAAAGTTTACTGTTCCTTTAGGCTGAGACCACCAGACCTGCCCCCATGGGAGTCGTAGGCACATGCCTTCCCTACTGTTGACAGGATCTAATGGTCTGAGGGATTCTTTCAATTCCCGCGCTTATATTCATGTTTAATCTTTTCTGTTTGGCTACAAAAATTGTTTTATACGAGTGGGATTAGGTTGTATCCAGTCTATTAAATATAATTTTAAGGGTTTTAGTATATCGGTTATGTCAAATAATGTTTCCATTAAATCAAACACTTTATTCCAGTTTTCCTAAATACATACATTTACTTACTTACTTTTAATGCTAGCCCCCCTAGCCAAGTTACAACCGTTTCGTTTCGATTCTCTTTTCATTGATCACCTCAAGTAGGCCACGCCTCCGATTCCTTTATTCTGACGTCATCTCAACGCTCAGTCACGGGGTCAGAACAAAGGAATAAGAAGCGTGGCCCACTCGAGGCTATCAACGAAAAGAGAACCAAAACGAAACGGTTGTAACTTGGCTAGAGGGGCAGGGGCGCCCAACAAGTCGATTGAGATCGACCGGTCTATCTCGTCTGTTAATCTAATCGATCTTAGCAAGCAATAAGGACGTACCTAGTTATTTACTTTTAGGCCAAAAGGATTATAGCGCGAGGCGGCAACATATTGTACCTATCTATTGCGCTCTACGAAAATAATCTTAAAAAGCAAAAGAAAATCAAACGTGCTTCAGCCAGTTTGTTCAAAGTTTTGTACTCTTCGCTTGTTCTTTCACTTTTGAGTACCCGATTTTGCAGTATAAATTGACAAGATTTTTAAATATTCAAGAGAAGAAGATTATAATATTGAACCTCTTCGAAGTGTTGTACTAACATTTTTGAGCTCACTTGCTCATTTACTCTTATTGTTTAATTGATTTCTTAACACTAAATCTCATAGAGTCTAGTTTGTACCTGACCACAAGATCGTGGTGGAAATTACATCTCCACCACGATCTTGTGGTTATATACGACCCCTGATTCATATACCATTTTCTAAAAAATCAAACTACATACTATTCAGTTGATATTATGTAGCCAATGATGTACCTATTATATGTATTTAATAGCCGGCATATTTTTAATAGGTACCTACAGCCATTATTCGAAGTAAAAACCGCGCTGTTAATTGTTAACACTCAATGTTATTAGTGTAATTGTTAGCTCACTTTCTTTAAAAATTTCTCAAAACAAAACTTTTAGCAGAACAAGTAGAAGAACTAACTATACACGGTAATCATAATATTTCAAACTTAGAATTCCCAACAGCCTATCTTCAACAGAGCATCTTAACATAACGGTGACATCGAGACACATTTATCTTGATCGTCTTCTGCGGTCGTTACCGTTTGTTTCGTCAGCTCTGTTATTTATTTCTGCATTATGCTTGAAATGACATTATTGTAAATAACAACCTTCACGAGACAACAAAGTAAATTTAGATTACTTAGATCCCATTTTATTGAAGGTATTAAAATGTTTCAGGACCAATTCCAAACTTTGCTAAATCCTTTTACATTACAGGGATAAAAAAATATGCGTTAACGATGAAAATTGGGGCATTTTCCCTTAAATCCTTTCATCCACCTTAACCTAATTGAGTCCCTAAAAATATAAATTATAAGCTAACAACCACTCCAATATTTGCATTTATATTGAGCATAACTTAGCTAATCGTCTTTATTTTCGCCGGCAGATGGTGGGAAAAGATGGAACAACGCAGTTTGTCCCATTATTTACACAGATTTACAAGAAAAAAAATATTTAAAGTATAGTTTTTATGCCACTGCTCTTAAAACGGTGAAGGAAAACATCGTGCGGAAACCGGCATGTCCTAGAACCAAAAAAATTCGAAGATATGTGACATTCACCAACCCGCACTGGGCCCGCGTGGTGGATTACGGCCCATTCCCTCTCCTAGAGAGGAGGCCTGAGTCCCAGCAGTGGGAACATTAAAAGGCTGATTATGCTATATAGTTTTTATCCCTAAGATTAGAGATTAGAAGATTTGCCTGCCGAGTAAATCGTGGGTAAATACGAATGACGTAAAAGCTAAATGAAACATCATCTGAAGAAGTTCCACATACTTTATCCTTGTTCTCCATAGTCTTTTTCCGTACTAACTTCGCTAAACTTAATGTAAATGACTAAGACGAAAAACCTACTCATGTGAATATAAAGGGACTTTGATTTTTGATCAAGCATCATTCGACGTTAGCGCTTCTTTAGTTAAACAACAGTCATTTGTTTTTAACATTATTCTTCATCATGAAGCTGTTCGGTCTCTTGGTGTTGGCGCTGGCAGTGCTGGCGCTGATGACGGGCGGAGCTAGCGCGAGCCCTAAGGGCATCGGCGGCGCGCTCAAGAAGGGCGGGAAAGTTATTGTGAGTAGAAATGAAATTAGTTCCAGCTTCAAGATAATTCTTCCGTAATATTCCAGAAAATGAATCATTAATTTTCTGCTAGATTCATCTCCGTTTAGTTTACTCTATTCTCGTCTTTTGGCGTCAACGTTAACGAGGTATTATAGGATTTTTAGCAGTCTAGAATAAAGTCTAATTTTTCTAGACTACAAAAAACTTCTTCAAGAGCTTACTCTACCTCTCAGTATCTTACTGGATTATGGAGAACCTTAATAAGTCTTAATGTATTCGAATGTTCAATATCCTCTTGTAAATAACCCTTTATTTATTTTACGAAATAATGTTTATTTTCTTTACAGAAACATGGTCTCGGCGCGATTGGCATCATTGGAACAGGTCACGAGATCTACCAACAGCGACACCAGTAGAAAAACGAAAAACTCTCTCTCTACGAACTCTCTTCCGAAGAATCTTGCGAAAAACTCTCTTCTTTTACAAAACTACCGTCCACAGTATTATAATTTAGAACCATGCTATATAATATTTAACCTTTTATGAAAACGTGTTATTACATTAATAAAGTGTTACTGTTGCTGCAGATTTGCAATGCACCCTTTTTTTGAGGTAGAAAATAATCAAATACTGCTCCTGCTGGCAAGGAGGGGAAACCGTGCAGTATCCTCGTACCATCCCCTTTGGAACACATTCGACTAATGGGCCGGTCACTGCCACAGCAACTGCGATCCCCCAGATCCACGTAAAGAGTCATGGACCGCACTATCCCTACGTATTCTTTTTATTATTATTATTATTATTATGGATAGGCTCACGTAACAGGGCAGAGTGGAAGAAAAAAACGTGTTGCGCCGACCCCAAATAATACGGGATAAGGGCAGGAAGATGATGTTGATGGATACGTTTGACCACTATCTCACTTCATGGTAAGTGATGATGTGGCCGACGATGGAGCACGCTCGCCTAGAAGTAACCTATTCACTCTTGACTTAAAGACCTCTAGGTTATAGCAATCAAGAAACACAGACCCCGGCAGGGAGTTTCACTCCTTAGCTGTACGCATAATGATTGTGTTCCCAAAACGCTTTGTATGTATCCCATCTCTTACTGTCCTCCCCAGCAACGCCGAAGTCCGTACCCCATAGGGCTTGCCCTTAGCATTTACTCGCTTAGCCTTTAAGTTTGTAAGCCCAGGCTTGTAGCTTTAGTTTTATTAAGGCCGCCACAAGCTAGTCTGTTAAAGCAGTCGACAACGTCACAGGCTGACCAGCGAGAGGCCAGACACAAAAAAGAAAAGGTCCCTTCCTATTCTCCGGCAGGAACCGCTTGAAGGCAGCCCCCGCCCGCTCCGTTTGTAATGAAAGAAAGAAAAAGAGTTTATTTACGACAAACATGGCACCTATCTAAAAAAATATAACATTACCTATAACAATCATATATCATCATGTATCATATATGTACCCTGTTCCAATCTGAGTCTGTTTTTGACCAAAAATAATTGACACGGACAATCTGCTTTGACGTGTTTCCGGAAAAACCGGTTTCAGTTTGGCATGCAACGGAACAAAGCCCCAGTTACTCTTTTCACTGCGCTCTATGTACCTACGTTCGTGTTTAAAAATAAAAACATGCAATCGAAATAAAAATCTAGCTACACATTTGTAGTCGAAACATTGAGAGGGGTCCTATGTACTGGTCCTTATTCACTTTGCAGTTTGATGTCATAAAAATGATGAAAACATAGAAACACACACAGCTAAGGAGTGGAACAATAAAAAAGCCGGGCAAGTGCGAGTCGGACTCGTGCACTGAGGGTTCCGTACAAACTTAGCTATGAAAACAGTTCAATTCCTGAATTGAGTTACGATGATTTTTCCGAATCGTAAAAAAGATTTTTTTGTGACGTAGCTACAAATTTTCTGTTTTCAGATTTTTTCCTATATTTGTGCTATGAGACCTTGATTCCATGTCAAAATTTCAGGATTCTAGGTCAACTGGAAGTATGAATTTTTCCTTTGAGAGTGTCGAAATATACGTTTTTTGCTACATAAACAGCCATATCTTTTTGTTTCGTTAACTCAGAGGTTTGATTTTTTCATAGCTTTAAAGGACCGCAGACCTGAGTATATGGTTTTAATTTCAACTCGATACCTCCACGAGTTCCCGAGATAAAAGGTATGGACAGACAAAAAGACAAACAGACGGACAACAAAGTGATCCTATAAGGGTTCCATATATGACAACAGCACTCATTTTTGTATTACTTCCATTCCTGTGGCGTACTGCAGAGCGTGTCTATCATGAGTACGATAGAGATATGTGATATTCTTGGTGTAGCGCAATCTTTTATTCAATCATATTTTTTAACAAAAAGATTTCTTTGGGTAAGAACAAATGAGATGTCATTTTGTGAATCTATAAATGGTGTATTTAAATATTAACACTAAAATAAATAAATGCAGTGTAGGAACATTTTCTATATCTATTATTGTTTTGATTCTTGATATATTTGGTGGCCCGTACCGATGACACCGATCGCGCTGAGTCCGTGTTTCTGAAAAAAGTTTTTACTTAATTATTTATTGGTTCAGACAAAAATATCAGTATCGTTTCAAGGACGGGGTCTTGTTTCCATTTTTATAATGGAATTAATATTCTTTAGAACTTTTACCTCAAGTAAAGATACAAATTACTCACTAAAAATAGAACTACAATTTTGATCTGATTTATTCAATCGGAAAATTCCATAATTTTTGTGAATTTTGTATATTCTTTCTTTATTATTTATTGTACACACAATTTTATACACACAATAAAATAGGACAGTTGATGTACATAGGCGAGCTTAACCCACAACTGGGTTTTCTTACAGCAAACCATATTTTTGTTAACTTTTGTGAGCTCAATTTAGAGTAGTTATTATCTTTACTCACAATAACTTTCCCGCCCTTCTTGAGCGCGCCGCCGATGCCCTTAGGGCTCGCGCTAGCTCCGCCCGTCATCAGCGCCAACACTGCCAGCGCCAACACCAAGAGACTGAACAGCTTCATGATGCGAGGTAATTAACAATTAACGGTTACTAACTAGTTTATCGTCGAAGACTAGCTTCAAGTGATGTCCCCACTGTGTCCCGGTGTGCTTTTATACAGAAATATATTCATATGGGAAAAATCGCTCCTCGAACATCTTCGTACGCCTTCAGGGTTTTTTGTGTGTCGTCACTATTGTGTTTTATTTCCCAGTACTGTTATCTGAATGAGCTGGGCGCATGTAGTGTAGTACAAAGGAACTTCACTAGCTTACTTACTTATACTTACCTACTTACAAAATATTCAAAATGTACGTCTCTTTCGAAAATTTAAATTTAAAATATGTGAGAATATAGTTTTTTTTTGTGATCGTTGCCACCTTTCGCCTCCACGAGGACAGGGTGGTGCTCCGCCCAACACCTCCACCGTATGCTCACCGTGTCTTTCGGGCGGTCCACACAGTATTGTCACCCAACATTAGGTGCAGGAACCTCCCGAACTTACCATGCCCGGTAAGGACTGCGTCATGTGGAAGGTGAGGACGCCGTGACGTCTCCAGCTACTCCTCAAATAGGGGACTTAGCGCCATAATTATGGCGTGCTCCTGTCCAGCACTAGGTTGCGACAGTCGCTGTCATTATATCACTATGAGATCGCGCCAGAACTCTGTCCACCATACCGCGGCTTATCGCTGCAGCGGAATTTCGTCTCGGCGTTGAATCTCCATGCGTGCAAGGACTAGTGCCTCCACATCCCATGGCGTTAAGCCGAAAAGGAGGCTAGCCGCTTCGGAGACCATACGGTGTCCCCGTACCATTAAGATGGCCATGACCCTCTGGGACGTGTTCAGCTTGGCCGCCGGTCGCTTTCGCAGCGACGGCGCCCACACATATCCAGCGTCTAGTACTGATGACGGTACCTTAAACGGATAATTGATTACATAATGCAAAAACATTGGTTAAACGTGTTCCACGAATTACTTACTTATATTTTTTTATGTTAACTATGATAACATGGTATACAATTATGAAAACAAAATCTCCTGAAAAAATGCCCCATCAATTTGCCTTACGGTCATAAGCGTAGGAAGTATCAATTTGCTTCTATAACATTCAAATATCTACCAATCTCAATTTAAAATCAATCCAGGTTATGACGGCGGAAAATGATATAAACAGAAGAAAGTTGACGGTTCTTTTAGGCTGAGACCACCTGACTTGCCCCCATGGGAGTAGGGAGTAGGTAAGCGCCTCCTTACCTTCCCTACCGTTGACGGGACTTAATGGTCCGGGGGATTCTTTTAATTCCCGCGCTTATTTTCATGTTTAATCTTTTCTGTTTGGCTACAAAAAATTGTTTTATCCGAGTGGGATTAGGTTGTACCCAGTCTATTGAACATAATTTTACTTTTTAATATATCGGTGGTGTCCTTTAAATCAAACACTTTTTTCCAGTTTCCCTAAATACATATACTTACTTGCTTACATTTATACGTGGGGTGCCCAACAAGTCGATTGAGATCGACCGGTCAATCTCGTCTGTTAATCTAATCGATCCTAACAAGCGGTAAGGGCATACCTAGTTATTTACTTTTAGTATGGCGCGAGGCGGCATATTGTACCTATCTACTCGGCTCCATGAAAATCTATTATCTTAACGCCCCATGAGTTCTTGTTTGGCAAAAGAAAATCAAACGTGTTCGAGCCAGATTGTTCAAATTTTTGTGCTCTTCGCTCGTTCTTTCACCTTTGTTTACCCGATTTTTCAGTATAATTTGACAAATATTTTTTACTATTCATGATATGAAGTTTATCATATTGAACCTCTTCGAAGCGTTGTACTAAAATTTTTGAGCTCACTTGCTCATTCACTCTTATTGTTAAATTGATTTCGTAATAGTAAATCTCATAGAGTCTAGTTTGTAACCAAAAGAACGTAGTAGAAATTACATTACGACCCCTGATTTATATACTATTCTAAAGAATCAAACTACGTACTTTTCACTTGATATTATGTATCCAATGGCGTAACTACTATAGGAAATGTATAATAGCCGGCATATTTTTAATAGGTACCTACAGCCATTATTCGAAGTAAAAACCGCGTTGTTAATTTTTAACACTCATAGCTCACTTTTTTTTAAATTTCCCAAAAAAAAATCTTTAAGCAAAACAAGTAGAGGAAACAAACACAGTAATCATAATATTTCAAACTTAGGATTCCCAACAGTGTATCTTCAAAAGAGCATCTTAACATAACGGTGACATCGACACATTAATCTTGATCGTCTTCTGCGGTCGTTACCGTTTGTTTCGTCAGCTCTGTTATTTATTTCTGCATTATGATTGAAATGACATTATTGTAAATAACAACCACTACGAGACAACAAAGTAAATTTAGATTACTTAGATCCCATTTTATTGAAGGTATTAAAATGTTTCAGGACCAATTCCAAACTTTGCTAAATCCTTTTACATTACAGGGATAAAAAAATATGCGTTAACGATGAAAATTGGGGCAATTTCCCTTAAATCCTTTCATCCACCTTAACCTAATTGAGTCCCTAAAAATATATATTACTAGCGACCCGCCCCGGCTTCGCACGGGTGCATTGCTGAATACTTCATAGTATAAAACAAAGTCGCTTTCCGCTATATGTCCCTATGTACGCTTAGATCTTTAAAACTACGCAACGGATTTTGATGCGGTTTTGATCAGCATTGCATTCGTGCGAAGCCGAGACGGGTCGCCAGTAGTAATTATACTACAGAATGTCTTTATATACAACTTTGACAGCTTTTTTTTGTCATAAGATAAAACAAACATGTTTTCTTTTGAGGTTGCTCTTGAAAGAGCGTCATTTAATTGGCCATGTGAAAAACACTCAACGATCAAATAACGATCAATAACGTTGCAACGTTGACAGTTTGACCCTGCGATTTATTATTGGTCATTGCAAAAGATATCTTTACCAGAAATCGTAGGCGTTTAATTGGAATAAAACATCAAAGATTCAAAGCATTTTATTTCAAATAAACCAGGCACTTTTGAAATGTCAAGAAGTCGGTCAGTCAAAAAAAAAACTTTTTACAAAAAACAAAATAACCGAGTTCACTAAAAGGATCAAAATAACTTTAATTTTGGAAGTCGGTTTTTCTCGGTATTGTTTGTTTCTTATTTAACCTTTTGAGTAGCGTAATTAGAGACACAATAGAAAGACAGTGACCGAGCGAACGCCGGCGTTCGCTCGGGGTTTAATGAATTAACACCAACTTGTTTTTTATTTCCCACTTTTTGGTTGCGATACACTTATAACCAGAGTGCCTATTTCTCATGACAATTCAAATTAACCCAAACACTGCTAGGTTTCATTGTTTTATTACGAAGTTCCTGTATCTGCATTCCACCTACCGGCTCCATCATCGAATCAGTTCGATAGTACCTTATAGCCAAAGTGCATTTCATGACAATTCTAATAAGCCCAAACACGGCTAGGTTACATTGATTAATTACGGAGTTCCAGTGCCTACCTTTCGGCTCCATCATCATCATCAGTTCACTTCGATGATACCATTTTTAACATAACTATTCAGAACCATTTATTTATTTGCATTGTCATAATTGCTTAACTATATTCATTGTGATATCTGTGTGAATATGAAGTTCCGTTGGCTATTTCTGGCATTCTTCATCAGTTTCACTCCATCAAATGTTACTTTTTGACTGTAAGTGCTTAAGTTTTCGCGTTGCGTTAAGGTTGCCTACAATATTTGAGGAGTTCCCTCGATTCCTAATGGATCACATCGTCAGACCTGGATTTTAAAAAAATGGCACCAATCGGAAAGCATATCCTCTAAGATAAAAATAAAAAAAGTTTTGCAAATCGGTCCGTAAACGACGGAGTTCTGACACATAAAAAAATAAAAAAAAAACAACCGAATTGATAACCACCTCCTTTTTTTGAAGTTTTTTAAAAATGATGCTAATTGCACATTCCAAAGCATAGATAGATCTCTATGGAGAAGTGTTCCATGGACACACTTCTTCTCCGGTACCATGTCCAGTGAGTATTGTGCACTCTATTATGACAGTTTTTAGTGATTTTACCAGAAAACGCGCCAATGCAAAGTTTAGATGGATTCAGGTTTTTAAATAAAATAACAGGACAACCTACTTTCAACACCATTTTATGAGGAGGGAGTCCAGACGGGTTCACACAATTAAGAAATTCTGTAGGAAAAACAATTTTATAAAAAAGAAACACTACAAAAAGTGGGCAAGTGCGAGCCGGACTCGCGCATTGAGGGTTCCGTACAAACTTAGGTACCTATGAAAACAGTTCAATTCCAAAACTGAGTTACGAAGATCTTTCTGATTCGCAATTTTTTTTTTCTGTTACGTAAATACAAATTTACAGTTTTCAATTTTTTTCCTATACTTGTGCTATGAGACCTTGCTTCATGCCAAATTTCAGAATTCTAGGTCAACGGGAAGTACTCTGTGAATTTTTATTCCCTTGAGAGTGTCGAAATATACGTTTTTTGCGAGATAAACATCTGTATCTTTTTTTTCGTTAACTCAGAAGTTTGATTTTTTCACAACTTCAAGGGACCGCAGACCTGAGCAGTTTTAATTTCAACGCGATACCTTCACGCGATTCCGAGACAGAAAGACAGACTAACAACAAAGTGATCCTATAAGGGTTCCGTTTTTTCCTTTTTAGGTACGGAACCCTAAAAACAAAACACTAAAACGATCAAAATAATTTTAATTTTGTAAGTCAGTGGTTCTTATATTATTTGCTTGTTATTTAACACCGACTTCTGAAATTAAAGTTATTTTGATCGTTTTAGTGTTTTGTTTTTTGTTTGTAGTGAAGTTGGTTATTTTTTTTTTTTGTAAAAATAAAATATTTCACACTTTATAGTTGTGACACATTAATAGCCAGAGTACCTATTTTTCATGACAATTCGAATTAATCCAAATACTGCTAGGATACATTATTTTATTATGAAGTCCCCATCCACCTTCCCGCTCCATCATCAGGTCAGTTCGATAATACCTTATAGGCAAAGTGCATCGAATAACAATTCTAATAAGCCCAAACACGGCTAGGTTACATTTATTAATTACGGAGTTCCAGTGCTTATCTTCCAGCTCCATCATCATCATCAGTTCACTTCGATGGTACCATTTTCAACATAACTATTCAGAACCATTTATTTATTTGTATCGTCATAGTCGCTTAACTATCTTCATTGTGATATCTATGTGAGTATGAATTCCCGTTGGCTATTTCTGGTCTTCTTCATCAGTTCCACTCCATAAAATGTTACTTTTTGACAGTAAATGCTTAAGTTCTTCATGAAAATACCAAAATCACTATATGATTGCCTATAGTATTTGAGGAGTTCCCTTGATTCCTCATGGATTCCATCACATCATCATCATCTTCCTACCCTTGTCCCGTGTTATTTGGGGTCGGCGCAACACGTTTTTTTCTTCCACTCTGCCCTGTCACTTGCCTTTGCAACATGTTCGGCCTCATGGATTCCATCATCAGATTTTTTTTTTTGAAGTCGGTTAAAAATGAACAGCTTCCAAATCGAGAACAGTATCGACCAAGTAGGATATTTGCGTCGGCGCATCAATCTTTCAAAGAATCAAGTTATTTACCGAAATCGCTATGTCCCTGTATTTTAATTCTGTTATGTCTTCGAAAATATTCATTTAAATTATACGCTGTAACGGGCTATATTGATCAATATTAAATGCAAAATTTATTTAAGGTACTCGGATAATCGGATAAAGTTTAATGCTGTATTACTTAAAATCGTTTCGTAAATAAACCATTATTTCTCGTAAAAAGTAAATGGATAAAAAATAGTTATTGTAGGTTACACCTAAAAGATAGACATATGCCATCGCGGACTTTTTTGTAGACCTTTTTAAGGTGTACAATACTGTAGTATATTATTTTGATCTATCTCTTAGGGTTCAGCCAGCGTTTGCAATGTAAGCGCAAAAAAATGTGTTTATTTACGACATCACATTAGAAACCTCTAAAATAATCAGTGTTCCTCTACTATATTGTGCATGTATTATACACATAAACCTTCCCCTTGAATCATTCTATCTATTAAAGAAAACCGCATCAAAATCCGTTGCGTAGTTTTAAAGATTAAAGCATACATAGGGACAGACAGACACGAAAAGCGACTTTATTTTATACTATGTAGTGATAAGCAAACAACCACTCCAATATTTGCATTTATATTGAGCATAACTTAGCTAATCGTCTTTATTTTCGCCGGCAGATGGTGGGAAAAGATGAACAACGCAGTTGGTCTCATTATTTACAAAAAATTTCAAGAAAAAAAAATTGAAGTATAGTTTTTATTCTTAAGATTAATCTTTTTTGAGGTGGAAACCATCAAAAAGCTTCCCCTTCTCTGTGTGGAACAATATGCGTGTTAGACTTTTACTAACTAAAACCTACCTGTGTTCTTTCAGTTGCCATTTAAGTTCCAGGCCCCGGTATCTCATTTTTGAACAATCCTACAGTTCCCTAAGATTTGCCTTCTGAGTACATCGTGGGTAAATACGAATGACGTAAAAGCTAAATGAAACATCATCTGAAGAAGTTCCACATACTTTATCCTTGTTCTCCATAGTCTTTTTCCGTACTAACTTCGCTAAACTTAATGTAAATGACTAAGACGAAAAACCTACTCATGTGAATATAAAGGGACTTTGATTTTTGATCAAGCATCATTCGACGTTAGCGCTTCTTTAGTTAAACAACAGTCATTTGTTTTTAACATTATTCTTCATCATGAAGCTGTTCGGTCTCTTGGTGTTGGCGCTGGCAGTGCTGGCGCTGATGACGGGCGGAGCTAGCGCGAGCCCTAAGGGCATCGGCGGCGCGCTCAAGAAGGGCGGGAAAGTTATTGTGAGTAGAAATGAAATTAGTTCCAGATTCAAGAAGTTTCCGTAATATTCCAGAAAATGAATTATTAATTTTCTGCTAGATTCATCTCCGTTTAGTTTACCCTAGGCTACACAGCTACTCTAGGCTTACACTTATAGGATTTTTTGCAAACTGACTGCAAAGAACTTCTTCAAGAGCTTACTTTACCTCTCAGTATCTTGCTGAATTATGGAGAAACTTAATTAGTCTTACTGTATTTGAATGTTGAAGATCCTCTTGTAAAAAAACTTTTATTATTTTACGAAATAATGTTTATTTTCTTTACAGAAACACGGTCTCGGCGCGATTGGCATCATTGGAACAGGTCACGAGATCTACCAACAGCGACACCAGTAGAAAAACGAAAAACTCTCTCTCTTCGAAGAATCTTGTGAAAAACTGTTCTTTCATAAAACTACCGTCCACAGTATTATAACTTAAAACCATGCTACATTATATTTAAACCTTTTATGAAAACGTGTTATTACATTAATAAAGTGTTACTGTTACTGCAGATTTTTTTAGTGTTTAGTTTAGTCGCTTAGCTTTTAAGTTTGTAAGCCTTGACTAGTAGCTTTAATTTTATTAACGCCGCCATATGCAAATCCGGTTACACAAGCAGTCGACAACGTCATAGGCTGACCTGCAAGAGGCCAGACACAAAAAAGAAAAGGTCTCTTCGTAGTCTCCGGCAGGAATTGCTTGAAGGCAGCTCCCGCCCGCTCCATTCGCAATGCACTTTAATTACACCTTTTGAAGACAATATATAATATTATATGGAATTTAAAGAGGACTCTACAATGATGCTCTAATCCTGTTTGTACCAATTTACCAACATTGTAGAAGCAAATAAACGAATACTAATACGAAACTACTGGGACTAGTAATATAAAATTTTGCACAAGTCTTCCTATAGTGACATAGGCGAGCACTGAGAAGGGATTTCAAGAAATTCATAAGGGGGTGAAAAGGGGGGTTTTTAGTTTGTATGCAAAATCTTATTCCGTGATCTAATATACTTGTAACCTAGCACGAATAGTAAGCTAAATTTATATATATAAAAGCGAAATGCCACTCACTGATTAATTCATTAAACCCCAAGCGAACGACGGCGTTCGCTCGGTCATCGTCTTTCTATTGTGTCTCTAATTACGCTACTCAAAAGGTCACGAAATCTCAGAAACTATAATACCTACAAACTTAAAATATGGCAGGCAAGTTCCTTATAGAGTGTAGACATCCTCTAAGAACGGATTTTACGAAACTCCATCCCTAAGGAGTAAAACAGGGGTTGGAAATTGGTATGGAGAAATCTACATTCATGTGAGTAAAACCGCTGGCGGAAGCTAGTAAATAACAATCGATTTCATTATATGGGGGATACTTATTTCTAGGGTTATTAAACTAGAAACTTGACACAAATTCTATTTTGAATGAATAGTAAAGTCTAACATTATAAGTTTTTCAAAACTACCCTCCAAAAGTCATTTAGGGGGTATTAATTTTTTTATGAAAATATTCTCCCGCACGAAGTCGCGGGCAAAGTGCTAAGTTTATATAAACGAAGTGATATAAGGATTTTATTTACATTGTTCACACATGATAGCGACAAGAAACATGTAACAGAGATATTTGTAATTACAAAATATGATTGAAAAGAGTGTCCATGGAGTTTCTTGCACATTCTTCTCCATAGAGATCTACGCTTTGGAATGTGCAATTAGCATCATTTATTTTTATTTTTCTGACTGACTGACTTCTTGACATTTCAAAAGTGCCTGTAAATGGTTTATTTGGAATAAATGCTATTTTGATTTTGATTTTGATACGAGAAACTTTTACAAGTACCGTGGGAACACTTACAGACCATACAAATATTTGTTCCATGTCGTAATCCAACAGCGCAGCCCCCAATCGCTCAGCCACTGCGCCAACCGCGACGTCGTACTCTTTACCTCACCTTTCTTATTTACATTTTTATCATGTCAGTGAACTTTCATAAGTATTTAAGAAAAAAATTGATCAACTCCAGTATACTATAATTTTCCCATAAGGAATTAGTCTGTAGTTTGGAATTTGATGGTATAATACCCTCGTGCCTCGGAAAACACGTCAAGCCGTTGGTCTTACGCCATGTTTCCCCGTTCGTGTCGGATTGCCATCTCATCGGACTATGAGAGTAAAGAAACAGTGAGTGCACCTATGTTTATACACAGCACTAAATTATCTCCTGCGTAGCTATCTGACGATCACAGTTGAGACTGGCCACGTGATCGAAATTCGGTCAGGCAGATTATTAATACTGTAAATTGTAGGAACTAATATAATTTTGTGGAATATATTTATAATACTCAAATAACATCGTCTGTCTGTCTGTGTGCTTATTTTATACAAGAAATATTATCTACTTCGAAACAGTAATAAACAATGCTTATCCACTACCTATTGTAGCAAGTGAAACTCCGCCCAGGTAAAGTGTTTATGAACACAACTTACCCGTAGGTTTTAAATATCTTTTAATATTCGTAACAATACGTACCTAACTTTTAATATTGGTGGTATAAAGTTTCAAAAATTATGTAGGATGTACGTGTGTGTCACAAGGTGGACCGATGCGGTGAAGGTTGCGGAAATCTGGTGGATGCAACAGGCACAGGACCTGTCGTTGTGGCGACACTTGAGATAGGCCTTTGTGCAGCAGTGAGCGTGGTTCGGCTGACTAGGTGATGTTGTCGTACTAGTAATATAATGTTAAACCAGCTAACTGTTTAAGACATCATACTATCATACTAATATTATTAAGGCGAAAGGAGATATCCCATTCTGGGATAAAATTTAGAAAAAAAAAATTGCCGGCCATCAATAATAATTACAGATTTCTTAAGCACACGTGTAACGCATTATTTTTTACTATGGCGTCTAAGTCGAAAACTATTTGGGTACGGACGACGACGGAAAACAATTTGTATTAAGGGTTTAAGGGCCTATTACACTACGCGATATTCAGCACACGATATTCAGAATGTCTTATTATTTGTTCCGAGTAAGACCGGTCTAACCATTATTACACTACGCGACATAGACTAAGACTGTCTGAATATCGAGTAGTGTAATAGGGCCTATTACACTACTCGATATTCTATTAAATCCGATTACAGATGGGTTAGTTAGTAATGTTGTAACTGTCAACACTAACTATCACTCATCATTTTGAAATAGTAGAATAATAATAATAATAAGGAATTTTACACAAAATGGTGGTGGTACATTTAAAGATCGTTGTATATCTTTCAATTAAATAAAATATAATTCATTCCTGACCGCCGATTATTTTATTTTATCCCAAATCATTGAACAAAATAGGTGATCTCCTTTGTGAGTGTATGTGTGCGAATGTGAGTATGTTTGTTATTTCGGCACGGTCGAACGGCTGAACGGTGGAAGAACGAAGGGATGTAACAAACACTCTAATATTATAAAAGCGAAAGTTTGTAAGTGATAGTATGTTTGTGTATGAGTTTGTTTGTTACTTCTTCACGCTAGAACGGCTGAAGAGTTTTGGATAAAATTTGGTACACGATTAGACCATGTACTCGAATTTTTCTAGTTTCACGTAGGTAAAGCCGCTAGCAGCAGTTAGTACTAAAATAAAATAACTATATGTTTTAGGCAAATAATTTATTTAAGTTATTAATATGCTAAGAATAAATAATTACATCAGGAAACATTTTCTACCCTTGTTTTGATTCTTGATATATTTGGTGGCCTGTTCCTATGACACCGACTGCGCTGAGACCGTGTTTCTGAAAAAAAAAAAAAAATTGTCAAATTTATTAACGACCAATTTACAATGTTCTTCTTTTTCAAGGACAGACCTTTACCCATAACTATCCTTTTATACGCACGGTGTGAGCTTCTATAACTACGCCCCTCGAAAAAAGTACAATATAAACAAAAAGGACCCGATATAAAAAATTTGCGCCCCTCCAGGGACTGCGCTCTGTACCTGAGCTGGCACCGCCCAAGTTACGACACTGATCTTAAAATGTTAAGATGACTGATCCAAGGTAGCTCGCAAATTTTCAGTGTCAATTTCTACGTTCCTTAAAAGTTGATTTACGATCGTAACCAACGTGACTATAATTCAGTTTAAGCCATATTTGTTACGATCACAAATTATATTTAGAAAGAAAAACAGTTTATACGCGCGAAATGACGCAATCTTAGTCTTTCAATTAAGTCAAAGTAAAAGTTAAAGTCAAAGTTTGTCAATTTAGTCTTTATGCATTTCGAATATTAAGGATCTCATGTGGAAATCCGAAACAATACTCACAATAATTTTTCCGCCCTTCTTGAGCGCGCCGCCGATGCCCTTAGGGTTCGCGCTAGCTCCGCCCGTCATCAGCGCGAGCACTGCCAGCGCCAACACCAAGAGACCGAAGAGCTTCATGATGAAAGGTAATGTGTCAAAGAAATTAATGTTGTTTAACTGAAGAAGCACTAACTTCGAATGATGATTGATCACTATTCAAAGCCCTTTATATTCACGAAGGTAGCAGACACATGAGAGGGTTTTACGTGTTAGTCATTGCACTAAGTTTACTTGAAGTTTTTACGGAAAGCACAATGGAGAATAAGGATAATGGAAGTTAACTGTTTCAAAACTTTTACGTCATACGTAGTTACCGACTAATGTACGGTTCATCAAGCCAATACATTCCTATTTACTATGGCCTTGCATATTATTTCAAAAGATCGACGAGGACTTTTATTTTTACCTATTAATATATTACAGATATTCCTTTATCATAAAACTAAACAAGCTTCTGCCAGTAGTTACGCCCACGATAGAATTGGTTTCTCCATAAAAACTTTGTATTCCCGTTAGGAGATGAATTTTGGAAAATCCTCTCTTAGTGATTTTCCAAAATTCATCTTCTAACGGGTCTTCTAGCTCGCTTACGTCATAAAAGGACGCTTTGTGTAAAATTTCACGCTCCTAGTTCTAGTAGATTCGACTGTTCGTTGATATGTCAGTCAGTCCCCTTCAAAATGGTTGAGCCGAGTAGGGCTGATGCACGCGACATGCTCGTGAACGGGTGCCGTCAGTTGAGACTGGTCAACTCTTAGCTGCCAGTGGCTTAGTTCAATTTCTATTTTTAATTAGATTTTTTATTATTATTTCTTATCTACATTGTGCTCACATATTAGATACGACAAGAAATATATAACCAAGATTTATTAAACTTATAATAATATGAATTAAAAGAGTGGCCATGGAGTTTCTTGCACGTTCTTCTCCATAGAGATCTATGCTTTGGAACGTGCAATTTATCTTTGCTTTTTTTGACCCACCGACATTTTGACAATCCAAAAGTGCCTGCAATTGGTCTATTTGAAATAAACGTTTCTGATTTCTGAGTCAGTTTCGAAAATAGTTTATTTTCCGGGGATAAACGTTTTCTATGTTCTACTCCAGGACATGGTCTACCCGTATGCCAAATTTCATCAAATTCCATCCAGCCAACCGTAATGAATCAACAAACATACTCACAAACTTTCATCATCATTTCAGCCAAAAGCCCTCCTCCCTCAAGTATCACCACAATGAACGGTCCTGTGCATCTCGCATCCATCGCATTCCCGCGAGACTCTCACAAAGTCATCGGTCCACCTTGTGAAGTTCTTACAGTGCCGCGTCTTCCGGTGCGCGGTCGCCACTCCAGAACCTTTCGGCTCACTCTACAAGCAACCACTGCTACTGAAGTTTGGTGATTTTTTAGGCTATATCGGCGATCTTAGTTCTCCTGTTGATGTCTTTGTTCCTGATACGATCACGCAAGAAAACTCATCCGAGCGTAGCCCTTTCCATTACCCTTTAGATGACTTTAAACCTTCTGATGTGGCCCATTAATATTATCATTATTAACAGCTAGTCATCTTGTTTTCTATATCCCACATTAGTTTCACATCAAACCAGGGCTTCCCCTTGGATGCACTTGTATATCGAGTATATGGATAATCGTCGGTTGTAGCCTCATTTCATAAAAACAGTATCATTATGTGGCTTACTGTGCAAGTTGACTTCAGTCCCTCGTACGCTTCCCAAAGATCACGAGGTCCCACGATCCTAAAATTGAAATGAAC
The DNA here is from genome assembly GCA_949316375.1 of Mythimna vitellina. Classification (NCBI taxonomy): domain Eukaryota; kingdom Metazoa; phylum Arthropoda; class Insecta; order Lepidoptera; family Noctuidae; genus Mythimna; species Mythimna vitellina. Next base: position 13,149,014 of record OX438693.1, on the reverse strand, counting down.
CAAACTCACGAAACTGCATGAACTTAAAGAGCAACCAATATTTTAATATCTGATTTTAATATTTTAATAACGAAATTACTCGTACACATTATACTATAAATACTATCCTAATAATATTAAAACCAGGTAAGTGCGAGTCGGACTATGTTGTTTTAACGTTTATGTTGCAAAAAACGTACATTTCGACATTCTCAAAAAAATCAAAATTCATAGGGTACTTCCCGTTGATCCAGAATCCTGAAATTTGGCATAAAGCAAGGTCTTATAGTATAAATATATATGTACAAAAAAAAAAAAAAAACTTTTTTTGCGATTAGGAAAAATCTTCGAGACTCCATTCGGGAATTGAATAGGTAAGTTTGTACGGAACCCTCAGTGCGCGAGTCCGACTCGCTCTTGCCCAGTTTTATCGCTAGCGCAAGCGGAGCGGACAAGCAAATATATAAGACAATTTTATTGTTGCTTCATTAGAATATAAAAAGATTTTATGGTCAATAAAAAAGTAACACTTTAATTTTTTTTAAAGTTGATCTTTTTTATCCAAAAGTCCGGCTAAACTGGCTGGCCTGTCCGGCTTTTCTGTTTTGAGACCTGGCAACCCTATAAGGATGTATGGATATTTTTAACTCTTTCACGCAAAATTTACTGAATTGATTTTGAAGAAACTTGGTACACGGGTAGACCATGTCCTGGAATAGCACAAAGGATACTTTTTACCCCGGGAGTATGTTCCCTTGGTATATTTTTCTACTAACACAAGAGCGAAGCTGTTGACAGCAGCTAGTCATCTATAAATAATCCCAATATAAAAACAATTCCGTACGCGCAGGCTTGCGGACAGCGAGCAATAGGCTCGCCGTCCGACCGTCCGCTCACCGTCCGGACCGAGCCCAAGTCGTCGACGGCGCGTACTGTTCCACGCGCACCTCAAGAAGATGTCAGCAAACCGTAGAGGCCCAGTAGGATCGAAGCCCACTGAGGCCAAAGGTTGGTTTCTGAAACGAAAACTCGGCCTTGGACGAAGGCAAAGAACGGAGTGAGTTTTTAGTCAGTGTAAATCTGACACGCCCTCCTGCTCCGCCCAAGGGCAAGAGATGTCATTAGATGATTTCCCACCTAAAAAAAAACCATCCAGGGACTCACTTAAATTTGCATAGATAAAACTAGAAAAAAAGAATTAAATTAAAGATGTATTTACTATGAGACGTATTTACTACGTTATTACAAATTCCTTTGCAAATACCAGTTAATATTCTACGCATGCACTTGGAATTATGTAGATAGGTAAGTACAGATAGTACGTCAGTAAAGTTCGTTGTACTACACTACGACGTGTAGTTCATTCAGATTACTTACGAGGAAAATAATTATATTAATAAAAAAATTGAAGGCTCGGTTGGAACAGTGGTTGAGCGTTTAACTGCTGCACTGCGTGTCGGTGGTTCGATTCCCGCTCGGAAAAACAATTTGTAAGGCCTACAGATAGTTGACTGGCCTGATGGCTCTGACTACTATGCCGGAGGTTGTGGGTTTGATTCCCATCCAGGACAAATGTTTGTGTGGTGAGCACGATCATTTATTTTGTGTCTGGATGTAATTTATCTATAATATGTATGTATTTAGAAATATATGTATAAGTATGTTAATCAGTGGTCTAGTATGAGTATTATGAGTAATACAAGATCTGCTTAGCTTGAGACTGGCGTTGTGTGATAGTTGTGGAATATTATTATTATTATTTTTATGTATTTTTACATCTCAGGACTCTGAGGTGCTGGACCTTTGGAAAGTGTACAAGGGGCCGAAGCTAATTCGCAGAGGCCCATTAGATAATTTTAATGTAACGTGATTCCAACAGACGATTATCCCTGTACGCGCTCTGCTAGTGCATCCAAGGACAACCCGGTTGGTGAAAATATTATTATTGTTATTATTTGTTCAGGTTCTGGGTGTCTGGTTTAGGCATGTGTATGTGAGTTTACATGTTTGTGAACGCACCCACGATACAGGAGTAATTCCTGTTGTGATCCAAAGTTTTTTAAAAGAAATAATTAAATACAATAGTGACGAAAAACAGAAAACCCTGCGTTCGCTCGATTAAGAATACAAATCCAGGAGTACGTTTTCCCATATGAAGATATGTAAATACTTATGTCCGTATAAAAGCACACCGGGACACAGCGGAGTCATCATTTAAAGCTAGTCTTCGGCGACAAACTAGTCAGAAACAGGCAATTGTTTGAAACATTACCTTCCATCATGAAGCTATTCGGTCTCGTGGTGTTGGCGCTGGCAGTGCTCGCGCTGATGACGGGCGGAGCTAGCGTAAACCCTAAAGCTTGGTCTACGCTAGAAAAACAAAGCGCGAGCCGAGCTCAAATTCGTTTAGACCGACTCTAGAGGAGCTGCACGAGCTATACTATACGAATTTGAGCTCGGGTTGAGCTCCACTCGTACTCCGCTCATACTCCGCTCGTGCTCTGCTCGTACTCCGCTCGTGCTCCGTTCGTACTCGGCTCCTCTAGCGCAGACCAAGTTTAAGGGCATCGGTGGTGCACTCAGGAAGGGCGGAAAAGTTATTGTGTGCACAAATAATTTACTGTAAAGCACCTTGTCTGCTAGAGACTAATAAACTAAGTAGAGTAGTTTTTTTTGTATACAAGAAAATATATAACAAGTTTATACTAATTACTTCGTGTCCACTAGACTTCTTCTTTCCTGTAGACGAGGATCTTATTAACATTTTTTGCAGACAAGTCCGTGTGGAAACATATACTTAGTTTGTTTTGCTTGTTCAAATGCTTTTTCTTTATCCTATTACTTTAATTATAATTATAACAACTTATAAATATAAAAAACCGGATAAGTGCGAGTCGGACTCACACACAGAGGGTTCCGTACAAACTTACCTGTGAAAACAGTTCAATTCCCGAATTGAGTTACGAAGATTTTTCCGAATGACGTAACTACAAATTTACAGTTTTCAGATTTTTTCCTATACTTGTGCTATGAGACCTTGCTTCATGTCAAATTTCAGGATTCTAGATGAACGGGAAGTACCCTATGAATTTTGATTCCCATGAGATGAGAGTGTCGAAATACACGTTTTTTGTGACATATCGGCCGTATCTTTTTTTTCCATAACTCAGAAGTTTGTTTTTTTTACTGTTTCAAGGGACCGCATATCTAAGTATATGGTTTTAATATTAACTCGATACCTCCACGCGTTCCCGAGATAAAGTGTCTTGACAGACAGACAAATAGACAAACCTAATTGTTTTTTACATGTTCCGTTTTTTCCTTTTGAGGTAAGGAACCCTAAAAAACAATTAAGTTCACTTTGTTAGAAAAATATCTTAAATTAGTGTTAGTAGTATACAAACAAAGATACAAAAATAAAAATAAAAACATGCAGTGAAGTGGGTGTCTAAGGCAAGATGTGCACGATGCATGTCAGAACGATTTAGCAAGGAGTAAACTACCTGTGTATTCTCTGCACATAGTGCCTCAGAATAGGGGGAATAAAAATAAATAAATAGATGTTTAAAAAAATATTTGTTTAATTTCTTAAAACTAATAGGATTAATAAATACAGTGTAGGAACATTTTCTACTATTGTTTAGATTCTTGATATATTTGGTGGCCCGTTCCTATGACGCCGATCGCACTAAGTCCGTGTTTCTGAAAAAATAACATGAAAATTTTTATTAAAAAATTTGTTCAACGTCAACTACAACATACATTTTTTTAAAGGTAGACTCATCATCATCCGGCCTATAGCTAGTCACACAGGTAAAAAAAAAAGACTTTTTAGGTGTAACAAGCAAAAAATTAACTGATTATGCTAAGAACAACGTTAGGAATGATGGAATTAAAATTAGCATTATTTAGGTATGTATGAACAGTTTTTATTGTAATATGATTTTGAAATGTAGCTTTGAGCTGAAAACTGGAGCTTTTCAGACTGTTATACTTTCATATTAGTTGGTATCTCATGGTAACAGCACCTCGGAGAGATGCGACCTCTGGCGGGAGAAGTTTAAACGTCATGATGATTTTGTCGAGACGTCGGAGAGCTACTCTCCTGGACACGACATTTGCCATGGCCCACCTGGAAAACTCTAAACAGACTCCGCACCCAAGTTGGGCGCAGCAAAGACAATCTCCACAGTTGGGGGTTCTCGGACGGTTTCGATCTTCAGTGTTTGTGCGCCGTCTCTCCGCAGACCATGTCCCCCCTTCGATCCTGTATCACGTGCCCTGTTACCTGTTCACGTAGGGACCTAATGACAGCATCAGCAGACGGCGCTGCCATGGCCGAATAGAAAAGTAACAAAGTATAAAAATAATACTCACAATAACTTTCCCGCCCTTCTTGAGCGCACCGCCGATGCCTTTAGGACTCGCGCTAGCTCCGCCCGTCATCAGCGCCAGCATTGCCAGCGCCAACACCAAGAGACCGAACAGCTTCATGATGAAAGGTAGTGTTGAAAATAAATGACTGTTGTTTAACTGCAGAAGCGCTAACTTCGAATGATGATTGATCACAATTGAAAGCCCTTTATATTCACGAAGGTAGCAGACACATGAGAGGGTTTTACGTGTTAGTCATTGCACTAAGTTTAGTTGATATTTGTACGGAAAAGTATTATGAAGAATAAGGATATAGTAAGTAGAACTGTTTCAGGTGTTTCCTTGAGCTTTTACGTCATACGTAGTTACCCAATAAGGCACAGTTCGTCAAGGCTGACAACAGATTTTGCCAACCAGAAGACAAGTGAAATTTTGTTACGCTGTACTGAATATTGAAAAAATGACATCGATTTTCTCCTTAAATAAATATTAAAATACAAAAATGTTCCAAATGATTAAAAAAACAAATTCATCTTTATGATATTTTTTTAAATTTAAGCTCCAGGGGTAGCACGCGAAAATATTTTTTTCTTAAGTTTTTGCTGGAACAAATGTGGCTTTACTAACTTTCTAAGTTTTACCGGCTTTACAACTTACTTATCTTAAACTCATCAATAGAACCCTCTCAATTCAGGTAACCCTATCGCATGAGTTTTTCCGACGACGTTCCGATTGACGATTTTAAATTAAAAAAAAAAAACTTTTTATTTAAGACATATTTGGTCCATATTATTATCAGTAACATTTATCATATCAGTAACATTTTCATTATTATATTATTAATTTATATTTTTAATTTATTATATTATATTTAATTATTTATTTTTTAATTTAATTAATTATTTATTGTCATTATAATTCCGTAAATACGGAATAAATAAGGTACGTGTTACGGTCGCAAATTCAATTTAAATGAACATAGAACCTGACACTGACTTCATCATCATCATATCAACCGAAAGACCACTGTCGGACCTTCAGGCCTTCCTCAAATGTGTCGCCAACGGAATCGCACGACTCTCATTAGGTCGTCAATCCACCTTGTGGGAGGCCTTGCAACACTACGTCTTCCAGGGCAGGATCGTCACTACAGAACCTTTGAACTCCGTCGACTATCATCATCATATTGCTGCGAGCAATGTGCCTTGCCCACTGCCACTTAAGTATGGCGATTCTTCACTTGGTTTACTTTCTTGGTTCTTCTGCAGATATCTTCATTCCTGATGTGATTACGCAAGGACTCTGAGCATAGGCCTTTCCATTGCCCTTTGGGTGACTTTAAGTCTTATGATGAGACCCAATGTAAGCGACCTCGTATCGCAGTCATATATTGTCATCACTGGCAACACGCACTTGTCACAGATTTACGTCATCCTCTTTCGTAGATATTGAGGTATGTTGGACGAGGACACTGACCTGCAAATACAAAGAAAAGAAAAATTTAATTTCGAAAGCTACCCCAGTACTTTCACCTTAATTTGTGTTTATCTTCCTGTGTTTTAATCTAGAGTATTGTACATAAACAGTAAACCAATTTTCCATTTAGTTCAAATTAATAGGATTATGATTATGTCATATCCAATATAAATGCAAATGTTATGTACCTACATAATTCGTTGTTTGTTTGTAATGAATATTTTTGGAAACTCAATTATAGCAAACGATTAGGTAAAGTCAGGGCAGTAACAATTTGTAGGTCCCGGGTTCAAATCCAGTCAGGCGCATTACTTTATGTAATTTATTTCATCACCACTGATCTCAAAACAGCGAAGGAAAACATCGAGAGGAAACCGGCATGTCCTTGAACTAAAATTTGAAGAAATGTGGTATCGCCGCCAACCCGCACTGGGCCCGCGTGGTCATACGGCGTGGTGGATTACGGCCCATTCCCCCTCCTCGTGTGGAGGCCTGAATCCCAGTAGCGGGAACATTACAAGGCCGATTATATGCTTAACTAAAACAATTCCAGTGACGTGCTTACTGCTTCATTACTAATGAAAAAAACAAACAAAAACATAAATTTAAAAAAATCGTATATAAATAAATACTGCAAACTCAAATCAAGATAATATCTCTGTGTCACCATTGTCGTAAAAGGTCGGTTGAAGGTAAAGACAGATAGTACATAAATTGTACTAGGCAAGTCTAGTGGGATTTCCAAGACTAATAGGTTTTAGGTACAAACAAGAATTTAGAATATTATTGGTTAGATACTAATAATACTTACCAAAGCAAAAAAAAATATACAAAGAGAAATTTTACATATCCAAAGAGACGTACATACATCACCAATTCATCCAAAAGACATCCACGGTTAGACATACGCCTCCCCCAATGGTCGCCATAACGACCGGTCCTGTGCATCTCGCATTCATCGGATTCCCGCTAACCTCACCAGGTCATCGGTCCACCTTCTGTGGAACCAGAACTTTGGGCCTCATCAACCATCTGTGAGTAACGATTTTTTGGATATTGTCGGTAACCTTAGTTCTCCTGCGGATATTCGATCACACAAGGAAACTCCGAGCATAGCCATTAAGTACACATACATGCACTTAGAATATTTAAGTAGGTAAGTATGTAGAGTAAGTTAGTAAAGTTCATTTGTACTACACTACACGTGCTCAGTTCATTCAGATAACAGTACTTGGAAATAAAACACAATAGTGACGACAAACAAAAAACCCTGAAGGCGTACGAAGATATTCGAGGAGCGACTTTTCCCATATGAATATATTTCCGTATAAAAGCACACCGGGACATAGCGGGAACATCACTTGAAGTTAGTCTTCGACGACAAACCAGTCATTTTCCGTTAATTGTCTGAAAAATTAGGTACCCTGCGTCATGAAGCTCTTCGGTCTCTTGGTGTTGGCGCTGGCAGTGCTGGCGCTGATGACGGGCGGAGCTAGCGCGAGCCCTAAGGGCATCGGCGGCGCGCTCAAGAAGGGCGGGAAAGTTATTGTGAGTAAAAATATTGCTATGAAAACTTATCTATCAAAATCTAATTAACTATGTAAAGCAGTCCACTTTGCACATAAGACAATATTTAAATAAGTTGGTATTATTAGTCTCTATGTCCACAACCTACGTTTCTTTTGTGCTGTAGGCAAGGAGCTCACAATTTTTTTTCGCAGACAATTTCGTACAGAATTTCGTTCTTACTTTTTCTTTGCATCTTAATACTTTTATTATCCAACGATTGTTAGTATAAAAGAATTACTTTGATAACTACTATGAACACTAGAAAAAAAAATTGAAAAGTTAAGGTGAGCTATTCAGGACCTCTCGATGTAAAGTGACGTATATTTATAAAAAATGTCTAATAGTTTTTTGTTTTGTACAGAAACACGGCCTCGGCGTAATCGGAGTCATTGGAACAGGTCACGAGATCTACCAACAGCGACACCAGTAGAGAAAATCACCGGAACACAATTATTACATTAATTTATAATCGCCTACCAAAAATGTACAAATAGTAATATTAATTTAGATAAATATGATCAATGAAACATGTAATTTTGTTAATAAATAATATTGTAAACCACCATTTGCGATCTTATCATCTGAAATTTAACCCCATTCTTGCACAGTGCATATCTGTCTAGAAAATGCTATATCCTTGTTGGGTACGACAGGCGTACCCAACGCTATATGAAATATACTATGCACTACAAATGAAGATGATACATGGGTACTTATAACATACACAAACTCATATCTTTTTCGTTGAACCTTGGTACACACGTAGACCAAGTCCTGGAAAAGCACAGAGGATACTTTTTGTCCTCGGAATATGTTCCCTTGGGATAAATTTCTATCACATAGGTATACGAAATTCTTCTTCTTCTCATATCGATGTAGTCTTACTAATTTTCTCTGACCAGTTCTTGGCAACCTGTACAACTCTGTTATTGGCCTCGTGTAGTTCCTGAAAACGGCAGGTGGTTGTGCAGGATGCATAGCATAGAAGGAGGCGCATGTCCTGTGCAGCGGCTACACACTGGCACATAACAATGAAAATGAGTTAATTCCACCCGCAATATTGAGGTAGCAATGAAAAGTTTTCTCTAAAGCTAACATTTTACCTACCTGAGCAGGCACGGATGATGGCTTGCAATGACTTTTAAAAGTATGAAACAAGGTGTGTAGTTTCACATTCCTCCGTTCAAAAGGGAGGATCCTCCGACCGGTGTTGTGTCGAGATAATAGCACGACTCTAATGACTCTAATGGCACGGAGACCTCTGATACCGCGACGCAGGATTTTGAATTTTAAGTTCTTATGTGGAGACGTGGTTATCGCTACATTACCAAGAAACTAAGCATTCCATAGAAACCTAACTCTTATAAGTTTAGCTCGCCGTCTGACCGTCCAGAGCCCAAGTCGTCGAAGGCGCGTACTGTTCCACGCGCGCCTCAAGGAAATGTCAGCAAACCGTAGGGGCCCAGCAGGATCGAAGCATACTGGGGCCAAGGTTCTGATTCTGAAAGGAAGACTCGGCCTTGGAACAAAAGGCAACGAAGGAAAAGGAGTGGGTTTTTGTAGTCAGTAAAAGTCTGACACTATCTCCCGCTCCGCCCAAAAGCGTGATTTGTCAATAGATGATTTTACCACCTAAAAAAAACCCTTATAAGTTCGACTGTACCAAACGCCCAGTGCGATTTTCTTTTACTCTCCAATTGGCTCGCTCAAAGGGGAGGTGTGTAGTAAGGGTAACTGTTCAACAAAGATGTGCGAAGCAGTGAGGCAGTGTGCGAGGAAATAATCTATCAAAGGGGTCACACTTCATTTTCCTGGCCTGGCTTAGCGCAGTTCTGGTGGATAAAACCACCATCTAATGAAACTAGATAATTGTGCATACAAAAAAGCGAGAGATGCAAGAGAGGAATGATTTTGAGGGATGTGTGCAAGGAATGTGTACGGATGCATTTCTAAATTAATTAGCAAGCTAGCTCAAAGGACAGGACATGATGTTGTTCATATACGAGTAATATTGGAACAGCTCACTCGGATATGCTTGATTAAAAGAAGGGGTAATAGAAATACCATTATATGATTGCTTATACACTTTCAACATATCTGATGAAAAAAATACGTACAGTATAAATAAAATGATTTTAAAATAACTCCAGGAAGTGCAAGCTTTTCCGTTTCGTTTTCATGACGCGCTCTTATTATGTTGCCACTTTTTTTTTCAAAATAGTGCTTAATTGTAGGATTTTTTTAAGGTGCGGAATCATCGAATGACTTCTCCCGTTCTGGGTGGAGAGGGAGGGCGTGTCAGAATTTTACTAAAACCACCCTGTGTCCTTCAATTGCCCTTTGCGTTTAAGACCACGGGTTTCCTTTTCAAAGGTGCTGCAGTCCTATTGGGCCCCTACAGTTTGCTGACATTTCTTCGAGGAGCAAGTGAATCACTACGTGCTATCGACGACTTGGGCTCGGTCCAGACGATTGCCGGACAGCCGGACATCCGCAAGCTTGTACCCACCATGGCTGGTAGTCGGAATCAGGGTCGCGGCGACTGGGGCGTGAGGATGTCCGTTCCCTCACGTGTGCAGCCGTCTCCTCCGCTAGCTTAATTGTAGGATAAACACTCTAAAATGATATGTTAGATCAAGTAAGCTGGAATTTTTACCTACCTGTACACCTACGGCACGAGTTGTTTTACTAGTAAACCGTATGGAACTGTAATAACCCAACAAACAAATTCTATATTGTTCTCATAACAATTTGTAAAATTCTTAGAAGTCAACTAAGGATAAGAGTGTATCATAACATTGAATTAACACCTTCAATCTAATTACTAATAACTGCGATATATATGACGCAGCTAAAATGAAAATCAATAGGAAAAAATATACCTACCTACATATTTTTTTTTCAAAATATATTTTATATATTAGCTAGGTGACTCAGCGAACTTCGTACCGCCTAATAATGTGATTAATGAAGAACCGCTCGACCGATTTTGTGCAAACTTAACATAAACCATCTAATAAATAGTCCGAACAAAGCCTAAATAAACATTTGGTTTGGATAGGTGAGCCCGTTCTTGAGTTATAAAATTACAACGAAAAGAAGCATTGGTTTTTATATAATATATAGATAAAAAAGCTGAAAAGTTTATTCGTTTGTTTGGTTAAACGCGTTAATCTTAAGAACTACTGGACCGATTTGAAAAATTCTATTATTGTAAGATAGCTTATTTATTGAGGAAGGCTATACCTACACCGTCACGCTATTATTAAAAGAAGCAGAGTATCAACGAAAATTTTTGCAAAAACGGGGAAGAAAAGCTTCCGTAGCGCGCGCTGTGTAATCGGAATTGTTCCCTTTCAAAATTCTAAAAAAACTAAGTTTTTTTTATAATAATACTCTAATAACTTTGTCGCCCTGCCATGCCCTTAGGGCTCACGCTAATTCCGCCCGCCATCATCATTTTTCTGAATGGTTTCTCGCAGGTCAATACGAGGGTTACGCCTACTTAAATATAACCTGTGATGATCTTAATAAAGCCTCCAGTCAGGACCTACCAAAAACCTAAAACCTTAGGTACCTGAGGGGTGTGGACCTCGGCTTAGGGCATAGCTGGGAAGGTAAGCATGGGACGGGATGGAGGAATTTAAGACTATACAAATCAATTCACCAGTGAGTCTAGCTCGAGAAATGTCTTTTTTAGGGTTCCATTTCCAAATGGTAAAACCTCCCCCTATTACTAAGACTCCGCTATCCGTCCGTCCGTCTGTCACCAAGCTGTATCTTATGAAGTTAGACTGTTGAAATTTTCACAGATAATGTATTTCTATCGCCGCCATAACAACAAATACTAAAAACAGAATAAAATGTATATTTAAATGGGGCTCTCATCCCCATCTCCCCGGACGGTGACATGCACTTAGCCGGTTTTTTTTATACTTTGTTAGATCTAATCTTTTTTATATAAATTCCTGTAGCAGTCGCAAATAAATATTTTTCATCACCAATTTCTGTCTACTTTTAACTCTATGAAACCAAAAAGTTTCAATATGACAAAACGTATAATATTGTAACGATAAATGTTCTTCTATTGTCGTTTGCGCGTCATTGCGCACTTACAAGGAAAATGTTATAGATGAAGGGATCAAACAAATCATTTGAGAGGTTTTTCCTGCGGTTATTCATTATAATTCTTACCGTACTTACCTTGATTGATTTGTGATTAACATTCTGAACTGCCACAGAGGCTCTACTATGGACAATTAATTTATATTTTAAATTTATTATGCTAGTAACACACCCTAGCTTCGCGCGGGTATTAGAAAATATCTTTAAAACTCTCAGCTTTTCTCTACTATAATATGCTTGTATTATACACCTTAACCTTCTCTATTAATCATTTTGTCTATTGATGAACACTGCATAAAAATCCGTTCAGTAGTTTCTAAGTTCATCGCATTCGTAGACATACAGACACGATGGGGAAGTTTGTTTTGTAATATGTAAGGAAAGATAAATATTGATAGAAATATAAGTAATAGGTACTTATTATTTCGAACTAAGTTTGTAATCTTATTTCAGGGTAAAAACTGAAATAATTTATTACAACATATCGAGTTCAATAAGTTATTTCAAGGGTTACTTCTAGGTAAGCGCGCTCCATCGTCGACCGCATCATCGTTTTCCATCACCCTCCTAGCCACGTTACGATCGTTTCGTTTGCGTTGAATGCCTCAAGTAGGCTACGCCTCCGATTCCTTTGTTCTGACGTCATCTCAACGGTCAGTCACGTGTTCAGAACGAAGGAATCGGAGGGGTGGCCTACTCGAGGCATTCAATGAAACGAAACGATCTTAACTTGACTAGGGGGGCAGGTGAGATAGCAGTCAAGCGCGAAACAATCAACAATAAAAAAAAAATTAAGGTACAATTTTCTAATGTGACAAAAATAATTATTTCTATTGACCATAATTTCGTATCCGGCCCTAAAACGAGCCACTGACCAAAAATGCACTTCAATAGTAAGGTTTCAATTCGAAGCCGTACCTTTAATTAAACTTTGTGCCGTGATGACAATTAAGTTCTTCATATTATATTATAGAAGCTGTACCCGCAGTTTCACCTGCATCTGTGGTTACTCCGCTCCTATTTGTTGTAGGTTAATTTTTCAAAAATCCCTTCTCAGTACTCGCCTACATCATAAAAAGAAACCTTACACGAATTTCCTCGTTCTTAGTCCCAGTAACTTCGGTCAGTCAGTCAGTCAATTTCTACTTTTAAAACTAGCTGACCCGACGAACGTTGTCCTGTCTATGCATTGAACCGTCAAACGCTCAAAGATTAAATAGTCGTATTTTTTGTAATTTTCTGCACCGTTTACTTAATTTTTCTTTCCTTAAGAACCTTCTCCGACTATAACAAACACAACAAAAATAGATTTAGCAAAATTGGTCCAACCGTTCATGCGTGATGTCGTAAGTTCGTGACCAAGGGAAATAGGGATTTATTTTTATACACCTATATATCGCTCATTGTATTGTGGCCAAGTAAGAGCAGTGGTGGCCAAGTGGTATCGGCCCCGACTTACGAGTTGTAGGTCGCGGGTTCAAACCCAGCCAGGCGCATTACTTTGTGTAATTTATTTCATCACCACTGCTCTCAAAACTGTGAAGGAAAACATCGTGAGGAAACCGGCATGTTCTAGAACCAAAAATTCGAAGACATGTGACATTCACCAACCCGCACTGGGCCCGCGTGGTGGATTACGGCCCATTCCCTCTCCTAGAAAGGAGGCCTGAGTCCCAAAAGTGGGAACATTATAAGGCCGACTATGCTATGCTATGCTATATATCGCTCACCTAGTAAAATATTGGCACATCTAAAATAAATGCCAAATTGAGTTTTAACGGCCTAAGTGTTTAAAAATGGATAATTTATATCTTTGACTGTTTATTATGGTCCATATACTAGTAGCCAACATCACAATTTCTGATATAAAATAAAAAAATCTTTGATCCTAGTTTCTGTAAAATATGAAAGATGTAGGTAGATGTGCCAATATATTACTTGTACTAAGTGAGCGATATGTATATAAATAGATATATGTATAAGTAGATACTTTTCTCAACTTCGGAAATAGAAAGAGCTTTATATAATTGATATAGAATGTTATTTATATAAAAATTACTACATACCATTTCAATATCTAAATACTTAACCATTATTTAAATTGAATTGAATCTAAGGTTTTCATTATTTCAAATTCATTTAAGGATTCCAATCTTCTATAATTAGGCCTGATAAACCGATTAATTTTCTTATACCTATTAATTGCTTTCCGATATTTTCTAAGAACAGGGAATCAGGGCAAATTATAAAATTAATTTTGAAATTGATACAAATCTTATCAGACGGGTTTTGGGTTGAAGCAGCTCATTTACGCAAAAGAATCCTTTGAAATTTATCCTGACATAATTTAATCTTGTTTGACGTTTGATTTAAAAGGTTTTGAAATATATGAATACTACTTACCTACTAATTACCTACTTTTATTTGTTTATTATTTATTTATTTAAACTTCATGTACAGTGGTGGTACATAGGCGGACTTAATGCCACAAAGCATTCTCTACCAGTCAACCATTGGGTTAAAAAGACAACACTATGGTAGGTGTGCACAATAAATAAATAACAGATATTTTTGAAATAGAATCTAGTATTATTAAATTAAGTGGCTTATAATAATAAAATATATTATATGCTAATATAATAAACTAATAAATACTATGATACATAAGAAATCATTCTAATTAAGAGAACTTAAAATATAGCAATTATGACGAAGACCGAACTAAGATTGAGAGAACTTCAAGTAGTAGTTCCGAATTTTACGCTTGAAGGAAAATTTACTTTCAGCTTTTTTGATGACAAGGGGAAGCACATTATATATATTTTATTGTCACAACCACAGGTTCAGTTGAAAACCAGCGTCAGGCACTAGTTGCCTGGCATTTATGCTGAACTGAACCTATTTTGGTGCTGCCGTGAAGCACACAACTATATTTTTTGCTACTGTTTGTTTTTTATATATACTCGTATTTTTTTTGTGTTTCGTGTTACCTAATATTATGTTTGTGCTTTGTGCTGTACCAAATAAATTATTTTTTCTTTCTTTCTTTCTTTCTTTTCTTTCTTTCTTTCTTATTTCAAATGGGCGTCGATTTTATTTAAAGTCTTGCATACAACACCATTTGAAAAGCTTTCAAGTAACGCAGATCCTGAATGCTCGAAATTGAGGCACTTTGGTACGTCAAACTGAAACGGGTACAAAGGAATCCAAGAATACAAAACTCTTTTGTTACTGCTCTGTGGTGCTGGAGAAGCTTTAATAATAAAATCAAAGCGAACAATAGGAAGCACTACTGTAAAATGCTTTCTTTACTTTTACAGCTGTACAAGGACATATGAAGAAGACGTTTGCACTAAGCAAAGCATTTTATTGACATTCCTAACTTCGATCAGTCTGTAGAACTTCACAATGATGGGTTGTAGGATTATTCGAAACAGATACCGTACTATCGATTTAAGTCAGTAAATAATCTGACACTCCCTCTCGCTCCACTCAGAATGGGAATCATTTGATCACATCGGCTAGTTACATCAATAATGTAAAAAAACTGGACATTTCGGACTCGCGCACTGAGGGTTCCGTACAAACTTGAAAGGTAAATTGCGGTTTTCGATTTATGACATATTAAAAAAACTACTTAATAGATCACGTTCAAACCAATTTTCGGTAGAAAACTTCCACCGAAAATTGGTTACATGTACATCACAGTTACGTGTGGCATGTACATCATATATTTTTTTTAGTTTTATCATTCTCTTATTTTAGAAGTTACAGGGGGAGACACGACACACATTTTAGCACTTTGGAAATGTTTCTCGCGTAAACTATACAGTTTAGAAAAAAATGATCCGAGCCGACAAAAGCTAGTATTAATAATAATAACAATACCACCACAGTACATGTTTCGGGGACCAACAATCACTTTACTTAATGCGTTACGTTTAAACATGTTCTAGTGTTCGTATACAAAAATAACTTATTCTATGCTAATATCGAACATAGCTTGAGGTAAATGCCTCATAGTTATGGTTTTTACAACGCGTAGAATTCTCCTAGAAGGTTAGTCATCTTGTGCGCTTTATGGTATATAAGTTAAATGGAAACGAGCATAGACTATCATTTGTTTGTGAAATAGTGAACCATCTCCATCGTCAATATGAAACTGTTCGGTTTGGTAGTTTTGGTGCTGGCGGTGTTCGCCATGCTGATGGGCGATGTCAGCGCAAATCCCAAGGGCGCAGGTGGTGCGCTTAAGAAAGGAGCTAAGGCTGTTGTAAGTACCTATCTTTTATGTCCTGTATAAATTTTAGAACTTTTGGAAGACTCGATCAAACTTGGCAAAAAACCTTATAGACCACAAAAGTTTTAGTGCTCGGGATAGGTACCTTCTTATCTTTTATTTTTAAATAACTTTAGATAATGTCTTTAGATAATGACGAGAACCTCGTGAAAGCTGAGAAAGATAAGCAAACTAAATATCTTGACTTAGCTCGCGAGGTTGTCGACATGTGGGAAGTGGATAGACCAATCATTGTGCCGATAGTCGTGACGGCCAATGGCTTAATTGCCAAGAGCGTCGACCAACATCTGAGGAGGTTCTCGTTAGGCAGTTAGATCAAGGGCTTGATTCAGAAGGCATTTCTCCTGGACACGGCGCGTATTGTTCGGAGATTCCTCTCTCACGAGCCCTGACTACCGGTAGCTTGGACCCTGTTCCCGATACCGGTGGGCTACTATTTTTTATATTTTTAAATGTTTTTTTTTGTGCTTTTTACGAAATATTTAAAAATGTAAATAATATGTTAAGATAGATAATGCCTTTAATTATTAAGAAAGCAATTTTAATTAATTAAAAATAATTTCTAAAAATTCGAATCCTATTACTTACCAGGTCTGTATCATATGTATATGTACCTATACTCTCAATTTTTTTAGATGAAATTAATATTTTTGCATCCTCCTAAACTTCAAACCTGAATTGTAACAGTAAAGACAAAGGATTACTGATATAACAGTGCGAGATTACAACTTACTGGCTCGATAACCAATTTTTATTATTTTTTCTACAGAAAGCTGGAATCGGAGCGATTGGCGCCATTGGCACTGGCCACGAAATCTATCAACACGTGAAGAACAGGGGTTAAAACTCATTGCAAACCAACTAGAATCATTCTTAATTGTTACCTTTAGTAAATCCTTCAAATGTTATTGTTATTGAATAAAATTTAAATTTAATTTCCTGTTTTTATTTACACACCTGATTCTGAATCCCTCGACAATTGACTACCTTCTGTAGAGTTCGTCACAATGATCATAATGGCAGAAAGCCTCCAAAACATATTGATGGATAAAATAGGGCGTTATCGAGGACTCACTAAGGTGAAGTGCCTCGACAGTGAGTCTCCATCTTGGGTTCTAAAAATAGTAAATTTTAAACAATGGGATTACGCAGTGTCTTTTGTTACGGGCGGATATTGAATCCTGAGCTTAATTAGTAATTCCAGATTGGGCGGAAAGAGGGAGCTTGACTCACAAGCGAAGCTAGGGAATTAATAGTAAATGTACTGAATGCAGTTATAAATTCAAGCTAGTCCAAAGCAGAGGCTTCTCACGCTTACTGTAGATAAATTGAGAGTTGAAGCTAGCCACCGCGTGCAGTAGCTGGCCACTGCTGCCAGGTGCAGCCCCCGTAGCCAAGTTACAACCGTTTCGTTTTGATTCTCTTTCGTCGATCGCCTTGAGTTAGCCACGCCTACGATTCCCTTATTCTAACGTCATCGCAACGCTCAGTCATGTGGTCAGAACAAAAAATCGGAGGCGTGGCCGACTCGAGTCGATAACTTGGCTAGGCCTGCAGGCTTTTTTTCAAAAACTTTTAGTTTCTAAAAAATCACGTATTTTCGGGGTTTTTCGTATTGCCTGCTGCGGTCTTCCCGTCCGATTACAATTTAGGTGTCTTCAAGGCTAAAGTGAATAGGCTCCTAATAACCTGGTAGGTGGCGCTGCAATCGGATTCTCAAATTTTTATTCTGATGAAAACCTAGCTTACGGACAAGACGTCTGTCGGCAATGCTAGTGCATAGATACTATAGTAGAGAAAAGCCAGAATTTCATACATTTCCCGTGCGTAGAGGTGCGTGTCACTCGGTGTTCAACTGTAACTGTAAGATTTTGGTAAAATGCGTTGATCAATCAGGTATTAACTTGAAAAGTCGTCAAGTAAATAACAATTAATTACGAATAAAGAAAATTTTAAAACATGTATTTCAACAATTTTTAACTATTGGTTGAGATAAGTAGGTACAGGTACGGTTAAAAACATTAGCCTTTAGGGTTTTTTTTTTTTTTTTTTTTTTTTTATTGGGTGGGAAAATCATCCTAATGACATCCCCGCTCTTGGGCGGAGCGGGAGATAGTGTCAGACTCTTACTGACTAAAAACCCACTCCTGTTCCTTCGTTGCCTTCGTCCCAGGGCCCCGGGTTCCGCTTTCACACTACCCGTGGTTAGCCTTTAGGGTGCGTTTCCACTGAAACGGAGCGGGGTGAAGTAGAGCTGAGCTACCCTCTGCTTCGTACTCTCCGCTTGACTACATACTATCCGACTCAGAGCCGCTTGTTAATTTGTTTTCTTTGAAAGTCTTCTCAGCTCCACTTACACTGTTTTTACAGATGCGGTGTGAAAATTTCGAGCGCTGTGATTGGTCAATTCACAGCCTGCTCTTCTTCAGTCAGCCCAGCTCCGCACTAGTGGAAACGCACCCTTTGATATGACATACGAGTTACATTGTTTCCACTGATGAGGAATGGAGATTTCAAGCACTGTGATAGGCCAATTCATAGTCTGCTCCTCTCCACTCAGCCCAGCTCCACACTATTGGAAATACACCCTTAAATATGACATTACGAGTTACACTGTTTCCGCTGAAGGGGTGTGGAGATTCCGAACACTGATTGGCCAATTCACAGTCCGCTCCTCTCCACTCAGCCCAGCTCCGCCCCGGTGGAAACGTACCCATAGATATGACATACGAGTTAATTACACTGTTTCGACTGAAGCGGTGTGGTCATTTCGAGCACTGTGATTAATCAATTCACTCCGCCCAGCTTCGCGTTAGTGGAAACGCACCCTTAGATATGACGGGCTTGCGAACGGCGAGCAATGGGTGGCTCGCCGTCCGAACGTCCGGTAACCGTCCGGACCGATCCCAAGTCGTCGACGGCGCGTACTGTTCCACGCGCGCCTCAAGGCATCTGTAGGGGCCCAGCAAGGTCGAAGCCTACTGGGGCCATGGGTAGTGTGAAAGTGAAACTCGGGGCCCTGGGACGAACGCAAAGAAGGAACAGGAGTGGGTTTTTAATCAGTAAAAGTCTGACACTATTTCCCGCCCCGCCCAAGTCCGGGATTTGTTATTAGATGATTTTCACAACTAAAACAAAAAACCCTTAGATATGACCAACGTATGTATAGGTAATTCCAAAGATGGTCTAAGTATTTTACTGAAAGATCTAACAGTCACGTACTAATTAATAAGATCTGATTCATCTGAATCTGATACGGTATGCAAAATTTCATTTCTTGTTAAAATGTATGTAAATTGTCGAGGTCACACAGATCAAAGACCGTTTCGTGGAAGTCCGAAAAGCTTTGATTTCACCGTAATCGAGATCAAAGACTAAACAACGTTAAGTTTTATTAATTGTCAGATTTCATGCTTTATAACAATTTTACCTTAAACTATAGTAAAGAGGTCCTGAGTTAAATTTCCAGAAACTGCAATGTTATTGGGTTTTTCCATTAGGATTCTCCAAGTAGCAGTCCAAAGTCTGACTTTGTATTAGGTCGAGAGTAATAAGCACGCCATGCGAAATAAGCGTGTTACCTTTTCCTACAGATTTCTACGACTGTGCACAACGTTTGAAAAATATAGGTGTGAATGAAATTTTGTAATTGAAGTGAAAGCTATAGTCTGAGAGTCGAGAGTGATATGTTCTTCACTAGATGGCGCTGAAATCAAGAATTTTAGTTTATTTTGTTTTTGAAGCATTATTAAGCCAAAGAATCCGCGGAAATTAGACATTCCAATTTATTGGACTTTGTGAAATGATTGCCTCAAAATCCACTCAAGAAAGGGGATTGACCAACTTATATGGGACTTTGGCCATTTATAAACAAACAGTTCAGCTAATAATATATGATTGATTTAATAATTTATATCAGTAGATATGAATTATTATATATGATTGACAGCTAATAATATTAATAAATATATTATTAGCTGTCAATCATATATTATTAAGAAGGGCTTTAAGGGAAGGCCTTTAAGGGGATGAAATGAGGGTCCAAAGTTTATGTGGAGAAACCTTCTTCAAAGCGGGCGAAGCCGCTGGTAGAAGCTAGTTTTCAATAAACGAAATAAGCTCAACTGGGTAGAGTTAAGATAGGTATTTGTAAATTAAACCAATTTTATTATACATGTTTATAATTTTAATTCAACATTTTAGAAAACAATGGTGTAACGGGAGAGCTTAATCTTTAAATAACAATCACATTTTCTTTATAGCAATAGATGCACATTTTTGATAGTTTTGTTTTTCAGTAAGTTAACCTCTCCTGTTTTTGATTTTTTCGTAGAGTTCGCGGCCAACGCCGATGGCGACTTTCTGTAACAAAATTTTACCCAAAATTAATCATTGAAGTAATTTTTGTGAAACAGGGCAATTTCAAACCCTTGCTTGTTTAGGGGTTTACAATAGGCGTATAAAATGAACTCTGTTACGTATCAAACATTTTAAACAAACATCTCTTTTAAAAAAATAATGGTAATGGCATACCTAAGAAAAACGTATATGTGCCAATATTGTGCTAGGTGAGCGATATACAGATTAAAAACCAGTGTATATATACAAATAGCCAAGCCATTAAGTATACTCAATTGTTATTTTTTTAACTATTATTGATGGGCACCCGTTTAACCACTATTTCTCCTGATGGTAAGCGATGATGTAGTCAACGAAAGCGCACACTTGCCTAGAAATAACCTATTCACTCTTGACTTAAAGGCCCCTAGGCTGTTGCACTTAATCACTTAGTAACCTATCTACTACTCACCACTATCTATTACACCGCTACCACCGCTACCCAAGCCAACACTAAACTAGGTATTGACGTTTTTAAAGTATATACTTCAACACGTCGATAGCGGCACTCATTTTAGAAAATAAATCCCACCACAAAAATTCATTAACAGGTAGTACCTTAGTCCAGGCAAATAAACGATTGTGTTCTTTTTAATATTTAAGATATTTTTAGTGTAAAAATGACCCTATTTTATAAATTAAACGATTATTATTATTATTAAAAAAATAGTAACACCTGGCACTTTGTAGGTTTGGGCGCATCAACAACTTGTTCACAAAATAAGATTCTAGATTAAGTGTTCAGAGGATAGTTTCGTTTAACAAATAAAAAGGAATGCACATAATTCACAGTGATTGTTTAAAATTTACAAAATCAGATGTTATATACAAATTAAATAAAACTAAAAGAGATGAATCGAATACATTAAAAATTACAATAATTCAAATGTACTGTACAGTCACTAAAATTGACTAATTTAAAAAGAAATTGATTAGAAAAGACAAAAGATCCAATAAAAACAAATTAAAACAATTAAATAAATAAAGAAAATACAATTATTATAGTAAATTAATAAAAATAAATTGGAAGATCAATGTAGACATACGTATCTATATTCAAGTCTATTTAAATATCAAATAGAATAAAAGATATCACCTATTACTGGTCAATTACGGTGTTTATCAGAATCCAGTACCAATTACACAGTAATATGCTAATGCTACCTATATAGGTTTGCCAACTATACTCTGATATTGTATTGTACTCTATTTACGAACGCAATAAAGTACGCTAAAATACTTAACTTATTTTGACTCAGATTTTGAATGAAATTGAACGTGAAATCCTGCCATTTCAGTATTTATTACACAAAAAAACAATGTAATATTGTTATGTGCGAAATTGTTATTATCTTGGTCAAAAATTGCAAAGTGATGGTAAAATAAAACCATGGCTTCGTTGAGACTGTCATAATAATATAATTAGTTTAAAACCACGAAATCTTTGATTCGGAGGAAGTAAAACAATTAAGGTATTATTATTTTTTTAAAGAATATATGTACTCTTCATTTTCCCCTTCTAAAATCAGATACCTATATTTCTTCTAAAAATAGATGACAACCCTATGCTTATATCTCATAAATCAAATTTCCTCAACAGTAATCGTTTACCTGTTGTTATAATATTATACATCTTATAAGTCATTGTAGTGTTAAAACCCCCATCGTTTACATAATATCTATTTGACTACCAAAATGAAGCCGAGAGCTATAGATTCTATGAACTATCCTGATTAACATACTCGGATGTATTGCTTATAGGAAAAATATGGTAAATAATTATTGTAAACAATAAGCTACTAAAGAAAGTTATTTAAGACCTCCTAAATGGATACTGTCCCTGGATCGGTACCGCTTGAGGGTTAGCAGGAGCGAAACCGAGTACCTGAAGTGCTTTCAGCGGAAAAAACTTACTTGAGAAAACATACAAATATTTCCTCCGTGCAGTACTCGAACCCGAGACAAGCAGCGCAACAGACAATCGCTCACATGGGCGCAGGCTTTTAGAAAACCTCATGGGTGCTCATGCTCATTTGATGACTCGAAAAAGTGGCGAAATAGAGAAGAGAAATGCACTGATCGACCGACAAATAAATAAAAATCCTACTTACATACTGCGTACTTAATTACTAATTATGTTTGATAAAAATATAAAATGAAACCATTATATAAAATTAAATTAGTTTTTATTATCAAGAAATATTATAATTTATACGTAACCTAAAAGGCGATTACTGATCCTGTTTTTTGATGTCTATTCTCAGGGGTGCTCGGCACCCACTGCTAATTTCTCATGGGTACTCGAACCCCCGAGCACCCACGGAGTCGGCGCCCCTGATCGCTCAACTGCGCTAACCGTGCCGGCAAGTAACGCTGCCGTCGTTATTAAAAAGGGCATAACTAACATTTTTTTTAATACACAATCGGAATCAGATTTTTTTTCTGATTCCGAATATGTGTTTAACTCATTTTTGAAAAAAAAAAGTTACTTGTGCCCTTTTTAATAACGACGGCAGAACGTATTTATGGTTTAATTATAGTACTTACCTTTAAGAAATGGGATACTAGGTATATCCTCAGCTCCATAATCCAGCTTAGGACTTATCAAAACGCCCAGGGACAAGTTTCTTGTTTAACTTGACATTATTGTCCGTCTTAGGTACGACGTTGACGTAACGTTTGCTGCATACAAACACAAGCTTGAACACAACCCATTTAAACTATGCACGACAGGGCAGTTACGCATCAAATTCATCCGCATTGTCATTTGAAACATAACTCACAGAGTAGAAAACTTCGCTAGGATCATGGGGAATTTCCGAAAGGAAAACCTAAAGTGATCCTAAAACGTAAAAGGCTACTGAAGGACACAGGCTAAAGTCTGATAAGCCCTCCCGCTCCATCGGATGGTATGCCTCAGATGGTATTTTCTTTTTACTGTTCATAGAGAACAGTTATAAAAGTTACTACATAGGCTCATGTATAAAATTATGATAATGTTTAAAATGTTGGCACTCAAGCTCGAAGAAGTTATATTTTCTTTTGACAGTCATGAAGTTACGGGCTAGAAAAGCATAGTTGCTCGGAGGCGGCTTGCGCAGCTCCTTGCAGTCAATACGAAAAATATGGTATACACCTATACAATCTTCTTTTCCCTCGCTCTTTCAAACTTCATGATGTGGGGTCGGCTTTCCTGAAATTTTTTTCGAAGTCAATCTTTGTATATGTTATTGAACAAATGATTATGAGGACATCATAAAAAATGCAGTTTAAAAAAACCAGTCTTGGCCGGTTTTGTTTTAGCGTGTCGGGCCACGTTCAATGTAGGATTCCGTAGTTTCCCGTCCATCACAATAAGTGTCCCCTACCTAAGAGTTAATGAACGTCAGAAAACGAGCAAGAACAATTACCACCAATGCCAACGAGAGAGCAACCGAACAATTCAACAATATAATAACTCATACCTGCCCTGACCCCATCAACTCAAGAAAAATCTTACCAGCGCGAAGTAGCCCAAAGTACGGACCCTTCTCTCGGAAATTGGGTTACTAATTTATACAAACTATCTAGTTTGTATAAATTAGTATGTTGTATGTTGGGTTTTCGTTGGTCGATTTTAATATATTTTTTTTATTTGAAAGAAGATACGTTTAGGATAATAAAATATGTTAAATAAATTTAAAAAAATACTTGCGTATAAATTACAAACTTAGTTCAGAAATTATTATAACAACCTTTCAAAAACTGTTCAACCCATCAAGTTCAAAATAATTTTCCTAGAAAATGTTTATAAAGTTCTACTTTTGAGATTATTTTCATATTTTCTAAACTTATGGTTCAAAAGATAGAGGGATTATTTCCGAAAATATTAACATTATCTTAAAATGATTTTAGTAAACCCCTATTCATTTTATCATCATATCACCCGTTAGGGTTAAAATAAAAAATAAATAAATTGCAATTTAATTATCATTGGCCTATCAAGCTTAATTATGGTGTTGGGAATACTCACCGTACTCACAATGCATGCTGAATTCGCCTTGTCTATCAAAAAATAATATAAACCGGTTCCTGCTCCACTGCAGGGCAAAGACATCGTCACCAATCACCACGTTTGCTCGAGTCGAGTTGGTTATTTCAGACTATACGAAACACTAATTTATACAGTTCATACAACACTTCAGTTCGTAACTGAAAGGTCATGATGAAAATGAAGTATCTAACTACCTAAATAGCCTAGAGGAACGCGAACAGCGTTACAATTTCGGGCTACGTGGATTATGTAACCACAAAGTTCGAGACCCAACGGAGTTAGAGCAAACCGATACGACACTCGTGTCATATTCACAGCTCTGCTCGATGAGATTTAAAGGCGACCGCACACTGCTAAGCATGGGCATGCCATAATCATGGCGTTAAGTCCCCACTTTGAGGAGTGACTGGATAAGCGATAAACTTAACAGTGTTTGGGTTAATTGGAATGGTCATGACAAATAGGCACTCTGGTTAAAACTGTATCGCAACTAAAAAGTGTGAAGACATTTTACAAAAAAACCGACTTCACAAAAAAACACTCTGTGTTAAATAAGAAACAAACAATTCCGGAAAACCCCTGACTTCCGAAATTAAAGTTATTTTGATCCTTTTAGTGTTTTTTTTTTAGTGTAGTAAAGTTTTTCTTGGTTATTCATCTTCTTTATTGACTAATACCTCTGTAACTTGTTTTTATTTATTTCAACTCTCTACTCAAAAAAATTAGTTAGAATGAATCCTCTCTCCACCAACCCCAACCTTCAATTGAAACAAATAAAAAAAAAAAACCGGGCAAGTCCGATTCGGACTCGCGCACTGAGGGTTCCGTACAAACTTTCCTATGAAAAACTCAACACACAGCACACACACAACACACAACAGTTCAATTTCCAAACTGAATTACGAAGATTTTTCCGAAAGACATAAAAAGGTTTATTTTTTAGATTTGTTCCTATAATTGTGCTATGATACCTTGCTTCGTGCCAAATTTCAGGATTCTAGATCAACGGGACCTTGATCTAGAATCCTGAAATTTGGCACCTCTACCTTATGAATTTTGATTCTCTTGAGAGTGTCGAAATATAGGTTTTTTGCGACATAAACGGCCGTATAGTTTTCGTTTGTTAACTTAGAAATTTGATTTTTTTACAGCTTCAAGGGACCGCAGTTTTGAGTTTATGGTAGATAGATAGATAGATATTCTTTATTGTACACCAAAAATACAATTTACATTAGGAAATTAACATTAATAGGGTGTCACAATGGGCGGTCTTATCGCTAAAAGCGATTTTTTAAAGACAACCTTTGGATGGATTTGACAGAGGAGAAAAAAAGATGGCTAATGGTATGGATGGTTATGGTTTTAATTTATACTCGATACCTTCACGCGTTCCCGAGATAAAGGATCTTGACAGACAGACGGACGGACATCAAAGCGATCCTTTAAGGATTCCGTTTTTTCCTTTTGAGGAACGGAACCCAAATGAATCATTGAATGACCTCTACAAATCGAATCAGAAATCCATCTAAGTCGAAATATTCCAATAGTCGAAATCTCATAACTCGAAGTCTTAGGCGCCTCCCGTGATGTTCAACTTATAGTTTCTATTCAACTTAGCATAGCATAGCATAGTCGGCCTTATAATGTTCCCACTGTTGGGACTCAGGCCTCCTCTCTAGGAGAGGGAACGGGCCGTAATCCACCACGCGGGCCCAGTGCGGGTTGGTGGATGTCACATGTCTTCGAATTTTTGGTTCTAGGACATGCCGGTTTCCTCACGATGTTTTCCTTCACCGTTTTGAGAGCAGTGGTGATGAAATAAATTACACAAAGTAATGCGCCTGGCCGGGTTTGAACCCGCGACCTACAACTCGTAAGTCGGGGCCGTTACCACTCGGCCACCACTGCTCTACAATATTGCTATTCAACTTACTGTATTTGAATGATGCCCTCCTGCATTTTCATGCAACGAAGCCAAGAATCTACTTTTGCGTAGCTTACCAGTAAGTTGTTGTAGAGGCCGGCGGCACCTTTATCCACAAAGTACCGAAAGCGTAGTGCCATCAAACTATACTACGTATTTGTTGTCACGTCAATCCAATGCATTATACATTGCACTGACATCTAATTTTCAATTTATTATTTCAAATAAGTAGACCCTAATAAAAGAAGGCATGACATAGAAATATTAGTTATTATTAATTAGGTTTCTTAATTATTAATAACTAATATTTCTATGTGTAGAAAATCTGCCTTCCTGAGTAGATAGATAAGAACATTAACCTATACCTGAAGACTAAGTTAGTGTAGCTGTGTAGATGTTAGTACCTACCTAAACCATTGTATAATTAAAAACACTTGTAGTTAACTATGTACCTACTAATTTAATATCATTTAATTAGTCTATATATTTTAAAACAAATCAATCTGAAAGATACGCAATTGATGAAGTAGATGTTGCAGCTTTAAGTTCGCAGAAATTTTCCAAAGAAACTAAAGCTGCAACGTTCAAAAATACATAACATAGAATCAATGAGTCTGTGTGTTGGCATTAACCACAACTACAGAGACCTGTTAATATGAATACAGAACGTCTTCTATAATTCCTGAGGCAATTAGTTCATAGGTGGCCTTATAGTATCAATGAATTCTTCTAAGCACACACAATTATGGACATCTTGTGGTTTGGCAGGGTATTCATAATGAAAGTTACGAAAAGTCACCTTATCTAAGCAACGTCTACGTGGCGGGTGACTATTGTTCTTCGTATTACGTACTTTTACTTCGCTTGACGTGGCCGTTGGAAAACCAGAGAAAGTCAAACTAGAATTTTCTGATAACGGCACATTTTTTAATACAGGAACTGTCTCTTGTGACATGTATCCTTTGTCGGTAGCTTTATCAGAGCTGAACATAGACGCCAGAGTTTCCGATTCTTCATCTTTTAAAACCTTGACTACGCCCCCACGTAGTAGATTCAAAGTCATGCAGCACGAGGGACAATGAGAATTCTTGAGGATGCTTCCTGCTAGGAAATTCTCTATATCTTCAGATTGTGTTTCAGTTTCTTTCGTATATGTGATATTTTCTAAAAACGGATCGGAGAGCTGTCTTATGGACGGTGCACAGTTATTGCAAAGGTTGCATTTACAATTTACTTTGGCTAGTCGCTCTTTTAGTAAGCGAAGTTCTTCAGGCTCTGCGCAGAATGGAGATGAAATGTGCCACATACTTAATTAGGGTAGCTTGGTTCACTACCCTATATCTGGGATGGTAAAATGCCAGTACACAGAGTCATCTTTGTAACATTGAATATGAATTATAGCATTTTGTTGAACTTTATTTCGTGATTCGCGGCAGGCAATGCTTTGCACTTTTGCACCATTGTCAAGCGCTTTGACGCCTGTCAGGTTTGCGGGGTTTAAAAGCCATTGACTAGCCTGCGTGCTAAGAGTATTTAAGAAGGTTCTTTAAATAGGTAGGAATCCATTATTATTTTTCTTTTAAATATTATACGATTTTCAGTAAAAGATAAATCTTCGATAATAAAGATAAATCGCCCCGTTTTTGTATTTCGCACTCGTACGGTAAAATGCGGCGGCCAGCCCCTTTTATCGTCGTGGAGGCGATCAGGTGCCGCGACCTCTCGCTTCCTTGTTTCAGGCATTGGTCCGGAGCAAGAGAAAATAGGAAATAGTCACCTTTTACGAAGCAGTGATGCACGCGAAGGAGGTGGCGAAAAGTATGAGGAGACAAACCTGATGCACCGGCCCTGTAGGAGACGCCAACATTTGGTACAAATACACACATGTATTGGTCTGGCCAGTTGGTCGGGTTCGA
The DNA here is from genome assembly GCA_949316375.1 of Mythimna vitellina. Lineage (NCBI taxonomy): Eukaryota > Metazoa > Arthropoda > Insecta > Lepidoptera > Noctuidae > Mythimna > Mythimna vitellina. The sequence continues at coordinate 13,120,920 of OX438693.1, read as the reverse complement.
TTCCCGACGAATACGAGCCGTGTCCAGGAGTATCATTTTCTGAATCAAGCCCTTGATCCAGTCGCCTAACGCAAGCCTCCTAAGTCGAAGCTATCGACTATTAAGCCATTACCCGACACGAATATCGGTACAATGATCGCAGAGTTCGGATAAGGAACAAAAAAGTTCTGAGAGCACTGTATCATCTAGACGTAAATAAAGCTATTGAACCAGATGGTATACCAGCGATTGTTCTCAACGCTTGTGCGCCCGATTTGTCTCCTTTAGTGACGCGCTTGTATCGCCTCTCATTTGGGACTGGTATAGTGCCCAAGTCCTGGAAGCTTGCCAAAAAAGTGCCCAAGTCCTGGAAGGTTGCCAAAAAAAGTGCCCAAAAAGGGCAGTCGTGCCGATCCTGCCAACTATCGGAGTATATGCAAGATTATGGAGTGAGAATTGAACTCGCGCCTTATGGCATACCTGGAAGGTAACGAACTCCTCAATGACCGATAGTACGGGTTCCACCGCAATCGGTCTACTGGGGACCTACTGGTTTATGCCACCCACTTGTTGGGCGAGACCCTCGAGACGAATGGGGAAGCGATTGCCGTTTCCTTGGACGTCACGAAAGCCTTCGACAGGGTATGGTACGCTAGTCTTTTGAGTAAGCATCCAGCGTACGGCTTTTCCCCTGGTCTGATTTACTAGGTAAAAGACTTCCTGAGTGAACGGTCTCTCCGAGTTGTTGTCGATGGATGCTCATCAGAGCCCGTAACGACTAATTCCTCAGGGAACAGAGTTCCTCAGGGGTCTGTTCTCTCTACAACTCTCTTCCTGCTGCATATCAACGATCTGCTGATGTCCGGTATCTACGGGTATGCAGATGATTGCACAGTTGTAGAGAGATACCTGTCAGGTGCTCTGGCTAGTAAGGAACTAATCGGGTCCAAAAGAGAGGCTATGGCTAGGTTAATGTCTTACTTCAGGCAGTCTCCAAGTGGGGTGAAGTCAATCTGGTGGGATTCAACGCCGCCATAACACAGGTGTGTCTGTTCACCGCTAAAAGGAGCCCGTTCACCTAGGCTCCTGCTTTTCAGAAAGTGTCTCTGGAGTACACCGACCGCCTCCAGCTCTTGGAAGTTGAAATGTCCTCAGACCTTAACTTTAGGCGGTTCATTGAGTCCAAAGCCAAGGTAACTGCTAGGAAACTCAGTATACTTGCAAAGGTCCGGCGGTACTTCACACCAGGACAGCTTTTAATGTTTTTAAATGCTTTGTATGAACAAAGCACAGGTTCGTTCTTGTGTGGAGTACTGCAGCAACATACGGGCTGGTGCTGCAAAATGTCACCTGGCAGCTTTGGACTCAGTGGAAAGGCGTGCAATGAGACTAATTGGTGATCCAGATCTGGTTAAGTCCAATCTACAAAGCCTTGAGCACAGAAGTAGGGTAGCCAGCCTTTCGGTGTTTTACAGGATGCATTTTGGAGAGTGTGTTATTTCTACCATCGGACAAACCGACGAACTGCGAGTATCCATCCTTACGTTGTTGAAACCTCTACGGCCCGGACCAAGCGTTTCGCCTCGTCGTTTATACCGCGTACATCGAGGAACTGGAACAATTTGCCTGCTGCGGTCTTCCCGTCCGATTAGAATTTAGGTTTCTTCAACGCTAGAGTGAATAGGCTCTCAATAAATTAGTGCGCCTCACCATCAATGATTGCATTACTACTTACGATCAGGTAGGATCGCAGTCAAGCACTAATTTATATAAATTAAAAAAAAAGTCCACATTCCCCATGTCGATAACTTCGCAAGCCAAGTCAATTATTATTATTATTTACATTTATTTGCATATCTTGACTACATAACGCCTCAATTTCGCCTCGGTTACAACGATAAAGTTTGTCCACTTTCATCAAAATGTATTAATTATTAGTAGATAATTTAAGCCCGAGCAAATAAAATACTATCATATTATTGCTAATTTACTTTATTTACCTACATGTTTAAAATAACTAGCTATAGAGGAGCCTGGGTTAAACAGGAACGTTTTTGAGAAAATCGGTAAGTGTTACCTACTTCATTTTATACACATTTTTTTCTTGATGAACTAATTCTCTAACAATTCTTAATAGTTAATATAGCAAATTTATTTGGCTATTTATTTATAATTTTTTTATCTCTCTTAGTCTGGTCCCACACCACAGGAATATGCCTAGATTCCGGCAAAGCAAACTCTACCAGTACAAATCTAGGGTTTATTGGAGCGCGCAAGCGACGAGTCTACGACATCAACGTAGAGATACGGCAATGCCGATGGTTCTTATCGTTATGTGGCGAATCACCCAATTTCAATGATTCTGCAGTTTCTTCGTTGCAATTAGCTCTCTTCTCCTCTGATTTAATCTGTGAAATGCCGGGTTGTTCCCTGAGGTCCATGATTCTATTGTCCTTCTTTTCATGAAAAACTTTTAATAGTGTTTGAAATGGTCGTATATCAATTCCCAACGGGTCCATAAGATATGTCCAAAGTACAGTTAGTAAAAACATTCTATCGACTAACAATTGGGCTAACCACGAGAACTTTTGAAAGAGTTTAAAACCCTAGAACGCAAAGAGCAACTGAAGGAAACAGGTGGGCTTTAGTCGGTAAAAGTCTGACAAGCTCTCTCACTCCACCCTTGAGCGAGAGAACTCATTTTTTTACCACCTCAATAAAAAAGGCTAATTGGATTTTAAAGTTGAAGGTATATTTACCCCATTCCAGTGACGATTATGAACACGAATTTAGTAAAGTTACCTAAAGAACTATGTTTCTTGTTGAACTGTTTGGTCATGATCTTGGTCTCCGTCTTTTATTTAATTGAAATAATAAACATTTATCTCACATCCAAGCTTTTCTTTTTGACTGTACCAAACATTCTCATGGACCCGTAGGGTAAGAAAATACCTACTTAATATTTTAAAATGTCGAGGACCTCTGGGAATAACCCAAATGCCGTACTATTTGGCATGTCTTCAAATGCTTTTTAAAGCATCTTGCCCTTCGTAGTTTCAAAAAACGTATCATTTCGTTTCTAAAAATAAAAATATTATACATAAATATTATATTATAATATTATATTATATAAATATTATATTTAGAATATTCGAGTTAACCACAACGACCACCTTTTCAAGATGATCCCTGCAATTGATTTGCGAGATTGATACTATTTTAGACAGTAACACAACATTACCTCTTTGTTCTTTACAAGGAATACCAGAAAAGATTAAGCAGGTCAGCCTTTTCTCAACTATATTAGGGTCGGCTTCTAGTTTAACTAAATGCGGTATAATGCGGACACGGTAGAGAACCGGACGACCGGTTTGTAGAGGTGTGCCCCGCTTGGGCAGAGCATGCCGTGTCCTCGTAGGGACGATCGGCGACAACAACCTCGAACGCCGGGTACAGGCCATGGTCAGGAGCGAGAAGGAATGGCAGGCGGTCGCCTCCTTCTGCGAAGTATTATGCAAGCTAAAGAGGCTACCGCACGCGCGAGGGAACGTCCCTCACGCCCCAATCGTCGGGGTCTCAATCTCGATTTCCAACCGCCATAGGCGTAGGCTTGCGAACGGCGAGCAATGGGTAGCACGGCGTCCGGTCATCCAGTCCAGATCGAGCCCAAGTCGTCAACGGAGCGTAGTGTTCCACGCGTGCCTCAAGGAGACGTCAGCAAATCGTAGGGGCCCTGGAGGGTCGAAGTCTACTGGGGCCATGAGTTAAGTGAAAGTGAACCCCGGGGCCCTGGAACAAAGGCAAAGAAGGAACAGGAGTGAGTTTCAGTCAGTAAAAGTTTGACACAAGAAGGGCGCGAGAAGTCATTAGATAATTTCCCACCATAAAAAAAAAACTAGTAACCATAATGACCCATACGTAGATAGAAAACTCTTTAGCTCTGACGCTGAACGTCCAAACAGATTTTTCTGACAATGATAATTTAAAAACATTATTTTCTTATTCATGGACAAAATGTCGTTCCAACCATTATATAGATAACTTTAGAAAAATCATGGAAGAAATAGATACCAGACAACGTTAAGATAAATATGCCGAAACCTCACCAAGAATCCTCCTACAACAGCTGTAACCGCAAATCAAGGCGACAGACGAAGAGTAACGATACTCTAACAAACGTAGGTACCGCGTTAGCCTAAAAATATCTATAACTACTATATACTCAAGTAAATGTCCTACTAAATATCTAATTCCGAAAATGTTACAATTTTAGCCACTCTGCGATTGTAGAAACTCTCCGTGCACCAGCTGTCCAGCTCCAGACATATTGGGAATGTTGGCGATCACTATCACTGAAAGAACATGCTGCTTTGGATCTTCCACGCCTGAACAAGACCAAGGCTCCAGCCGGTGCATTGCAGTACCAGAAATCACCAAAATGAAATAAAAATGAAAGTACTCGATGTTTTTGACAATAATGGCAAAAAACAACCAGAAAATCGGATCGAATACAGAGTTTTAGGGGGCGAATTAATCGCACGCTTCTACGTTGTCCGTGGAAAAACCATTGCAGTTCATGAATCGAATGTAGATACCTTCCTCTGCACTTGTATTATTTGAGTTTCGTTTCATCATTGCTTGAAAATTACAACCATGTCAAAAATAAATTTAAAATTATTATCAGAATCAAAACAAAAATTTCATGAAAAATGCGGAAATATCCATAAACAAGAAACCGTCAAAAGACTTAAAAGGGAATCTAAGGTAACGAAAACCCATATTTTTATTATTATTATAGTACATACTCGCAGACTAGCTATAGAATAGAATAGAATAGAATAAACTTTATTTTACACCAAAATAGTAACAAAAAATTTTACACAAACTAAAATCTAAGGGTACAAAGGCGGTCTTATCGCTGACAGCGATATCTACCAGACAACCTTTTACAAAAATTACAGACAAAATTTTAATGGAAAATTACATTACATTCTATGTAGATACGTAGTATACTAGGTACAAAATTAGTAGACAGTCGCAACGCTATTTGAACTTGCTACACAGATAAAGGGAGGTCTACGCTAGAGCAGCCAAGCACTAGTAATTGTGTAGTATGGACCGAACCTAGAGGCGCCAAGTACGAGCGACATTACACGAATTTGAGCTCGGATCGTGCACCGCTTATGCTCGGCTCCTCAAGCGTAGACACACCTTAATATGTGCTGCGTAATCTACAACTGCTAAGCAGTTTATTTTTAACTGACTTCAAAAAAGAGGAGGTTCTATGTTCGGCTGAATGTATTTTTTTTAATGTATGTTCACCGATTTCTCGATCAATTGTGAACCGATTTTGAAAAAATTTTTTTTGATTGAAAGTTTATGCTTCAGAGTTGGTCCCGTAAAAATATTGTTATAGTGTGATCATAAACTTCAAAGATATGGAACAGAACTCCTCATAGAATCACAGCAGAACCGTCGTAACAAGTAAAATTGCTTTGTTTATACGTGTAGTCGATGACTGACTGAAAGAAGAGGGGGAATACATTGAACTGATCTGTTGATGAAGCCTGAAGTTAAGCACCGGAACTCTGTAATAAATTAATGTAATCTAACCGTGTTTGGGATTATTAGAATTGTCATGGGATGCACTCTGGCTATAAGGTATTTAAGTTTGGCTGAGGGGTACTTTTAGTGGTGGTACTATAACTAAAAAATGTAAGATAAATAACTTTTTACAAAAAAAAATACATCCGACTTTAAAGTACAAAAACACACTGAAAAGTTCAAAATAACTTTAATTTCGGAAGCCGGTGTTAAATAACGAAGAGACAAATCTATTATAAAAACACCAACTTCCGAAATTAGTTATTTTGAACTTTTCGATGTTATTTTATTTTATAAAAATATTTTTATCGCTAATTAGATTACACTTGCTATGCAGTTTGCTCTTGCTACGCCGCTCACATCATGCCGCTCAGCAGTACATTCTTGCTACAGAGTACTCCTACTCCGCAATTCATACTTGCCACGCAACTCACTTACTCAGCAGTACAATCTTGCTACAGTGTACTCCTCCCTCCTCCTACTCTGCAATTCATACTTACCACGCATCTCATACTTGCCACGCAGCTCATAGTTCGCAGCTCATACTTCGCAGCTCATACTTGCCACGCAGCTCATACTTACCACGCAGCTCATACTTGCCACGCAGCTCATACTTACTACACAGCTCATACTTGCCACGCAGCTCATACTTACCACGCAGCTCATACATGCCACGCAGCTCATACTTACCACGCAGCTCATACTTGCCACGCAGCTCATACTTACTACACAGCTCATACTTGCCACGCAGCTCATACTTACCACGCAGCTCATACTTGCCACGCAGCTCATACTTACTACACAGCTCATACTTGCCACGCAGCTCATACTTACCACGCATCTCATACTTGCCACGCAGCTCATAGTTCGCAGCTCATACTTCGCAGCTCATACTTGCCACGCAGCTCATACTTACCACGCAGCTCATACTTGCCACGCAGCTCATACTTACTACACAGCTCATACTTGCCACGCAGCTCATACTTACCACGCAGCTCATACATGCCACGCAGCTCATACTTACCACGCAGCTCATACTTGCCACGCAGCTCATACTTACTACACAGCTCATACTTACCACGCAGCTCATACTTACCACGCAGCTCATACTTGCCACGCAGCTCATACTTACTACACAGCTCATACTTGCCACGCAGCTCATACTTACCACGCATCTCATACTTGCCACGCAGCTCATAGTTCGCAGCTCATACTTCGCAGCTCATACTTGCCACGCAGCTCATACTTACCACGCAGCTCATACTTGCCACGCAGCTCATACTTACTACACAGCTCATACTTGCCACGCAGCTCATACTTACCACGCAGCTCATACATGCCACGCAGCTCATACTTACCACGCAGCTCATACTTGCCACGCAGCTCATACTTACTACATAGCTCATACTTGCCACGCAGCTCATACTTACCACGCAGCTCATACATGCCACGCAGCTCATACTTACCACGCAGCTCATACTTGCCACGCAGCTCATACTTACTACACAGCTCATACTTGCCACGCAGCTCATACTTACCACGCAGCTCATACTTGCCACGCAGCTCATACTTACTACACAGCTCATACTTGCCACGCAGCTCATACTTACCACGCATCTCATACTTGCCACGCAGCTCATAGTTCGCAGCTCATACTTCGCAGCTCATACTTGCCACGCAGCTCATACTTACCACGCAGCTCATACTTGCCACGCAGCTCATACTTACTACACAGCTCATACTTGCCACGCAGCTCATACTTACCACGCAGCTCATACATGCCACGCAGCTCATACTTACCACGCAGCTCATACTTGCCACGCAGCTCATACTTACTACACAGCTCATACTTGCCACGCAGCTCATACTTACCACGCAGCTCATACTTGCCACGCAGCTCATACTTACTACACAGCTCATACTTGCCACACAGCTCATTTTTGCCACACAGTTCATACTTGCCACGCAGCTCATACTTGCTACGAAGCTCATACTTGCCACATAGCTCATTTTTGCCACACAGTTCATACTTGCCACGCAGCTCATACTTGCCACGCAGCTCATACTTACTACACAGCTCATACTTGCCACGCAGCTCATACTTACCACGCAGCTCATACTTGCCACGCAGCTCATACTTACTACACAGCTCATACTTGCCACACAGCTCATTTTTGCCACACAGTTCATACTTGCCACGCAGCTCATACTTGCTACGAAGCTCATACTTGCCACATAGCTCATTTTTGCCACACAGTTCATACTTGCCACGCAGCTCATACTTGCTACACAGCTCATACTTGCCACACAGCTCATTTTTGCCACACAGTTCGTACTTGCCACGCAGCTCATACTTGCTACGAAGCTCATACTTGCCACACAGCTCATACTTGCCACACAGCTCATTTTTGCCACACAGTTCATACTTCCCACGCAGCTCATACTTGCCATGCAGCTCATACTTGCCACGCAGCTCATACTTGCCACGCAGCTCATACTTGCCACGCAGCTCATACATGCCACGCAGCTCATACTTGCGACGCAGCTCATACTTGCGACGCAGCTCATACATGCCACGCAGCTCATACTTGCCATGCAGCTCATACTTGCGACGCAGCTCATACTTGCCACGCAGCTCATACATGCCACGCAGCTCATACTTGCCACGCAGCTCATACTTGCGACGCAGCTCATACTTGCCATGCAGCTCATACATGCCACGCAGCTCATACTTGCCACGCAGCTCATACTTGCCACGCAGCTCATACATGCCACGCAGCTCATACTTGCCATGCAGCTCATACTTGCGACGCAGCTCATACTTGCCACGCAGCTCATACTTGCCACGCAGCTCATACTTGCCACGCAGCTCATACATGCCACGCAGCTCATACTTGCCATGCAGCTCATACTTGCGACGCAGCTCATACTTGCCACGCAGCTCATACTTACCACGCAGCTCATACTTGCCACGCAGCTCATACTTGCCACGCAGCTCATACTTGCCACGCAACTCACTCAGTAGTACAATCTTGCTACACAGTGCACTCCTACTCCCAGCTCATTTGTTCCACAGTAGGTACATTCTTGGTACATAGTGTACTCCTACTATGCAGTTCATACATGTCACGCAGCTTAAACCTAACCACGTGGGTCACTCTCGCAGAAGCAAGAGCAAGAGTGACCTGCGTCCCGCGTACCTATCTTATTATATGACACATATCTATAATATATATTACTAGCTTCTGCCAGTGATTTTGCCCATGTGAAAGTAAGTTTCTCTGTACAAATTTCGGACCCCCGTTTAATCCCCTCAGGAGTTGAAAAATTCTTTCTTATTTTTGTACCCACAAAGCAATTCAAAAAAACAAGATAATTATTTATTTCACGTTAAGATATTTATTAAATATTTGTTTTATTTTAATTTAATTACATATTTATTTTTGAAATGAATAAGCAATTAAATATTCTGTGAATATTTCAAGCGTTTACCTGTTGCCGTTATTAATATCGATTAAAAAACGGCAAAAAAAAATCATTGGTATTGTTATATGGCTTCCATATAACAAAACCACTAAGGTAAATAATTTTTTATTCTGTTTGTAGCGGCAACAGAAATACCTATGTCATCTGTGACAATTTTAGCTGTCTAGCTATCAGGGTTCATGAGATACAGCCTGGTGACAGACAGACGGACAAGGGTCAGTAAAAGGGTCCCGTTTTTTGGGTGCGAAAATCTATGTTATTATTCTCCCGGATGTGTTTAAGGTTACACATCCGGGAGAATAATAACATAGATTTTCAAACTTTTATTCTTATTTTAACCAGAAAAATCGAAACATCTATCTAGAACTTAAAAATAAAATGAAAATTAGTAACGTAGGACCTAATACAACTTTACCATGTTATTTTTCTTCAACACAATAAAATTATCCAAGCTTGCGTTAGATCTCGTAATTCGCATTTTCAAAAGAACAAAAGGGGTTTCAAGAAAAATCGGAATCGCGCGTAAAAAAGTAGGTAGGTGCGCAATCCGACTGATTCTTACGACACTAATTTAGTAATAGTGTATATACTAATTTAGTAATATGTAAATAGATATCATTTTCACGAACTAAGTCCAAAATTATAGTAAATAATAATAATAATAAAAGCAGGGACCATAGTCTTAACATAGTTTTTGTTAACCGGTCCACTTAAGAGTGGCCAACCCGAGGTACATTTTCATACAACCGATCTTAGGTGATTACGATGTTATTACACTTCTTTCTCCAGATATTTTGGATACACAGATATCTTGTAGAGGTTCTATAGAAATCAAAATATAAATTTGTGTAAACTAATCCAGAATCTCTGAAAAACTGCTATTTTGCGTGAACTTTAGCCCTCCATAACGTATTAATATATTGAAAACATAAAAAATTACATCTATAGAAGCCATACACATTTAATCTCACTCTTATATGGTAAAATTTGTCTCGTATCTCTCTTTTCGTAGGTTTTACTAGAAATAAAATAAAAATATTACATTTTTAACACTCATTTCATAATTTTTACAAATCTTTATTTTTACAAGACTAAGCCTAAGTTGATGGCGCGTCGTTTTGCACACGCTCCTCAAAGAGATACCAGAAAAACTGAAGGGGCCCAATAGAGCCAATGATTGCTGGGGCTGCGGGAACGTTTGAAATTACCATGGCCCTGGAACGCAAAGGGCGACTGAAGAAAACTGGGTTTTAGTCAGTAAATGTCTGACAGACCTTCTCGTTCCACCCTTGAGCTGGAAGACATTGGATGATTTCCCACCCCAAAAAAAAAATGTCCCGATCTAAAACCCTAAATCCCAATATGTTTTAACATCTGTCCCGATTTTTATCAAATCAGACCTGGCAACACTAGTGGTACCCCAGAGCTAAGTTTTAATAGTGTGCAAGTTCTGTAGTAAGGTACCTATCGAATTAAATCATTAAAACATTGCATGACAATTCCAATAAGCCAAGCCACGACTAAGATACCTTGTTTTATTACGGAGTGAGGAAAACTCCTCACTAACACAAGGCGGGAGGAATCGAGGTAATCTGATGATGGAAAGTGCCCACTTTCCATCATCAGATTACCTCGATGGTAAAACGATGGCTCGAGTGGATCATAGTGAGAGTGCATCTCATGTCAATTGTAATATCTAATCCCAAACACGGCTAGGTTACATTGATTTATTACAGAGTTCCAGTACCTACCTTCCGGTTTCATCATCAGATCAGTTCGATGTATACCTACCATCCCCCTCTTTTTTTCATTCATTCATCGACTACACATATAAACAATGCAATTTTATTTGTAACGATAGTTCTGCTATGATCCTATGAGGAGTTCCGTTCCATATCTTCGAAGTTCATCATCAAATCATAACAATGTTTCTATGGGACCAATTCAAAAGTAAAACCTGCAGAAAAAAAAAATCGAAATCGGTCTACAGCCGAACACATAACCTCCTCCTTTTTGAAGTCAGTAAAAATGCAATTATCTCTCATCTTGTCTAAACATGGATGTTAGAATAATTGTACTACAGCGACATCTATGACGCCACATAGGAACTAAACTACGAAATTCTACATCGCGGTATTAGAGTTCACCGCGTGATTAGAACATATAGCACAACCCGAAATCCAGGCGGTTGCAGTAGCGGATTAGCTATCTAGCAAGAGTAGCAAATGCTACAAGCCCCGCGCATTCGGTGGCCCCGCGCGTTCGGGGATCTGGCACTTGAACGAAAAAAAATTAGTCAAAGCAATATACTTATATTGAAATCTGAATACAGCTGATTATTCATTGAATATGATAGTCAATCTCTTAGATTTCCCTCATTAACGTAATTTCCACATATCATACCCAATCCACTGGGTTATTGAGAGTAAGAATAAGAATAATAGTACTAAATAGGTATACACAGGGGCCTTTTGGTCGAATTTGCTACAGGCCCTTTTCAACGGTGCTATGCAGGACTTTACATCCTATTCCGCATACTCCTAAAGTTTTATTTGCCTCATGTTTCTCTTGACAGCATCTGTCCACCACGCGGGCCCAGTCTCCCCTGGGCAGGACATAATACGGCTCGGAGACCACGCCGATGTGGATCGACCACTGCGCCATGCTCTGTAGCAACAGATCCTGAGCGGTGGCGCAGTGGTTGATGTTAGCCTGGAGGAGACGTAATGTAGCCGTTATTGGTAGTCCAGTTTTCCTTCACCATTTTAACAGCAGCGGTGAAGAAATAAATTACACAAAGTAATGGGCCTGGCTGGGTTTGAACCCACTGGGTCAACCGTAGTATTCGTAAGTCAGGGCCGTTATCACTGGGCCATCACTGCTCTTTCCGGACATACTAGCCTGGACATAATAATTTTTCGCAAACGTTAGCAATTCACATTGAGGCAGGAGAAAAGTTTTTTTAACACTATATGTGTCCAAATCCAAACTATTGAATAATAGTCACTAAGGCTAAAGTTCTTTACTAATATTACAAGAGAAAAAGTAACTTGAGTCTCTGTCTATATTTGGTTTTCACGCCTAAACCGCAGAACCAATTAAGTATAAGTCCCTGCACTTACGAAAAAAATAATAATATTGGTTCTGTAAAAAAGTAATCACCTATTCAGATTACATTTGGTTACTTTTTTTCCCCAGGAAATACTTTCCCGCAGGATCATTTTGACGTAATACACGGGTGAAGCCACTAGCAGAAGCTAAATAGCATTCAGCATCAAGCTTTATCAATCGCCTCGAGATCGATAGTTAATGATTCTAAAATCTCATTCTGTCTGTTATGATGACCTATACGATACCTGTTACAATCGGAATAATTCGAATTAATGATTTTAAATACGAAAAAAAAAATCGTCGTGGTTGGCAATGACAACAATGAGGAACAAGGAGTATTTACGTATAGATAGTAGTCAAAGCTTTGTCTCAACAAACTGAGAATGACGAACTATTAGACTAGTTGGGCACGCCACAATTATGGCGGTAAGTCCCCTCTTTGAGGCGTGGTTGGAAAGACCTCACGGCGTCCTCACATTCCGCATGACGCAGGTCCTCACCGGACACGGTAAGTTCGGGAGGTTCCTGCACCGGATTCGTGCGGAAACGACGCCCGGGTGTCGCCACTGTGTGGCCCACCCGGAGGACACGGTGGAGCACACGGTGGAGGTGTGCCCCGCTTGGGCAGAGCAACGCCGTGACCTCGTGGGGGCAATCGGCGGCGGTGATCTCTCGCGCCGGGCCTTGGTTCAGGCCATGCTCCGGAGCGAGGAGGAGTGGCAGGCGGTCGCCTCCTTCTGCGAAGCAGTAATGCTAGCTAAGGAGGCGGCCGATCGCGTGAGGCAACGGTCCTTACGCTCCAACCGCCGCCGGGATTCCGATCCCGATTTCCGGCCACCGTAGGCGCGGGCTTGCAGACGGCGAGCAATGGGTGGCTCGCCGTCTGATCGTCCGGTAACCGTCCGGACCGAGCCCAAGTCGTCGACGGCGCGTTTTGTTCCACGCGCGCCTCAAGGAGATGTCAGCAAATCGTAGGGGCCCAGCAGGGTCGAAGCCCACTGGGGCCACGGGTAGTGTGAAAGCGGAACCCGGGGCCCTGGGACGAAGGCAACGAAGGAACAGGAGTGGGTTTTTAGTCAGTAAGAGTCTGACACTATCTTCCGCTCCGCCCAAGAGCGGGGATGTCATTAGGATGATTTTCCCACCCAATAAAAAAAAAAAAAAAAAAAAAAAAACTATTAGACTAGTTTTGTTTATTTAAATATATATTTATATCTAATTTCATTCTATTCAAAGACAGAAATAGAACCCGAGATTGATGAGGAAACGAACCTGCCAATAAATATTACCCGAGATAAAGCATGTAATTGCCAGGCGATAGCGCGAGCAATGAAGGGAGACTTAGCCGGCGTCCAGGGAATGTCGAGTCGCCGAGCTGATATCGACAACCTAATTGATGAAACCAAAAAGAAACCTGCAAGGGAACCATTATGTGACAGAAAGACTGCTGGTGCACCACCACCAATAAAAGCACCACCAATGAAACCAACTAAAAAATAAATACCCGTGGCACAATCGGAACTAGTGAACAAACAAACAAATGCTGTGCTTGTGATGCACTGGACAGTGAAACTTATAATAAAATAAAATGTTAGCAACTCCCAAGATATCATTCTTCGAATAATAAAAACAACTCTTACCATTATGTTCTTTTATTGCGATGAAAAATGTACAAATGATACACAAACACCGATGACACATATGCAAGGTAAAATACTAGCTTTTTAGATATAGCGCCTTTTGGATTCTTCAATATAAAATAACTTTTTTATTTTTCATTAAGTTTTTTATCTTTTTAACACTTGTCATCAATATCTTAGAGTGGCCGAAATATCACATAAATTCTTTTATAACATTTGAATTTATATTTGTACCAAAAGAACTTGAGAAAGAACTTGAATCATTCATCATCAATGTTATTCGCCGCTTCTCTGTCAATTTCTTCTTGTTCAGCCGCCTTTTTGAATTTCTCACACATGTAATTCCAGTACTTGCTACGGATTTTGTCGTATTTCCCTGCTAATGCTTGACACAATGCTACGGCTCGGGTCGCACTGTGTAGAAGGTTGATCTCTCCTTTTTTGACAGCTTCATCACATATATCTATAATGAACGCTAACAAGTAAGGGGAACGACACTTGTTCTTGTAAAGTTCTTCACAAAAGGAAGTAACTACGGCATTTCCGGTCAAGCCCCGCTTGTCATGTATTAAAACACCTCTTAGATAATTCCAAGCGCTTTCATTGTTCTTTATAAACTTAATCTTTTCCAATGTATAACAGATTTCTTTTTGTACATTTAGGTCTGACCAGCCTAGATGGTTATTCACAACGAAGTAACGTTGGTTCCACGCTGAATTGTTACGCACATCGTCTGTGATAAGGTTATCAACGAAATCCATTTCCTTCTCGTAGAGTCTGCAAAAGATTAGAACGTAATTAAGAATGGATTGTTAAGAAACCTTGTAAAGAATCAAGTTTATATCTCTGAATAAATTCTTATAATATTATTGTTGTTTCATACAAGTCTAGTATTTTATATTTCCTTGTTTACTTTCTGCTTTTGCCAAGTAGGTAGGTTCACTGGTAAAGTACAAATTAGAATGATGACTCGTATGAAACATCAACACTGTTTCCTCGCGAGGGGAACACTCTCCCCCGCCAATGGCTCCGCCACCAGCGGTGTCCGACGCGGACCACGATGGCGACGAAGACGACAACGCTCCAGAGGTGACTGAGGTAGAGATGAGAGTGGCGGTACGAAGGCTGAGTGCCAAAAATACCGCCTCAGGACCCGACGGCTTGCCTGGGAAGGCCTGGGTCCTGGCCATGGAGGCTCTCGGGCCTCGACTCTGAGGGCTCTTCAGCGCATGTGGCTCACCGTCCGACCGTCCGGTAACCGTCCGGACCGAGCACACGTCGTCGACGGCGTGTACTGTTCCACGCACGCCTCAAGGAGATGTCAGAAAATCGTAGGGGCCCAGCAGGGCCTACTGGGGCCACGGGTAGTGTGAAAGCGACACCCGGGGCCCTGGGACGAAGGCAAAGAAGGAACAGGAGTAGGTTTTTAGTCAGTAAAAGTCTAACACTATCTCCCGCTCCGCCCAAGAGCGCGATTTGTCATAAGATGATTTTCCAACCCAATAAAAAAACTATGTATCAAGTTAGTATTTAGATATAAATTAGCTGAGATGCATACCCAAATGTTTTGATAGCCCACTGTCGATGCTGCCACGCGTGATAATTTTTAGGGTCCTGCATCAGGGCGTCGCCTGTTAGCTCCATCTCCTGTGTTGGATCTTGAAGCCACTCGACAAGTACTCTCCGGTGGTGCCAGACCTAGAAAATGATAAATAAATAAAGAGTACCCCTCAAGCGCCCTGGGGTATTATTATTATGTAATTGCGCGTTTTTACGTAAATCACGAAAAAAAAAAAAGTTTTCTGGATTTCTAGGAAAAAAAAAAATAGAAACCAAAATTTTCGGGCAAAAAATAATTGTACAAACATACGTACAAAACGACAATTAAGCGTTTTTCAAGGTCATTCAAGTTGTACAGAGGTATGTACAATCGGCGCTGGGTTAATTAAAGTGCATCACACCTTTTTTTATGTAGGAAATCATCCAATGACTTCTTACGCTCTTGGGTAGAGCGAGATGGCGTGTCAAACTTACTGACTAAAACTACATATGTGACCTTTAGATGTTTTTGGTCATAGGGCCACGGGTTTCTGGACCCGTACCATAGTATAATAAAAATAATATATATCAACAACAATTAAAGAGGACGATAAATAAATACTGATTGTAAGGTGTAGGTAATGTTGGGGAGAATGAAATGCAAGGAAAACTGATGTCTTCATGCAAAATGCCAGGATCATTAAAAATGTAGTACTATCTTACCTGATAATTTTTAGGAGAATTCTTAATTACTAGCTCTACATATTCCAATTCAGATCTCAAATCCGTTCCCAATGCCTTCAGTAGATCTCTCCTGTAAAAATACAATGGCAATAATTATGTCACAAAAACAACAAGAGCAATTAGTATTTCTTAACAATAGTAGCACTCAACAAAAGGCAAATTACTTTTATTTATTTATTCAAACTTTATGCACTAGTAAACACTGTACAAAGGTGGACTTAATGCCTTAAGCATTTTCTACCATTCGACCTTAGGGTGGGCGACTTTTGAAAATAGAACTTTATTAATAAGATTAAAAGGTACATATTTCAGTAATAGAATTCTAGTTCCATAGAGTGTATTCAAGGAGGTCTTACAATTTAGTACATATCGACGTCACCGGGCAATGTGTTGGTAATCGCGAAAATTAGTTATTCGATTACAAGGCAATGTAAAGTGACTAACATGTTTTTAAACTTGGTACAATTTTGTCCCTATTGACTGCTGCAGGACCATTGTTTGACATTTAATTAAATAAGTTTAAAATATTCATAACATGTATTGTGTAAAATAACTGTTTATTACTGTAGTACATTGACAGTGTTTAAGCAATAACATTTTACTTAGTACATATTTTAACTTTTTATTCGTAGACATTTACCAACCCGCACTGGGCAAGAGATGTCAGCAAAGCGTAGGAGCCCAGCAGGGTCGAAGCCTACTGGGGCCACGGGTAGTGTGAAAGCGAAACCCGGGGCCCTGGGACAAAGGCAACGAAGGAACAGGAGTGGGTTTTTAGTCAATAAAAGTCTGACACTATCTCCCGCTCCGCCCAAGAGCGGGTTTTGTCATAAGATGATTTTCCCACCGAATAAAAAAAAAAACCCGCACTGGGCAAGCGTGGTGGATTACGGCCCATTGCCCCTCTCCTAGAGAGGAGGCCTGAGTCCCAGCAGTGGGAACATTAAAAGGCTGACTATGCTATGCTATACTTTTACAAGCACACATAATTTTTTTATGCTTTATTTGTGGTGTATTTTAAAAACAAAATTGCCATTATATTATATAACCAACCAACAATTTGATCTTGTTGAATTTAGTGAAAAGAATTCTCAAGTTCAGCTAAATATATATATATATACATATATGTATAAATTAGTAAAAACAAAATAATGGCCACTTATTATTTTTAATAGTGGTAGCGATAATTTATTTTTTATGTTTTCAAGTAGCTGAATGTTTAAAGGAAGACTTGGCCCTGGTACGAAAGGCAACTAAGGAACAGGAGTGGGTTTTAAGTCAGTAAAAGTCTGACACTATCTCCTGCTCCGCCCAAGAGCAGGGGATGTCATAAGATAATTTTTGATGTTTAATGTGTATTGTAGAGTTCTGCCTGATGCACGATAATACTCGCGCTCATACTGCTAGGGCCACCAGAGAAGCCCTAGAGGAGGCTGGTATACTGATGTTACCCTGACCTACAAACAGTCCAGATTACAACCCCATTGAACATGTGTGGGGTTTACTAAAACACAGTGTGTGAACAATGAAAACAGCTAGTAAACATTCTAAAATCAAGCTGGTAACAAATTCCTCAAGAAACAGTGGTACACCTGGTGAAGCGACCCATCCAGGCTTCGAGGAGGGCACACCAATACCTAATTTGGTTTTTTTTCACTAAATTTTTATTCCTTACTTTTTGTTTCCACAAATGTTAGTTTTTAGAAAAAATGGGACATGTTTTTTGGAAAAAATCCTTTATCATTTTATGCTGTTTACAATAAAAATCAATTAATTTATCCAGTCTAATCATTAATCGACCCGAACCTTAAGAATTCATGAGAATACTATAAAAATGTGGTGGCCCTAATTTTGTTTTGACTAGTATGTATAAACAGGTCATCAAAAATAGCTGACATCAGAAGTCCTAATTATTTTGTCATAATTATGGTACCATAAATAAAACGAATTATATAATAACAGTCCACAAAAGTTAATAGCAATAGGCATATTACAAGATCAAGCTATTTTGGTACTAATTAGCAGGGTTGGATATCATCCAATCCTATCTAATTTATTGTACATTGTACTCTTTAACTACTGCTAGTTAATTATTCCTACCACTTACTAGAAGATGTTTGAATATTTTAGTGTTATTTTAGACTCACCTGTATTGCCACACAGTATAGTTAGCTGGGTTTAGCTCCACTGCATCTTTTGTCAGGTGAAGGGCTCGTTCAGACCTCTCATTATTTTGAAGCACAGCTCGGAAATAATCATACACATCAACAACTGAAATAAAACAACAGTTATAGCATAAGATGTAACATAAGAAGTAAACTGGTATGTAACTATCCTCAAAAGATGAGGAAAATAATTGTAAACAAGTTCAAATCACACTGAGCATGTATTACTCAATCCAAATTATTAATCATCTTGCTAGTACAAAAATTATCAAGTTATGGTAATGAGCCCAACAAGTTTTTATGACTTGTATGTCCTTTCTAAACTGAAGGTTATTACGAATTTTTTATTTGTTAAAGAAAGTTGTATGTAGAAATACTCATTATAATGACTTTAACTTTTTTATAGGTAATAAACAGCTATGTAATACGTATACGTACATTTATCTGAATGGGCAATGACGACGACTAGGTTAGGACCCTCATCCTCCGGCACAGGTGTCACGTCGCTCCATTCCGGACGATCCTTGTAGTACGTCCACGCGACGTCGCTGTCTCCGCTATCAGACATGCTCACTGTGATGCAACAGCACAACTAAACCTTCCAGACAATCCACCTAAGTGTGTGTTTACGAACACTATCGGTGGCAGTAAAGATAATACATGTGCACACAGAGTACGCGACGTGAACAAACAAACGCAACTACCTAGGCCGAAGGTATTACTGACTTAGTATACGAGTCGTCTCGTATCTTTATTAATACACACAGGTAATTTTTATTTCATTTATTGTGATTAGTAACTTGGCAAGTGAAAAATGGCAACTACGACAACAAAGCTGACAAATCCCTGAGACGTGAAATGACATTGACATTTATGACAAAAACAAATACGCCACGTTCCGAGATAAGGTTTCATCGCTGTCAGCGCGCTACAAGTCGTTCCGAAATAGCCATCTGCGTGAATGACGTCATCATCGACATTAGAAAAGCGCTGCAGCTTAGGGTAGCAACATTTCGAGCCAGTATTCTTTTATAATCCAGCTAGACTTCCCCTTTATTGAAGCTGGTTTTATAATCTTCGTGCATTACGATGCGTTATTTTATTCTATCAAACATTGAATAAATCCAT
Organism: Mythimna vitellina; assembly: GCA_949316375.1. Taxonomy (NCBI): domain Eukaryota; kingdom Metazoa; phylum Arthropoda; class Insecta; order Lepidoptera; family Noctuidae; genus Mythimna; species Mythimna vitellina. The sequence goes on along the minus strand of OX438693.1, from coordinate 13,101,524 downwards.
CCATCACATTCTTTCTTCATTGGTTATTTCATTGCTTTTTTTTAAGGTCCAGGCACCAGGGAAGCTCGAGAAATTAATATTTTCAATTTTTTTTTTCGTTTTGCACATGAATCAACTTGTATGTTCATTAATTTAAGCATTATTACTACCAAAATGAGGAAACGAACTCTGGAGGGAGGAAGGATGTTCAAAGGATTATTTACTTAGATACAAAATTACAAAAAACTTTTTACAAAAAAAATAATAATCGACTTCACTTAAAAAAAAACACTAAAAAGAAGGTGTTTCTCGGTATTTTTTGTTTCTTATTTAACACAGTCTTCCGAAATTAAAGTTTTATTATTTATTTATTTATTTTCCAACTTACAACTCTCTTTACAGGGTAACCTAAGGCGATAAAGTATTTTAGTAGTTATTTTGATCATTTTTGTTTTTTTTTTTGTGAAGTTGTTTTTTTTTAGAAAAAGTTTTTTATTTCACACTTTTATAGTTCTGATACACTTATAACCACAATGCCTATTTTTTTATAGATAATTAGAAGTCGATCAAATGACTCATCAGATTTTAGGCCATACCTGTTTAAAAGTTACACGAAAATGTTCTCGATGCAGATCCATTTTTATATGAGACACGATAATTTGATTTGGCTCTCAAAAAAATGTGGAGGAAAATTCAAATTTCGAACAATGGTATTTTTAGTTTTCAAAATAATTACAAGTGGCCAGTGCCCTATACATAAAAACTTTTTTTCGCAAAACTTTCTGAGTGGCCTGGTATACATGTGTAGATCTGCCGTATTGTTTATCCATACATACACGAAGGGATTTCTGCACTCATTGAATAAAGTAATATAGCATATTTTTAGAAAATAATATATTCATAAAAAATACTACCATGTAGGTAAATAATTTATGTTAACAACTAACAGGTAACAAATGAAGAGGAATCATTCTATGCATTTACAATTAATTAAATACTCTAACATTCAACTTGTCGCTGATTACCAGCCGTATGCCAGGCCGAGTCCATTGGTGTAAGTCATGTGGGATACTGTAGGTGCAGCCGAGTATGCCACTCCAAGAAGACCAGCAGTAGCCACCTAGTAAAAAAGCAGAAGGTTAATAAAAATGGTTTTTAGACTAACAATAGGTCTTAACTCCTAGGCGACAGGTTTAATAAGGAAGGGGACGCAATAAGAAAGATATTCTGTTGCAGAATTTTACAGTCAGGCAGAAGATATCTGACTTGCATCCGAATCACATTTTCGGATTCAATCACGTGAATTTTACGTCTCATCTACCTGATGAGACGTTAATGACATTTGTTTTTAACGTCTTTTTTTTTATTTGCATGGCAAAGTGGATAGAATACGCCTCCGTCACAGTTTTTTATACTGATCGATTGTCAGTAAAAAAGAAGAACGTCCCAGATAATGTTCTGTATTTATTAAGAAGTTATATTGGCCTAGAAGGCTGATTTTTCAGGCTAATCGCGACCGATTGAGTTAGTGGAGTGAAGCACCTTTATCCTTCTACTTACCTTAGCTACGGGAGCGACACCGACATGGGAGACCAGCGGCGACGCGAAGCTGGAGTATCCAGGCGAGTAGGCGACGCCGGGGTTGCTCACACGCACATCTGATTTGCGGACGCTTGAAAACGGAGTGTCGATCGCTTTCGAGTATGTCGATACCTAAAGAATAAAAAGATAGATAACACACGATTCCGGTATGGAAGAAATATTTGTATGGTCCAGACTAGAGATTAAACGCATAGGTATACGCATTCTACCTAGTAAATCTCACCTCTACTCCAGACATAGTTTTGCCGGGTCTGGAAATCTTGAACGCGAGTGTGAGAGCTTGGTGTGAGTTGACATGTTTGTGAACGTACTTACAGAAGTAATTCCTAGTGTGGACCAAAGTTTTATTTAAAAAAAAAAAATTCCCACCAATGTCAATGCCACATCAAGGATTCATCAATATGATTGAATATGATTTTTAGGGTTCCGTACCTCAAAAGGAAAAAACGGAACCCTTGTAGGATCACTTTTTTGGCCGTCTGTCTGTCTGTCTATCAAGACCTTTTATCTCGGGAACACGTGGAGGTATCGAGTTGAAATTAAAACCATATACTCATATAACCATATACCTCAGGTCTGCGGTCCCTTGAAGCTGTGTAAAAATCAAACTTCTGAATTAACGAAAAAAAAATACGGCCGTTTATGTCGCAAAAAACGTCTATTTCGATACTCTCAAGGGCATCGAAATTCATAGGGTACCTACTTCCCGTTTACCTAGAATCTTGAAATTTGGCATGAAGCAAGGTCTCATAGCACAAGTAAACGAAAAATCAGAAAATTATAAATTTGTAGTTAGGTACGTCACAAAAAAAATACTTTTATTGCGAATCGCAAGAATCTTCGTAACCCAATTCGGGAATTGAACTGTTTTCATAGGTAAGTTTGTACGGAACATTTAGTGCGCGAGTCCAGCTCGCACTTGTTTCCCACAAGTTCATAAAGCAATTATTTTGTTAATAAATTGTGATGTAGGTACCTGGCCAAGATTGAATGGTGTTCTCAGAATATTGGAGTGCTGAGTAGCGACAGCTGGCTGAGCAGGGTAGGAGCTGTATGGGTTCCAGCCTCCATAGGCGTAAGGAGACACGAGCCCAGCATGGGTCACCGCTGCTAGGCACACCACGAATAATAACTGTAAAGAAAAAGAGACATCAATAGGTAGGTTTACCAACTTTAACAAAGGGGACTTAAATCGCACCAGAAATATAGGTGACCGCTTTAGCATATTTATTTATTTAAACTTCATGTACAATAGTGGTACATAGGCGGACTTAATGCAACAAGGCATTCTCTACCAGTCACCCTTTGGGTTAAAAGAGACAACACTATGGTAGGTCTGCACAATAAATAAATAAAAGATATATCAAGTAGAATGCATAAAATCACGAATCATCTGCAACTTTTAGAAATTTTCTATGAAATGAAATTTGATGATGAATTGGGTAGATACTTCTTATTTATTTATTTAAACTTCATGTACAGTAGTGGTACATAGCGGACTTAATGCAACAAGGTATTCTCTACTAGTCAACCTTTGGGTTAAAAAGGCAACACAGTGATAGGTGTGCACAATAAATAAGTCTTCTACGTCTGCCAGGGCTGCGTACCCTCGCAAAACACAACTGAAAGAACACTGGGTTTATTTCGTAAAAGACACTCCCTTTCCTACACCCAGAGCGGGAGAAATTTAAATGATTATATATGTGTCGTGGCCAGAACTGATCACTTCATGATATGGCTAACGAAAACTGGCCAGATCGTTTAAACGCTAACATTTGATGATCTACAATCCTCGTTTGATGTATGATTTCAATGACAATAAAAGGTCTAAAGAAAGTAGGCCAAACGAAGATTGAAATATCATCAAACTTTAACGTATAAAACGATCTGGCCAGTTTTACTTGGCCATTTCATGAAGTGATCAATTTCTAAAATCTGGCCATGACTTATGCACAGATTATGTCTCCTAGATGTAGGATTTTAGGAGAAGTCATTTATTATGTTAAACATCTAAATTGGAAAGAGCAGAAAAAGGAGATGAAATTTGTTAGTCTCAAAAGGCAGAGCAAAAGACATCAACGCCAACATAAACCTATCAATAACAATTACGTCAATTGGCAAGAATAATAGACTATATGATAACATAATAATAGCTACAGAAATATAATTAGCAATAAACTTACTTTTAAAAACATATTTAGTGTTCAACCCTTGAAAGCTCAGACCGATATGTTTGAATCGATACACGCATTAGCCTTTTATACTACTGGTCCAGTATGCCAACATGTTAGAATGAAGGGCCACATGTGTGATAAGGCACTAGTAACATAATGTAAGTATGACAACATTCATTGTATGCGTGCTCGTTGAGCTTTGGAAAAAGCGCGTACGCGCAGTTAGGCGTGGCTGCACACACAGGTTAGCAAGGACAATATAATACATAGTCAGCCAGTTAGTCGTGTCACGTGCTGAAATATTAACGAATTATTCCGCTCGTTGAAATTCATGATTTTGTATTATTAACCTCACCTTGATGAAGTTTTCACTTCTATTGTGGCCATCTTTTTGTTTGTTTGTTAGAAATCTGGGACTGATACAAATGGTCTAACGAATAACAGTTACGCAAATAGAAAAAATACTTTGATCATTTCCAAATTGAAGGATCACTGAAACAGTCAATATTATGATTAACAATATTTACGTGAATGACAATGCCAATTGCTTTAATTGTTTTTTAAAGTAAAACATACAATTTTACATAAATTACCGTCAATCACGCAAAATGTCAAGTACCGTAATTGTTCTATAAGTTTTACTTATGTTTTTATTAGTTTAGCAATAAGTAATGTGTTATGTTTCATAGTATGATATATAATATTGTTTTGTACCTATTTAGCAATAAAAACTAAGGTGGATGTCATTACCGTTGGCTACAAATAGGTACCTACGTATCAGATCGGAACAAACTACTTTTATCAGCAACATAATCTCTAAATAAATTTCCTAAAATAAAATCATAATGTCGCAATAATTACTAACTTAGGAGTGCCTTGATAGTAACAACAGTTTATAAATAAAACAGGTCATTGCTAGTGGTTTTACAAAGGGAATATTTAGTTTTTGTCCGGAGTTAGTTGCTTGCCACTGCGTCGAATCACTGAATGATATTTTGCAATGAAGCCAATTGTCATTACATCTTTATCGTGATAATAGAAGGCGTTACTTTGAGTTACGAAAGTGTTGAGGAGCTTGATAGCGTATTGAAAAACGTTGTGAGTATACATGATTGCTTAGTTGCCATTGCCACTTGGTGGCCTTGCAAAGAAGCACTGCACAGATAAAGCTGGATAGAACAGGAAAGGAATTTCCCATCAACAGAGGAGTTCGTCAAGAAGAAGATCCAATCTCACCTAAGCTGTTCTCTGCAGTTCTAGAAGCAATATTTAGAAACATGGATTGTGCTAAATACGGCCTTAACATAAATGATGAACACTTAAACCATTTACTATTCGTTGAAGACATTATCTTGTTCTTAGAATGTCCACGTGATTTTCAAATAATGATACAAAAACTATCAGATGAAAGTCGTATTGCAGGGCTGTCCATGAACACAACAAAAACTAAAGCCATAACCAACTCCAACCAACCAGTGTCCATCAGAGTGAACGGCGAAGAAATATAATTCGTAGACGAATATATCTATCTAAGATAATTGATATCCCCAGAGAACACAATGAATAGGGAAATAAATAGAAGAATTGCTAACACTTTGATAAGGTTTTGGTCACTATTAGAAATTATAAAAAATAAGGACATGCCTATCAAAGATTAAGGAAAGTATACAATACGTGCATCTTACCCTGTTTAACATACGGCTGTCAAATATAGGCCTTAACTAAACAACTTTTAAACAAGCTGAAAGTTTGTCAGAACAGCATCGAAAGAAGCGTAGTCGGGGTAAAGAGAAAAGATAGAGCAAGTCTGGATGAGATTAAAGAAAAAACAAATTTAAAAATGTAGAAAAGGTGTTTAAATCTCTGAAATGTAAATGGACAGGTCATATGTTAAGAGATAAAAATGAAAAATGGGCGAGATCAATAACAGAATGGTACGAAAGAGATGAAAAAAGAAATAAAGGACGTCAGAAGACACGATGGGAAGACGAAATAAAAAAAGTAGCAAAAGAAAAGAACAAGAATAGCAAAAGACCGAGTAGAATGGAAAGCTTTAGAGGAAGCCTTTGTCGAAGGACAAGCTAAACCGGTTGCCGATAGATAAATAAGTAAAAATAAAAATATTCATTGTATTAGGAAAAGAAAAGCAATAAAGGCTATTTTTTTTTTACTCAGGTTTACGGTCCCTTGATTTAAATTATTTTATAAGTATGTATTTTTTTGTTTATTAAAAATTTGCTTTTATTACTACATTCATAAATTCTGCACAAACTATAAAACAGTCGGCAGTTGTTCTCTATAGATGTTAAATCTATTTAGTAACTTGTATGTATACCTACTTAGTTATAATCAGTCTTATAATGTTCCTATTGTATACACGATGCATACTAACGATAAATTGTATTTACTCTATATATGTTATTCTGTAAGGTATGTTTTTATGGGCCAAGACGCCTGATAATAAATGATTTATTATTATTATTGTATTCTGTAAAGTTTCCACAGCTGTAATTCAAACCTCCTCTGTAGGAGAAGGAATGTGCTATAACCCACGACGCGAGCCCAGTGAGGGGTAGAGGATATCATAAGTCTTCGAATGTTTGTTTCGAAGACCTGCCAGTTTACTCACGTTGCTTTCCTTCATCGTTTTGCGAGTTGTAGTGATGAAATAAATTATACAAAGTATAGCATCCGACTGGATTAGAAACAAATTTTACCTATCTCGTAAGTCGGGTCCATTTCCACTAGGCCATCCAGTGCTCTAACTACCTTATACCTACTTACTTTTATTTTATGATCTATGTAGAATGCAGGTGTGGTATTTTATGTCGGAGATGATTTGTTTATTTATTTATTTTATGACAGGTACTCTCTGCACTAACAGTCAAAACCAACCAAAGTTCCAGTAAATTCCAAACAAGCCATTGTAATAAATAATCCCTATTAAATAACTTTCTGCAAAAGATGGATGAAGATGCGGCGGAACAATTAGTTAAATTACTCTCATTGTTCTTTTGATTTTACAACTTGCCTTTTTTAAATTTCGGGTGTTCAACAAAAGCTAATCTTTTACAGGTACCAGCGTTTAAGGTATATAGTTCAAAACAATAAAGGTGGGATATAATTATAGACAATAGAGTACACAATAAGTTTGGGGAAGAAAGGTATTTAGGTGGAACTCAAAACATAAGCAGGATAATTTCAAAAACGTCAGTCTACTTTGGTTCCCTGTTGTGTGTGGTTGTTGCTCTCATTTCTAGTCAATTCGTAGTTTTGGCCTAATTACTGTGTGAGGAATCTGCTGTGAACTAAATCAAAAACCGCGTAAGTATTATGAACACTTAGATTTTATGTCCTCACCGTAGTCTGTCTTTCTTATTTCTATTTTAAGTGTGTTTTGTTAAACATAATTTGAACAGACGGAAATTTATAGTGTAGTAATCCCACTTTTTTTTATTACTTTACTTTCAGTAAGTACAAGGAGTTAAGAAAATGTCGTCGCTAATAAATTTTGACAACTCAGAATATGACGCTGCACAGGCTCTGTTGGATCTGCAAACCAATATTCAAGATAATCATGAATACTGTAAGTTTTTTACTGCTTTTTTAATTAATCTTTTTTAATTAATCTGAAGGCGAGTGCTACAGTGACGAATTTCCAATTGTATCAAACGACGATTTTCAATACACTCACGATGAAATATTTTCTCTAAAGTTTTCTATTGTGGTCATACATTTTAGTTTTGATTTAGGCGGCAACAGGCTACTGCAAGCATTTTCTGCCCCACTCACAATATCTGGATCGTTTTTTTTTTTTCACAAATAACACTACACTCTCTTCACTCTGTTCTGCATTAGACAAAAGAAGTATGGACAACATTTATTTTTCGAGATAAATTCAAACAATTTTAACAATTAATGGTATAATATAAAATTTTAACATTCCCATAAATTTATACAAGTAAAATTTAATTATTGTAAGGTAAGTGCTAAACACTTAGATAGGTAAGTAAATGAAATGGTTTTTTTTTTAAATAAACCTAACTTTCGTTTCAAACAATTTTACCTTTTTGTTTTAAATGACTTATCAAGAAGTTTCCTCCGTATAAAACCATATGAATTGTACATAATACAAGGCAACAAGATAATTATTTAACATTCATACAAATAGAAATATTTATTAAATAGTAATAAGAAAAACGTTCCAGATACTGACATTAACCCCAGCTTCTTTTAGATTTTAACATGGACACTAGTAGTATAAAGTAAGAACTAAATAATAATTAATTTAATTAAAAGCCTCATAAATTCAGAAGATGGATAGTTCAAATGAATTCATTTTAGTATAACAGTTGGTATATAAGTTGATAACAATAAATTCAGCATCAATCTTAACTGTAATAAAGCACAATATACATATACTGTCCTTTTATTACAAAGTGTAAGTACCCTAAAAGATCCTAAATCGAAAATAAAATTAATTTGATAGATATGATTTAATTTGCTTTTTTTCCCGCGGTTAACCTTTGCAGGTCGACGGAGAAGCAAAGGTATAAAAACGCTATACATCCTGATAAAATTCAAAAATGTTTTGAATTTAGAACACAAATAAATGTTGTTGGTAAAAACTGATTGTATAGATTATCTTATTTACTTATGATATTTTGTTGATTAACACAATTTATAAAAAAAAACAATTAATAAAAGGCCTTAAGAATAAACACCGCTTTGCTTCAAAAAAAAAATTCACCGATATTTATTATTACCTGTGTAAAATCAGAAAAAAAAAATCAATGTTGTGATAAATAAAAAAAAACACAAGGGTGATAGGTAGGTACATATTGCATGTGCCTACCCACAGAGTACTTTGTAACATACTTGTTGAACCAAACCGTAGTGCGATAAGAGTCAGTGAGCTCGTATTAGGGCCACAGATATAAAATACCCTTCTTCTTATTTGCAGATGACTATAACGAGTCTGTAGAAACCGCAAAGCTTTTTATGAGCTGTGTGTTAGCAAGCAATGTACCGGTAAGATCTTAAACTTTAATTTAAAACAAAGTAAAATTATTCGTAGTAAAATTATTCTTAACTGAGTTTTCTCTTATTTTAGGAAGAACCAATTTTAGATGTAACTTCAGTTGGAACCGCTAGTCCCATGCATGCGGTTGCCGAAAATTCAACAAAGAAGTCTGATGTTCCCATTACGGTAAGACTATAAATATTATAATAATTTAAATCAATAATAAGTAAACGATATGATTTAAGTTTACCCATGAGAAAATATTAAAAATTTAATCAAAAAATTTCACCTGTCATCGGCGAAAAGAAATATTTCTGATCTGAGTGATGGATTACTTAACTAATAAACAGTCTAAAAAATTTAAAAAGAAGTCAATCAAAAATGTTACTATCATCTAGCTGGCGAAGCTAATGCTCCTAATAAAAATATCGAGGGTAATGTTTCTAAGACTATAAACTCTTGATGGAATCCGAGGATGAATATCAACTTCAAAACTATGGGACTCACTATCTCCAAACTTTATAAGGAGATTAAATTGTTAAAAGAGCAAATTAAACCGAATCCACAGCTTACGGAAACGGTTGAGCAAGAAGTTTCTTATTGTGATAAAGATTTTTATGGTTTTGATGACGATGACGACGAGTCTTATAAAGTTGTTTCTCGAGAAATGAAAACTAAGTTACTGATAACAGTTAATCTTCAAGTTAAAAATAAGAATATAGATCATTGTAATATTATTTTTTTTCAGACGATCGTCCTCAGTGATACTTCCGATTCAGATATAGATGAAATATTTACCCGTAATAATTCCAAAAATGAAAAATCACCACATAATGCTACAAAATATAACACTGCAAAGGTAGTTAGAAAACGAAAACTTGATGTGAATGCTGATGGCATGGTTAGTATTTTTCTCTCAACATATTTCGATAAATCGTTTGTAGTATATTAAACTGGCTGTTCTATATTTTTACAGGTATCAATAGGTAAGGGTAATACACTGATTCCAACAAGAATATTTAGAAGTATTAATTGGAACTCTTACACTAATGCTACATGCACATTGTTGACGGCAGTTCTTACACGCGGGTATTTATTAACCTTGATATATATAATACTAGTCAAATTCCTGTTTTAATCGAAATTAGGATTTCGCCTTATGCCCCCTTTTTATTTTTTCAGAGATTTACGTACACATTCGGTACCTGGGAAGTCATCTCCAGCATTGCCAGATAAGCTAGCTATGAAAAACTTAAACCCAATCTTGGTGAACGACATTATACAGACGATAGCTGAGCGATGCAGCGTACCGAAAAACGTAGTTAGGTAATAACTTCATTTTCCTTGCTCAAAATCAAGAAAATTGAAAATAAAGAGTAACGGAAGATAATATAATATTTTTTCTTTTACAGAACCTTTATTAAAACAAAGTGCGCCGATGATAGCAAGTTGTTCCACACTCAGAAAAATACTAAACATAAGAATAATTCTATAGTTAATAAAGAGAACCTCCCACCAGAATCAACCTCCGATGAAGTTATAATCCTAGATTCAATTTTAGTGAAATGAAAATAATTTAGAAATCCTTTAAAATGAGGTAAGAATTGTATTCGAATAGGTATCACAATTTGCAAATACGATTTTTGATAAGGCAATAATGTAGTTATGTAGAAGCAATGTTTCTAAAGATTTTCCACATAATGATTTATATGGTAAAGCAAATTCTTTTTTTTACAGATGTTACTAACGATGCTGATTTCGCCGTCGAAAGAGAAGAAGTTGGCTTTTTATTTATATTGTGTTCAATCAGAATTAACAAATAAAACGATTTGTTAAAAATATATGGGTGTACTTTTTTATTTCTCCAAAACGAAACTGCAAGAAACATAGAAATAATTTTTGAATTTGACACAAAATTCCACGAATTAGATACTGCATAGCTATGTGCATGTAGTAAGTATATGACTGCTGCTTTCTGTATAGATCTATGAATGGGGCATATTAAATTTCTTCAAAGTTTCCTTTTATCAAATGGATCATAAAGTCGATTACAGCTCATCATCTACACTAATATTATAATAAAAAGTTTTTTTGTTTTCATGTTTGTTAGAGGAAGCTGCCTCTGAGTGACATTAATTTTATGTACGTGGGCGAAGCCGCGGGAAATAGCTAGTCATCAATATGCCTTGTTCTATTTCAAATATGCTTTTGTATAACACCTCATTCTTTCTGAAATAGTTTGCTTTTGCATCTTTAATAAGTGAATTAATTATACTAAAATTTGATGTCCCTTGGTCACAAGCACGCGTAGTCCTACTTCATGGAATTTTCTATTATCATATTTAATAAAAGATGATAGTTCATTCTTAAAGTTTGTACTGCTAGTACAAAATATAAAACATACTGGTTGTTTGTGATTTATTTGAGCGATCTGTATCATAAAGATCGGAACATGGTCAGTTAATTTCTTTTGTCACAAATTATCAATCTTGAAATTTCGTCTTTCCCTTCATTGTAATCAAAGTGCCAATGGAAATGTGAAATAATAAAATACATAATTATTTTCTCATCCGCATTAATTTTCTCTATCTAAGTACTGATTTTTAGCTGCTCAAAGAGATTTTCATTATCATGCACGTGCTATCAATCTAGTCAGCGTCATAACCGAAGGTAAGACAATTTTTTTTTTTGTAGCCATCTGTATATCCTAGGGCTCCTATTGGGTTTATACTGTATTTTTTTATGGTGCACAATAAATAAGTATTTTTTTCAGGTTCTGCGCATCTCCATCTCATTGATTCTACCTATTTTTTTTAAAACAACGAAGCGTTTTGTTGCGTCAGCCCCTAACAGTAAGTATGGAATGTATCTGGCACACACAACCTAGGTAGGTAGTTAAATATAATAACAATAATCTCCGTTTATATCTAGACCAAGTTCGTCAAGTTTTATCCATAGGTGACCATAGGTGAATTACTTATAATAAGAGTAGGTACCTAATGGCTGTCTTGGCCCAGTTCGGTAGAACTATTATTAAAAGATTTCTCTATATTAGACATTTTCATATACTCACATACAAGAAAACAATTATACTTTTTAACCGACTTCCAAAAAAGGAGGATGTTGTATATTTTTTTATAATCTTTTGTTTTTATGTTCGTTACCTCAGAACTCCGTCGTTTATGGACCGACTTGCAAATATTTTTTTCCCCTTAAAGGATATGCTTCCAGATTGCTCCAATTTTTTACAATCCAGTTCTGATGATGGGATCTATGAGGAATCGAGGGAACTCCTCAAATATTATTATTAAAACGATCAAAATAACTTAGAGTCGGTGTTTATTGTTTGCTTCTTATTTAACAACGGAAGTCGGTGTTTCTCTGTACTTATTGTTTGTTTCTTATTTAACACCGACTTCCGAAATTAAAGTTATTTTGATCGTTTTAGTATTATTTTTGAAATCGGTTATTTTTTTTTGTAAAAAGTTTTTTAGTATCGATTAGTTACAAGAAACATTGCCTGCTGAAGTATGTATATTTTACAAAACAATCTAGCAGAATGTTTCACCGATTTAATTACTCCTAGACTACTAGTAGGATACTAGGTATCGCCGTAAAAGATAGATGAACATATTTTACTATAGGTACACAAAGATTCAAGATACTTGTTCACATTCCGAAACTGGACAAAGATAAGAACGGAAAGATTGGCGCAGTGGTTGAGCGATTAGCTGCAGCGTTACGTGCCGCGAGTTCGATTTCCACACTGAACAAACATTTGTATGGTATTGTGTATGCGAGTTAACTTGTTTGTGAACGCACCCATTATACAGGAGTAATATTAATTTTCCTAGTATTGGGCAACGTTTGTTTTAAAAAAAGAACGAAAAAATAATGTCCTAAAATCTGCCTCTACTTCCGGTCTTAGCGCCTTCTGCATTTAGAAAGGCCTCTGGGAGAACCCAGCCGCCTTTTTAAGGAGGTCGGTCGATCTAACCAGGGCATGCGGGCGGTCTTATCGTCCCATGCTACGCTGGACAAATGGTGACCATCGTAGCAGTAGGCGGATAATATAATTGTACAAATACAGACAGATGGACTGATTCACAGCTAAAACGTAGCTCGGAAAATGTTACACATATTACAATTACAGTTATATTCTACTGTCACCGTTTTATACAAGATCTAGCTGACCCAGCAAACATTGTTCCACCATATAAATTATCTTAGAAGCTCGCTCGCAGCCGCCTGTTCCTCAGCCCGCGGGCCACCTCGCCCCTACGCGAATACGCGATTTTAAATTACACTCTAGGGGTAGGGCAGGCAAGACTACGTGGAGTCGGTTTTGCAGCGATTCGGTTCTGTCACTAACTTTTCTAGCACAACATATTATTAATATGATAATAATCATTAGGCCTAGCAAAGTTATGCGAATGCCAAAACAAATTAGCCTTCAAGATAATTATGCCAACATAAACTGTATGCGAAAAAAATATGGCAAATTATTATTATGGCAAAACAAATTATACCAAAATCGTTATATTTGGTATAACGATTTTGGTATAATTTATATTAAGAAAAAGAATATTATGCGAAAAGAAGGGAGCCCTAAAAATAGCCTACGACCGATTCTCAGACCTACCAATTATACAAGAAAACTATACAAGTATATAACAGGAGAAATTGACTGACTGATATATCAACTCACCACAGCCGAAATTACTGATACTCAAAGGGATGAAACAGGGTTCGAAAGTTTGTATGAAGAAACCTACTTTCACGCGGGCGAAGCCGCTGGCAGAAGCCTAGCCGTTTCGGAGGATTTCGATCACAAACACTGTGACATGAAATTTGTATATATTAGATAACCAAAGGTTCCAACGTAATAAATTCCTCTATCTCTGACCCATCTAAATCAAGAAATTAGCAACAATCAAATCGCATTTAACTAATGGCTCATATAATTTCCATATTATCAGCACGTGTTAGATTGTTAGACAGGGCGCGGTTCGCCTTGTCTTTTATTCATTACAAACTGATCTGTGACCTAAACCCGTCAAGCCTAGACTATTATCTACCTACGTTAAATTGGATATTTAGACAAGCCTATACGATGTCGTCAGACATAAGTGTGCAGTTTAAACTAATAAAATAATTTGAAGCCAGGGTACTTAATGCCGCTACCCATTATATGGGGCAAATTAGCAAACCAGAACGATTTCTAGGCAATAATTACATTCGTCACGCTGTCCCCACGGGGCAAGCCAAGTGCATCGTCACCAACTACAATTCAGTTCTGTGCATCCTACTTTGTGGTTGGTCTTCGCAGTTATTTGCGCGTGAAAATGTATTTCTTCTATAAACATATCACTTTAATAATCTGCATTATAGTAGTTACCAAGGCTGAGCGCTGGTATTCCGCGGCAATCTTTGAAAGAAGAGACAACAATTTTTCCAATCCGGAATTTAAGCCGAATTACAATATACAAGATCGTTTTATGCCCCTAATTTTAATCGATCCTAAAAAGCCGGAAAATAAACATAATGATTTTATTTCTAAATCAAACACTTTTAGTAGCGGTATAAGGAACGACAACAATGTTTCTTATTTTAATTCTGAAGACATAATAGTGAATTATAATAACACGATAGAAAACATAAATGTATTGAAGAGAATTCGGCCAAAAAGAAAACATATTCGGAAGAAGTGTCCTGCTGTTGGACCGAGGAGAACACGCCAGTTAAATTCGAAACACAAGTCCAAGACTAGGTTTCTGGAAGTGTTTCAAGTGGTAGAGTTTGATCATGTGTCCTGTACATCTAGCAGTGGTCTGGAAGGAACGTGCTTACCTGAGTCGGAGTGTACTGATTCTGGAGGAGCTACCATGGGTACTTGTGCTGATGGATACGGGACGTGTTGCGTTAGTAAGTCTATTTTTATATTATCTACTGTAAGGATAACTTATAATAACTACTACTTCATAAATTAAACACACATAATCACGTCGAATCGTGCTAAGAGGAAAGGCAATTTCCACGTACCGATTCCAAATATTTTCTGTATACTAAAGTGTGTTCTGATCGATTGATATAAATACATGTCGCAAAGATATGATAAAAACAGAGATTTGGTTAATTCCCTAAGTGATTTGATCAAATCACGGAGGATGTTAAAATAACAACACCATTTGATCATCACCCTGAACAAATCTATGGATTTGAACAAATATGTACTAGGACTGATTCCGTGAAATGACAAAAAAATATATTTCTATGGTATTTTAAACGTTCATTTGTAATTACGTACCTACATAATTATAATAATTAGTAGGTGTACTAGTTATAATGTATCATCATCTTCCTGCCGTTGTCCCATCTTATTTGGGGTCGGCGCAACACGTTTTTTTCTTCCATTCTATCCTGTCAAAAGTCATACTATCACTAACTTCCTTTTCTTTCATATCACTGTTCACACAATCCATCCATCTTTTCTTTGGCCTCCCTCTCCCTCTCCACCCATCCACATGTAAACTCATAACTCTTTTAGTAACATGTGTTTCATCTCTCCTCTTTACATGACCATACCAAGACAAACGATTCCCCTTCAACTTTTCAGTCACTGGCGCCACTTTCAAACTTCCTGTAATATATTCATTTCTTACTTTATCCATTCTCGTCACACCACACATCCATCTCAACATTCTCATCTCCGCTACATGCAATCTTTTTTCATGCGTCTTTTTCACAGCCCAACATTCTGATCCATACAGTACGACAGGTCTTATCATGGACTTGTAGATTTTACCCTTCAACTTGAGGGGCATCCGTGGGTCACAAGTTGTTCCAGTGACCTGTCGCCATTTCATCCATCCTGTATTGATCCGATGTGATACGTCTCGGTCTACCTCGCCATCTCCTTGGATAAGCGACCCGAGGTACCGAAAGTCGGAGCAGATTGGTATGGGCGTTCCAGCGAGGGCTAAGGGCATAGGACCGGAGAGACCACCGAAATCGCAGAACAAGTATTCCGTTTTGGTTCTACTCAATTTCAGGCCAACACTCTCCAGTCTGTGCCACCACACCTCCAATCTGTTCTGGACCTCTAGGCCACTCTCGGTAACCAACACAATGTCATCGGCAAACAGCATACACCAGGGAGCCTCTTCCTGAATGTCCGACGTCAGAGCGTCCATTATCATCAGGAAGAGGTAAGGGCTGAGAGCCGACCCTTGATGTAAGCCGACAGCCACATTGAAGCTGCCAGTGGTTCCCACTGTAGACCGGACTTGGGTACTGCATCGACTGTACATCGCTCGGATCAACTGCACATACTTCCCAGGCACACCTTTCTCCTTAAGGGCCCACCACAGAACCTCACGAGGTACCCGGTCGTATGCCTTTTCGAGGTCGATGAATACCATGTGCAAGTTTTTATGCGCACCCCTGTATTTCTCGCACAGCTGGCGTATAGAAAAAATGGCATCCGTTGTACCCCGACCAGGCATAAAACCGAATTGGTTCTGTGAAATTTCACTCTCTTCTCTCAGCCTTCTTTCAATAACTTTCTCCCAGGCTTTCATAGTATGTGACATTAGCTTTATTCCTCTATAATTGTTGCATTCAAGCACATCACCCTTGTTTTTAAAGATGGGCACCAGGGAACTGTTGCACCACTCATCAGGTATGGCTTCTTCCCGCAACAACTTATTGAAGAACAAAGCCAGCCACATCCATCCATCCACTCGCAGCAACTTCCACACTTCAACTGGTATTCCGTCTGGACCAATTGCCTTACCATTCTTCATTCCATTTACAGCTATCCTGACTTCATCCATACTAATCATTCTCACTAAACCCATATTCACTGGTTTGCTCTCTAAAATCCCATTCCAGTTATTTTCCTCATTCATCAGTCTTTTAAAATAGTCCTTCCACCTCTCTTTGATTTTTTCATCTTCTGATAGAATCATTCCAGTTTCATCCCTTATACATCTTATCTGACAAACATCTCTCGCATTTCTCTCTCTTGCTCTAGCAAGCCGGTATAGATCTTTCTGGCCTGCCGGACTATCTAGTGTATCGTATAATTGGCCTTGTGCTTTTGCTTTCGCTATTGCCACGGCTTTTTTGGCTTTTTTCTTTAAAGCATCATAATCACTTTTTTTCGCAGACTTTAAGCTAGTGTTTTCCGGATCTATACGCTGCCATTCCTTAAATTTCCTCTTTTTTTCCTTCAACACATTCTGTATATCTATCGACCACCACCATGTATCCCTATCTATTGTACCCTTTCCTCTCGTCTCTCCCAAAATATCTTTCGCTGCATGTCTAATACACTCAGCAATCTCATTCCAGCTTTCATTTATACTTCGATCATTCATATCTCCCATCTCTATCATTCTGTCCACCACTCGCTCCCTGAACTTCTTCGCACAGTCATTCTTCTCTAGCATATGCCATTTTTTATTTTTTTATCAGCGTCGTGTTATAATAAATAAATATTGTTATTTGTACCATCCGTAACTATAAGGTTTTTTAATAAAGGATATTGTCAGGGTTCGGACCAAGTGCTCCCCAGGAATGAAAGTAGTTCCAGTGGTATCATAGCATTAATTTGCACTAAAAAAAAATGGTTCCTGGAAAACAAAAAAAAATGACATAAATATTTCTCATTAAATCATGTTTCTTGTATCAAAACCATTCGAGTTAGTGTTTAAGGAAAGTGTTTAGTCTACTGTAGCCGAATATTCCTCAAGTTGGCCTCAATCTTATCATTGCATTGGCGGCAAAAACTTGATGTTTTTGCGGAAACAGTTTTTTTAGATACTTATATTTTCCTTTTTTATGACATTGTTTTTGCATTTTTTTTTATATCATTTAGACCTCACCCACCACTTTTTATTTAGAGTTTACACTCTAAGTATATTTTTTTTATTATAACATTATTTCTTTAACAGTCGCCGTTACTAGAATTACTAGTCACTAGTTAAGGGTATATCACTGATTTATTGTACCTGCTTTATTTTTGAGATAAATTTACATCATAAGTACTACCTTCTAATTATTATAATTACCTATGTAATTACAAATAAATGTTTAAAATACCATAGAAAAGATTATTTTGTTATTTCACGGAACCAGTTCGGGTATTTGTTTAAATGCCTAGATTTGTTCAGGGAAATTATAAAATAGTGTTGTTATTTGGGAATTGACCAAATCACTATTTCAATCATATCCCTACGACAATACTCTTTATTGTACACCAAAAATAAAATTACCATAGGAACTACTTAATTAATCAGTATTTTGTGAATAATGTTCCAGCTCAATTTGGATGTGACGACCGCTCAGCTGCAGAGTCAGGATGGTTCACCAACCCAGACTTCCCTTCGCCGAGCACTGAAAGACTATCCTGCGCCTTTGGGTTGGACAAAGCTTCGGAAGACGTCAAACAGATACGTTTAGACTTTACCACTTTCGAGGTGAGGTTCTACATTCGATGATTTACAATAATATAATATTCCACAACTTTCACACAACGCCATCTAGTCTCAAACTAAGCAGAGCTTGTGCTATAAGTACTATACAACTGATAAACATACTTATATATTTGTAAATATACACATATCTTAGATAAAACTACACCCAGACACAGAACAAATGATCGTGCTCATTACACAAACATTTGTCCTGGGTAGAAATCGAACCCACGACCTCCGGCATAGCAGCAGTCAGGGTCACTAACCACTATACCAACAGGCCAGCCTAATATTTCCTACTTGTGCAATTTGTACGTAAAGTTAATCTGGTAACTAGAGACTGAGTATTTAATAATCGTATCGCGCCTATTTATTTAAGTATTTTTTTTATTTTAGTTGCTTCCACCCACGGATGGCTCATGTCAAGATGATCAATTTATCATCTCAGGACAAAATGTCAATAGCCCAATACCGATCCTCTGTGGAATCAACTCTGGACAACACAGTGAGTGACACTAAGCATTTATATTGTACCTAGGTACTTGAGTTAATAATTCGAGATGATAATTCATCCCCACCATCTCAAATATGGGTTGCAATGAAATATGAATTTTGTTTTGAAAAAAATTGAGTTTGTTGTTTCAAAAACTAAAAATAAATTCCAAAAGTTCTGTGGTATCAAACAAAAATATAGGTACAAACGAATTGAGAACCTCCTCTTTTGTTTGAAGTCGGTTAAAAACTTGAACCTGTACCATGACGTTTAAAGTAAGATTGTTTCATTCTTATTTCCAGTGTGGGTAAGAGATGGCGCTAGACAACCTGTATAACTCTGTCTCTTACCCACACTAAAATAAGAATGAAACAATCTTACTTTGAACGTCATGGTAACCCCAGGTCTTGCTTCTACAATTTCTTATACCTTTTTGTACATTTTGGTTTCAGTTTACATTGAAGTTGGAAATGTGGACGGACCCATTTATCTTACGTTCCAAACAGTTTCATCCGATAGCAGATTGTTTTCGATTAAGGTAAAGATTCAGAAAGTCCTCTAATGCGTGTTAATTTTTTTTTTGTTATTGATTTTTGGCTTAGATACTTAGTCCTTTTCTTCGTATGAATAGTTCATCCATATTCTACAAAACGATCCTAGGCCATAGATAATAAAAAAATGGTTCTACATGACATTCGAACCCGGTACGCAAATGTAAGGCCCGTGCCTCACTGGGTCGCTAATGGCAGCACTGCCAGTTTGTGCAACCTAGAAAATGCTTGCAGCTGACCACTGTTGGTCACTCAGTAAAAGAAACTTTTTTTTGACATCATGACCTGGCTACGTCTCCATGACGATGGTGTCCCAGTAAGGCACGCCTCTAATATATCAACCACTTGCCTAACAGAGTTGGCCTGTCATTTTTAACAGTTAGTGTCAAAAATTATTGCCTATTTTTTTGTTTAACTTATTTTTACAGATTACGCAATTGACATCATCAGACGATCTATCTGCGCCTACAGGCTGTCTACAATACTTTACAGAAGCACAAGACTATTTAGAATCTTTCAACTATCAAGATAAATCTGAAATAGTTATTTCAAGAATCCCAAGTTATCTAGTAGGTTCATATATTCATTAATATAATTTATTTATATTATGAGTCACGCAAAACAGGGTGGAAAAGACAATCATGTAAGAAATGTACCTCACCCCGTCTCCATGAATTATTGATTCAGCCGAAGTATGTCCTGCAGGCTAATTGCGTAATACAAAATTTCATACCGTTGATCGCAATTGCTTTTGCCCATTTCACCATTTTAGTACCTATTCATTGCACTTTTTTATGTTTTCGTGCAGAAAAAAATTTAAACATGTAATGGATCTGGGATATCAAGGGAGGAGTATTTTTCTGCCCCCATTGCGTAACTAATAAAATCGCATAGTTTCCTAATTGAAAATTTTAGTTAGAGAGAGACGGAGCTATACAGACCGTACAGCACTATCCCTTTCTCACACCGGATTCATAATGATGTTAAAACGGCTTCATAGGACTCTTTTTTTGAAGTGGGATATCATCAAATGACTTCTGCCACTCCAGGGTGGAGCGAGAAAGCGTGAAGAAGATTGAAGTTCATTAAAATAAACTAAAGAACATTTCCATTTCAGAACAATCTTAATTACGCCATGTGCATAGAGCGTAAACCAGAGACCTGCAGTGTCACATACACCAACAGCGGTACCATGCAGATTGTCAATTACGACACGTGTAAGTTCACTAACGGACCTACATAAAGGGGTGACCAGACGGTTGCAAACTACGAGTAGCTTTTAAACAAGGTGAACTTGGTTTGTATCGCGGCTACGTGGATGTAAACCACGCGCCAACACGTTCGGTGGTTGGCAAAAAACGCGCCTCCCAACCAAGTGCGTTGAAGGTCATGGTTTACAACTACTGTCTACTCGGATTTTAACTAGCAAGGTCACCTTGGTTGGAACGTTGGTTTGAACCATCTGGTTACTCCTTTATTGTTATCTGAGCTACAAATAAGGGGTGACCTGACGGTTGCAAAGTAGCGTTCCAATCAAGGTCACCTTGGTTTATGTTTTTGGTTTGTGTTGCAGCTACGTGGATGTAAACCACGCGACAACACGTTCGGTGGTTGGGAAAACGCGCCTCCCAACCACAAATCCAAACCAATGGCGTTGAAGGTCATGGATTACAACTGCTGTCTACACGGATTGAAACTAACAAAATCACCTTGGTTGGAACGCTAGTTTGCAATCGTCTGGTCACCACTTTAGTGTAGGTATCCTAATAGGTATAATTATGACGCAGCCTGTACACAGTTACCTACTTAATAAATAGGATTGTAAAGATTTACATATATTGTTTTCGGACATGAACAGGGGCCTTACCATGACGTGTCAAAATGTCAGGCGTGTGAGCGAGAAAGAGAGACAGAGATATCTATACACTCGTTAAAACTCCATCTTTCAGTCTAGTTCAGGTGGTTAAAAGGATCGCGTTAAGAGGTCGTGGTAACTCCTCAAGTTTTCAAAAGAGAATGGCTTAACACGAAAAATATGACCAGAAAGCTTAACTCGTTAAAAAATAAAAGGCCCGTATTGACATTTGAGAAATAACCTAGAATGTAACTTTTTTTTAAGGTCGGAAAATCTGGCCTTCCACGCTCTTGGGCGGAGTGAGAGAGCTTGTCAGACTTTTACTGACTAAAAAGCCACTCCTGTTCCTTTCGTACTATGGCAGAGTCTTCCTTTCAGAAACAGACCCTTGGCCCCAGTAGGCTTCAACCCTACAGGGCCCCTACGGCTTGCTGACATCTCCTTGAGGCGCGTGTAGAACAGTACGCGCCGTCGACGATTTGGGCATCGTCCGGACGGTTACCGGACGGTCGAACGGCGAGCTACCCATTGGTCACCGACCGCAAATCCGCGCCTACGGTAGGGGGCCATTGAAGTATTACGTAAGCAGATTTTTTGCAAATATGGACTCCCCCTCCCCCTAGTCAGCAAAAGTAAGCAATACTCTCACCCCCCCCCCCCATGTTTACGTAAACATTGGTACTGTGTAATTTTTCAATGTGTTAGTTAGGTTATTAATTTATGAGCAGTAGGTAGTTGTAAGTCTAGAAAAAAGGAATACTTGAAATAAAGGGAAAAAACAGAGTTAATTTAAAATTTGACATTATTAATTTAAGTTAACAGTTCTCAGTCCATGACACCAAGTCTTCAATGACATTAGATGTATACTGCTAAATATGTGTGTTTGCTCACTTTCTTGTGATTTTAAAACATCGACATTGTTCTCTTAAAAAACTAAACAACATTGCACTGCTGACGTAATCACCATCTAGACCCCCACATCCCCCATGTCATCAAAAATAAGCAAAGTAAAGGCCCCCCCACCCCCCTGTAGTGCTTACGTAATATTTGAATGGCCCCTAGCAGGAAATCGGGATCGGGTTCCCGGCGGCTGGGGCGTGAGGGCCGCGCCCTCGCGCATGCACGTTCGGCTGCCTCCTTTGCTAGCATTACTGCTTCGCAGAAAGAGGCGACCGCCTGCCACTCCTCCGTGCTTCGGACCATGGCCTGTACCAAAGCCCGGCGCGAAAGATCGTTGCTGCCGATCTACCCCACGAGGACATTTCGGCACTCTGTCCAAGCGGGGCACACCTCCACCGTATGCTCCACCGTGTCCTCTGAGCGGTCGCGTTACGAAATCGCGTTAGGGCCTCTGTATCAAACATTTTTGACGGTTTTCTTGTACAAAATAGGTCCTACTAGAGTAGAGCACGGAACTAGTTCTGCGATAGCGCGACAGTCGCAATAGCCCATGAAAATGAAAAATTAAATGATCTCGTTTACTAGCGTATTTTGTACTAGTACGGATTTAAGTTTTTACTGTCGTCTTATATAGAAAATTCCAGAACTAACGAAGTGATAGAATTAAGCTATATTTTTATACTTAAGTGTACGCAAGGTAAAGGTGGAACATAGGTGTGGTTTTAGTCAGTAGAAGCCTAACACACCCTCGCGCATCGCCCTAGAGCGCAAAAAGTCATTGCATGATTCTTGCCTTAACAAAGAAATCAGTATTATATATCTATAGGGTAAAGTCCTGATTCACTCACGGACTCATCATCGACCAGCCCAAATCCTTGGATCTAGTATTCT
The DNA here is from genome assembly GCA_949316375.1 of Mythimna vitellina. NCBI lineage: Eukaryota > Metazoa > Arthropoda > Insecta > Lepidoptera > Noctuidae > Mythimna > Mythimna vitellina. The sequence goes on along the minus strand of OX438693.1, from coordinate 13,078,577 downwards.
GTAATTTTGAACAGAGATTCCTTTTATGACATAAACAAAGAATAAGAAAGGATTTTTCAAAATTCACCTCCTACGGGGATGAAACGGGGTTCAAAGTTTGTATGGAGAAACCTATTTTTTTATCACGCGGGCGAAGCCGCTGGCAGAAGCTAGTCCTATCATAGTCATTACTAACTGGACTCTTACTTATCGATAAGAGAATTTAAGGCTGTGGATAATATATTACGAATTTTGAAACATGTTGGTGCCCCAGTATCCCGAGGGCCCCTTATCGTAAATATGGCTGAGATGGCGGTAGCAAAAGTTCGAGAAAAACACCCATTTGAACATCCTCTAAAGGAACTATATGTAATATTCTGTTAGTAGATGGAGTACCGGTGATCCCTCCTGATCAAGCCGGGGTGGAAATCCTGAACTGCCCCGGCGATTGGTTGCTCATAGCTGCGACTAGACTTTGCGGTGAACGCCTCAACGATGGGTCTGTTTTTCAGGACTTCACTGTAAATGCGCCTATCACAGGTAACATTATTTTTTAGTAGATATACGTATTTGAAAAAAATAATTGTAATTATTTTATTTAGTATGATCGCTTGCGGGTAAAACTCTCCTCCAGCTGTTATCTTTTTCGTAACAAATATGGCTTTACTGAGCCTTAATCATCAATATAATCATCTCAGTTATGCTAACCCTATTAAACACTTTTTCATGAAATAACCATTCAATTGGTTTAAGGCCGAAATTGCGTTAAGCAGTCGCCTGCGCAGTCCGTACAAGTGTTCCGTTGCGGAAACTCACGCGGGCACATGTCGCGATGAGCCGGGCCCCGCGCACGTTTTGCTAAGTGATCGGAGTAGGTAGATTGAATTGGGGTTATTGATCCGAAACATATATATTAATATGGACATTCCTCCGGAATTGCCTGATTATTAAAAAAAAGCCGGAATTTAGATAGGGACTGTATTAAAATGAGCAATATTATATTCTTCATAACTTTAATTAACGGCATACAGTCACGATTTGACACAACCCGACCGACCAGAACAAAGGATCATGGGTGGTGCACTAACCGGCTATCAAAACAATGCGTACGCCCGCCGACGACATGCCAGGTATCCCACTCGTTTACTTTGGTTCGTAGAGTGCGCTTGCGCAAAATTGTGACCATAAAACAAGCCCTAAGACTAAAAATAAAAAAAATATTAATGCAGAATGCTTTGATCGGAATTGGACTGTTTTTATTATTCAACAAATAAATAATAAATTAATATATTTTTTATACCTTCCTTTAAATTTTTAATTGAGTAATAATAATATCACTAACTACCAACATTAACAATATTTAATTGAATCCGGAAATAGGTACCGGAATTACTTTCCGGAAAAATGGCTTATCCATTTTATTCTTTCTATGTGCATTTATGATTCAAGTATCAAAAATCAATCTACCTACTCCGATCACTATAATACATAAGTTCTCCATCGACACGACTACATGCCCACCGTTAAACTACGGGGACCGTCGCACACGACACACGCGCTTTGTCACGCGACAGGTGCCCGTTGCGGACGCCCGCTTAACGCAGCATCGGCCCTTAGACGAACTTAGAGGGTTGTATTGATGATTCTAATGATTATAATTCCGCAAATAAATTCATGTTCATATTTTAATTAACATAAAACTTGACACTGACCACATGCAACAACTTTAGAAAATTGGAATTTCTTGGGCTACCCTGACCTTTCATCTTATACTTTCTTATGATGAAAGCTCCCATCCATCCTAGTCTTTTTTCTACATAGATGGCGCTAAACTTAGTGTTATACCTACATAAGCACTATTGTTACAAACATGAGCAGACTGAATTACCCACCTATATGTACTATGGAATGCAACAAAGTATTGAGTATTGAGAATTAGGCGGATTTTGAGGTAATAACTTGATTAAGTACAATTAATTACAATGTCTGAAAAAATAAACCGAATTCCTACATATCCGCCCGATACAATATTTATTACAAATTAAAATCATCTAAACTCAGGTTCCCAAGATACAGGTTCTACCTAGTTTGGGGATCACCATCCAAATATATGTATAATTACTAATTATTTATAGACAATATCAATCAATATGTAATAGTTTTTGAGGTACTTATTCGTAATTTATTGTAACAATGAAAAATAAACATGATTCTTATTTCCTTAACTTAATAATGCTCTCATTAATAAAAACTAATACTTAATGTTGATTTCAGTGTCATCTAGCGAGATCCTTTCACCTTAAAATAATTTATTCATCTAACTTTTTTCCTTTCAGATAATGCGGCAGGACCTATCGTAGTATGGTTTCGTTCAGATGAATCTTACGTTGGCGACGGCTTCAAACTAATGTATCAACAGAACTCATGCAGCACTTAAATAGTGTTAGTTAAACACAGTAGTTTCTAGAAAAAAATATGCATTTATTATTTTATTAAATTATTGGTGGTGTACTTAATACTTACTTTATTTAACCAAACAGTAAACAACTATCAAAATAAGTAATCTCATTAAAGTCCATAACCAAATATTTTTAAGAAATATTTATACATAAAATAAATATAAAAAAATAACTTCTTACATTCAAGCTAAGTATTCAATCATATTGTACTTAGTGGCTAACGTAACTACACGTATGTACATTCAATCTACAACCGTTGTTCAACAAGGATTTTTTTTTTTAATTTATTTATTTAATCTTTATGCAACAAAAGGTACAAAGGTGGACTTAATGCCTTAGGCATTCTCAAAAAAAAAAATAATAGGGTCTACAATTTGTGTCATATAAATTTTCACTTACCACCTAAGCATTTACATTGCGGAATGCAATAAATAATTGAGTATTCAGTATTAAAATATAAATCCCTAACTTTTGTATGAATATGGATATACAGTATAAAATATTTTATGTGGCAGCCAGACAAAATTAAAAAAAAAAAATGCGAAGACTGGCAAAGGTTTTATTTAATACTTACAAATAATATGGCTCTTAACATTTTAAATGCATATTTTAAATACTAGAATAAAAAAGCTATTTTCTTTAAAGCTGAATTAAGGATGAAAACAGTGCAAAAGAAAAAAAATAATTACTAAAAATAATATGAACCATGTTACATATTATTTTAATTATTCATATTTAGTGCCAATTTGGTAACCCAACATAATAGATTTACAGAAAACATTATATTTTGTGAACGTCAGGATGGCCGGTCAACAGTCGTATTAGCTATATATATATTTAACTTCGAAACTGTGCCTAAAAATTGCTTATCCTAATAAGAAGATTGCTTGAAATTCTTTTAACCTATGAAAGGTTAAAAGAATTTAAATATTTAAGGTTGACTGGCCATTCTGACATCAGAATGTCCGGTCAGCCTCTGTAGAGTAATAACTATGTGGAATTACTGAAATATACATGGGCCAAAAACTGCTTACAAATTGCTTATTTCACAATTTAAGAGTGTAGACCCTGTTTAATAGTTCTATAAGCTAGCTATGACTTCTGAGCTCAAAAGCCCCTGCGCCTGTTAAAAATATGGGAGCAACGTGAGTGACGTGTAAAAAAATTTGCGTTATATTTTTTAAGGTACCTATTATTATTCATTGCTTTATTTTCTGTAATAAACAAACGGTGCCTAGTTCTATATTATTTTTAAATAACGTACAATAATTACTTTATTCAGACCAGACTTAGTAGGATATGCGTATTGTATGCGTATATCGTATTATAAAGAAAAATATGAGCTAAATGGTTATAAAAATTAAAAGCATGTTTTTTTTTATTAAAACACTTTTAATAATTATATTCTTATTCATTTATTTGTGCTAATAATTTATTTTAATAATAAAAATTTCAGTTGAATTTACTATTAAACATACAAACAACATAACATTAGTAGACTACTTACTATTTAGTTAAACTAGGAAATAAGCAATTCTCTTATATAAAGCTCTATATAAGAAAAGTCTTTTATATACGAAATAAGCAAATATAAGCAATTAATGAGCTATTTTTAGGCACAATTTCAAAGCTCAAGGCTGACCATTCTGACATTCACTATATTTAGTGAATGCATTTTTATTTGGTCATCAATTACATCTAATGAGTAGTAAATAAATATATGTAAAGTACTTTTCGCTATAATAGTACAATTTAAGAGGGCCCTTCCCGACCCGTCTATCGTCAACCTGAGCTTGGTTTAAAAGCTTGTTGGTATTGAATGAACATTTTATTATTGAATGAACAATGTTTGAAAAAGAGAACACCTGACCACATATTGATTTTCAAAGTTTCTATAATATCTAGAGCGATTATAGAAAATAACGTCATAAACACGTTAGAGCGTTTGTATGAAAATGTACCTCGGGAAGGAAGCTCTTAAAGCAAAGTAGTTATATTATAAAAATAATGTACACTACAATCAAAATGTGTGAGCCACTCTTAAGTTGGCGTTCAGTAATATTACGCTTTCTCGAAAAAATACGCAATGCGCATTCGCCATTTATGATTCTTAAAAGAATTACTGTACAGGCAATTGTTCGAAGTTCAAGGCGGTCAAGATAATTATTACAACTGTACTGCAAAAAATCCGCCGTTATTTTTACTACACAACAAAGTATGACAACCGTTATTTATTTTTAACATTGCCCTTCTTTTTGAGACCATCTCTGACAATATTATGGAATGAAAGTAAGATTCCAACCATGACAATCCTGAGCAATCCCATGGAGAAAACTTGTAGGACAACTTGCCAACCACTTTCTATGGATCCACCAAACAATGTACTAAGTAATGTGCCAGACAGACTATACACTGAATATGTCTTGCCAACCTGAAACAAATAAAGTAAAATATTAATTTTAATCAATCAAACAGCTTAGAGAATATCTCCAACACTTAATATCTTAAACAAAAAACAGGAAAAATATTTTTCCTTCCCTACTTATTTTTTTTCCATTGTGAAATCACCTAATGAGTTCTCTGTGGAGGTTGTGTCACACTTTAACTGACTAAAACCACATCTATATTCCTTCAGCTACCTTTTGCTTTCTAGGACAATGAGTATCCCTTTCATACTTTTCCCCATAGCCCTAGTAGATATCGGCCCTGCTGGGCCCCTGCGGTTTTGCTGACATTCATTTGAGACGCGAGTGGAAAACTGCGCCGTCGACGAGTCAGGCTCGATCCTTGTAGGACGAGCGGACGGCGAGCTACCCATTGCTCGTCGTCTGCAAGCACGCGCCTACGCGTGGGGCGAAATCGCTCTGCGATTCGAAAGTGAAGATGTACGTTCCCTCACTCTTGCGGTCGCCTCCTTCGCTAGCATTACTGCTTCGCTCTTGCTCCAGACCTTGGCCTGAACCAGGGTCTGGCGCGAGAGGTTGTGGCCGCCGATTCTAATGTAAATAAAATATCTACTTGGTTTAAAATTATAAATATGCATTGTGTGCAGAAGCATAGCAATGCACATTCCTTTTTCCATATCAACTGACCTTTGCTGCATAGTGGGAATAATGAATATTTAAGATTATAGTTACAGGCCCGAGCATAGCCATTGCACAAGATGACACTGAACTCAAAATCCACCTAACAGCTAAAGATACCTGAACTAGGATGATAGTATAGTCAGATGACTGTAACTTCTCAAGCACTATAGTTAGGAGTTGGACATTATTGAGGTCATCATCATCATTTCAGCAGAAAGACGTCCACTATTGGACATAGGCCCCCCCTAGTGTCGCCATAAAGACCGATGTTGTGCATCTCGCATCCATCAATTCCTATGACCCTCACAAGGACATCGGTCCACCTTGTAGGCCTTCCAATGCTGCATTTTCCGGTATGTGATCACCATTCCAGAACTTTTCGGCCCTATCAACCATCTGTTCTGCAGCAATTGCTCCGCCCACTGCCATTTAAGTTTGGTGGTTCGGGCTATGATGGTCATAATACCAATACGGATGACTGCCTGCTAGAATAAACAGCCATAAAATGTTCAGAGCTAGGACTCAGACCTCTTCTCTGGGAGAAGGACCTGCTAGATGATCCTGCAAGTCATGTGCTCATTGTTTTAAAAACTAATAGCAAGATAAAACATTAGTTATAAAAAAAAGCATGAACTTACTAAAGCATCATGAATCATTTGCTTTCCCACATCATCAGCTGAATGTAAGCCAGCTGAACCAGATATAAGTTTGGTTTCTTCAGGTTTAGTAAGATCCTCATTCTTCAATCCAGGTGTGTCGGTGTCAGGGGGGAATGCTACTGTTAACCTTACGCCAGTCCCAACAAGCTCCATAATCACTGACTCTGCTAGCCCACGGACAGCCCATTTACCAGCACTGTAGGCACTGTACCCGTATATACCTGGAAAGTATAGAGTTTTATCATGTATTGTATGCTATCTAAGTTTCTAAGAAACAATATATCAAAAAACAGCAATACTTATAATAATGTTACTGATGTACTTACCAATTAGAGCAGCTTCAGAGCTCACAAAAACAATTAGACCCTCATTCCTTTCTTTCATTCCTGGTAAAACATATCGAGTAGGATATGTGGTACCAAAATAGTTAAGATCAATCATTTGCTTTATAGCATCAATTTCCATTTTCTCGAACTGGCCACATATACACATTCCAGCACAATTTACCAACATAAATATGGGCCCCAACTTTTCTTCCAAAGACGTGAAACTTTTTTCTATTGTTTTGTAATCGGAGGTCACATCTAAAGCCACAGACTGTACTTTCTGGCAGCTTTTATCTAAGCAATTCGCGGTTATCTCGGCAACGGCACTTGTCAGCTTACCAACGTCACGCCCGATAACAGTAACATGAGCTCCAAGTCTTGCTGCCTCCACTGCTGCAGCTTTTCCTATCCCACTAGATCCGCCTGTTATGACTACATGTTTACCTTTTAGGTCCTTGTAAATTACTTTCTTATCTAAAGAGAAATGTATAACAAGTGCCAAGGCGAGTAACACAAATAGAAACACCAAAATGTATATCAACATGGTTTTGATGTTATTAAATACACCGAACAAAGTTATGTTAGAGGAACGCAGCTGAAGATGTTGGAAGTTAATATATTATGATTTTTTTTAAATTACAACTGTGATTATAACAAACTCAAGACCGACACACCGGGCGTTATTTGATTCACTATGACTGACTAATCATAGACTAATAATTATATTGACTAATTAACTAACTAAAACCTACTCTAATTTTTATTCTAATAAGTGAATGATTAATGAAGTGATGTGGATGTGCCGAGTACGGTTGACTTGACTCGAGTTAGACTGTGGACCCGATTCTTGCTTTAGACTCGCCTACTCGAACTATTTTGATTCGATTGACTCAATTCCGGCACTCGAGTCACGAAGAAACGATTTTGTACTCGATGACTTGATTCAATTATGGAAGTCCAACTGACTCGAGTCTAGAATTCGAGTTAGATAGACTCGCTCGTGCTGTAGGTACTTAGAGTTGCCAACTATATTGTTTAAACAGTATTATACTGTTTAAACAGTATGATACTGTTTTCACTACAATATACTTTTTACTGTTGAATAAAAATAAAGTATACAAAATAATGTTTTCAGCCTCGAAATGCTTGACCCGTAATAACTTACGACACTTAGACGCTCACACAATCAAATCACAATAATAATAGTTTCATTTATTTTTATTTTAGTTATAATTGTGAGGTGTATTAGGTTTTTAAAATAGATTGCAAATAAGTTGTGTGAGAAGCTCTAAAAAATATAGCATAGCATAGCAGTCGGCCTTATATTGTTCCCACTGTTGAGACTCAGGCCCCCTCTCTAGGAGAGGGAATGGGCCGTAATCAATCACGCAGGCCCAGTGCGGGTTGGTGAATGTCACATGTCTTCGAATTTTTGGTTCTAGGACTTGGCGGTTTCCTTACGATGTTTTCCTTCACCGTTTTGAAAGTACTGGTGATGAAATAAATTAAACAAAGTAATGCGCCTGGCTGAGTTTGAACCCTCGACTTACAACTCGTAAGTCGGGGCCGTTACCACTCGGACACCACTGCTCAGGCAATTCTGTTAAATGTTTAAAATATGTATATTTAAAACATTTAACAAATAAAATACTGTTCACTTTTCTAAAATACTGTTAAATATTCTTCTTAGATAAAAGAGTACTTTATTTCTTGTAAAAAAAGTTGGCAAGCCTAGCTGTACTACTACATTTGTAGTTTTTAGTTTTGAGACACCTTTTATAACGCCAAATTTTTTATATAAATAAGTTTCGATTAAAAAACTTTCTTTAAGCTTTATTGATTCGTTTAGATGTGATGTTTGTATTAATAACTTGGTTTATCTTTTTAATAAGTAAAACTTACTTGCAAATTGGGTAAAAAGCTAATGAAACTAAATTAAATATCTCAAGTGGGATAACTTAGAAAACTACCTCTTTTTGTTGTGTAAGAAAACAAGTATTAATAAATTTTCCATTATTCAAATAAAACTCGGGTGGGGCCCGATTTTAGTTAACCAATCACTCAGACAGGTTTCAACAAACTTTTCTCGTTCAAACATGTCGAAATCAGTTCCTGGTCATGGTTCCTAACACGACAAAGTTATTAATATTTACAATATTGATTCTAAAGATCTTTCCTATGTTACAAATACAAATATCGGGCAAACATGAGATTGAAAATGCTTGAACTCTGTCAACTATCCGAGATATGGGGGAGCGGAAAAATCCTCTCTATTTATAAAAACATAACATAGCTGCATAAAATTATTATGATAGTAAAAAATTGTATAATTGCCCTCCTTTTAATGCAATCAGGTAAAAATAAAATCAGAATCTTTTGGGTACCTAAAATCAATAACCGATTCACATTTAACGTAACGGAAGTAAAAAAAAGATCATAAAAATAGTAAATAGGTTTTTACTTTATCAATAACAGAGGTGATCATAAGAATTGATACATCACTAGTTTTGTTCAAACCTACAGTTTGACCAGTGTAAGTTGAACTCCGATAAATAATATCAGAAAATCAATAAAATTTTAATTAACTTAGAGATTAAATATTATGCTATCTTTTTAAATACGCGAAGTCTGGCTGTTGTTACCATACCAAAGTATTGAACAATAGACCATTGTTATATTTATTTTCAAATATTTTTATTAATTATCGCAGACGTGTTTACGGCTCAGAGAAGTGGTCAAGACTATTTGGAAATTATTCTGTGGCAACCTACAACAGATCTATAAGTCATATGTGTTGACAGACATGCGTCGCTCGTTATTATACTAGTTTGCTAGGCTGTAAGGTCGTTGTGTTTGTAGTTTACTCTTATTTGATTTTTTGTTTTCGCTCTATAATTGGTAACAAACACGTGTTCTGGAATCAAACTAGATTTGAGTTCGACTCGAATTTCCAGACTAATCACACTCTAATTTACAGCCTTAGACTCGAGTCAACATTCGAGTCCAAAATTCGAGTTAACATTCGAGTACTAAACATAGAATTCGAGTATTGGACTCATTACTCGGTATCGAGTCATAATTGGAATACTTTACAAACCAACTCGAGTCGACTCAATTCACCAAAACTGTGATCACACATCACTATTTCACTAATGAACCAAAGTGACAGCTCCTATCGACCTTATTTTTTTTAGTTAGGTGCGTTTTTTTTTAAAACAAGAGTGCAAGTATAGTGTTGCACTACGGATCAACTTAGTCGATTTAGTTAATTTATTGATTCGTACCATTGATAGGAAAGGTTTATTCTAATTAAAATTATTATTAAACTCTTATGACTTCATTTATATTAATATCATTATATTTTTTGATAAGGCAAGAAAAAACCCTTAGTGCAATAGTTATTTACAATGCTTTTTCCTGAAAGGACTAGAATAAATAATTTTTTGAAAAAGTTCTATCTCTCTAACCTTTCCCCAGGTACTTTCACCTTTAGTCTAATGGGATGCTACTGACCCGTGCTTTACACGAAGCGACTACCTATCCAGACTTCAACAACTTAGATACTGAGCAACGTGATATATTTGGTGTAGACCTTTAATTGTCATAGAACCTTTAATTGATCTAGATCTTTCATTGTCATAGAACTACGAATGACAAACAGCACCAACGGCTTTATCGGCTTTTTGAGGCACGGGGTATGAGTAATGTTCTGAATAAACTTAGAAAAGTACCTATAAATTAAAAAATCACATTCGACTCACAATCTTACCCCGTTTCAAACCCATAACCTCATGCATGAGAGGCCTTAACCACTGGGCCATGATGATACGTTTATTTTTAATATATTGATATTTGATATCGGAAGTGTATAGTTTAGCATGTCATTGTGAACTATTGTACGCGCAGTTTGAATTTGTTATACATAATTACAGCTTACCCATTTAAATAACAGTACAATTATTTTGCCTGAATATAACATGTTCAAACACGTATACATGACTTAAGTTTATGTGTTGCACATATACAACACGCTACACTTATAAATTCAAGCTAGTCATGCTACTGGTCAATGCAAATTCAAATTTATAATGTTACCAAAACTTGATTATTCAATTATACAACACTATTTTTAACCTACTTCAAAAAGAAGGAGGTTCTATGCTCGACTGCATACATATTTTTTTAATGTATTTAAACCGATTTCTCGGTTAATTGTGGACCGTTTTTGAAAATATTTTTTTTATTGAATGGTTATACTTCCCAGTTGGTCAAATAGAAATTTTGTTATGATCTGATTTATTTATTTACAAGCACTGGTACGACATTACGGAGGATGTCCAAGGCGTTGTACTGTAGAATCTTACAAACTAAAAAAATTCATTTAATCAAAGAATAAGCTAATAACAAATCCATACACATTGAAGAAAAAAAAAAGAACAAGCGAAGTCCCTTTGGGTACGAGGCCGTGGGGGAGAGCCCACTTCGTCCACGGCCACATGATGTGAACTTATACAAACAAGCGTGGAAATAATAGTAAAGGCATTTTTGGAGTACTTTCACATGGATGAACATACTGTCAAACATTTAGGAGGGCCCTTCCCGATCCATCTATCTTCAACTTAGAAGTTTGTAAGCATGGTTTAAAATCTTATTGGTTTATCCAATTCAATGTTTGACAAAGGGGCAACGCGGGAAAGGAGAGATAACGCCTGAACACTAACTGTGCGGTAACTTCCGTCACTCACTTGAATATTTCACAGAACTTGTTCCAGGAAATAAGTGTTTTTTTAAAGCCTTAAATATGAAGGGCCAAAGTGCGTGCAAAATAGTATTATTTTTTAGCTTTACTGGATTAGTTTTACACAAATTTCTGTTTTGATTTCAACAGATACCTAAATAACAACCTCAGGGTATCTGTGTTTTCAAAATATTCTGAGAAAGAATTATTGTAATGACGTTATAATCACTTAAGAGCGGTTTTTTGGAAATAGTGTCACGCGTTGGGCGCTCTTATTGGAAACACAGATATTAATTGGAAAAGGTTATAAGACTATTATCGAATGATTGAACTATTTATCTTCTTGTTCTTCTATAACTGAATCGACTATATCACCCCTTTTGGCCTAATTACAAACTATCTCGTTCAATGAAATCCACTTTAATCAGCTGTCCCATCACTAAACCATCCCTTTTTACTTTTTTCCTTTATCTGTATTCATTTATTGATTCATGTGTGTTTATTCGTCTTTCGTGAGAGTATTATTTATTTTGTGGTGAATCAAATGATTTAATCATCGTCAATCAGGCTTTTTAGTTGTGCATTTCTTTCACTAAACGTATAACACACAGTAAGAGTAAGAATCAAGTTTGCATAAGTACCTGTAGCTTATAGTCAATCATTGCAATCCGTGCAGTTGTGTTCACATTAATTTAAAATGAATTACGAGACTAATAGACTCAATACATTTACCGATTGGCCCTCATCAGCACCCGTAGATCCTATAAGGATTGCAAAAGCAGGATTTTTCTATACGGGCGAAGGTACAGAAGTGAAGTGCTTTTGTTGTGGTTGTAAGATATCACAATGGAATTATGGAGACCAGGTGATGTGGAGGCATCGGCAAATGGAGCCAAACTGTCCGTTCGTGGTGCATCCTGATTTCTCGGGCAATGTGCCTTTAGTCCTAGGGCCAGATTGCCCTCCATCGTATACTCGTAGACCATCTGTGCCCCCTGATGAAGTTCAGAATGATCATACTTACACTGCACCTGATTATGGACTAACAGAAGAAGATGAAACATATAAGAATGATGCTTTACGACTTCTGTCTTTTATTAATTGGGATGTAAGAACATAATTTAACTACTTGTAATTAGGTTGTAATAGAATAATGTTAAAGTTTGTACTCCCGAAAGACTGAGTGTGTTTATGTCAAGACAATAGTTCAATTGACCATAGCTATTTTATAATATTTGTAGTGTGGATGTAAAAAATTTAAAAAAGGAACAACTATTTGTTGTAGGTTAATGATATTATCAAGGTCATAAAGTACCAATCAATGTTAAATAATATTTATAATGTAGAGATGTAATAAACTGTATGTTTATTTGTATTTATTTTCTGAAATGTAGGTAATTTAGGGGAAGGCCCTATTCATGATTAGATTATGCCTATGAATATGTGAACATTCATTGTAGTATTATTATACACATAGTAGTGTATGTAGTATTATTATACTATTATACACAGCCACTCATGATTATATTAAATCAATTTATTATATAAAAAAAATCAATTTGATATAAAAAGTCCCCTCAGTGGTAAATACATACATAATTGCAACTAATACAGAATGATTTCTCATTGTTGGCACCTTATTGTAATATTTTTATGATGAGAATCTAGATGACGCTATTATATGCTTGCTAAAAGGATTAACTTCACATACAATTCTATTTTTAAATACTGTTTATTGTTTGTTTTGTTTAAGAGACTAGGTAATGTGCCAACACTATTTGATCTCTCTGTGTAAAATCATAACATTATCATAATTTTACATTCATAATTGCACCAAATGAAGAATAATGTATATAAAACTTCATATTTTGCTTGGCAATGCTTTTTAATATTGGAACATGTGCTTATATTGTAGTCTTTGTAACAGTGTGATTTTTCTATGGAATGGAATTTTAACATATTTCAGCTAGCATCTTCTAAGCTTTGCAAAATGCTCAGAAAATATTTCATATCCTATTTCCTAGGAAGCATCACGAGTATTACACATTTAGATTTCATGGATTTCTTCATCAGTAAAGACCACATAATTTATGTGACATTATATTTGTACAGGACACTTCAGTATCCCGCCAAGCATTGGTGAATGCTGGATTCTATCACGCTGGTGAGGGTCGTCTGCGTTGTGCCTGGTGCGGAGGAGAATTGGCCCCTTACAATCACTTCCGCTCCCTTTCACCTCTTGAAGTACACCGAATGTAAGAATAATTGTAATTATGAAATACTTTTCTAAGTCCGAATGTAGAGAAATACAAAGTGTATTTGTTTGCATTAACATTGTGTGAGAACCTGACCTTTTGACCCCAACTTATATGTGAAATTGTCCCACGACTATGCTTGCAAGACCAGCAATTGTGCAAAATATTTCCATACTTCCATAATTTAATATATAAAATTATAAATGTGAAAGCAACTCTGTCTGCCTGTTACACTTTCATGTTCAAACAATTGAAACAATTTTGATAAAATTTGGTACAGAGTACGCTTGAATGCTACTTTTTATCTGGCTTCAATTTCAACTTCCTGTTCGCTATAACCAACATAATTATATGCAGATGAAGTTGTGGGCAAAAACTAGTATCTTATGTCTGGTCATCTGATTATTATTTAAACAGCTGCATTTTACTTAACTTTTTTTCAACAGAAATTAATGGAACCAGTCTGGCAAAATTATTATCCTTTCAAATCAAATACCTATTTTAATCTTAACAATGATGCAATTTAGTGTCGAGAAATTGAAGTAAATATTTCATCACTATTCAACTAAACATTGAAAACTTTATATATTGATGTAGCGGGTTGATTAGTAGACATACTCTGTTGCTCTAAGTCTGACTTTGTACAGCAACACAACTCTAGGCTGTAGCTCAGGCAAGCCATAAGATAAGATCATTTATTTGTATAAACATGTGTATGTTAAGATGGAGATAAAGTCAATACATTTCAACGTGTTTTGCCGTAACTGGCGTAAAAAATTATTTAAAAAAGATTTCATTTGAAAATATTAAAAATTCTGTCAATTCAATAATAGTCAATACATAAAATAGTCAAAATTCAATCAATTCAATTATTGTCAATACAGAAAATAAATAGAAATAGTATAATGAAATTGAATTAAATAGTCATGATTCAAAATTTTTCTTTAAAAACTCTGCAACATTATAATAACTAAGTGGCAATTTTTTTAGTTCACTCTTGAATAAATTAATGTTCATTATCTTAATGGTATTAGGAATTTTATTATAAGTTGTTGGAGCCATGCCTATTACACTCTTTCTTAGAAATACTGTTTTGCGGGGATTGATTGCACCCAAAATCTGTACTTCTCGCGCCTATGTCTACCTGTATTATTATTTAAGAGGGGAAACAAATGCGGATCAGATTTTACAAATAGTAATATTTTTAATATATAATGCCTCATTTACACTTGGGCCCAGCCTCGGCCAATTTATCATTTCCAACTTTTTCGCATCACCCATGACCCCAGTAGGCTTCGACCCTGCTGGGTCCCTACGGTTGCTGACATCTTGAGGCGCGCGTGGAACACTACGCGCCGTCGACGACTTGGGCTCGGTCCGGACGGTTACCGGACGATCGGACGGCAAGCTACCTATTGTCCGCCGTCCGCAAGCCCACGCCCACTGTAGCCGGAAATCGGGATCGGAATTCCGGCGGCTGGGGCGCGAGGGCCATTACCTCGCGCGTGCACGTACGGCCTCCTCCTTTGCTAGCATTACTGCTTCGTAGAAGGAGGCGACCGCCTGCTAATCCTCGCTCCGGACCATGGCCTGTACCAAGGCCCGGCACGAGAAATCGCTGCCGCCGATCGCCCCCACGAGAACACGACGGTGTTTTGCCCAGGCGGGGCACACCTCTACCGTATGCTTCACCGTGTCCTCCGGGCGGTCCACACAATGGCACCCGGGTGTTTCTTCCGCACGAATCCGGTGCAGGAACCTCCCGAACTTACCATGTCCGGTGAGGACCTGCTTCCTAGGACGCCGTGTAGTCTTTCCAGCCACACCTCAAAGAGAGCACTTACCGCCATAATTATGGCGGTAAGTTTCCTCTTAGAGGAATGGCTGGAGAGGCGTCACGGTGTTCTTACCTTCCGCATGACGCAGGTTCTCAAAGGACATAGTAAGTTCGGGTGGTTCCTGCACCGGATTCAGGTGAAATAAACGCCTAGATGGCACCGTTGTATGGACCACCCAGAGGACACGGTGGAGGTGTACCCAGCTTGTACTGAGCACCGCCGTGTCCTCCGTGGCGGTGAACTCTGGCGCTGGGCCCTGATTCAGGTCATGATCTGGAGCAAGAGGGAATGAGTGGCGGTCGCATCCTTCTGTGAATCAGTTATGGTAGCGAAGGAGTCTGCCGTACGCGTAAGGGAACGGACATCCTCACGTCCCAGCCACCGTGACCCTGATCCCGACTACCAGCCACGGAAGGCGCGGGCTTGCAGACTACGTGAAACGGGTAGTTCGCCATCTAGTAACCTTCTAGTTATAAGTCAACGACGGCGGGTAGTGTTCCATGAGCGACTCAAAGAGATGTCAGCAAACCGTAGGGGCCAACAGTGCCGATGCCGCCTAGGGCCACGGGGAATTTCTGAAAAGGAAACCCGTGGTCCTAGAACGGATAGGGTAACTGAAAGACACAGGTGTGGTTTTAGGTAGAACAACGATGAACACACGCGGGCCACGTATGCAGTTGTGGGTACGCATCGGTCTCCATACATTTTATATGGCAATTAGACTTGTAGAGCTACAATTGATCCACTTGACTCTACATACAATTCAGGCGTGGCCCACGTATGCGTCGGTCTAATGTAATTCTCTCTTTAGTGGGTAAAAGTCCGACACGCTTTTTGGCTCCACCTTAGAGCGAAAGAAATCATTGGATCAGTTCCACCTTAAAAAAAACCACGGTTTTTTTTGACAGCTTAGTTGAGCAATTGGCTGCTGCGCTGCGGGACGCAGGGTCAATTCCCGTACGGAACAAATATTTGTATGATCTACAGATAGGTGTTTCAGGTCTGGGTGTCTTATATATGTGAGATTACATGTTTGTGAACTCATCCACGATACAAGAGTAATTCCTATTGAGAGACAGTTTAATAAAAAAAAAATCGAAGGTAAAGTTTTCATAAAAAGACCTTTGTTTCTCTGCAGGTATTTCTCCCGATGCCAGCACGCGGCAGGGCTGGAGGCAGCTCAACAGGCCCAGGCTGGTAACATCTCCGCATCATCGTCTCCTTCCCTTTCGCCATCGCCACCCAATGACACTCCACGTGCGCAGTCGCCGCCCGCTAACTTGAACAACTTGCCGCAATCGTATGTTAACTGTTTTGTTTTAATCTTGCTACTGATTTGTTCTTTTTAGGGTTCCGTACCCAAAAGGTAAAAGCGGGACCCTATTGCTAAGACTCCGCTGGTCGTGTTTTGTTACGGACGGTACGGAACCTTCCGTGCGCGAGACGGACTCGCACTTGGCCGGTTTATTGTTTGGTCCTCGTCAGTCATCTCAACGCGTTCGGCGGAAGATCATTTATAGTAATGAAATTGGTGCATTCGGACCACGAATTTGGTTCGCTTCTGAACAAAATCAGTCCATCTGTTGAGTAGTCCGGCGACCAAAAATATTATTATTTGAGTCCGCGTAGGTCCGCTAGCGGTCTGTCCGATCCGGTTGTCTGTTGCGAGAACAGATTTGGTTGACGGATTTGGTCTATCGAATCAAATTCGAGCGTGTGATCACACGCTAAAATTCCTAACTTTATTATTCGAGTGTCGTGATAGCCGATAATGATAGTGGTTTAGGCACCCGCTTCTTATGCACGAGGTTGCGGTTTCAAAACCGGGTAAAAAAATATGTCAAATTTAGGTACTAATAATAATAACAGTAATTAGTAATTTAGGTATTAGTACTTTTATTCTTGCTATCGTACTTTTTGTGGCCTACTTAATCAACATAACATCAACATAGCATCTAACAACTTTCTAGGTACTAGTTGTTAGATGACCAAGTTCGACTTCGTAAGTCACGAACACCAGCATTCGTCCTTTTGTAAACAACGCTAAAAACAAGCCAGCTTCGGTACGCCGCCGGAGTCGTAGTGTACGAGGGTGGTCCCAAAAGTACCCGACCTGATCTATAAATATGGGTAATTAAAAAAAACAAATTATTTCAATTGATAGTACCGTCTTTCAACTACTTTAGTTATAAATTTGATAATGTTACGTTTAATAATTTAAATAGCCGTCTCCTGGACACGAGTTGCCATGGCCCACCTGGAAAACTCTAAACAGACTCCGCACCCAAGTTGGGCGCAGCAAAGACAATCTCCACAGATGGGGGTTCTCGGACGGTTCCGATCTTCAGTGTTGGTGCGGCGTCTCTCCGCAGACCATGTCCCACCTTCGATCCTGCATCACGTGCCCTGTTACCTGTTCACGTAGGGACCTAATGACAGCATCAGCGGACGGCACTGCCGTGGCCGAATACTGGACCATGCAAGGAATTTAACTTGTTTTGCCATCGATACGCTAAGAAGAAGAATAGCCGTTCAAAGTGAACGCTATCAGTGACTTTGTAAACAGAAAAAAATTGTCATCGTGTGATACGAAACTTTCCTCTGAAAGGTTTCCAACTGATATTGAACCCGAGTTGGATTCTACTCTGGGGGAGTCTGTTCTTTCATTTACAAAAACTTTTAATAACCGACTTCACTAAAAAAAAAAACACTAAAAGGATCAAAATACTGTGTCTACCTTCCATCTTCCTGCTCCATCATCAGATCAGTTCGATAGTATCTTATTGCCAAAGTGCATCTCATGACAATTCTAATAAGTCCAAACACAGTGTTTGGACTTATTACACTTGCACTGGAACTCCTTAATTAATCAATGTAACCTAGCCGGTTACATTAATTGAAAATAATAAAAAATAATGTGGAACTAGTGATACTAAAATTCAACATTAGTTCCATTATTTCCAGATTATTTTAAACTGGATCTAGTAATTCAAAAAAAAACCATCAGTAGTGCCATCATGGAACTGTTAATGGTACAGCTGACGACAACAAACGAAAAATTAGGGGATTTAAAAGGAAACAATAGTGGAACATCGAGTGCTGTGAAGTCCCCTGGGGGACTGAATTAGGGGATTGTAGTGGAATGAGCGAGTCCACACGTTCGTCATTGCGATGGCTAAAATCAATTGTGGGATTTGAAGTTTGAATTGATTCCTCATGTACCATATTCGCCAGGTCTGGGTTCCTAAGATTATTTTCTTTTCCCAAATCTGAAAAAATGCCTCGGTGGAAAAGATTTACCAACAATGAAGAAGTTAGAGTCTGCGGTTAGTGGCTATTTTGAAGAGCTTGACGGTTCCTACTATAAATATGGTATCGAAGCTTTCTATTAACCATTGTCGGGAAAGATGTATCGACCTACAAGCAAACTAAGTTAAAGAATAAAACCTATTTTTGTAATTTTTTATTATTTTCTTGGTCTGGTCGGGTACTTCTGGGACCGCCCTCGTAAATTAGAGTCCCTCTTCGCCTCCACCGCTTGCGACACATTCATTGAAATTTGGATCGAGAGGGCATACAGTGAGTAAATCGATGGCATGGTTGGCGCAGTGGCGAGCGATTGACTACTCCGCTGCGTGTCGCGGGTTCAATTCCTGCACAGAACAAATATTTGCATGGCCTACAGATGGTGTTCGGGGTCTGGGTGTCTTGTGTATGTGAATTTACATATTGGTGAACGTATCCACTGCACAGGAGTAATACCTAGTATGGGCCAACAAGTTTTTTAATAAAAAGAAAAGAAAGAAAGTAAGAAAGAATTATATTCTTACGCAAGAGATAATTCAAGCAGGAATTGCACCATCTTAAATTTTTACAGTAGCGAAAAGCTCCATCAAAATATATATAAAATTTTATTTGTATTTATTTATGAAAACATTTATCGAATGCACATAACGAATAATATTTATACCTAATTGTTTATTACCTCTTCAGGAAACTAATTCAAGGTTTTGACTACGAATAGTAAAAACCACACTTGAGTCTGTAACTACTGTCAATGAAAACAAACTATTAAGTAGGTATTTTAGAAGGTGATCTATTTGAAGGGCATCCATTCGGCTGATGACGACACAAACGTACTAAGTACCAACAAAGAACAATTACACTGAAACCTCGGTCATAAGTCGCTTCTGAATAATAGGAAAATATTGGTTTAATCGGAAGCGAACTACATGGCCACTTAGTCATTTCGCACTCGGATATCAAATTAGTCGTTTCCCATCGCTCATATTAGTATTCAACAAGACACATGCGGAAACGGTCGCTGCCGTTCGCTCAAATACTGAAGAATTTCGATTGAATTTCAGTAATAAAATTGGTGCAGTTGAGCTATTCATCATCCCATATTGGACTAGACTGGTTTCTGCAATTTTATTGTACCCGTCAAACCAGGATAACAGTGAATAATTAAATGGCTAGAGATTTTAAGTTACCGCAAGACTTTCTTTTCCCGGTGTTACTGATACCAATTTGGACTAGATACAATTTTTTTACCGCTATATCTAACTGTTTGGAGTTTCTGTAGTGACCCTATTACCTACCCATTGCTGGAGGAAACTGTGAAGTTTTATTAAATCAAAATAAATACGTCATTATTTTCAATGATCCGAATCAGGTGAGCAACCTTATCGTTTTTCCTAAGTATCTTTCGATATCAGTGTACTTACGTATTGAATGAATTGATATGTGCCTGAAAAAGGGTAATTACAGCAATGAGTAGTCATAAAGTTCCGAAATTAATGCATGTAAACAAATATATAAAACCGATGTGTCAATAGAAAAATTATTGACTATAATCAATTTTCTACTAATATCTTTGTTACTATTATTGATAACACTGGGATTCACCCAATACGACGTCACTGATATCTAACGAATTGTAGTGCTATCGAATACTCATAATCACCTATTCACCTGCGATTTCCTCATAACAGCCGCATTTTAGTTAACTTAAAACCACGGCTCAGATTGGCCGTTCTACAAGATAGAGCATTTTCACGGTCAAAGACCCCTTTTTGCTTCGGAGAGCATTCTTCAATCAACGTTGAAAAAAATACTGTCTAGCTGTGTTGTGATCTTGTAAAAGGCAGGTGGCTTATAATAATGATATCAACGGATAACTTACGCATTACCAGGTAAGTAGGCTAAACACCTAATCTAATGAGAAAAAGCCGTGATGAAGTGTTCTTAAGGGGTGACAGTAGCGTATACTTTATTGCATTTAACTTCAGTTGTTAAAACCAAAGCTATCTTATTGATGCAGAAGATACGGTTTAGTTTGTCTGGCCATCCGGTGACCGTCCGGACCGAACCCGAGTCGTCGGCGCTGAGCGTTCCACGCGCGCCTTAAAAGAGCAGCCAACAAAACTGTAGGGGGTTAGCAGGGCCAAAGCTTACTGTCCCAGTTGGCATGGGTCGACATCTGAAAGGGAAACCCGTGGCCCTAGAATGCAAAGGGCAACTGAAAGAACATAGGTGTGGTTGTAGTAAGTCATTAGATGATTACCACCTTAAAAAAAACAGTTTAGTACAATTTACAATACAACCCGGGAATCTTTAAGTCAAGAGTGAATAGGTTACTTCTAGGTAAGCGCGTTTACTCGTCGACCGCATCGTCGCTTTCCATCAGGTGAGATAGCGGTCAAGCGCGAACCTATCAAGAATAAAAAAAAAAGTATCGGGGTAACGAAAATCGTTTGTAATATTCTTTTAACATACGAGTACTTTTATATTCTTTTGTTCCTAAGGAAATAATCTTTTGAATTGTGTTGATTCATTTCAGCATAAATTAGACATTTGGATTATGATAAACTATCTGAATCCAAATCTCCAATTGATGTGATCGTTTTAGCGCAAACTAAACTTAATGTGTATTGAAGTTGTTTCTTCAACCGCATTGCTCACAGATTCCGTCAGGGAATTCCTCAAACCTTGTTGATTGGTGGAATTCCCTACCGAAGTCTGTGTTTTTCGATAGGTTAAGATTGAATATGTTACTTCTAGGCAAGCAGAATGCTTGTTACACATTTGGAAAATACCTCACGAACGCCTTTACTTGCCTGTCCTACACAACCTGCTCTAACTTCCAAGATATAAACTAGGCCAATGATTGACTTACATATACGGGTTGCTACATATTATTGGTACTGATTTAGTTTGAGTTAATAGTCTATCTATCGTCAGAAGAAAAAGAAAATACTGATAGATAAGTACTGTTTCCAGGTCAGGCGCGGCTCACAACGAACAGGTACTATCTCAGGGTGGTACTTGGCGCCACCTCGGCGTCGTGGGTGGCGGCGCAAGACACCCGCAGTATGCATCGTTAGCGGCCCGACTCGCCAGCTTCGAGCGTTGGCCCGCGGACCGACACCAGGCGCCCAGGGCGCTGTCGGAAGCGGGATTCTTTCATACTGGAACTGATGATCAGGTATTTATAGGTATTTTTTTGCTCGCCTTTGTTGTATCTGGGTAGAAGCCTCCTTTCCTATACTATTCCATCTCCTTGCACACACGTTACACCAGCGTTTTTTAGCCCTGCCTTGGTGACGACGCCCGTCTTCAAGTAGCTGGAACCTGGACCACCTGGTTTCATGCATCCTGTAATTTATGTGGCCTGTCGAATTACTCTTCAGCCTCGCAATTTCGTTTTTTAGCTCACTTACACGCACATATTCGGTCTAGCCTGTAAGGATATTTATAAACTTTAGAAATAAATAAAAATGTATACAGCAGGTAAGGAAGGTCTAGAAATAGAAATAGAAATCATTCATTTGCCAAAATGTAGGTAATAGATAAGGTGTTAATTTTTGGAGAGTCCCAATACATTTTGCCTTACGGCATGCAAAATTATTTAATTCATTGAATACATTGCCTAAGTTTACATTTACTTAATATTTCTGTACAATTGAGACACATAATTACACAGTATTACATCTAAAACTTATCAATTATAGCATAAAATAATTATCATATGGTATTAAAATCTATTGACATCTATAGTTAGAGCCTCGAATATGGAATTTAATAATGAGCCAAAAATGTGTAATTGTTAAATTGAACCTCTTATATAAATTAATGACGTATTATTGCGGAAGTGTCATGTTAGCACTATGCCTTTAAGGAAGATAGCTAATTGATGCTTGGTCAAACCATAAATATCTAACCAATATTAGTCAATTTTAAATGTAGATACAATATAGATTGTCAATCAAAACATAAACAATTATGTTTTACGATAGGTACTAATTTCGATTACCAATCTGTCAATTCTTAATGGATAAGATAACAATAAAAACTGACTAAAATCACAGCGACAAATTGTAGTATTAATGATAATGTTTTTTTTTGTATTAACAATTCCAGGTCCGTTGTTTCTACTGTGATGGCGGTCTTGGCAAATGGGAAGCGGGCGACACGCCGTGGTCGGAGCATGCTCACTGGTTCCCCCACTGCGGCTATGTTCTGCTGGTCAAAGGGCAGGAGTTCGTGGACACCTGCCGCAATAGGACCTCCGTGCAACGGACTGTTAGCGTGAGTACTTACCGTTAGTTAAGCTT
The DNA here is from genome assembly GCA_949316375.1 of Mythimna vitellina. Taxonomy (NCBI): domain Eukaryota; kingdom Metazoa; phylum Arthropoda; class Insecta; order Lepidoptera; family Noctuidae; genus Mythimna; species Mythimna vitellina. Next base: position 13,055,621 of record OX438693.1, on the reverse strand, counting down.
TCATCACCACCATCATACTTCTAGTGCGATGGAAAGAACGTTAAGCCATTGGTCCCGAAAGTCATTTGCAGATCTTTAATAGTCGTTGCAGACAGTCAGAAATCAGGAAATCTGACATTAAGTTTACCTTTCAAATCTGGTGGAAGGGGAATCTGTCAAACTACAATGTGCCGTCTCCGCCACTAGGTTACGTGCGTTGAAAAGAGTTGGCGAGAAGTTCCCACCACGGGTAGACTCTTCCTCATCCAAATATCTGAAATTCATATTATCACTTAATTTGATAACCAATTTTGATCTATATGAAAAATATTTAATTTTAGTCTTAATAGTTGTTTAGTACAAAATAAACACAGGCAAGTTGTCAATCGTGGTGGAAAATCTCAATGCTTTATTGAAGATTAGAACACAATCATGTGCGCTAACACAGGAGCACTCCCTATTCCCTCATTCTTATAGTTCGAAGGGACAGCAAGCTTACATGACTCTGATTACAGTTAGTTGAATCGATTTTTGGGTGAATAAACTAGATCGTTAGAGTTGTTTGGAACCTAGACTTATAAAAAACTATTTGCTTTAATATAAAATAAACATTTACTCTTTCACTGTTTTCAGTTAACTGAAAGTGCTCGTAATGCAAGACGACGAAACGGCGAGAACTTTCCTGTCATAGAAAGTCAGGTAAATATATTTTAGTATTTTATTTTACACAAATCTCTATATACTTTGTTTACTCTGGCTGTCTGTTACTTTTTTTTACGCCTAAACGGCTGAACCAATTTTTATGAGTGACTTGGATAGAGATAGATTGGACCTTGGGGAAGAATAAATGATGCTTCTTTTTTATCTCGGGAGCATGTTTCCTTCATCCCGAATTCCAAATTTCATGCGGGTGAAGTTACGGTAAAAGGGACCCTCTTAAACTACTCAAGAGGGTCCCTTTTCACTTGCCTTACGCGATGTTTGACGAAAAGGCAACGCGAATAAAGAGAGAACACCTGAAAACTCCGTTAGCATTCGGTAATTCCGTAATTTATTCGAATATTTTACAAAACTTGTTCCAGGAAATACGTGTTTTTTAAACCCTTTAAAGTTTTTGAAAAAAAACTTTCGTCATTCAGAATCTTGATTAAATTTGCAAGGCTTCTATTGATATACTATTTTGACTTTTTAAATTTTTGAGTAAATTATGAAGTGTCAAAGTTCATGCAAAATAGCAGACTTTCAGAGATGTTTTCTGTATTAGTTTTACACAAATTTATAAATAGATTCCAATAGAAGCCTTGATAATATCCACAAGATACTGGGTTTCCAAAATATCTAATGAAAAATATGTAATAACGTTATCATCGTGTAAGTGCGGTTGTACGAAAAATGGTGAAAATTTATGTCGAGTTGGATGCCGTTAGCATAAAATGTTGTGGCGAAGGAATGGCCAACGGTGAACGCATATGTCAGGGATGGTGAACCTATGACACGCGTGCCTGTTGTGGTACTCGGGAAAATAATTCGGGCATTCCTAATGTGAGATTTTTAACATCTAGGTATTGGCAACAGCAATATTGTTTACTAGGACAATATTTTTTGGCGGCATGTCAAGGCCACATAATAATAACACTAGTCTACAATTTTTTAAAGTTTTTTAAATGCAAGAAATCCAGATCCATAGGTGTTTCGTTATATTTGAAGATTTCTTAATTCGAATTTGATATTAGAATAATTTCTTCACGTTTAGCTTATTCCATGACGCTGATATATTAAAATTCGTTTTTATCTTATATTTTAATTTTTATTTTCAAAGTAATGATATGTACGTGTGTAACCGTTTTTACTCTATTGTAAACTTTTTATTGATTCACTCAGGATAGCAGAATATTTAACATATACTAATAATTTACTTATTAGCATGTAATCTAGGTAAATACGTGCCAAAACCGTAAAAAAATTAGTCTACTGATATATTTCAACAACATTATAAATGTGTATTCATAATTATTTTTTTGTTTTTATGTTCAAAACTCAATAATAGCACATGTTACGGAATAATCTGTACCTCACATTGTGCTCTTAACATGTAGTCGCGTTCGCTGGAGGCAAATTAAGTCACCAGAGGAAAATCCGGTTAAGTAAACGACCACCTCATAAGTTGATTTTCGAGATGTTGCTCATTACAAACAGGGAGCAGAGTTTAGTCCAGTCAAATTAGATAGGTAGGATAGGGGTAAGGTTACAATAAGTCGCACCCAGCTGTCAATTGGTAGGATTGCTTAAAACACCATCATAAATGAAATCTAAAAAGTCCTCATCGATCCGACGATTACGTCAGAAAAAAAAAATAGCTGTTCGTAAAAATCTTTGAAACTCGATTGGGAAATTGAACATAAACGGCCGTATAATTTTTTTCGTTAACTTGCGAGTTTGATTTTTTTACAGCTTCAAGGGAGCGCAAACTTGAGTATATAGTTTTGACTTCAACTCGATAACTTTATGCGTTCCCGAGATAAAGGCTCTTGGCAGACAGATATACAGGCAGACAGACAAACGGACACAAACAGACAAACGGACAACAAAGTGATCCTATAAGGGTTCCGTTTTATCCTTTAGAAGTAGGGAACCCTAAAAACGCGCTAAGTACACTACCTAAAAGGTGGCGTGAAAACGTGTGCATTCATATGTATGTATATTTGTAATGATTCAAAAAGTTGAAAGAGCTCATCCTCTTTCAACTTTTGAATCATTATATCTCAAAAACGGTGGCTCTAAGAAATAAAAATTATTGGAGATAATTTTCTGATCTGCAATTTTTGTTTGAGCAAGTTTTATGATAAAACTTACCATTTTGCAAAAAATCGCGAAAAACTCGTTTTTGTGACCTTTGACCTCCGAGTATTTTTTTTTTAGGTGTCGGATGAATGAGGACTTTTTAGGTTTCATTTATGATGGTGTTTTGAACAATCCTACCTATTTTCAGCTGGGTGCGAATTATTGTAACCTTGGATGTCTATATTGACCGGACTAAGTTTTATTCTCTCGTCTTTGTTAATCTTACTAAAGGAGGACGCAGTAAGTAGGTATGCGCCTTCTAAGTTCAAACCAAAAAGAGCTTTCTGCCTGTATATCAGTTAGTTTCTTAATCTCTTAACGTTTTGACGCCCATTCTTTTAAATGGTTCACAAACAGTAGTTTCGTTCATTTTCTATTTTTCGAATTGGGAAATCATCAAATAACTTCTCGCGTTCTGGGTGGACTGAGAGAATGTGTCGGACTTTTACGGATTAAGACCCAAAGTGTTCCTTCAGTTGCCATTTTGCTAGTTCGCTCGTATTCTGCAGTGTTCATAAATAGTGTAAATATAATTAATGACATGAACTAAAAACATCTGCTTTAAATTTTTCTCAAATCAAAAACTAATTAAATAAAACTTTTAGTATATGACGCAACGATCACGATTCATAACAGTCAGTGTCTATATCTTTTGAGGCATTGTTCCAAATGTTCCGTTTGTATCTTTTGAGTCGATGTTTCAAATGTTCCGTTTGTATCTTTTGAGCCGTGGTTCCAAATGATACATATCACTGTTCCGGAACCTTTCAGTGATTCCGATGCAAATGTTCCAATCGCACAGATGACACACTTTTCCCACGCCCTGTGTATTTTTTTTCTCGTGATTCGATTCACAATTCTAGCGAATTCACAAAGTTGTAAAAAGATTTATATGATATGTGGCACATCACTAGGAAGAGGATAGACTAGAGAATTTTTGAGGGTATTGGAAGATTCTGGTCACTTTTAGTTTTTTTTTTTGGAGCATTGTAAATAGCTGTAACATGGACAGTATTAAGTCCGAAACTTTGTTAGTAAATTAAAAAAAAAGTAGATGACAAAGAATCCACTGGGTATAAGAAGTGTTTAGAGGTCTGAAAGTATAGCCGATGATCCCTCCAGTTGACCATTTCAATTTGGCACACGATGCGCCAAACACCCTATATATAGTGTGATCTGTAATTATAGTGCGGTCGTAATATATTTTGCAAAATAGATTTTCTAAAACCGCTCTTGGTGAATATTTATAATGGTGTGTATAGGCCTTGTATGAGTTTAAGTTTAATTACGAGTTTTTGGCTGTATGATGTTAACGAGTTGATTATGTCTCGGTGAGTAAAATCGTTCTGTGTCAATGTCATACATGCACCCGTGATATGTTGTATTGTTTTACGTTTGCTGTGACACTTTCTGCATAAATTAATCCTTACTGTACTATCTTTTATTATAAATTCTCATTAATTATTGGTATTAATGACTTAAAAAAAGGTGAAAAGGTAAAAAAGGAAGAAGTGATAGTATGACGGTTGACAGGATAGAATAGAAGAAAAAAACGTGTTGCGCCGACCCCAAATAAGATGGGACAAGGGCAGGAAGATGATGATGATGAGATGATGATGAATGACTTGATCCTGAATGGTCAACATAAACCCTTCTGTTTCAGGGAACAGCCCACTTAGATCTAGCCATTTGTTGAAAGCTTCTTTGTCTATGTGATTGTTGTAAATCATTGGGAGGTCTCCCATGTAGCTCTTTTTGCTTCCATTTTCTATTTATCTCTTCTATATGTTGCACTTTATCTACTGTCTCAATATCATCATCACGGCTAAGGTTCAATGGTGTATACTGTTTATTTATCTCTATAATTGTTCTGTGGTACTTTTCTTTCGCCTGAAAAATTGTTTTAGTTTTTTTCTTTTGTGGAGATGTGAAATTTCTATTAATCCTTCCTAATTTTCTGGGCAATGTAACTCTTTCTATCGCAGATTTCGGGTGGTGATATCTCTGTTGTGTCAGTATAGTTCTGGTTTTTACTTCGAGACTATATAATTCTGTGTTAGACCATTGTATTACCCCGAAAGAATAATTAAGTGTTGGTACCGCGTAAGTATTAATGGATTTGAATAAATTTTTACTAGATAGATGCATTTTGCATAATGAATGTATTCTACTATTGTATTCTTTTCTTAGTTTATCTTTAATGGCCCTATGTTCTAAAAGTCGAGCTTGATTATACCCTAAATATATATACAGCTCTTCGTCTTTAATTGCTTCTATTGTTTCATTGGTATATGTCGAGTGGTTTCCTCCTATCTTTCTCTATATTTAGTTTTCGACATTTGTCCATTCCAAAATCCATTCCATCCATGTCTTTCGAAAATGTAGTTGTAATATTTAATAAATCGTGTAAATTAGAATTTTTACTAGCTTATACATTTTAAATCATCATTCATAATATATGTGTAATTTGGTGTAATATTGACCTACCATTTTTAATGTCAAAACCTAACTTAGAATCTATCAATGACCGGGAGAGTGGATTTAGGGCTAAACAGACCATAGAGGGCTTAATGAGTCCGCTTGAAAAATACCTTCTTCTACTTTTTCTTTCTTTACTTCATCCACGGTTATGTTTGCTAGTTTGTAACATAAGTGTAGTTCTCCAGGATCCCACTGTACTCTTGAGAAAATTTATTATTAAAGGATTAATTTTATAAATACTTAATATTTCGATCAACCACGAGTGCGGAACGCTAACGAATGTTTTTTTAATAATCTATGTATGCTACGTATAAGTTTTTTCTATCTCTGAACATATTTTAAAATAGTGGATTCTATGATTAATTGTTCTTTACATCCCGTATGCCGCGCTTACAACCTTTCTATTCTTCTGTCAGGATATTACACTTTTCAGTATGTTTAATAATTCTATGTATTAATATAAGATGTATTTATTTTATATAAAGTTGGTAAGTAAGTAATAGGTATGTACTGTGTAGGGTCCTAGGTTCTATTAGATTTTGGGAGTATATACCTATGTTCCTTTAGTCAAAAATTCCGAAATATTTTGATTGCCTTTTAGAATATCTATCGTTTTATGAAGTGACTAAAGTCTTTTTATCCAAAAATTGTGTAAATCATCTACTCCTGCTGCTTTCCAGTTATGCGTTTTATTTATAATTGTATTTATTTCAAGCGCATCTATATCTTCAAATGGCATTTCATTTATAGTTTCTGATCTACATACTTCCTCTTGTATCTATTTAGCGTCTATTATGCTCCGTACTGTCTGACCAAATTCCTTACCAGAATTCTTAAAGCCTCTTGAGATGTAGGGTTTAGGATTCTTGTATCGTTTTCTTCAAGTTTTCTATAAAAGTGTTTTTCATTTACTTTAAACAATATATTGTTATATTTTCTTAATTTTACTTTTTTATATCGTGCTAGTCTAAGGCTCGTAACAAGAAGTTTAGTTTCAATGTGTCTAAATGACTTTCTATTCGTTTGTTAAAGTTTTCATGTATTCTGTGTTCTTTAGTATTATTACTAATCTGTTTGTTTTTTTTTTAAGTTTACGTGATGTGTAATTTCCGAGATGGTCTCATTTTTGGTAGGAACAGTCTACAAGTAGGATTATAGTATATAGTATAATCAGCCTTTCAATGTTCCCACTGCTGGGACTCAGGCTTCCTCTCTAGGAGAGGGTATGGTCCGTAATCCACCACGCTGGTCCAGTGCGGGATGGTGAATGTTACATGTCTTAGAATTTTTAGTTCTAGGACATGCCGGTTTCCTCAGGATGTTTTCCTTCACCGTTTTGAGCCTGGCTAGGTTTGAACCCGCGATCTACAACAACTCGCAAGTCGGAACCGTTACCACTCAGCCACCACTGCTCACCAAGTAGGATTATTTCCATTAAATTTAAGCATATTTGTTTCTTATTCGTTACTTAATGTATCTACTAATGATAAATCAAAATCAGTATTTTTTGTGTCTCAATGAATGTCGAATTATCTAAAATAGATTGAGAGGTGTTTTGTGTAGGTACACTTGAATCTGTAACAAAATATTCAGTCCCGGGACTCGTGTCGGGATCCAGGGAGTAGTTATTATAGCTGTTTATTTGTTGTGTAAAGTTTATTCTTTCCTCTCTTATTTCTTCAATTGTTCTGCTATTTCAAATCTAATTCTACTTAAAGTGTCGTCCAATAACAACCTGTTTCTGATAATGACCCTTCTTTGGACTGCTATTCTTTGCTCAGTTACATTCATTTCTGGGTATTGTATTTTAAATTTTTAAATTATTGTGAGCAGTAGTTCTGTCCTCTTCAAGTTTTGTAACATGAGAATAAATACGCACGATGAATATATTCATATCTTCAGTCCATTTCATGCGCACTCTGGTTTTTCCCGCTTTGGTGGTCGCAGGCTGAGTAGCTGATGCCGCCAGCGAAACATGCAAGGCGGATGTAACTACTATATTGTCACTATTGTCTAACGCGGATGTAACTGCTATACTGTCACTATTGTCTAGTCTGTCTGTCGGTTCTGCTGTAGTATGTTTGTCGGGGAGAACCCGCCTGCTCAGTTCCCCACCGTCGATGGGTCGTATGCTGTGACACCCAGCATCGGCCCCACGTGTGCCCCTTGGGTAGCGGTCCTATACGTAATCTCATTGATCTAGTTTCCATTTTGAATGGGTTTCTAGATCCACGTTAGCCACGCCAGTAATTTCAGCTTAGTGTATCCGCCCCCTACGTGATTAGCTGGTCAATCAGGACGTGTGGTTGTTTAGGGGGTTTATTATTATCTCCTTCATTTATTGTATACTAGCTTTTGCCCGCGGCTTCGCTCCCGTCAACTGACTATTCTACTCTACCCAACTCTACCCTACTCTACCATACTCTACCCTAATACCATTTTTTTTTTAATTTTTTCTTTCATTAGAACCTTCTCTTGACAATAACAAACACAACAAAAAAAAATTGTGAATTCGGTCCAGCCGTTTACGCGTGACGGCGTGACCAAGGGAAATAGGGATTCATTTTTATATATATAGATAGATTTTAAAATATTTTTTAAACCTTATCACAAAAAAAGTCATTTAAAAATATAAAAAATAGTATCCCACCGGTAACGGAAATAGGGTCCTAGTTACCGGTGGTACAGGGCTTCAGAGAAAGGAACCTCCTCACAATACGAGCCGTGTTCAGGAGTTCCGCTTTCTGAATCAAGCCCTTGGTCCAGCCGACTAACGCGAGCCTCCTAAGATGTTGGTTGAGGCGCTTGGCTATTAAGCCATTACCCGACACGACTGTCGGTACTATGATTTTCGAGTCCACATCCCACATGTCGACAACCTCGCGAGCCAAGTCAATATACTTGATTTGTTTATCTTTCTGTCGAACGGATATGTCAACAATTATTGCACGCCTCTCGCTGTGGTCCACCACCACTACATCAGGCTTATTGGCTACAATAGTTCTGTCAGTGATGATGGACCGATCCCAGTACAGTGTGATATCGCTATTATCGAGAACTGGGTCGGGCACATACCTGTAGTACGGCACCTCCGATTCCACAAGAGGGTACTTCAGAGCAAGTTGCTGATGTATAATCCTGGCTACAAGGTTGTGTTTATGCAAGTATTCCCCGTTAGCTAGACGAGAACAACCAGAGATAATATGGCGGATTGATTCATCCGCTTGGTGACATGCCCGACAGATGTCAATCGCGGATCTTTCACAATAAATCTCCGGTAATTATTCGTCATGATAACTTGGTCCATAATTGCACAGACAAAACCTTTGGTTTCCCCCAAAGAGGTCACCGACGCGCAGCCAGGCCACGGACGCTAGTTGGTCTACATCAGGCCGGGAAAAAGCGTCAATTTATGTTAATATTATTTCTTAATTGTTAGGCAACTAAGGCCCATATATAAAATAAATTATATTATAATTTTATAAACAAAATAAACTACCAAAACTATTAATATATTTGCCTTTGCCTGGACAATCATTGACGTCATCGTGATATTCGTAACCGCAAAATATACATATTCTTGTATTTCGTATAATTTGATTCCTTTGCTTCCACTTTGTTCTTAGTTTATCTTGAATTCTGAATTCAAATATAGGTACTATGTTTTGTAATTCTAAAAAAATACAATGTGTACTTTTATTTTCAGGTAGAAGAATGTATGGAAAGTACGATGGTGGCAGCGGCGCTAGGCGCAGGATTAGACGCGGCTCGCGTGCGACGAGCGGTAATCAACAGATTACGAGCTGTTGGTACGTGCACTTATGTTATTTTTATGCTATCTTATCAAAAAGGTGTGATAAAGGGACTGATGACCCACATTTAGAAAGTGGTCGCCCCGGTTATTGACACTAATAGCAACAAGGCGTGTTTTGCCTATATTAGGCAAAGTTGAATCTTTTACACCTGTACAGCACGGCGGAAATATCTTGACAGCTCTGAACTTCGAACAATTGCTTGCACAGTAATTAATATGACAAATACGTATTGCGTATTTTTTCAAGTAGGTATACGAAATAGTTCGGAACGCCAACTTCAGAGGGGCCATCATATTTTGACCGTACTGTAATTGTGTTGGCACCAACTGCAAGCCTCACGTAACTTATCATTTGTGATAATCTAAAAGATAGATGTGTTGCTGAGGAGTTTGTTTGCGCTACTTTTTCTTCACAGCGAAACTAGGAAGTAATAACAAGCGAGCATTTTCGGGAACTAGAGTTTTATATTTTTTTACTTAAAGTACTGATTTTCAATGTCTAATTTTAATATATACGTTTTAATTTTGCTGTTTGGTCAAAGAATTAAAAACTGTATGGTACTTTCTGAGACAATGTACCCCGGAAAGCACGTCAATCTTCCGTTCAGGCTGCATGGGTAATGGGTAGTGTTAGTGACTGGGTTGTGGAGGTCAGATAGGCAGTCGCTCAATGACAAATGTAATATTCTCGGATGCAGCTATCAGGTAAGACTTAAGTCGACCTCAAATAAACTTGGGAAAAGGCTACGCAAATTAATTGGTACAAGAGTTACTGTATGAATATCTTGATTTGGCATTTGATCGACCACGTATTTAATTGGAACGAGACTTTTTGCAAACGGAATGCTTGCATACGCCATCTTGTGCTTATCTGATCGGGAAAAGATCATGTTGTATAACTTTTGAATTTATAAGGAAATGTCTTTAATGAGCTCACTTGTGGATACAAGAAAAGAAAGACTTTGACAGACAACACGGATGTGTTGTGACGTGTCTACTGTAGTCGTGCAGTTTAATTTACATACTAACTTGTGCCAGCACCTTCTCCCGTTAAACTCATGATATGAATATGAAAAGCAAAATAATTTATAGCCTAAAGCACTTAGGGATAGTGCAGCTATATGTCAGTTGGGCACGCCACAATTATGGCGGTAAGTCCCCTCTTTGAGGCGTGGTTGGAAAGACCTCACGGCGTCCTCACCTTTCGTATGACGCAGGTTTTCACCGAACATGGTAAGCTCGGGAAGTTCCTGCACCGGATTCGTGCGCAAGTGACGCCCGGGTGTCGCCACTGTGTGGACCGCCCGAAGGACACGGTGGAGCACACGGTGGAGGTGTGCCCCGCTTGGGCAGAGCAACGCCGTGTCCTCGTGGAGGCGATCGGCGGCAGCGATCTCTCGCGCCGAGCCTTGGTTCAGGCCATGGTTTGGAGCGAGGAGGAGTGGCAGGCGGTCGCCTCCTGCGAAGCAGTAACGTTAGCAAAGGAGGCGGCCGATCGCGTGAGGCAACGGTCCTTACGCTCCAACTGCCGCCGGGATTCTGATTCCGATTTCCGGCCACCGTAGGCGCGGGCTTGCGGACGGCGAGCAATGGGTGGCTCGCCGTCCGACTGTCCGGTAACCGTCCGGACCGAGCCCAAGTCGTCGACGGCGCGTACTGTTCCACGCGCGCCTCAAGGAGATGTCAGCAAATCGTAGGAGCCCAACAGGGTCGAAGCCTACTGGGGCCACGGGTAGTGTGAAAGCGAAACCCGGGGTCCTGGGACGAAGGCAAGGAAGGAACAGGAGTGGGTTTTTAGTCAGTAAAAGTCTGACACTATCTCCCGCTCCGCCCAAGAACGGGATTTGTCATAAGATGATTTTCCAACCCAATAAAAAAAAAAGCTATATGTCAGTGAAAGATTTTTTCGAATCGGTTCTGCAGTTCTAGAAATTACTCCCTGTATAGAAAATTATATAAATATAGATTTTCGATATCAGTGTAATGACCTAATGAATCAAAAATGTAATTTATGTTAAAATAATCCTCAAAGATTACTAAAAATCCCCGCGACCATATTTACCTTCAGTAACCTTGTGAGATTAGTCGGCATTTAGATTATTTCAATATATATGTTGCAGTCAAAACTCTTAACCAGTCAAAAGTACTATTGACTAGCAAAATCAGTCAAAAGTACTTTTGACCGTATGCTTTAGTCAATAATACTTTTGACTAAAATAACAGTTAAAAGTACTTTTGCCCAATGGAGCTGGTTTAAAGTACTTTTGCCCAATGGAGCTGGTTTAAAGTACTTTTGACTAAGTGATTCCGTCAAAAGTGGTTTTGACTGGTCGTATCAGTCAAAACTCTTGAAAGGTAAGGCGGTCGATAAAAATAACGACAAAAGCACATATAAACTTTTATATTACTCATTATTAGTGGAGAATGTGCTGATATTAGAACAAAAATGAGTGACTACTAATAGAAAGAACGCTTTTTGCAAATAATTTTAGCGATAAAAGATGTCATTTCAAGGTGATACAAAAGAAAAATTAGAAAAGTTTGCAATGGATGTGAAAAACACGAAATTTATTGGAAAGAAAAAAAATTACATATTTATTAACTATTTTTTTTATTCAAATCTAACGAGTTGATAGTGCTTTTGACTGATGCTTTATTGCAGTTAAAACTACTTTTGACGAAGAGCGTCAGTCAAAAGTACTTTTAACTGCAAATTTGCAGTCAAAAGTACTAATAACCAATAATGTTCAGTCAAAACCACTTTTGACCAACTTGTTCAGTCAAAAGTACTTTTGACTGATTTTGCTAGTCAATAGTACTTTTGACTGGTTAAGAGTTTTGACTGCAACATATATACTAATTAAACAGTACGATTGCACCGAACTGCTGTAAGGGAATAAGCATTAAACACCGATGCAACATCGCATCGTAAAAATCTTGCGAATTGTTTCACGTCGCACATGGTCGCCTTTCTGCCGGAGGCTCTATACGCGGGGATCGTGCAGTGCGATCTGATGCGGACGACGAGCAAAGGGTAGCTCGCCGACCGCTCGTTCTGTAAGGATCAAACCGAGTTGTCGACGGCACGTAGTGTTCCACGCGCGCTTAAATAGATGTCAGCGAACTGTTGGGGCCCAGCAGGGCAGATACCTGCTAGGGTCATGGGATTTGTTCTGAAAAGAATATAATGATGATCCTGAAACGCAAAAAGCAAATGAAGGAACATAGATGTGGTTTTAGTTAGTAAAAGTCTGACAGCTCTCGCTCCACTTTAAATTGGGAGAAGTCATAAGATGATTTCCCACCTCAAAAAATATTGTAGGGCCACCTGAACCAATACTTTGTCGTACGAAATCGCAGGTTTGACAAACCTGCATTGTATGGGGAATATACACGGTTAAATGAAAAGTCTATATGAGCTGGTCATCTCATGGTCATTTCTTCACCTGTTTTTGATGAATATCTTACTTTTTTTTGATTGCGTGTGGATATTCTCTTGTATGTACCTGGGGTAAATGGAGGAAGGTGTTGGATTTTTACTGACTAAAAAGACGCAGTGGAAAACCTGCATTTTTCGTCATATTCTGCTACCCATTTTCTTTTTTTTTTTTCGGTGAGAAATCATCAAACCAATCTTCTCGTTCTGGGTGGAGCGAGAGGGAGTGTCAGAATTTTACTGACTAAAGCCTACCTGTTTTTCCTTCCCTGCGTTTGCGTTTCAGGGTCACGGGAACTCTTTCGAACAATCTCGTAGTCCTGATAGGCCCGTCCATTTTACTGACATCTATGTAAGCCGCACGTGAACCAGAAATTCTGTCGGCACGGTCCTGGTCCTTATCGGACAGCGAGCTTCACAAGCACGCGTCTACGGTGGCCGGGAATCGCCCATTCAAACATACACACAACATTTTATCAAAATCGGTCATGCCGTTTTGGAGGAGTTAGGTAACAAACACATGTACACAAGAATTGTATATATAAAGATTATTTGAAGTCTGGACAGCAAGTGTTTTATTCAATACTTTTCTATCGGTCGCCATCTCATAACACAATTAACGTCTGGTTCATTTCTAGGTACGCCATTTACATCTTCCGAGGCATTGATTGATGCAGTGTTGGATGACCAGCTGAACGAGGAACCTTGGTCGATGACGCCGCAAAGCCGACTCGCGAGAGACATACTATCTGAAACTTTCAGAGAGTTCGCGCCGAGAGCTGGGTAAATATTTTTATTTATTTTTTTAATAGCCTATACTGTCCTTCCCCAACTTCTTCCAGGTATTCTTTTCTTGAGCAAATATTATAAATATTTATATACATTCAGTCAAAAAAGTATCGGGAATGGAGGATTTGTTTATGGTTCCAAATTCAAATTTTTGTTTTTTCGTAGTTGTTAGATTGGCACAACTGTTTTCCATTTTGGCGCGGAGTTTGAGTTGCATCTGTTATTTATATTAAATACAGTGCTGGTTTTAGTAATATCATATATAGTTTGTATTGCGAATTTCATAATGGACAAAAATATCGAATAAAGAGTTTGTCTTAAATTTTGCATCGCCAATGGAATTTCGTGTTCGGAGTCATTGAAAATGTTACAGAAGGCTTACGGTGAATCGACTTTATCAAAAACTCGTGCTTATGAGTGGTTCAAAGCGTTCAAAAGCGGTCGAGATGTGATGGAAGATTTGCCTCGCTCTGGTAGGCCGTCAACGTCTGCAACTGAAGTTATCATCGCAAAAGTGAAGAAAATAGTGACTGAAAATCCCCATTCAACTCTGAGAGAGATAGCCGCCGAACTTTCTGTATCTCACGAGTCGATCCGTACCATTTTAACTAATCATTTGGGTATGAAACATGTTGCTGCTCGGCTAGTCCCAAAAGATCTGAATTTTCTCCAAAAACTCAATCGCATGAAAATCGCTGAGGACATGCTAGAACGAGTCAGTTCGGACCCAACATTCATGAAACGCATTGTTACTGGTGACGAGACGCGGTTTTACGAGTTTGACATGCAAACTAGTCAACAAGCTTCGGAGTGGCGCCTTCCAACTGAACCGAAACCGAAAAAACCACGCCAAAGTCGATCAAAAGTCAAAGTCATGTTGACTGTTTTCTTTGACTATCGCGGTGTTGTGCACTCTGAATTCTTACCGGAAGGTCTAACGGTAAATAAAGAAAATTATTTGAGCGTTATGCGGCGTTTAAGAGAGCGAATTCGACGAAAAAGGCCAGATTTGTGGAAAGAAAATTCTTGGATTTTGCACCACGACAATGCGCCTTCGCACAAGGCTATCATTGTGAACGAATTTTTGACCAAACACTCAACAAATACCATCCAACAACCACCATATTCACCAGATATGGCTTCTGCTGACTTTTTTATTTTTCCTAAACTCAAATTACCACTTCGTGGCACCCGTTTTCAATCGATAGAAGACATAAAGGAGAATTCGCGGCGAGAACTGAACTCAATTCTGGAAGCAGCGTTTAAAAAATGTTTTGATGAATGGATTATTCGTTGGCGCAAGTGTATCGATTCTAAAGGAGCATACTTTGAAGGTGATAAAATTAATTTGGATGAATAACAGACATTTTGTGTATTATTGATCTTTTCCCGGTACTTTCTTGACAGAGTAGTATATATATATTTGGGTAAATATTACAAAACTAATTTAAACTTATAGATTGCTGGCAGCAACTTTGCCCGAGAAAATTAACCCATACATCCGGGAAAAAACGTATCCTATGTGTTATTCCAGGTTATGTTCTACCCGTGTACCATGCTTCATCTAAATCCGTTCAGCCGTTCGAGCGTGAAGCAGTAACACACATACACACACTCGCAAACTTTCGCCTTTATGATATTTGTGTGACTACTGCCCGCTATTTTGTCCGCGTCAGACTCGTAAAACAGCACAATGCCATTTGGTCACAATTTTAAGAAGTTTTTGTTATTTATTTTAGACAGATCGAAATAAAAGTTACTCCTTATAAGATCAGCTATGTATTAGTGAAAGTTCGTCAAAATTGGTCCAGCCGTTTCAGAGATTTGCCCGGCATAGACAGACCAACAGGACAATATAAAATTTGAAAATTGCTTTTTTGTTATAGGTATCGAATATACTTTCATATGCTTTTAGTAAAAAGTATATTAAAGTATATCGCAGGTTTGACAAACCTGCGATTTTGTACGACAAAGTATTGGTTCAGGTGGCCCTACAATATTTTTTTGAGGTGGGAAATCATCTTATGACTTCTCCCAATCTAGAGTGGAGCGGGAGATGTCAGACTTTTGCGCCAACCCCAAATAAGATGGGACAAAGGCAGGAAGATGATGGTGATGCTTTTAGTAAAAAAGTTTTAAAGTCTATTGATTAAATCTAATGATAGAAGCCCAAAAGCGGTTTTGCATAAAACTCAGCAAATAATAATAATAATCATTTATTTTTTGGCCGTGGTGGTCTTCGCAAACTAAATAAAATGCGAGTATTATGGTTAGGTAACAATCACTGGTCTGATCGTACTTTGGCACTAAAATAACGAAACTTGGAGCTCTCCCAAACTAGGTGTGGGAAGATGAGACTCTGAACACTTGTGTTGCATAGGACATAGTATTTCCACGAGATTTATTATTTTGCTTATGAACGTATTAAAATTTAAAGGACGTTATGTTACTAATACGAAGTTCCGATATTGCCTATAACGGCTAAGACCGATGTGTCACTGATCTATTTTCCGCGTCCATTTACGTGATCGGGCTAAGAACATACTGGCAGTTTAGTTAAACAATTATCAATATTACATATCATGTAATTTTCCGGTGGACGAAAGCAGAGCTGAGGTTGGTAATCTTTGAAACGATTGCAATTACATCTAACCGCACTCTAGTTATCTTTTTTTACATTAATTGCACCGACAAAGCGACCTTAACCTCTAATTAATTCCTTTCAATGCGAAAAAAAATAAGGTTCTTTCTGTACGGTAGCCTCAATTATATACCGACCAGTATCAGTCATTATGAAAAATCTTTTTGTGATTAATATAAATTAGTCGAATCAATTTTTGTGTTATGCACTGAAGTTATGGATGCCTACTGAATGCCTTCCTATCTTGAAAGGGACTTTTAAATATGTAAAATTGCACGCTATAGTAACTTAATCGGCAACAAATCATAGCATACATAATCAGCCTTATAATGTTCTAACTGCTGGGACTCAGGCCTCCTCTATAGAAAAAGTAATGTGCTGTAATCCACCACGAGGGCCCAGTGCGGATACAGATTATAACTTTTGGTTCTAGGACATGTTGGTTTCCTTACGATATTCTCCGTCACCGTTAATCATCACCACAAAGTAATGCGCCTGTCTGGGTTTGAATCCACGATTTGTAACTTGTAAATCGGGGTCGTTACCTCTGGGCCAGCACTGCTTAGTCGATTCAGCTAATTCCATACAAAAAATACAAATACAGTATTTCTATTTACCATTTCAGAATACCTCCACAACACG
Source organism: Mythimna vitellina (assembly GCA_949316375.1). Classification (NCBI taxonomy): domain Eukaryota; kingdom Metazoa; phylum Arthropoda; class Insecta; order Lepidoptera; family Noctuidae; genus Mythimna; species Mythimna vitellina. The sequence goes on along the minus strand of OX438693.1, from coordinate 13,038,998 downwards.
TTGCCTTACTGACCCGTCCCTACGGCAGCGATCAAAGCAGTCCTGCGCGATCAATGACTCCTGACGATGACGAAGATGATGACGACGATGACGAAAGTGACGAGCCGTACGCCAACGAGCGCGCCAACAGACCATCCACCAGAACAGAGACTGATAACAGTAACGCGGCAACTAATGTACAAGAAGCTAAGAGTGATAATGATAACACGCAAGAGGCGCCCGCGCCCGAAGGAAAGAAGTTGTCTTTGGAAGAAGAGAATAGACAATTGAAAGAGGCTAGATTATGTAAAGTGTGTATGGATTGTGAGGTTAGTGAAATTGGCTTTATATATAGATGTTTCCTGCGGTTTCACCCGGCGTTTTTGGTTACTGTTCCGCTCTTAGTGGTCGAAGCGTGTTTTTATATACCTATGAGCCTCCCTCGATAAATGGGCTGTCCAACATTAAAATATTTTTTAAACCGAGCCATTGGTTCCTGAGATTATTTATTTATTACGACCGTTTAAGTCGCAAAAAACGTGTATTTCAAGGGAATCAAAATTCATATTCCCGTTGACCCAGAATCCTGAAATTTGGCTTAAAGCAAGGTCTTACAGATATATTAATTAATATGAAAACTGTTAATTTGTAGTTACGTAACAAAAAAAAAACTATTTATAAAATTCAGAAAAATCTTTGTATCACAATTAGGGAATCGAACTGTTTTCATAAGTAAGTTTGTGCGCAACCCTCAGTGCGCGAGTCCGACTCCCACTTGCCCTGTTTTTTTTTTCATACCTATTCTAAAACCAGACAGCGACTTTCGCAACCCAGAGTTTGATCACATCATTGCTTGCCATCAGGTGAAATAGTGGTCAAACGCGAGCCCAGTAATTAAAAAAAAAACGTCGTTCTTAGAGAATCCTTGCTTGTGCGAGGCCCCTTTGGGTGCGACGCCGTGGGCGAAGGCCCACTTCGCCTACGCCTAGCTACGCTACTGCTAAGGGTTCCTTCAACTTGCTAGGGTTGCAGGATTGTTTGAAAGAATCACCGTGGCCGTGGAACGCAAAAGGCAACCAAAGGAATATAAATAGGTTTTAGTCAGTAAAAATCTGTCACTCTCTTGCTCAACCTAGATAAGAGTGTAGGATAAGTTGTTTGATGATTTCTCCCTCCATAAAGAAGGGCTCTCGAATATAGGAATAATTCGCAGCGCAAACGCGACGCTATCTTCGCGTTAAAGCGATGTTGTGTGTTTTTTTTTAGATAAAATCATGTTTTGGTGAAAAAGCCAGCGTCTATACTGCAACGCGTATGCGGTTGTTAACGCAGGAATGAGCATTTACCAGATGCCCTAACGCGAGCTGTTAAAGGGATAAAAATTTGATAGGGTGTGTAGCTCCATCCCTCTTTCTCGCTTGCACACTTGACATTTTATCAAGGCACGGTAAGATCCGTTAGTGCATTTGAATTTTAGACCATTGAAACATAAAATTAAATAGTTAATTTTAAATATTTTTTGCATAGCAACAAAATTTTATACATTTTTTTTATTATATTAAAACATTTCTGCGTTTCAATGGTGCCTAATTAGCGTTAGGCTAAACACTGAAATAATGTTATGCAAAACGGCGAGTCAAGTGTATTTATTAATGACTGTTCTAGTTGTTGAGCCAGGCAGGAAACAAATCAATAATATTTAGTCGAAGAAGTGATATATGACTCATCAAATTATGTGAGTCACCTTCGGCTAATGTTGGCACACAGCAAATTATTTTGTCGATAGATTGCAGCACAGCATTGGGTTTCCTTATACGCCTTATATACATTTTGGATGTTGTGCTAAAGATTTTGAAGAGTTTTTGTTTTTATGTTTTAAGAGTAGTTTATTAGTTAGTTTCTTTTGCCAATTAATAAAAAATATTGTATAATATAAGATTTGTTTTTTTTTTGTTATTAAACTATCGAATACTTTCTTTCTTCCTTTATTTTTTTTTCTTTAATTTTATTCTTTTTTTTCTTTCTTTCTTTTTGTTTTTTTTTCCTTTTTTACAACATACTAATGTTGGGTATGGTGCTATTGTAACTGATTTTTGCAATCTAATAAGGCAAAACAGCTTCATTTTATATACGAGTACGCCCGGTTGAATCGTAAGTGAACCAACTTTACCAAGACGTATTTATTTATTTATTCTTCATGCTACACAATGGTACGAAGGCAGACTTAAAACCTTAGGCATTCTCTACCACTCAACTAGGGTGGTTTTTTTTTGAGGTTTGAAATCATTTTATGATTTTAAACGTAGTCTTTTATTAACTAAAATCACTCCAATGTTCCTCCTGTTGCCTTTTGCGTACTATTACCATGAGTATATCCTTTTCAAAACCAATCCTATGGCCCTAGCAGGCCAATGCTGTACGAGCCCAGTAGGGCCAATACTGGGCCCGTACGGTTTACTGACATCTCTTTGAGCCGTACGTGAAACACTACGCGCCGTCGACGGCTCAAGCTCGGTCCTTATAGGACGTGCGGACGACTAACTACCCAATGTTTGTTGTCCGCAAGCCCACACCTGCGGTGACCGGAGATCGCTCAGCGATTCCCGATGCCCGGGGCATCTCCGGTCGCGGTGGCTAGGGCGTGAGGATGTACGTTCCCTCACTCTTGCAGCAGCCTCCTTCGCTAGTATTACTGCTTCGCAGAAGGATGCGCCCTCATGGCCTCTCGCTTCGAACCATGCCCTGAGCAACCAGGGCTCGGCGTGAGAGGTCGTTACCACCGATATCCTTCACGAGGACACGGCAGTGCTCCACCCAAGCGGGGCATGCTTCCACCGTGATCCCCGGACGTTCCGCGCAATGTTGACACCCAATACTCAATACTACCATTTATCAATTTTTTTTACCATTTCTTCCGCCAGTATTCGGTACAGGAACCTTCCAAACTTACCATGTCTGTTTGCCTCTCCAGCCACCCTTCAAAGAGGGGACTTACCACCACAATCATGGCGTGTCCACCGCCGGAACTCTGTCCGTCACGCTCACGCCATGACATGGTCATGGTCACGGTAGCGGAGTTTTGCCCCGGCTTGCAACACCATGCGCTGATTTGCATGTGTGCAAGGACTGTTAACCTAGGGTGGTGAACACATAATGCGGCAGACGCATAAAACGGAAAATCTTATTTAGAAAACAAAGGAACAAAACCTATAGAACTGTTTTTTTTTAAATTTAGTTTCTTTATACACAGGTGAGCGTAGTGTTCCTGCCGTGCGGACACCTCGTGTCGTGTGCGCGCTGCGGCGCCGCGCTGGGCGCGTGCCCGCTGTGCCGCGCCAGCGTGCGCGCGCTCGTGCGCGCCTACCTCGCCTGACCAGCTGGCGGGGAGCCATACACGCAGCTCAGACACAGGTGAGCGTAGTGTTCCTGCCGTGCGGACACCTCGTGTCGTGTGCGCGCTGCGGCGCCGCGCTGGGCGCGTGCCCGCTGTGCCGCGCCAGCGTGCGCGCGCTCGTGCGCGCCTACCTCGCCTGACCAGCTGGCGGGGAGCCATACACGCAGCTCAGACACAGGTGAGCGTAGTGTTCCTGCCGTGCGGACACCTCGTGTCGTGTGCGCGCTGCGGCGCCGCGCTGGGCGCGTGCCCGCTGTGCCGCGCCAGCGTGCGCGCGCTCGTGCGCGCCTACCTCGCCTGACCAGCTGGCGGGGAGCCATACACGCAGCTCAGACACAGGTGAGCGTAGTGTTCCTGCCGTGCGGACACCTCGTGTCGTGTGCGCGCTGCGGCGCCGCGCTGGGCGCGTGCCCGCTGTGCCGCGCCAGCGTGCGCGCGCTCGTGCGCGCCTACCTCGCCTGACCAGCTGGCGGGGAGCCATACACGCAGCTCAGACACAGGTGAGCGTAGTGTTCCTGCCGTGCGGACACCTCGTGTCGTGTGCGCGCTGCGGCGCCGCGCTGGGCGCGTGCCCGCTGTGCCGCGCCAGCGTGCGCGCGCTCGTGCGCGCCTACCTCGCCTGACCAGCTGGCGGGGAGCCATACACGCAGCTCAGACACAGGTGAGCGTAGTGTTCCTGCCGTGCGGACACCTCGTGTCGTGTGCGCGCTGCGGCGCCGCGCTGGGCGCGTGCCCGCTGTGCCGCGCCAGCGTGCGCGCGCTCGTGCGCGCCTACCTCGCCTGACCAGCTGGCGGGGAGCCATACACGCAGCTCAGACACAGGTGAGCGTAGTGTTCCTGCCGTGCGGACACCTCGTGTCGTGTGCGCGCTGCGGCGCCGCGCTGGGCGCGTGCCCGCTGTGCCGCGCCAGCGTGCGCGCGCTCGTGCGCGCCTACCTCGCCTGACCAGCTGGCGGGGAGCCATACACGCAGCTCAGACACAGGTGAGCGTAGTGTTCCTGCCGTGCGGACACCTCGTGTCGTGTGCGCGCTGCGGCGCCGCGCTGGGCGCGTGCCCGCTGTGCCGCGCCAGCGTGCGCGCGCTCGTGCGCGCCTACCTCGCCTGACCAGCTGGCGGGGAGCCATACACGCAGCTCAGACACAGGTGAGCGTAGTGTTCCTGCCGTGCGGACACCTCGTGTCGTGTGCGCGCTGCGGCGCCGCGCTGGGCGCGTGCCCGCTGTGCCGCGCCAGCGTGCGCGCGCTCGTGCGCGCCTACCTCGCCTGACCAGCTGGCGGGGAGCCATACACGCAGCTCAGACACAGGTGAGCGTAGTGTTCCTGCCGTGCGGACACCTCGTGTCGTGTGCGCGCTGCGGCGCCGCGCTGGGCGCGTGCCCGCTGTGCCGCGCCAGCGTGCGCGCGCTCGTGCGCGCCTACCTCGCCTGACCAGCTGGCGGGGAGCCATACACGCAGCTCAGACACAGGTGAGCGTAGTGTTCCTGCCGTGCGGACACCTCGTGTCGTGTGCGCGCTGCGGCGCCGCGCTGGGCGCGTGCCCGCTGTGCCGCGCCAGCGTGCGCGCGCTCGTGCGCGCCTACCTCGCCTGACCAGCTGGCGGGGAGCCATACACGCAGCTCAGACACAGGTGAGCGTAGTGTTCCTGCCGTGCGGACACCTCGTGTCGTGTAAAAAAAAGACCTCGTGTCGTGTAAAAGAAAGGAGGAGATATGTTAAGTAGTTAAAAATGTACCTGAACACGATGTCTCCAGTTTGCCCTACCACAACACTACTACATATGCAGCAATAGCTACGCAGTCGCGCACACATCTGCAATTCATAAATCAGACCACATACTACACAGTCAATTATAAATCTTCTCTTTTTAGAAACAGCGTGTATTTTCCATGCACCGTACAAATTACGCACACATAAACGTCGATGTGCTGTGCAAAAGCAATTTAATTTACATTGTTTCTCTGAAATAACTTCAAACATCTAATGTTGTTTTTTTTTTCAGATCAGACGAGGTGCATTCAAAACACGGTACTACATACTATCTCGACCACATTTACAAGAAATTGTGTAGTAGTAACTAGCTCATACATAGTCCCTATTGCATATATTTTGATGCGCATGTTGTATATATACCTTAATTATAACATTGGGCCTACATTAGATGTATCCAGTAGAATTAATAAAAATAAATAATCTCATGGAAAGGAAAATAAAAAAGGATTGACAAGTGTATAATACAAAAATAAATAGCAGTTTTCGTACTTCAGTTGGTAGAATTCGTTTTAAATTCGATAGCTTTTATGTTTTCCTGAAAGATAAAGCATTAACGAATAAAAAAGTTAAAAGCTTTTAAAGTTTATTTTTATCTTTTTCGCTTTCTATAAATATCTTTCAAATACAACGCATCTCAGTGATAAAGCAACATAAAAATATCCAAAATATTAATGACGTAAAATGATTGTCAGGGAATAAAATAATAAATTATTACTGTTACTTGTCATCATGAATGTTTACAAAACAATTTATTATCAAAATTCGTAGTTTAACTACACGTTTACTTATGTTAAATATGAAAATTAATTAAGTACTGTGGAAAATCATTAAGTACGAATTATATGGGAATCATATTTTACGAAACGAATGTAGGGCTCCCACACAATACTGCGACGCGATGCGATACGACGCCGCATCGTAGACACCTGCAATGTCGTGCGATAAAGCATCGGTTCAGGTAACCATAGGTACAATGTGCGATGCGAATCACTTCACAAGTTCTTACGATGTGTCGTACCAGCTCGGAGTTTTTTACGAAGTGACGTTGCATCGCAGTTTTGTGTTCGGGCCCTTAAAAAATTGTAAATGGGTTCTTAAAATTGAGCCAAAGTTTAATAAGTTTATTACTTACATTTATTTATAAGACTCATAGGTACTTTTTCTGCCTCAGACAATATCTTGTTCCTCTGTTTTACAGATGATGATTATTATTTAGCGTCACTTTCGAACTGTTCCTTTTCGAATGTTAAAATCATTTTGACAGCTAGTCTTGATCTTATAACCAACATCAACCAGTGAACACTTAAGTGATCTTTCTTTAAAATCAAAGCCATCGGCCAACATAATATTGCCCCAATTTAATATTAAGTACCTACTTATATTTTAACAAATAATTTCGTTATTGGTCAAATATTTGTGATCGTCTTTCTTGTAATGATATTCGAATATAAGTTGGGTATTTGGTTGTGTTTATGTTTGTTTTTTTTTGTACTAAACAACAAAGAACACTAAATAATCTTTTTTCTGAAAATAGTGCCAATATTGGTTATTAAATGAAACAGTGCATTGCAGCATTTCAAATATTGGTACGCGGAAGAGTGGTCATCGTTCTATCTCTTTTGTACACACGTAACTTTGTAATGGTGGTGACGTCACATCAGTAAGGAAGGACGCACACATTCTATTATTTGACAGTTTCCTCTTCCACCAGATTTGAAATGTTTCTAACTTACATAATATTGAACGGTTTTGAAAATTCTTTTTTATTTGCGATTTTAAATAAAATTAATACTAAATGCTGGTTAAGTAATGTTACATGGAACTAGAAAGTGTAAACTTCATGCAATGAAAAGAAATATTGTGTTATCTGCATATAAGTTTATTTATTAATTTATTTTCCATGTATATAGATTTTTTTTTGTAGGCTGTGGTAAAAAGAGAAGGCTGATGTAATATTGTCATACTGTAACTTACGGTTTGCCTTCTCGACGTAAATATAATGTCGTATGGAAGTTTTAGTGATATAAGATGATCTGATATTACAACAACAATGACTTGCTTTACACCAACTAAATTAGAGGGTATGGTTTTTTTATGGCGACTGTTGCATTCTATATTCGTTCCTATGACAATAATTTACATTTTCATTTAGCGAGTACTCGTAAATTAATTTAAAAATTAGCATACTGTTTTTAAAATCACATTTATGGGGTATACCAGTGTGGACGCTGTAAATTTAGGTGATTTTAGGGATTTTTTGGAAGAAAAATACAAAGTTCAGAATATATTTGGCTATAATAAACGCATAATGTTTTCGTCGAAAAATAATAACATCCCTTATTCGCCGTCTTTAGAGGCGCAAAAAATAAAGTTCCTCCACTGCTGAAATATCATTATTATTATTATTATTTATATTATATTGAGCAGACTCTAATTCTAATCAGCTATACCTTACCCATTTTTAAATTTTTGATATTTTTGAAAGTGTAAACGTTGAAAAAACAAAACCAAAAAACAAATTTTGAAAGTATCACACTGGTATAACCCCTTAACTGTATTATTATTGTTCCCAAAACGGACAACTTCGCCAATAAATTTGAATACCATCTTTTAATCTTATATAATGTGCAATTCGGTCGTACTATTTTAAGTACACTTGGTGTAAGGCAGGTCACTAAAAATGGTGCCTACAGAGTGCCTGGTGCAAGTTTGTATTACGTTAACGCGATCGACACGTTCATGACGTTCACGCTTCAAGCTCTTAACCAATCAGAGAAACTAAAGAAGTAAACGTTTCGACCGCGTTAACGTGAAAACAACTCTCACTCAGTGCACAACGTCAACATCGTTGTTCTTGTTAGGGGGATATCACACCAGCGTTTTACAAGCAACGTTATTCAGCTATTTGCTTCTACGGTGTGTTATGCCCCTAAAAACTAAAGTAAGAACTATGGCCTTTGTAAACACTGCCTATCTTCGGAATAACGTGTAAGCGCCATTTATTTGATATTGTACGTCAAATAAGTAATTGATATTGTTACGTTGTACGTAGGTTAGTTTGTAACGCAGTGTCATTTTTTAATATCATGGTACTCAAATACACTGGTTTTAAACCTGACCGATGGTAAACATAGATTTTTCTTTTGTGTAAAGTCTTGAATGGTCCACAGGGTTCTTTATAATTAATTGGTGAAACCTCAGTATCAAATAGCAAATCAGTCTTTTTGTACTATTTTGTGGTCGACTTCTAGTTGTATCGGAACTAATTAATAATACAAATGATACATAAATCTTTGAAGTTCTACCAATCAATAAAAAAATTACCCTGTATTAACGTGATACATCACCCTTACGTTATAAATCGCGTTGAAATTCAGGATTCCAACACAAAATATTCGTACAAACCAACATTCTCGAGCAGATGCGCGAACAATCAGCGCGGATACGGTTCAAGTCTTTGTTTTATCAGATCAAAGGCGAGTTTTTTTTTCTAATAAAGGTGAAGTGCGTGTTAAGAAGTTCGCTATGCATGATACGGCGCCGCGGCGGGCGTCTGGCCGGGAATAGCTCGGCCGGCGGGCACAGGAATAGCGTAGACGACGCCATACGACGACACGACGCATTTGGAACAATATTAATATGCGAAAGTCGCGCACCTTCACACCGCGGTGATTCACGGGAGAGATATGCTATGCTATCCTGTCGGTTCATGAGCTCTTACTGCTACCTACTATTATGTGTTAGGAGTTTTTTTTTTCGTAAGGGAAAACTGGTTCTCAAGCAGTGCTAATTTTCGAGGTCTCGCCGAATTATTACATTGATCAATTCGGGTTGTGTATACATATAGATTTGCGAGAGATTACCGTGAGGATGGAGATGGTAAAATACTGTCCTCTCAGTTTATTATTTATTTATTTATTTATTTAAACTTCATGTACAGTGGTGGTACATAGGCGGACTTAATGCCACAAAGCATTCTCTACCAGTCAACCATTGGGTTAAAAAGACAACACTGTGGTAGGTGTGCACAATAAATAAATAACAGATATTTTTGAAATAGAATGTAGTATCATTAAATTAAGTTTATGCGATTTACTTACCGGTAGCTACTTAGTTTAGTGTAGGTACCTATTTTGTTTTGTGTTAAGAGAATTGTTAAGCCGAGACCTCTAAAAAATTGGCTCTCAAACATTGGCAATTTTGGGGCTCAGTACAATGTATATTGCAATGTTTAATTTCTTTCTGCTTATGAATTAGGCAGAGAGAGAGATATGCCTGTTCATGAGCTGCTACAGAACCTGCTAAGTTATTTGTAGGTGTTAGTTTTTTCTCGATTGTGAGACTTTTAGAAATTGGTTCTCAAACAGTCCCATATTTGAGGTTTAGCTAATTATAATATAGGCTGAATGGGATTTGCGAGGTATCCGTACCTGCAAGATTATATGTAGGAATTTTGTTTTTCTTTTTTTGTGAGAGATTTCTAATGTAGACCTGCAAAAACTGGCTATTGAACAGTAAAAAGATTTTGGGACTCTGTTAGTCATCGCTTTGGTTGGCTGCATATAACTTGTGAAAAGGATGCAGGTAGTCGTACGGGAGTAAATATTTTTAAAACATTTTAAAGCGTGGATGTCTCATGAACTTGATGAGTTCACTCGATACAGCATTGAGTGTGAGGAGAATAAGTTTCCGATTTTTACTCGATACGTATCGATACCGATGTTAGGTATCCGATTAATTGAACTCGAATGGAGACTACTTTAAAATTTCAGGAACTTGTTCATCTATCGAATCCGATGCAGTAGTAGTAGGTCATCGAATAACTTTTTCCACTCCGGGTGCAGCGAGAGGAAGTGTCAGACTTTTATTGACTAAAACACACCTGTCAGTTCATCAGTTGCCCTTTCCTTTGCAGGGTCATAGTAACCTTTTTTATTATGGATAGGTTCGCGTTTGACCACTATCTCATTTGTATTCGGTGATGTGGTCGACGAAAGAGCACGTTTACCTAGAAGTAGTAACCTATTCACTCTTGACTTAAAGACCTAGGTTGTAATTATCAGGAAACAGACTGTGGCAGGGAATTCCACTCCTTCGAACTTCCCCGCAGCTAGTAAATACCATAGGTAGGTACTTACCGAATCGGGGCGCTTAAATTTTTAAAAAGAGAATGTTAATAACGCCACGTTATCGTTACCACAATTATATCACACAAAAATACGACGTTATCAATAACTAACCCTTTTATTTTTAGAGTTGCGCGATAACTTATCGATATTTTTTACTGTTTATGAACTAAATACCTAATCAAAGGTAATTAATTCATTAGCAAGAATACAGGATGTTATTCATAATATTGATATTTAACTTTGTCACTAATATTTTGGCGTAGGCAGTAAATCCAATTTTTTTTAATTATGATGTGATTTTTGTCACTTGTGTTTCAGTTTTAATTTTGATTGTTTTAAGGTTTGCTGCAAACATCGATGTTGATTACTTGTTTTTAGAGCGTCCTTTTCGAGGTACATTTTCATACAAATGCTCTTACGTGATTATGATGTTTATTGCACATCTTTCTTTAGATATATTGGATACACAGCTATCTTGTGAAAATTATCTAGGCTTCACGATTAAAAATCACGATTTCCTGGAACAAGTTTTGTGAAATACTCGAGTAAATCACGGAATTACCGAATGCTAAAAGAGTTTTTAGACGTTATCTCTCTTTTTTTGCATTGCCTCTTCGTCAAACATCGCGTTGGATTTCGTTAGATGAAGCAACAAGCTTTTAAACAGTGCTCGATGTTGACGATAGGCGAGTGGAAAGGAAACCTCTTAACAAAAAATATCATTACCAAAAGAAGTGAGAAACTTCAATGAAGATTGGACGTATATAATATAAACGCAACAGCATCGATATCTTTGCCAACCGGGCACGGGCGGTAACTAGTTAACAGTATGTTACCAAAAGTAAGTTTCGAATATTCCACATATACAACCGTTGATTCAGTTCTTAAGAATAATAACTTAAAGCAGTGTGCTGAATACAAAAAAGGGTTGTGTAACTAGAGTTGAATAGCAATCACTCCATACCTACCTAGCTGACTCAACGTTTCGCAGAAGCATCATATATAAGTACGTGTTGATTCGCTTTGAGCTTTGACCAGGAAAACGTTATCGTCTGGCCGTCCTCGTTAAGTTTTAGGTATGTACAAGTCTTATAAATGAACTAATGTACATTAAATTGTGTATTTTGACAAATAAAAAATCATTGTCAAAATCTGAAAGGAAAAAATTACATTGTGGCCGACAAAAATGGCATCGCCCATCCTTAATATCCATGAGTTCAGTTGGGGAAACCCAAAGTTGTAGCTCCGGCCGTTCTCGGAACCGTAAGTTTTTCAAGAAAATAATTCGAACCACAGGAAGGAAGGAAGCTGTGGTAGGTAATGTTGAAAAGAGTTACCGTGACCGTCGAACGTAAAGGACAACTCAAAGTCAAAGTTTTTTATTTCACATAGGCCTACATGGGCACTTATAAAACGTCAGAAGCTAGTGCACGGTTCCAAATTGGTCGTCGAACTAAAGGGACATAGGTGGGTCTGATACTCCAACTCGCTCCATACAGAGCAAGAAAATTAAAAAAAAAATGCGAAAACAAGAAGTATATTTTATGAAAATATATTCATTCTTTAAAACACAGATGTCGCTATATTCGCTGTATATTTCATCTGCAAAGATTTTAACGTAATGTAACTAGCGGTGAGTCAGCGTGAAGGTGGAATTAATTAACGATAGTTGCCTGCATAGACGCAACGTCCTTGCAAGGCTGCTGCGCTGGCGATCACGTGCCGGCCGCATGCACCGCGCCTGCGCCGTGCCGCCCTCTGGCGCCGATAACCTGAATCAGTACAGTTTTATACCTACTTCAAACAAGGCCCTTTTTTGGACCTGTGTTTCGGTAAATGTGCTTTCGGTCTTGTTTTCCTGTATATTATTTTATCTCGCTTTAAATATATCCAAATGCTTATATTTTGTGGTTTCAAATGTTTTATCGCTTGTGGATACTTGGAAGTCCGCTTCCATTCAATTTTCCTGATAAATAACTCTGTCATACTAATCACACTCTTAATACCTTACAAAACACGATCATTGTAATTAATAACGACTGTTACTTTTGAGTTTTAATTACCTACTTAATTTGTATTTAAATAATATTACCTATTTAATTTACAAAGACGTTTAACTATTTAAAATCTAGGAGTGCAGTAAAAGTCAAGATCTTCAGTATTTTCAGTCACAGACAGTTGTCAGGCAAGGTTCCCGTTCGTTCACTTGGTCCTGGCTCATTATTATAGAGGAGATGTGGGCGCGTAGCGAATCGCCGGCGCCGGCGCAACCATAACCGTCTTTGAATTAAGAAAGGAAACTAATACACACGGTTTATGAGGATGACTTGTTGGGGCGAGTATGAATTAGCGTGACATCGCCATAACTTGCAGTCATAACTCGCTCTGCAAGATATAAGAATACTAGTTTTTAGAACAGTCGCTAGATATCTGTTGAAATTATAGCAGTGACCATTATATGCTGTTTGTGTAAGTAGGTATAAATGTTACGTTAATAAACCCCACCCAGTACAAAACGGTTACGCCCACATGTGAGCAAATTGGAAAAATCCATTTGTGAGAATATTTATCATCATCAACATGGTAAACGAACGACTGAGTTAAGCTTTATCCAAACTTGCACCTTTACCTTTTGTAAGAAATCTAGATATTCTTATATTATATATCTTCTATCTAGATAATGTAGCAATAGACTGAAGTTAGGTATATGGCGCCATCTGTCTTGTACAATTTAAGTTTTAAAAGGCGTGGGCGCCGCCGACGTGAGTCATAGGCAGTGGCACTCCTTGCTTGGCTACCCGCAGTACACACCATAAGTCGCTACTTGAGTCGCGCCCGCGACCCACTCGCGTTCTGCGCCTTTCGTACGTTCCTCCAAACTGGGCTTTGATACTCGACTGCGCCAGAAGAATGGTTATGTTTTTAGAGTGTTTGTTTATTATTTATTTGGCACGCTGGGCGATCAAATAAAAAAATACCTAAATGGCTGGTTGCATTTCAGCTTGAGAGGTTCGTTAGATATATATATAAAAGAATATAGTAAATTGGAGGTTTTTTGGCGTTTTTTAACACTATTTTTTTTACAGAATTATTTCTCACATGTCCGCTTTTCCCAAATTCCTTCGGGACTTCACATTCTATTTTTATCAGTTGTTTGTAATATGTTTTACTATCTTTCAGATTACGTTAACCGCGATCTAATTTGCTTTTCTGATATAAAACAAATTAACCTTGTTTAATCGAATCAACATCAATGTTAGTTTCAATCCAATTGATGTCAGCATTGGCGGCAGTTATATAGAACAAAAGAATTGAATTTAGGACAAAGCAATTGACCTCAGTTATCCATGACCTGAATGAGGCTACTAGTTACGTGAGATACTACGAAATGACGTGAACTAAAAATCAAGTATTTCGGCTAGTCCAGTTTGATCTCTGCCATATGCAGAATGTGTCCCGCGACATCTATGACCCGTGTAGGTGCCACTGATACAATCGTTCATTGCAATCAAGGTGCAACAATGTACCTACGTGTTATTAATTCTCATTAACTCTGTAAGGCCGGTCTTCATGAGTAAGTACCTACTTAGTGGATGAAGACTGGCTAAGGTCCTTATCCTAATTACTAATAACATCATGTTAAGAAATAACAGACACCAATCTGCTGCAGTAAAATACTATGTAACATCTTAGGTGTCAATAAGTAATTTGTAATTATTTTCTAGCAATTATTTACTTAGTTATTTGATGTCCCACACGGTTTCGTTCACGTCTTTGGTTACTGCGACACTCCCGTGGGTCATAGCGTGATGTTATACAGCCTATATTCTTGCTCGATAAATGGACAATTCAAGCCTAAAATTATTTATCAGTTCGATCCAGTAGTTTCTGTGATTAGCACGTTCAAACAAACTTCTGATGATCATGCGGTTTTAGTAGAAAATCATTTCAAAACAATGCTCCATTTTAACAAGCAATTGAAGTACTGGAACAATACAAGAGGACAGGACAAGAGCGTTACTTCTATAAAGGAGTGAGTGACACTCGCTGACAATCTAATCAACGTTGTTGTTGAGATGATGCTATCAACAAATCCACTTAACTGAAGTGCTTGTCCATGTTTTACTACACGGTGACGGGTGATTCGATGTATTCCTTGAAAAGGGAAGGGGGTACGAGAGATAATTTGAGGTTTTTGGACCCGACTCCGACAGCATTTTTTTTTTTCATTTTAACCATGATTACCTTTGAAGGCACTTAATTGTAAGAAACATAATTTAAAATAAAGTAGGCAGTGGGAAATGAAAAATGCCGAAAGATTCTGGAGTTGCGATCACGTACCAGAAGACGCAGCGTTGGAAGGCCTTCACAAGGTCAACCGATGACCTGGTATTCGTCGCAGGAATCCGATAGATGCGAGACGCACAGGACCGTTCATTTTGGCGACACTAGGAGGAAGCCTATGTGTGTTGTAACTAATGTTGTATAAATATGATTTCAGTGAGTTAACCTAAATAAGGGAGCATGAGAGTTTTTTTTTTAATTTTCCTTATACTTACCATGTTTTTGCAACATGGCAATTTCAATCTAGATTATCAGTATTACTATTCGAAAAAAGTACCAGAATGAGGTTACGATAATGCGAGTGAAATACTTCTTTATCAAAACAAAAAGTGTGATTATTATGAAGGCTATGATGCTGGTTTGAACTGGTGGCGGCGCTAGTACTTTTTCCTTGACCCGTGCTTCACCAGTTTTATTGCCAGCCCGCATGAACCAGGCAGGTGTGAACGACGAGTAACTGACCGCAGCATTCTCATAAAATGTGAGGCTCAAAGCTGCAGCACCACCCCCGCTGCAGTGACACCGCAGACTTGTCTGTGACAAGACTGTTTTGAAACGTCCAGTGTTGTCAACAGTTACCTACACTAACTTACCACTAGAGTCAAGTTATAAAACCACTAACAAAAAATTATCCCACATACCTACCCACAAAATCGCAAAATTTCGAAATAGAGTTCCGCCGAACAAGTGCATTCGTTCCCTTGTTCTCTGGCTTGAACCCTTTTTTCTTACGTAGAAAATCATAAAAATGACTTCTCCCGCTCTGGGTGGAAAGACTTACTTAAAGTGAATAAAATAGAAGGGTAATTAGCTAAATAGGTATATTATTTAATTCAAAATTCGTTTAAAAAAAAATACTATTTCTTTTTTATTTTCATTGTTGGCAACAATTCGCCTTCTACCAATCCCAACTAATCAGACATTTCAGACGTGATGCAGAGATGAGCAGAATTTAAAAGCTAGAGTCTAATTAAAAACTTCGTTCTTAGTTCGTAAACAAATTTTATTTAAAAAATATTTCTTATTCTGCTCACCCTACTAAGTTTTGAATTGAAATTGAAATTAATGGTTTGAATTGACAGATAAGACGTCACAATATGGCGGAAAGGTGATCCTATTCTTATTTGGATTGCATTGAGTATATTTAAAAAAAACCCTAAATTGGCACAAAAATACAACTAGTATCACACTACAAAAAAAGAAGGTATATTTAAAAGTAATTTCTTATTCTGCCACGGGCCTACTAACATTGGGAAGTCTATCTATGTCATGTTATACATAACTATATGAGACTGCTATTGTTCCGAGGGTATGTTTGCATTCTGCAGCTATCGGCGAGTCACAGTGGGTCATTCGATAACCGCGCAACCGCGCTATCGAATGCATACATACAAGTTCCATTAGTTACATGTCATACATTACTTGTAGTAGGTAATGGTAAAGTCCGGCTGTGGTCATTTTGCTGCGGTATTTATTTCATTTCCATTGTTTTAGAAGTATTTTTGGTATTACCACTCTCATCGTCGTCATGAGGAGCACACATAAGTAATTATTTTAAAAACATATTTTTGTGTAAATAGCCTATAGAATTTGCTATTTTTGTCACAGAAGAATACCGACATACCTACCTACCTACAGACGTACCATGTCGGATTTGTTCTTTTATACCTGGTTGTAAATCCAACTTGTGCTGATAAGTCTAGGTAACCCTTAACCTTTCTGCTGTGTTTGGGGGGTTACCCCCAAACTCAGCATTATCCCGAACGTATCTTCTTTTAAATAAAAAAAGAATGATTAAAATCGGTTCACTCAATCCAAAATTACCAACGAAAACCCAACATACATAACCCGTCTAGTTTGTATAAATTAGTAACCCAATTTCCCGAGAGATGGCGCTGTAGTTTGGGCTACTTCGCGCTGTTAAGATTTTTCCATAGTTGATGGGGTCGGGACGGGTATGAACAATTATATTGTCGAATTGTTCGGTTGGTCTCTCGTTGGCATTGGTGGTATTTGTTCTTGCTCGTTGTCTGTCGTTCATTAACTCTTAAGTGGGGACACTTATTGTGACGGACGGGAAACTACGGAAATCTACACTGAGCGTGGCCCGACACGCTCTTGGCCGGTGTTTTAAAGTTTTTTCCAGCGTCGTCCCGATTAGAGAATGCATTCCTTGTAGCAACAGTATTTACTTACTAGTGCCATAGCGAATGCAGACGCATCATTAATAATATATAAGAGTAAATTTAACTCTGTTCCCTGCAGTATTTGAATGTCGTAGCGATTCCCATCGATAGTCTTGCATGTTAGCTTCGTTTTTCTTCGGTCTACACACTGCAATTCTACCAAGGCGCACAGAAACACTAAAGGTATCACTTACCTAATAGAGTTCAGCTGGCTAAGTTATACACAAACCTTTGTTTTTGCAAGTCGGTCAGTATTATAAAGACGACCACAAGTAACAAGAGCACGACTTCTTTAAGAACCAAAACAATAAAGGATCCCTGTACGTTGTCTGTATGCCCTTAAAACGCATCACGTTATTGTATGACATCAGCCATTGTATTTTAGTTTGCTTGGAACAATGTGTAGTGTGGTACGAGCACGCAGCGCCGGGGCAGTCACGCGCTGATTCACAGACACGTACCAACAAGGGATGTACCAAGTCCAGCCACTTATGGACTCGACCCGACATATTACTAGTCACGACCCGCTAACTTCATTAACATGACTCCCAAAGAGGTGAACGCAAAGTAATGTTGTTTTCTCAACATAGGTATTGGGTTTCTGGTTTCTTACATAACTCCTGCATGTTTTTCAGTTGACAAATTGTAATAATTTTTAATATTATGTTCATGTATATTATCTTCGACAGACAGACCAAATGCGGATGTAGGTAACTGATATAAAACTTGGTTAACCAGCTGTGTTGACAATCGTCATTTGATCGTTTCATTCATACAGTGAGTGATACATACCAGCTATCTATTTTTCCATTATTTAGTTAGCGATGTGATCAGCATACGAAGAATACAACGGCTTTGAATTTGGTCGTATAAACTTTGAATTGATGTGTCAGGGCAACATATCTAAATCTTACCAATTCAATTCAGCTTGACAGCCAAAAGGCCATTTTGAATAGGTCAATGCTATTCTTATTTGCAACGTACAAAAGAAAGAAATTTGGCGAACAACATTCACTTATAAGTACCTACCTACTTAGGTAAGAATTAAGAATAGAGCACTCTAAAGACAAGGGAGAACTTGAGTGGCATCTATAGGTGGGGAATTCCCCGATAGAAACTACAAACAAAAAGCTTGGCATTTCTGTACGTCCGTTGCAATACAAAGCGAAACTTATTTCGAAATGATCTCATTTCAGTTACTTAAATAGAGGCTTCCAGATGTGTTCGTTGATATTATGATTAGACATCTAAATTGAGAGTCATTGGCCGTTGATCAAAATAAGAAGCATTTCATGAGCAAGCACTCAGATACTAAATTGGAACGAATGGCGCCATCCAGCCAACGATGACGTAAGCTGGGTACGTTCCTACTGGGTACTTTAATCGAAGTGAGCATTTGGCAAGCAACGAATAAGTCGGTCGGTATCGCTTCCGTGCTAACGCTGGTGTTGCAAGCGCATGCCACAATATGCGGCTTTCACTGTGAATAAGAACAAATAACGCGTGTACTTGCGTTATGTAGGTATTGCTATATCTGATTGCCCAAAATAATATGCAACAGTTGCAATCGCTTGAAAATATTGATGTTCTGCAAAACCTTCTGTTCATATAGTCTTGTGACCCAATATACAAGGTACGCTGCTATTTTTGTATGGTACCTGCTCTTGCACAGTCTTCATGTGCATTGCGGGTGACCATTCTGCAATCTTTATATTTAATGGTGGCTCATTTAGGAATACACTGTAGGAAATTTGAAAATAAGTACCTATTTACAAGTACCTTTTGACAAGCCTATTGGTCTAGCAGTCAGTGACTCTGACTGCTATGCCGGATATCGTAGGACAACTGTTTGTGTGATGAGCACTATCATTTGTTCTGTGTCTGGGTGTTATTTATCTATAATATGTATGTATTTAGAAATATATTCTAGTTAGTACCCATACCACAAGCTCTGCTTAGTTGGGGACTAGATGGCGTTGTGTAAAAGTTGTGAAATATTATTATAAAAAAAATAGATTTCGGTATGAAGTTTTTTTCTAAAAATAAATCCCAGCTCATCTTCAGCGTGAAAGCAGAAATCTAGTTCATTTCAGAGTACTTCTATATTCGTGCGTATATTTAGGTGAACAACAAATGACTACGAATACTTAAGTCGTGTATCAGCCACTATCGCAATATCCACTTAATAACTAAAAAAACACAGCTGACACTGTCTGTGCATTACTGTGTACGTCCATAATAACTTGCTTTATACTCACGTTCGTTGAGTAACTCCAATGGAATTTTAAAGCTGTATAATATTGTCTATGACGCTGAATGTACTTACTGGCGCCAATGACATGACATATAGAGCTGTCATACCATATATTTTTATAAACATGTTGCCTTTAGAGAACGTAAGTATGACGAATTTCTGAAACAAATCTGAACAGAACTGTAAAAGGGATGGAGCTATACATGGTGTATAGCTCTATCCCTCTTTTTCGTTCGCACGCGTCCTGGTAATCCCCTAGTTCTGACAAGATATTCTCGAATAGAATATGGAAATATGAACTTCCCATGTGCGCTAGTGGGATGCAATTAATTATATTTTAATTAAAGTTGCCGCATAATGTGAAATGCTTATCGTTTCCTGAGGCAGTCACAGTCAACTAAGGAAATGAGCTCACATCTGATGGTTAATATCCTGCCAGTATTTCTGCAGCAATGCGACCTTTTACATAAGATATTATGGCTGTCATTCAGTTTATATACCAAGGTACCTATGGTATTAAAAGGTTTAGCATTTAATATTTATAAACACTAGTTAATATTGAGTATGGCTGTAAAAATATTTTGTGCTATTCTGTACATAGCAGCATAGCATAGTCGGCCTCCTCTCTAGGAGAGGGAATGGGCCGTAATCCACCACGCGGGCCCAGTGCGGGTTGGTGGATGTCACATGTCTTCGAATTTTTGGTTCTTCTGTTTGGTTATTCTGTACATATAGCTACTTAATTAATTTTAAATCATGCAGAGTAGCCACAATAGCCAATACGAAAATTCTTTCATCTTCGTGACAACTCAACAGATGAATGACGTTTATACGTCATTCATCTGTTGAGTTGTCACGCCATTATTGGCTATCTAGGGTAATCGCAGTGCCATACCCGCCCATCATTAGGTTATACGGACGATGAATAATGGTTAACTCGCCGTCCGACCCGTCTTTAAGGACCAGGGAGGCCGGCCATAAATTGTTATAAAATCATCTTATTGCAGGAGAGTTTTGTTTCCACCTTAAAGGAATATTACTTCATTTTCAAGTCTTCCCGTCCAACTATAATGTAGGTGTCTTCAAGGCTAGAGTGAATAGGCTCTTAATAAACTAGTGCGCCTGACCATCAATGATTGCATCTCCGCTTACCATCAGGTGGGATCGCAGTCCAGCACTGGTTTATATCAATTAAAAAAAAAAAAAACAGTTTTGTACCATGAGCTTAATCGCTCAGTATGATTGTATTCCTGCTAAGGGCTGAGATGATTGAACGATTTTAAAGATTTTGTCTATTCCTTGCTAAAACAGAAAAGATACGCGCTATATTGATCTGTACAGCCTTGCCTCTTTCACATGTTTGTTGTTCGAATTGCTATATTGAAGTTCATCGTGAACCAATACATTTTGCTCAAAAGATGCCTTGCTAGAATATATTTTTTTAAAGGATTTATGTAACTTTCATAAAAGTTACGAGACTACGTAGCACATTAGTGTGAATCATAACATTTGTACGTAATTCAGAACGTTTGTTTACATTAACAAAATTCTTATCAGTGTTGATTTATTGAGTGCGAACCGATTTTAAAATATTTAAATAATTTTTAAGTGCTTAAATTTAGAGTAGGTAATCTGTCTTCAAGTGGTTGGTTTTCGAAGCGGATAATTAAACCCACGAAGTAAAATGCTTACGTTATGCTTGAAAGTTATTGTACATTGTAGTTATTGTAATAAAAAAAAAATCAGCTGTTCCTGTTGTTACGTTTATGTTCGCATTACTCGTCAAAATGTATAGAGCAGCTGATTTTTTTTTCGCGATTTCAGGTTTGGTCCCATAGTAAAAGTTGTTCATAATGAGGAGTACAATGTCCCCTCGAAATTCTTAGTTAATTTTTTAACACCTTATATATTCGCAGACTCATTCTTTGATACATAAGAAGAATCATCATATTTATTTGCCGAAGATATCGGTGAAGGAGATCCCAAAACAAAAACCGTTCCGATGACTTGATAACTTCCTTTTTTGGAAGTTGGTTAAAAATCTATTTTGTGCTAAAGTCACTAAAACAAGAATGTCATCGATACTACGTCTCTACGTCTTGTCACCAGCACACATTGCTCATTAGTCAGTCCGAGGAAACTTCAATTATATGTAGTAGAATCGATTAGCTGCAGTTGAATCAGCACATCAATTTAGCAACAGCTGTTACATTGTAGACTTAAATGTTATGCTTTGATCATGTTGTTTGCAGTTCCAGTTGGCCATTTAAACAATATATTTGTTTTAAAACTGAATTGGGGCTTTACCATGACGATGACGTGGTAAAATGTAAGGCGTGTGAGCGAGAAAGAGGGATGGAGCTTAGTGTTGCAACAGAACTCTGCTTCCGCAAAATTTATAATAGAACTCTAAACGGAAGAATACAGCGAGGAGCGCGGGGGTGTGGGGCGCTTGGACGACTGGACACATCGAAAGAGGCACTGGGGGGCGTAGCGCGGCAGCGGTACACAAATGTGTCGCAACGAGTTTCTTTATTATTATATTTTTTTGGTTCATTCTGCGCATCACCACGCCGTGTTGTGATTACGAAGTAAACCTTCTGTTGTTTTTTTTAAAAAAATTGTGCTTTTTCTTCATATTATTAACACTTCCGCTTACGCTTCCGTTTCCGCTTCCGCATCCGCATAGATTTACTTTTGACATAATAATAATAATAAATTCTTTAGACTTATATTAACGTTTTATAGGAGGAGGAGCCAGTGTCTTCTACCATGCATTACATGCGTCGTTTTATGCAATAAATTCAAAGAGAAAAAAAAAACAAAATGAAGTAAAAAAAAAAAAACATCTGTTTCTGTTTCAACCTTCGTTAAGACACTTCCGTTGCATCACCAATGGAGCTACACACCCTATTTTTTTATTTATATAAACCAGAGATTGACTGCTATCCCACCTGATGTTAAGCATTGATACAATCGTTGATGGTGAGGCTAATGCATCGCGTTAAGGGATCGTGGTAGGGTCTCTGATTTGTACCCGTGTGTAGTGTTTTATGATCCCGAGAGAATTTGCTACCGGGATGAAAGTTATTATTAGTACTCATCGAGGTCTATCCGTGTCCCAAGTTTAATCAAAATCCGTTAAATAGTTTAGACATGAAACCGTTACAGACAGACAGATATACTTTCACATTTATACTTGGAATAAATCAAGCTTCACATGAGCTATGGGTTAACGTAAAACAGGCGTATTTGTTCTGTCGAATATTGTATGAAGGCGACGAGCCCACATGACATCTTGTAATGGGGAACGTGCCAACTGCCAGGTCGCATATATTGCATGCATATTTAGTTGCGTGACCTATTCCACCAGTTGCATTCTGATTCTGACGTTCGTGTTACCAACACGTAGTACCTTATGAGGTACCTACTTTAGTTATTTTGTAGTAGAAAGTTGATGGTTTTCACATTTTAATGCCTTTAGATGGAGCTGCTCATTGCGCGTCTAACCATTGGTCATTTGATATAGATTGCAGCCAATCAGTGTAGTGATAGCGTGCAAGTTGTTGTTTTGCAAAGTTTGCAAAACAACAACAAAAAATCTAAATCACCGTCAAAATACGACAGCCCTTTTTTCTGTGTGTGAAATCATCAAATAATTTCTCCCGCTCTAGGTGGAGTGAGAACGAGTGTAACCCCGATTTTTGATTTGAAGTTGAGTATTTCTCAAACTCTAGCCTAAAAATATCTCGAAATTAGGCTTTAAAATAGGGTTTGAGACGTTCTCAAATCAAAACATGAGTGTTTCGTGCGTTACACGGAGGCCGGTGCCGTACCGTACACATGTGTCCACGCCCTAAGATCTTCGTTTCATGTACTTACGTAAATCAAATAAAAGATTTCACTTCGTTATGTTATATAAACCCGGATTCGTTTCATTTTTCTTCATTTGAGATTTTATTATAGCTTTGTACATTTACTTACTGACCTTCTGTTAGCCCTTCGCTTGAGAACACGAGCGCCTTGAGACGGACCACGCGGAAATGCGACTCTGAGTTAAAGACTTGCAATAACAATTTACTTTTGTCGTCGTATCCTCGAGAACAATGCTGTGATTATATTGAGGTTTGCTCAGAATGCATCAGGAATTAATGTGTAAAATCTTAGTCTATATCTATAAAAGGAGAAGCTGACTTACTGACATTAACGAACTGCCGAAACTACTAGGGCTAGGAGCGTGAAATTTTGCACTAGGTTTCCTTTATGGGTTGTTCCCAGAGGTCCATGATTCTATTGTTCTTCATTTAGCACCAAGTCCATGAAAAAAAAAACTTGTTTCAGTGGTTCTTACGTCAATTCCCAACGGGTCCACGAGATTTGTCCAAAGTACAGTCAGTAAAAACCATTTCTTGTCTGTCTTAATCAGTTTGTAAGCCTTGGGAAAAAGAAATATTTACTAACTAATTTAATGTGATAATTTTTAAACTGTGATCTATAATGCTAAGGCCTTTTTTATTTTAAGAATAAAATTATTTGGTCTAATTTTTATAAATCTTTCTTCTTTCATAGTTACCATTCATCTCTTTGGAGACATGCATGTAAAGTAATGTTTACGTTTCATAGTACTGTGTATATGAAATAAAAATATTCATTGTATTTTATTTTATAGAAATAATAAACGTTTATCCTTTATCAAAGCTTTTACTGCTGACTGTACCAACCATTCTCATGGACTAGTAGGGAAAGAAATTATTTAATATTTTAAAATGATGTGGACTCATTGGGAACTAATGTTCGAATTTTCATTTTTAGGGTTCCGTACCTTAAAAGGAAAAAACGGAACCCATAAAGGATCAATTTGTTGTCTGTCTGTAAAAGACGAACAAGACCCTTTGTCTCGGGAATGGTCAATTTTTAGTTACGTCACAATAAAAAACTTTTTGCGATTCAGAAAATCTTCGTAACTCAATTCGGGAATTGAACTATGAGCCTATGGTCAATTGGACTCACTCGATAAGTGACCCAGTCCCATTTTGAATGGGTCGATTGGACCCACTGCCCAATTTTATTATAAATACAGTCACGGAAGAAAGTCGAATCTTATAGTTTGATTTTTATGACTTAAAATATGTTATACATTTATATAATAATATTCCTGAGAATATATATTTTTTATTTATATACACTTACGCACCACACTTATCTAATTATGACGATTTTTTTGCGAAACTTAGACTGGCCACTAGCTTGATTTGATAAAACTTGTTCTCTTACCGTTGTTCTTTCCAAAACTGAAAATACTTTCCCAGAAGTGAAAATAACGGGGTGTTTCTTTCACTTTTGTAGAAGTCTTTGGCGTAAAGCAAAAGAACTGGGTTTGTCTAAAACACTAACGGGTAGGATGCATGTAAAACTTTGTGCTGCTTTGTCGCATCTTCCTCCAGAATCTATTGATGAAGGTTGGCTTTTTATCATGGGAGAAAGTTCAGCTAGCGACAAAATCATAAAATTTATCTATTATTATGTTAAAACCTGGTTGGAAAATTCTACACAAGCAAATACTTGGAGCACTTATCAAGAATTGCACCAAACTAATTACACCGTGAAAGTATAAAACAGCCATATTAAAAAATATGTTAAAATTAAGCCAAATATCGCTCAAGTTCTAGAAGGATTGAGTAAGGATGTGGTTTATTATTCAACTGCGGTGGAATCTCCTTACGGTATCAAAATATCAAAGTGGCTGCCTGAAACCAAGGAAAGAAAGAATAAGATCGACTATGCTGTAGGTGAACTACTCAGCGGCCAGATTACTGTAAGGTATTGTTTAGAGAAATTGATATTTTAATGAAGTGAGACTGATTTTCAACTGATTTACTATTTTTAAATAATATTTCTATGGCAATATGAACGTTGACTTTATTTTTTTACTATTGTTGATTTTTTTAGATGTTTGAAATATTGATTTGTATAATTACAAATTCTAGTTTTTATGGCTGTGATTTTTAAATAGATAGTAACTAAGGATTATTTTTAATAATATTTACTAAATAAGATGTAAAGGTGACCAAAAAAGTCGTATATGACTGATTTTTAATGTGATTTTTATACATGTTTTTATATAGTAAGTAGTATAGAGTTATTGTTGATTGTTTTAATTGATTCATACAACTACTACGTTGATTTTAACTATTTTAATGTTTGTCTCGATTATACTTATTACATATAAGTAAACCTGCAACCTAATTTATAAAGATTTGAGAATTTGATTGAGAATACACGTTTAAATCTAACTGAATTGCGTTTTATTATGTTTTGACTTACCACTTTTGCGCTTGACTGTATCCACCAGTAGCTTTAACAATGTTTTTTTTTTTAATTTGAATTTGGGTCCATTTGACCAATGAAAATACAGAAAATAAATTGTGTGGTCAAGTGGACCCGCGGCACCAAAATCGAGCGGGTCTAATCGACCACAGACTCCTATTTTCGTAGGTAATTTTGTACCTCAGTGCGCGAGTCTGACTTGCACTTAATTTTTATTTTTTTTCCTGATTTCTTAATTTATATGACATTTATTTTTTGCCTTACAGCGGTTACTACACACTACACTACACAGGGTATACTTGCCCGGTTTTTTTCGAGAACAATAGACTTGTGGACCTTTGGGAACAACCACCTTCTATGTCGTAAGCAAGGACTAAGATAGGAATTTCGCGTTTTTAGGAGCACGCGGGCAAAGCCGCTGGCAGATGCTAGTCATTGATTAATAAACAGTTGAACTAATTTGAATGCAACTTTAAAAACCAACAGACTTCATGAGGACAGGAAGCCTTTTATTCTAGTAGTACTATTCAATTGGGATAACAAATTTTTTTGAAGTGGATGAACTCGGAGACCTACTACACAAAATCGGGGTTACCATGACGTTCAAAATAAGATTGTTTCATTCTTATTTCAGTGTGGGTAAGAGACAGAGCTATACAGGTTGTCTAGCGCCATCTCTTACCCACACTGGAAATAAGAATGAAATGGTCTTTGTAAGTTGCACACCCCTCACACCTAGTTTTTAATAATTTCAATCCTCTCTGTGCTAAGTTAGGTAGTTTTACAGATTACCTAGGCATAACTTCATTTGAATTTCCAATGGAATATGAAAGGCCGATTCAAGGAATTGTCCCGTTCAAGAATTATTTATCTACATTAAACTGAATGTCTCTCTAATAATTTCTAATCCGTCGACGCGGCTCAGGATACAAAGACTAGCCTAGTGTCCATGACAGGGATGAATGATTCCCGCGGGAGCTATGAATGGCCGCGCTGCCTACAGTGAATGGCGGTGGCACGGCTAATTGGCCGCCCTCTGTCGTGGACTCGTGGCGGCGTAATTATCACCGGCTTGAGCTCAACTAAATGCCATCTCACGTGATACACGACTGCTGGTACCTACGTATATTATTCTAGTGTTTTTAGACAAGGAGTCCGTACTTCTTGATGTACCTAGCTTTTTGTATGAGAAACTGAAATTAAACGTATCTAGTTACGATTATCTAGTAGTTTTTTTAAACAATCTCTTTTCTGTAAACCTACTCGAAAAACCGCTTCTAAACCTACAGCACATAGTCACACAATATTGTGTTTTTCGCACTAGTGCAAAAAATTGCGCAAGCTCGCCCCCGCCACTATTTATTAATTCATTAAACCCCAAGCGAACGCCGGCGTTTGCTCTCATTGTCTTTCTATTGTGTCTCTAATTAAGTACGGTATTTATTTATCATATAAGGCTGGGCGCCGCATAGCCCCCACGACGCGCCGGTCAACCTCCGTTTATTGATTACTTCGTAAGTGTATTGAAATATCCGCCTCGGTGGCAATGACAAACGTTTTCCACATGTATCAAAATGACTATTCTATCCTACGGTATAAAAAAAAACCATACCTTTTATGGGTTATAGACGGAGTCCATGCTATAATTGAATTTTGAATTAGGAATAAATAGTTTATTTAACAAACGTTATTATTGTACTCGTAAATTCAAATTATCTCAAATAATTTTTTATAATATTGTAGTTATTAATAGACATTTTTACTTTTTTCTCCGGTACGGTACCCACCTACCCCCCTCCACTTCACCGCCCACAACCAGCGCTCACGAGTCCGATAGCAGAGCGGTCGGACGGCCATGTTATTATGTGACGTCACGCACTCAGCCCGCGGCCATGACGGCAAACCTGTGAACGAACGTCATTTTCAAGCAAACCCATTGTCGATGTTATTTGAGGATTGAAAATCATTAACTAACTTCCCGCTCTGGGTGGAATGAGAGGCAGTGAATTCTTTCAAATAATCCCGCAGATCTGACAAGCCTCGTCAATTAGGCACAATTAGGTAAGCGTGCAGACATTTCTTTACCGTTGGCGCGGAAGAAATCTCGCTGCCATCCGGATCTGGTTCTTATCGGGCAGCAAGCTACCTATTGCTCTCTATTGACAATTTCAAAATCTTTTCAAAATCAAAATCCGCTAGCCAGCACTTACGGTGGCCCGGAATCAACCTGCCACTTCCGATGCTCAACCCTTCTCTTGCAACGGCCAGGGCGTAAATTTTACCCCTCCATCACGCTTTCCACCACCTCCATCGCTTGTATTTCTTGGTATTACTACTTCGCAAGAGGAGACGTCTGCTTGTCATGCCCTCTCTCTCCGTACCATGGCCTGGACCAGGGCCAGACGCAAGAAGTTGGCAGCGCCGATCGCCTCCACGACACGGCGTACTCCGCTTAAGCGAGGCTACGCTACGCTACGCTACCGTAAGTTACACTGTGTACTCCGGGCGATCTGCACAATTAGTAACACACTCGGCCTTATCTTCTCACTTAATCCGAGATTAGTTGGTACATGATCTGTGGTTACTATTTTCTATGTTACACTGAAAAAAATGCACATGAACACACACATCGAAGACAAACCCACCTTGGTGAGATACAACCACTTATACCTACAAACGTTGTAAAGCAATTCATTAAGACAAACATTGAAGCCTTGTAACATTATTTGAGAAGTAAATAAAGCAGTTGAGTACAAATATCGCTAGTAATTTAAATGTTAGATTGTGTTTGCTCACCATATTCGTGGGTGGTTAATCCCACAGGTGGGCTCCGCCAACATTCATGGAATGTTGTAAACATCGGTAGTGTGCGCTTGATAAACTATTTGATGCTAGATTACTGTTCCACAGGACATTGTTATGTTTAATTAAAACTTACTGATTCTTATCATAATTCCAGGTAAAACTATGCTCGATGAAACGTGCAACTCTGTTCGTAAGCAATAGATTCGTATGGACGAATCTATTGCTTACGAACAGAGTTCCGAAGAAAACCGTCCATAGGTATGGACCTATGGACGGTTTTCTTCCCAGAAATGTGTTACGCTAGGAAAAATAAATGGGTAATGTACCTTAAACGCGTGATTTTACCGCGTTTTTTCCTACAACATTTCTGCTAAAAGCGTCATTAGGTATCCAAAAATGCTCTTTAATTTAAAACTAATTTATACTTTTTTCTCTCAGTGAGAAATCATTAAATGACGCCTCCCGCTCTGCAGAGTGGAGCAAAAGGAAGTATCAGACTTTTTCTGACTAAAACTCACCTATTTTCCTTCAGTTATGCTTTACGGTCCAGAGTCACTGTCTCCAACAATTTCGCAGCCTTGAAAAGCTATTTTAAACTGCAGCTAAACTGACTGAAAAAAAAATACTGGCGAAGGAACAGACTACTGAGAGATCGAACTGGACAGATTATATTCAAGCGTAGTAAGTATTTACTACTGTCCCCGCGAGGTAAGTCGGCTGTATGCGTATTTCTTATATGAACTCGCTAACCCCTGACCCCGCTGCGCTGTGTGTGTGATCCCTCGGTAATCGGTTCCATATTTGGATTTTTAATTTGATTCCAATTTTCTATAACCTGGTGGTTCCGATCACTGTAACCTGGTACCTTCTTAGTTAAAAAAGGTGGGAAAAACGATACCTATTTTTAAATTTAACTTAGCGTTATTTTTTAATTTGACCCCAAATTCGTTCTAACCGATCCCGAAAACCATGAAAAGGATACCCATGATGAAATTTAAGAAACTTTCCCTCGGTGCCATCCAAGACCAAAGCATCATAAAACATAGGTACGGTAAGTAGGGAAGGGTAGGTAGAGTAGGGTAGATGGCGTTTATAAGCGGCGTAACAGATACCGGCACGGATCTTGAGCGCTGACTTCTACAGTTCTACTTGCGCAAAAGCAGAAGAAATGAAATATCAGCCTAGGTCTCTTTAGTGGTATGAAAAAAGTTGCAGGGGCGGGGGGAGTGCAATCCTTGTACAGTGATTGGCTCGCCGATGTGTACGATGCGCAAAGCGATCCCCGCTCTTTCGCCAAGCGCTCAAGATTCGTGCCGCTATCAGTATTTGCGTTTTTAAGGTTCTCCAAAGTGCAGATGTTTGTGGACACTTTGAGCACTCGTCTGGTCAGTGCTCCTGATCTGACGATGGCCGCAATCGCAATAGGTGTCGAAAGGATCTATAATCCCCCATTTTGCCAGGTTGTGCTTGCAATGGTCTACTTGGGTGGATTCACTAACTATTCTCGTAGCTATACTTGCATTGCGTGCCTTTAAGACTTAGCATAGCATAGTCGGCCTTATAATGTACCCACTGCTGGGACTCAGGCCTCCTCTCTAGGAGAGGGAATGGGCAGTAATCCACCACGTCTTCGCATTTTTGGTTTTAGGACATGCCGGTTTCCTCACGATGTTTTCCTTCACCGTTTTGAGAGCAGTGGTGATGAAATAAATTACATAAAGTAATGGGCCTGGCTGGGTTTGAACCCGCAACCTACAACTTGTAAGTCGGGGACGTTACCACTCGGTCACCACTGCTCTCCATTACTCTATAATACTTAGTAAAATAGATATTCCGATCAATTAGTAAGTAAGTACACTCTTATCTCCCCTAAAAAAGGATTTGTTTATTTCTTGACGTTCTTCACACTCGATATTTCGTCCTTTCAACCTCTAGTTCGACATAAAAGTAATATTTTCGTACTTACACATAAATTAACACATAATTTAGCTAAATCAGAAAGGGATTTTGAAAACAAAAAAGCAATATTACAGTATACATAAAGTAGAATTATTTATTAATGATCTGCAAAAACTCTTTACTTTTACCAAACAAGTAGGTATACAATCTTAAAAAATAAATGGACTTAATTTTTCTAAACAAAGACTTACTGGTATTTCTTTATTTACAAACTGATTCAAAATATAACTAATGCGTTTATCGTTTTCAATATCGTCTGATTTTCGTTTAGAATGTGTCGAAGATATCATCTTAACAAGTTTTTGATAATTGGAATCATCTTCTATAATTTTCAAAAATTGTATAAAGTTAGTGGTTTTTGCTAATTCTATATTTAGCATAGCATGCCAACCTTCCAGTTTATTGGTGGTGCGATGTCGTTCACCATAACAACACCATTTATTTTTCATAAGTCGGTTTTCAAACCATTGTTGTTTGAAATGATCGTTAAATTCTTTCACACTCTGTTCATCTGGGCTGTCTTCCATGATATAAAGAAATCCATTGTCTATATCTTTTTGGGGTAAATGCGCCAGAACTATGCATAAAGCTACGTGTTTCCGAGTTATTTTTCTTTTAGTTAAATTTAAAGCCTTGGCCTTTTTCCAAACCGCCCTGTTGAAATAATAAAAACAACCAGTTATTTGTGCCTCAGGAAAAGTTTTTTCTAATGCTAACATGGGATTACTTTCAAAATCAACTGTAATTTTTTTTGGCTTCCAACCAGGCAACACTTTTTTTATTAGACTGAATAATAAGTTATACGTTGTTTGCTTTTTACTTTTCAAGAGGACATAAACTAAGGGTACAGTATTGATAATTTCCTCTGAACTTCCAATGACGCCATGTATCGAATATAGTTGCAGAAAAGGACGAGGGCAAACTTTGAATGATCCATCACAAAAAAAGTGATCAATACTGCACATCATTTGCCTGGCTTTACTACTTGCGAATGCCAATATTCTCTCAGATCTACAGTTATAATCAAATAATAAAAAGTTCTCAAATAATTTAGGCACTTCTACTTCGTTGGCCGTTATGCTGCCTTCTTTTACGCCTTTAGCTTTATTCCTTTGTTTGTAAAGCCCCGATTTTACACTTTTATATGACGGTAATTCTTTCATGGCATTTGGTTCGGAGTCCTTTAGCGCAACCACTGCATCATAGTATATAGATCGCACAGTCTGTTTCAAATCCTTTGACACTCGTTCTCTACATAGTGACATGATCTGTTGCACTTTATTTTTGGCACTATTAGTTCGACATAAGTGCACAGTAGATTTGATAACTTTGCTTTCCACTTCTAATATTGTCACAGTTCCGTGGCATATAGGCCGATTAATACACCGCCAATATGATGATCCGTTTTTAAACTTTTTCTTGACATGGTATTGATGACCGTCTAGAAGCAGTACACGTCCTCCTCTCTGAGAAGTTATAAACTTTAAATGCGTCTTACTATCACTCGTAGTCGGTATGTTAGACATGTTTGCAAATAGAACTTGTGCACTTATCACTTGATAACTACTAAAGTTCAAATTATTTATGTAGGTGTTACACAAATTATATTGAGGGTATTTTAATTACATAATATGCAACTATAATGTAGACTGATGATTTAACAATGTGATTTAACTTTGGAGGCCAAGAGGAAACTAAAACTTGTCTGAATATATTCCCCACTCCAACTCCCCGGGTATAAAGTATAGTTAGGGGTCCAGTGGACACATTATTTATTAGGGGTCGAGGGAGCGAGGGTGGGTTAAACGTCTATTTGTGGGGAAGCGTAGCGAGCCAGAAAAATCGATTTATACGTCCTACCTCGGAGACACACGGCGGGTTACTGAACTAAACTGACTGCTGAGCGAGGTACGTGCGCGGGCCCCTTTGTTATAACTTTGTTACCTATTTTATTTTATGACGTATTTTTTTAATAGTATACTCAAAACAAAAATATAAGTAAAATTGATTAAAATGTCTCATTTTAGATTTTTATGATTGAGTGAAGTTGTGAATTTCATGTATTGAACCGTAGAATAACCAAGAATTATGAAACTGCAACAATATAATCTAAATTAAAACATTGATAAAGTTTTTTTTTAAGTAAAATATTCACAATAAATAATCACACGAAATTCGGAAACCGGGTATTCTCAAAAGGCTATTTTCAGTTTTCATGTAAAATATTTCATGTTTATGATCCATGTTGGTCAAAAAAAAAATATTATTATTACTTCCTTTATTTTTCTTAATATAAAAATGTAGTTTTAAATTTTAACATTTAAATATAGAATTGTTTTTATTATTATGTCATTTTTTTAAGGTGGGAAACCATCGAATGATTTCTCTTGTACTAGCGTGGAGTGGGGTGTGTCAGACTTTTACTGACTAAAACCACACCTATGTTCCTTCAGTTGCCCTTTGCGTTCCAAAACCATGGGTTTCCCTTGTAGAAGTGAACCCATGGCCGCAGTAGACTTCGACACAGTATTTTTAATTTTGATTACGAGCAGAGAAGCACGTACATAGTTGGTATATCTGTCCTGATTGTCCTAGTAGGTCAGTTAGCTAGGTACATTGTGTCGTAATCGTAACGTCACAGTCTGACGGATGCTCGGGAAAGTCGAAGTCCTGAATTCGTCATCTAGGTTCTAGGAAAATCCCATTCCATGGAGTACCTAGTTTAACAATGGCTGTCACAAGTTAGTACCTACTTATGTTATTCCCTTCTCACTTACGTGTTGGATTACCTGTAGGTACTATGATATTATAATTTTCCACAAAACCTCAAATTATACGTCATTTTAGACATACTAAGGGAAAATAAATGCTTATACATTTTGGAAAATCTGAACCGACACATTAAATTCTTTGCTTTTTATTTTCGGGAGGACACTTTCAAAAGGCAAACTGACTTTATCTTTTTTTTACTTTATTATCGGATAAGACCGGGAAGTGTATAATACTTAGATCACTAAAATTACCCCACTAAAAAGACCCACGTAAAGTATATGGAACATACCCATGTGAGGACACGGTGTTGATTCATGCCCTCATTGAGGACAGAGAAGTTGAAGGGACGGTAATTTAGGAGGATAAATAACCATCCCTCCAACCCTTCTATGCAACAGCTGTTAGGTGTCATTTCTTGGGAGGCTGAAAAGGTCAGCACGTGGCCACTGCGCCAATCTACCCTATACTCTCACTTGGTGGGCGATTCATCCAATCCACCATCTATTCTTAGTGATCTGGTAACAAAATACAGTAGGTATTGAAAAACATAAGTTGAAGAACTTCCATTACCAAGGAAACGTGCGTCATCGTCAGCTGAATAAAGATGATCTAAACAGAATCATTAGACGGCTAGAGCAAAGAAGCAAAGAAGAGCGAAGCATTTACAATAAATGTAGGTTACATTTCTCAATACTCAGGAAAACATATCAAGATGCAACAAAAGCGATTTCTGCTCAGCAGCTAGCTAGACTTACTGTTTAAACAGACGTTTTAAACGTAGCTGTTACTGCAGTCGTCAAGTTATGAAGTGCACAGTTAGCGTTGTTAGTATCGCTCGATATTTGGGTCGCGACGAAGTACTAGTTGACAATAACACAACGCCAGCTAGGGCTGTCACCTTCACAAGTCATGGGTAGCTCGACGTATGACCGACCAGTAAAGACCAAGCCCGGGTCGACGTCGCGGCGGCGCCGTCTTGTGTTGCCAGCGCCTCAAAGTGATAACAGCAAAATTGATGGAGCCAGTTAGGACCGATGCCTGCCAGGGCTAAAGGGTGACTGAAGGGGGACTGTGGGTTTAGTTAGTAAAAGTCTGACACTTTCTTCGCACCACCCAGAGCGGAAGAAGTTATTTAATGATTTCTCACGTAAAAAAAGCCACATTTCTGTCAAAGCGCACAACACTAACCACAAAGCACAAACTTATTTTACAATGTTCTTAGATAATATAAGGTAAATAAATAAATTTAAATAAATAAAATAATTGTAGTAGGTATAAGTTAGTAACATTTTTCAAGCCATGAGGCAAAATGTAAAAGGATTCCAAAAATATTACCAATATGTATTAATTACTTACATTTTATGCAAATTAATGAATCTTAGGAAGAACTGACGTTCTTTTTCGAGGGTCACCAGTTTGGAGGTATACGAAACAGAGTGTAAAGTCCTGCAAACCTCCGTTGAGAAGGGATGATCCTCCAATCAGACGGGTATTATGTCTGGTGGGCAACTGCCCGATAGGTGATTTCGGGTGGTTCTATATGTTCAAATCGCGCGGAGAACTTCGTTTGCGCGATGCAGGATTTGTCCTTATGTAACACCATAAATGTCGCTACAAATCTATATAGCTATCCACCCAAAGCAATGAAAGCCAGAAGCCAAAAGAAAAAAAAGGCTACTATCTGTTGAAGAGGAGAAAACGTAGCCAAAGAAATACTTATAAACCAATATAATTACAAATGCTTATGTTTGCACGTCTCCGGTCCAATAAATGGACAACGTAAGTTGAAAGCGGAATATCGAAGCAATTATGTGCTCATAGGAAAAGTTTTGATAACTTATACCTAGGTGCGTATATATCAATCGATAAGTGCCCATAAAATGTTGGTTATCTTTTTAATCTACACCTCCATTATGTTGTTTGACCACACTCATTAAGTTTATCTATTTTTTTTATTATCGAGTGGAAAATAAAATAATTATCTGGTCTGTGTACCTGCTATGTGAAGGCCAGGTATTTTTTTTTGTTATTGTTATTTATTTATAAATACCACAGATTGTAATTCTATATCTTCTTTGTTACTACGTTTTAGGAATTTGTACATTACTAATTTTAAAGTGTTTTTATTTTATCGTTCAGTTTTTAGCAAGTTTCAAATTATTACATCTTGATCGATTTTCGATTAAAAAAATTATTATGCCGTAGTTTGTTCTCTGCCCATTACATTACTTAGTAGAGAGTGGAAACGTCAGCGTTCCAACATTAATGATCTAAGTCTATGATCATTAATGTTGGAACGCTGTTTAGTAATTATATTCGAAGTTAGATTTAACCTAAAATTTGAAATAATTGTGCCTAATTACAGTTTACCTTCGACAAAAAGATTTGTAAGATTAGCACTTGAAAATAATACAATTTAAATAGCCCCAACCTACCTATTTAAATTTTTATTATCATAGTGTGGCAACCCTAAAAACGTCAGGCCCCACAAGTGCAGCCATTGATGCCTGCTGACGACGCATTTCCGTCAGCAACACTGCATATCCGGCTTCGCTGCGCCCGCGCCGCTCCGCTGCTGATAAACAAAGGGTCAAAGGAGCTTCCGCTCGAACTCCAAGCAATAAACACTGGTCGTTGCTCTGCATGTGCCGTTTTAAATTTAGTATCACTTACTTATACCTAGTGGTACTTTGAAATTGAGTACCTACTGTTATTATTATTTTTTAACGTGGGAAATCATCACTCACTCACATCAGAACAATCACTTCTTACGCTTTAGGGCTGAGCGAGAGGGCGTGTCAGACTTTGAATTACTAAAACTACACCTATTTTACTTTTTTACCCTTTGAGTTCCAGAACCACGGGTTTCCCATTGGAAAGTAAACCCATGGAAGTAGGTACGGTATTTCTTGATTTAAGTGCAAAAATATATGGAATTGACAATAAAACAAATGAATAATTACATGTCTAAGGGCACATGGTATAATTATACACTTTATTATCAATCAAGGGTCAATTTAATTTTTCCATCGGCAGGCGAACACGAGGGTCGCGGGAATCCAATGGATGCGAGACACACAGGACCGGTCGTTATGGCGACACTTGGT
This sequence comes from Mythimna vitellina, assembly GCA_949316375.1. NCBI lineage: Eukaryota > Metazoa > Arthropoda > Insecta > Lepidoptera > Noctuidae > Mythimna > Mythimna vitellina. Next base: position 13,002,972 of record OX438693.1, on the reverse strand, counting down.
GGAGGCCTATGTCCAACTGTGGTCGTCTTTCGGCTGAAATGATGATGATGATGATTCCAAGCGACTATTTATTTATTTACAAGCACTTATACAACGTTACAGAGAATGTCCAAGGCGTTGTACAGTAGAAACTTACAAACTAAAAAAAATACATTTAATAAAAACAATAATAACCTAATAACAAATACATACACATTGAAGAAGAAAAAAAACTAACTAACTAACATATAATTTAGAAATAAAAAGACTATGCGGGGATCATCAAAATTACCTAGGTATACCAATATGATACATATAAATGACCGGATGGATGCGTTTATAATTAGGTGGTTAGTTTTCAGAGTTGTTTTTTTTTTCGAATTGTTGTTTTTATAACAGCCATTTATATATGCAAATAACAATCACATATAAATTGATTTATGTATAATCGTTTGTTTGTTAAAAATAAACTCTGAAAGTACTAACTTGATTATAAAATTCTTTCACTGATAGAAAGCTCCCTAAGCAAAATGATAATGTTATCACTGAATGTATTTGTTTATAGTTAATAGCTTCACGTTTGACCACTATCTCACCTGATGGTAAGCGACGATGTGGTCGACGATGCAGCACGCTTGCCTAGTCATAGATAGTCTACTTTTTCTCAAAATTGTATTAACTGAGGCCCTACCACGAGCTCTTAAGGCGATCGATTTGGAGTGTATAGCTTCATCCCTCTATCTTGCCCGCACGGCTGACATGTCAACAGTCATGGTAAGGCCCCAGTACCTTTCAAATTTTGTAGAAGGGAAAATGGTTAAATATCAGAATAAGGATTCACACACTAAGATGTGACGTTACCGATGTTACACGTTTATAAAAGAGATGGTCGAGATTTTCCCACAACATCCCCATTTTGATGTTGTTTTCAGGCTAGAAAACTAGGCGTTCTTGCAAAGGTCCGACTACGGTACGGTACTTCACACCTGCTTCTAATGTTATACAAAGCACAGGTCCGATCGTGTGTGGAGTACTGCAGTCACATATGGGCTGGTACTGCAAAATGCCATCTAGCAGCTTTGGACTCAGTAGAAAGGCGTGCGAAGAGGCTAATTGGGGATCCAGATTTGGTTAAGTCCAATCTACAAAGCCTCGAGCACAGGCGCAGGGTAGCCAGCCTATCGGTATTTTACAGGTTACATTTTAGAGAGTGTGCGCGGGAATTGCATGACTTGATTCCGCCATCTCCTTTCTACCATCGGACAATCCAACGAACGGCGAGTATCCACCCTTACGTTGTTGAAACTTCAACGGTCCGGACTAAGCGTTTCGCTTCGTCATTTATACCGCTTACATCGAAGGACTGGAACAATTTGCCTGCTGCGGTCTTCCCGTCCAACTATAATTTAGGTGTCTTCAAGGCTAGAGTGAATAGGCTCTTACTAAACTAGTGCGCCTGACCATCAATGATTGTATCTCCGCTTACCATTAGGTGGGATCGCAGAATATTGTACAAACCAATTTCTTCAAAAAAGTAGTTATTTTTATTTATTTATTTTTTATGGCACTCCAACGAATAGTTCGCAAAAACATTAACAAAAGAATAATATTAACAATATACAATTATCACAGCGAATTCTTCACTTATAGGTGTGCACAGCACTTTGCAAATTTTTTGCACTTTGCACACATTTTTGCAAATTTCGTGTACATTTATTTTAATTCTAATAGTCACAAACTCAAGAATCCACAAGTTGTTTTCATTTAGGTACGAAACATCAACATATTTGTTTTAAAAGTTAAAGTGACTAACTTCTCAGAAAGTTCCATTTTCATGCAAACTGACGTATAAATAAATATGTTAGCAACATTTACTGGTAAACATCACTACATGATACATCAGCTGTATGCATCCACGCGTTTTGACGTCATGCAGCCACCGGCGTTGCATCACGCGAACAAGAACAATTAATGTTACAGAAACGTTGGGTCGATGAACTGAAACAATGCCGATGTACTGCACCTTGATAGAAGACCTAATTTTTGCAAGTCTATAGATATTAAAAGAACTTTAAGACAAAGAAATCGATAAAGAATTAGAACTTGAGGACGATTGAAGCGTCCAGGAAATCACAGCTTTATGTCTATTCTATAGAGCTGCGGCAATAAATGTTTTATTTTATTTCATTTTAATAATTAAAGTGACAGACTACGCACTAAGATAATCAGCACAGTTAAGACATAAATCTGGAGTCCAACTATAGGTACTGTACACAGCATTCAGTGTTTAACATGCTTCGTTAGTGACAGTAAAGATGAAGTAATGTGGAGAACTTAATAAAAGACGCTATTATATTTATACAGATAATTTCAAATTTTGCTAAAACTGTTCAAAAACAAGTCTATCTCCCTTAGGGCTTGTTGCATTATATTGACTGTACATCATCATCTTCCTGCCCTTGTCCCATCTTATTTGGGGTCGGCGCAACACGTTTTTATTATATTGACTGTACAATGCGTACCAAATAAGAATAAGATCGATTTTTACGCCATGTTGTGACGTCTTAGCTGTCAAATCGAAAAATTGCGTATGGTGAGCAAAACAAGATTGTTTAAATAATATTTATGTACGAATCATGAACGAAAAAAAGTTTAACCAGAATCCAGTGCGTCATCTTGTTAATCAAAGATTAGCAAGATGACGCACTGGATTCTGATTAAACTTTTTTCGTCACTGCGGGTAGTGTCTGAGTATTGGAAAATAGAAGAAAAGGCGAATTGTTCCTAACAATTACAATTAGAAAGAAAATGTTTTTTTAAACTAATTATGACTTAAATAATATATTTAGCTAATTAAGATTAAACAATAACATTTTTACTTCACCGAGATTTAATTATAACTCATAATACAAAGCAAAAAAAAAACGGTGATACGTTTTTTTTGGAAACCGTACTTTTCAATCAACATTGACAGATCGAGGTTATTGGCTTTCCTATTCTTATATGAACCGCATAGTACCTACATTCTGGATAACGCATTGTTTACAGAAACATTATTGTCACTAGCGCGAATGCTGAATTATTGTGGGTATATGTATATCCCAATGCTAACTTCATACCGTGTTCTCAAAACCGTCAAAAATTAACAAAAGAATCCTCCTAAACCAAACGTTTTGCTATCAATTTTAACTCGTAACGCTTTGATCAGCCGCCTCATTGTCAGTCATGAGAACTGAGCCTTTGACTGACAAAGGGATCGGTCGATAATCGTTCAAATGTCCATCAGGTCATCAGTCAGAGGTGAGATGAAAGCTGCTCGGCCCGGCCGCGGGAGGATAATGAAAGACTTAGCTGGTGTGACAAATGAGGCTTGCTTGCCGCATTGTTGTAGTTGTGTTAAAGAAGATCGCATGAGAGTCCTGTACCATGACGTTTAAAGTAAGATTGTTTCATTCTTATTTCCAGTGTAGGTAAGAGATGGCGCTATACAACCTGTATAGCTCTGTCTCTTACCCACACTGACATAAGAATGAAACAATTTCACTTTGAACGTCATGGTTACCCCGCAGGTCTTGTAAGATTCCCTTACCAATAAAAATATGACTGACAATGAAAATGCACATAATATTGCTGTTGCTGGCCAGTTACAAATTAGTGGAAGTTTTTGATGTGGAAAGTTCATCCTTCATAGATTTTTTAAGTTTCAGCTAGTCAGTTTTTTAGATGAGATACAACGGCAAAAATAAAAATAAAAAACGTAAACTAAAGGTGTTTTATGCGGATTTTTAGGTAGGTGTTATGCATTTATTATATTTGATTTGCTATCACGTAATTTCGTCATAAATGGTCATAATCCTGTTGCTAATTTAGATTTTATCAATTATTACCCTAGGTATGCAAATCATATTCAATCGGTGACTAGCAATAGTATCAATAGGTAAATATTTTTATATCATTAATTATTTGCAACATATTAGTTCATGTTATAAGTAAGTACCTATTTAAAGACTCAGTAAGTCCGGTTTTAGTCATACTTATTTAAGAGATAAAAACACTATGTAACAGATACATACATGTATTTAAAAAAAAATGGTGGTCGTTATTGTCTGTGGATCGCTGATGACTAGGCAGCATGGTCTCTGACCCTAGCCTGTTCCACAAGGAACGAAAAAAAAATGTCTGTGGATCAGAAAAGTGAAGATTTGAAGAGATCAGAATGTGCGCAATATAACTATGTTAATTAATAATATTGTCACAGATTATCAAATACCTATACCTATATTGAAATCAAGAAATCAAGAAAAGAAGAAATTAAAATTAGTAACTTATGTTAAAATAGTCATGGATATTTCCACTGAAAATGAAGTGCTAAAATAAATAAAAATATGCACATAAACATTACATATAATTATGTAAAGTAATATATTTAGGATATACAGGGCACAGCTAAAGTATGTTGTCTAAACCATTTATTTATTTTCTTTACATAAATCCATGTTTTCAGCATATCAATAAAGGACAGGAGGCTAATGCCCCTCGATTATGCATCTCGTTTGTACCCCGTAGTGTCCATTTTCATGAAATGTAAATTTTATCAGTTGTTTTGTATTTCAAATTGACTTGGCCGTGTTGTTGTTTGAGACACAACAGATTAATTTGAATACCTACTACCTATTTGACTTTTGTAAGAAAATATAAATCCGGATCAGGCTGACTGAGTACGTCAAAATTGCTCGAAGTTTATATATGTCCGAAAGATCGCTGTAGGCTGCCGTCCACCTGTGATTTCCAGACATTGTTCTAGTTTAGAGGCGGAAAGGGGTTTTTTAAAAGTAACACTTTTTGTATTTTTACGTTTTTATTCGTAATCCTAGCTGTATAAAAGCTGATGACCAAACACGCCCGGTCTCACACCTGTTTCCGTTTTAGAATAGATATGCATAAAATTCTTTCTTTGTATAGTTTTTATTTGGTGAAAACCATATGAAAATCCGTTCGGTAGTTTTATAGATTACCGCTTTTTTTATGCATAAAATGGTTTCTTTGTATAGTTTGTACTTGGTGAAAACCGTATGAAAACGCATCAATCGAATATTTAGTTATGCTAAATAATTTTTATTATTTAGCGAAACGATTTTCTGCGAAATGAAATTTATGCTATCTTTTGTTATACAAAATAATATTATGACACAAAAAGTTCTGCTATAAAAAGTAGACCCATAAAAAACACACGTATTTATTTGTCTCTCCATGCAATTGCATTTCTCACAAAATTTAAAAAATGTGTCTATATAAAATGTAATAATTGATGATTGATTGAGAAGTGTGATTTATTAGTAAATTTTGTGTTTTGCTTGTATTCAGTATATTCATATTTCGATGCAATGAATACGTGCGATCAATGATATTTAATTAGAATATAATTGCATGCAATGCGTTTTTGCATGCTCGATCAAACAAACATTCGATATTTTGAATACTCGACGTAGGTATTGTGTTCGATATATTGAACGTTCTATTTATTAACCATTGGATATTATGAACGTTCGAGTATTTAGATGTTAGATTAATTGATGTTCAACTATTTGACATTCGATTTGGCATAGTAGGTGGGTGTACCTACTATGCCAAATCGTTTTTTTTTTCGAAGAATTAGACTAGTTATAGAGAAAGTCTGAAACTCGGCCAAAAAATATGTAAGATATCATTAGCATCCTCCTTTTTGGCTTTATCCCAATAGATTCGAGGCTAGCGTAGTGACTACTTCCTTTCAAAATACTACCGGTAGTCACTTGTTTATTATCTTCATAGAATACTAGTCACAATTATGTTTTCAAGAATCCGCCCACTTTTTTTTATTGAATTGCAACTTTTCTGCCATAACTTGACAAACTGTAAAGTGACGATGTTGATAGTCACCTCTTTGTATGTTGTACTCACCTAGTGTGTTTAGTGCTACAGATATGCACAACCTAGGGATAGGTACACAAATAGAAGGAATATTTATGTATAATTTATAATTCGAGATAATTTTAACAATTCATCACTGACTTAAATGTCCACTAAAGCACAGTTCCTGTAAGTTTATTTTTAAGTGACAATTTGTAATAAAAGATCCTGTAAAAAGTATTTTTTCCAATGCAATCCACCAACCCGCCCTGGGCCCGCGTGGTGGAATACGATCCATTCCCTCTCTTCGAGGCATAAGTCCCATATGTGGAAACACTATAGAGCGGGTTATGTGATCTCGACCGAATCGCTTGCAACTCGCCATTAGAATAACGATTTAATGATAAAATAGGATACATCAATTGTGTAAGGCTAAAATTGCGAATATAACTCCCAAAACAACATTTTAAAGTTGAGTAGCCACATAGCCATCTGAGGGTCGAGAAGCTGTGCATCTACTGCGAGCTGAGTAACCACGCATCCGCTGCGCGTCGAGTAGCCGAGCATTCCTCCGGGTCGAGTAGCCGCGCATCCGCTGCGCGTTGAGTAGCCGAGTATTCCTGAGGATCGAGTACCCGAGCATCCCTCCGGGTCGAGTAGCCGAGCATTCCTGCGGATCGAGTAGCCGAGCATCCTTCCGGGTCGAGTAGCCGAGCATCCCTCCGGGTCGAGTAGCCGCGCATCCGCTGCGCGTTGAGTATCAGAACATCTAGAGGATCGAGTACCCGAGTATCCCTCCGGGTCGAGTAGCCGCGCATCCGCTGCGCGTCGAGTAGGCGAGCATTCCTGCGGATCGAGTACCCGAGCATCCCTTCGGGTCGAGTAGCCGCGTACCATAGAACTGATAAATCCTGACTGTGTTTAAACTTATTAGAATTGTCATGAGTGAAACTCTGACAAGATAATATAATAATATATAGCCTTTATTTACTGAAGATGGGTACTCAACAATAATATCTGCAGATTTTTAATTATTTAATGTTTTTTTTTATATTTCCTACTTATTTTATTTTATCGTAAAACAAACAAAGAAAGATTTTATTTTATCGGAAAACAAAGAGTAGTAACAACTAACAAATTTAACAACAAATTATGCAACTAGTAACCAATTACATGGATTCGCATTTTTATTTTTATTGATTTAAACTAGTGCTTGACTGTGATCCGACCTGATGGTAAGCATTGAAGCAATGGTGATTCGCACTGGTTTACAGCTTGATAGAAAAAAAACTAGACAAGTGCGAGTCGGACTCGCGCACTGTGGCTTCCGTATAAACTTACCTATGTAAATAGTTCAATTCCCGAATGGATTCTCAATGATTATTCCGAATCGCAAAAAAGTATTAATTTTTTTCTGATGTAACAACAAATTTACTGTTTTTAGATTTTTTTTTGTAACTGTGCTATAAGACCTTACTTTATGACAAATATCAAGATTCTGGGTCAACGGGAAGTACCCTATAAATTTTGATTCCCTTGAGTCTTAAGAGTATCGAAATATACGTTTTTTGCAACATAAACGGCAGAATCTTTTTTTCGTTAGCAAAAAAGTTTGATTTTTTTTTCGGCTTTAAGGGACCGCAGTCCTGAGTATATAGATTTAATTTCAACTCGATACCTCTACGCATTCCTAAGATAAAGGGTCTTGACAGACAGGCAGACAGACAACAAAGTAATCCTATAAGGGTTTCGTTATTTCCTTATGAGATACGGAACCATAAAAAAGGTAATTTCTAGTTCTTTCCATTGCCGTTTGTCCTGTGCTACTCTTCTCCAGTTAGGTCCCGCTATGAGCTTGAATTCGTCCTGCCATCTTCTCGTCTGTCTGCCTTTATTTCTCCTTTCATCTCAAGGGTACCAGTTTGTGACAATCTTGCTCCATTTTTCCATCTTGTACCTACCCTAACATTTGGCCTGTTCACTCTGGCTCTGGTTACCATCATATGTATATATTAATTAACCTATAGGTACTAGGTTAACCTACACTTAGTGCCTCATGCATGTATACGGCCTACTTATTTCTCTATGCGTATGTTTACCTAAGTGATACGTAGATAATATTTAGGTAATGTACCTACCAAGTTTCGTGGTAATAAGCCATATGTGTCCCAGATAGTTTAAGTAAACCTAACGTGAATGTAAAGTACCTGCATTCAAACTCGTTTCTATACGGTGTCACGGAGAACAGACTTGTTACAATAATATTAAATTCTTTCGAATCATTTCTTACAAGTATTTGCAGTTCCACAAAATAAACGGTTAGTCAGCATAAGAAGGTTACTTGAATACTTGGTATTTGTTTATGTAAATTTTAAGCAACTCGAAGTTAAATTATTAATATTGGTATGAAGATCTTTTCTACGTGGCGACGTCACATTTCAGTTTTCGCATCTTTTTCCTATTATTTCTTTCTAGTTTCCGACCGAAACTGGTTTTTACGACCGAAACCAAATTTCGGTAATAAACGACATAATTATGGCTCTGAAACGTGGTCCCTTACAATGGGCCTCATCAGAAGACTTAAAGTCACCCAAAGGGCAATGGAAAGGGCTATGCTCGGAGTTTCCTTGCGTGATCGAGTCAGGAATGAGGATATCCGCAGGAGAACCAAGGTCACCGACATAGCCCGAAGAATCGCCAAACTTAAGTAGCAATGGGCAGGGCACATTGCTCGCAGAACGGATGGCCGTTGGGGCCGAAAGGTTCTGGAATGGCGACCAAGTACCGGAAGACGTAGCGTTGGAAGGCCTCCTACAAGGTGGACCGATGACCTGGTAACGGTTGCGGGAGTACGATGGATGCGAGACGCACAGGACCGTTAATTGTGGCGGCACTTCGGGAGGCCTATTTAAAGCAGTGGACGTCTTTCGGCTGAAATGATGAATAATGAATGCATTTTAAATTTAGGTATTTATATTCGTTGACTATCATGAATTTTATTGTACTCGATTTTAGCTTGGGGTAGGTAATAAGGTTATAAAAAACCAAAATCAGAAATTAAATATTAATTTTATTATATACTTAGGTAGGTATCTATGTAAGTACCTACTCATTTAATTATAAGTGTGATAATTTTATTAAAAAAACACAATTAGAGACGCAGGTAAGTCTGAGATGTAACTGAACTTGCTACTTGAATACCTTGGTAAAAAGTATTAAAATGAATTTTGAAACTCTGAATCCATAATAATATCCACACTAATGAACCATAGTAAATATCAAGTAGTTAGGTAACTAATGTATATATAGGTACAGTATAGCATTAGTGAGAGAGTTAAATCAACCAAAAAATATTTAGACAGCTAGGTTAAACATGATTCTACTATAATCTATGTATTGGTTTGTTATAATGAATTATTTTTTTATGTTTAGTGATACACGATAAATGATATTTATTTTACAAATAGGTTTTTTTTGTCAGTTTAAACTATTTTTTTTTTTTTTATATTCCACAACTATCACACAACGCCGTCTAGTCCCAAGCTAAGCAGAGCTTGTGTTATGAGTACTAGACAACTGATAAACATACTTATATATTTCTAAATACATACATATATAGATAAATTACACCCAGACACAGAACAGATGATCGTGCTCATCACGCAAACATTTTATTTTGTCCTGGGTGGGAATCGAACCCACGACCTCCGGCATAGCAGTCAGGGCCACTAACCACTAGACCAACAGGCCAGTCCAGACTATATGAGGCCGGTGTTTCCTAGCTGACTACCCTATGAAGAAACACCGAAACAAACTCTCCTTGAGTTTATTTTGGTGTTTCTTCTTAACTAGACGCTACTGCCTATTCTTATGCAATATCACGTAATAAAACTTACAGAATTAAAAAAAAAAACACACGGAAACTCACAACAAACAAAAAGAAACTGCAAACACAAGCCAGTCACGACATGATTAGGCACGTGGACGCGTCAAAATGTCTTAGTCGCTTCTTACTCGCTTGGATGAAATTTAACACGCCGAACATAAACGATCACAGCGCGAGAACTCCCGAATGCAGTTTCGGTTGTAAGGTTGGTAGGGAGGTTTTCCAATGAAACCATTTAGTTTTGGGTTCAGCAGCAAACCTCCCGAAACTACAATCGAAACTCATTTTTTTGCCGAAATTCGACCGGAACCGAACTTTCGGTCGGACACTTCTTGTCAGTACTTATTTCCCCTTCCACCAGATTAGAAAAGTTTCTAATTTATTCAATTTTAAACAGTTCCACCCGATTTAACTTATTAAATTTTGAACAGATTTGAAAAATTCTTTTAAGTTATTTTTTGATATGAATCATTTTAAAAAAAGGAGTCAAATAAGTTTCTATCCAATATCTGGACATCTCGTAATCATCCATAAATATTTTTCTAGACATCTCGTAGTTGTCGATACCCTATTTTTTACAAATTCGTTTTTAGCTAATATACTTACGAGCATGTCTCCTTTGGCCACCGTGTATTCGATGAGAACAATATTAATTTATAAATCAGGGCCTAGTGTTTTATTATATTTTTATAATTTAATATTTATCTTGACGCTCTGAATAGGCTTTTAATAAACTAGTGCGCCTCACCATCAACAATTGCATCACTGCTTACTATCAGGCGGAATTGCAGTCAAACACTAATTTATATCAATTTAAAAAAAAACAATCCTAGTGATGTACTCTATCTAGTGGCTAGACTTCCCATTGGAAATTACGACATTTCCAATGGGACTCTTATTTGAAACTACATACATAAAGAATTTATATAACATATTAGAACAATATTTTTTTACAAATCCAGGGTGGGTTACCATGAAGCAAAGTAAGATTGTTTCATTCTTATTTAAATGTGGGTAAGAAACAGAGCTATACAGGTTGTCTAGCGCCATCTCTTACTCACAATGGAATAAGAATAAAACAATCTTACTTTAAACGTCATGGTAACCCAGCAAGTCTAGTGTTTTATTGTTTTGTGGTATATATTGGCTAGATCTTGGAGTAATCCTGGTGGCCTGATGGACCATATCTGGTAGCTAGACGTCCTATTGCAAATTATGACAATTCCAATGGGACTCTTATTTGTAACTATTTACTTATTTTGCAATCTATGTGTTACTAACATGTTAGAATTTCATGTCAGAAAAATATTTGTTTCACGAATCCACGTATATTGTTTTATTGATGTTTCTTCTATAATATCCAATTCTTGGAGTAATCCTGGTGATGGCCCCTATCTAGTAGTTAGACGTCATATTGGAAAGTACGACAATTCTAATTAGACTCTTATTTGTAACTACTTACATATTTTGCAATCTAATTATTACTAACATGTTAGTAATACTTACACAAGGTTTTGCGGTTAAGAGTCGTCCTTGCCCTCGAGACCTAGAACCAACCGGACCTTGTTCTCAAGAGCTTTAGGTAAATCTTATTAGTACTATTACAGATAAACGCAGTTTTAGCTCATAAACATTTAATTTAAACTTGAAAACTATTCCCCGATTTCTGATTAAAGCATTTGAAGTTGCGTATTTCTCAAACTCTAGCCTGAAAACTGGTCAACAATTATCATTAAAGTTTGACACGTTCTTAATTCAAAATATTCAATTCAGGAACCCGCCCTGAAATACCGCGAAAAGGACGCATAGAATAGAATAAACTTTATTGTACATCAAAATAGTAACAAAACTTTTTACAAATTTAAATCTATGGCTACAATGACAGTCTTAACGCTGACAGCGATATCTACTAGACAACCTTAGTATGGACTGTAAGAAACTGGCGCGACTGAAGTGACTGTAATTCTCTGGTTGACTATCAAAGACGCTAGTGCACGGCCGCGGGGGTGATGAGACGTAGCGAAAATAGGGATACGCTCTTTCATTGAATTTTTTGTTCAAACTGTACCTAAAACCAATTAGAATGCAGAAACTTTACTCAAATTCCTAATGTCATTTTTTTTTCTGTTCGGCTTACCTAATGGTACAACAATAAATTAAATAATCTCCTTGCCTAAGTGTTAAAATGTTGTGATGTCATCGGAGAGAATGAGTAAGTAGGTAGTAATAACTATTTTATGAACAAAACGAATAGTGAGTTTAATATGCAAAGGGGAAATATCGTAAAAAAGTATTTCACCATGTTCATTAAGTTATTTTCATGCTGGGGAAGAACGGAATCATAAAAATTAACCATGGTTGATTATGTTTGACATAAGCGGATTTAACATTCTTGAAAAAAATATTTCTTGAATCAGACTGCAAAAGAGAAATCCGGCTAAGAAAATTGCATTGTGGCAGAAAATAATGCAGAAAATTACATTAATAGCAAACATTTCTGAAACAGGTTTTTCAGACAAAAGAGAAATTCGGCAAAGAAAACTTCATTGTGGAAGAATTGATAAGAAAATGATGAAACAGTTTGTATGCTGCAGCTAACGTTTATGCATTTGTTTCCAAATGATGTCTTCATGGAAGGAAAACCGAACTGCAAAAGAATATATTGTAAAAGTTATGAAGCAACCTGTACCAGACATCATTTCTGAAACTACGTCTTTCTGCTATCGCACATCGTAGGTACTTACCATGACGTCTAAGAATCATCATATCATGAATCCGGTGTAAGAAAGGGATATTGCTATACGGTTCGTATAGCTCCGTCTCTCTCACACCGCTTTAAGATGTCTTGGTAGGGCCCCAGGTATCTACAAAAGTATATCTAGTTGATTACAATTACAACACTTGCGAACACTCTTTACATATTAAAACAATGGACTTCAGTCTACTAGCGGCTAGGTACTCTAGCACACGAACTGCGCAGTATAATACTACTTATTCTTAAGAGTCTATTATTTTCAAATAGGTTGAGTTGAGACTCTTAGAGAATTTTCCTTTAATTAGAAACACTTACATAACGAATTAATTTGTGTCATACTTTTAATCTTACTTCAAGTAGGAACGTGGACCGTTCGAACGCGTTCCTAAGAACTGCCAATGCTTCAATCGATAAATACGTCGAACAGTACATATTCGTCCGGTTGACAAATAACTTTTATTGGAAAGTTGCAAGTACAATAGTCAAGTCAATAGGTAATTGTAAAAACAAGAAGGAAAAGGGAAACTTAAATTAGTCAGCAGTACTTACATAATTACAATAAAATTCTTCTTTGATTCATTGCGTGATGGCTATGACTATAACAAAAAGTTGACAATCATGATTGATTGATCATCAAGAGTGATGAACACTCTTTTTATCTAATACAAAGGAATATATTTCGTTGCTGTTAACACGACTGGGGCTACGGGTTTTTTTTTAGGTGGAAAATTATCTAATGACAAATCGCGCTCTTGAGCGGGGCGCGAGATAGTGTCAGACTTTTACTGACTAAAAACCCACTCCTGTTCCTTCGTTGCCTTTCGTACCAGGGCAGAGAGGCCGTCAGACCCTTGGCCCCAGTAGGCTTCAACCCTGCTGGGCCCCTATGGTTTGCTGACATCTCTTTAAGGTGCACGTGGAACAGTACGCGCCGTCGGTTACCAGACGGTCGGACGGCGAGCAATGGGTGGCTCGCCATCCGCAAGTCCGCGCCTACGGTGGCCGGAAATCGGAAGTTTAGGAAAAAGAAAAAAGTCAGCAGGAGCCATATCTGGTGAATATGGTGGTTGCTGGATGGTATTTGTTGAGTGTTTGGTCAAAAATTCGTTCACAATGATAGCCTTGTGCGAAGGCGCATTGTCGTGGTGCAAAATCCAAGAATTTTCTTTCCACAAATCTGGCCTTTTTCGTCGAATTCGCTCTCTTAAACGCCGCATAACGCTCAAATAATATTCTTTATTTACCGTTAGACCTTCCGGTAAGAATTCAGAGTGCACAACACCGCGATAGTCAAAGAAAACAGTCAACATGACTTTGACTTTTGATCGACTTTGGCGTGGTTTTTTCGGTTTCAGTTCAGTTGGAAGGCGCCACTCCGAAGCTTGTTGACTAGTTTGCATGTCAAACTCGTAAACCCACGTCTCGTCACCAGTAACAATGCGTTTCATGAATGTTGGGTCCGAACTGACTCGTTCTAGCATGTCCTCAGCGACTTTCATGCGATTGAGTTTTTGGAGAAAATTCAGATCTTTTGGGACTAGCCGAGCAGCAACATGTTTCATACCCAAATGATTAGTTAAAATGGTACGGATCGACTCGTGAGATACAGAAAGTTCTGCGGCTATCTCTCTCAGAGTTGAATGGGGATTTTCAGTCACTATTTTCTTCACTTTTGCGATGTTAACTTCAGTTGCAGACGTTGACGGCCTACCAGAGCGAGGCAAATCTTCCATCACATCTCGACCGGTTTTGAACGCTTTGAACCACTCATAAGCACGAGTTTTTGATAAAGTCGATTCACCGTAAGCCTTCTGTAACATTTTCAGTGACTCCGAACACGAAGTTCCATTGGCGATGCAAAATTTAAGACAAACTCTTTGTTCGATATTTTTGTCCATGATGAAATTCGCAATACACACTATATATGATATTACTAAAACCAGCACTGTATTTAATATAAATAACAGATGCAACTCAAACTCCGCGCCAAAATGGAAAACAGTTGTGCCAATCTAACAACTACAAAAAAACAAAAATTTGAATTTGGAACCATAAACAAATCATCCATTTCCGATACTTTTTTGACTGAATGTATACCATAAAATCTTAAATTCTAACGAAACAACAATAAAATTGGATGAATCTGTAGTGTAAATCATTAATTACATTACAATCATTGTATTTACTTTTGCAATTTGCAATCGTGTTTACAGTGCCAGTCTGCTCGTTTGCACGATACAAGATGAGACTGGAGGAATGAGGATGAATGTAAAAAAAGGTCAAATTTAAAAAGCCTCACATAAGCCGGACAGGCCGGACACCGTCTAATTCCGGCTTTATCCGGACGCCTGGCAACGCTACTTGGGAGCCACTTGCCTCTGGGCCCTGGTGTTAGTGGAAACAGGCATCAGTATTTTACTAATCACTAAGTATAGTTGAAATTGTTGCAAAAGCATCCCAGTGCAATTAAAAATAACCTTCTGAAATATCCTAAACTTTTTACCATATTTTCTGAAACACCACCGATCACAAACTACACGAATATCACGTATATTCCACCATTAACAGAATCGCCTCAAAACTCTTTTCCTTACTTTATATTAATTTATATATATTTTATTAAATATGTATGTATGTGTATTTTAACTATGTGTAAGTATACTTTTTTACACTTGTTTTTTCTATAAAAATTTCTTTTTATGCACCTACCTTATTGTATCTTCACCACCCTAGGTTGACTGGTAGAAAATGCCTAAGGCCTTAAGTCCGCCTTTGTACTTTGTGTTGCATAAAGATTAAATAAATAAATAAATATTCTCTGAATTTACAAAAAATAAACTTATGAATTTGTTCACAACTTCCAGAATTCATTACCTAAACGAAATCCTGTCTATTCTATTAATAAAGAGTAGGTCCCTACTAGGGATGGCGATCTGAGATTGATTCATCGAATGATATATTTTATTCGTTGAGAAAATCGAGTTTTTAATCGATTTCAGGATTTTGAAATCGTAAACCATATTATTATTTTATTAAAAAATTCAAAGCCTTTCCTCAAGCTAATTTTTATGTGTACCTATATTGTAGGCACATCCAATAATTGCTTAGAAGTTAATAATCTTATCATCACTTGAGGTCCTATACCCGATAAACGTATGTGGATTTAATGTCATATTTATGTGAAAGTGAAATACCCAAGTATTTCACTTTTTAGATGTCATAGGACGTAATGTCGTATACCATTACGTAGGACAGGTCCTTGCAAATGCTGCAAAAAAACATATTTTCAAAAAAGTGGAGTTACTTCTTATTGTACCTATACCTCTGGGGTACAGAATTAATTACTCAACAGTCATGAAATACATGCATTGTACGATCATTTGTACCGTGCTTTTTAGGACTCAGTAAGTTCCTGCAAGGTAACCAACGGATCGGGAATTAACGATATTTAGGCAATCGATCTTTTAAAACTCGATTTATTATTGAATCGATTGTTTAGATGTCGATTCGAATCGATGCAAAAATCAATCTTCTTTTTGAAGAATCACCATCCCTAGAGTCACACCTGTCTAATACTTTATCGAAAGTGATGTTGCCCGAAAACGAAGCACATGGCGCTCTAAATTTAGTTAATCGTTTCCTGTTGAATCCAGCTGTAAACTGAGAAGAATGCTGAACATCAATTTATTTAGCGAAGCATTTACAGCTTTTAACTATCGCCGGATTATGGCAAACAACATAAGTTTGTTATAAATCTAGCGATATTGTAAACTCTCGATATACAGGTTGTTTTTCCAAAACTTTGCGTGTAAATTAAAAAAATAAACTAGATAGCTAATGTCACTAATTTCACTTTAAATGTACTCTAATACAATACACATCTAAATAAAATTAAAATTCAGAGTCTACGCCTTATATAGTTTTTTTAATTTGTATTTTAATGAAAAATTTAGGTCTTATTTTCATAAAACAATAAAAAGTCGATGAAAAAAAATCCTCGGGGCATGAGTGTTTAGGGGTCTGAAAGGATAGCAGATGATCCCTCCCATCGACCATTTTCATTTGGCACACGATGCACCAAACCTGCACCACCAAAAAACAAATCTCATCCAAATTCGATATTATACGGTTTATCTATGTCTTATCGAGAAAAAAGAGTTTGTATTTTCACGCGATTTATTATAAACTTACGGTATTGTATAATCCTCTTAGATGCCATACACTTTCAAATGCATCGCATTTGATGACAGTTATCAAATGGAAGATTCATATAGGAAGTATTTTGATAAGTTAACTTAATCAAGGATAAGTAGATATAAATAAATTCTTGTTATTATATTAATATATTCATTGATTCAATTTAATTCACTTTTTCCAAGTAGTAGAGAAAGTTAGGTCTCATGCATATAGTCTCTACTGATATTCGTGGTACATAACTATAACTATATATTTATTTATTTAGGACCCGATAGACTCTGTGCTTAATTATAAAGTTTGGATTAAACTGGAGTTTGCGTAAAGGGTTTTGCCATTACCTACTGCCGTTATTTGCGGAAAACCGCTGAAAAATGACAATACAAATATTTCAGTGTCGGTAAGTTTTTAATAATTTAATAATTTGTAGTATTTAATAAAAATTTTTGTGGATAGGTCAATTAATACGTAAAACCTCCTCCTATTTTTAAAGTCGGTAAAATCCTAATGCAAAACAACATTGTGAGTCCTAAAAATGGCAAAATATTCAACCTTTTTTGAACACTAGCTTTTAGTGGCCGTTTTGAGGTGATCCTAATGATCCCATCAAACAACATTTCTCACTAGATAGAGAGTAAGACTTTTACTGACTATAAAGCCATCTGTATTTGCACGCCACAATAATGGCAGTATGTCCCCACTTTCAGGCGTGGCTGGAAAAACCTCACGTCATCCTTACCTTCCGCATGACGCAGGTCCTCACGGGACACGGGAAGTGTACCGGATTCGTGCGGAAGACACGCCCTGGTGTCGCCACAGTGTGGACCACCCGTTGTCCTACGGGTGGTCCACACTGTGGCCGGTGTGGCCGGTCTGTGGAGCACAAGGTAGAGGTGTGCCCCGCTTGGGCAGAGCAACGCCGTGTCCTTGTGGTGGCGATTGGCGGCGGCGATCTCTCGTGCCGGGCCTTTGTACAGGCCATGGTCCGAAGCGATTAGGAGTGGCAGGTGGTCGCGAAGCAGTAATGCTAGCAAAGGAGGCGGCCGATCGCGTGAGGCAACGGTTCTCACGCCCCAACCGTCGCCGGGATTCCGACTCCGATTTCTGGCCACCGTAGCTCGGTCGGCAGCTCGCCGTCCGACCGTCCGGTAACCGTCCAGACCGAGCCCAAGTTGTCGACGGGGCACGCGCGCACGCGCGCCTCAAGATGTCAGCAACTGTAGGGGCCCAGCAGGGTCGAAGCCTACCGGGGCCAGGGGCTGATTCTAAAAGGAAGACTCGGCCCTGGTACGAAAGGCGACGAAGGAACAGGAGTGGGTTTTTAGTCAGTAAAAGTCTGACACTATCTCCCGAATAAGCGGGGGACGTCATAAGAATCATCTTATGACGTCCCCCGCTTGGGAAAATCATTTCCCAAAGAAAAAAAGCCCCCCTGTATTTGTCCTGTTGCTCTTCGCGTTCCAGGAACGTGGTAACTCTTTAGAACAATTCTACAACTCTTAGGGGCCTTGGTTGTCAATACATCAATCACTACCTACTTATTGACTCTTCAGCAAAACTTTGATACAACATATTGTTTTTTTTTACATAACTGCCCAAAAAAGGAGTGTTATGTCTTTTTGCGTTGGTATAATTAATATAAATATTTTAACGATCATTTTCGTATATGAGTACCTAAGTAGGTAAAGTTCTTTGAGAAACATCCAAATATTCTTTTTATTTGTTTATCTAATACGTAATATCGATCTCCTTCGAAACGGCTTAACCGATTTTTAACCGATTTCAAAAAGGAAGAGGTTATTATTAACATTTTTTCCCCATTATTTATTTTACCACTTTGTCGGCGTGATTGATATACATAATGGTACCAAGTGTCAGCATTCTAGTGCAAACGGTCACTGAGATTATCCGCAGACGGACGGCCAGACAGACCGACAGACTTTGCGAAACTATAAGAGTTCTTAGTTGACTACAGAACCTTAAATAATAAAACCGAATTGATGATTTCCTTTTTTTTTAAATCGGTTAAAAATGTAAGTAGCTATATTACCACACTCTTAAGGGAATCAAAATTCATAGTGCATTTCCCGTTGATGCAGAATCCTGAAATTTGGCATAAAGCAGTCTTATAGCACAGATATAGGAATAAATCTAACAATAATAAATTTATTGTTACATCACATAAAAAAAAATACAGTTTTGGCGCGACTCGGAAAAATTTTCGAGACTCCATTCGGAAATTGAACTATTTACTTGGGTAATTTTATACGGAACCCTTAGTGCGCGAGTCCGACTCGCACTTGCACATTTTTTTATCCTCCTACGCCTACCACCCATTTTTTTTCTTTAATAATTTATATTTCAGAACAACGTTTGTCCGGTCAGCTAGTTATAAAAATAATGTAAATAAAAGAAGTTTATCAGCAACAACGGGAGGGCTTAATATAACCGTCATTGCAGATGGTTTAAAGCCACATCCATAATCTAATCTAGATAATCCTTGATATCGCCAAGCGTACGTAGAACACAGAGATAGGCAAATGTTTTACGTGTTCAAGAGCACTATTTACATGTACCTAAGTGCCATTTACAGCCTAAGTGCCATTTGTTCTATATTCTGGACCCTTTTTTGACCTATATTTGAGTCGGTATAGAAAGAAAGAAAGAAAAGAAAGAAAGAAAGAAAGAAAGAAAGAAAGAAAGAAAGAAAGAAAGAAAAATACTTTATTTGGCGCACATACATACATTCATTAGCATGAATCAGTAATGGAACTTTTATATCAGTTTCGATTTTAAAGTTTTGGATAGTATCAATAAAGGGCCTTTATTTATAAGTAAATGACAAGTGGCGGCACATTTTTGTTGGTTTTTCTCGATCAAACAAATGATAATATCCAGGTATATTAGAAATAAAAGCCAATACAAATAAATATAAATATATATATATATATATTTATTTTTTATAATTTTAAAATTCTTATATCCGTAATCGAAACTAGTGTATAATCAGAAATAATTTCGTATCCGTAACCGTATAAAAAACCACTATCAATATATTGGCGCCCAACATGGGACCAATTTTTTTATGTCTTATCTTTATCTGGTGAGCGTGAGTCACTTAAATACCATTACAATGAAAGGCTATGATGAAATGTTTACCATAAATACTTTCATTATTATATGACTTTGTCTTTAGAAGTTTCAAGTTAATTATGTTATCTATAGCAATGCACAGAAGGACTCTGTTACCCTTATGTATTCATGGAATTTTGACTCACTCATAACACTAACATGGTTATCTCGACTGGCGAGACAGAATTACTCTTCCGAAGATAATGTTGTGAAATAGGTTATGACGTTTTCATGGCCTTCGGATACATAGCAAAATAGGCTACTGAAACTTTAGTAGGATGACGTGTTTGTGTATCTACCCACACTGACGTAATCAGAAATCGTGGGTTTCATAAAATACCCACAGAGATAGCGCTCGAGTATTATCTACCCATTTTGAAATAACATGTATATATTTAACATTCCAATGATCACGTCAAGGGCTTTATATGCAACGTGATATACTTAAGTATAATCGATCAGTCGCAAAGTCAATACCTACATACGTGCAGGATTGTGAATGTGATAGCTAAGACGGCTAATAATAGCTATCGTTCCAATATCAGAGGTTATCAATACAATAAATGACAGTCTTCAATTAACAATAAAACAGTTAAAGTCACATTATATCAATCATTTTGGAATTAACGGATAAATGGACTCATTACAGATATAAAATCGATTATTTATTTTATCGAATTCGATTATTTTTTTATCAAAAAACACGTCAAGGTACCATAACATACCTACACAATCATATCGAGTTGTGACTGACATCGAAGCGTCGGCGTTCACTCGCAGCGCCGGCGTTGTTTTCCAATTCCTGTGGCTGCTTATGTCCATGCTTTTTAAGCATGATAATCACGATAATAACACTTTTCATATTTTATCAAAACCGAGAATATTCGACCTTCGTTTTTAACATAATACAATAAAAATAAAATACATACAATAATATACAAAAAACAATTTCACTCTTCAAATCTAAAGTAAAAGAGCACAATCTTTTCTCTCTCGCTAGTGTGATAATGATATATGTATATACATTATGTATTTTTTTAGTATAAGGTATATATAGTACAGTATGTATAGTATTTATTATTTTAATTTAAGATTTCACATTCTCTTCTTTTATTACTTCTACACACTATTGTGTACATTTCGTCCTATTTCTCCTTTTGCAGGTCTGATGGAAGAAATTTCTTTTAGAAATAAGCAGTACCTTTGTACAATTTTTATCAGAATGTATCTTCTTTCGTATTTATGTGTGTGCATAAATTATAAAATAAATAAATAAATAATATTGACGACTCTTTATGGCAGTTAAGAACATAAGTAGTAAGTAAGGAATTACACGACTTGATTACGCCATCACCCTTCTACGCCACCACCCGATGTACGGCGAGTGTCCGTCCACCCTTATGTTGTTGACACTTCTACGGTCCGGTTCCCCGTTTCGCCTCGTCGTTTATACCGCATCGAAGAATTAGAACAATTTGCCTGCAGCGGCCTTCCCGTCCGATTACAATTTAGGTGTCTTCAAGGCTAGGGTGAATATGCTCTTAATAAACTAGTCCGATTCAATATCAACGATTGCGTCACTGCTTACCATCAGGTGGGATTGCAGTAAAGCACTAGTTTATATCATTTAAAATTAATAAGAACCTACATACTTCTATCCTGAATGATGTCAGAAACAGACAAATGTCCAGCTATTAGTGTTGCTATTGATCGGTATTCATATAAAACTTGTCTGTTTATAAATAGCCGGTGACATCGTTGTCTGATGGCTCAGCTGCCATCGATATTGCAATCTTCAAGGCGTGTCGCAGATTAGGTATCATCCTCTTCATCTTCCATCCATCTTAAACGAGTGTTATCTTGACGCATCTTTATGACAATTCTGAAGGGTACCTATTTCTTAGAATTGTTTGCATAAAACGAGTGTGGGTGAAACAGTGCCAAGGGCTCTCTTATTGTGAACATGAGGAATGACTATAATTTTAACAAAGACTCGCCATTTTGTAGAACGTGAGAATATTCTGGTAAATATTCAACGGCTGCTAAGTTAATATAATGAGATGCATCATATTCTTTTGTATTTACCTAGTACTAGTGTCCCAGCTTCGCACGGGTGTTAGAAATCTTTGAAATTCTTGCCTTTTCTTTAGTAAAATATGCTAGTTGCTACTTGAAGCTTTCTCATGAATTACTCTGTCTTTTGATGAAAACTGTATTATAATCCATTCCGTAGTTTTTGGGTTGATCAGG
This sequence comes from Mythimna vitellina, assembly GCA_949316375.1. Lineage (NCBI taxonomy): Eukaryota > Metazoa > Arthropoda > Insecta > Lepidoptera > Noctuidae > Mythimna > Mythimna vitellina. Next base: position 12,980,887 of record OX438693.1, on the reverse strand, counting down.
CGCAGGATCAACGGTTTGACGTGCTTTTCGAGCACGCGGTTATCACACCACCAGCTTCCAAACTCCGAGCGAAAACCCCAGAGCACTTTTTGCCTGATCCGGGATTCGAATGCAAGACCTTACGCTTAACTTTTTATTTATTCAAAGTGCGGCCTCGTATTTTATTCAAATACTAATTGATGCCCTTCAAATACTAATTGATGATATTGTGTTGGTTGCCGAGAGTGGCCTAGAAGTCCAGAACAGATTGGAGGTGTGGTGGCACAGACTGGAGAGTGTTGGCCTGAAATTGAGTAGAACCAAAACGGAATACTTGTTCTGCGATTTCGGCGGTCTCTCCAATCCAGTGCCTTTAGCTCTAGCTGGAACGCCCATACCGATCTGCTCTGACTTTCGATACCTCGGGTCACTCATCCAAGGGGATGGTGAGGTAGACCGGGACGTAACACATCGGATCAACGCAGGATGGATGAAATGGAGACAGGTCACGGGAACAACTTGTGACCCACGGATGCCCCTCAAGTTGAAGGGTAAAATCTACAAGTCCGTGATAAGGCCTGTCATACTGTATGGATCAGAATGTTGGGCTGTGAAAAAGACGGATGAAAAAAGATTGCATGTAGCGGAGATGAGAATGTTAAGATGGATGTGTGGTGTGACGAGAATGGATAAAGTGAGAAATGAATATATTAGGGGAAGTTTGAAAGTGGCACCAGTGACTGAAAAGTTGAAAGGGAATCGTTTATCTTGGTATGGTCATGTGAAGAGGAGGGATGAAACGCATTTTACTAAAAGAGTTATGAGTTTACATGTGGATGGATGGAGAGGGAGAGGGAGACCAAAGAAAAGATGGATGGATTGTGTGAAGAGTGATATGAAAGAAAAGGAAGTTAGTGATAGCATGACGAGTAACAGGGCAGAGTGGAAGAAAAAAACGTGTTGCGCCGACCCCAAATAACACGGGATAAGGGCAGGAAGATGATGACTAATTGATGCCCGCAACTTCACGCGGCAGATTCGTAAAACAGCATTATGCCATTTAGTCACAATTTCAAAATTTTTTTTTCACGGAACCCTAATTCTTTACCTCAAATTTAAGATTCAATACTAAGATGCACTAAGCTACTTTCAATTATATATATTATTGGCAATCTGTGTAATCCGGTATTCTATACAATACCTAGGCAATGTATAAAATATCTAAAACGCTTAGGTAATGTATGAAATATTATTTATTTTATACATTACCGAATGCGCAGCCGGTAATGTCTGTATAAGACGAGTGCGGGGAAGGAGATGACGTAATTTTTTATAACCAACCAGAAGTAGAAGCCTTATTTTAAACTATTCAGACAGAAATAGGACCTGAGTACTTTTAAGCAAAGCATATTATGTTACTTATATGTAGACAGAAGATTTTTTAACTTCACGTTATTTTAATATGTTCCGTGTCAGGGTGCCTTTAAATTACGTCAATTCCTTCCCTGTTCTCGTCTTTTATACACATTGATGTTAAGTAATAGAACATGTTTATATTACCCGTCATTTTATAGTTAGCTCGGTTAACATTGATAGACAATATCTATTTATTTTACACATTGCCGGTGAACCAGCAAGTACTCTATACAATCCCTAGGAATTGTATACATTTCCGAGGTAAAGTATCTAATGGAGAATAATTTTCATAATATTTCATACATTGCCTAGACATTGTCTAGGTAGTGTATAGAATACCTGAATTATACAGATTGCCGGTAACATATATATTAATCAAATGGGAAAATACAATAAGGGTCCGCGCACACTTGAGACAAGACTGTCCTAGACCTGTACCATGATGTTTAAAGTAAGATTGTTTCATTCTTATTTCCAGTGTGGGTAAGAGACAGAGCTATTCAGGTTGTCTATTGTCATCTCTTACCCATACTGGATATAAGAATGAAAGAATCTTACTTTGAACGTCATGGTAACCCCGTTAGATAGACTTGTCGGAGAGTCTGCGGTGTCGTAGACAAGTCTGTCTAAGACAGTCTTGTCTCATGCCTGTGTGCGCAGGCCTTAACATCAATTGCAAGTCATGAAGTAAGTAATTACAGATACTAGTTCGAGTACGTCGTCATCCTCTGATTATATTATCTTTTGTTTTTAGTAAACAATTCTTTGAACCTCAAGGTTTCTTGAAACTTCCGTCATTTCTAAGATATGTTGATTACTAATTTCTGCACTATTGCGGAAGTATTTCCTCAAGTGTAGTCAGCTGCTCTTGTACTGGGTCTGGTCTGGATCTTCCACCAGCAAGTTGATTCTAATTTTAATAATTTTTCAATGAAAATAATTTTTTCATAACAATTTTTTATCGCAATACCATTCCATTCATTTCAAACACGATTCAGCTCAAACACGTTGGGGTCATATTGTTGCGTTCAAAAGTTTGTAAAGCTATGCGACTCCATCGTCAGATGTATGGTACCATATTAATGCATTGTCATTCAAGTTTGACGGCATGGTTGGCGTAATGGTTGAGCGATTGGTTGCTGCACTGCAGTCGCTGTTGGATTGCTGCACTGCAGTTGCTGTTCGATTGTTACACTGCATTCCCTGTTCTATTGCTGCACAGCAGTCGCTGTTCGATTGCTACACTAAATTCCCTGTTTGATTGCTGCACTGCATTCCCTGTTCGATTGCTGCACTGCAGTCGCTGTTCGATTACCGCACGGAACAAATAGGGAAACTTAACTAAACAAAAGGACTTTTGAACTTACAAAAAAAAAAACAAACCAAAGTGGTTCCCGTTCACAAAAAGTTGGAGAACACTGATCTAAGTTTTCATGATGAGATATTTACAGAATAGCGCTTCAGCACGGTAATTTCACACCAACGTTATTCTAATAAATATTTTGATAATAATTGATATTTTAATATCTTCTTTTCGAATCGATGGTAAATTTGTTAAACCGAAGGGGCCCAGTAGGTGGGCCCTACGTTAACTGCAGCATCGGTGGTACTCATTAAATCCTCCATAGTGCACTGTATGGGCATTTAGGAGTTAGGGCACTCTAACATGTGGCTCACGTTTTGCAGGGGCACAACAACATGGTTTCGCACAAATTTTTAAATCTTAGGAGTGAAAATTTGTGATCTGTTAGAGATTGAAATAGTGAAGCAAGAAAAAAGTATTCCCTAACGTCACGAAACCGATATAAAAGTTTCGGATAAGGGCGGAGTCTAAATTTTAGGTTACGACCGGTTTTCTCTTTGTTTTTCCAGCCAAAGAAATGATAAGATTTCTGATCTATTTAGACTAACCTAACTAAGGTTAGTCTATTCTAGATAGACTAGAAATAAAAGTAAAATCTTGCAATTTGTATTTTAGTTTTATTATTTTAAAATACTTAAGTATATCCGTAACCAAAAATATCCGAAACTAGTGCGGATTCCGAAATAATTTTATATCCGTAACCGTATCCGAAACCGGTATAATATTATTCCTATATCCGTATCCGTATCTGAGATGTCATATGAAATAAATACCTACAGAGTTGGGAAGGCAAATTCCCAAACTGGTGGCGGTGGCGTTCTGCGTTCTTTGTTTTGATTGGTTTGCGCAGTATCATGACACAGAACATTGTCCAAACGTTAATCAGAATAGCTCTTTCTTACCTCTTTTTTGTGTCTGATTTCTGGAATGGAATGTTTATTTATTTATTAAAACTTTATGCACTAGTAAGAAACACTGTACAAAGGCGGACTTAATGCCTTAGGCATTTTCTACCAGTCGACCTTAGGGAATGTTCTGATTCTGAGTATGAGAGAATTAATAAATCTCTACCTACCCTCTCAAGGATTACGTACAGTCATGCCCTGACAACTTATGAATGTGTGTCATGTGAAAAAAGAAAACAAACGCATTCATTCTGTATGGAAATATAAATAAATTCCAGCATGCACTGGTAATACTGCATGTATAACGGCAACCACAAAAGCAAACATTCATCAACAATTCACATTGCCAGTTCGTTTCAATTAAGATTCATGTTCATTGAGCATGAGTCAAATAGCTCTTTAGGTAGTCATTGAGAGCAGTCATGGAATAAGGCTGCGGCTGAACGGACGCGTCGCAAGTTATTCCATGCAAATTGTCGTTATTTCATTAAACTAATGTCTCACGTCCGGCGATACCCGTGTCGCCTTCGCGTGCCGACGCCGCTCATTGTAAATAATGTAAATTGATACTGTTCGTTTATAATACATACTTATGCAAGTCTTTATTGCATTTTTTCTACCTGTTACAACGCTAAGTTTTTAAATGCTGTCATTTCCAACTTCCAATTTTCCATTTCCGTTTTGTAACGTGTTCATCAGCTGTGCTCAGTAGTTATTAGTTGATATTATTTCAAGTATTCGTATTTAGTTGTTATAAAAATAGATCCATTCCTTTATGATTTTATAAATTACTCAAGATCCTTTCCTTTATTCTCCAGATGTATTCGCAATTTGCTTCGCCCTTCAATTTAGGTAAAACGCAGCGGATTATAATCAAGTCCATGTTGTTTTTGTGATTTGACATTAATTTATTTTCTTACAAAAAGGTTATTCCTCCGTCCAAACAAAGCGTGGCTTGAGTCAGCAGTGGCTGCGTAAATATTTTTATTTCGGCCGCGTTCTGCGGTCTTTGTTTTGCAAATGACTTGCTGTACATCCAGTGTTTACAGTGCTGCAGTGTCTTGAGCCGATCCATATGTTCCTCTTTGACACACTACATGTCATAAGCGGCCGAGTCACGACTACCACACCAGCCATTGTCTCAAACTTAAACGAAAGATGCATATGGATACCCTTGCTAATGAGACGCGTCCTACCTATACAAACCTGACAATCACGTTTCACACTGCCATTTTGCATAATTCTAGAATAAGAGAACCCTTTCAATGTTGATAAATTGTTGCAGTTATAAATAAAAACGTTATCGACACCATAGATTTCACATCGCATTACGTTTAGAGTAGAACAGCTCTATGGTATTCTATCGATAAAAATTCTTATATGAACGGATGATAAAAAATAGCCATATTATATTCAACTCTAATGTAAAATAAAGCTGGAAGAGACCACATGTTTATTTATTTGTAGATCAGAAACCACTGGGGAGGACGCACGGGTGTTTACCACCAGGGAGAGCAGAAATAAAGCAACACAGACAAAGTCGGGTTATCGCAACAAGTGTTACTCAGCGGTCAACGCTCCATCGACATTTCACTTGGCAATAGTATGCCGATAACATCCCTATTGTTCTAGCATCGTTATCGTTTATACCTCATATATACTGAAATGCATGTGTGCATTGTATTGCAACAATGAGCAATCATTAGGTACCAGAAATTGTATTGACTTTTGATAAGGATTGTGTGAGCCAATTACTATTACGCGGAAGCAATAATGAGGAAAACTTAATAGAAAATAGTTCTTGAAAAGAAAATATGTAAACATTGGCGAGGCGAAACGTTAACAATCACGAGTATTCACGACACACGTTGAATGGCATGTGTCCTATTGCGCGCTAATATATACGTTTAAATAATACCAAGTCAAAGATGTTTTATAAACACCATTTATATGTTATAACAAAAATAACTTTGGAGCTGAGGTGTCATGTTTTCGTAAAATATCTAGCGTTGGTTGACGCCGCGTTGTCGCTGCGCTTGCGTCGCTTATACGTAATTGCGTTGACACGGAAGCGTAGGTTTGCGTCTTTGCAAGGAAAGGCCGCCTGAAAACTATTGAGTTAGTAGGTACCTATTAAATCAATGAATCTCTCCAGTTCCATAGGTTAAAGAGACTGGTATCCTGACCTATCCACTGTCAAAAATGGGTGAAGAACAAACAGAATCTGAAGCTGTACTACTTACAATTACTATAGGATGCAATGGTGCGGGTGATAGCTGTCGGGTTTTTACAATGTTTCCTTTTTTCTCATCTTAAATACGCATATTTTCGTCCTGCTCTCATCCTACCCATGCTATGTAAAAATACCTTAATGTGTAAGCCAGAGTGAGCAAGTGAGGTTATGAATTAACACTTAAACATAGACAGTAAATTCAAAACGTCACAAAAAATACAAGAATATTCAGAACATGAGCTGAAAGTGGTGCGACATAAACAAAATATTTAGCAAAAAGCAAAACATGTTGACGATGATGCATGACTGCACAATGAATGTGTCGCAGACCTCCGCAGAGCTGCGCTTGCGCCGGTCGGACGCAAGAGACGACGGGAAATAAATTGCTGTCATTTACACACGTAACAAGTGCAGTCTATTCAATAAAAGATTGATATCACGAGACGACGAAGAGCACGGGTCAACGTGACCGGTGACAGGTCCAATAACTCATCTCATTGGCGTCAACTTCAAACATACAAATATCAGAGATTTTTTTTTTAATGAATGATTGTTTCGGAGATGAAATTATAAGTACATCTATACTTTTTAAAATTATTAAGATTTCAACAGTTTTATAATTTTAAAAAGTACCCAGAAAAGTGGGGTAACTTTGGCCCTGGGGTATAATTTTGTGACAAGCTTATTAAGCAACAGGAACACGAGAAACTGTTTACTGTGTTTCTATTGGGTCAAAGTTATACCTCAGGGCCAAAGTAAATCCACTTTACAGTATAGGTAATAAGTATAGATTCCCCTTGTTTCAGAGATGAAATCATAAGTTACTTAAGTGTTTATCACCTATACTTTTTAAAATTATGAAGCAGACGAGTTTTTTTGATTGAACACGTTAATCTCAGGAACTACCTACTGGTTCAAAAGGACATAATATTGTACTGTTAAATAGCCATTTTATCGAGAAAGGCTGTAGGCTAGGATATATATTAAAAAATAAAAACATCACTGCATGCACAAAAATACCAATACGAGCGGAGCAGTAACTAAAGACGCGGGTGAAACCGTAGGGGACAGCTAGTTTTAAGATGAAAAACTAGCTGTCCCCCGCGGCTTCACCCGCGTCTAATAAGATCGAGAGAAATAAGATTATTTGACTTGTATTTTGACTAACTTCAATATAAGGCTTGATGACCTAAACCAGAAGTGGGTTGGGTCCCACACCCACTGGTATTTTTGTTCACTCTTCAAATACTAGTGACAAATTCGCAAACATGTCGTCAGTATGAAATCATCATACATGTACTATTCATCTATATATACACACATGCATGTGTGTATATATACACACAGAACACATACATACACAGACGTATATATGTGTTCTGTGTGTGTGTGTATGTATGTGTGTGTGTGTGTGCATACTGAGGAAGTGACTATGCCGTCTATATATTTAACTAGCTGTCCCCCGCGGTTTCTTCCGCGCTCTCAACCACGACGCAAACGAAACGATCGTAACCTGGCTAGGGGGGGCTAAGGAGCCGAGCACGAGCGGAGCACGAGCCGAGCTCAAATTCGTATAGTGTCGCTCGGACTTGGCTCCTCTAGAGTCGATCCATACTACATGAATTTGAATTTGGCTCGTGCTCCACTTGTTCCTCAAGCGTAGAGTCGTAGCGTGATATTATACAACCTATACTATGCATCATGAATCTGACTATCCCATACAGAAAGATTTTTTCTAATCCGATTGGTAGTTTCAGAGAGCGCGTTTAAACAAAGAAAAAAAAATTCTTCAGTCTTCCGCTTTGTTGTATTAGTATAGATAGATAGCCTAGTTTACTTAGTAATATGGATAAGATCAGCTTTTAATTCTAACAAAAAAGAATGAATATGCTGGTGGTATACTCACAATAGATGACTGAGTAGGTAAGTACCTATGAACCGCCATGTTTTTGTCAAGATCGCTCAGCCAATGAGATGGCCCCGACACGATGTTCATAGAAGTTGTGATTGCGACTGCTAATAGATAGTCGAAAGCTCTTTTGAAATGGCTGGATGATTCAACGGATATCAACGTCGGCGGAACTGCAATTATTTCTATTTGAGATTGCGTAGGCTTGCCAGCTTGCTACTAATATCCTAGCTACTCGTATGTTTGTTCGCTCTAAATACGTTCCCAATCGATTGGCCGCATTTCAGCACGCGCCGCTCAATCTGAAACCGTTACTATTTAACACAATACGTAAACAATCACGTAACAGTGTTCCCGAGCTGGAAGAGTTATTACTTGCGAAGTTTGTTTGATCAATACATGGACTTACAAACCGCAAGATTGTGGAGAGCAGGTTTATGATAAACGGGTAAATTTATTGAAGTGGGTCCACATATCGTATCGACGTTTCAATCTGCAGGTTTCGACGTTACCCGCATCAGTTGTCCACATTGTACAGGCTCACGGAGGCAAGGAGTTCGCATGCACTTACTTCTTTGAGCGTGTACGAAATGCCGAAACCGGCCCTCCGCCGTCACTTAACTACCTAAATACGTATATCTTCAGAGAAAATCACGTCTGTACATAACATTTACATGTTTTTAAGGTTGTTAAGTACAGCGAGTACTTGTATTTATTCACAGTTAGTTGACTAGGTTCATGCTCAGTGTAATGGTAAAATATTTGAGCGTGGCACCGTTAGCCGGCGGCGGGTACTGTGTGGGCCTGATACTCTTAGATGGTCGTTCGTCGGCACCTTTGTGCATTGACCCGTACAAGGCTTGTACACCAAAGAACTTCCTAGTTCCATGCACTTGTTAATGATAGATACTATTTATTACTTGGATACATGATTTATTATAACCCACGACAAATTAGAAGCAGTTGCTTCATTAGGAATGCTTGGCTTGTAATATTTAGTTGTTTAGCAATCAAAATGCATGCCTAAGCCTTAGCAAGCATTTAAAACAAATAAGTTTGAGTGTCATTTAAGTATGTAGTTGGCAAGCATGCATTCTCGCGGTTGTCGAGTCATTTTGTAATTTGGTGTAAGTGACGAGAGACAGCAATAAAACAGGGGCCAAGTCTGCTATATTTATAAATTTGTCATTCCAACACGATCCCATTGTCATTTTGCTAAAAGTTCGTAATCTACTAAATTAATCATAATGATCGATCATTGATCAATCAATGGTCTCGTAATAGAATGACACTGGCGTTATGTTTGGTTTAAATATAAACAAGCATTATTATAAGACACAAAAAATACAGAGCTATAAAAGCGTTATAAATGAATAGACAGGAAGAAAACAGTTTCCTCAATGGAGAATTCTCTCTGCGAGAAAACCCTAAGTCAATACCCGAATACAGGTATCAGAACATTAAATTGTGGTTGAGCAGAAACTAACTCACCGGTTTTCATATCCTTTGCCTCGAACGTTAACGGCCACAAAATTTTTCCTGTGTCCTTTAAAATATCGTTGTCATTTTCCTGTCAGTGCCCGAGACTCTGTCCACTCTTCACATGAGGCGCACCAATGGAAGAGCAGACCACATTCCTTCGCGATCGTCCTCGCCATAAACGGTCGTCTGTCGCCGATCGCCACAAGTGGCATCGTTTGAGGCACTGAGAATGTTGCGGTCGCACGTTTCGCACACAACGCGTATGGCCACAACAGCTTTTTCAACTAAATTCTAAAAACTTCAGCTGTTAGAGATCACAATTATCTACAAGATGACAGCGAAGGAATATTAATTCAGCACCATGACGAATGGTTATAACGGATACGGCCATAATCCTGAAAGTAACTATTCTTTTAAGGCGTGAGAACACAAATCAACGGACTTAAATGGACCTCGCACTCAACGCCAATTGCTATAAATCTTGTATTAGTTTAAAGAGTTTTGAACTTTATTGCAATAAGGAAAGAGTGTACGATGCTAGCGTTTAGAATGAAGTTTAAATTGCCGGCAAGACTAGTCTCCCAGCTCTACTGGGAACCATTTTACGTACCACTACAAATATTACCATTTCACAAGAGTTGATCAACTCTTATAAAAGATTTCATCCAGTCTCGAATATAAAAATTTAGAAGTTTTAGATCTATCTTCAATATTTATTAAGTAACAAATTGTAACACTAGATATTATAGGCTAGGTTTGAAGAGACCTAAGAAATCGTAACGCACTATACTTATCTGAGCTCCAGTTGACTCACATCCAGCACTCATTCATAATTTTTATTAATGAAACACGTAATTATCAATAAAACATAACATACTTACATAAATTGATCACCGGAACTTAGTGGTGGTGCATAGTTATTTGCGAGTGGCGGTTAGTACCGTTATCGCCGAGGAATGGGACCATCCGCTCTATCGGTACAAAACTACGGCTACAGTACTGTAATGCCTCTCCTATCATTTCGGACATACATCATGCAGTATGACATTCACCAGCTTTGCAATTCGCTATACCTATGTTAAATAACTTTGCGAAGGGATTGCAAAAGACGTAAATCACTGTCCTACGACTATACCTAAGTTTTTGCTACTTACAAGGTTCATTTGGAAATCACAGAGAAGTAAATTAATCTTACTGATGCCAAATATCACCAAGTTTCGAAATTAGAAGGGCTTTAACAACTTTGAGGCCTAAAAAAACGTTTACGTTTATCATGTTGATCCTTCAAGCACCTTGCTAGTTTGTACTTAGGTCCAACTTTTACTGATCTTTCAATCAGAATATTTAGTTTTGGTAGTGTTCTATTCTTGGTGTTCTTAATATCTGCTCCAAAGTAGCATCAGAGACCTACAATGTATCCTAGTGTTTATAGTTTTTCTCGTCTTGTACTTATAATAATATGAAAAATACTATGATGCAATACGTCAAAACGCAATTCTTTTGAATTTTATGTTTATTTTTTTTTTAATCCAACAACATCAACAATAACAAATTATTGCGTCAGAATCGAAACTTTTTCACAACATATCCAACAGTTACAAAAAGTACTTCAACAAAAACGTTACCTTGACAGCCACGAGTAGAAACACATATGTACGTTTGCAGCTAATTAGTATTTTAGTTAGCTATTAGAAGTCACGGAACAGGGAACAATAGTCAATGATGTAAATGACAATAGTTAGGTCGTGCGCACGCGCGCATAACCAGCCAGTATTATGTCTAAGCAAGAGTCATTAAATCGAAGGGTTTATTACAAATCATGCCACATAGTAATAGTCAAAATAAAAACTTTTGCAAAGGTACCACAAAATGTCAGTTCTAAGAAACAAATGCGGAACATAAAAATGTTAATGATAGACTCTAATAGGAACTCATGGATTCGTTGTCTTCAATACTGTTATGGATATAAGAGTGATGTCAGTATTCTATGACATCAAGCTCAACCAGTTTCAGAATTTTATTGTTCAAACCTTCTATAGCTTAGACAGTTGCCTATTCATCGTGACACTCTTTAAATCGTCTGTTATACTTATTCTCTACTTTCTAAAACCACTCCAAATAAAATCCCATATTCCAGCAAATTCATTGTTATTACTTATTCATGGATGATATTATTTGTAAAGATCGCACCAAGTTTTTATTTAAATTTCTCAATCCAGCGCCCATCTGCGACCCAGTTCTTGCTCTAAAAAGCTTACAAAAACATTGAATTACATATGAATAGAAACTGGATTGAATACATTAATACGTAATTTGGTACGGGCCCAGTATTTAGGGAGCGAATAATGGATGGCGAAAATTTTAAATAATATTCTATATTATTTGTGTGACCCCCTCTAATTGCACGTGTAGAACAAGTTTCGACATGACTGTAGCCAGATGCTGGCCCCGAAGATATATCTGTACTTATTATATTTTATCTGAGCGAACCCATGGAGTGAACCAATACAAAATATTGTGCGAACGAAAAGGATTCTAGTTCTCATGTCTTGATGTCAATAATTGGGAAATTGAATCAAAATTAATTCAAATGTTAACTCGAAATGGTTTTGTTCTAGATAATAGAAATAACAGCAATATTATAATATGAATTAATTAATATTATTTTTTGTATCTTTGTTATATAAGACTTTTCGTTAAATAACAAAGAAAAGATCTTAAATTTGCCAAACACCTTTGTTAACAGTGGAATAAAATTAGTTTCTATATTCGATTTTGATTATATTATAACTATCAATATTAAGGACACTCATACTCTCATACGCAGGACTGTTTTAAACGTAACGTTATGCTCGCGGTGGTCTGTTTTTATAATCTGTGGGGGAATACAGTCTTAACTTAGACAATGTGGATACTAATTATCTCCATTACTAGTTTTTATGAAACGCGAGGGCAGATAATTTATTAATATCTACAAATAACGACCATTTCTTTCAAAATTTTAAAATTAGAACGTTAAATTTAAAAAAGGGCGTTAAGTGATTTGACAGTTTTTTTTTTTTTAACGAACTCGCGTTCCCAGTTGGTTGATAATGAGGACTGGTGATCTCATGCTGCAGCTCCGTCATGTTTCGAGTCATACGACCAAAATAAACAGCCGTAGCCCTGATACAACTCCCGAATTGGACCTGTCGTCCTGTCGATCGCGTGTGGGTGTAATGTGGGCCATTATTTAATTTGGCTCTGCTAATATGCATTACCATAAATCGATTTAATAAAAACCTTGCGTCGTTTGAAGCGAATGTATTAGATCTTGTTGAGAATTTAATGATTTGTTTAGTATTTGCAACAACGTCTGGAAATCGGTTGCTGGCATTAAACTAGCTAAATTAATTTATAATTCGAATTAAGTTATTTTTTCATAACTATTTATTTTCCGTTGAGCTATCCATATTGATTATTATTTTCCAATTATGTCTTTAAATATCATAATTTTAAAGTTGTAAATTTTGGTTTGATTATAAAAAATAATGAATGTAATTCAAAACTTTTGAGAAACATGTAATGAAATTGATAGGTAGAATTGACTCAAAACCAACTGTGTTGTTTCATATAATTTCTTAAGAAACACATTTAATATCGGTCAACCTGTGGTCTCGAAAGTCGTTGGAGCTGATTCCTACCTCGGTTTAAGGAAAATAATTTGTGTTGAGGTCAATTTACTCATAAAATTTGTTACCTAAGTTTATTCGAAAACTTCCCATGACTTGTAAACTAATGACTCATTTTTGATTTCTAGGATAATGTAACCGTCTGAAGGTCAACGTCCGAATCTTAGAATTTGGCTAGTGTTTAGCAGTAACATTCGAACCACAATGAGGCCGTCCGTTACTTTCTAAACTCTATGGGCCGCGTTCCAGTATAGGTATATTCTCTTAAATAAATTAGGATGTGTGAATTTATTATAACATGTTTTTTTTTATAAAGTACTGTGATCTATAACTGGTAGGTTAGTTATAATATATTTGAATATTGTACTTATTGTAGTAGTTTAGTCATGTTGTTTTGTTAGCTTGATTATTTAAAGCGAATTTTATAGCGGAAGCCAAAAAATAGTTGATACCGACAACCGGAATGGAAGCCACACAAAAAGCGTCGTTCAAGGTCTAAAGCCCCTTACGCTGATTCATTTGTCAATTAAGCCATTTACGACGAATTTAAAGCAAAAACTTTTAAACTACCATTAGAACAGACCAAAGAAATAAAAGTATTTACCGACAACTCCGACTAGCAACAGTTACCGACTGCACTTGATCTAGGTCGTGAGCGTTTGTGCTTGATACCGCAGCCGACAGCGGTGACCGTTGCCTCGCCACGATAGGCACAACACTTGATAACGACAATGTATAAATAAATAATAATATACCCACCAATGTACATAAAATATACATATAATATAGACTATAAAATGAGCCACGACTGAAGGAAAAATTAAAGGAAAACGATGGTATACATGAAGCCCATGACCGGTAGGCTATTAAATAGTTGCGTCTTGCTCATACAGATAATAAATTAATAAATGCCCCATAGAACATTTAGCATAACTACAAATTCTAAGACTACCTACATATGTAGGTACTTATGTTGGCTTTATGGTCAGAAGAGACTAAAACAAGGAAAAATTAAACAAACAAAGCAAGGAAAATGATGGTTGTGTTTTAAACAGTTAGGTCGCTACCGTCTCTATACCAAATCCAACGCTAAAATAACTTTTTAATTCGAACCAGTAGTTCTTGAGTTTTGCAAATTCAACCAAATAAACCAACCAAACTCTTCAGCCTTATAATAATAGTATAGATTTTAAATAAATTTACATATTCTGTAGTCTAATTAATTTTTTTTTATTTAATAATGTCAAATTGTTCAAGCTGTGTAGGTATACCTGTAAGCAACATGTATTTGCACAGATCTAAATGAATATGAAATCTTTTGTAGATATATCGTTGATGTTCCTAACAATATCTTAGAAATATTAAAAAAAAAACCGTCCTAAAATATGCAAAAGGTACCAACATACAAACAAGAGTTCGTCAGGAACAGGATCTCTTGCTTTCTTTTGATGGTCTTATGGCCTGCGGGGTTACCATGACGTTCAAAGTAAGATTGTTTCATTCTTATTTCAGTGTGGGTAAGAGACAGACCTATACATGTTGTCTAGCGCCATCTCTTACCCACACTGGAAATAAGAATTAAACAATCTTACTTTAAACGTCATGGTACAGATCCTGGTACACGCTTTATAATCTGGTATAGGACAGAAGGTGAGACATCATTTATCAGGTTCCAAGGTAAATAGTCTCATAACAGTTCTTACGAGTATTCAATCCATCCAACCCAACCAGAATTTCTATGCCTGGTCTTTTCTTTCTTAACCAGTGCTTTCGTCAAGGCTCGCCATATATTATGTTCTACTAACGTAACCAAGGCTCATTAGGCTCTAGACAGACGGACTGCATTTCAACTGCAATCGAACTGCAAATTGCAGTTCGGGTGCAGTTTGAATGCAGTTGATACGACTGCAATAGAACTGCAAACCAAACGTGCAGTCCGATTGCAGTTCAATTGCAGTCGGCGTGCAGTCGTGTGAACTGCACACCGACTGCAATCGAACTGCACGGTTGGTTTGCAGTTCTATTGCAGTCGTGCCAACTGCATTCAAACTGCATCCGAACTGCACCATACCCACCTGCCCGCACCCCCTGCGCATGAAATCAGTAGTAGAAAGAAGGTTAGAGTGAACACACGCGTTGTCTGTCCGTAAATAAAACAAATATGCCGAGCAACGAGGTTATAAGATTTGACGAAGCTTTACTGCTACTTTTACTTCAACGCCGTGCTCGGAAACACAAGAGAAAGAGAAATCGTGAAATATGGGTTCAATTAATATTGCAATGTAAACACGAAGGAGATTTTTATACTTTATTACCAAAAATCAGATCACAAGAGAAATACTTTTACAAATATTTTCGCATGTCTAGAAGAAGTTTCGAAGAATTAACAGACATCTTAAAAAATAAAATATGCCGACAAGACACCAATATGAGAAAAAGTATATCGGCAGAAGAAAGGATTGCAATTACTTTGAGGTAAGTTTTTAACAATTTTAAACATTATTGAATGAATAGGCCTTATGAATTAAATTACAAAAATAGTTACTTAAAAATATAACAGAAGAAAATGATTAACCGAATACGTCATTTATGTATGAGTTATCATCGCTGCAATTATCAGGTGAGACAATATTGCTGTAATGAGATTCTGAAGTTCCTGGCCGAATGAATGTCTCCTGTTGGATAGGAGGTACATTTGAACTCGAAGGCAAGATAGAGTTCATATTTGAAGTAAAATATCCCCTGAAATCATTCGTTGGCTGATATTGCGGTCCGGACATGTTATATGTGGAAGCATATTTTTTTATTATATTTATGAAATCTGCCTTTGCATCTAGCTTTAAATAATCTGGAATTCTTTTAAAATCTTTACACAAAGAAAGAAGGAACAATCGGTCTTCATCTCTTTCATCTTCTTCATCATGAATTCTTTTATTTACTCTTTTGGTTAAACTTTCGATCAAGTCTTCTTCTGATGAATTTTTTGTTTTACGTTTGTTAACAGCTTTTTTTTTCTTAGTTATTTCTTCTCCTACAGACTCCTCATTAGTAGAATCTAAATTAGACGATCTTTCACCTTTCTCTTGTAAATCTTTCAAAAAGAGTAACTGTTGATGGTATGTGCACGGTCGTAAATTGGAGGTCGCTGAACCACTTTTCATAGTGTTCATTCTTTTTTCATATCGTGAAAAATTATCTCGTAGTAGTTTCCACTTCTTTTGATATTGAACAGCTGAAAATAATAATAAATATATTATTTTCCAGATATTTAGCAAGTGGATGTTCTATTGATGATTTACACTGGGCTTATCGACACGGAGTAAGCACAATCAGAGAAATTATTAAAGATGTTTGTAGTAACATATGGATTCACTTAAAAGATATGGTTATGCCAGAACTCACTGAAGAGAAGTGGAAAAACATAGCGGAAGGTTTTAAATATCGAGCAAATTTTCCATACTGTCTTGGTGCAATTGATGGAAAGCACGTAAGGTTAAAAAAACCTCGAAAAACTGGGTCTTCATATTACAACTATAAAAAATACTTTTCTATGATATTACTAGCCACTTGCGACAGTAACTATATGTTTACATTTGTTGACATCGGCTCTTATGGGAGATGTTCAGATTCTACAATATTTGAAGAAAGCGTATTGTATGAAAAACTTCAACAAAAAACCTTAAACATTCCGCCACCTGTAAATTCAATGCCATACGTGTTTGTGGGTGATGAAGCATTTTCAATTTCTAAAAATGTTATGCGCCCTTACGCGGGGAGACAATTAAGTGTGGAAAAGAAGGTTTTTAATTACCGCCTATCACGGGCTAGAAGATTTATTGAATGTTCATTTGGTATTCTAGCAAATAAATGGCGTATTTTTCACAGACCCATCGACCATAAACCACATTTTGCAAAAGAAATTATAAAAGCTTGCTGCGTTTTGCACAACTTTGTGCGAGAAAGAGATGGATATAATTTCGAAGATTCTTTAACTCAACCATTACAAGACATAATAATAGGCGACGGTAGTGAAAGAAACTGTAGATCATCGGAGGGTATAAGAAAAGAACTTACTGATTATTTTATGGGTGAAGGCAAACTTGAATGGCAAATGAATATGATTTAATGTGTCCAATTGCTTATTAAAGTGTTAAATAAAATAAAAATAATTAAAATACTTACCAATTATATTTTTCTCCTTCTTACTCTTTTCTTCAAATCCGGGCGTAAACATTTCGCAAATAGTGGCCCATGCTTTGTTTTTTTCAATTTTGTTACTGTAAGATTCAATCTTATAGTTCCAAATGCAAGGTTTTGATTTAATGACACTTATAAATGCATCAGTATCAAATTGTACAGATTCATTTACTATATTACCATCCTCGTCGCTCGACATATTTGTTTTATTTACGGACAGATAACGCGTGTGTTCACTCTAACCTTGTTTCTACTACTGTCTACTGATTCCATGCGCAGGGGCCAGGGGGGCGGAGCGTTAAAGTAGTGCGGGCGGGTGGGTATGTATGGTGCAGTTCGGATGCAGTTTGAATGCAGTTGGCACGACTGCAATACAACTGCAAACCAACCGTGCAGTTCGATTGCAGTCGGTGTGCAGTTCACACGACTGCACGCCGACTGCAATTGAACTGCAATCGGACTGCACGTTTGGTTTGCAGTTCTATTGCAGTCGTATCAACTGCATTCAAACTGCACCCGAACTGCAATTTGCAGTTCGATTGCAGTTGAAATGCAGTCCGTCTGTCTAGAGCCTTATTAGGCTCTAGACAGACGGACTGCAGGAATTGCAGTCGGCGTGCAGTCGTGTGAACTGCACACCGACTGCAATCGAACTGCACGGTTGGTTTGCAGTTCTATTGCAGTCGTGCCAACTGCATTCAAACTGCATCCGAACTGCACCATACCCACCTGCCCGCACCCCCTGCGCATGAAATCAGTAGTAGAAAGAAGGTTAGAGTGAACACACGCGTTGTCTGTCCGTAAATAAAACAAATATGCCGAGCAACGAGGTTATAAGATTTGACGAAGCTTTACTGCTACTTTTACTTCAACGCCGTGCTCGGAAACACAAGAGAAAGAGAAATCGTGAAATATGGGTTCAATTAATATTGCAATGTAAACACGAAGGAGATTTTTATACTTTATTACCAAAAATCAGATCACAAGAGAAATACTTTTACAAATATTTTCGCATGTCTAGAAGAAGTTTCGAAGAATTAACAGACATCTTAAAAAATAAAATATGCCGACAAGACACCAATATGAGAAAAAGTATATCGGCAGAAGAAAGGATTGCAATTACTTTGAGGTAAGTTTTTAACAATTTTAAACATTATTGAATGAATAGGCCTTATGAATTAAATTACAAAAATAGTTACTTAAAAATATAACAGAAGAAAATGATTAACCGAATACGTCATTTATGTATGAGTTATCATCGCTGCAATTATCAGGTGAGACAATATTGCTGTAATGAGATTCTGAAGTTCCTGGCCGAATGAATGTCTCCTGTTGGATAGGAGGTACATTTGAACTCGAAGGCAAGATAGAGTTCATATTTGAAGTAAAATATCCCCTGAAATCATTCGTTGGCTGATATTGCGGTCCGGACATGTTATATGTGGAAGCATATTTTTTTATTATATTTATGAAATCTGCCTTTGCATCTAGCTTTAAATAATCTGGAATTCTTTTAAAATCTTTACACAAAGAAAGAAGGAACAATCGGTCTTCATCTCTTTCATCTTCTTCATCATGAATTCTTTTATTTACTCTTTTGGTTAAACTTTCGATCAAGTCTTCTTCTGATGAATTTTTTGTTTTACGTTTGTTAACAGCTTTTTTTTTCTTAGTTATTTCTTCTCCTACAGACTCCTCATTAGTAGAATCTAAATTAGACGATCTTTCACCTTTCTCTTGTAAATCTTTCAAAAAGAGTAACTGTTGATGGTATGTGCACGGTCGTAAATTGGAGGTCGCTGAACCACTTTTCATAGTGTTCATTCTTTTTTCATATCGTGAAAAATTATCTCGTAGTAGTTTCCACTTCTTTTGATATTGAACAGCTGAAAATAATAATAAATATATTATTTTCCAGATATTTAGCAAGTGGATGTTCTATTGATGATTTACACTGGGCTTATCGACACGGAGTAAGCACAATCAGAGAAATTATTAAAGATGTTTGTAGTAACATATGGATTCACTTAAAAGATATGGTTATGCCAGAACTCACTGAAGAGAAGTGGAAAAACATAGCGGAAGGTTTTAAATATCGAGCAAATTTTCCATACTGTCTTGGTGCAATTGATGGAAAGCACGTAAGGTTAAAAAAACCTCGAAAAACTGGGTCTTCATATTACAACTATAAAAAATACTTTTCTATGATATTACTAGCCACTTGCGACAGTAACTATATGTTTACATTTGTTGACATCGGCTCTTATGGGAGATGTTCAGATTCTACAATATTTGAAGAAAGCGTATTGTATGAAAAACTTCAACAAAAAACCTTAAACATTCCGCCACCTGTAAATTCAATGCCATACGTGTTTGTGGGTGATGAAGCATTTTCAATTTCTAAAAATGTTATGCGCCCTTACGCGGGGAGACAATTAAGTGTGGAAAAGAAGGTTTTTAATTACCGCCTATCACGGGCTAGAAGATTTATTGAATGTTCATTTGGTATTCTAGCAAATAAATGGCGTATTTTTCACAGACCCATCGACCATAAACCACATTTTGCAAAAGAAATTATAAAAGCTTGCTGCGTTTTGCACAACTTTGTGCGAGAAAGAGATGGATATAATTTCGAAGATTCTTTAACTCAACCATTACAAGACATAATAATAGGCGACGGTAGTGAAAGAAACTGTAGATCATCGGAGGGTATAAGAAAAGAACTTACTGATTATTTTATGGGTGAAGGCAAACTTGAATGGCAAATGAATATGATTTAATGTGTCCAATTGCTTATTAAAGTGTTAAATAAAATAAAAATAATTAAAATACTTACCAATTATATTTTTCTCCTTCTTACTCTTTTCTTCAAATCCGGGCGTAAACATTTCGCAAATAGTGGCCCATGCTTTGTTTTTTTCAATTTTGTTACTGTAAGATTCAATCTTATAGTTCCAAATGCAAGGTTTTGATTTAATGACACTTATAAATGCATCAGTATCAAATTGTACAGATTCATTTACTATATTACCATCCTCGTCGCTCGACATATTTGTTTTATTTACGGACAGATAACGCGTGTGTTCACTCTAACCTTGTTTCTACTACTGTCTACTGATTCCATGCGCAGGGGCCAGGGGGGCGGAGCGTTAAAGTAGTGCGGGCGGGTGGGTATGTATGGTGCAGTTCGGATGCAGTTTGAATGCAGTTGGCACGACTGCAATACAACTGCAAACCAACCGTGCAGTTCGATTGCAGTCGGTGTGCAGTTCACACGACTGCACGCCGACTGCAATTGAACTGCAATCGGACTGCACGTTTGGTTTGCAGTTCTATTGCAGTCGTGTCAACTGCATTCAAACTGCACCCGAACTGCAATTTGCAGTTCGATTGCAGTTGAAATGCAGTCCGTCTGTCTAGAGCCTTAAATAGAAGAAGATTCTAGTAAAAATTTCTGGAAGTAAAGTAAGTGGAAAACTAAGATTCTTTGGGATTTACAATCGCCCCCCTAGTGATTTTGTGTTCCAACCTCAACAAGATCCTAACTAGGTAAGTAAGATTATCACAACTGATTATCTCATCTAGAACTAGAACGAATCTCTTAGCATATCAACCAAAAACATGATAAACACTTTAACTGAACTAATCTTATCGTTGCCATAACGATATCTAAGCATATTTAGATGTTAAAAGCAAGTGACGACGCGTGGGCGCATCATGTCTGACTCATAGGATCAACATTATTCTAATGCACCGCTACCGAAGGACCAGGCTTATTGCGTATCACAAGTTTATGGCAATCCATCGATCAATCGGCACCATTATTGCCATGTAGTACGTGGCTCTAAGTATGAAGTGTCATGAAATAGAAGGAAATGAACCGGACAGATTCGAATCTTTTTGCTACATAGGGCGTAAAGACCATTTTGGCGAAATAGACTTTTTGATGCACTCTTACTCAGTGTTTCACGCTCTTTCAATCAGTATATTTAAAATTACACTACGGTGAAAAGAAGATTTTTTACTACCCAGAATGCTTAGTGCTCAATCACTTGTTCACAGCGCGCTCCTCAAAGAGATGTCAGCAAACCGTACGGGCCCAGCAGGGCCGATGCAATTTCTGAAAAGGAAACCCGGTCTCGGGTCTTAGAACGCAAAGGGCAATTGAAGGTCACAGGTGTGGTTTTAATAAGCGGGAGAAGTCATTGGATGATTTCCTACCTAAAAAAAAACACTTTTTCGTAAATCATGTTCGTTTTTTACTCATTATATAAAAATCCGGGAAGACTGGAAGCCGACCCCAAGTTAGTTGGGAATAGGCTAGAAAGATGATGATAACTTATTGCCAAAAATATAAATTATGCCCTTCGGCCAAAAATATCAGAAAGGGTCGAAACGTTCGATACGTCGATAGCTGTAGACATCGGACAAATGTGTTTTGTCTAGTGTCTATGGTGCAGCACAGTTATGCCCGGTTTATACATGGTCCGACAGATAGCTGTATTTTATAGTGCGTCTATTTGGGCAGAATAAACATGTTTCTTTATTTTTTTTCTTTTCTTTATACGGGGACAGAAAATGGCACCCCTTTATTCTAGTTCTTGTCTCATTTGACCACCGCTCGTTTGATGTTAAAGAAATCGTGCTAATAAGTGCTGAATATGCTTAGCAGATCGTTAAAAAGGCAACAGTCCTAAGTTTCATCTTGACGCATTGTGATAATTTCCATTGCGTCAGGCTAGCTGGATTTTAGCCACTGATTTTTTTCTTAAAGTAGCTGTAGCCTTTTTTTGATAAAACTAAAACTGTGGGAAGTAAGATTTTGATTGTTTCTATTTCCATTAAAATGCTATCAAAAAACTACCTACTACTAACTTACTAACTACGTACTGAGATTAATATTAATTCTAAGGGCTTTTTTTTAGGTGGGAAAATCATCTAATAACAAATCCCGCCCTTGGGCAAAGCGGGAGATAGTGTCAGACTTTTACTGACTAAAAACCCACTCCTGTTCCTTCTTTGCCTTCATCCCGGGGCCCCGGGCTTCGCTTTCACACTACTCGTGGCCTCAGTAGGCTTCGATTCTAAGGGCTGATTTTTCAATAGTCGGAGAACTTTTATTTAAAGAATAAAAATGGCATTTTTTATACTAAAGCTGCCAAACCCAAAATTGTTATCCATCACAATATAAAACCTAAATGATCCAATTAATTCACCGCCATTGTCATAAGGACATGACAAACAGTGGCAAATTTATTTACAAAAAATTCAATAAATAATTATGTTATGAATGGTCTCTAAAGTCCATTGTGCAGTTTTATTCAATACCCAGTCATTGTTCTTTGTTTCTTTAATATAATTCGGGTTACAGTTAATTATATGCTGTGTTACCTTACCGGTCACAGGTTTTGAAAGATTAAATATTATTAATAAGATATATTTTTATTATTAGTTGAATATATATTTATATTAGCTTCTTTCATTGGTGCTCTCGCCGTGTTGCGAATGGAATACGAAGTGCCCTGAACCACAAAGTTTTGTGCCTTAACTGAAGAAAACTACATCGACAGAACAGACATACTTATCTATTGATAAAGCTAGATATTATAATAGTTATGATTTTACCATATTTTCATTGTGTTGTTAATTGTAAGCGCAGTGTTGGGCGTAGTTAACTACTATTTTGTAATCAGATTACAAATTACAATTGCAAGTAGTTAACTACATGTAACTTAACTACAGTAATCAAACTACATGAAGTAATTGTTAATTTGATTGCTGTAATCTAGTAGCAATAGTTACTGATTATTTAAGTACTAAGAACTTATATTTTGCAATTAAATAAATAGGTAATATGTTGGATTTATCAAAACTGAATATGGATAAAAAAAAGGAATCTGACTGTATAAAAAATTCACGTATGTTTCCCCATTTCTGAATTTGACATTTGAAGTTGTCTCTGCAGGTTAAACTCTTGTTTAACCTGCAAATCTGTCAAAGGTAAACTATTTTACTAATAGTCCTATTGATAACTATATAACTATTCTTTATTCTTTATTGTACACACAATTTTATAATATCAATAAAAATAGGACAGTTGATGTACATAGGCGAGCTTAACCCACAACTGGGTTTTCTTAACTATTTTTAGGGAATTATATTAGTAATTGACAACACTGACTGTGAATATATTGCACGCCATGTTATGGCAGGATATGCTGAAACAAATTTACTGTAACACCTTTCAAACCATATTCTAGTAAATAAATATTTTGATTGATTGAATTTTATGGAAAACATTTCTTCTTTACGCGATACCCATTTTTGAACACCGTGTCATGTTGGACCTGCCTAAACGACAACTCGGCTTTTTGTTCACGGATTTGAATCGGGTTTAAAAAAAAAATGTTTGTAACAGGCCTTAACGTAGTGTATTAATTATTATTATTGAAATTTTATTGGGTTTCCTAAGATTTGAAGTAAAATTTGGCGTTTATTTCACGTTAGTTAATTTTGAGGCATTTTTCTCAAGAAATTTTGAAAGATCAAAACATAGTGTACTTACCTAATATTATTAATCTTTCATAACTTGTGATTGGTAACACAGTTTATATTAGGTAATTGTTAAAATCCGAATAGGTACATATATTAAAGAAATAATAAGGATTACATCATTTCAAAATCAATACTTTCATATCTCAAATGACGCAAATTGTTATGTCATGCTGCATGAAACATCGAGGATGAGGCAAATAATGTTGTGGTAATTGAATATTTATTTTACATTTCAATAACTGAATAATTGATTACTTGCGCCAATATTTCATGCGGTCTGAGTTTTACCTACCGTTACAATATGGTCCTAATATCCATGGACTATTGTTTAAAAACAAAGACGTATAGTCGTTTTTTTAAGGTTCCCGTCATCCTACGACCTCTCTCACCTAGGGCGGAGTGAGAGGGCACGTCAGACCTTTACTGACTAAAACGTAACTTATGTTCCGACTCTACTGGTAGTGTGGAAACGAAACCCTGGGACGAAAGCAACGAAGGAACAGGAGTGGGTTTTTAGTCATTAAAAGTCTGACACTATCTCCCGCTCCGCCCAAGAGCGCGATTTGTCATTAGCTGATATACCCACCTAAAAAAAAACCTATGTTCCGACTTTGTCTTTCGTTTCAGGACCCCGGGTTTCCCTTGCGGAAGCCATGCCCCCAATAGGCTTCGGCCCTGCTGCAGCTGCAAGTATCAGACTTTTATTAACCCACCTGTGTTCCTTCAGTTGCCTTTTGCGAGAGCCATGGAAATTCTTCCAACAATTCCACAGCCCTAGCAGGTCTTACCATGTCTATGGTTAAATAAATGAAGGATCAGCTAAATCGTTCTTCGCAGCTATTAACTCAAGACTTGTATTTATACAAAACTATAAAAGCTAACGGATCATACAATAACTGGGGAAACGTTAAGTTTAATATTGTTGAAAAGCGAGTTAACTGGTCGGCTAAGGGTTAGAAGAACAAAATACTTGAGATTAAAACATATTTTATGTACCATATAACTGCCCAAGCTTTGGCCAACTTGAGCTAATCATACCTTTTCTTATTACAAAACCGTTTTCCGAACATGAGAAACATAAAAACTGCAACTCTTAAGCCCGCATGCACCACAAATGATTTACTATAATAATACCTACACTTAATTTAATATTAAACTTTCAATCCGTTTCTGTTAACTTTAAACGTTTGACAAAAATAGAACGACGATTAAATTCGTTACGCGCAAAATATCGAGGTGGAATTCTGTATGTCCTACCATCAAGTTACAACATCAAATACCAAAAGCTACTTAGAAGTAACAGTTAAAGTAATCTAAGGTCCTTGTTTCCAATTGAGTTAACACTGGCTGGATAAAAACTTGATCTTCCCGTGTGCGAGAGCAGTTGCTCGGGCGCAGACCAAAAAGTCGGCGCATTCCATTGTTGATTGGAACAAGTCGCGGTCGCGCGCTCCAATGGGAAAAGTCGCACAGCGCTCAGCTTGTGAAGCGACGAACCATCTACGAGTGGAGTCGGTATCTCAAAGATTCAAGATTCAACGGTTCAAAAGCATTTTATTGCAAAAAAAAAACATTTACAGGCACTTTTGAAATACCAAGAAGACAGTCAGTCAGAAAAAATAATGCTAATTGCACATTCCAAAGCGTAGATCTCTATGGAGAAGAATGTGAAAGAAACTCCACGGACATCTAGGGCTTAGAAGAAAATATTTAATCCTGAATTGGAATTATCAAATGCAGCAACTAAGTAACTAACCCTATATCATACATGAGAAAGTTCTCGCTCCGGACCATGGTCTGAACCAGGGTCCGGTGCGAAGTTTGGCCTCCACCGTGTGCTCTACCGTGTCCTCCAAGCGTATCCCCCTAACTTGCTATGTCCGGTGAGGACTTGCGTCATGCGGAAGGTGAGGAAACCGTAGCCCAAATTCAGCCACTTCTTAAAGAGGAGTCTTACAGTTGCGATTGTGGCGTGCGAAATGGTCGGTTGTGACAGTCACTGTCGCCATACCACCATAAGATCCCTTCGGAACTGTGTCCGCCATGCCTTGATTGGTCGCGGCAGCGGAGTTTCGCCCCGGCCTTGCGATATCATGCGCAGGTCGTGCATGTGTGCAAGGACTGTTACCTCCAAATCCCACGGAAGTTTGGTTTTGAATGAGTTTTAAGCTTTAAAAAAAAAGCCGTTTAATTGCTGATTAAAATAAAATAACTTTCTCTATCGTGTTTTGTTCAACAGGTACAACATGGGGTTCTTAAACTCAAAAGTGAAAAGGTTACTTCTAGGTAAGCATGCTCTATTGTCCACTACATCGTCGCTTTCCATCAGGAGATATAGTGGTCAAGAGTGAACAAAAAAAAACCTAGATAATTTTTTTTATTATTATTTTGAGTTATGAACGTCTCAAACCCTACTTTAAAGCCAAATTTTTGGTAACCTCTGATATCTATTCTTGAACCAGAGCCGCTGCTGCAGTTAAATAGAGTTAAAGTGACGATATCTTGGAGAAAGGTACTAACACAATATAAAGGTAATCTTGCTCAGACGTGGCTCCATATCTACCAGATCCTGGAAGGCTAGTAAAGATAGCAGTCTCCCGATAACGCTGATACACTATTGACAGCAGAGAGGCTAAGATGCCATTATGTAGCCACACTATTCTGTGAACTGTCAGCTATTTATTGGCGTATTTTTAATATCATTACTCTTTTTTAGGGTTCCGTACCCAAAGTGTAAAAACGGAACTATATTATTAAGACTCCACTATCCGTCTGTATCTTATGAACCGTGATAGCTACTATAGCTAGATAGATGAAATTCTCACAGATGATGTATTTCTGTTGCCGTTATAAAAATAAAACAATTATTAATAAAACAACAAAATAAGTAGTGTAAAAAAAAATAAGTATATAATGTGTAATGCGCAAGTCCGACTCGCACTTGGCCTTTTTTTTCGATTTTTTTTTGATAATACTAAATAATTTTTTCATGCGTCAGGTTCTAACTTCGATTTGAACTTAAGTATAGATTCGATAAGATATTGAGCAATATAATTATTGACCGATAAAGAGGGGATTCCCCTTTTACTAAACAAACAATACGTTATCGTTTTAAAAATAACATATTTGCGCGATACCTACCTTCTAATCTACAAAGCAACGCGGTATTAAGATAAGAGGGATTTCCCCTGAGTGCCACTGTACTGTGAATTCACTAGACTTTACTTGGCAATCAAGTCAATATCTAGTATCGGTGAAATAAATTTCATTTGACCGATACGAGGGATTCCCCTGTTATCAGTCAAATTTAAGTGTCCTTTTGTATTATAACAAACGAAACGCGCGACTGCATGGTAAGATATATAATTCTTAATTCTTTAGCATAGCATAGCATAGTCGGCCTTATAATGTTCCCACTGCTCGGACGCAGGCCTCCTCTCTAGGAGAGGGAATGGGCCGCAATCCACCACGCGGGCCCAGTGCGGGTTGGTGGATGTCACTTGTCTTCGAATTTTTGGTTCTAGGACATGCCGGTTTCCTCACGATGTTTTCCTTCACCGTTTTAAGAGCAGTGGTGATGAAATAAATTACACAAAGTAATGCGCCTGCCTGGGTTTGAACCCACGACCTACAACTCGTAAGTCGGGGCCGTTACCACTCGGCCACCACTGCTCCTTAATTCTTTATTGTACACAAAAACATAAAATAAAATATTGAGATCCAGACAGTTCATGTACAAAGGCGAGCTTAACTCAGCAATGAGTTTTCTCCCAGCAAACCTTTGAATTATAGAGAGAGAACATATTCGAGGGTAGGATCCAGTGCACAATATAAACCTACATACTAAGTCTAATATAAAATTATAATGTATTTTCACTATACTAACATAAATTATAACTTCAAAAAATAAAACAAATAATAATTCAATTATTGTAAGGGATCCGAACCTCCTTTTCCCTGAGGGTCTTCGGAGTGGGAGCAAGGAAAAACCACCGGGAGAAAACCAGAGTAGAAAACACTTTTTCAAACACCATACAATTATGGAATCTCTGCATGTGTTGTTGTAAACTGTAAGTGCAGAGAGTATTTGAATTAAATAATAACACACTGCACAATCAATCCATATAACTGACTGATAAAAAGGGGATTCCCCTTTACACTGCTATCGTGCTTTACAACCAAAATGATAAAAAAAAATATTGATAGCAACACTACCGTCCGCAACGAAATATTTTCGATACACTGGTTCTTTTATAATCAAATTGATAAAATTATATCTCGAATGATAATAGTGATATATAGAGGGGATTCCCCTGTAATGTCATTCTACGAAACTACTACGAACTGCTACGAAATACTACGAATCTACGACTTTTACGCAATACTACATCTTCTACACAGCTACAGCGAATGACGTAGCGTGAATACCCCCGTAGCACTTTAGTAGGTGTGTAGCTGAATTTCGTGATGTCAATATTTTCGTAGGCACAATTTACTCAAGGTAAGTTACGTCATCGTACGTCGGTACATCAGCTTGCAAGGCCTTTTGATGATATTTTTATCAACTTTTTTTTATTCACCGCTTTTTTATTTTAAAGCGTGTAAAGTCTTTTTGTGAGGTGTGAAATCATCTAATCAATGACTTCTCTCACTCTACGGTGGAACGGGAAGACGTTTCAGACTTTTACTGACTAAAACCACACCTATGTCCTTCAGTTGCCTTTTCCGTGCTAGTTTTCCTTTCCAAAAAATCCCCGTAGCCCTAACGGGCATCGGCCCTGCAGGGCTCATGCGTTTTGCTGACATCTCTTTAGACAGGCGTGGAACACTATGCGCCATCGATGACTCGGGCTTGATCCGGACGCGGAGGGTAACCGGACAGCCAGACGGCGAGCTTCCTGTTACTCCTCGTCCGCAAGCCAGTGTCTACTGTGGCTACGTGTGTGATCGTCTCCTTCACTAGCATTACTGCTTCGCAGAAGTAGGCGACCGCCGCCCATTCCCTCTCGCTCCGTCGCCGATCGCCTTCACAAAGAAACAGTGGTGGGGCCTTAGTAGGACATTCTCCATCATTTCCCAAATGTATGTATACCATACAGATTGTTACACAAGTAAATATTTTTTAAAGCGTTAACTGCCTAAAATTATCCCAGTGTTTCGATACAGGCCTCCTTTTTTAAGATGGAGGGAATGTCGTGTCTTCAAATTTTGGGATCCGATGTCGGTTTCCTCTCGAGGTTTTCCTTCCCCATTTGGAAAGCAGAAGTGGTGTCAATGTGAAAGAGGGAAATCCAATGAGGATAAATATGGAGGAGGTCTATGCTAAAACAAAACAACCTTCGGAAATCGATGTCTCATGTCTGATGAAATATCTCCTCTTCAACTTGGTTAATACCAAATTGTTATTGTTTATAAGGGCAATTCCTATTTACATATTATGGATTCTGCCCATGCGGGCGGCTTCATCAGAATTATAAATAAAAATCCCCCCATTTAAAATTAAACCCTTTGTGTTAAACCAGGGTATAAGTAAACCTGTTTGAACGTGACGAAGTAATAAACATACATATACATACAAAACTTTGGGCTTTAAAATATTAGTGTTATAATAAAGTATTTTATCTAAAGGGCCTACCTCGACTTTCGGTCACGTTCCTTACCACAGGTCCACCACGGCTCGCTTTCAAAAAAATATCACTAAAATAAAGGCTTATCCGCGGTCGGGTGGCTGTATGTCCCGGCGGTCGTAGCGACCCACTGCAGGGCGTAATGCGGTGCAATCACCGAGCGTTCCCGTGAGAACGCGACCGAGCCAAGCCTCGCCTCGCATGCCACAACAAAGGTCAAATGGAATTCGCGAAAATCTGCTTTTCATAGCTGAGAGGGATTTTCTTCGTAGTTTTATAGAATTTGAGTACCGTATTACTTTTGGTTACAAGTTTTGGATCCGATTTTTTAGTAGTCAGATGTTTCTTAGGAAAAATTATGGGTATAAGTTGTAGAGCCGATTTTTGAGTGGTAAGATGCATCTTAGGAAAAAACAGCTTCAATTCAGAAAATCTGCATAGAATTAGTAGTATGTACGGTTTTCGTCACATTGCCATCTTAAAAATACATACCAGAGGTTTGACATAATTTAGCAGTCTAATAAGAGTGACTACGCTACATTTGCTGTAAGATGGTGCGTGTGACAGCTGTCAGATTCATACAATGAAGCTACCTTTCTCTTGTCTTATTTTCGTCCTACTGTCATTCTACCCATGCTATGTGAAACAAGACCTTACTAAAAAATCAACCCATATTGTCTTTTAGTTTTGGTGTATAAATATTTTATTATTTATTAAGAAGAGCCTACATATGCAGTTCTACTACAGGCCAAAAACGACCTGTGCTTGTAATGGCTAACGATACATTTTCATTTTATGTTGCAAGCTTAGAATAGCGTATTTTATGTCAATAACAGATAAGAAGAAAACAAAAACAATAACAAGATAATAAAATGTTGGTCAACAATTACTTTGTTATGAAAAAAAGAAGCTATTGTTCTTTCATTCAATTAATAACAAAGAATTTTTTTTATACTCGCCCGTCCCGTTTAATGACTTGACAAGTACATTTCTTATGACGATACCTAACTAATGACTACAGAATGTGGTTTTCGATGTCTATCAATCAACCTGGTTTTCCCAAACAATTAACTAATTCTATTTTAATGAGTTAAAACGTGTTATGGTAATTTGGGCCGAGTCGACGTCCCATAATCGCTTGAAGGACGGACGGCCCCACATTCCTCAGCAAAGGGAAAGGGTTCGTTTCGTTACGGACTTTTTCATCTTGTAACTTTTATATAACACCCGGAGCACAGCCTTGATACTCTGTTGTAGAACACTTGTAACTGGATTGGAATCAAGTGGTTTGTTGTGTTGTATTTTACAGTCAATTTAATCAATTAGATATCTGCGATGACTATGATTCAACGAAATCTTGCAGAAAGTACGTGTGATACACGTGCTATGGGAAAAGATGATATTTCAATTACTTGCACAATTCCTGGTAACAAGTCTATGTGAAAACATCAAACAATGCAAAGAAAGAGAGACGGTTCTCAAAGAAACAGCTCATTGAAGACACTTAACATAACACCAACGAAGAAAGACCTCCCCCGCCCCTCTCCCGAGGTGTAAGCTCTCGTTGAATGAGGGTAGCAAACGTATTATCATAGATCTTTTGTAAATGGGCGACCCGTTCACATGCATCCATTGAGGTCCCTTCACACGGTCAAAGGCGACAAAAAATAATACAAAAACCGTTACGCTCCCGAAAAAATGTTCCCATAACTTGTGAATGTCTGTCATTGAGAAATCTGTATAAAGAGACCATGTGTGGCGGGAACCGTTTTAAACTGGAACATTTTGTTACTAAATAATACAAAAAAATACTGATAACATCCCAGATTTGTGCACTATTTGGTTACAAAACATTGATAACACGATACCTAATTAAAAATGGAATGTGCGACTCAGCGTGGTTGTGATTGGATACACAACCAGATGAAATAATTATCTCAATAGTGATTAGCGATTGTAAAACACAGCGACATCCAATATTTATAGCATAACTATATTTTATTACAAGGCAAAATATTTATGTTAAGAAACGTAACTGCTGAAATACCTAATGCAAGCAACATTTGTAGTCACACATGGATCACAAATGTGCGTGGGACCGAGTATGAGCGCTTCATGAATGGACCAGAGACATGGGACCGTGGCCCATAATCATTCTCACGGTTCATGCTTAGATAAAAACTTTATGACATGACCCGACAGAAAGTACTGATAATTTGAAGATAGATATTGAAGTTATTGATGAGAATATAGACAGACAAAAGACTAATACATCAGATAAAATTGAAAAGAATTGATATATTTTTTGACAGAAAGTCACGAGTTACAGTAGGACGGCTTTGTCTCTTTGGTATGGAATGCCAGCCATTGCCGTCGTTCGAATGAGCATTAAGCTATCATGCCATCAGCGCGTCCCGCGTCCCCGTCTGGTCAACATTCTTAAGCCGGGTCCGGTGTCCGCCTCAAGAATGTCTGCAACCAGCAACCCGAGACGGAAGGAGCAGCGGCGGAAGCGGTTCATAGAACTGAACTGCAACATTCTAGAACGACTCTCGAACCATCTAGACGTGCACCGAATATAAACCATAAGTTTGGAATATAAAGTCCAATTTTACAGTTACAACATTCTCGAAGTTGTCGGCAACAAAATTTTATCTCAGTTAGTGGCATTAACGCGATAAGTTGTAAAGAATTTACAGACGATTTTGAGCCGTTGGTCTTCGCAACTAAAGTTTAAAATGAGATTGTTTGAATTCGTTACATAATTTAACGGTTCACGAACATTCTGCGCCACAGCGCGCAACCGTTTCGCTCCACTGTACCGTGCATCCTGCCTCATACAAGTTGTAATTTTCCAAGTATTTTACTTTACCAAAGCCTTTTCGCACAAGATAATCAATTTCGATGTAATTAAGCAATCAAAGATATAGTTGCTGTGCCCACAGATATATGTGCGCGATTGGTCACTAGTTAGAGAACGTGCAGGCCGCACCGTGTTGCAACTATAACAATCTTTTGTGTCGAAACCGTGATAATCTTATTGGTTACGGTTATAGCGAGCAAATGTTTAACTTCGGGATTCCAAGAGTTTGTGTTTTGACTGGCACGTCAAGGGCCGTAAATTTTCGTAGACTGCAAATGTTCACAAGGTGTGTTGATTCTTGCCAAGTTTTCCTGCTTGCCCGTCGGGTTTGAGACCTCCCGCCGCGGCCAGTATTCAAGGAGGTTTACGTTTCTCATGGCATTTTATTTAAAAAAAGCCATAATGGCGTCACAAATTGCTGCTGTCGATTGTTGATTAAACAATTGAGCGGGCCCCGCATACATCGTCTGTCTCAATTGTAAACTGTTATTGGGAATCAATTGTCACGAAGTTATTATTGACTCAACGAGTTGGATGAGTGACATCCTCTCTGATCACGTTCGTTTGTTATGTTTTAAATTATTTCCTGGTAATTACACAAGTTTACAGTATCTTGACACGTCGGGGCCATCACTGTTCTTATCTCTCAGAACGCCATGTTATGATAAGTGATCTTTCAACAGCCACTTTGGTCCAATGAGAAGATAAAGAAATCAATAAGTAAGATCAAATTTAAGCACACTAACAAAACAGTGGATACGAAGTTTAGCACTGTTTACTCCTTTTTATATCAAAAAGACGTCAATCAAATTGAACTTGATAGTCTAAGTCCTTTCTTATATCATCATTAAAATCTGAATAAAGTTTCAGTGTCTAAACGTAAAGAAGTTCTGGGCACATTTCCGTCGTGCCCACAAGACAGCGATGTGGAGGAGTAGGTACTAATGCCTAAAAGTATTTTATTTTGCATATATGTACATATAAATATTTATATAATTATACTAAAATTATAATAGTATCTTTTTTTATTTATTTTTTCGGATTATATCATTGTTAACTATGTATTTTGTGTGTACATCTCTATTTTCTCCAACTCTTCTTTCGCAGGTATGCTCGAAGAGATTTCTTTAGAAATAAGCATCACCTTTATACTGTTCTTCTGTTTCCTTCTTCTTTTCTTTTCTTTTATTATTGTGTTTACAAAATTTGTGAAATAAATAAATTAATAAAATAAATAAATACTTTATTGTACACCAAGTAATATCGAAATGTTACAATGTCAGCCTTAAAAAAATATATAATTGGCGGCCTTATCGCATTCGTAAATATTCGTAGTTATTTAATATTTAAGTCATTAATATATCTACAGAAAATATTTATATTATATAGTTAGGTACTTTCAAAAACTAAATTTCTGAAGAAGTTGAACGAACTCAACCTCAATCCAGGAAGGAGTGCCATGAGCAAAGCAGGATGACGTTAACGTTATTCATTCTCTGGTATTGCTAGCACAGTGAAAGTGAGGTCGCGCGCTTTCTATCCGCAACGTGGTTTGCTCGGCGTCGACGCAGCGACTTGCGAAAGCTTCCACCGCCGACTACCAGACATCTAGTCAGTTCGTTCAAATAGAAAGCTGGTGTGAGCAATCCACGGATACACCTCGGATATTACCTATTTGTGGTTGGTAGATTTAGCTGCGTATTTTCAGATTTCCCGACACCATTTTGTATGTTCACCAGCTGCAGAAAATTAAACTCTTTTCAGTATTCCCAGTTTAATAACATTATAAGCCATTCCTCTTAAAAATAATCTATCTCATACCACCATCTCTTTCTGTTTCAATCGTTTCAAAATATTTGCCATCTAGAAAAGCGTTACTTTGTTCAAGTTTTTCATAATTTTGATAAATCTATGCACCCACGATCACAATAACAGTCGATTTCGAAACAATGACTACGTTTACACGTGCATATTACAGTATAAGAAGCAATTTGTTATATCTGATACTTTTCATTTCATTTAGTTTTTCAGCATTGGTTCCTCCTATTTTTGTAACATTCTATTCAGATTCTGTATGTGCTGAGAATACGTTGTCCCACTTTTATACGACTACAGGAAATTATTCTTATTTCACTAAAAAACATCTTCTTCGACCTCCTTTAACTTAAAGCATCTTGCGGTGAGTCTGTTTTATACACTTCTGATCGAGGTTAGTTTTTGAAGATAAGATAGCCCTTAGCAAGAGTATACTTACCTAATATCCTAATTTGTCACGTGAGGATAATTTCAAGAAGCACGAGGCTAGTTGTGAGAATAATATTTGCTTACATAATAGCATATTCGGATATTAAATTTCATTAATTTCAAATAAAATATCAAATTTTGAATTGGTGCAGTCCAATCGAGATCGAAAAACTTTAAGAACAGTGCCAGGTTACTTTAATTCTTGTCGAAATTGATAAAAATTGTGGCATTTTAGGGTTTCGTACCTCAAAAGGAAAAAAACCGGGCAAGTGCGAGTCGGACTCGCGCACTGAGGTACACACTTACCTATGAAAATAGTTCAGAGATTTTTTTCGGTGACATAACTACAAAATTACAGTTTTTAAATTTTTCCTATACTTGTGCTATGAGACCTTGCTTCATGCCAAATTTCCGGATTCTAGGTCAACGGGAAGTACCCTATGAATTTTGATTCCCTTGAGAGTATGGAAATGTACGTTTTTTGTGACATAAACGGCCATATCTTTTTTTCCCGTTAACTTAGAAGTTTGATTTTTTCACAGCTACAAAGGATCATAGACCTAAGTATATGGTTTTAATTTCAACTCGATACCTCCACGCGTTCCTGACGTTCACCGTGCGCGAGTCCGACTCGCACTTGCCCAGTATATTTAGGGTTCCGTACCTCAAACTAATGTCAATGGTGAGTAAAGAGAAATTTACATAGGTAAGTTTGTACTGAGCTCTCAGGGCGCGAGTCCGACTCGCACTTGCCCAGTTTTTTATTTAGTCCCTCATGATGCACTGCAATGTGCGGCCTCGTTGTTGTGTAAATATCCTCTGTTCCCTGAACATGTGACTTTCGCGAGCACAATGCGGTGTATCATAATATGTGCGTGAAGGCATTCTTCTTTGAATACGGCGAACAATGTTCATTGTGCTAGACCTAAGGCACAACGTGAAATGGGATCCTGCGCCGCGAGCCTAACGGAGTGCGTCGTCTCATCTCGGCCTTGTTCTAAAACAACAGACATGCTATCTTCATCATTATTATAATTAGTTTAATATGCAGACTATCTCGTTAATGTTGCTGCGATTTCGGATATTTTTCCTCGTGGAAACTGGAAATGTCACGGCGTTTATGTTGCACCTGCAAAACAAGATATTATTTCAAAGTGACAAAGGCCCCCAAAATATATGGTGACTGAATCAATTAAGCCAGACATGTTCAAACTTGCATGGACGACTTTTGGCACACAAGCTGCCTATTACCTAGAAGAAATAAATAGGATGAGACTCAAATTTTCCTACTCATTATACATGTGTGTCAGACTGTTTGGCTACTTTATTTTAGATAGGTACAGTTCTAATTCTCATTGCGACTGCTAAATAAGGAATTGTTTACTAAACTTACTCAAATTCGAATGTTTCTAACTTACAGATCACGAAGATACCAACAAATCGAACATGGAACCGTGATTAGAGAAACTCAACGTTGGCATCGGTTAGCGCTACAAGGACTTTAACACGACGCAGTATTGAAGTATGGCCACTGTGCTCAGGTGTTAATACCTTAATTTGTATGAATAAGATATGCAAATATACTGTAACAATATACTCCGTCCACGGCTAGTGTGTAGTGGAATCAGATATCTACTAATTGCCTGTCTACTTAAAGAAGCTGAGTAATTTGAGCACCTCTTTATTTTTCCCAAGGAGACATCGACCGTTGAAGGCAAAAGACGTGACCGTTTTTACATCGTCTGACATTCTAATGCTTATTGTTCATGTGTTTGTTCCGCATGTTCTTAATACATTGCTCTTTTGAGATGGACATGGACTTGCGTTGTTCTTAGTCAACAGGCGTCAGAAGGCCGGTTTAGCGATTTTGTTGACGTTCATTTTGGAGGTGACGTCATGTGTTCGAATTTGGCAATGCCAGGCGTCGACCTCCAGCGACAAGCAGTAACATAAGCGTCGTGGCTCCGAAACTGCGCAGTAGACTCGTATATAAACACATTTACATACATAGAAATGTTATCATCGGCAAAAATCACAGCTTTTTTGCTCTCAAATTACATCACACAAACGAGCCGGCTGTGCTGCGAAGTCTGTGAATAGTTATAGTTATATAATAGGTAAGCATATTTTGATCTTATTTTGCAGGTCAAAGGATACAATTGCATTTTTCTTATATGGAAAAAATGCAATTGTATCCTAACTGTTACGTTCTTAATAATATTAATTTCTTATTTTCTAAAAAGTCACAGCAAAGCAAAGGGACAAAGTCTTTGTTGTTACAGTCAATACTCTTAATCAGTCAAAAGTGTCTACTTTTGACTGAACAGCTTGGTTAAAAGTACATTGGTCAAAACTCACTGGTTAGAATGTAAATATACAAGT
Source organism: Mythimna vitellina (assembly GCA_949316375.1). Classification (NCBI taxonomy): domain Eukaryota; kingdom Metazoa; phylum Arthropoda; class Insecta; order Lepidoptera; family Noctuidae; genus Mythimna; species Mythimna vitellina. The sequence continues at coordinate 12,944,061 of OX438693.1, read as the reverse complement.
AATTAAAATATTTAAGTATTGTGAATTCATTTATTACGAAATATTAAAAGATTACATACAATACAAGTCTAAATTTTTAGCCAGCAATGTGCCGACAACGGCCGTAAGTTAGATAGGTCAAGCTATTCTGTCAGCAGAGTTTAAAGGAACCTAACATGAAGGGGACGACGAGGCTTAGTGGATTTTCTACTAAAACTGGAAGTTTTAACCTCCCATTTAATTGCGAAGTACTACTGGTTTTAGTGGCTACTGGATTTTTCTAGTGCTTTAATAAAACTCAATTTCAGTTCTTTAGTAAAAATGCGATCCCTCGGGTGTAAATCAGCACCATAGAATCCATAATAAATTATCAATCCGATAACGACGATGATTGTGCAAACAACTTAAGACAATTCTGTCTAAGACAGTCATGTCTCAAGTGTGCGCAGGCCCTTAATGATTACCAAACACGAAAAATAGGGATTCAATATACTACACTACTTAATAATAATAATAAAAAGATTTTTTGATAATTTTTCATTGAAATATTTATAAATATAATTTATAAACACACACGCACAGGATCGGTCGTTGTGGCGTCGGTTGGAGGAGACCTATGTCCAACAGTGGACGTCTTTCGGCTGAAATGATGATGATGATGATGATAATTTATACATCTATTAAAATTAATAAAGAAATAATAACCTACGCCCTAGGTTCTCCTTTTAGTATTTAGATTGTCCGTTTTCTAATTACCATTAAAAATAAAATAAATACACAACCTACCAACCCGGGACAATGTCACTTACCTAAAGGTAGGTGACATTGTCCCGGGTTAGGTTGTTGGTAAGTATTGTGATGATATGTTTATAATTAGTGTTAGTTGGTGTGTGTTGTGTGTGTGAGAAACTATTTAAATGTTTTATTGATCCATGTTGGTCGAAATCATTTTTTATTATTATACTTAACTAAACCAGTCAATTTATTTAATGAGTTGTATGAAACAGATTGAAGATGAGTATTTTTATAATAGTTAGGTACATATTTTATCATTTTTTTATTATGAAACTGATCATTTCGTAAACGGCTACAACAAACCAAGTATCACGTGTAGGTGCCGTGAATATTTTAATAAATTAATTAAATTAAGAACCTACGTATCTACTTTCAAGGATTTCAATGGAAACTACCTACAATGAATTATTTTACAGCGGAGATGAAGATGACGTGTCATGGGAAATCTACTCCATTGTCACAGAGGCTGAGCAACAAGGTCACTCTGAGGTCATTAAATAACTACAGATTACAGATAAAATGTGACGCCATATTTAAACACAACGATACTTATATTTCTGCTGGTTCATTCATAATAAAATAAAGTGACTGTGTGTCGTAAAAACATATAATATGCTTCCGTCAAATATCAAAAGTCCAAATAAGTAGACTTTGGCTGCCCTACTCTGCTTATCAAATAGTTAGACAAATGATATTTATTCACTAATAGGTACTGTGGATAGCTCTTAGATATTGTTGATTGAAGTCAAAGATAAACATAAACAGTTCTTAATAAGAAATAAAGTCGTTAGTTGTGGTAAACAAAGAGAAACAACATTACTTGTACGGACAATAACAAAAGAAATTAGACCCGTCCATCGGATCCATACGGGCGTTGTGGTGAGAGAAACTACTCATTACAATTACAACCATTACCGTAGGTACTATAAAAAACACGCTAATAAGGCATCGAAAACATGGATTTATTGTATCGAATCTCGGGTTCAAACCCAGCCAGGCGCATTACTTTGTGTAATTTATTTCATCACCACTGCTCTCAAAACGGTGAAGGAAAACATCGTGAGGAAACCGGCATGTCCTAGAACCAAAAATTCGAAGACATGTGACATTCACCAATTCGCACTGGGCCCGCGTGGTGGATTACGGCCCATTCCCTCTCCTAGAGAGGAGGCCTGAGTCCCAGCAGTGGGAACATTGAAAGGCTGATTATGATATATCGAATGTCGTAACTTGTTCTGTCAAAAACTAGCTCAAAAGATAATCAGATTTGTTTACTTCTATTCATGATATTTAGAACCGGTAGGTATCATTACTTATAGGAAAATTACTAGGTAGGTACTAATACGAATCTCAAAATTCTAAGTATTAGGTATACGTAATTAATGACGCAATCTCATCAAAACATCTACTTACATAGCGATGACGCAACGGTAGAATTATCATTTTTAAGATGAAATTGACTTATATTTGGCCCTAGACCTTTGATAAGCTTTATTAATGTGATATGAGTCATCATCACATCATACAGTTCAGACAAAACCGATCATAATATTTAAGAGGTTTACCGAATTATGGAAATGGATCTACAAATGCTCTTGCTCAGCGTAAACAGAACAAACCTGTTTTTTTTTTTTAAATATAAATGTAGGTATAGACTAAGGAAAAATCTACGGACAAAGTAAACAAATAACTAGTAATAATAAAATTGAGATGACCGATCTAAACATGTCGGAGAGAATAGGCAGCTATATTTGTTGACTAAATCAATAACTTGTATGGCAAGCCATCACTAATCGGTATGGTGATTGTAATGGTCCTATTTAGAAGTCTGTAGATATAATAGAAACAAATATACAAACAACTGAGTTTACGAACTTTTGATTATTAACTGCTACCTCAACTCACTTCCAAACAATAGTACATTTTGATACCAGTGAAGAAACTTTGTCATTGCGACCGAGGCAGAATTTTCCCGAGACGCAGGCCTGTGGGTTATGGAACTGATTGCTGCAGTGACAAATTTCTACGTGTATCAAATGACTTTTTTCTTTAAACTTATAAAGCAATACTTTCTGTGAAAATGACGACACGCAATTAAAGAATTCTCTTCAAAACTTAAATTCGATTTTTTTTTCACAAATAACACAAATGAATAAATTAATAATATTTAATTTGCTTTTTCCTGCAGATCGAAGGAGAGCCAAAAGGTGTGAAACTACTATACACCCTAATATTAAAAATAATAAATAGATAACATATAGACATATTTTTGAAAATAGAACACAGCTAAATATTAATTTATTGGTAAAAGCAAATTATTGTAAATACATCGTGTGTATTTATGGTGCCTATACTCATTCCTAGAAAATAACAATATTCTTACCAAAGAACAATATGGCTTCAGAAATCTACACTATATACATCTAAACGAATATAATAAAGAGGTAAAGTTTATTTTTTTATTTCTTTTTGACCTATATTTTAAATCCTATATTTTAAATACACGGACGAAGCCGCGAGCAAAAGTTAGTCTCAAATATGGACCAAAAAAGAGTTTCAGCTTTATTCATGGACATGACGAAAGCGTTTGATTTTGTTGACCACAGAGTCCTGCTCATAAAACTAATAATGCTTGGAATTAGAGGTGGTACTTTACTAGAAGTAATTAAGTTGAAATTGACCAATAAAAAAAAAATGGTAAAGTAACTTACTTACCATACTTACCAAAAAAGCAGCTGCAGAATCTATATTTATATTTTACGGTGTACCACAGGGAAGTGTACTGGATCCATTATTATTCCTTTGTTATATAAACGATATCCCCCAGAACCATAGAACATCCCATGCCTCTATTCGCTGATGACTGTACCACAATATTTATAGGAAAGAACATAGACACATCTGAAAAAAAAATAAAAACGCTAAACTAAATGTTAACCCCCCCCCCCCCCCCCCCGAAATATTCAAAATTTAATTTGAGCCCAACAAGCTATTTTTTGTTAATATGGATATTTTGAAATGTGAAAATAGAACTAGTTTTTTTTTAAATAACTTGACAGAGCCTGTCAGTTGAAAACGATTCTCCCTAGGGCTGAAAAGCATTACTTTCAACCCGCTTTCCAGGCAACTTCAGACCTACTTTTTGAGTATGACTAATGAAAAATAACAATAACCTTTTTGAAACTCTATCCACCAAACGCCATCAAGGACCACTTAAATCAAAAACCCATCAAACCGCTCTTTTCTCAAAAAGTTTTTTTAGGATTGGCCTTTTTTTTAAGTGGGAAAATCATCTAATGTCAAATCTCACCCTTGGGCGGAGCGGGAGATAGTGTCAGACTTTTATTGACTAAAAACCCACTCCTGTTCCTTCTTTGCCTTCGCCCCTACGATTTGCTGACATCTCCCTGAGGCGCGCGTGGAACAATACGCGACGTCGCCTCCTTTGCTAGCATTACTGCTTCCCAGAAGGAGACAATGGCCTGTACCAAGGCCCGGCGCGAGAGATCGCCGCCACCGATCGCCCCCACGAGGACACGACGATGCTCTGCCCAAGTGGGGCACACCTCCACCGTGTGTTCCACCGTGTCCTCCGGGCCTCAAAAATAACTAATAAACAATACCTAAATCTATATATATAAAAGCGAAACCACCACTCGCGATTAATCACGAAATCTCAGAAACTATAACACCTACAAACTTAAAATTTAGCATGTAGCTTCCTTATACGGTGTAGACATCCGCTAAGAACTCCGGAGTTTACGAAATTCACCCCTTAAGGGGCTGAAACAGGGGTCCAATGTTTGTTTGGAGAAATCGACTTTCACGCTAGCGAAACCGCTAGCAGAAGCTAGTCTATAATAACTTCAAAAGATCTATAAACTCCTTCAAAAAAAAAACTCCACAAATTCATACTACAAAAAGCATGTACTAGTATTATCGAATATTTAGAAGACAAATATCTAACAAAGCGTGCCTAACACAATATTCTTTGATTTAAGTATGCAGTAGACGAGTGTATTTTAGATTTATAATATAATAGCCACGTGTTTTTGTTGTTTCATGTTAAAATTAAACTTTCTTGTTTTGTGATGTTTTATATTTTATAATTAACTAGGGTTTTTTTTATAAGTAAGTTTATTATTTCACAATTTTTAGTTGCAATACACTTATTAACCCAAACACGGCTAGGTTACATTGATTAATTACGGAGTTCCAGTGCCTACCTTCCGGCCCCATCATCATCATCATCAGATCACTTCGATGATACCATTTTCAACAAAACTATTCAGAACCATTTATTTATTTATATTATCATAGTTACTTCACTATCTTCATTGTGATATCTATGTGAGGGTGAAGTTCCGTTGGCCATTTCTGGTCTTCTTCATCAAATGTTACTTTTTGACTGTAAATGCTTTAGTTTTCGATGAAAATACCAAAATCACTATATAGTGTCTAGAATATTTGAGGAGTTCCCTCGATTCCTCATGGATTCCATAATCAGAACTGGATTTGAAAAAAATGGGACCTATCTGGAAGTAACAGAGATAGTATATTTGCGTCGGCGCAACAATCTTTGAAAGAATCAAGGTATTCACCGCAACTACATTTTAAATCTGTAATATCTTCGAAAATATTTACTTAAATTACACGATGTAACGAGCCATGTTGATTTAAATGCACAATGTATTAAAGGTACTTAATTGGATAAAGATTAATGCTGTATTGCTTAAAATCGTTTCATAAATAAAACATTATTTCTAGTAAAAAGTAAAGGATAAAAACTCCTTGCTTTTAAGAAAAAAATCACCGTTGTTTATTGTTACCTGTGATGAAATCAGCGTAATACTAACCCTTGTTGTAATAAATAAAAGTAAAAATAAAACACGAGGGGTTTATACATTGCATTTTGAACCTAATCGTAGTGTGATCAGAGGCAGTTTTGGAAGAGTATTGAAAAAGTTATTTTGGTTCTACAGATTCGCAATTTCTGTGCAATCACAAGAAATTCAGAAATTCTCAAAAGTCTATTTTCAGCAGCATCATAACAACGATCCGATATTGTGAAGCTCAACCTTGTGCTATTTATACACTTGCTTGCAGCCATCATTTTCACGTGGCTTTTTCTGGCAACGGCATTTAGTTTTGACCCAGAAAATAAAGCAAATATAAAGAGTGTAGCTACACTGTATAGCTATTTAGCTGCTAGTTTAAGTATGGAGGAAGGACGGATGAACTAGAGGAATTCTGTTCGAATTCTTTGGAAACAAAAACCTAAAAATCATGAGTGGATCACTTTTAGAATGAAGGAAGACATTATATTAATACAGTGTAGGACTCTCTAGCCCCAAAGACTGAAAATCTGACAAAGCTCACTGAGACCTTCAGATTTCTACTTTATCGAAATCTTACGATCGTTCGAAAGAGTTAAAGTGGTCCAAAATGCTCTCAATACTTGCGCTGAGCTCTATGATTAGATTTATGGCTTTGCCTATTCGTAATTTTCTTCACGCTTTTGCTCTAAACAATGTTTGTCAAGAATGTCAGCCAATGTTGAATTCTTGGCACCAGTATTACCCATCTATTCATGCTGCGAATGTATTATCAACTACAACTACTATCATCAACAAAACTATTAGAGAAAAACATCATGAAAACGAATCTCATGACACCAACTAGTTCAGAAGTTAGGCACTCGTCTTCCAAAAAAAATTTAGGTATAATGATTCATGTAGAACCAATTTTGCCGCATCATCTTATCTTGTTTTTTTTTTGCCTTAGCTATACAATGAAGTGCCAATGCCATCATGTTTCCGTCGTAAAAACGAGATAGTGCTATTCGTTCTTTAGTGCTCCGTCTCTCTCACATAATTGAATCATCACGGTTTTAAGACATAATAGTGTGGCCCCTGATTTAAGATGATTATAATCGATGGTATATTTCTAATGACAGCATTAGAAATATACCGTAACTACAGAGTTACCATTTATTATTGGCACAAAATACTAAGAAATAACTACAGTGAGTGAACCATAGATATAAGAAAGGAGAACACGTGTGATCGAATTGGCGGTAAGCTTGCTTGACACGTTTTTTACGCTTAGTGCGTCGCCAAAGCGAGTCTGTAACCAACCATGATCAAAGGAAACGCTACACTCTGCAATAATTTGAAGACACCAATCGGTATTTCCACTTTAATTGAGAAGTACGTGAAAGAAACAAGTCTTAAGAACAGCCAGAAAACTAATGATGAGCTTCCTTTGCTAGAGAAGTTAATTAAATCTAAGTTGAATTTTACTAGGATCGGAAAGCAGCTAACTGTTCATATCCGTGCCGTTTTACTTCACTAAGATTACCTTCGCGATAGGGGAAGGGACTAGATCGTTGAGTCAGCTCTGTGCCCCAAATTCCACAGTACACCATCCGTAATGTTGCCTCAATGCAATATCAACCTAAGTGGCATGACTGTAAAAACTACTTTGCCTCGCTGCCGACCTTCTGAGAGACCATTGTTTCGTTGATCTAGCGACTCGCGACTCTAGCATTAATGTCTAGCAGATGCTTTACGGCCGCGGCAATATTTCAAGAACCCATTGAAGCAATTTTCTCAGAACAACTTTTTTTTTTACCTCATGGGCACATAAAACCGCTAACAATATGGTATAACGAAAGTCAATTTGTTTCAGGCAATGGACAGCAAGAATCGTTATACTTTCATGAGATATTCAGAGTAACATCAGATAAATTTAACAAGGCATTAAATTAATTATAATTTCAATCGGAGCTTGTTAAAGGGAGCTGGTTACGATTCGAAAAAGAAGCATTTATGTTGCCATGCAAAACGATAAAATTTATTTTCCAAAGGACGCTGGGCCCGTATTGTAGAACGGCCAACATAAATGTTTTATGTTGGGCGCCATGTGACAATAGCTGTTATTATTTGTGGAGCCGACCTTCAGGGCTGGTCTCGAGAATGTCTTGGGTTGCTTCAAGAGAGCTATCTTCTAAGAAACGTGCTACACGCGTGTACCGCGCACATTTTTTACACGGTATTATGTAGTATATTACAGAACCGTGGGAAGGATCTTGATACTATGGGCCACGGAATTTCTTGTAGATAAAGATTTCCTTCATGTCTCGTGATAATTATATTTAAGTAAGCATTTCGCTTATCTTATAACATCATCATACATGCATGTGCTCTTTTAACCAAAAGCATTTCAGTAGAACAGTTATATTATTTTATTCTTTTTTTATTATGTAACTTAAAACGAAATTTCAGACGAAAATATTTTTCAAATTCTATAAATACCCAAATAAATAGATACCTAAGTTAGAAACCTTTCAAATCTGGTGGAAGGGGAAACTGTCAAATAACAGAAGAAAGATGCATACACTGAAATATGACGTCACCGCCATTAGGAGACGTGTGTACAAAAGAGATAGCCAGATGTTACTACCACTCTTACCAATATTTGAAATTCTGGTCACTGTTTCATTTAACACTACTCTTTTTATTGTTGTTTGTTGTTTAGTATAAAATATTATAAACAAATATACACAGGATTACAACCAATTTCTATGTAGTACTGAAGCCATAACATATTATGTTACTAACTCCAAAAATGTTTCATCTGAGTAAAAGATATAAAATTTGGAGTTCAAGTATCAAATTGGGCAGTACTACTATAAATTCCTTCGCCTTCTTAGCGCCAGTACCTGTGGTGTAAAAAAAGCATTCTGGCTGCAGGGCCGCGTCGGCGCTTTTGAGTATAATTTATAAGGCTTTGCCTTTCTCGGAATTCGAAATCTCGACGAGATAGCTTCGTGCCCAACCCGCGGCTGTGTGGAATGGAATGTAACGGATTTGGATAGGAAAAAATAGTGCATTGTAAAGACGGCCATTGTAGTGCGTTTTCGTAACGTTTTCTCATTTAAAATTGAATAGCCCCATGTACTTCCCAAGATTGAATAAGTTCGATTTGTATAAATTAACGTAGAAATAAGTAGGTACCTAACTTAGTAACTACAACATAAAATGACTGTGTGTCCGACTTTTCGTTTACTTTATTATTTCATTTAAGTTGTTTGTGTAACAGAGAAAAATCGGCAGCATGGTCACGGTACAAGTACTAACTAGCAATATTGTCACATTTGTCACAAACCTGGCCCTGTAGAAACAAACGCCTTGACAGGGATTGAATATTTTACTGGGGTTTTTATTTAAAAACCCTTGCTTAAACTTCTGGGTAATGCCCGAAAAAAAATGGGAATTTCAGAACTTTAGCAATAACAAGTGTTTCACATCAGCACACAATACTGTGTTCGGCGGGCTGGCTGGGTACTTCGTGCAACTGATCCCGTCCCTCGAGCTCCGAGCGAAGAGTTCTGGGAAAAGCAGGCCGCATACCACGCCGCGAGCCGCCATTGGACCGCCTTGCCTTGTGCCCGCCCGCACGCAAAGACAACATTTCAGAAGCGCCATATTTTGTCCCTAGCAACTAAATTTATGAGATTTTTAACCGCCAAAAACTGGCATGATTGTCAGTTCTTCATCGGAAATATCAAAATACGGGCTTTTTAATTACAAAATAATAATAATAAATCATTTATTATTTGGCGTCTTGACCCATAGATATACCTTAAAGACTAACATATATAGAGTAAATACAATTTATCGTTAGTGAATAAGACTTAGGACTATGATCACTTTGTGCAGTTCTATGGCACCTGCCCGCGGAAGCGACGGAACACTACGCCCTGCGGCCAAAAGTCTTCCTCCAGCATGAGGGACAGGTAAGTGTTCGGGACTCGCACAACGAACGCCTTGAAATTAACGTTTTGGTGCAACTCCAACAGCTATACCCTCAGTGCGAAATTCGTCTTTTGACGCACGTAGTCCACGATGTCTTCCACCCTTATGGCGTAACGCAGGCGGCAGATTTACTTACACTGGAGTGTTCGGCTAGGCGAAAGTAGGCTTACGTTAGGAGTTACAGGTGCTATGCCGCAGCGATTCTTGATAGCAAAAAAAAAGTTATAACACCAGAAATGTAAATTCAGCAATAAAGAACTGTGAAATCACCAAAAAGTTATGATAGAATTTAGGTGGAAAAGTTCCTAGAATTATTGGGTTCTCAAATCCTCAATTTGTCTTACGTATTCGTTACGTTGCAGTCGGGTAAAAAAGCCCAGGTCTTTACATAATATTTTCTTACCATTCTTCTATCACATTTCGACTCTCACGTTTCATTGTTAACTCTTGTCATCGGATGACGGATATTCCAACTACAGTGTGTACTGTGTACCTACGTAGTATCTGTAAACCCTTACTCTATGGTCATTGTTAAGTCACGAAGTGAACGCTGTAGGCACCACTCTCGTCGGGCCGGGTTCATTCATTAAAATATGCATTTATTATTACTAACATGCGTCTGCGGTGCATTGCCGCAGCCAGACAGACCTTTAGTGAGTTTTACCCTATCCTATTACGAATATAAATTTACTAGTGTTCTAAGAAATTTGTTAATGACTAGCTGTTAAGTGGTCACTTAACCTAAACGTTAATGGACGCCACATGTTTTGGATAGGTATACCTACTAATCTTGATAAAAACTAAAAAACAGTCGCCACCTTTCAAAAGATGAATTTGCATTGAGAGACGCTCCATTATAGTCCTACTATCTATCAACAAAGAACGGGATGTTCCGAATGTTGTGGAATAAATAAATTGAGTGTTTTTTAGGTAATTTCAGGAATGAATTAAGGGGATGGTGGGGGGGGGTGCGGTGCAAGGGATGAGGGCGACAGCTGCGAAGCACGTGGGGCAGCAGCTGACGGAGCTGATGCCACCCGCGCCTGCGCAAGCTGCGCGCGCACCTGCCAACGTCAAATATTATACCAGGTTTTTGTACTACTCACCTTCACAATGAAATGGTGGATTGACATCTGCCCTTATTAAACTAACAGCTGTTTATCATAAACAAACCAATAGCAGCTATCAAAAAATAAACTTTCTTATAATCATACCGCACACAAGTATCTACTCGTTTAATTGATGATGACACCTACCTATAAGGTACTTTCCTAGACGATATGACGTATAACAATATTTAATTGACACACTAATAAATTCTTTAGAAACTTCAATGTTAAAAGGTGAAAAATAAAATTTATCTAGGCAGGAGGTAAGGTCCTACTATGGTTCCGAAATAGAGAGGCTTTGACTATGAGAAGAACTGCAAACTGCAACTGTTTGATTGATCAATGCTATGCAATACCACCTACGTACCGTACCTACTATGAGGTAATCATTCGACACGTTGACTTACGTTTTATTACGTAGAACGATGTTGTCGCCGTATCTCGGCTTAGTTTACACGTATAAGCATTGAAGCAATAGCTGCAGCGCTCGTTAGTTCACAATTGCCTTTTACAGGTAATATACCTCCTTGGAGATTAGCGATCTGTTTTTGTTTATCTCTGATCTAATATTATCTTTGATCGGGAGTGATAGGCGTCAAATTTTTTTGATAAATTTTCGCTAAATTAAAAATTGAATTTTAGCTGTACGTAACCGAAATGAGTGTTCTAACAGTGAAAAGTGTTAATTAATAATATTCCTTTTGCATCTCAGGGCATGGAAGAAAACATACCGAGAAATAAAGATGCGGAAAATAACTTGCCAGCAAGTACTTCAGCGCCAGGTATTGTCATGTTTATTTATTTTTCTCTTTCTCACTCTTTCTGCTCAAACCTAATATTTTTGTGGTTCCCCTGTCCGCTTAGGGAACTTAACCCAAGTAGGTAAGTAAGTAGATATCTAGGTACCTTCATATTTGTATGAAAACAACTATGACGGCTGGCTTAGCTATCATTACTTCAGTTTTAACTACGTATTTTACCCGTTTGTACGATAGTAGGTACCTATACCTAATGCAAGATGTTTAATATCGTACAGAATAAATGTTCGTTCAGCACTTACCATAACAGGACTGCCAAATCAGTTTCAGTTTTCAAACTTATTTGGGGTTAATGTAAGCAACTCATCTTTTTTTCTTCCTCAAATCTCGATAATAGTCATCATCTCATCTTCCAAATCTACATTCTGGATAGAGTAGGTACCTACCTACTTATCTAAATATTTTAAAAACATTTGGAAAGATAAAATAGGTACTTAGTTGAAAGTATATTGATACCTTATAGGTATGCAGCTTTTTTTAATAATGTACTTTTGTTGTAGTCAAGTTCTCTGACTGCAGTTTCCGAGCTACTAACACTTTAGAATATAGGTAGGTACGATACCATCATACAGAAATAGCAATCTATATCAACTAGATTACTAGATAGATAATAATTAAAGTAGATACCTACCTAGTAGATACCTACTTTTACAAGGAAGTAGGTACCTACTTCCTTGTAAAAGCGGGTAGATAAAATTTATCCACTTATATTCAGAACATCTAAAAATATTGAATATTAAATGTTATGTATGTTTTTTCTTTTTTTTTAAAAAAAAGCTGTATTAAATAAAAATATCCAGTTTATTATACTTATTCTTTATTTTTTTTTTTTTTTTATGTCGAACTGATTGCAAAGCAAACTAAACTCTGAAGCCGTCGCGTTGTAATGTAATGTTGCCATGTGTTCAAATCGATTTCGTACAATTATGAGAACATTTGTTTTTGGACCATATTGTCGTTGACAAAATTAAAAATTGAATTTTTGTCAGTAGCACCAAAAATAGAAATATATAGATAATATATTATTACTTAACATAAAATGGTTCATACATTTTCAATTAGCAATACTAATAGGATTAAAACAAGATATGTTTTCTGGAAAACTACTTTTATCCAATTTTATATTTAATATGTAAATACTTTGTTCAAATAAAATAAACCGATTTGTGGTTTCAATATTAATGTAGAAGTACGTTTTTAACCTCTTATCTGGCAACATTAATACCGAGGGAGCGCAGCGAGCCGCACAGCGAGCGAGTGTGTACGAAGAATAGTTTTGGTCCGATTTCCGAACTCTGCTGTTGTACGTGTGACGCATTCTTTACTGTCGAGCGAGCGATCGATCGTGAACGTCGTCCGTTTCGTTAGTCGCGGGTTTCGCACTCATGTTGGAGAGTTGTGTTGTTTGTTGTCAATCCGTTTTACGTTTGACAAGTGAGAGTGAGAACTGCTTGTAGAAAACTAGTCAAAAACAATCAATTTGATGTGGTCGTGTTCATTGCCTTGTGTTAGTACAGCAATATCTGGATTACAAATGGATATTACCAAAGGTAAAAGCGTTTTCCTTTACATAACCTTCTCATGACCATATGTTTTTAGATTTGGAACGACGACGGCTACGTCACTTATTCTCGTCAGTAGATTTGTAGTTTGTTTTGGGTGTTCACATTTTATTAATAAACGTCGTTTGTAGCAGAATTTAAATTGTAATGATAAAAGTCTGACAGACTCGATGATATACCTACAATAACCATAAAAATGCTCTTTATAGCAGTTCAATAAAAATATAATATTGAATTCTGGGATGGGGTTTTGATCTGATGGTCTTCGAATATTTATTTTTTCGCTAAAATAAACAATACCGGGTGACACAAATTCCTTAGTTTCAAATCTTCAATAGCATTAATTGTTCTTACCTTGAATGTTAATAATGAAACTACCAATAGCGAATAAGTGTTATTGTTTTCCTTTGTTGCAGTAACATTGAAAAATGATGCTTTGTAATGTATATAAATTGTGTTTTCTTTTTTAATAGCTTAGCTAGTTTTAATTCCAATTCAAAGGAGAATGGTCACAAATATACCTAACATGAAATCTAGGAAATAGTATTTAGAAAACCATAAGTAAATTAATTGTTAAAGCGCTATGGCTATAACAACGCCATCTGTACAACACAAGTGTAAGCTAAATTTAAATACTGATGATATAGAAAAATAATGCTAATTAAATGAGCAGAGAGCCCTTAATAAGTGGCCCATTATAAGTCTACTTCTATAAAGAAAATAGAATATTTTCAAAAACCCTTTTATATCAAGATTATATTGTTTATCTATATGACTTATGTACACTTTCAGAGAATCATTACTCAAGTACTGATAAGATATACTTACATATATAATAACATAAATTGGATATTATGTGTTACTTTACTCATTTCCTCAATCAAGACTTGTTGGGAATAACATAAGCCATCAATTTTATTTACATTCAAGCAAAGAAAAATCTGTTTTTCGTGGCTCTAAAGTTGTATTTGTGTGGCCTTGCCACTTGATTGTACTCTACCCAATGGGGCCTCTTTGCCGTTACCAAATTTGTAAGTACCTTATGGGTGTTGAATTAAATTTATAGCTATGCCAATATTGAGACTATTTGCTGGAGAAGTCTATTCTTTAACTTTATATTATATAAGTAGACAAGAATGACAACTTGTTTAAAATGGAAAATTTTAGCCTTTTAGGAATACAAAATGGTCTCATTTCAATACTAGGGAAAACCATTATTATTCATATAAGTTTCCTTTACGTTTGTGCCAGTTATAATTAAAAGTGTTTTTTCCTCTTAAATTATTGTTTTGTGATAATTATTAAAAACACCTTGTAACTCCACTTACCGACTAGTAGCGCCATCTGGTAGAAATGTTAGTAGTTAATCTTATTTTTTATACATGGCAGGCTCTTTTTATTTATTCATCTATTTATCAAAGATATTATGTATACAAACAAACAAGTAATTGTAAAAACCATATGTAAAAATGTAAACTATAAAAAAGAAACTATCAAATAGTACCTACATAATGCAGTAGGCATTATTTATAACTGACCATTCCGTCATTGTATTAATTATGGATTTTCATAAATTCTTATAAAAAATTATTATACCTGATAGATAACACTGGTGCTGTGTCCAAATGTTGGCAACATTACAGTAAATAGTGTTGCCAACATGCATATTCTAGTTTTTATGCAATCAATGGTGAACACTGAATTATAAACAATGGCAACTAAAAAAAAGCATTTTGTGATTTCGAATTTCGAGAAAGTTTGATTTTAGACGACTTACAAAGTTGGTCATTATGCTTATACGCACACGTACACAACCTACTAAGTTCGAGCGCAAAACTGTCCAATACCGGGTAACGGTTGGGGTTAGGTCACAGTTAACATTAAATAGGCAGTTAGATAACGAAATACCATAAATGATCAATATTGATACTTTATCTAGCTAAAAGTAATTTCGGTCTTTTTATCTTATCGTTACAATATTGACTTTTTGTGTTACTTAGTTATCCCTAGCTGGATATTTTTTCCTCGTACATTTTATATTCAATGCCGAGCTCTTTGATATGTATGTGCCCCATCTGGCGGATGTTCTCTTCCGCTGACACCAATTCCGGGCTATCCTTTAGTTTATTTTTTCTACTTTTATGATGAGAGAAGCCATAGTTTGTTTAAACTACGTTAAGGCAACAAGCATAAAATTCATTCATACATTCCTATTTGAAGATTGATTCATTTTTAGGTTGCTTCTATTTAGATACAAGCACTGCAAGTCGTAAACAGTTTCAATTATTTGAGGAGAAATTTGCTTAGATACAACTGTACTGAAATTACGTAGACGTATGTAGCTAAATAGATAGCAGTCTAGCGCGTAGGCGCTACAGGCGAGGCATTGGAATTCGAAAGCCGAGCGCCGACCACCCATAGGCATGAGAACACGGCCCCGTCCCCTTCCCCACGCTTGCTCTCCCGCCCGGCGCCGCCTCTCGCCGCTCTCTTAAGGCACAATGCTGAATTTCATTTGCTTTTTGCGGCGAGTGACGTGAACTTTGCACATGATATCAGTCTGCCCGCTGGACTTACATCCAACATGTCTGATGATATATTTCATGTTGAGCTTGGAGAGAACTTTTTTAAAATGCCTATCGTTGTTTAAATTGTACATAAAATGAAAAAAGTAGGTATTCTTTATTGTACTGGCAATTATTTTCGTTAACATTTTAAACAATACCCATTACTGAAGTATAAACTCCATAAAGATATATCATTCAACGCTTTACATACTACTTTTTTTTTTTTTTTTTTTTTTTTTTTTTTTTTTTTTTTTTTTTTTTTTTATAAAACTAAAGTACTGTCCGCATCCACGGGTAGTGTGAAAGCGGAACCCGGGGCCCTGGGACGAAGGCAACGAAGGAACAGGAGTGGGTTTTTAGTCAGTAAGAGTCTGACACTATCTCCCGCTCCGCCCAAGAGCGGGGATGTCATTAGGATGATTTTCCCACCCAATAAAAAAAAAAAAAAAAAAAGTACTGTCCGCATTCCAAGCATCTACTTTTGTCTACTTTTTATTTGGTGTTGTATTAGACCCGCCCATCAGTAAACTACTGCCACATTCCACAGGCCCTTTTTTACGCTGTGTGGTCGCGGTTTCCGCTGAAGACGGCAACGTCGCGCCTCAAATATGAATGAAATCCGGTCGGCTGTGAACGGCACGGCAACGTCGCACCAGACGCTTGCCTGATTGAGAACTTACTATCAGTGTTGCCAGATGGAATTTGAGGGATAAAGTAGAAAGAGATTTACCCACATTTCAGGGAATAACTAAGTTGTGTAAAATGTACTCAAGTTTTGTAGTAGAGATCAGTGTAATCACTTTGTGGGTATAGAAAGAGTATCATTTGGGAGATAACATGTAAGTAAACAAGCCCAAAAAACACTCGTGAGAACGCAATCTTCTTTTTTGGATTCCATACCCGAAGGGTCACCTACGGAACCCTGTTACCATGCTTCAGCGGTCCATCCGTTTATCTGTAACTAAAAAAAAATACATTTTCAAAGAGCGTATAATTTCTATTGCCGTTTTAAATATGTAGGGTTATTAAGGGTATACAGAAAAAAGATTTTTTGCGCTAGTCCGATTCGAATTTTTTAAAACTGGACAAATAGTTTTTTTTTTAACTATAAAAGAAACCATATATTACCACATTAAACATTTACATTTTTATTTTCGATTTTTCTGGTCTTAGGGCTATTGGAATTTTTCTCTTGCGGCCCATAGCATTTTCTACTATTCTAACTACATATTAGGCGCGTAGTTAAGTATATTCAAATATTAAAGCGTCATAGCCCTACGTCATAAAGTCGAGATACCGCATACCAACAGAATGAACATCCAAAATTAAAATCTTATCTAAAATCAATAAATTATCCTGTTCATAATTAAAGAGAATAATCTCGTGAACGTGAACGTCATCATGATAAGGATTCAGTAAAAAATAACTTATTGTTTAGTTTAGGCTTTTGAAAAAATAATTGCATCCTAAAGGCACGCTAAATTTGTAGTCTCCGGAATGTACAAACAGCTGTGTAGTATTTAGTTTACAATGGCGAATTGCCGAAACGCAGCGCGCAGCGCACCCCATGTGTTGTGCACGACAATACTCCTGATCGCGGAGGGTTGCAGTCAGACTATTTAAACCCTCTTTTGAAGTGCGTACGCTTGCGCAGTGGGGTGGTCGTTGTAGCATAGTATCACCACCAGGCGGCACAGTAATCGTAGAGCCAACGATGTTCGTACTCACTCGTACGAAATCGCGCCATCATTTTAATTCTACAACTATTATTTGCAAAATTTCTAGTTTTATTGCAATGTGTATTTGCAGTGTTACGTGAAAAGTTCTCGTGTGTACAAATTCGGCCAAAATGCCGCTTTTAATCGACACTCAAAGTAGAAATGGTAAATATCGATCCGTGTACTGTCGGCCATTACCTATTTTCGAGCCCTATTGTTTTGGTAACATTGGAACTTTCGTTTTATTCTATTCGTTCTAGATGTGATTATCTATCAGCCTGGAACATAAGTCTGAATAGATGTTTAATTCAAGACATGTTTACACATTACAAATATTAAAACAGTTCTTCAGTGTTTCTTTGCTCCGAACTCTGTAGAATGAAATTGTTCAGGGTTCGTAAACTAAACTTTATCTAAGACAGGTCATTGTAGTCAATGACTGTCTCAAATTTTGCTTTTGTTTACGAACTTGGTCGACTAAATGACCAAGTTTTAATGAAGAATCTTGCAAATACAAGCATTTGTTTATGGCCATTAGCTAGATATCTGGTATTGTTAGTAGTTTTCCACATAGTTCTGAAGAAACTCAAAACCAATCATCTGATGAGGGTCTTGAAAGTCTTGGTGTACTTATTAGCTAGGGTTAGAAAACGTTGTGGTCATTCGGTACATGCGCACTGAGTGCACTTAGGGAGGGGTAAGGCGGGCTGCGGGCGGAGGCAGGCATCGGAATGTGGATGACGCAGCCAGCCGGGTCGGCCCCGGCGGCCGCGAACTTGTTGTTATGTGAAACTGTTTTTAAACGCTCACTCGCACACGGCTATCTTCTACATATTAATGCATCTTGTATGGTTAAGATATTAAATTAGCTCATAACTCTTAAAAAATTTGCCTGAATAAAACATCATGCAATTTCCCCTTGATCTATTGTATTAGGTACTGACGTTTTCAATAGAAGACAAATAGAATACACATGTCATGTTAAAAGCTGCAACGGCTACCTAATAATTTTCTACTTGATACTGATAGTTAAAGCATGATCTTAAAAAAAAACTGTTTATTAATAAAAACTTTTCTTTTTTTCCAGTGGCATCCAATGGACCAATCCAAATCCATCCCACGTCAGCATTGCCGCTATTCAAGCGGGCTCCGCGCGACGCTAAGCTAAAACCTCTGGCCGATCTTGTGCTACCGACATCCAACTACGAGTCAAACGCTGGCTCTCCGGCTTCGTCACCTTCTACACCTCCTTCTTCCTCTACGTTCTCCATCGACAAGACCGACAACCACGACTTTAGTTTTGGCACGGACGCAGTTGATATGCGCACAGAAGATGAACGAATTAAAACGTTCGAAAAATGGCCTGTCACTTTCCTATCTGGAGACGAACTCGCGCGAAATGGATTTTATTACCTCGGCCGTGGGGATGAAGTACGCTGCGCCTTCTGTAAGGTTGAAATTATGAAATGGGTTGAAGGCGACGATCCTGCCAAGGACCATCAGCGATGGGCACCACAATGCCCATTCGTTCGAAAGTTGGGCAGCAGTGCCAGCTCTGAGACGAGTAGCACCGGACGCGACGAGTGCGGCGCGCGCGCTGCCACCAGCGGCACCACGCCTCCACGAATGACCGGCCCCGTGCACCCTCGCTACGCTTCCGAAACCGCACGACTGCGTAGTTTCCAAGACTGGCCGAGATGCATGAAACAGAAACCTGAGGAGCTCGCTGAGGCTGGCTTCTTCTACACCGGTCAAGGTGATAAGACTAAATGCTTTTACTGCGACGGAGGTTTGAAAGACTGGGAGAACGATGACGTGCCATGGGAGCAGCACGCGCGCTGGTTTGACCGATGCGCCTACGTGCAGCTGGTGAAGGGACGGGAGTACGTTCAGAAGGTGATGACGGAGGCGTGCGCAGTGCCCGCCGCTGAAGCCGGTCGCGATGTAGCGCCCGTGCGGACGGTCAGCACCTCCAACTCGCCGCTCGACTCGCCGGAGAACTCCGTGGATGATTCAAAGTTGTGTAAAATCTGTTACGCGGAGGAGCGTAACGTGTGCTTCGTGCCGTGCGGACACGTGGTGGCGTGTGCCAAGTGCGCGCTGGCGGCTGACAAATGCCCAATGTGCCGCAGGACGTTTCAGAATGCAGTGCGATTATATTTCTCTTGAGAAGAGCCGCCTAATCGAAGACTCGATTCTAGTCAGGGACGGCCCGACAGAGCTGGTGTTTGAACCCTCTAGCTCCAATGTCACGTTTCCACAGGCGGAAAACCCTCGTCTGATGATAGATACGATAGGAACTCGCTGGTGTCAAGATAGACGAATACGCTTTTACAGTTCATTGAGATTGAGTCCTCAGGTAGGTTTTAGTCAGTATAAGTCTGACATGCCCTTTCACTCCATCCTAGGGCGAGAGAAGTCATTTGATGATTTCCAACTTAAAAAAAAAAAACGATTACGATAAATGTACCTAATAGTAAAATAAGTACCTAGTTACTGACGAAAGTAGAATACGCTTATTAATTAATAAACAATTCCGTTTTTGGCGTGATATTGCAATTATTTATTTTATACATAATTATTAACAACTTTAAATATAATAGAGTAACAACTGCTCATTTGCGTGAGAAATTACATTACAATTATTTTCGCAAATTAGTTACTTAAAATATTTGTCAGTATCTTACAAAAAGCTTCAAGTGATAATAACATTATTGGCAAAATAATGATTATTATGGGAATTGAAATACTATATTTCTGACTGTGGAAGCGTGGCTTTACAAGGGCCGCCCTTGTGATCTAATAAATTAAAAACGGTGGGGCAATTTTAAAACTCCGCATAAAATAATAATTTATAAGACAATATGATTTTTTGATGTTATAATTATTTTAAATTATTTGAAAAGATATACAGGACATCCACATTTTGGAAAAATATGAATGTCAAATATGTAAGTTCAGTAGTAGACCTAAATCATGTATGTTTCTGAGGTTTACTCAGTTTATAAGAGACTAAACTTGGATTTTAAATATATA
Source organism: Mythimna vitellina (assembly GCA_949316375.1). NCBI lineage: Eukaryota > Metazoa > Arthropoda > Insecta > Lepidoptera > Noctuidae > Mythimna > Mythimna vitellina. Next base: position 12,923,658 of record OX438693.1, on the reverse strand, counting down.
AAAGGCTAGTCTGAATTATTAAGTATTAGATACAAATGCAAAAAGTGATAATATTGCAATTTGAAACAATTACTATTTGGTTTCTGTCATTCTTTCCAAAAATGTGTATCCCTGCTGTGACATATACAATGTAAATAATTTAATGTATATATTCTAGCTTATTGTTTTGTCCCACCGACAAAAGTGTAAAAAATGTAAAAACGTTTAGCAGCATAACTAACAAGACAGTACAAAAAAACGTTGCATTTTGACATAAAAAATATCCAAAAACCTCTGTTTTGTTTCTTGTGCTGACCAAATGTTCAATAGAGTAAATATTCTAATAATGCAAATTGAAGTTCAAAACAGGAAATCGTACTGACAGTTTCAGAATGTAATTAAATTAAAGCATTTTTTAGAAGACTTTTTGTGAACTAACGAGTGATGTAGATTCAAATATGTCGCATTTAAGTTGTTTTTTTTTTTCAAAGCAAATCCTTAGAGTTATAATTTGTGACATAGAATCAAGATACCGAAGGCTTAGGGCTTCTATTTAATAAAACATTGTTTCATAGGTGTACAAATATTTAAATTAGTGGATTTTACAGATGTCTATTTCATATTACTTGCACCACATGCCACTAAATTATATCGTTTTTGACATTAATATAAAAGAATTCATAAAGTCGCATTAAAAATTGTTTTTCTAATTGATTAGTATTTCATTATTAATAAAGAAATTGTTGTAACCACATTGTTTTATTGTAATTATTCTTTTTTCACTCAACCTAGCCCTCTATTAATCAGTAATTTTTTTAGACAAATAATTAGTTTGATTAATCTTAATCAGATTAAATTTATCATGATTAAAAAAGTAATCTTAATCATGATTATTGATGTTAATCATTAAACACATAATTAATTGATTAACTTGATTAAAAACTAATACATCCATCAATGTTATTAATTCTTTATAAAAGAAATAATGAAAAATAAAAACACATTTCTTATAATAGTTTCTGACGTTCAAATACACTGAATTCAAATATAGAAGAATATTTAAAATTTCATAGCTACTGTGACCTAGGCCTTAAAAGTACAGGACACTGGAGCATACGGTAGAGGTGTACCCCGCTTGGGCAGAGCACCACCGTGCCTCGTGGGGGCGATTGAAGGCAACGATCTCTTGCGCCGGGGCTTGGTACACATACGAGCAATGGGTAGCCCGCCATCCGACCGTCCGGTAATCGTTCGGACGAGCCCAAGCCGTCGACGGTCACCGTAGGCGAAGGCTTGCGGACGTCGAGCAATGGGTAGCTCACTGTCCAGACCAGCCCAAGTCGTCGACGGCCACCGTAGGCGTAGGCTTGTGGACGGCGAGCGATGGGCAGCTTGCCGTCCGACCGTCCGGTAACCGTCCGGACCAGCCCAAGTCGTCGACGGCCACCGTAGGCGCGGGCCTGAAGACTGCAAAAAATGGGTAGCTCGCCGTCCGACCGTCCGGTAACCGTCGGGACTAGCCCTATTCGTCGACGGCCACCGCAGGCGCGGGCTTATGGACGGCGAGCAATGGGTAGCTCGCCGTTCAAACCAGACCAAGTCGTCGACGGTCACCGTAGGCGTGGGCTTGTGGACGGCGAGCAACGGGCAGCTCGCCGTCCGACCCTCCGGTAACCGTTCGGACCAGCCCAAGTCGTCGACGGTCAGCGTAGGCATGGGCTTGTGGACGGCGAGCTATGGGCAGCTCGCCGTCCGACCGTCCGGACAAGCCCAAGTCATCGACGGCCACCGTAGGCGTGGGCTTGCGGACGGTGTGTAATGGGTAGTTCGCCGTCCGACCGTCCGGTAATCGGTCGGACAAGCCCAAGTCGTCGACGGCCACCATAGGGGCTTGTTGTAGACGGCAAAAAATGTGTAGCACGCCGTCCAGCCCTATTCGTCGACGGCCACCGCAAGCGCGGGCTTATGGACGGCGAGTTATGGGCAGCTCGCCGTCCGACCATCCGGTCACAGTCCGAACCAGCCCAAGTTGTTTCATTTTGGATTATTTATTACTGCTATTGAAGTAGCATATTTATGTATTGCATAAGCTGTTGGTGTTGCTCTTCCAATAAATTAAGAAATAAGTAGTTAATCAAATTAACGACTAATGATTAAAAATCATAATCAAAAAATTTGATTATGATTAAATTAATCATAATCAAATTTAATTTTAAAAATTTAATATTTTGATTATGATTTTTAATCATTAGTCAGATTACCTTTGGGCCAACACCTATCCTATCTAAGATTGGACCCTCAAACCTCAAGTACAGCTCGCTTCTCCATTGGCTACTATTACTCGGTATAGCTTTTGCTTTTTTAAAGACTGCTGAGTTACAATGAACTAAGCCAATGCCGACAGGTTATAAGCACAACGCAGATGATAAAATATTTTTTCTGCGTTTTTTCTAGTGTTGCAACAGAACTCTGCTTCCGCTTCCGCTTCTGCAGAAGTTCCGCAAGCTTTTCCATTTCTGTTTCCGCTTTTGCTTCCACAAAATTTATACCATAACCCTAAACGGAAGAATACAGCGAGGAGCGCGGGGGTGGGGGGCGCCTGTACGACTGGACACTTGGAAGAGGAGCGCGGGGCGGTACACAAACGTGCCGCAATGAGTTTCTTTATTATTATATTTTTACCAGACTACGGCAAAGCCAAAGGAGGGTTATGATTTTGACAGGCTATTTTTTTGCTTAATTCTGCGCATCACCGCACCTCCACCACGTAAACCTATTGTTGCTTTTAAAAAATAAAATTGTGCTTTTTATTCATAGTATTAAAACTTCCGCTTCCGTTACTGCATCCGCAAAAATTAACTTTTGTCATCTCGTTTTCGCTTCCGTTAAGACGCTGCCGTTGCATCACTAGTTTTTTTCCTAAAATTAATAGGAAGCAGTAAGTAGCTGTAACAGCCTCCGGATATCGGTTACGAAGATAGAACAAGAATAGGCATAAACATAAAATGACAGTGTCACTCATAGGAAAGAAAGAAGATGCATGTTAGAGAGATACAGTATGCGGCGGAATGAAAGCGCGAATGGCAAAGCTTACAAGCTTCAATTATGTTGGAGGTAGCAAGTAGAAAAAAAAGAAAATATTGGTTAAGATCCTTCTAATAGTGTTTTTTTTTTTTATTGATATAAACCAGTGTTTGACTGCGGTCTCACCTGATGGTAAGCAGTGATGCAAGCATTGATGGTGAGGCGCACTGGTTTATTAAGAGCCTACTCACTCTAGCCTTGAAGACACCTAAACTATAGTTGAACGGGAAGACCGCAGCAGGCAAATTGTTCCAGTCCATCGATTTACCCGGTATAAACGACGAAGCGAAACGCTTAGTCTTTACCGTTGAAATTTCAACAGTGCTCGAGGCTTTGTAGTCTTTTTTTTTTTTAATTGGTATAAACCAGTGCTTGACTGCGATCCCACCTGATGGTAAGCAGTGATGCAAGCATTGATGGTGAGGCCTACTGGTTTATTAAGAGCCTACTCACTCTAGCCTTGAAGACATCTAAATTATAGTTGGACGGGAAGACCGTAGCAGGCAAATTGTTCCAGTCCTTCGATGTACGCGGTATAAACGACGAAGCGAAACGCTTAGTCCGGACCGTTGAAGTTTCAACAACGTAAGGGTGAATACTCGTCGTTCGGCGGGTTGTTCGATGGTAGAAAGGAGATGGCGGAATCAAGTCATGCAATTCCCGCGCACACTCTCCAAAATGTAACCTGTAAAATACCGATAGGGTGGCTAACCTGTACTATTCTTGTTTCCCTCTTCTTTTCTTTACTATTGTGTGTACATATATTGTTAAATAAATATAGTAAATTTATAAAGCTTCTCAAGTATTTCATTGACGTAAAAAAGTCCGATCCCTCAAATAAACCGTCGCAGAGTGCGACAGTACCTACCTATTACAAGTCTCAAGAAAATATGGTTTGGCGTCCCGGTTAGGTGTTTAGTAGATACCTACATCCAAATTCGCCATTTGGTATTGGCCTTTGCAAATAGAGGATAGAAATACCTATTATCTATCTGGACTTCGAATTTCCACTAAGAATTAAAAAAAATAATAACAAATACACAATCGACTGGGAATCGAACCTAAGACCGATATATCAATGGGAACAACAACGTGTCGTAAGTAATTATTTTTTACAAGTTAAGAAGGAAATAAATAATTTCAAAGTAAAAACTTGCGACAAAAAAAAAAAACTTTTATTTGACATAATAACATAGTAAGCCATAAGAGGTATCATCAGGCCATGAGAGATTCCACATACTTATTATTAGAATGTAACAATTCTTGCTTTAGCTTATTTATTTCTTTTATCATTATGTCATCTGAAGTCGTTTCTTCATGGATTTGTTTGCATTTTCGTAAGAAGTCTGCGATTAATTGATGGCCTTCAGTGGTTTCTTTCGATTTTACAGCTGCCTCCACGTCGAATAAGTTGATTTCTAGCTGCGCTTGTTGAGCCTCGGCGTACTGAAAATTATAAAAAAAAACTGATTTATTTTCACTTGCCATCAGTGTCTTTGGTCTAATCAAGAGAGTTTGAAACTTTTTTAGTTGAATGTCTTGCAGCCGAAGCGCGGTTAGCATAACGCGGCACGTGAATATTGACGAAATCATCCGACAAGCTTGAGCACGAGATCTTGACCTGTACCATGACGTTTAGAGTAAGATTGTTTAATTCTTATTTCCAGTGTGGATAAGAGATAGCGCTAGACAACCTGTATAGCTCTGTCTTTTAACCACACTGAAATAAGAATGAAACAATCTTACTTTGAACGTCATGGTAACCCCGCAGGACCGTGTCGCTGTCTGCGTGACCGAACGGAATGTCTTTTTTTTTGTTGTTAGAAACACGGAAGATTGTGAAATATTGCAGAGAGATATATACAGGGTCGTTATTTGAAGTAAACAGAATCGGTTGCAGTACAACGTGTCGAAGTGCGTCATTTTCACGGGCACGCGCACCTATTCAATGTAAGTACACTGTGGATGGAGATGAGTTGACTAGGGTAACGGCTGTGAGGGATTTGGGAGTTCATTTTATAAGTTTCGTGATCACATTCTCAAAATTTGTAAAAAAGCATACAGGAACTTGGGGTTATATTCTGACCCTCAGTTACTTATATCGTAACCTATATTTTTACGGTAATTAGGGGGGAGGCCAGATAATGCGGATATTTTGGAAAGGGTAGGTTTGTGTGTGCCGGACGGGTACGCGACGCGTCGGCGGCGGCCGCGCGTGCTGGCGGTGCTGCGCGCGCGCACTATGTTATTGAGTGAGGCGCTTCTCACGCGCGCGTTGCGCACACTCAACATCATACCCTTTACCTCGGGAACGCGTGGAGATATCGAGTTTTAATTAAAACCATATACTCAGGTCTGTGGCCCCTTGAAGCTTTAAAAAAAAATAAAATTCTAAGTTAACGAAAAGATACGGCGTCGCAAAAAATGTTTATTTAGACACTCTCAAGGGAATCAAAATTCATAGGGTACTTCCCGTTGACCTAGAATCCTGAAATTTGGTATGAAGCAAGGTCTCATAGCACAAGTATAGGAAAAAATCTGAAAACTGTAATTTTGCAGTTAAGTCACAAAAAAAAAACTTTAATTTGCGATTCGGAAAAATCGTCGTAACTTAATTCGGAAATTGAACTGTTTTCATAGGTAAGTTTATGCGGAACCCTCGGTGCGCGAGTACGGCCCACACTCTCCCGGTTTTTTGATCATACATATAGGCCACACAAATAGTTTAGTATGGCAAGATACCAATATCAAGTCTTTAAAGGAAGCACATCGGGCAGGTTTATCCACGGGTTAAAGAACCCAACTAGAAAAGGAAAACAGCTTATTATTGGTCATATTGGTAAGCACTTGATTTGTGTATGAAACATGTGTCAATCAGTCAAATAACCAAAGAGCAGCTCAGTGTTAACTTCTTTCGGAGAGGGATGATAGTTTTGTATTTTCATGTGTTGTAGATTAAGTCATACTACAGTTAATAACTTAGTTGCTACTTAATTAAAGGTTATAAAATCTATTTTCAGTAATATAATAATATTATACATGAACAGTGGTGGTCATAAAAATAAGGACGACTATTTAAAAACAAACTCTTTTTCAAACTTACGAGTATTACACTTTTTGCATGTCTTTTTGTATCTCTCTCGGTATCGCAAAATTGTTCCACATTGTCGTCGCACACAGTTATAACATGATTAATTCAATAATATTATAGATAAACGTTTTACATTAAACTTTAACATATTATTGCAAACTTAATGGCTGGCCACATAATTAAGAACGCTGGATGGTTTTTTTTAAAATTAAAATTTAAATAGAGAACACTCTGTAACTAAGCCATTATTCGCGTAATTTTGGCGTCATTTAGTGCTTTAAAAGTCAAGAAGTTGATTATTCCACATAAAAACAATGGGGAAAAATAAAAATCTACAAGGGAAGTGATAATAAAACTTCGCTATAAGAATTGGTATCGTAGCGACATCTAAAGCGTCACATAAGAACTTCAAAGTCAAAGTCAAAAGTTTTTTAGTTCTCCGCGCGATTGGAACATATAGAACAGCTCAAAAATTATCTATCGGGCAGTTGCCCACCAGTCATTACATCCGTCTGGTCTGAGGATCCTCCCTTTTCAACGAAGATTTGCGGGTTTTACTAGAGATTAAGGTATGCGGAACCTCCAAAATATAAAAAGATAGCCGATCACGTGCAGTGCTCAAAAACAATTAAATTCCACGCTGTGAAGCATTTTAAATCAAACAACTTTAAATATTCCACGTGTGCCTAAACAGAGAAATTTATATCGGCGAGACGATAGAAATATCGTGCGTTTGGCAAAACAATATCCTTTTAAGGGGTATAATGAGTTGAGAAATAGTACATTTTGATAAAAGCGCAGAAAGTTTGTCATTGCGACCGAGGCGGAATTCACACTAGCAGTAGGCGAGTTTGTTAAGGAGCCGAGGGCTGGAGTGATAAATTTGCACGTGTATAGAACGACTTTTTTCAATACACTTACAGAACGAATAAACGGGGGTTGTCCGGCGACTCGTGGGGGCCGACGCGCGCCCAGCCTGATGCGATAAATGTAATACAATTGCGGCGGGGGAGAGCACGCGTACTTTTCTGCACTAGTGCGGAAAACAGTCTATGGCGTGCTTAAAAGCGGTGGAATAAGAGTGGGTTTTCGAGTAAGTATATTGAAAAGAATATTTTGGTGAAAACAACTCTTCAGCGATCTCAGCGCGCACTATCCGAAGGCGTTTGGACGCTAAGTTGAACGGAAGGATAGCAAGAAATTTATGTTGAAACGGCGTCATAGGCAAGCCCGGCTTGCATTTACTAGGGGGTATGAATGCTGGACAATAAGACAGTGGAAAAATATAAAAAAAATGAAAATATACTACTCGGTCGATTCTGTTCTCAATTTGGAAAAAACTGTTATTTTCTTACACAATTTCTTAATTCTTTGAGCCCGTCTGGACTCCCTCAAATAAAAAAAAAATGTTGTGCACACCTGCTTCTATGAACCTCTTTTGTCTAATACTATCGTGAATAAGTACGTGTGTATATTTATTTATTGTTGTACTTTTTGTTTTTATATTGCAATCAAGTTACCTCAATAATAGATTCAGGTAGATCCGCAAGCTTAGCAACATGCAGTCCTAGTGAATGCAGGGCCGGTCCAGGTGCGATGCGGTGTAGTAATAATAGTTGCCCATTGACGACCGAGGCTTCCGCGTGAGAGTTGACGATGACGCCCGGGTGGGCACTTGCTAGCCGCGTCAGTTCTTGATAGTGAGTTGCGAAAAGGCAAAAACATTTACTCTTTGTTGCTAGTTCCCTGTAAATGAAATTATATTTCATGTCTGAAAATATTTTCTTTATGATTTACAAACAATACATCACCATCATTACAGCCGAAAGATATCTACAACTAGACATACTACTCTGTCAAGAAAGTATCGGGAAAAGATCACTAATACACAAAATGTCTGTTATTCATCCAAATTTATTTTATCACCTTCAAAGTATGCTCCTTTAGAAACGATACACTTGCGCCAACGAATAATCCATTCATCAAAACATTTTTTAAACGCTGCTTCCGGAATTGAGTTCAGTTTTCGCCGCGAATTCTCCTTTATGTCTTCTATCGATTGAAAACGGGTGCCACGAAGTGGTAATTTGAGTTTAGGAAAAAGAAAAAAGTCAGCAGGAGCCATATCTGGTGAATATGGTGGTTGCTGGATGGTATTTGTTGAGTGTTTGGTCAAAATTCGTTCACAATGATAGCCTTGTGCGAAGGCGCATTGTCGTGGTGCAAAATCCAAGAATTTTCTTTCCACAAATGGCCTTTTTCGTCGAATTCGCTCTCTTAAACGCTGCATAACGCTCAAATAATATTCTTTATTTACCGTTAGACCTTCCGGTAAGAATTCAGAGTGCACAACACCGCGATAGTCAAAGAAAACAGTCAACATGACTTTGACTTTTGATCGACTTTGGCGTGGTTTTTTCGGTTTCGGTTCAGTTGGAAGGCGCCACTCCGAAGCTTGTTGACTAGTTTGCATGTCAAACTCGTAAACCCACGTCTCGTCACCAGTAACAATGCGTTTCATGAATGTTGGGTCCGAACTGACTCGTTCTAGCATGTCCTCAGCGACTTTCATGCGATTGAGTTTTTGGAGAAAATTCAAATCTTTTGGGACTAGCCGAGCAGCAACATGTTTCATACCCAAATGATTAGTTAAAATGGTACGGATCGACTCGTGAGATACAGAAAGTTCGGCGGCTATCTCTCTCAGAGTTGAATGGGGATTTTCAGTCACTATTTTCTTCACTTTTGCGATGTTAACTTCAGTTGCAGACGTTGACGGCCTACCAGAGCGAGGCAAATCTTCCATCACATCTCGACCGCTTTTGAACGCTTTGAACCACTCATAAGCCCGAGTTTTTGATAAAGTCGATTCACCGTAAGCCTTCTGTAACATTTTCAGTGACTCCGAACACGAAATTCCATTGGCGATGCAAAATTTAAGACAAACTCTTTGTTCGATATTTTTGTCCATTATGAAATTCGCAATACACACTATATATGATATTACTAAAACCAGCACTGTATTTAATATAAATAACAGATGCAACTCAAATTCCGCGCCAAAATGGAAAACAGTTGTGCCAATCTAACAACTACAAAAAAACAAAAATTTGAATTTGGAACCATAAACAAATCATCCATTCCCGATACTTTTTGACTGAATGTAAGCCTCCCCCAAGTATAATATAAGAGAACAAACAGACTCCAGGTTACTAGTAAAAAAAATATTTTACCCTACAATTTGCCAGACATGAAGAATCGAAATCAGTATTTCAGCAGTAGTTTTTTTTTAGGTAGAACGAGAGGGTGTGCCAGACTTTTATTGAATAATAATAATACTGAAGGCATTTGCCCCTTGCGTTCTAAATAACGTTCACTCTTTCAAACATTGCCGTTTCATTTTTAAGGTACTTACTCTGCAATCGCCCAAGCTATCCCACAACCTTCGTAAGTTGAAGTGCCTCGTCCTAACTCGTCGATTAGAACGAGCGAATCAGGTGTTGCTGTCTGAAATAAAACAACTTCTGTTCTAGAATAAAAATGTTATTCTTAGCTGCATAGCATAGCATAGTCGGCCTTTTAATGTTCCCACTGTTGGGATTTCTTAGCTGAGTGGATTTTAATAGGTTTTAAGGTTCAGATACACTGTTTTGATGACGTAGTACGAACGAAAGATGTTACATTCTGATAGAAGACTGGATTATATTGCTACTAGATTATATAACTATTGCGGTCTTTAAAAAGAGGTTGAAAAATTTGGAGGGAAAAAAGGTAGACACTTTCGAAAATCTTTAAATCTTAATCCTCAGTAGTCCTATACAGAAAGAAATTCAAGAATAGAAAAGAAAGACTTTGCTCAACAGTAGGCCACTATAAACTTGCAATAATAATAGTTGGTGCGTGAGCGGGGGTGGAGAGGGCGCGTGAGCGGGGGTGGAGAGGGGCGCGCGGGCGGGGTCGGAGGGGGCCGCGCGGGAGGGGGCGGAGAGACGTCTACAGCGGCTACAGTACATACAGTATACTGACCCGCAGTATGGCCGCGGTGTCGATCATCTCGCGCATGAAGGTGCTATGTCCCTGCCCCTCGGCGTCGCCCGCGCCCACCCTGGCGGCCAGGCTGCGCAGGCGCGGCAGGCGCGCCGCACTGGCCGGCACGGGACAGCCCGCGTGTGCCAGCACGCACGCCCCCCTGGCGGCTACAGTACATACAGTATACTGACCCGCAGTATGGCCGCGGTGTCGATCATCTCGCGCATGAAGGTGCTATGTCCCTGCCCCTCGGCGTCGCCCGCGCCCACCCTGGCGGCCAGGCTGCGCAGGCGCGGCAGGCGCGCCGCACTGGCCGGCACGGGACAGCCCGCGTGTGCCAGCACGCACGCCCCCCTGGCGGCTACAGTACATACAGTATACTGACCCGCAGTATGGCCGCGGTGTCGATCATCTCGCGCATGAAGGTGCTATGTCCCTGCCCCTCGGCGTCGCCCGCGCCCACCCTGGCGGCCAGGCTGCGCAGGCGCGGCAGGCGCGCCGCACTGGCCGGCACGGGACAGCCCGCGTGTGCCAGCACGCACGCCCCCCTGGCGGCTACAGTACATACAGTATACTGACCCGCAGTATGGCCGCGGTGTCGATCATCTCGCGCATGAAGGTGCTATGTCCCTGCCCCTCGGCGTCGCCCGCGCCCACCCTGGCGGCCAGGCTGCGCAGGCGCGGCAGGCGCGCCGCACTGGCCGGCACGGGACAGCCCGCGTGTGCCAGCACGCACGCCCCCCTGGCGGCTACAGTACATACAGTATACTGACCCGCAGTATGGCCGCGGTGTCGATCATCTCGCGCATGAAGGTGCTATGTCCCTGCCCCTCGGCGTCGCCCGCGCCCACCCTGGCGGCCAGGCTGCGCAGGCGCGGCAGGCGCGCCGCACTGGCCGGCACGGGACAGCCCGCGTGTGCCAGCACGCACGCCCCCCTGGCGGCTACAGTACATACAGTATACTGACCCGCAGTATGGCCGCGGTGTCGATCATCTCGCGCATGAAGGTGCTATGTCCCTGCCCCTCGGCGTCGCCCGCGCCCACCCTGGCGGCCAGGCTGCGCAGGCGCGGCAGGCGCGCCGCACTGGCCGGCACGGGACAGCCCGCGTGTGCCAGCACGCACGCCCCCCTGGCGGCTACAGTACATACAGTATACTGACCCGCAGTATGGCCGCGGTGTCGATCATCTCGCGCATGAAGGTGCTATGTCCCTGCCCCTCGGCGTCGCCCGCGCCCACCCTGGCGGCCAGGCTGCGCAGGCGCGGCAGGCGCGCCGCACTGGCCGGCACGGGACAGCCCGCGTGTGCCAGCACGCACGCCCCCCTGGCGGCTACAGTACATACAGTATACTGACCCGCAGTATGGCCGCGGTGTCGATCATCTCGCGCATGAAGGTGCTATGTCCCTGCCCCTCGGCGTCGCCCGCGCCCACCCTGGCGGCCAGGCTGCGCAGGCGCGGCAGGCGCGCCGCACTGGCCGGCACGGGACAGCCCGCGTGTGCCAGCACGCACGCCCCCCTGGCGGCTACAGTACATACAGTATACTGACCCGCAGTATGGCCGCGGTGTCGATCATCTCGCGCATGAAGGTGCTATGTCCCTGCCCCTCGGCGTCGCCCGCGCCCACCCTGGCGGCCAGGCTGCGCAGGCGCGGCAGGCGCGCCGCACTGGCCGGCACGGGACAGCCCGCGTGTGCCAGCACGCACGCCCCCCTGGCGGCTACAGTACATACAGTATACTGACCCGCAGTATGGCCGCGGTGTCGATCATCTCGCGCATGAAGGTGCTATGTCCCTGCCCCTCGGCGTCGCCCGCGCCCACCCTGGCGGCCAGGCTGCGCAGGCGCGGCAGGCGCGCCGCACTGGCCGGCACGGGACAGCCCGCGTGTGCCAGCACGCACGCCCCCCTGGCGGCTACAGTACATACAGTATACTGACCCGCAGTATGGCCGCGGTGTCGATCATCTCGCGCATGAAGGTGCTATGTCCCTGCCCCTCGGCGTCGCCCGCGCCCACCCTGGCGGCCAGGCTGCGCAGGCGCGGCAGGCGCGCCGCACTGGCCGGCACGGGACAGCCCGCGTGTGCCAGCACGCACGCCCCCCTGGCGGCTACAGTACATACAGTATACTGACCCGCAGTATGGCCGCGGTGTCGATCATCTCGCGCATGAAGGTGCTATGTCCCTGCCCCTCGGCGTCGCCCGCGCCCACCCTGGCGGCCAGGCTGCGCAGGCGCGGCAGGCGCGCCGCACTGGCCGGCACGGGACAGCCCGCGTGTGCCAGCACGCACGCCCCCCTGGCGGCTACAGTACATACAGTATACTGACCCGCAGTATGGCCGCGGTGTCGATCATCTCGCGCATGAAGGTGCTATGTCCCTGCCCCTCGGCGTCGCCCGCGCCCACCCTGGCGGCCAGGCTGCGCAGGCGCGGCAGGCGCGCCGCACTGGCCGGCACGGGACAGCCCGCGTGTGCCAGCACGCACGCGGCGCCGCAGGAGCGCATCCACGTTGACTTGCCGCCCATGTTAGCGCCGGTGACTATGTGCATTAAACTTGAACCTGGAAAGTTAAAGTTATCGGTTGAGAAAGACATCATCAGATTATAAGTAGCAAAACTGGTCAAGTTACTGATTTTTTACGTCGCGTGACGCTATCATACAATTTTCACGGCGCGTAGTCAACGCACGTTAGTAGTTCCAATCACGCGTAGTTGATAACTTCAATGACTCATAGCGTGACTGCAAGCATTGAATATTTCGTACACCAGGGCCTCAAGTCTGCTATTTCAATAGTGTCAGAATAGTCTATCATTGACTTAATAATTGTTGATTTTGACAAGTTTGGTAATCTACTAGTATAATGGCGTCATTATGACTTTGCAATGGTCAACCATAGACACTCCATTGAAAGAAATGGCATAGAATGGTAATATCGTATCTGTTAAAATTTTGACAGTTTCTTTGATGAGTGTCCTATCATTAGAAGGTCGTTGTGCAGTCATTGCTTTTAATTTGTTACGAGACAGCTCAAAATTATCATTCTACCACAATTCTATTACGAGACCAATGTGCCATTGACTGACCAATGTCATGGTCTGACATTGGTCAGTCATGAATTTAGTAGACTACAAACTTTTAGCAAAATGACAATGGGATCGTGATGGAATGACGAATTTATAAAAATAACAGACTTAAGCACAGTATAAATATGGAACAGTATAGAAACTAAGCCTAGTTGATAAAATAATTACCTACGCTCCATTAAAGCAATAGGGTTGTCACTGTTACTTAATGTTTTTGATATTGTTTATTTTTATGAAAAAAAAAATAGTGTTTTGTAGTGATCATTCAAACGAACAGAAATAACTAGTTTACAAATAAAATTTAAATACGTAATCTTATGACATCGCGTCAGTTAACCTGAGCAAAATACGATCATATCACAGCCCGCCATAAAAGCAAATTCAGAAGTATTTCAGTTTTTTTTGAAGTAACCAATTATACAGTTTTATTGTTAGCTCCTTTTTAACCCTCTCCCAAAACCGCGAAAACGACACCCATGACGAAAAAGTTGATAATTTTATGCAGCCGCCATCTTGGATTTCCATTTTGACACCACTATAGGATTTAACACCCTCGAAAACCATGAAAACGACACCCATAATGAAAAAGTTGATAATTTGTTGCAGCCGCCATCTTGGATTTCCATTTTGACGCCACTATCGGATTTAACACCCTCGAAAACCATGAAAACGACACCCATAATGAAAAAGTTGATAATTTGTTGCAGCCGCCATCTTGGATTTCCATTTTGACACCACTATCGGATTTAACACCCTCGAAAACCATGAAAACGACACCCATAATGAAAAAGTTGATAATTTTTGCAGCCGCCATCTTGGATTTCCATTTTGTCACCACTAACGAATTTAACACTCTCGAAAACCATGAAAACGACACCCATAATGAAAAAGTTGATAATTTGTTGCAGCCGCCATCTTGGATTTCCATTTTGACACCACTATCGGATTTAACACCCTCGAAAACCATGAAAACGACACCCATAATGAAAAAGTTGATAATTTTTGCAGCCGCCATCTTGGATTTCCATTTTGACACCACTAACGAATTTAACACTCTCGAAAACTATGAAAACGACACCCCTAATGAAAAAGTTGATAATTTGTTGCAGCCGCCATCTTGGATTTCCATTTTGACACCACTATCGGATTTAAAACCCTCGAAAACCATGAAAACGACACCCATGATGAAAGAGTTTAAGTAAAAAAAAGTAAACAAATGAAAAGGACTTATTACACTACGCGTTATCAGCATACGATACTGAGTGTCTTATTAATTGTTCCGAGCAAGACAGTCTGACCCTTCCTTATTACACTACGCGACATCGACTTAGACTGTCTGAATATCGAGTGGTGTAGTAGGCCCCTTAGCAGTAAAAAAAAATTGATTTACATTCTGAGTTAAGTTTACGAATTTATTGTGATCGATCACACGGACTCGTAATTTTATTCGATACAATATTATAATAATAAATCATTCTTACCTTTCACAGTCAGCAGGAAGTTTGAAAAACGATAGCTCCGGTTTTGAAGAACCTGAGTTCAAGCAGCCGTATACTACGCAATACTCTCGGGGCATTTTTATAAAGATCGCGCTAACTTAAATAAACGTGACCGCTCGTCTTGACGCGGCACGCGGTACTGACAGCACTGCGAGAGAGACTTTGTGGTCTTGTAAATGCATATGTTTGTGTGAGTGTGCCATTCCGACCGTTTGTAGGCAGTTTCCGTACTGTTCCTTTAACTTTACTGTGACTTAGACCTCTGCATGTAAGCAACAAGCTTACATACAAAACCATAAAAACTTGTCGACGCAGAGGCATCATCGCTACATGCAATGTCTTGCATGTATGTAAGTAAACAGTTGGAATTCGTGTCTTTGAAATGGTACAAGAGACATTTCTAAAGTAGCATCCACAGTAACAAACATTTCAAAAGACAATTCCATTCAAAACAATGTTTCTAATGTATAATCTATGGGCACCAATTATCTTCTCCCATAACCTTTTCTAACATTAGAGACGCCCAAGTCAAGATTATAGTACATAGAACAGGTTATTTCAAGGCAAACGTGCTCCATCGTCGACCACATTGTTGCTTAGTATACATCAAATAGGTAATCAAAAACAAAAAAAAAAATTGTTTACTTAAATTACTGACTTCTAAATTACACAACATACCTCGTTTAAACACCACATCATTAGGTATAAACGACACGCCTTCAGCAATCTCGAGACAAGGGTGTCTCAGGTCCTTGAGCAGCAGCTCGTCGAGTTCCTCCGTGAGCACGGGCCGCACGTACGGCGCCGGAGCGCTGGCCGCGGCCACCGCGAACGATACCAGCACGTCTAGGCGGGACAAGATGTGGGACAAGCAGAACAAACATTCGGAATATCCCGCTGAAACATTATAGAGGTAGTTGAAATATCATGAACATTGAAAAAAAAAAAAGTTTATTTATTTATTATATACTTTATTGTAGGTAACATCACGAAACATAACAAAGAATAGCTTATATCTAAAACACATCCAATGAGCGGCCTTATCGCATTCCGCAATCTCTACCAGGCAACCTGGAATGGATGTTAACGGTAATTATTGCATCACGGCTGCTGTAAAGCATTAAGTGTTGGATACTTCTTCGGTTGCAGTTTTACAGCTAGCGGCTTTATTTACCTAATGAGCTGACCATTGCTTTATGAAAGCTGGCACTAGCCATAGCCAAGCATTCATAAAGCCTTTTAACTACAAAAGGCGTCGTGGCCAACCTTTCGCACCAGTAAGTCTATATTTTGCAACAGGCTTAAGCGGGTACTACATTAGACGCCTCAGTTGTACGTAGAGTCGCGTCGTGTAACTGCAAATCTAGTTGCCAAATAAAATGTATGGAGTCCGAAGCGACCTAATCGGCGCTTTAAGCTATTGATGATTGTAATATTGTGGATAATTTATTTGACTTTTATTGAAGCTAAAACTTGTTCTTAGTCGATTTACATCGAGAGAAGGGGAGTCATCTACTCTCGTAGATGACTTCATCCTGTGGTGAAGTACAATACAGGGTCATAAAGTAAAAGCTACGTGACCCGAGCGTAACCCAGTTCTTGTTAGATGGCGCTGAACGTAACAATTTTAGTTTGTTTTTATTGAATATTAAGTGCATTACTAAGTCAAGCAAATGGTTTTTGCTAAAATCGGTCATTCCACTTTATTGAGCTTAGTCAAATTATTGCCTCAAAATCTACCTAATTCTGATTGTTCATATCTCTAACTGTACATCTAAATAATAATAATTTTATTATTAAAAAGCGTCTTTTAGAAAATGAAACCTTTCTTTAATTCACATCACGTCTTAACACATCTCACCTGCAATGCCAACTATCTCAGCAACCACTTTATCTTGTTCCTTCTCATACGTCGACTTGATAGAAGTATACTCTTCCGTGATGTTCTCCAACGTATTTGTTTTGAATCTAACGCCACCCTTTACTGCATCTATGATCGTATACTTTTTGTTTCCACGCAGTGTTTGTTCCTCTTTTAATGTAACTCTGTAAATGTTATAGAATTTGTCACTCAGGTCATATTGTTTGTTTTGGTACGACTGTTTACAAAGTAACGAAAAGCAAGGCAGTGTGAGGAAAAATAGTCATAAATTGGTTCACTTCAATTTCCTAAACAGACTTAGCACAGCTATGGTGGAAAAGGACTACTAATTGCTTTTTTGTATATAAAATAAATAAAAAGTAAGCAAAATTTACATACAAAAAAGCAAAAGATGTGTGCGTTAGACGCGAGCAAGAAATGACTGCGTATAACACAGCGTAGAATCTGTTCTACGCTGTTATACGCAGTAATTTCTAACAGACTCTGGTCTGTTACGCATGTATATCAGCTTCACACAGCTTCATACGACACCACTTATGACAACTCACTTTCAAAAACCGCGAGGTTAACAAAGTAAGCAATTGACAATGTTAGAAAATGCTTAAGGTGATTGCTACGGGTTGTTCGTGGCCATTTTCCCGCTAGATGGCGCTGAAGTCAACATTTTCAGTTTTATTTTGTTTTGAGTGTAATTGAAAAAATATTAAGTTACAGAAATAGTACAGCGTAAATCGGACATTCCACTTTATCGAAGTTAGTCAAATTATAGTCTCAAAACCCATCTGATTCGCCATTTTTCGAAATACTAATATCTAACTCTGCTTATAGTATCGTTTACACACACATAGACACGAACGACTACTTTAAAATCTAACAAAATTACCACTAGATGGCGTGTATTTAAAAGTTATAAGCCTGGTTTCTGTAGAAATTATAATTATGTCTGGGGGAGTACCTGTTATGATTATATTATAAAAATAAAAGGCGGTATTTCAGGTGTAAACTATTTAATTGACCTCTAATTTTGTGAATCAAATGAATGTCAAGAATGCATAAGACAGTTTTATTTTATTACCTTTTATTACATTATTTAAAATAACATATATTCCAACTAACAATTATTACAAGTAATTATAGAGACATAAATGCTTGATACATGACCATTTACTAAAAAACAATCTTTTTCAAAATTAATTACACACCAGTACAAGACAAACGCAAGAAACTCTATTTCATAAACAAGACAACAAATTTTAAACACAAATTAGAATAAGAGATTGCAACCAAGAAGGTGGAAAAATGTTTGATAATATCTAAGCATCCATAATCACATTTTTATTCTTGTAAAACTTAAACATAACTAACAAATGGTTATACATATCTGCTAAAGTATTGTTTTAATTGTAAAGGAAATAAAAAAGCAACAAAGTTCTTTTCATTCACTCTATGATTGTAAACATTGATAATGTAGATTCTAAACATACAATTAAAACAATCATTTGATCCTGAAGTTCTTGTCCGGAAAACCACCACTTAACAGCTGCTGTGAAAGAAAATGACTATACTTAGTATATTTTGTGTGTAACTTTTTATGTGGATGTTGAAGAACAATTTTCCACAAGAAAAAATTAATATAGATTGAAATTTATGGAAATTATGAAATAAATAAAAAAGAGTAATAATTTAGTGTACCTTTCATATCTATACATTTCACATTTTTTTGACCATGGTTCAAAATGATTTCTGGCAGAATACAGTATTTCAAAAAGTCTAATGGCTTTGGCATCATATTGCTAATAAATTCATTATCTCGACAAACTTCTATAACTGTCTAAGGTTCATTGACTGAAATAAAACATTTGAAGTAGCATTTATCCATGTTACTGACACGCATTCGTCCTTGAACCTGAAATAAATGTAATATTATAGTAAGAGTAATTATCATGCTAAAATATAGTGGACATGCAATAGAATTATAAATTTTATGAATTCTGCTAACCATTCTTCACACCATATTCTCAATTGTAGTTCATCAATATCAATTGGATCACTCGGTTCAGGTCCACAATTCTTGTCGTTTGTGTTTTTTTCTCTTCGAACAAAAAATTGTTTGAGTGTTGACAAATCTTATCGTATTCTGCTCTGTTCCTTTCGCTCTATGTATTTTTTTAAATGTGTTCCTGGACTCTGTGTGGTCTGCTTTTTCCATGCAGTCTTATACCATTTGTGTCCAGTAGCAAGCGATAGCCCTGAAAATAAAATATAATTTTACTAGAAAATATGAAAAAAATAGATAGAAATTATATCTATGTTATGTACAATATAAGTATATGGAAACAGTACTGATAAACATAACATTTCTTTTTGGTTCCAACTTCTGTTTGTTCTAATAGAAAAGTAAATGTTTATAGTATTTACCTGCCACATGAACACGTTGGTACGATCCCCCTTTACCTAGATTAATTCGTTTTCCTCAGCTGATTTTATTTATTACGCTCATAAAGTTTTCTGCCACATTTGTCGTCTCATTTGACAAAAGGCTTGCCTTCAAGGCAATTTTTTCATTGGTGGCATAAATCAGTGCCCACACTTCTGGAGCATCCTTTTTTTAGATCTTCTACGAAGTTTCCTTCCTTGTTTTCAGTTCCATTGACATTGCAATAATAGTCCTTGCAGTTCAGTCACTATATAATCGTTTGAATGCGCTTTTCACTCTTTTTGACAATTTACGGACGCCTGAATATTCGTGGCGTTTGGTACGCTATCTTTCTCGCAGCATCAGACAGTAGGAACCAAGATGTAAACCTAAACTGAAATACACAAAAACAAATGATATATACAAGACAATATGTTAGGTACTTTTATAAATTCGGAATTCGTTCGAAATGCAATCTCATGTCATGCAAAGTAATGTCCGTAGATAATACAGAATATTACAAATATTGACGTTCCAAATTACGTTCAAAATTACAGCAGTAAAATTTTACTTACCCAAATAATTTTGATATAATATTGATTGACAATTAAGAAAATAATATCTAGTGGGGATAAATCCCTGCAGAACAACCATAAATAATAAATCATAATCCATAATTATATGTAACGGAATGCACATTATGACGCGATATAGTTTTACTTGGTACATACCAAGTAAAACTAATGTTTGTTTGTCCATCGATAACTATTTGTATTACTAATCTGAAAAAAGAATATGACAGGAAATATATATATTTAAAGCGACTTATAAATTTGATTTACATATGATAGATAATATATTATAAAGTAAAAAAAAAATTATATACTTGATATTAATTAAGTATAACTTCACGAATCAGTTAATAATATCGATTGGTGATTTCTATGAGAAGATTTTAGTTTGTAATAAATAGCCAGCTAAACTCACGGGCCGACTTGCTAATACCACCGAAAGATTGGTACCTACTTTTATTTTAAAATAAAATTGCGTCTATGCAACTTTTACTACAATACATTGCTATAATTACATTAAATTGGAATGAAATACATACAAGAAATATTTGTTCGAATCTATGAAAATGCATAAAATTCAAAACATACAAGAAATTCCGCGCGTAAAACCTATCACTGCACAAGCCTAGAGCTTCAAAATGTATTTTATTACAAGTCAACCGAATTATCGAATCGAACGAAGTTTGGCAACGGTTTTTCTTAGAAACATTACGGGTCAAAGGGTCAAGTAGGAAGGAACTAGGAAGTACGGCAACGTCGCGTTTTGTTTCTCGTAGGTTTCGTTTGACGAAATTGTTGCTAGTAACAATAATAATAACTAACGCTAACAATATTTGACAACAACAATGTTTTATGTTTTCGTTTCTGATAGTTAGTTTTACGTTATTATAATGCTTTTTTTAATGGAAACCATTATTATAAATTTAGTAAAGATTTTTCAAATTTACAATATCGGTTACACGCCATCTAGCGTTAAGTATTATAATCTATCGCATTCATGGCGGCAAGCTTGGTTGTCAAATCGCACTCACACTAGTAAACAAAATGTCTAATTTTGCCCGGTTTTCTAGACTGTTTTTCTCAATATATAAAGCAAATTATTTACCAAAAAGGTGCATGCGGAACTATTTCATTGTAGAAAAGTGATAAAGTGATTCGTTTTGAGCAAAAAGTGTCTATGTACGGAGTATAGTTCGAACGAAAAATGTATGAACAGGCCAGCGGAACATTCACCTTAAGGCATTAAGTCCGCCTCTGTACCTTTATGTGCATGAAGTATGTAATAAATAATAATAAATAAATGTTCCTACCTAAAAAAGAATCCATTCTGAGGATTACTATCAAGCTTAATGGTCTTGCCGGCTTCGAGTCCGAGATCCCTAGCCGCTTTATTAAGTTCCTTTTCTGCCGATGACTGCATTTTTTCCAATTGCTCACTTAAGCTCTGAAGTTGTTCGTCGAAGGACGGCTTTACGAGAAAATCACCTGCCAATAACGATAATGATTTGTATTAAGTCATTTGTATTTTTTTTAAAATATTATATTGTAATACTAGCTGACCCCGCAAACGTTGTTTTGCTATGTATATAATTATTTTTTTTACCTAAAATTAAAAAAAAAAAATTAAATTAATTATTATTTAATTAAATTATTATTATTATTAAATTAATTTTTATTATTATTAAAATTATTATTATTACCCTTAACATTTAGGGGGATAAAAAATAGATGTTGTCCGATTCTCAGACCTACCCAATATGCACACAAAATTTCATGAGAATCGGGAAAGCCGTTTCGGAGGAGTTAAACCACAAACACCGCGACTCGACAATTTTATATATTAGAAGATAATAATGACTCTCTGCACGTGTTGGTTTCGACTGTTAGTGCAGAGTAAATAAACATTGAAATAGACATTTAAATTAAGCCTAATTTAAGTGGACTTTGAATGATACGCGCTTTTTTGTTAAACTCTTATTCCACAAAAATAAGTATTTTTTTTATATCTACTTGTAATTGTAACAATTAAAGAAGAAAGAAAATACTTTTACCTCTGTCAACAGCATCCATATCGACGGTGGTTTCTATCATCTGCAAGAACTTGCCGAGGTCTTCATTCAGCTCCGATATTGGTTCAGTGATCGATGAATGAACAGTTGCGTTCTCCGCTTCGGCTAAACAACGTAGTAAAGATGGAAGTCTGTTGATAGCCTGGAATTCATCTTATTGTTGACTACTTAAGTTTCAGAATAACCTATCCGTCATACCACTATTCTCAAAATTATTAGTCTGAACTTCACTAATTAAATACCTAGGTATAAATTGTAGACAGAGAGGGGAAATACTTCTTAGCAATATTTATTTAATTCCCCTAAACGCACAAGTAGTAGTATTAACAGGACTCTTGAATAAAGACTCGGTGACGTCCAAACATTGTGGTATTGACGATTGACGAAAATATGTACTCGACTGCCGACGAAAGTCTATTGCATATTGCACCGGCCGTCACGTACGATGTTTATGACTTGCGCGAGCTGGAATAGCATTACGATTCAGATTACATTAACTGAAAGTATTTTAGCGCCCAATTTTTTTATCCAGTACCTGATAAATCATACCTTAATATAGTCTTTAACGAATGTAATTGGTGGATAGTCGTTTTTGTTAGTAAAACCAATAAATAAATAGTAGTCATGTAATGTAAAAAAGGACCATTTTTCTGTCTGGACCTTTTTTCTGCTTGGTTCAGATGAGGAGGAGGAGGAGGAATCACCCCCCGATTCCGTTTTCGTGAAGCTGTAAGATGCTCATCAGAAAATCTGAACACATAAATCTTGCAACAGTCATTCAACATGCATGACTGTTGCATGTCCTTCTTTCTGTTCAGGCATCCTCCTCCTCCAGGTGGTCTCCATGAAGCTGTGAGGTAATCATCAGTACCCCTAACCTGATAAATCTTGCATGTAAGTTAGTTTTCTCTCTGGTCAGTATCCTGGCCCGAGCTTGCAGGTCAGGAAGCCTCCTAAAGTGGTATCCGTAAAGACGTGAGCTGCTGTTCAATAACTCTTACCTGATAAATCCTGTAGCAGTCATGTAAGTTAGCCTTCTTCCTGGTCAGCCTCCTGGCCAGAGCTTGCAGGTCAGGTATCCTCCTAAGATGATCTTCGTGTAACTGTAGCCGAAGCTGTGAGTTTTTCATTAACAACTCGACGATGTCCAATCGCTCATTGATTAGGTTTATGTCCCGGAGCGGCTGCCGCAGCCATTGGGCTAAGAGGCTGAAAGGATTAAGGCAATTTTTATACCAAGATATTATATATTTGTGTTAGATATAGTATTTCAGCCCATTAATAAACGCTGAAAATAACTTCTGCTACAATCTGCAAAGTAAAAGTGCACAAGTTCACATATGTTGTATAGTTTAAATAAAAAAACGTATTTTTTTTTAAATCAGGAATAAACCGACGAAAAATTCCACCACTGGGGGCCCAGAATCATGTACAGGATCCATGGTATTCGTTTGTGGGTCTATGTCAAAAACACCCTGTATAATCCTGCCGATTTTTTTTTTTTTTTGTTGACTTTTGTCATGAAAACACACAAAACACAAATAATTAATTACTATCCACTTATAAGTACGATCATGGTTTATGAAAGCAAATCGTTGTGTTTAGCGTTAACGATCTTCGTGAAATGAGGGAAGATAAAAAACCGTACCATTAATCATCAATGGAATATAACTACATAGTATACAATAGTATATTATTTCTGAAGTGACATTCAAGTGTCACACTATGATGTCAGAATGACAAAACCAGCTTCTAGTTAGAATGAATCATAATAACTTTGTTAAGAGTTAAGATGAATCATTGAAAGAATAAGACAATCGTGTTTGCTTTAGTTTATACCATCCTACATAGTTTATTCCTTAGTGTAGAAAATAAGTAAGCGACCCAACTGGTACCAGGTGGTCAGCACCTAGAACATATACTATAAGATTTTGGAAATGATTGTAAGATTGAAGTGAGATTTATGGCGCCACTTCTGGAAGAGGTTTTTTTACACCCAATAGATCAGAGATACATACACACACACAGACAGTCACAGACACACACAGTCAAAGACAGTTTTGTAGTTACGCGAGTAACTTAAATGTCAGTACAAAGTTTTTTTTTAAGGTGGGAAATCATCCAATTACTTCTTCCGGTCTGGGTGGTGGTGGCTGGAGGGAGTCTAACACTCTAACAGCTCCAGCTGGAGGGCGTGTCAGACTTTTATTGTCTAAAACCACGCCTGTATCAGTTGCCCTTTGCGTTCTAGGACTACGGGTTTCCTTTTCAGAAAATCCCCGCGATCCTAGCGGGCTTCTACCCCGCTGGGCTCGTATGGTTTGCTGACATCTCTTTGAGGAGCGCGTGGATCACTGCGCGATGTAGACGACTGGGGCTCGATCCGGTCGATTATTGCTCGACGTCCGTAAGCCCACGTCTACCGTGGCTGGTGAATAGCGTTTCGGCGGCTGGGGCGTGAAGATGTTCGTTCATTCACATGTGCGGCCTCCTCCTTTGCTAGCATTACTGTTTCGCTGAAGACCATTCCACCTCGCTCCGGACTATAGCCTGAACCAGGGCCCGGCGCGAGAGATCGTTGCTACCGATTGCCTCCAAGAGGACACGGCGGTGCTCCGTTCAAGCGGGGCGCACGTCCACCCTGTCCTCCAGGCGGTCAACGTGGTCTCGCTAGCAACGCGGTTCGGGCGCGCGATACGTAATTTATAATCGGACGGCAACACCACTGCAGGCAAAATATTCCAATTTTTCGATGTACGCGGTATAAAAGACGAGGCGATGCTTTTAGCCCGGACTGCAGAGGTCATTAACAACGTAAGAGTGGACGTTCTCCATACGTTGGGTTGTCCGATGGTAGAAAGGTGATAGGGGAATCAAGTCATGTAATTCCTATTTTTTTTTATTTTAGGTAGGAAATCATCTAATGACATCTCTCGCCCTCGTGTTAGACTTTTACTGACTAAAACCCATTTCTGTTCCTTCTTTGCCTTCGTTCCAGGGCCCAGGGCTCTGGGACGGTCGAACGGCGAGCTACTCACTGCTCGCCGTCCGCAAGCAAGCGCCTACGCTGGCCGGAAATCGGGATCGGAATCATGGCGGCTGGGGCGTGAGGGCCGATGCCTCGCGCGTGCGGCCGCCATTTTTAGCTAGTATTACTGCTTCGCAGAAGGAGGCAACCGCCTGCCATTCCTCCTCGCTTCGGACCATGGCCTGTACCAAGGCCCGGCGCGAGAAATCGCTGCCGTCGATCACCCCTACACTCCTGTACCGTATGCTCCACCGTGTCCTCCGGGCGGTCCACACAATGGTGACACCCCGGGCGTTCTGCGCATCCTACTGACTGATGAATGATGAACTGACCAATATTTCAGTCACATTACAACAAGCGAGTTCATGCTGAAGAAAATATTGATACATACCGCTTCCCCTGCTGAGTTCGACATTTATCAAGCAGGCCATACAGGCTCCTAGAAGGTGCATGCGATGTGTCACCCACTTCAGGGAACACGTTGAGCGCTGATAGTGCTGCTGAGTCCAAGTGTAGGAAACAGTCAGCCTGGATGGTTGATAAACGGAACCTGAAACAACATTTGCATAATAAGCTAAAAGCTAAGCAGCTAAGCTGAAAGTAAATTTTCCTTCAAAAGTAAAATTCGGAACTACTACTTTAAGTCCTCTCAACCTTAGTTTGACCATAATCATAATTATTATATTTTGAGTTCTCTAAATATAATGATTTCACATTTATTATTATTATAGCCTAGCCCTTTATATTAATAATTCATGTTTCAAATATTTATTATTTATTTATTGTGCACACCTACCACAGTGTAGTCTTTTTTATTAACCCAAAGGTTGACTGGAGGAGATAAATAAGTAGGTACACCGATAACAATTATTACTTTTAAATGTTTACTTGTCATGAATTCAACGAAAGATTACGTTTTTATTGTATTTTTTTACGGTTCCATACCTCAAAAGGAAAATACGAAACCCTTGTAGGATCACTTTGTTGTCTGTCCGTCTGTCTGTTTATCAAGACCCTTTATCTCGAGAATGCGTGTAGGCATCGAGTTGAAATTGAAATTAATACACAGGTTTGCAGTCCCTTGAAGCTGTGAAAAAATTAGACTTAACGCTAACGAAAAAAGAGATATAGCCGTTTATGTCGCAAAAAACTTACATTTCGACATTCTCGAGGAAATCAAAATTCATAGGGTACTTCCCGTTGACCCAGAATCCTAAAATTTGACATATAGCAAAGTGTTATACCACAGGTATTGGGTAACGTACAATTAGGGTGGGTATAAGGTACAATTTTTTTTTTGCAATTCGGAAAAATCTTCGAGACTCTATTCGGGAATCGAACTATTTATATAGGTAAGTTTTTACGTAACCCTCAGGGCGCGAGTCCGACATGCTCTTGAACAGTGTTTTTTTTAAATACTTGTCTAATATACACATACCTTCCAAAATTAGTGCTATCATTTAACAATGCAGAGTATTTTATAGCTGCAGCCAAACTAGTCATGGCGACCTCTTTCCTTGTCTCTGGGAAAGCATTCGCGTCCTGTTGTTGGTTCTCCTTGAACTTGAGCAGCCTGTTCAGATCTTGTATGAGACCTTCAGTTGAAAATTCCGACTTCTTCATTTTAGTCACAGTGACGTTTGTTCGTTCCATTACTTTTTTTAATGCTTTGTACTGTAAAAATTGAAATATTTTTTTGATTGATGGGCTAGATACAAAATACATTGTAAGAACTATTTCTAAAGGAATCTCTGGCTACATAGTCTTGTAGTCACTATCGTATGAGTTTAAGCATCGTGTTTATAAGGCTACCCAACTGCCATCAGCCGGCTACAAATCCAGAGACGTAGCAGCTTACTATAGCTCCGAAAAAATATAAAAAATAAAATAAAGTTTTGATACCGTAAAACGGGGTGAATAGAAACGCATGGGGTGAATAGAAACAAAACTTTAATGGACATTGTCACGTTATTGAAAAATTGTTTGCAGTATTTGAGTACTCAACATTATAGAAATGGTACTACTCTGTCAAGAAAGTACCGGGAAAAGATCAATAATACACAAAATGTCTGTTATTCATCCAAATTTATTTTATCACCTTCAAAGTATGGTCCTTTAGAAACGATACACTTGCGCCAACGAATAATCCATTCATCAAAACATTTTTTAAACGCTGCTTCCGGAATTGAGTTCAGTTCTCGCCGCGAATTCTCCTTTATGTCGTCTATCGATTGAAAACGGGTGCCACGAAGTGGTAATTTGAGTTTAGGAAAAAGAAAAAAGTCAGCAGGAGCCATATCTGGTGAATATGGTGGTTGCTGGATGGTATTTGTTGAGTGTTTGGTCAAAAATTCGTTCACAATGATAGCCTCGTGCGAAGGCGCATTGTCGTGGTGCAAAATCCAAGAATTTTCTTTCCACAAATCTGACCTTTTTCGTCGAATTCGCTCTCTTAAACGCCGCATAACGCTCAAATAATATTCTTTATTTACCGTTAGACCTTCCGGTAAAAATTCAGAGTACACAACACCGCGATAGTCAAATAAAACAGTCAACATGACTTTGACTTTTATCGACTTTGGCGTGGTTTTTTCGGTTTCGGTTCAGTTGGAAGACGCCACTCCGAAGCTTGTTGACTAGTTTGCATGTCAAACTCGTAAACCCACGTCTCGTCACCAGTAACAATGCGTTTCATGAATGTTGGGTCCGAACTGACTCGTTCTAGCATGTCCTCAGCGACTTTCATGCGATTGAGTTTTTGGAGAAAATTCAGATCTTTTGGGACTAGCCGAGCAGCAACATGTTTCATACCCAAATGATTAATTAAAATGGTACGGATCGACTCGTGAGATGCAGAAAGTTCGGCGGCGATTTTCAGTCACTATTTTCTTCACTTTTGCGATGTTAACTTCAGTTGCAGACGTTGACGGCCTACCAGAGCGAGGCAAATCTTCCATCACCACATCTCGACCGCTTTTGAACGCTTTGAACCACTCTTAAGCACGAGTTTTTGATAAAGTCGATTCACCGTAAGCCTTCTGTAACATTTTCAGTGACTCCGAACCAGGGACCGTACAACCCCGAATATAAGTTAATTCTTTCAAAAGGGTTACAGATTGTATGCCTACAGTAACGGAAAATGTTACCTCTTCGTAGTGTTAGCCCTTTCATAACACTAACGTTAGGGTAACCCTATCAATAAGTTAACTAGTTCAAGATGTTACCGGTTCCAATTGAAGCAAATAACCCTTTGAAAGGGTTTGTCGGGGTAATCAAAGGGTTTTAAATAAAATCATTTTAAATTACGTTGGAGTGGAAGAATAGATTTTGACCATCCCTTCGGGCACTAAATGATGAGTGAGACGATCCAATGACATTTATGATTCCGTAAAAAAGACAAGATTATACATGAAACAATCCCGACTATTCCAGAAAAAAAATACATTTAACTTTAAAATCACTGCAATAATAACCATAAAATAATCGTATGTATATGGACTGTGGAGTCGCTAGGTCCTAGATTACGTGTTGCGACTTGACGCGTACCTGCCGCATGCATGCAGTTTAGTACTTTAAAGTAAGGCACGAGAGATAAAATTACAATATTTGTAGTCCAAATGGGTAACTCTGTTACAGTCGTTGAAGGGGTAACCCGTTCAAAACGTCTTACCGCTAAAAAGTATAAACCACCAAGAATGGGTTTTTGAATATACAGGTAAACAAATCGAAAGGGTTGGAAGAGGTTATCCATTGATGAGGGTTTTCGTAAATAAGTGTAACAAATATATAATGGGTTTTAAAACAACACTTTGTCAAAACCCTATCAAAAACCCTTTCAATGGGTAACCAAAATGGTCCCTGCTCCGAACACGAAATTCCATTGGCGATGCAAAATTTAAGACAAACTCTTTGTTCGATATTTTTGTCCATTATGAAATTCGCAATACACACTATATATGATATTACTAAAACCAGCACTGTATTTAATATAAATAACAGATGCAACTCAAACTCCGCGCCAAAATGGAAAACAGTTGTGCCAATCTAACAACTACAAAAAAACAAAAAATTGAATTTGGAACCATAAACAAATCATCCATTCCCGATACTTTTTTGACTGAATGTATATTAAAACCCATTACTTTATTGAAACTAAAAATATGATCATTTATCAAAGTAAAAATCTTAATCAAAGTTTTGTTTCCATTCGCCCCTGTGTTTCTATTCGCCCCGTTTGACTGTATTGAATTTTGTCGAGATGATATAGCGCGCTAATCGTGAACGAGTTTTATCGAAACTCATACACAGCTACCAACATTTTTTGCTATCTGTACTTACATCATCCTGTTCACTAATTGGTACGAGACACTCAGAAGGCGCCATCTGAACCGTGATAGTTTCTAACTCCGTCAGCAAGTCATCATCGGTGAACTCCGTAACAGACATCTGGTAGTCACCAGCGGTCACGCAAGCTACGCCTAGAAGACGACCCTAGAATATGAATAAAATTATGCTTAAAACAAATTAGCGGCCTACCACGTCTTCGCATGGGAACAACAAATGTTTGAAATTCTCGGCTATTTTCTACTATAGTATTAGACACACCTTCCTCATGAATCACTCTATTGGTGAAAATTGCATGAAAATCCCTTCAGTAGTTTTTGAGTTTATCGCGAACAGACTCGGTGGGGTACTTTGTTTTATAAGAATAATGATGTAAGTTATAAAGTAGGCTTCCACCCTACTGGGCCCCTACGGTTGCTGAAATCTCCTTGAGGCGCGCGTGGAACAGAAAGCGCCGTGGACGATTTGGGCTCGGTCCGGACGGTTGGACGGCGAGCTACCCATTGCTCGCCGTCCACAAGCTCGCGCCTACGGTGGCCAGAAATCGGAATCGGAATCCCAGCGGCGGTTGGGGCGTGAGAACCGTTGCCTCACGCGATCGGCCGCTTCCTCTGCTAGCATTACTGCTTCGCAGAAGGAGGCGACCGCCTGCCACTCCTCCTCGCTCCGGACCATAGCATGTACCAGGGCTACTACTCTTGAAAGACCATGTTAAGCCTCTCGTTTTATTATGTCTTTACGGGTTTTCGAACCACTATTCTAACAAATCTTTTTAAAGTATACAAGGTGTAATTGAAATAACCGAGAACCTCTTAAGAGACAAACAACACACAAATAAAATGCAGGTTACAAAAATGCAGGTTTTAATAATGATGAGCCTCATTAGACTCCTCATTATTAAAACCTGCATTTTTGTTATTTATAGAATAATAAACACTGAAATCGCAAAAAAATATACGTCATTATTTTTATTTCTAACACAATTACCCATATGAATAAGCAAAAGTAAATATTGCAAATATTGTGCAAAACAAAGAAAAAATCCTATCTTACAAAATAACGTTAAGTTGCATTTTGTATGACTGGACGTTTTAAAATAGCAAGCAGCATCATTCTTTATTTATTTTTATGACATTATTGTTAACATTATAAGTTATAAAAATGTTGCTATATTGTAAAATCTTGTCACATTGTGAACAATACTGCAAATACAATACATTTCATCCGACTTCAACAGCTTTTTTGTGTTAAAGACGAAGACATATTTTTTTACAAACCAACACGCTATATTATAAAATTACGATGTTTGCAATAACACGCTATCACTGTAACACCAAACCCCATAATATGAACTTCATTACTTTGGTAACTGCATCTGTCTTGATATGAACTGCCATCAAACATGGTGTCGTTTCATCAGAGGCTCCCAACCCTTCGCCAAGTATTTCTTCCAGCTGTGAGAGGTATCCAGGTGAACCTTTGTATTTCAGTGACCAATCACTACCCTTTACTGAACCTTCAGGCACATATATTTCAACTCTATACCTCCGCACCTGTGAAATAAAAAATCATAAGTAGTTTTAGAACCACAAAACTTTAAGGACTTTACTTATTTCTCGTCGTTTTACATCATAATTAAAAATCCATCATAGAATATTTACATTGATTCAGTTTGGAGGTATGTTGGATTTAAGACTGGAACGAACTCCTGACGAGGTAGGTAAAATATACTATATTGTTTATTTTTAACATACTTTATCGAAAAGCAGCTAATTTCCCTACTGCTTTTAGGCTCACATTGAAGTGTTTTTGCACTAGTGCGGAAAAGTGTGATGGCCAGCTCCCGCCACCGTTTATTATATTTATTGTATCGGGTTGGTCGCAGGGCAGCCATGAAAATCGACCTCGGCACACGGATGTAAATCCACGAGACATGTCATAATTACAATTTATTTTTGTTGAGATGTATTAAAAACGTTTCTCAATACACATGGAAAATTTTCATTGCAGCTTCTGGGGTTTACTATGTGTAAATGTACTATTTTTACCTACACTTGCTTTTATACTTAATTTTATAAAGAGAAAGCGCGAGTTTTGTTCCATTGTGTTTATGTATCTAGTACCTTTTTTGAAGGTACAAATAACTTCAGAGGCTTCATTAAACCCGGGCATTAGCCGGCCGGGCTCTAGTTGTAAATTATTTTTTCTTTTCATCTTGCTAGATTAAACGCAGCTAGTTACAGTCTAACTAACATTTAAGATTCAACTGTCAAATTATCGAACCGTCTTTCAGATAGGCAACCGGATAGTTGCCAGAGTTAGGTTCCTTGTTCATTACAATACAAAAACGCTAAAAAGTAAAGTTGCTGCTACCAACCTTACTTTACGTGTGTATACCGATTGTTCGTGAACTAGTTCTTGAAAAGTTGATATCTAGACTACGTGGAGGATCAGGCCTCCACGTAGTCCCGATTTGACACCAATGGATTTTCTCGTGGGTTTATAAGGTAATAATCCTACCTATCTGGATTAATTAAGTCAACCTATCGGAGAAGAAATGGCAACGGTCACAAAGAACACGTGACGAATAGTTTTGCGAAATTTTTCTTCCCGTTTAGAAGTCATCATCATTATCATCATTTATCATTTCAGCCGCAAGACGTCCACTTTTGGACATAGGCCTTTCCCAAGTGTCGCCACAATGAACGGTCCTGTCCGTCTCGCATCTATCGGATTCTCGCAACCCTTGCCAGGTCATCGCTTCACCTTGTGTAGGAGGCCTTCCATTTAGATGTCATAATTTTGAAAAATACATTCCCCGGTACTGTAGTTTTAATTCAAACTGTCTCTTTTTCATTAATGTAGTAAGTTATTTAAAAATATTTTATTTTGAACAAAACTTGACCATTGACACCATGTATAAGTATTTATTCGGCAATGTCGCTTGTTGATTGGTCAGGAACTAGGGTCTCCATAGACCGTGGTGCCCTGGGTAATTGCTTAGAGTGACTAGTGGGAGTCAGAAGCATGCATAGTAGCGTAAAACGATTAATACAATTAAAACGTGTTTAAGATGATCCATGTTTATAACAGATCGATTGATAAACGTGAGTTGGCCCTGATAAAGTGTAAGGTCACGTGTCATTACGCGTTTTACGTTACTTCTCCTCACGTTTAGATTTTCTGTTTTATCCTCATTGGTCATAATTATGATCATTAATATCAAATTGGTTAGTCAAATTAATAAATATGACTAATAATGCACACAGCAACAAAAGAAGGCAGCACAAAATATTGTAATTTTATCTTACGAAAAATCTGATATCTGAAAAAAAAAAATAATGTTTTGGCCCCAAATACAAGCAATGCAAGATAAGGCCAATGTCTAATTGAAAAGTAAATCTATCACAAATCTTATTTCATTAACCCATTATGTCTCATTGGGCGAAAATCCCCTTTCCTTTTTTCACACGTCTATCTTCGACTATTGCGGGCCAATCACTCCGGTAAGAGTCAAGTTTATCTCTTCAACTTTGTCTTGGTTTGCTGCAATGCCCCCTTACGTTTAATAGGACCCCAATGGGCCCAGTAACTAAGTGGCTCTTTTAGCCCACAGCGCATCTAACAGGCGGCAGCTGTATCCGACCCAATCTTACTTAAGAATTCAGCTTTCCGGCAAAGTTATTAATTTTGGCGTGCAGTTTTGTGTTCCTTACACGGTCCGAAATTCGCACTCCTACCCAGAATACAGCGCTCCAGTGCTCCACGGCTCGCTGGCAAATAATCTTGTAATAGTTATTAACTTACATTAATAACTTTCAACCGATTTCTGTAGATAAATAAACTAATAAATAGTAGTAGACATAGGTAGGTATTAAATATCAACACAACATTGACCTTATATTGAACATATCGCCAAGTGCGACACATAGTTCAATGTTCTTTTATATCTATCAAGCATTTGACACTGAACATTGTCATGCACAAGTAAAGGGGATTATTATTTTTAGGAATCGAGGATATGGGACTTACCAACAAAATCTTTTTTATCAGAATTTCGAAGTTACCCTTCGACAATACTAGGTAGTCGAGGCGATTCGGTTCAAGGCCCATCTTCTTAATATTCGCCACGCTGGAAAATACTTCCCTGGCAGCAGTAGTTGCGTCAGCTCCATGGACACTGTAGTAATCATTGCGGTCAAAAATCCTCACCGTTGTAGCAGGTTTCTGAAAATTTTGCGGTCCTATAGTTACTTGCCTGCTACCTCGAATCAGTTTGTACAATTTTTTTTCCAATACAATTATTTTGTTCACGCATTGCTCATAATTATTTAAAAAAAATACATAAGTAGGTACAGTTGCGAGTCACGCGGTGTATGAGATGGCTCATGTCAAGCAGAACAATGAAGATGTTTTTTATCTACACTAATATTATAAAGAGGTAAAGTTTGTTTTTTTTTTGTTTGTAGGAGGTAAACTCCGAAAGTACTGGTCCGATTGATTTTTTTTTACCGATAGAAAGAATAGAATAAAATAAAACTTTATTGTACACCAAAATAGTAACAAAAACTTTTAAACTAACTTAATATATGGGTACAAAGGCGGTCTTATCGCTAACAGCGATATCTACCAGAAAGCTGCTTTATTCCTGAGTGACATAGGTTACATTTTACGTACGCGGGCGAAGCTGCGGGCAAAAGCTAGTGATCAAATAAAAAAAATGTGTGATGTAAATGCGCGTCATTGGCCTCGGTAGATTATGAGGAATATGAGTTATGATAAAATAAATTCTTTTAAATTTTATTGTAAACATAAATAAAAAAAAAACTTATCAATAAATTACAAGAAAAAAATTACACAAACATATCAACACCGCCGTGTAAAATATTGTTATCCATTATTTATTTCAGTGTCAATCCTTATTATGCTTCCGTTGATGGCCCATTTTAAAATAAGAGCAATGTCATTTCTGAGTATTGTTATTCATTATAAAATGTATTATTTCTCTTGGCTATCTGTAAGATGCTGCGTTTTCCCGTTCACAGCAAATTAACGCATTTGCTCAGAACAGTTTTTTCCAACTTAAAGAGTAATCCTACATAATAAGGTCCTTGGCCATCAAAACTTCAACACAAAATATATGGGCCCCGGGACTCTAACCCCTTCACTGATACACAGCATGTTAGTGGTTTCTGAAGATTAACTAAGATATTTGTGCTTTTCAAAAACTCAGATTGGCATAAATCAGGTCCAAACCCTAGCAGGGAATACTAATATATCGCGTACCTACTTTCTATAAATAGGTATCTCCGTAGAAACTTTAAAATCCTCGATAACCGCAACATTATTAAAAACAACAGATATTCCACGAAGCGGCTAGAAATAAGCGCCATATTATTAATTCGGAGAGGAAGATAAGAATATGCGAAAGGTCATCAAACTAATCAGAAATCGCGTACTTGGTTGGCTTATAGAAAATCTTATCGGTATGAATGCCTGTATATTTGCATTGGTACTATTGAAGCAAATAAAACTCAACTGCAGTTGTAAAAACTAGCATACTTACATAGTAAAGCCATAGGATAATTATTGACTTAGTTGAAACTTTATGAATGAAGTCACTTTAGCGCTGAATCATTAAGCTTACAAACACACAAACCTATAAGTTGACAATCACCAATATAAATAACAGTGATCGTTGGGCCACTCAAGGTTTTGGACTCAGTTTTAGTTTATTTGCAAGCCCGCTTCTGAGAATAAAAGATCACTCATGTTCCGGTCATGAGGTTATCTGGCTGGAGATAGAATATTAAAGCTCAATAAATTGGCGCGTCCTGATCAACCAATGTCAGTAGGCGACGCGCACTAGTCGCGGTGTGAAATTATAATAATTGTGCAAGTGCTCTGAATATTATTGATATTAGGTAAGTTACATGATTTTTATTTATTTAACTTAACTATTGTTTTCATTATACATAGATTCTTTGTTCAATTGTTTAGATATATCGATACATCCTACGTAAAAATTCGTACTTAGCATATTTTTTATGTAACATTGTATTATCAAAAAAAAAAATATTTTTTTTTTTCTTGGCGTCAGGTACTAACTGTGATTAAAATGATTTATTGATTCAGTTATACAAAAATATTGGTTAAAAGTGTTTGACTAATTAATTATGTCGTTAACAATTACGAAGACGAACTTTCCTGAAAAAATGCACTTTTAGCCTTACGACCTTATGCGTAGGATGTATCGATGTTTGACCATATCTTCATTTTTTAAAAACTGTTATTACAAGTACGTGAATAGTGTATTTTTGGTAGTTTCGCTAGTTAAACGGTGACTATTTCGTAGATAGTAGATCTTAATAAACTAGTGCGCCTGACCATCAATGATTGCATCTCCGCTTACCATCAGGTGGGATCGCAGTCAAGCACTGGTTTATATCAATTAAAAAAAAAAAAAAAGATAGGTAATTATTAATTGCGTTCCCGCGACATTTTTCTCCTAGTTTTCTTGATTCTTGTATGGCAAACTTTATAAAATTGTCCAAAAAATATAAAATGTTCAATAGTTTAGGCTGAGTGTTGTTGGTTAGTCTCCTATATTTGCAGGCTACCTTTTTACATGGCACTTATTTTACCGGGGCAATATGGGTGTACCTATACCTACCTCTCCTACACCCTTTGCACAATAGCTATAAACATGACATTATGTTATGTTTATAGCTATTGGTAATTAGGCAGTTAACTAGTTTTTTTTTAATTATTTGTATCAAATAGTAACTTTATCCGAAATCGCAAATTAAAGAATTTTATAAATCGGTTCAATATTATCTAAGTTTATTTATTTATTAAGTATAGCAAAATAGCCATTATCACTAAAATACGTTAATCCTATCACTCCATCTTCTCGCGAAATTTTTAATAATATCTAAGTAAGCCTCACCCTTGTTATAACTACAAGCCTTTTAAATCTGGTGGAAGGGGAAACTGTCAAGTATCAGAATAAGGATGCACATAATTAAATGTGACGTCACCGACTGTAGCATACGTGTACAAAACAGATATTATCGCCATGTAATGCATGCTGATGTATCTTTTATTGATTGATTGATTGTATGATTTGAAATGCTAATTTTGCTGTTTCATTTAATAACAAATTTCGATGCGTTTCCAGTGTATTTTACTCATAATTGCTGTTTAGTATAGAGCAGGTATTGTATAAAACTGAAACACAGGCAAATACCTAATCAAATACAGTTGTTCCATCTCATGAAAGCCGATTGGTCTTGAGTGTGCCTGTAGGTTCACGTGTTTCTGTGTGTGTAACTTATTTTCTATATCATGATGACGCGCTCGGTGCTTACGCACACAGAAAAAAGTGTACTTGGACCTACACAGACACATCCAAAACCAACAGGACTTCGTGAGATAGAACTATACCTACTCTCTTGTTTTATCTCGTCACTTGCCAAGCAGAAGTGGTACAGTGGTAATGGCACCGATTTACCGAGTTGTAGGTTAAGAGTTCAATTCAAACCCAGCCACACATTTTGTGTGATTTATTTCATCACCACTGATTTCGAAACGGTGTAGGAAAACATTGTGAGGAAACTGGTATGTCCAACAAACAAAAATTCAAAGACAAATGACATCCACCAACCCGCACTGGGCTACGTGATTATGGCCCATTTCCTCTCCTAGAGGAAAGCCCGAGTCCTAGCAGAAGGGACATTATAAGGCTGATTATATGTGAGATTATACGAGAGAAACAAGGCGAGAAGCAATGATTGTATTATCGTCCACAAGTCGCAATTGACCACTGATACCTACTTACGTCATGCTTAAATAACACCGCTTATAATTAAATCTTTTCTCGCGTTAAAGGTACTTAATCACTTGAACTTTAGCTTAACATGGTGACTAAGGTAGTAGTAGGTATAACGGTGAATCATTTTAGATTGATATTTTTAATTTAATTTATTGATTAGACAAGAAGGGATCTATTTAAGAAACATGGTATGCGACAGATGACAATATTATTAGTTTCATACATAAATATTATCAGTAGATAGTATTCTTCAGTAAGCAGTACCTGCCGCAAAAATGTGTCAAAATTTTTTTTTTTTTGACATTAACGTCTCATCATCAGTTGCTATATATATATAGGTAGGACATAGGATGTACATTTGAAGTTTTTTGTATATCTTTCGTATGACGAAATAATTGCCTGTTGATACTAAAATACTATATTTAAGATAGACATACTAGTACACCTACATATCACGTTCACAGTATTGTCACTGTTCATTTTGGCGATACTGTATTTTTGTGTTTGCGAGTTTAATAAATCGAAACCTTTATATACCCAGGAATTGTTGATTGAAGCAACATTTCATACGTACACAATTAAATAAAATGGAACAGTGCCTAATTCTATACAAGCTCTGTCCATTATAACATGGCGTAACCGATATTGGTCCAGAACTCTCCGCAAAAGCACTGCAGCCTCGCCAAAACGGTGTTAACTCATGTTTTGCTGACCTCCCCCTTAAATAACAAATGAAATGCCTGCAGCAAGAAACTTAGTGAAAACAAAACATCATCATCATCATCTTCCTGCCCATATCCCGTGTTATTTGGGGTTGGCACAACAATTTTTTTCTTCCATTCTTCCTGTCAACCGTCACGCTATCACCGACTCCCTTTTCTGTTATATCTTACCCCCTTCTCCCTTTTCTTTCCTCACACAATCTATATATTTTTTTGGCCTCCCTGACATGTAGATAGATAGATACGCATAACTCTTTTAGTAACATAACATGATGTTTTTATTTCATAATTTTATTTTACTCTTTTCAGAGTGGACCAACACTTCAACATGAAGCGTCTTATGATCTTGGGCGCGGTTTGGGCTCTAGCAGTGGCTAGGCCTGAGTTATACAAAGAAAAAGAAGACTTCCAATTTTCAAGAAGCTCTTCGGATGATGGAACTAAGTCAGGGTTTTATGGCGCTCAAAGAGGTAACATGGGCGGAAATTACGAGCGCGCTCACAACATGGATGCCTTAGCTCAAAATCAGATGAGTGGCCTCGTAAAGCAGGTTGAAGGAGAATTAGGTGATGGCGCTAACATGAGAACTGGTAGTGTGTATACTGCTGCTAACTCCAGAGGTACATATGGCTCAGGTCATTTTGACTTAAGCAATCTCGCAGGTCGTAATTTCCAAGAAAGCATTTCAAGCGGCGACTCACAGTCCCAATCATCTCATTCTGCATCTTCAGCGTACAATACAGCATACGCCAATAGTGGATATCAGAGTTCAAGGCACAATGGATATCAAGCGTCAGGATACTCAGGTCATCATCTCCAATCTGATGACCTTCAGGCACTCACAGATCAGTCGCAAAGAACCGGACACTATGACTACGGCAGGCAAACAAACCAGGCTTCAGGGTATAATGCGCAGTCTGGATTCCAACAGCATGCTGCTTATGATACCAGCAATACAAATTCACATTCTGGCGGTTATGACTCCAATGTTCACACTAGATTAATAAGCGCAACACCAGTGAGAGTTGTCGTCAGGCCAGGCACCCGAGTAGCTATACCAGTAGCTGCTCAAACATATGATCAAAATTCTCTAAACAGTGATGCCGAAGTTTTAAGTAACGATAACCAACGTACTGTATACCGCGTACCTACTAACGCCAGACACTACGAGTCGTCATATAACTACCGTAAAGAATGGGAAAAACATGATACTATTCCCGCAAACGCCTTACCTACTACTACAGATAACCCTTTCCCTAGAAATAGTGAACTTTACGAAGATAGCCAAGTTTCGCGAGGAGGAAGTGAACAACATGACACGCGCAGAGTGGACTCTCAGAGAGCACACTCGACTTATGGCGGATATAATGCGGCGGTAAAATCAACATCTGGTCAATCTCGTTTTAATTACGACACACAACGCAACGCAGCATCGCAAACTAATGCCAACGCTTATTCTGTAGCGGGATACGGAACTAATCATCATGAAACTTCATCAGACTCTAGTTTTAATGGTTACAACAGTCAATCCCAATATAATGCCGGCAGATATCATGGAGCTTCAGCAGATGCTTTGACTCAAGCAGCACATAGCGGGGCGGCTGATTTACACGGCCAATCTGAAAGTTTAAATGGACAACCTAAAAGTTATCAGTCAGCCTATTCTTACCACAAATCATGGGAACGTCAAGGAGATCCTTATGTTATCAAGCCAGCATCTGGTGCTTATTACGATGGTCAATCCTCTCAAAGATTGACGGCGGATTCAACACAAAATCTAGGGTATTTATCGACTGGATCACATTACCAGCATTCGCACGCAAGCGGAGCTGACTGTGACGAGAACGGTCATATACGCGTGGCTCGTTCTTATAACACTGATCAATTTCAAGACATGCAGCAACAAAGTCAAAATTTAGAAGATTTGGGTCAGCAGCAAAGTCAAAATCTTGAAGACTTTGGTCAGCAGCAAAGTCAAAACCTAGAAGATTTTGGTCAGCAGCAAAGTCAAAACCTAGAAGATTTTGGCCAGCAGCAAAGTCAAAACCTAGAAGATTTTGGTCAGCAGCAAAGTCAAAACCTAGAAAATTTAGGCCAACAACAAAGTCAAAACCTAGAAGATTTTGGTCAGCAGCAAAGTCAAAACCTAGAACATTTTGGTCAAGAGCAACAAAGTCAAAACCTAGAAGATTTAGGCCAACAACAACAAAGTCAAAACCTAGAAGATTTTGGTCAGCAGCAACAAAGTCAGAACCTTGAAGATTTTGGCCAACAGCAACAAAGTCAAAATTTTGATTATTTCAGTCAGCAACAACAAAGCCAAAACCTTGAAAATTTAGGTCAGCAACAACACCAACAGAATCTGGAAGATTTGAGCCAAAAAGCTGATAGTTTAGGGCAGCAAACACAAGTTCCCCAACAAGAAGCTGGACAACAGACCCAAAACACATGGGATAACTTAGAAAATTTAAGTCAGCAAACGCATAATAATTGGGACAACATACAGCACACTTGGGATAAATTCGGACCAAATCCTCAAGAAAATCAAAGTAAGTGATAAAATGAATGGCAATCTTTTTTCACTCCGTATCTAGTATTCTTCGATACTTACTGGTTCATAACTAATTTAACAAACAACCAATGCCTATTTAAATATGATTTTAATCATTTGTATTACTAATAAATTTGTCATAACTTGTGTTTATTTATACTAACGAAATAATATGTTAATGTAAAAGAAATATTCTGTTATTTAACCATATCTCATTGTTTTCTTACGTACTCATTACACTTTATGATGCTGTCAGAATTATTTAATTTCTCACTTTTATTTTATTCAAGCAAACTAAATTGGTGGCTGGCTTTACTTTGTAAACTAATAGATGTTCAACCTTAACCTTCTAATAATCGGATAAGAGTTATGGCAGCATTATAACATAGCGATATTTACAAATCTGAAGTCTCTTAAAATACGAGTTGTGATTGTACTATGCCATTAAGCTGCTGAGCACTGGTGTGAGAACGCAACTACGGAATATTTTACTAATGATATT
The DNA here is from genome assembly GCA_949316375.1 of Mythimna vitellina. NCBI lineage: Eukaryota > Metazoa > Arthropoda > Insecta > Lepidoptera > Noctuidae > Mythimna > Mythimna vitellina. The sequence continues at coordinate 12,882,975 of OX438693.1, read as the reverse complement.
ATACAGAATTGATTGAAAATACGAATTTTGTTAATCATTAATGATTCAAAATAGGGATTCTTTGACATCCAAGTAAGTAAAACTGATCAATTGAAAAACGATCTATGAAGAGAAATAAAAATTTTCAATTGTAGTTTCTATCTCAATACGATCTCTTCATTAGCTCGGTAGTTCGTAAGCCCATACAAACTCAGTGCTATTCAAAATAATACTATAAGTTAGTAAAAAGTCATAAAATGCTTGACTCTGTTTTCCGCAAGGAAAGTTATTGCTATTTTCAGTCGTAGTATCAGAAGTTAAACAAAACAATTCTAATCATAATATATTTTATTGACTGTATTTAGGTAGGTATATAAAAATAAATGATGTCGACAATTGCATGATACATTTTTACGTAAGGTGGTGTCGGATTTTGCGTTTTCCGTTTGTCAAAAATAACATGTAAAAACTAAACAAAATATTGAAATGCTATCAAACTCATCAATCAACTAAAACCAACTAGATATATTGTGTGGCAATCCAAATTAATAAAAACTTCTTAATTTAGACGGTCTTCAACAACGCCCACAAGATATCGCGACTGAACTAAAAAATAACACTGAAGACCAACAAGCACAAGATAAATGGGGTTTTAATCTCAAGAACCAGGATGAACAACAAATTGCTATTGCCCAAGACCAAGAAAACATACAATCCAACCAATTCAATCAGCAAGAAACGCAGTCACAACATAACAATGATCAAATGAGTGTATGGGATAAGTTTGACTTTGGATCGGATCAAAATATACAGCAAAATAAAGACAACAGCGAGCATGCAAATTCGAATGGTAATCCCGTTAATTGGAGTTTCGTTCCACAACAGGTAGGCCTGGAACAGCAGCCTCTTAACTCGGGAAGCAATCCCGAGTCTCAATCAGTTTATCATAATGTGAACAATGCCTTCACTGCTGGACAGATGAGTAATACTACACAATCTAACAAAACCTCAGACACTAACGAACAAAGTAACACTGGAAATTTTGATTTCCACGATGGACATTTCAACGTACAGACCAATCAAAACCAGTTTTGGAATGAAGAAAATTCTTTTCAAGAAACTCATAACATACACCAGAGCAACCATTGGTATTTCTCGAATGGCAGCAAACAAGAACAGAATACTAACACCAACAGCTCATCACATTTTAGTGCTTCTGATACAATTTCACCCAATACCGCGCCTCTGTCCAGCTTATGGAATAAATTGGAGAATTTCGAACAAACATTGGTATCTGGCAAAGCAGATAAAGATGAAGGAAACGCCTTTTCGCAAGTACATACAAACACTCAAAACTCATATGCAAATTCGATGAATACATACCATAATATCGAAAGTATGTCCCAGGAGCATCTCAATAACCAATTTAAACCAAATGAAGTCATAGTACCTACTACTGAAAAGGAAACAAGTCAAAACAAATCAAATGTCGCAGAGAAAGAAAGCTCTCTAGACATAGGTCGCGGAGATATTGGTCCTGAAGATTTATCAGTTTTAAAACCTGAGAAATACCCAACTGATATACCTGAAAGCTCAGAGACTGTACAGAATCAGAATGAAAACAGTATTAGTAATAAAAATTTAACGAACATGCAACATAGTAACCATGATGTTCAACTTCACGGCTATACACATGGGCAACATTATTTCCATCAGCATCACGATTTTCAAGACCAAAGCGATGCAGAAAACACAGAGCAACAAAACCTGCATGTTTTTTCACTACACGAACCTATTGAGCAGCCAAATGAACAAGATTCCACAAAACAACATAACCAACAAGATGGTGAGGTAAGTCTGGAACAACAAAATCAACAAGACTTTACCCAGCAAGAAAACGACGAGAAAACTTTGACACATTTTGAAAACCAAGGTAACTTGGAGCAACAGAACTTACAAGACTTTGGACAACAAGTAAATGTCGATCAACAAAATTTACAAGATTTTGGAAAACAAGATAACTTGGAGCAACAAAACTTACAAGATTTTGGACAGCAAGTAAATTTAGAGCAACATGGTCTACAAAACTTCGGAAAGCAGGATAACGTAGAGCAACAAAATTTACATGATTTTGGAAACCGGGATAACTTGGAACAACAAAATTTACAAGATTTTGCACAGCAAGCTAATTTAGAGCAACAAAATTTACAAAATTTTGATAAGTATAATAACTTGCAGCAACAAAGCATACAAGATTTTGGACAGCAGGAAAATTTAGAGCAACAATATTCACAAGGTTTTGGACAACACGCATATTTAGAGCAACAAAACTCGCAAGATTTTGGACACCAAGCATATTTAGAACAACAAAATTTACAATCTTTTGGATCACATGGTGAACTGCAGCATCAAAATAAAAACTTAGAACAATTAAGTCAAAATCCAGAACAAACATTTAAATACTCAAAAGAAGAACGAACAGCACTTCCAAAAAATAATGTACAATCACAAACCTACCTTCCCCCTCCAGAAGAAATTGAACAGCCCATAGTTAAAAAACAAAGTAATGATTTACACTCAATTTCTGCACAAACTCCAATTACTGAATCATCACCAATAGAGCCAGTAACTGAATCAACTGGATTCTGGAAATCTGTTGGAAATAAATTCTCCAGGGCAAAAAACAAAATTGCTTCATGGTTTTAAAAAGATGCAAATGTTATGAATTTAAATATTCGTAAATAATATATTTATTCAATTACCTAGTCATAATGATAAATTAATGTTCATAAAAGAACTTTTAAGTTATTGTTAGTTTAAAAATATTTGTGGATGAGATGCGGAAAAAATGTGTATGTAATGCTAGACAGAAATAGTATTTCATGATTATTATTTAATTTAATAAGTAGAACTCACCTCTGGTAGAGCCTGGTAATATTTGACAAAAGCCTGCTGCTGAACCGAATCTGTAAACAATATAGTTATATGAATAAGTATTGTGACTGTGTCAATAAAATTATTGTGCAACAGAGTTCGGATTTTTAGTTTTCTTTCTTTACTTTTAAGTAACGTCTACTTTGTAAAAGAGGGAAAAGTCTTAATTAAAATGGCTTAAGGGAATTGTAAAACACCAAACAGGAAAACATTAATGTATTTGTATGTGTCCTTAAACTTTTCTTGGACATTAAAGATTGGGGACTTCTAGTATACATTTCTGTAGAAAAAAAAAACTCTCGAAAAATATCCTATTGCCATCGTTTAATAACATAGTATGGAAAGTAGCATAGTATAAAACCTCTGACAAATTTTCATAAATCTTCTTCTCAGCGTGTCACGTGTCGATGGCAAAACTAGTTTTTAGTATTCGGCCACAACAATGCCGTCCACTGTTGTCATTAGATCCTTACGTGAACAGGTAACAGGGTTCGTGACGCAAAATGGTATGTGGGTCATAGTCTGAGCAAAGAGGCTACAAAAACACTGAAGATCGGAACCGTCCGAAAATCCCTACTTGTGGTGTTTAAAGTTTTCCAGATTGGCCAGGGCAACTCGTGTCCAGGCGAGAGGTGCTTCGACGGCTCGATGCATCAGGAGGTTTAAGCGTTTCCCGTTAAAGGTCGTATCCCTCTGAGGTGTGGTTACCATGAGATGGACTCATGCTTGCAACAAAACTCTTACGATTTTTAAGTCTCTGGTGCACTGAGCTGTAATTGTGCATTGAATGGCGAGGGTCGTTTTATTCGTTAGTTCTTTTAATGCAGCTAGCCACAGCCCTGCGAATTTCTGGGGGTTAAAACGCCAATAAGTGCTGTATCCCCTAAGTTGGACACCGTTAGGCGGAGAGGCTGCATACTGGACAAGCATATTCACCACCGGAGAAGCAGAGCGCCATTCCAGTTGTTCACAGAACTTAAAAATTTTCGTTTAACATTCTCGCAATTTTTGCTGTAATCGAGGGACCTGTCCAAAGTGATGCCGAGATATCTCGGATGGGGCGGGGCCGTGGATGAATGACAGCCCCTTCCACGAGACAATAAGCATTCGATCCGTTCGCCTGTTACGAAGGTTGACGACGCACGTGTTTTTAAACGATTTGGTTTCAATGCGTTATCAGTATAATAATGGCTGAGATTTGAAATGGTAGGGTTGGCCTCAATTTCCTCAAAATCAGTGGCTTGGCAAGTTAATGCCAGAACGTCTACATACAGAAAGCGAGTTGTGTTAGCGCTCACCAGTTGGTATTTAGTGTAAAAGTTAAACAGCAAGGAAGCCAGAACACTACCTTGTGGCAGTCCATTTTTTGAGTTCGTCACCGCTAAGAAAGCTCACTTGAAAACGTCAGTTTCTAAGAAGTTGTCTCAAGGATTCAAGTAAACTCTAGGTCTTCTGTTAGGTTGGTAACCTTCCACAACAGCGCCAAATATTGACGGTATCGTAGGCAGCTGACAAGTCCACAAATATTGCGCCGGGCACTTTATTGGTTTCGAAGCCATCCTCAATGTGTTGCCTTAGGTGAAAGACTTGACCGCAGCAAGATTTTCCAGGCCGCAATCCAGCTTGCTCTGGTATGACTTATGGGCTTACACTTACGAACACTCCTTTTTCTCTTCACTTACAAACAGTTTGTAAGTGTGGCATTGTAGAGACATTGGGCGAAAGTTTTTAGGATCGTCATGTTGTTTCCTAGGCTTGGGAATAGCAATAACTTTTGATCTTTTCCAGAAGCGAGGTCAGTTCGCCGACTCCAGGTAGTCGAAAAGTTGTAGCAACTGTTATATATACTTTATTGCACACCAAGATTACGAATTGAAACCTTATAATAAAAAAAAAAAACTTTAAACAAAAAAAAAATAACCAACATCACTACCAAAAAAACAGTAAAAGGATCAAAATAACTTAAATTTCGGAAATCGGTGTTTCTCGGTATTGTGTGTTGGCGTTATTTCTTATTTAACACCGACTTCCGAAATTAAAGTTATTTTGATCCTTTTAGTGTTTTTTTTTAGTGAAGGCAATTATTTTTTTGTAAAAAGTTTTTTATTTCACACTTTTTAGTTGCGATACACGTATATCCAGAGTGCATATTTCTCATGACAATTTGAATTAACCCAAACACTGCTAGGTTACATTGTTTTATTATGAAGTTCCTGTATTTACCTTCCACCTTCCGCCTACATCATCAGATCAGTTTGATAGTACATTATAGCCAAAGTGCATCTCATAACAATTCCAATAAGCCCAAACACGGCTAGGATACATGGAATTACGAAGTTCCTGTGCCTACCTTCCGGCTCCATCATCAGATCAGTTCGATAGTACCTTATAGCCAAACTGCATTTCATAACAATTCTAGTAAGCCCAAACACGGATAGGTTACATTGATTAATTACGGAGTTTCAGTGCCTACCTTCCGCCTCCATCATCATCATCAGTTCACTTCGATGATACCATTTTCAACATAACTATTCAGAACCATTTATTTATTTGTATTGTCATAGTCGCATAACAATCTTCATTGTGATATCTATGTCAGTATGAAGTTCCGTTCGTCATTTCTGGTCTTCTTCATCAGTTCCACTTCATCAAATGTAGTTTTTTGACTGTAAATGCTTAAGTTTTTGATGAAAATATCAAAATCACCGCATGGTTGCCTATTATATTTAAGGAGTTCCCTCGATTCCCCATGGATCCCATCATCATAACTGGATTTTAAAAAAATGGGGCCAATCGGAAAGCATATCCTCTAAGAGGAAAAAAAATTGCAAATCGATGCATAAACGACGAAGTTCTGAGGTAACACAAAAAAATAATAATTAAAACAACCAAATTTATAACCTCCTCCTTTTTTTTTGAAGTTGGTAAAAAAACATATAATTGGCGGCCTTATCGCACTCGGCGATTTCTTCCAGGCAATAGAGATTGCCTGGACGCAAAATGGGACCCAACTATGACACAGATATTGTGCCAAGGTGTGCAAGTTGTTCGATTGTAATGTCGTCAACTCCGGAGGCTTTACCAGAGCTTAGCCTTTGAATGGCTAGGATGATGTTTGATAGTTAGAATGGGTGGCGTGTGATGTCATGTGTGCGCTGTATAGACACATAGGAGGATGACTGGTTATTAGTTTTGGGAATTCTTCCAAGTCATTGTCGTAGTGTGCCGTTTAGGAAGAGTTGGCAAACAACTTGGTTAGCCTTTACTACACCGGGCGTATAAGGAAGAAGTGGCTCACTAGTGAACTTGCAGATGGTGGACCATATTATGGAGGTAAGTCCCCTCTTTGAGGCGTGGTTGGAAAGACGTCACGGCGTCCTCACCTTCCGCATGACGGAGGTTCTCACCGAACACGAAAAATTCGGAAAGTTCCTGCACCGGATTCGTGCAGAAGCGACGTCCGGGTGTCGCCTCTGTGTGGACCGCCCGGAGGACACGGTGGAGCACACGGTGGAGCACACGGTAGAGTTATGCCCCGCTTGGGCAGAGCAACGCCGTGTACTCGTGGGGGCGATCGGCGGCGGCGATCTCTCGCGCCGGGCCTTGGTACAGGCCATGGTCCGGAGCGAGGAGGAGTGGCAGGCGGTCGTCTCCTTCTACGAAGCAGTAAATGCTAGCAAAGGAGGCGGCCGATCACGTGAGGCAACGGTCCTCACGCCCCAACCGCCACCGGGATTCCGATCCCGATTTCCGGCCACCGTAAGCGCGGGCTTCCTTGACTTTCGGACGGCGAGCAATGGGTGGCTCGCCGTCCGACCGTCCAGACCGATCCAAAGTCGTCGAAGGCGCTTGCCGTTCCACGCGCGCCTCAAGGAGATGACAGCAAATCGTAGGGGCCCAGCAAGCCTACTGGGGCCACGGGTAGTATGAAAGCGAAACCCGAGGCCCTGGGACGAAGGCAACGAAGGAACAGGAGTGGGTTTTTAGTCATTAAAAGTCTGACACTATCTCGCGCTCCGCCCAAGAGCGCGATTTTTCATAAGATGATTTTCCCACCCAAAAAAAAGATAGTGGACCATGTTTTTTTGATTTTTGAGTCATGTGCTTGTATGACATAACCACTTCAGATTTGATGTTCGACATGATCTGTCTCTGATGGGTTGGGGGATTGGGTGACAAATTGTGGCGGTGTGAAAAATTTGCTCTGGATTGTAAATTTCAAGAATAACCTGTTTATTATCATAAAATCGGTTTATACAGCAATAAAAAGACCCTTAGTCATCCAAATTCCTGCCTGGTTAAAAGTATGGCTACAAATAAAAGCCTTGAGTCTACAGACTGACTTGGAAGGTTGCAGATCTCTGATCTCTTCCAAAAGCAAGTGGATTTTTCCTCACTTACCTACAATTGAAGGAATCAAGCACTAGTCAAGCACTAGTTTATATCAAATTAAAAAAATAAATAACAAGAACCACATGAAAAATTTGTTTTCATGATATTAATTTAGTTATTAACCTAGTTGACAGGTAGTTACAATAGTAACAAATTAACAATAATATGGGGTTAAACTATAGGAGCTCATATTTGGGTAAACAGTGATTTATTTGGATTCATTTACTTTTATAGATCACAAGATCATAAGATCTTTAAATTTAAGATAACATTTTAAATTAAAATGTAATCTAAATAAGTCATGGGCTGTAATTGCATAGCAAAATGTAAAAGCTTTCATATTAACACATTTACAATTTGCATTATTTCATTACACCGCGAGAATGCCGGCGTTCACTCGGTCATTGTCTTTCTATTGTGTCTCTAATTAATATTGTACTCAAAAGGTTATATAGTAAAATATTACTTTATCTGGTAGTCATTTAAACATAAGCAATTGAGTAAAAAACCCAAGTGGATTTATCACGTTCCCGTACCCTCAAACTTAATTTTTACATCATTGACTGAATGCAGGTTTCGTCTAAATCCTTGAAGGACTACTTTTAAATGATTGGCATCTGTATTATTTGAGAAGTGTTTATTTATATTTAATTTAATATTTCTCAAAGCCTAAAAGATATGGCACAGTAAAGTTTATTTAAAAATCTAAGCTAAGTAAATTGAATATAACAAAAAATTTAGAAATAGTAAGAGATTTAAATTTTAAAAGCTGAAAGCCTAGACATATTATATAACACAAAAATACACATTATACAAAAAAAAAAAACATTCTAGCTTCCTGAAGTTGATGTCTTATTTCCTTGTTATTTAGACATCAACTTGTGAAATTAAAGTTATTTTTCACTTTGTAGTGTTCTCCATTTGAAAATTGTTTAGACACTTAACTTTCCCCAATTAATGTACCATGAATCAAGTTGTTGATGAACCTATTTTAAATAAATAATCATATCATCCTAGGTAGTTGAGTAAAATAACTATATATAGCAAAAATAATTTAAGTGCTTTTCATGGTTTAGTTTAATATAGTAAAGAAGTTAATTAATGGATTGTGACTGTCAACATGTGTAGTCAGTAGATCAGATCTTTAGTAACCAAGCAAAAGTAAATCTTTTTGTCTTCCTATTCATTTTGATTTCTATAATAGCACTAGTAAGTCATTCAGTCCTTGTACAACTTGTCAGTAGTCCTTTAGAAGCCTGACACACAGAGATTACTTAAGGCATTAAATCCGTTTTGTACCTTCAATGTTGAATAAACATCAATAAATAAGAAGATAGATTACAATAGAGAGAAAAATCGAATGGGATATTAATTGTACAGTTAATCTAGTTTATGTTATTAAATATAACACGACTCTCCATTCACGGGAATTCAACTTTAGTTGATTTGTCAGGTTCAATTTGGTGGTTCCGTGTGTCGGACTATAGTGAGCCCACCAGAAGACGGAGTTATTAATCTTTCGCAATATTATGTTAGGGGATAAAGACAAACAATTGTATGTCGTTGTTTGTCACTAATTAACGAGTTTTATTTCAAAGGAATTCCAGGAGATACACTTACCTAAGCTCAATGCGTGAATAGGTTGCAAAGAAGACATCGCTCTTTAATATTTTAGCCACAAAAATATCAGAATACAATTAATAACAATCATAAAACTTAGACAAACCAAACTTAAATTTTGCTTTTGACAAATTGACTTTGACAATCATTAAATCCCGTTCCCGCCATTTCATTTTTTTCTTTAAATGTTTTTCGCTTGGATATTAAGTTTTTTAAGTCATGTCTTCATAAGAATAGTTCAAAGGTTTACCATTAGAATGCGGATGCAACAAATTGTAACGTTTTTGTAGTATTTGGCAGCAAATATATCGAGTCAACCTTTTCGGCAAACTTCGCTGAGGTTGCCAAAACTACAATAAAATTTTCAGTTCTATTTTACCGAGATCGCGCCTGTTTCAATGATTCCACATATTGTTCAGTTGTGCAGACACTTGAGATACAAAATCACACCAATTTTACATCACAATATACACTAGAAATCCATTTGCGAATAATTAAAACAGCCACTGGCATTCACTCGAAGAAATCCCGCCAAAATACCTGAACGAATCAAAATTGTTTTTCTTCACCCGTACAGGCTAAAATCTTAGACCTCGTCATCAGTAAAAGTTTTACATTCTAATGCAACTCAAAAAAGATATCCGCATTATAATGTGGGTGCAATACCTTTTGATGTATTTCAGTTGTGTAGACACTTGAGATACAAAACTACACTAATTTTACATCACAATATCGTTTAGGAATCAACTTACAAATAATTAAAACCAACATTGAATTTCACTCGAAAAAATCCCGCTAAACACCTTTTAAAAATTTGAAGAATATCGAACTTTTTTATCCTCATGAAATATTGTTAACAACGTCACTTCACTACCATCATTATCACAAAACAGATAAAAGTAAACCAATCAATTTTTAACAGATTACAGGCTTATAAGACGTGCAGTTCGTTTGGTCATGGTTAAGAAGAAAACATCATCAATTTCATAAAATTCTTCTGAATTTTTTTTTTTAAACATTTAACAAAATTTCAGAATACCCAGCTAGCTATCCTAACAGACAGCATTATTTTATTTATCTACATAAAACAGTGCGGCTTTGTTAAAGTGGGTACTGTTGACTGCAAGTTGCTAGTAACAGTTTGAGTTTGAGCTGAGTTGGCGTAGCAGGGAGTTACCTACTACTTTACAATGCACTACTGCGTCTTATTACGTCAGCATATGCACTTGTTCAAAGTGGATGTATCGGCATAGACATATATATGTATGAACGGAATATTTTTTTAGAAATGTTAAACATTCTAGAAACAAATGTTAGGTATTGAAAATTGTACATAGAAATTAAAAGTTAGAAAGAAAAAGTTTTCTTAAGTAATAGAACATCGCAGTAACAAGATGTCGATTAAAAAAGGCTTCGAATATTTGGTATTTTCGCTTTAAAATCTTGCAGGAAAAATGAAATGGTTCATAGAAAAATGTTTAGAATAACGTTATATGTAATAATATATTTTAACTACAAAATTAGCTGACTGCTCGAAAATATAGCATATTATCTAATTTTTCATTATGCATGACGGGTGATAGGATAGGAATGGAAGAAAAAACCTGTTGCACCTACCCCACTGACCTCTACACGCCGACCCCTAATAAGACGAGACAAGGGCACTTAACGGCAGGAGGATGATGAGTGTAGCTGGCAGAAGAAGCACTTTGAATTTAAAACACCAGGTTAAAATTGAATATAGTAATTAATTTACGAAAATCATTCTTGTTTGATTTATTGGTTATTTGGCAAAATGAAAACTACTAAAACTAGTTTTGACGACAATCCTATTAAAAGCCTTGGTTTTGATTCAACTAAAATATTTAAAACTTGCACTCCTTCCAACTTGTGATTGTCAACGTCAAATTCGAACGTAATGTCAGATTGGTCAGGTTGTCTTTATTATTTTAGAAACGAAGTGTTGGAGTAACTATTATCAGCTATTAACTTGTTATAATTTATTTTGTTAGCGTAATATGTTGATATTTAAATGTGGCCTGATCATTCTAACATCAACGTATATCGTATCGTAAGTATCATATGTTACATTCAAAATATTATTGTTGATTGGGCACTAGTGTTTTTTGTTTTGATTCGCTAAAAAAAAAAAAACAAATCTAATGTCTATTTGTTCAATAAATTGTGCCACCTAGATCGAACGTTCATGCTACAAGTTTTGTTAGCTACATTTTGTATTGCCGTTGTTCTCTTTGGGCAATTTATAATACATTCTTTACTACTTTCACTTTCATTCGGAATGCGTTAGTTATTTACTTTTTATAGTAATAAATTGTTTTCTTTATGTTTCAGTCTGTGTTTCCAAGTTTCGCAAGACACAAATGCTTTGGATACTGGCCTTGCTTTTTTGTTCATAGCCAGCGGAGCAATTGGTGAGAGGGATTTATATCTATGTTATATAAAGTCAGTGTTGAAATGTGGATGCAATAATATGAATGCACTATGAATGCTACAACAATGCTACATTTTGAGCTGTTACAATTTATTAACACTTAATTTAAATTGGAATTAGCTTTACAAAACATAATTTAATATATTATTTTATTTATTCTAACTTTGTTTGTATAGTTTAAAAAATAAATAAGCAGACAGCTGTGATAAACAGGCAGTGTGATATATAAAATTGCATCATAATGGTTACTTTTTAGCAACTTAATATTTAACCCCATAAATGAACTAAGTACAAGTTCTATGGTTTTAATAAAAGTAAATAACGAGGCATGTTATTTTATCTAACAATATTTTTTCTGTATTTGGATGTGTTTATAACGTTTTTAAATCATAATTATCAACTCATTAAAATCCACTTGCATGGTCAATTAATTGCCCTTGATATTTTCTAATGTCCATTTTTTTTTAATAAACAGAAAATGAAATATAATTAAATTATTAGTTACAATTGTGCATTTTTATAAAGTTGATACAGGCGAAGTCGCAGGCAACAGCTAGTAATTAAATAAAAGAAAGCCCCTTTTATTATGTAAAATGTCAAGTGGCAAGTTATATTCAGATTCTACTATGTTGAAGGCTATTATGGGACTATAACCCATTTTTGCTCAAGAAAGGATCGGAATTAGATCATGATCTTAGCAGTTTTACATGGCTATGTCTAAGATCCTGTGTATAAAATAAATATAACTTAGGTTATATTTCACCAATAACTCAATACAAAAAAGCTTTTCTTTAAGATAAGTTTTAAACCATAGACTTAGTTTTTATATTAATGTGAAATTTTTATTGTGATAGAAATACATTTCTCTTTTCCAAACTGATGCCAATATTGAAACAAATATTGCACGGTTGATCATAAAGAGACCTAAGTCAGAATCTCCTACTTGAAAATTGAATTTTAACTCATATAATTTATGGTTCAATTTTCAAATATCCTTTTGTTACCTAAGTCTTTTAATGATAAAGCGTGAGATATGTCATTATTGTATTAAAAAATTTATAGAATTGGGAATAAACTTAGTCTTTCAGCCTGGAGCTAAAGTTAGATCTTGTTTTCTAGAATGATGGTTATAGTTTCATATTGCCTCGTTTTTTAATTTAAAAATCATCATGGTTTTTTTATATCATTACTAATGATTTTGTGCTAACAATGTGTCTTTTTACAGCTGGCAAAATATTGTATGACAGATACCAGCAAATAAATATACTCGGCTCATTAACACCAAATCCAAATGTTACTTCATTCGCAAATAGGATAGCTTCCTTTTCAGCCTCATTCCTTTCTCTGGGCTTCCTGGTATATTTCTTCCTTTTCCTGTTTAAGGTAAGATCATCAAACAAACTGTACCATAATTTTTAATTAGATGCGACTGAAGTGACAGCTTTATCAATGGTTTAATAACCCCCCATTTGAGTTTCCCATCAACCGTCCGTTCCGTCATTTGATCGTGACCACGACCAACTGTCTTTCATAAGGCAGGCAATGGTTTAATGACAGCGGGGCATTGTTCATTGACAGCTGGGCATTGTTCATTGACAGCTGGGCATTGACCACAGCTGTCAGTTTAGTTCAGCTAATTAAAAATCAATTTATCTAGAATTTTAGGAATTAAAATACTTGAAAATTACCATCAGAAGTTAATCTGTTCCATAATACTTATTATAAAGGGTACTCATGCCTTATGTAAATTAAATAATTTTACTATGTCCATAATCATCTAACTAACTTAAACTAACACAAGATTAAATAGTCTCAATAAAAAATGTTAACATAAAATATATTATCTGTAACATTCATCTCTGTTATTGCATTGTAACTCTTGGGCATTTCATAATAAACACCTAAGTAATGTGAGTTCTAAATATTTATGAGTATGAAGTAAATCTTACAAGTAAGTTAAGTTTACACATAACTTATGTAATTCTTTGCAGGTGGATAATCATTGCCTCACGGCATTAAATATTTTTATATGTGGATTTGGCACTTTATACATTTGGATGCAGGTATGTTAATCTTACTATCACATTAATATTAAGATGAAAGTTTTTATAAGTATTAACGTGTGCATGTTTGTTACTCTTTATCACACAAACAGCTGAACAGATTTAAATGAAATTTGTTATTTGGGTAGAGCATGTCCTGGCACATGGTTATATTCCCTTGGGACAATTTTCTACTTTTTTTTTTTTAATTATGTAAACTAGTGCTTGACTAAGATCCCACCTAATGACAAGCAGTGATGCAGTTGTTAATGGTGAGGCGTACTAATTTATTAAGAGCTTATTCACTCTAGCTTTGAAAATACCTAAACTATAATCAAACAGAATGACCGCAGCAGGCAAATTGTTCCAATCCTTCGATGTACGCGTTATAAAAGGTTTAGTTCGGGCCGTAGAAGTTTCAACAACGTAAGAGTGGATACTCGCTGTACGTCGGTTTGTCCTATGGTAGAATCGAGACATGCAATTCCCGCGCACTCTCCAAAATCCATCCTGTTAAATACTCAAAGGCCGACTACCTTACGCCTGTGCTTCAGGCTTTGTAGATTGGACTTAACCAAATCTGGATCACCAATTAGCCTCTTCGCTCGCCTTTCCTGAGAGTAAAGCTACTAGATGACATTTTGCAGTACCAACCCATATGTGGCTGCAGTACTTCATTGTCCATCACACCAAAAGTGTTATGGGTTCTAACTAGTTTGTTTACTCGATGAAGTACTTGCCACAGCCATCGGTAATTAATGTTTACATTGGCCACTGGGGGATAAAATGACCTTCCTAAAAGGGGTGTGATCCTTCGGATCACGCCATTTGTAATTGCTCGTCAGTGCACTTAGTGACGGCGTTTGATTGACGTGTAACCTTTTTTATATTTTTTATTGTGCTTTAAATAGCTGTATTCTTTACATAGAGGTTATAAAAATATATAAATACGATATCGAATTTTTATCAGAACAATAAAACAATTTAAAAAAAAAATTGGCCTTCACACGAAATCAGTTTTCAGCTTGGCAATGACCGTGTTGATTGTTGTGTATTGTATATTGTTGTGCGGAAGATAATCATATATATATAAAGTTGTACGAATTTCATAAAATATTTGTATGCTACTTGTGGCGAGCTCTTTCATAAATTTTCTCTCTCTCTTACTTTGAAAAATAGTAAAAGGTAGTATTAGGTACCTACTTCAGGTAGGTACCTAATACTACCTTTTACTATTTTTTAAAAGGCGCGAGAAATCTTTGTTAATTCATTTATTTTATTTAATAAGATGTGAGACGTGTAATATATATCCAATTATTAAAATCGTCTAAAATTTAGGCTGATACATGTTTGTTTTTGAATGCTTTCTGATAAGTAAATGTTTTTGTTTTTCAGTGCATCCTCACGACTTATACCTCAACCCTGTTTTATGACAAAAATTTAACAGTGTTTCGGCAATGTCTTGCCAACTTGAGCTTCCTGATTTTGATTTTAATGGCAATATTTGGAACAGTAACATCATTTTTGCCATTGAGTAAGTGCATATTTTATTACATTTTAAAGAAATGTTCTTATTTGTTATTGATGAATTATAATTTGCCCACGCGCACGGCGCACCTGATAGTAAGCGACGAAGAATGAATGATGTGGTCGATGACGAAGCATGCTTGCCAGAAGTAACCCTTATACGCTTGACCTAAAGATCCCCAGGTCTGTCACAAATAAAGTGTTCCCACAATAAAAGTATTCCTAAAACGTTTTGTGTTTGTGGGTGGGATGTCCATAGGGTTGCCAACTAATTATATACTTTTTATAATTATACTGGTTTTCACTACATTATACTTTTTACTGTTGATCAAAAATAAAGTATACAAAATACTGTTTTTCCGACTCCATGCTTCGCATTCGAAGGTCGTCAAATAATAGGAGCGTCTGCATTGATCCATAACCGATTAATGAGGCATTGTGTTAGAAATCTGGAGACTTCAAACAGAATGCAACATTTAGGTATAGGTACACACAGAAATTGGCTAGTAATTGGAGTCACAAGATACGGTTAGTATACCTAGATAAACGATTCTGAATAAATTATCGAATTACTTTTAATTGTTTTCTTTATATTTTAGATGGTTCCAGCACACTTTACTTCTGTTTCATCGTGACTTCCCTATGTAGCAACATATTAGCAGCAATATTTTGTGTGTTTATATTAACTTTTGAAAAAGAGTATGAATATTTTTCTGAGGTGAGTTTAAGTTGACACTGTTTTTTGAGGTTTGTTACAACTTTGTAATGTTTTGTAATTTTTATTTATCTAATTTCAGGGTTTACGATCAGAGCTTCTGCTCGACGATGGCAGTTCCTTAGACAATGCATCATTGTCGGACACGGATAGTATATTTGGGGCCCAAGAATCAACTTCAAGTACAATCGTCATAAAGGGTAATATCAGCTGCGCCAAGGTGTCCTGACCCGAGGCCGTGCCCGACGCGGGCACGGTACTACAGCAATCGACTGCCGTCAACCCGATTTCGCTTTCCTACGGCAGCTTCGGTAACACTAAGATCAACGTCGATACTATTAAGCAAAATAATATTAACGAAAATCGGGAAGACATGCCCTGTCTCGAAGACAATGACAGCGGTATGTCATCTGAGGAAACTGACGACTCTCTCAAACATAATTTAAGTCCTAACAATAATGATATCGTAAGTAATAACTTAAGTTCAATTGTAGACGATAAACAAGAAGTAATAACGAAGTGCCTAACTATAGAACCTCATTGTGCTGAGCACAGGAATGAGATTCCTAGTTGTTCGACCGCTGTTAATCATGTAAGTGTTTTTATTGAAGACACGGAGGTCGGGTCTCACCCGGCGGAGTCTAAAGATCTGAAAGTGGATAAAAAAGTTTCGGATTATATTGTGATAGATCTGACATGTGATGTCGACAATGTTCGTGCATTGTCTAAAGGTAAAAAAAATAAAAAGAAGGTTGTCGGTACAAAAAAACGTAACGTTGATTGTGATTATTCAAGTATACCTAGTGTAGGATCGAGCCAAAGTTTAGTTCCTGTTGCGAACAACGAAATTGCAAATACCGAGAACCAGAAGTTGCTCAGCTTGTCTCTGTCAATACTTCTCGCTGCCTTGCTGCAAGCGATGCGCTGTTTCGCCCAGTTCTTAGAAGATATTGTGGTTCCTCAACGGTAATAAATAATTATATTGTGTTCCTTTGTATTTTTGGTGCAGTATTCACTAATATTATTATCTACTTATGTTAATATAACGAAATATCAATGACATTATATTTAATTACATTGTACTGGTGTGGTTTTATTTAATATCTCTTAGTTACACTAGTTTCCCATGGCACATTTTTGTTGCAGTTTAGTTTATTCTGGAGATCTAAAAATTAAACAAATATACAATTGTAATAATAATTTAATAAATTATTTGAACAATACACAAACGCTACTATTCACACACATCAAATAAATTAATGAGGTTATAGGTCATACACTAATGGATTATTTCTATTTATTGTCTGAATATTATTTCACTAGTATTTCAGAGTGATTGCTCGTTGATCACTGTAATCAGTCTATTGTTTGTGTTATGGCACTTTTTCTTCCACTTGATAGAGTTTTTGGCGTGAATCTCGGGTGAGTCGGGACGTTCAGGGATGGTGGATGGTTGTGGTGAAGAGTTGGCCACGACGATGGACCAGCGTCGCCCACGTCGTTCATTGAGCGTGGGCAGCTCGGCTATCAGATTGTTTTCGTATTCGCTTAACATTAAATAGTTTTCGACCTGGAAACAATATTTTGAAATTAGTGTGATCCAAGATTGTGGAAGCCACTATTTGGTTAAATTAGTCTTCAGAAATCATTTGTGCGTCATGTTGGAGCTAACAATGAGAATGTAATTTATCTGTGGTTAACTAATAAGGTTTGGATTTGTCACAGTGATTGAACTAGGGGATGATCCAAGAAGCCTTAAGAGTGGTCTGCCTTTTCAGGGATCGGTAGAGAAGTTAAAAAAACGATAAGCATAATTTCTCCTAAATCTGAATAAAAATCTTAGCAAGCTGGTTGATCAATACAATAAAAAAGGAAAAACAAAATTTTAAACAAAAACTACCTTATTACAACTAGTGATACAATCACCCCCGCAGTCTAAATCATCGAGTAGATGCTCTGGTATATCCAGATCGAGGTCGAGGTCTAGGCCGCCTTCCTCGCTGATGCAGGTCAGCTCGGGGGGCACGTTGGGTGGCGGAGAGCCCAGCGTGCCGGGGCGAATGCTGTCCAGTAGGAGGTCGCGACCCGTTCGACCTGGTGCTACAAATTCTGCTCCTAGAACTGTTAGAGGTTTTGTTACAACTTGGGAGCTTTGAAGTGTAATCTCTGGAAAAATGGTAGATTAAACATAAGCTAGACTTATATTTTAGCGAAATCTTTTCTACTGTACAACATTAATTTTAGTATATGCGAAACCTGAATATAGTTTGTTCAGAATCAGTAACCGAATCGATTCCAATCATTTTTACATAATATTATATGTTTTCCCAAAAATATTTATAAAGAGGTCACAAGTTAGACACCACCGATACTAAGTACCTACAATACAGGTCACAGCAGTTCATAGCGGGCATTAGGCGCCAGCGCATAGCTAGGTGCGAGAGCAAAATAACCGACTCAGTCGCTCGGATGGCCCAGTGACCATGTATTTGTGCGCAAAGCCAGGTAACATAATAAGCTTATAACTTTGTGATTTTTCATGATACAGTTATGAAATTTAGTACATAGATTCTTACGTAAAAATACTAGACACGTGTTTCGGGTTTTGCATAAACTAAAATTAATGTATAGGAACTAAAGTATAAAATTCTGCATCGGGGTATTAGAGTTCTCCGTGGGATTAGAGCATATACAACCGTCCGTAAACAACTATAGGGTAGTTGTCTGGACCAGACACAACACCCGTCTGGTCAAAGGGTCCTCCCTTTTTAACGGAGTTATGTGGGACCAGTGCCGTAACTAGCTTTTTATACGCCCGGTGCGAGCTTCTATAACTGCGCCCCTAGAAAAAAATACAATACAAACAAAAAGGACTAGATTTAAAATTTTTGCGCCCCGCCAGGGTCTGCGCCCTGTGCCTATGCGCCGCTGGCGCCGCCTTAGTTACGGCACTATGTGGGACTTGTCACTCTATTGGACTAGTAGGTGGTATGTGGTACTTGCTACTCCTAAAATATAAGTATAATCAGCCTTTACTGCTGTGATACGGCTCAGGGGACTACACTGAAACGTTGTGATCCACATTGGCCCAGTGTAGGTTGGAAGATGTCATCGAATTTTTGGACTTAGGTAATGCCAGTTTCCTGTTTTCCTTCACTGTTTTGAGAGCAGTGCTGTAAGCTGCCCACCTAGTTTCAACCTACGACTTACAACCAGGACAACCACTGCACTGGGAATGTTACTTCATAGTGTCTCCTCGCCTATCGCATTTAATGTTATTTTAACACACCTACGATTCTTTTTCTATACCACTTGCACTCACTGGCACTTGCCCGGAAAAGTGTGCGGCTGGTTTCTTAATTTCTCGCAATAATTGTTTTTTCTTGTTCATTTATATGTGTGTTAAAAAACGTCGTTTGATATACGTGAGCATTTGTCTTTGTACTCTCTTTACATAAAGTAAATCCCGCCTCGGCTGCAATGACAAACTTTGTACACTTGCATCAAAATGTAACTGTTGCGCGTAAACGAAGTTACCTAAGGCGGTGGCTGCGCCTGCAGCGGTGCGCGGCTCTCGATCGCGACTCCGGCTGCGTCGCGAGGGCTCGCATGTCGACTCGCAGTTTGCAGTTCCACCGTTTTCTCTGCAACACAAGTTGGATATAATGTAGATATCTACCTTCCTTTTGTTTTAGAGGGGAACCTTTTAAAAGCCGCCCGAACTTTTGGGATAAGATTGGGGAGTGTAGAATTCTTACTTCATTATAACCCTTACCATGAGTTACTATCGAAAACCTACACCATCTTACCGTAGTCGATATTGAATAAACGTGCATCGAATAGAAAACGGACTCGCTAGCGACAACTCGATTGATAAACGGTGTTGAGTGTTTAGGTACGTAGGCACAAAAACCGCATCGTTACTAACTTCATTAAAGTAATAAAAGACAGAGTTAAGGGCCCACTACACTACGCGCTATTCAGACAGTCTTAGTTGGTGTTGCGTAATAAGGGTTAAACCGGTTTATCGCGGAACAAAAAATTAGACAGTCTGAATATCGTGTGCTCAATATCGCGTAGTGTAATAGGCCCTTAAGGCAGATAGACCTAAAAACCCTACCAAATTGAAATACCGATTCTCTATAACCCGGCCTATTCAAAATGTAGGTAATGTAGTTGTACAAATATTTTGATGGTTCTGTGCTGTTGTGAGTTTGCAAATTCTTGAATGGGAAAAATGGAGAGCTTTGCAAGTAATACGTAAAATAACAATGCCCATACTGAAAATTGGTATATCTATTATAAAATGCATGAATAAAAGTAAGTTTATAGCCTTATTTCTAACATACCAACTTCTAATTTACCTTCGATTCAAGTGTTACCTACTCTTTCTTTTTCTCTTTTCTATCTTTTTAAAATATGTAATAAACGCTTAGGAGACCACCCAAATACTCGAGAGCCTTTTTATTGAGCCTATATTCTTTGATGAGATTATTTTCACTAATATGTTCAAATGCCTTTTGGATGGTCACTTGGATATTTCCTTTGACGCGTCTTTTGTCGTCATATGCAGCAGTACCTAACAAATTCTACGTTAAATAAGTTTTACCAGACATATTTTTGCACAAATAAATAAAATATTGTTTTACACGATACGCTCACTTTTACCCTTCAATATGCTAGTGAGTTACTTTACTATTGTAGTAACGGTTTGCTTCGTTATCCCATGTCAAATTTGTTACTCATGGTACCGATTTTCTATTGGAAACTACTAAAAACTTTAGTCGCTAGCGAATTCTTATTCGATATTTTTTGTACTCGATGACACATAC
The DNA here is from genome assembly GCA_949316375.1 of Mythimna vitellina. NCBI lineage: Eukaryota > Metazoa > Arthropoda > Insecta > Lepidoptera > Noctuidae > Mythimna > Mythimna vitellina. The sequence goes on along the minus strand of OX438693.1, from coordinate 12,862,482 downwards.
TATTGATTTTGTTTCTGCAAGTGACCGCTAGAGTCGCTGCAAAATTTGCCATACAAAAAATTAACGGCGTCGATATCATCTCAACGAATACTATTGCTTTAAACTCATGGTGGAGGTACAGCACCTCAGTGCTTTTCTTAAATACATAGAATACGTATATCGTCAAAATGCTACATACTTGGTGTGTTTGTGCGCTACACTACGCCTATGAAGATCAATACAGAAGAGAGACAGGGAGCCGATGAGGGAGCACGTAGAGCTGAAGTAGTATCCCGCTTTGCCACCGCAACCGACGTTTATGTACCCTGAAAAAAGATCATCATCATCCTAGGCCATGTTAGAACGCTAGTTGACGCCTAAGTCAACATTTTAGGTTTATTTTTTTTAGTGTATGGAATGGTGTGGTATCGATTGTATGAGTATTGATTATTACCTACGTAAGTAGATAATTGCATTCTATTTTGCACCAAAACGGGTAAAGGATAAAGTGTAAGTAAATCTACACATACACAAGACCCAATCCGCTTCGTGAAATAGCAACAAAGTTTATCTGTACAACTAAATAGCAACAAAGTTTGCGTAGCAATGTTGAATACAAAAATATTAATATTTTATCATTAGTGTTTAAATAACATACAGTCGAATGTTGGTTCCTGTTACCTATTCCTAGTGTTCGGATACAGGACCTCTCAGAGAGTGCATGGGCCAAATAAACTACCAGGGGTTTTGAGTGCGGGTTGGCTGATCTCAAATGTATCCGATTTTTTTGCTTTAGGACATGGCGGTTTTCCTTCCTTGTTTGTAGAGCAGTGGTATACTCATGCCCTATACCCATTCTATATGAAACAAATGCTTCCACTTGACTCGGCCCCCTCAATTAAATTAAAAGGTACCGTTTGGCGCAATCGTTGAGCGATTGGCTGCTTCGTTGCAGCTCGCGGGTTCGATTCCTGCACGGAACAACTTTGTTCCAGGTCTGAGCGTCTTGTGTATGTGAGTTTAGGTACATGTTTGTATTCATAATTTACCATAAATTACCCGAGAATAGGTATTTTCCTCGTCTTGGTGACTGATACGAGTTTAAAAAACACGTCAGTATCAGAGAAGAGGACATCGAGGACCTGTACACATAGACTATATTTCACCTGAAAGCGGCACCCCGATGGCGATGGGCACGGCCTGTGAGCACTGCACGAAGCCCCACGTTCGAGCAAAGTTCCGTGAACGCACCCGCTCGTACGTGTACATCTTTAGCGAGTAGTGGTAGCCCCCACAGAATATACCTGGAAGACATAGACAACCTTTTACAATTGAAAAACAAGGTTATATATTGTATTTAAAAATCAATTGTTTTTCAACACACTTGCTCAGAAAGTGACTCTTATTGCACTGAACTTAGGTATATAATGGGACTCGTTACCAAACTGTGACATTTTGATTACCATTACGCACTAGTGCTATAATGTAGTTAAAACCTTTTTGATCAACCTCTTTGTTCTTAAAACCAATTTTGAATTCGAATAAATTATTTAATAAAAAACATTAATAAATCGTACATTCAAATAAAATTTGTTTTTTTTTGTGGTCTGTGGCCGCCATTTTAAGATGCGCGCGGTTTTTGGCGTAATTTTTTTATTCTAGTGAAGTTCAGTGGCTGTATTAATTAAATACTACAAAATCATTAGAAAATGTTACATTCGTATTCTATTGTCACTACACTAAAAACTTTTCACGCAAGAAAACATTAACGTAAAACTAGGCAGTATGATCAAAATACCTTAGCCTTCCTCTAGGGGTAAATAAAAAAAATGATGCGCGCGCTTATGAAAACAGATTTTTACCGCCATGTCATAGAAAATTATAATAGTTTTACTGTTGTTTTCTTCACAAGTGTAAGTATTGAAAAACGTCGTATGACACGTGAGTAATTAATGATTACCGTTCTTGGCTCTCTTAAGACCCTCGCCACGGCTCGGTTCTATATATCGCCTCGACGCCGACGGTAATCACTAACATTACACACTTATAATGTACTATTATGTTTCAGAAATATTTCGTGGATGCAGTATTTGAACTTCAATAATTCATTAAAAACTTGTTTGAATCTGACAACTAAGTAGGTATCTAGTTTGTTATTATTACCAAAACTCAAAAATATAATAAGTTTCATCGATCCTTCCACCGTGGCGATCGTCAGTGCCATGATGGTCTGATCGCTAACTCCATCGAACACAATCGCTTGATTCTGCGTGAGTTAGGTACTGGCAGGCTATCCTATCAGTGCCTACCATATAAAAAATATTATACTTACCATAAACCCAAGCGAACAGGACGTATCCCCGATAGGACCCTTCCACTGCCGTCAGCGCCATGGTCGCTAAACCGCATACGAACACTGCCGCTTGAGTCAGGTACTGTCGGGCTATCCTGCATTCAGCCGAGTTCTGGCGGACCAGGAGACCGAAGGCTGCGCATCCTACCGCCCAAGCTAGGCCGAGGTACGCTTGCAGGAGCTCCACTGTGTCGCCTAGACCTGTAATAGATTGGATTTTGTTATTATTCTTAAAATACGCTATTTTAAACAAACTGTTTTACTAATTTGTTTCACACTTCATTTTTGCATTTACTGTATAGAAAAGAAAAACTCACGCATGCTCTCTGTGATTGAGTGTGATATATCTATTGTATATCAATTAGTCCAGTGCGGATAACAAATGTAAGATTAATTATCTGGTGGCATTTGGATCTAGGATGCTGTCTTTATATCATCGAAATCAAAATGAATGCAAGTGAATCCCACATGGATGTACTTTTTCTGATGGTTCTTTACATTTACAATATACCTACTGAAATATATATTCCCCACAATTAATAATAATATGGAATCAAAAGGATGAACATACCTTCTTCTTCAGCATGGTAAGCCAAATAGAATATGGGTGTATTGATACCAAACGCCGATATCCCGGTCGACATGAGCAGGATCCTCACTGTTTTGGACTTCAACGTGGAGAAATCAAAGAACGGCTGCCGGTCATCGCTTTTGTTCCTATCCTTCATCTTCCGTTTGATCTTGTTCTGGTTCTTAAGGTGCAATATTGCTCTTCTCTGTGGGTGGTACAGGGACGCTGATCGATAGAAGGTGCCCAGGATGAAGGTAGCGAACACTACTCCCGTCACAGCCTGCAGTCCTAAGCGCCAGCCGATTGCTCTGAAAGTTCATCATAAATGCAAATCAGTACCTAGATATTTCTTGGTCCTAAGTATTTTGTCCAAGTTAGGAGATGTATTGGATTCAGTAGGAGACCTACATATGTACTAATGTCGTAATATGCAATTAGCCTTATAATGTTCCTACTGCTGGGACTCATACCTCTCTAGGAGAGGGAATGGGCTGTAATCCACCATGCGGATGTAAGTTGGTACCCTGGTTTTTGCTAAACTGGCGTTAAACATTTGCAAGTTTGATATTATCTAAGTTAAGTTGTTACCTGGTTACGTTCTTAGGTACCCAGGGTAGTTTAGTTCTTGCTGGCCAGGGCAAGTGACCAGACTGCATCAGTGGGTTTTTATTATGAATTCAATATTTATTAAACTTACCGCTTACTTAAAATCACCTATTCAAAGAAATGACAATATTTACCTTATGAAGGTAGCCATAACTGCGACGTTGCACCAGCTGCCACTAATGATGCATATGTCAATGGGTTCTCTTCGTTTGATGTATTGCGCCACCATCAGTTCTTTCATCGAGACTCTTAAGCTGTTCAATAAAACGTCAATATTTACCTTATGGCACCTTTGATGAAGGTGGACATGACCGCGATGCCGAGCCCGCTGCCGCTGACGATGAATATTTCCACGAACTCCCGTCTCCTTTTGAAGTATTGCGCCACCATCAGCGTTGAGCAGTCCCGCGTCAGGCCCACGCCCACACCTACCACCGTTCCTGTGAAGGAGGAAAGGTAGGTATTTAAAGTTTCAATCAAAATGAATTATTGTTACAATTAACAACAATGCATGATTGGCGTGATTGAATATTCAGTCCCATAAAAATCATATGAAGTACCTCGGCCAGCGATTAACCATTGCCATACAACGTGGCAAATGCCGCCAGTCACTTGGGCACACTTCCAGTCGATAGCGATGCGAAGGAATTTTTCGACGCCATATTTTAGAGAGTTATTATTTTTTAAATTTTAATAATAAGCGTTACAAAGTAGGTATGTATATTTTATAACTCTATCGTTTTTTTTTTTTTTCTAAACAAATGCAAATGTAATTTAACTAGTTTTTCAAAGTGGACTAGTTCTGTAGGAGATAGCCTACAGTAGGTACTTACAATTGTAGTTCTTGTTTTAAAAAAATATTTTTATTTTTAACCACTAAATAAGTATCTAAATATGTAGGTATATATACTAAGTTAACCCTAATGAAGGGATTCTGCCATCGTCGCTTATTTGATAACACTGAAAATGCTCGTAGCAATTTTTACGGTTCGCGTAGCACGGAAGATCTTTTCTTTGCTACGCGTCTATGAAATAGGTCGTACGATGTTTTTCTTGTTAGAATAAAAATTTATTGCACATAATAAATTGTCATATACTACTGAAGTTGATATAGTCACCTCGTCCAGGATGTACCGCTTGTTAGGATTCATAAGGGGAGCAGTAATATGACGTTTGATAAATCGCATTTTTATTCTCATACTAGCGGTCCCGGCAGACGTTGTACTGCCAGATTACTGGCATTTTGTCAGAAAAAATTTAAAACCCGATTGCGCTGCCACCCAGGTATCAAATTACTTTCAAATCGGTTAAGCCGTTTAGGAGGAGTTAGTTAGGTGACAGACACATGTCATCATCATCTTCCTGCCCTTGTCCCATCTTATTTGGGGTCGGCGCAACACGTTTTTTTCTTCCCTTCTATCCTGTCAACCGTCATACTATCACTAACTTCCTTTTCTTTCATATCACTGTTCACACAATCCATCCATCTTTTCTTTGGCCTCCTTCTCCCTCTCCACCCATCCACATGTATACTCATAACTCTTTTAGTAACATGTGTTTCATCTCTCCTCTTTACATGACCATACCAAGACAAACGATTTCCCTTCAACTTTTCAGTCACTGGCGCCACTTTCAAACTTCTTCTAATATATTAATTTCTCACTTTATCCATTCTCGTCACACCACACATCCATCTCAACATTCTCATCTCCGCTACATGCAATCTTTTTTCAGCCGTCTTTTTTCACAGCCCAACATTCTGATCCATGCAGTACACATGACAGACACATGTACGAAAGAATTATAAATAGGTATAAAGATTTGACACCATTGAAGCAAATGAGAAAACAAGGAGTATTCCAAGTTACTTTAATGATACCCAACCATTTACGGATGTATATCTCACTCAACGATAGATTTATGTTTAATTACAGATAGCTGATTGATTACATTTGAATGCAAATTAATTACTTAGTCCGAGTAACTAACCATTTAACGATTATATCCGTGTGCAGCTTAATTGATACCTACCTTTTACCGTTGTAAATTACTAGATACGTACTAAAGACAGTAAATAAAGCGGTTAGATTTACATATTAATTAAGTCCTGTGTAAACTACATTATATACTAACCCGCTCTGAGCCCGCGTGATGGAATACAGTCCATTCCCTCTCCAAGAGTCCTCTCTAGGAGACGGAATGGGCCGTGGCCTCCTGCCCCCCTAGCCAAGTTACGATCGTTTCGTTTGCGTCGAACGCCTCGAGTAGACCACGTCTCCGATTCCTTTGTTCTGACGTCATCTCAACGCTCAGTCATGAGGTCAGAACAAAGGAATCGGAGGCGTGGCCTACTCGAGGCGTTCGACGCAAACGTAACGATCGTAACTTGGCTAGGGGGGCTGGTCAGAGTCCCATCAGTGGGAATATTATGAGCAGTGGCGTAATTATAGATATCATCTGAGGCCCGTGGCAAATTCATTGGATGGGGCCCCAGGAAAATCGTCACGTTTTTATTTAATTTTAATAAATTTTGTAAAATACATAGGTTGGGTTACTTTTTCTGAAGTCGGACCGGAGGACCCGTCGGGCCAGAGGCTCGTGGCAATCTGCCAACCTTATCACTCTTCAATTCCGCCACCGATTATAAGGCTGATTATGCAATGCTTTACTACAAATTACCTACTTAGAGATGAACTTGCCTTACTTAAGACGTATCTGCATTTAAGGTAAGGTACTTCATTCAAGGGTAAGTTCACTTTGTTTCGGGACAAAAACCTGTCTATAGCAGCCTCTTTCCATCACTGTAACTAATGTGGAGCCTCAGTCACATGTTCCAGCACAGAATTAACGCTCTGCCAAGTTAAATTGGGTGGAAACTCAAACAGAATAAATTCTTTTGCTTTGTTTTTTTTTTAACATATTGCTAGTTCTTTTGATATACATGAACATTTCGACGAACTGTTACTGTACACCTATAGACACATTGAACTATTCCGTCTCTATTAGTTGAAGTTTATTGTATTCTATGATAATATAATTCGGTCCTTAAGATACAGGCGCCGTCTAGTTTGGGGACCACTGTATACTACAAAACTTGAAGCCCACAATTAGCTACAGACCTATGTTTATTACATTAAGATTATTTAATTTAAGGTTCCGTTTGTAACAATGTTTCAATAAATTTATTATTTATTATGTCTATGTTTAGCGATAAAATCTTCGTTATAACAAAGGTTTTCCCAAAACAAAAACTGATAAGTACTACAATATTAACACGAGTAAAAACGGCCAAAAAATCACGTTTGTTGTGTGGGCGCCCCGCTTAAATATTTATTTTATTCTGTTTTTAGTATTTGTTTGTTTGTTGTTGTAGCGGCAACAGAAATATATCATCTGTGATAATTTCAACTGTCTAGCTATCACGGTTCATGAGATGCCTGGTGACAGACAAACGGATAGTGAAGTAAGCAATGAATAAGTTAGCAATGTGTACGGAATCCTAAAAACTACAACTTAAAAAATACGACGACATCGAGGACGATTTGCAAGTGACACTCGAAGGGTTAAAATAAACTTTGCCCCACACTAGGAATTGCTCCTGTATCGTGGGTGTGTTCACAAACCTGTAAACTCACACACAAAAGACACCCAGACCCGAACAGAATTAAATCGGCTGAAATACAAGTGCCAAAGTTGTGAGAAAAACGTATAAATACACGACTTTCAGTTGTGTACAAACTGGTCAATAGCATTAGACATTGCAATCATGTTTATTCAGCTAGAGGGCTTTGCCGAGATAAAGCTGCATCAGATTGCGGTATCGAGACGCTCCGTCGTCTATTTCTTTTCATGAAACCGTTTTGCCAGATCCCTGTTAGGTATTGAATTTAAACCGATAAATCTGGTTTACTTGTAATAAATATAGATGATATTTATAGATACATATCTATGACAGCCTGCTGAAATATCGACTCTTAAAAATGTTTTAACGTATTTATTGTTTGTGAGTTAAAAAAAACAACGGTACGGAAGAAACGGAGCGATAGGTGTGAACCATATAGGTGAGTGTACGCGCGCGCACAAGAAATTCGAGACCTACAAGAAAGTCGAGAGCGGTTTCGTAGTGTTTTCTGTCACGGCATGACACTATCATGCCGTTTGCCGTCACGGCATTTACGTCAATTTTACTGTCAAGGTGCGCCAATGAATATTTAACATTTACAAATCTCAATCATGTTACTAAAAGAGTTATGAGTTTACATGTGGATGGATGGAGAGGGAGACCAAAGAAAAGATGGATGGATTGTGTGAAGAGTGATATGAAAGAAAAGGAAGTTAGTGATAGCATGACGAGTGACAGGGCAGAATGGAAAAGAAGAACCTGTTGCGCCGACCCCAAATAACACGGGACAAGGGTAAAAAGATGATGGATCGAAAACTGGGCGTAAGTTCTGAAAAGGATACTCATGGTTCTGGACGCATAAGGCCACTGAAAGAACGCTGTGGTGTGGTTTTAATCAGTCATTAGGGGATTTCTCAGCTCAAAAAAAACCTGTCTTGTTATTTTTATGTAGCTAAAAGGCTACACTCATACGTTAAATAAAATTCTACGAAAAATTAGGTCATGACTGGCCTGTGATGAGCCGTTGGTTAACTATTACCAAACGGTATACTCGGGCACAGCTATCGCAGTTACGAAGTAGATCCAGGGATCGTCCATTAATAACGTGAGGTTCGAAAGGGAAGAGGGTAACAACGAAATATCACAAAGAAGGGGGGGGGGGGGGAGGGTACTAAAATATTACATGTATTAATTTTTTCGTTGAGTGCACGTACTCTAAATTAAAAAATGGCGCGTGCAGTGAAATCATGGTTACCAGTACACTTCATTTTAGGCAGGAGAGGTGAAAATTAGTCAAAAAATCTTCACCACATATCATGAGGGGGATAGAACTAAAAAGTTAAAAAGGGGGGTACGGGATTAATAATAATAATAATAATATGATTTATTTGCCAGAAAATACGATCTTTACATTTCCTTTACATACTAGCCTAAATTCACAGATACATAATATATTAAAAATTCACAAAGGAAACCGAAATTACTGTTGAACTCCACACTAGGTCGAGCCTGTCTCGTGGAGTCCGAGAGTGAGGTTACCAAAATAACGCGTAATGAGGTAATACTGTTTGACTACCATTGTTAAAAACAATAATAGCCATGTGTAAACACTTAAAACTAATTGTAAATTTAAAAAAAAAGAAGAATATTACATAGCAAGATTGAATGAAAAAAAAAAAAAAAAAGAAAGGTAACGGAATGTGGAACAAATACAAACATGATGCGCAATGTACACAAAAATGTGCATAAGTGTAAGTGTAGGTATGTATGTGAGGGGTGTGGGTATGTGAGTACACACCCACATCCAGGTGTGTGAGTGTATGGATATGAGTATGTGTGAAGTTGGCCTGCTCAGTGTCTTATGTAAGTGTTTTTATGAAGGATTCAGTTTCACAGTATGATTGCGTTAACAGCCATTTACGAACAATCTTTTTGACAGCGCTTATATTGCAGGTTTTAATGTCACATATTTTGGCTACTTTGTTATATATGTGGCTGAGCATAAAGCATTGCATGTGCTGAGCAAAAACAGTCCTGGTCCTAACCGAACCACACATAAACACTCGTCGCTTGAGAAGTTGCGGATATTCTGGTGATTGGAGGATGATTTTGTGTTGTTTGAGAATTAGTTTATGTATATATAATTGACGAACATTTAATACAATAGCTTCCTTGTATAAGAGATCGGTTGGATATTGAAATGGCTTTCTGTACATAACTTTCAGTACCGAACGTTGGGCTCTTTCGATTTGGATCATAGTTGAGATTCCAACTCCACCCCACACAGTTATGCAGTAGCAGAGAACTGATTCACACAATGCCAGATAAACCATATGTAAGATATTTTTATTGTTGGTGTTACGTAAGAGTTTCATAATGTGAATCAGTCTTCTGCAGCGCTTGGCTACCAATTCAATATGGGGTTTGAAAGAGAGTCGTTGATCTATTAAAACCCCTAGATATTTAATCACATCCACCTGTTTAATACTCTCGCAGCGGCAATAGAGAGGGTTGCATGTTGCTAAATGTATTTTGATGCTAATTGGGCGTTTAGGGGCTGATGCCTGTGTTTTGTAGAAGCACAGATAATTAGTTTTATCTATATTTAAAGATAGTAGATTATAGTCCAGCCATTGCTTCATACTTGTTATGGTGTTTTGAGCTTCTTCCTGCACGGTTTTCCATGATTTTCCATGCAAGAGGATTACTGTGTCGTCAGCATAACATATAACCTCCGCGCTTGGAGTTATTGCATCGTGTATGTCGTTTATGTAGACGATGAATAAGGTCGGACCAAGTACGCTTCCCTGTGGTACACCGAAATTTAAATCTTGTTGGCAGCTGGTGTGATCACCCACTTTTACACACTGGCGTCTACTCGTTAGGTAAGATTCAAACCATTTCAGTGGTAACCCTCGAATGCCCACGATCTCCAATTTCTTTAGAAGAATTGGAATAGCAACAGTGTCGAACGCTTTAGCCAGATCCAAAAACACTCCCAAGCACTTTTCACTTTTGTCCAGGTAGGATGTCACCAGTTTAGCTAGGTGGCTTACCGCATCCTCTGTGGATAGTCCGTTTCTGAAACCAAACTGTCTGCTTGATAAAAGCTTGTATGTCTCAAGAAAGGATACCAGGCGCTTATTTACTATCTTTTCCAGTATTTTAGAAAATATACCCAACAGAGATATGGGCCTGTAGTTCGCCGGGTTTTGTTTTAGGCCATTCTTATGAATAGGAGTGACCCGGGCTTCTTTCCATTTATTAGGAAAGACACCTGAGCCCAGACTAAGATTGAAAATATACGTTAGGGGGACTAATATTACATTTCTTATCTCTTTTATAAGTTTTGGGGAAAGACCATCCACGCCAGCAGCACCATCGCTATTTAGGTTAACAATCAATTTGTCAACTTCATAGATATCAGTGGGCTGCATGAAAAAATTGGTTGCCAGTGGCTCTCCTAATTTCTGTTTAGAGACCACTGATTCCTGAGTTTCATTTATGGCAGCAAGAATTTGACTTGCTAAATTTGTGCCAACGGAAGAAAAGTATTCATTGCAGTAGTCAACTGAATTTTGGGGGGAGGATTTACACTTTAGTAGGTCACAGTTGTTACTACTATTGTTGCTTTGCTCGGTAATGGACTTTATGGCATTCCACAAGGTTTTAGGGTTCGATTTGCGATCTTCCAGCTTTTTGCTATCGTGCTCACGTTTTAATTTGTGCATCAGATTGGTGAAGAAGTTCCTGTATCGAGTATAGATTAGTTTTTTTGTTTTGTCACCAGGGTATTTATTAGACTCTTTATGAAGTTTGTCCCTATGGTTCATACATTTGATGAGGCCAGGTGTGATCCAGGGCTTCAATATATACTTAGACCGACTTATTCTTTTTACAGTCGTATGAGTTTTTATAGCATCGGCCAGACATTAAAACGTTAAAAAACAACATGATTATTGGACGACCTCTAATTGGTTTTTCATTTGTATGAACCGGGGTTACACTGCTGGAAGTTCGTCTCTGTCAAAATGTTTGTATGAAGACGAAGACATACAGTACAAAAGAATAATCAGCCTTTCACTGTTCTCACTGCTGGGACTTAGGCCTCCTCTCTGGGAGAGGGAATGGGCCGTAATCCACCATGCGGGCCCAGTGCGGGTTGGTGAATGTCACAAGTCTTCGAATTTTTGGTTCTAGGTTTTCTCACGATGTTTCCTTCACCGTTTTGAGAGCAATGGTGATAAAATAAATTACACAAAGTAATATGCCTGCTGGGCTGGGTTTGAACCCGCGACCCACAATTCGTAAATCGGATGTGCTGATGATGCCGTTACCACTCGCCCACCACCGCTCTCTCAGGTAAGACATATTATACGTACGTATTCATCCTAGGTTATAAATAAAAAGAAAACGAAAGAACATTAAACAGTCAACACAACAAATAAGAGGTTGCGTAGGAATAAGAAAAGTATTAGTAAACATAAATCAGATTATTCAGCTAATTCTGTGAGGTTTCAGCGTTTGTTGTCTAACCCACTTAGATAGGGATTTTATTCTTTATACGTACCGTCGGATAAGTTATATAGTAGTTAGGTATTTACATTGAGACGTTTCTGTGCAACTTATTTTTTCTTTTTGAGGTGGGAAGTTAAAAATAATATGCGCAAGAGGGACTGTCAGGCTTTTACTTATCTGTGTTCCCCTTTTATTCAGTCACCCTTTGCGTTTTATGGTCTCGGTAGCTCTTTCGAACATTCTCTCATCCCTAGCAGGCATCGGCTAACATCTCTATGAGGCGTGCGTAGATCATAATGCGTTGTTGGCTTAGGTTTGGTCAACCCAGCGCCAGATTGCGACAGTCGCAGTCTCTATACCGCCATGAGATCCCGCCAGAACTTTGTCCTGTGACTCTGTCGAGACAATTTTGCTTAGGCTTCGTTGCTCTAGTTAAAGACTTTCCTTATATTTAATAGCTACAAATGTCTGGTTGTCTGTATGTTATAAGAACTCCATGCACACTCCCTCGGAGCCGAATTATGAGTGGACTCTATTTAGATTGCCAATAGGTTAGGACGATTCCTTAAAATAACAGTTAAACCACATATGGGCTGGTGCTGCAAAATGCCACCTAGCAGCTTTGGACTCGGTGGAAAGGCGTGCGAAGAGGCTAATTGGTGATTCAGATTTAGTTAAATCCGATCTTCAAAGCCTTGAGAACAGGCGTACGGTAGCCTTTCGGTGTTTTACAGGTTGCATTTTGGAGAGTGTGCGCGGGAATTGCATGACTTGATTCCGCCGTCTCATTTCTACCATCAGACAATCCGACGTACGACGAGTATCCACCGTTACGCTGTTGAAACCTCTACGGTCCGGACTAAGCGTTTCGCCTAGTCGTTTATACCCCGTACATCGAAGTACTGAAACAATTTGCCTGGTGAGGTCTTCCCATCCGATTATAATTTGGGGGTCTTCAAGGCTAGAGTGAATAGGCTCTTAATAAACTAGTGCGCCTCACCATCAGCGTTTGCATCACTGCTTACTATCAAGTGGAATCGCAGTCATGCAAAAAAAAAATATTTGTAGGTCAAAGATATCTTTATCTCATATTAGATCAACGAAAAGTCCGACAAATCAACAAGTGTTAGGCACGGCATTCATAGACAGGTATTCCTTACTGACCATTCACACTACATTGATTTAGGTAGCAAGGAGAGCTGACTTTTACCTTTTACAGGGGATAAGCATTGCCATACAGTGTGGCAATGCTGGTAGCATATGGTGGTGAGGCAATGCCGGTGGCATGTGGTGGTGGCCTTATTATACATTGTATTTAGCATAATCAACCTTTTAATGTTCCCACTGCTGGAACTCAGACCTCCTCTCTAAGGGAATGGGTCCTGATCCACCACGTGGGCCCAGTGTAGGCTGGTCGATTGTTCCTAGTTTTAATTAGTTATGGGTTTGTATTTCTTTTTTAAATGTTAGTGTATATATAACTGTAGATGGTTAAGTATTTTCTAAGTATGAAGGTTTATTTACGAGATAGTTAAAGTATTTAATAAATCAGATCTTTGGCTGTCAGTTCAAGCTAACATCCAAGATGTGTGCGCCAATTCGGCAACGCGTATAACACATAATATTCTATTCTAAAATTAATTTGATTTTCCCCATTTCCATTCATGTCCGTTAACAGTATCATAACAGTTGTTATGTTATAATGTGATTGTCCGTGTTACAGTTCCTGCGAAGTGCTATCGTTATTCGAGCATCGTAACTCGACATTCATAGCTCGTTGCATTTGCAGTGGCCATTGCGATACCAATCGAAAGGCGGTTTATATTGTAGTGCGGTCGTGGTTTTAACCATGTAATAGGGTGACATCGACGGTAGGCGGTTCTGTGTTGTGTTGTGTTGTGTTGTATGAATGTTCGAAAGAGTTATCATGGCCTCGGAATTCAAAGGGCAACTGAAGGAACACAAGTGGATTTTAGTAAGTAAAAGTCAGTAAAAGACTACTGGGGCCACGGGTAGTGTGAAAGCGAAGCCCGGGTCTCTGGGATGAAGGAAAAGACGGAACAGGAGTGGGTTTTTAGTCAGTAAAATTCTGACTCTATCTCTCGCTCCGCCCAAGAGCAGGATCGTTGTCACTAAATGATTTTCCCACCTAAAAAAAAAGTAAAAGAGGAAGTGATAGACTTTCGGAGGGGCGCCCAGAGCGGTATGAGATATTTTATGATTTTCCAGCTTAAAGATAGATATCGACGGCGAAAAGTCAATTTGTTCTAATAGAATGTTTTTGAGAAAAGACGATGCATCAAAACGTTCCCCCAACTCTTACATCAGCCAACAGATTTGAAATGTATCTCAATCAAAAGATCTTAAATAAGGTGATTTTTTTTTACTATAGTGTATATCTTTATTTTAACCTATCCTTATCTAATCTAACCAAACCGTTTTGAGAGCAGTGGTGATGAAATAAATTACACAAAGTACTTAATGCGCCTGGCTGGGTTTGAACCTGCGACCTACAACTCGTACCTAAGTCGGGGCCGTTGCAACTTGGCCACCACACTCAGGATAATTTTGAAAAATTCTTTACCCTCGAAGTTTGTATGGAGAAAGCTAGCGAAGGCGCTAGCAGAAGATAGTTTTCATATTTAAAATTTTGAACTTCTTGAAAAATTAAACGCTTTGTTTCCGTTCGTATGAATTCTTGACTACGATATTTAGGAGTTGGCAATTCGCTGTCAATATCTAACCATATTACCTACGCTCTACTAGCTATCGTTAGCCGTGTAGTTCAGTTTCCCAGTTGGGATAGTTTTCCTCATATATATGCGGCGGTGTAGCTTGTGCTGCTCCTAACGTATAATCAGTATGTCCTATGTTGCTCAGCTCTGATTTCCCTGAAGTTTGCGAGGATTCGAGGCACACTGGTATCAAACCTTGCTCATATACTTTTTCGAGGGAATGCTGAAGTCAGCTTTGGATCTAGCTCCTCAGCTTCGCACGGGTGTTAGAAATCTTGAAATTTTAGGCATTTTTCCACTATATTATTATGTTTTATACACCTAAAACTTTCTTATGAATCAATCTGTTTATTGGTGAAGATCGCATGAAAATCTGTTCAGTAGTTTTTGAGTTTATCGCGAATAGACAGATGCTGTGGTGGATTTTGTTTTATAATAATAAGTAAGGATAAGGATATACGTTTGACAGATTTAAGAAGGCTACTATGCATTAGGGAATACTTCAGAATAAGCACAAATGGAGACGATAATTGCAATTGGAATTAGGTAGACTTAGGTAGTGACTTCTTGAAGAAGATTTTTATAAAACAAGTTACTGTGGCCAGAAAGTTATAAGTACTTTAGATACAAATTTTAAACCCCCTTGTGACTCGCTCGGGGGCGACGTTCCGAAATACTGCGCTATTTACTACATAATTGGGACTTTCGAACGGGGTCGGATGCAAGGGTTAGTGATACTCAGTGGCAAGAACCTAATAGAGGCACTCCTCTGTAACGGGGCGGTAGCGTCCCAATTTAAATGCTAATACATACCGCATTCTACCGGGCGCCAACGCGTTATCCTTGAAGATAGAACTAGCTCAGAGTGCATGTGAGCACGCGTGCAGTTTGCTTAACATTATAACATTTTCTATAAAACACTTTAGCTCGCGAAGATCCGATGCTATTTGCAAAATTTGTAGAAATAGTTCCCATACCTTCAGAATCTTCCAGAGAATAAAATACGCCACTGTGATCCGATTTGTGGCTTATTCGGTAATAGCCCGCCAGGCAATCCGTAAAAGCGAACTTCGTTTCGTTCGTTGAATTATTTCTAAGAATTATTTACTACACTGAATATTCAACTTCAAATTCCAAGAATCGACATATAAATAATTCAATTCTATTCAACCGTTCATAAAAATAAAGTTGTTATATTTTCAATTTCTATGAGTGAGACATTATAAATTATTATTTGTATAAATCCTTGAAATATAAATCGTTTCAGTAATATTTGGGGTTCTATTTTGGTCTGTACGAGTATGTAGATATCCGTTTATTTACACAGAGACCCAATTAGCGGATACCTTTGAAGTTCACTAAAACGGGTTTCGGATATGAATCTGATGAAATAAATTGAGTTGTCAGAAGCGCGCGGCGGTTTCAGGTGCATTAACGTTCCAATTATTTATTCCGTGTTAATGTAAGTGCACGCGCACGTCCTGGACCGGATTCCTTGCGACATTTTAGTATTATTAGACTCATCGTTAATTTAATTCGGATTTAGCGCTGGTAACCTAGATCCTGTGACGCCACACAGAAATAATTTTACATAGAATTGTGCACATATTTGCAAAACTATGATAGTTATTCAGTGAAGATTAAAAAACATAGTCTTCGCATATTGTTCTGTTTTCAACAAGTTGTAAAAATTAAGCAATTAGTCAATCTGTGTTCTAGAGCAATTCAAATAAACCGGGCACTTTTGAAATATCAAGAAGTCATTCAGTCAGAAAAAATAATGCTAATTGCACATTCCAAAGCGTAGATCTTTATGGAGAAGAATATGCAAGAAACTCCATGGACATTCTTTTCAATCATGTTATTATTACAAATATCTCGGTTACATGTTTCTTGTCGCTACTATCATGTGAGAACTATGTAAATAATTTTAAATTAAAAACTAAATATAGATATTAAAATAGCAACTGGCAGCTTAGAGATGACCAGTCTCAACTGACAGCACCCGTTCACGGACATGACGCAAATATTAGCAGCACTCAGCTCAACCATTTTGAAGGGACCGAATGATCCAACACACTCGCCACCATAGAGAAACATTTGAGTGAGCATGACATACTCTCAACTGCCATGCTTATTTAAGTCAAACAAGACCAATAGTAACGTAAAACGATAAATAGCACCATGGTACTCACATTTACAAATTTTGAAAAAAAAAAATGCTTCTTCAATTCTACATTATACAATACCATAATATTTTCAAATTTCAAAAAACATAAAAAAAAATAATTTCCAAACTAATCAATTTGTACACCCTAGTGGTAGTGGAGCTGGACCAGCATTGAGCCAAGCATTTTTGTCTTGAATATGATCCTCCAACTCATAATATGTTTGCCTGCATATTGTGCGTTTAATACAAGTTTTAAATTTGGTTTCATTGACATCTAATATTTGGAGAGGTATTTTATTATAATATTTCAAACAGTACCCAATGAAAGAAGAGGCCACTTTAGTCAGTCTGAAATCAGATTGAACTAATTGGTCCCTATTTCTTGTAACATAATTATGTCTATCGAATCTTTTACTAAAAAGATAAAGATTTTTTCTAACGTATATGATGTTTTCATAGATATATTGACAAGGCACCGTTATGATGTTAATATCCTTAAACAGTTCCCTTACAGAATCGCACCGGCGGAGATTGTAGATAGCTCTGATGGCTCTTTTCCGTAGTACAAAAATGCATGTTCTAAGCTTTCCGATTGTGGTCATCATTCCAAGCTAATCTTTATTCTCTATCATTATCTGAGATTCTGATTTTCTTAAAGAGAATTACTTACCATAACTGAAGAAGAGCTGGTGGAACTGCGTGGCAAAGGAGGTAAAGAGGCAGCCGAGGGCGGCGACCAGGCCTCCCACGACGGCAGTCACCCTGGTGGACTTGCGCACGCACAGCGCTACGGTCACCGGTGATAGCGCCAGTGCCACCCCCGCTGATAACGCACCCAGGCATCCTGGAACAGAAATACAGAGGAATTAAAATACAAAGAAGACCTGAGGCTCTAGATAAAGTGATATTCCATTGGCGATAGCATTTGTCAAAACTCCAAAATGCGTTGACCACGTGACATTCAAGTCCTTAGGGTATACAAGATCCTTGGTCTGTTATAATACCATGTATTTTTTCCCACATTCCTTCTCTCTGAGGTTTTTAAGTAATAAGTGTTTAGGTTACTTTGAGATAAGTGTGTATCATCATCGACCATATCATCGTGTACGATCAGTTCTGATCGTGGTCAAACGCAATTTTAGATAAAAATATATAAAACAAATGACGACAGATGTAGAAACAATCAGCTTACAGTCTTTTCCGACAAGACGTAGGCGGAAAGACGTGTCTCGTCATTTTCTTCAGAATATCGAATGGATGTATTTAGTCACCCATAGCGATTCACGAAATCTGAATGCTTCTTGACACTGGATCATAAAAAAACGTAAGAAACTAAAACAAGACTAGGTAAAAAAATAAGACGCTGAAAAAGTATGAAACAAGATTTTTGTTCTGTACTGTCTCACATACATACATTTATACATACCCTGTCAAAATCATAACCCCCCTTTGGCTTTGTCGTAGTCGGGAAAAAAACACGGTGTATTTATCTTAACTTTTTTAACACATGATGTTTTGTCCGCTATAGGGCCTCACTTTAAATTTGATCAATATTTTGGAAATGTACAAGTGAAGCCCTTTCAAATGATACCAAACACGGCGTATTTATCTCCATTTTTATTTTTAACACATTAGTTTTTTCCAATAGCCATATCGAGTTTTGTGACACGTCACGTAGCCCATGTTCAGGGGACAATTAAGACGGTTCTAACGATACCTCATAATTATGTCGAGTTCCGAAAAGTAGATTAGGAGCTATGATGGAACAGATGAACATACTCACATACATAGCCTGTCAAAATTATAACCCTCCTTTGACTTTGCCGTAGTCGGGTAAAAATAATGTTCGATTCTTAGTTAACCAATACCATTTTTTTTACCGTTTCGCAAACAAGGGTCCAAGAGAATACGTATCTGAATATTCTGAATACAGAGCTCAATAAATCAAACTTGTGAACGTGTACATCAACGATTTTCTCTATAAACTCAATAGTCGAACTTCAGTGCTTTAGTCTACGCAACGTTTTTGCTAACCAAGTAGCGGTCGGCTACAAAAAGCTCGCGTTGTTTATTGTTATCCGACGTCGTAAAGATTCGCGTGCAGGCATTCCGTCTGCCTTGTACGGATGCGTGCCTCCTCCAGGGTTGCCTCCAAGAAAACGAGATTTATCTCCAAAATATTCATGAACACACCTTTATATGTGTTAAGCGACAGTTTTAATAATTTGACATAATGTTATAGCTGTTCTTCTGCTTAATGCATGAAGTACCCAACGAATTTAGTGCAATGTAACCAAACACAAAGCTTGTGGCCCTCATGAATTTTCCATCTTGTGATTTATTTTCGTGGCGAAACGTATAGTCTTGCTTTTTTCGTCGAAAAGGTAAGGTGATATACTAATTAAGTGTCAGTCAACGTAACGAATGGGTTTAAATTGGCACTCGCCGTGTTCACAATGTGTCAGTTATTAGTGTCCTACGTAAGAGGCAAAAACTGTTTCTCCCCAGGAGACTTTGTTGTTTATTATGTTTTTCGATATTTAATTTGCGATGTTATAATGATTACAATAGCCGTAGTGATGATTTAAATCTATTGAATTCATTCAGGATTTCACGGCTGGTAATCGATATTCACTGGAGTACTGGAGTACTGGAGTTCTTTGGCCACATTGCCAGGAAAAATGGCCACAACCTTGAACAGCTCATCGTAACTGGCATGGTTGATGGCAAACGACCAAGAGGCCGCAGGCCAAAACGATGGGCAGATCAGGTCAGCTCCACATTGGACACCCAATTGCTCGTCGCACTTCATGACGCTAAGAACCGTCACAGATGGCGAAATACCATCAGAAAAAATCTAATCCAGCGGGAACTTCACGACCCTCAGTAATGAGGAATGCGATTCGAGGAGGAATCGATATTCAAAAGAATATTTTATACTGTACTATGGATTGGTGGCATTTTTTGTTTGTGTTGATGTTGTATACATAGAAATAGTTGTTCCGGGTCTGGGTTTCTTTTTTATGTGAGTTTACATGTGTGGATGCTCCCACGATACAGGACTTTTTTAATTACTTCGGTTCTGTGAGAAAGAATGAAGTAGGTACTTGTATTCCTTCAGTAGCCCTTTGCCGTCCAGGGTCACAGTAACTCTTTCGGAAAAATACGTGGCATCCCTAAGCTGTGCTTCCACATTGACTACACTTTATATGACACTTGACACGTTAGTTAAATGGAAATTATTGACGTAAAAGGACTTTTATTATTTAAATAGTCCATTAAGCTAAAAGATTATCGCATTGAGACGATATTCATTATCAGAAATGTCTGCCATCTGTTATATTTTCAAGTGGGGAACGAGTCGAAATAAGATGGTTCCTTATATGTTACAATCAATATTTGGCTTCAGTCAAGACTTTATTGATTTAAACCTCGTTTACTTATTATTTTAAATACGAAACCTTTCAGTTATTTTACTAGCAAACCTGAATTTTACTAATCTTTGCAATCTCGTCTTTTCTCTTCTATAATATGCATGTATTAAACATGGGGCAGGGCACATTGCTCGCAGAACAGATAGTCGATGGGGACGAAAGGTTCTGGAATGGCGGCCGCGTACCGGAAGACGCAGCGTTGGAAGGCCTCCCGCAAGGTGGACCGATGACTTGGTGAGGGTCACGGGAATCCGATGGATGCGAGACACACAGGACCGGTCATTGTGGCGGCATTTGGGGGAGGCCTATGTCCAACAGTGGACGTCTTTCGGCTGAAATGATTGTGATGATTAAACATGGAAATCCGTTTAGTGTTTTTGAGCTTATGAATATTCAGACAAACGCGGTGCGGACTTTGTTTTATAATGTAAAAGGATAAGTAATTATAATCTATACAAAAAATGAAATGGTCACAAAAAAACTAAGCAACCTAACAAGTCTTTAAGTAAATGTTAGTCATTACCTCATCAAAAATATCTACTTTTACCAAATTCTTACTGTTAAAAAATTAATTTGACCAATTAACAGTTTTGACTACGATGTATACAATAAAATGTATAAATGTAACACTAAATTTTATGCTAAGAAAATAATTTTTCAAGTATAGCAATGGTGCAATAAAGTAATATAGTCTTACTCTCACTCATGTCGTTGTCAGCGCTTTCATCCGAAAGAGTTAGGGCGTGAATTCAATGAATAAGTAAATTTTATGCAGTTCAATTTCTGATGTAAAAGTCGACGGGACGAACGGACAACTTAACTTGAACTTTCTGCTCTAGGGTCCACCATTATGAGAATTATTTTCTATCAAGTTGCAACTGCGTCGTTTTGCTCTGATTTTACTTCGTAATATTCTTCAATGCTTGCTTTCAAAAGAGAACTCGCCTCTCATACATGAGGTTGCCGGTTTGAAACCGGGCAAGTATGTACTTTTTTAAGTTTAGGACATTACTGTTAACCCGTGCCTTAGGAAGCACGTAAAGCCGCTGCTCCTGCCCTCCTAGCCAAGTTACAATCATTTCGTTTGCGCCGAACACCTCGAGTAGGCCACGCCTCTGATTCCTTTGTTCTGACCACGTGACTGAGCATTGAAATGACATCAGAACAAAGGAATCTGAGGCGTGGCTTACTCGAGGCGTTCGGCGTGAACGATACGATTGTAACTTGGCTAGGGGGGCTGGTCCTCATTCATAAGTCTTTGATAGTCGTTACAGCTAGTCAGACGCCAGAAAGTCGAACCATCAGTCTTTCCAAGGAGTATCGTACCCAGGAACTGGATTGTGGCGGTCTGGCAGGCAGTTGCTCCATGTAAAATGTTTTTTGACTGACCGACATTTTAACAATTCAAAAGTGCTTGTAATTGGTCTATCTATACTTATAATAAATCTGTAAAAGTGAAAATTCTGTACATTGAAAATATCAAAAAAATAAATGGGAGGGTGTTACTAGACCGACACCGAACCCAAAAATGTGATTAAAAAAATTTTTGTCTGTCTGTCTGTTTTTTCAGGCATCACGCAAAAACTACCGGTTCGATTACGATGAAACTTGGTGTATTCTTTAAATTTAATTCGGAAAAGTATATACAATAAAAAACAAACTTAATTTTGCGGTTCGATCTTAAGACCCGATTACTGTACCAGCCGCAAATAATAAGTTTGTCGTAGGCTACGTCACCCGCAGTGGAGTTCACTAAGGGGCGCTGCACACGGCTAAGATGCTATAATATTTTATCTTAAGATACAATATCGCTCGCCATACAATTCAATGGACTATCACACACGACGAAGATAATAAATAATATTTCATATTTTCGTATCTCAAAAAACCTAATAAAACCATTTTCGACTTCTCCGCGGACGAAGTCGCGGGAAAAAGCTAGTTTGAAATAAAGGTTTCTGATTTTTGAAAACACAGATATTCAGCCGCATCCAGTTAGACTGCCGACCCCAAACTAGTTGGAAAAGAGCTAGAGAGATGATGACTTGATTGCAAAAGTTATTGGGTACAGGTTACATTGCTTTTTCAGCGTTTTTAACTTTTGCCAAAGCGCGGTATGCCGAACTAGTAACGGCTAGCGTGTATTATCATGTTGCTACAAAGTTTTCTAGTGCCCTGAATTTCAGTCCATTTTTTTATCGTTGTTCTCGCTACTAATTATGAAGCTGGGAAGTTTAATCTAGTACCTACATTCTTGTACCTCGGCTTTTATTGAAGGATGATTATAAACCTACATTCTTAAATTGGAGCAATTTGTATCAACGTTATTAAAAAAAACACTGGCCAAGTGCGAGTCCTACTCGCGCACGGACGGTTCCGTACAATTTTTGTTCCGCAAAACAATTTTTTTTTGTGACGTAACCACATTTTTTTTTTGTTTTCATACTTATTTCTGTATTTACACTATACGCCCTTGCTTATCCCAAATTTCAGGATTCTGGGTCAACGGGAAGTACCCTATGAATTTTGATTCCTTTGAGAGTGTCGAAATGAACGTTTTTTGCGATATAAACGGCCGTATCTTTACTTTTCGTTAACTTAGAAGTTTGATTTTCTCGGTTCAGGGGACCGCAGACCTTAGTATATGGTTTTTAATTTTAACTCGATACCTTCATGCGTTTCCGAGATAAAGGGTCTTGACAGACAGACAGACAAACGAACCACAAAGTGATCCTATAAGGGTTCCGTTTTTTCCTTTTGAGGTACGGAAAACTTTAATATAAATAAAAAATAACTTTAATTTCGGAAGTCGGTGTTTTTATAATAAAAGTTTTGTCTGTTCGTCATTTAATACCGACTCGACTTGTTTAGTCGACCAAAAAATCTGTGAAAATACATTATAAAAAATACATACAGCCGAACATAAAACCTCCTTCTTTTTGAAGTCGGTTAAAAATTAAGTAGTTGTTGTAATAATATTTACAGTTCTGAAATTATTGAATTTATTAAGAATCAAAATGTTTTAAGCTCTGTTTTAGCTCATTTTGTTCAAAATATATTTATTCAGTTCGTGTTTATTTCAAGACAGTACTTCATGTACTTCGAGGGATTTGAACAATAAATGAAAGCAACATAATGCTGTCTAGCAAAGACAGATTGTCTCGTAACTTCAAAAGTACTTACTAATCATACAACGCAAAGCTATCAAGCGTTCCACTGCCTTTGGAGTTGTTTGTAAAATAATACAAATGTTGAGTGACGAGTGTACACTAGTGATTTGTGCGGGTTCCGTCTGATGTTTAAGTCTAACAAACATTTCTATTGAAAAACTTCGTGGACGACGACGAAGCATTTGTGAAGTTCGTCGACTTCGTAACAAGAGCATCATACATCTGACGTATACATCTACTAGACGTTGTTTAGTCTGCATAGATCCTTGGATTGATGACTGATTCGTAATCCTCACTTTGTTCTTTTTTTTTTATAGACAGCTTCTGTTTTGCAGCTTTGACAAATAAACAGCTTTCAACTTTAAGTTGTTGTCCTCAATCATCTGTTTTGAGCATAAAAAGTTTGATAATTTAGCATGAAGCTTCCATTTAAATGTATCCTAGACGTCTCAAACTTTTTTTTTTACAAAATATATCCCTAGTTTTATTAAGAATGAAACTTTATATGAAAAGGGAGCAGTAAAGGCGAAATATACCGCTATAAATAAGAGTTGGGCTTATTCTTTAGACGGCAACAAATGCACTGGAACATATAAAGCGAGCTTTTGGTCGCTCGTCTCAATCGAAACGAAATAAAGAAATTGCGCAGTCTCATCGTCTTGTAAATAACTGGCAAATTGTCCGTTTTTAACTTATTTTGAGACATATCGGACACTTTTAGATAGTATGTGATAGGACATCCAATAAAATGAAATCGAAAAAAGTGGCTCTATTACTTCAATAACATTTTCTTTGTTACGGTAACTAATTTTATTTGACATGGTTGATTTTACGGTCTAATAACACTTACTTTATATAGGCGAAAGTTTGTAAATATTGTATGTGTGCATGATCCTTACTTCTGCATCCAGCATGGCTCAACGGATTTGGATAACAGTTTTTTTTTATTGTTGATAGGTTCGCGCTTGACCGCTATCTCTGAAAGGCGACGATGCGGTTGACGATAGAGCGCGCTTACCTAGAAGAAACCTATTCACTCTTGACTTAAAGATTCCTGGGTTGTAGCCATCAGCAAACACAGACCTCGGATGGTTATTCCACTCCTTAGCTGTACGCACCATTTCACTCCTGTAAATGAGCCATTCAACGGATTTGGATAACATTTTACACACAGATAGTCCCTGGCCCCCCTAAGCCAAGTTACGATCGTTTCGTTTACGTCGAACGCCTTGAGTAGGCCACGCCTTCGATACCTTTGTTCTGACTAGGGGGGCTGTCCTGTCCAGGCATACTTAGTATACCTACTTTTTATTACGGGTTTATGTTCCCTTGATTTATACTTTCACGCGGGTGAAGTCGTGGACAGAAGTTAGTGTTAGATATTTAGTGATAGAAAGGATGATATTCTATCGATTTGTTTTTATTGTGTAGTTGAAATTACTGTTCCGGTGTTAAAGTTTCATTTAACTTTTGGTTACAACAGCAGTTGACAGTTATACAAGAAGCCTGCAACTTTACGATATGAAACATATGACGGTGCAGTACCATCTGCACCATTTTACGGATAGTTTCATATTATACGCTGTCTCAGCAACGTAAGAGTTGAAATAAATGTTGTGTGTTGTGGTGAGTGTGGCATAGTTATTAAATATATAAAAATGTAGGTATCCCAATTTCCTTTGGACATTCCATTATTTGGGAACGGCTTTGCTGATTTTATTCATCTTTTTTTTTAAAGTTTTCTAATGCTTGAAACTTCTATTGATTGGTTTTTTACGAAAAAAAAAATTGAAAAATGCGCCGAATATTGGAAAATTTCAGAAAAGTACGACTATTCAAGTTTCGGGCGTTTGTCAGTACATAATAACTAAGACCGCTATCGTTTCAGCTAGTTTGTATGTAATGTCAGGATAGCGACCAGCTGATTTTCCTTTAAGGGTAAGGCAAGTGAGCACATTCGCAAGAAGTTGATAGAATCGTCACAGCACTAATTGGTTGGATTTGTTTTTCACAACAACATTGCTTATTTATATGTATGTATCTAAGAATGTATTTACTATTGTATTTGTTTCTTTTCTGTTTGTCTATTTATTAAGTTGCACCTGCCATGTTATGTTGTGTGAGTAGATATTGTGATTTAGTTCATTAAACCCCGAGCGAACGGCGTTCGCTCGGTCATAGTCTTTCTATTGTGTCTCTAATTACGCTACTCAAAAGGTTAAAATGGTTTCGTTTTATATCTTAAGCATATCTAATATACAGGTGGACAATACACAAACAACACTGTGGAAACAGGGGCGATTTCGTCAAATGGAGCTGTGAACGTTATTGTAGTATTATTGACTACATCAACGCAACTTGCCGAGAAGGCTGACTCGATATTTTCCTCCAAAAACTGCAAAAACATTAGAATGTATTATATCCGTATTCTAAAGGAAAATAAAGTGACTGTATACTGTATTAAAAACGAAATACTTTCTAAACTTGACACTGGCTAAATGCACAAAGAGAGCGAATCCAAAAGAAAAAATAAATAACATTCGTTTCAAGATAATAAATAAGTAAGCAGCATTGTACTGAATTAGGAGCGTTTTTATTACTTGTCCATTTTAAATTATCCTTGTTTAATGTTTGTATTTCTTTCGTGAATTATATATCCGTCTCTTTCTTTCTTCATTAATTAATAAATATTTATGCCCACCTCATCGTCTCCTTGGGGTCGGCTTCCAGTCAACCGGTCAACCCGTAGAGCATGGAGCCACTACATCAGACCTCCACAACCTAGTTACTGGGTAACACGATACTCTTTAGATAGACTGACGGTCAGACTTTCTGGTGTACGACTAGTTAGTTAGACACCAGAAAGATGACAGTCACAACTGTAAACGACTGTTAAAGATATACGAATGACAACCGTAAGCAACGGTATACCTACCAAAAAAGTAAATTGAAATTTCGAAAACAACCCAATCGATGTTACTACAAAACTACTCCAAAGAACGTCGTCACTGATCTTCGTTGTTGTCGCGGAAAGTGAAAATATAGGTAATGCAATCGGGCGTCTGGTTAGAAACTTAACGCACAACGAGAGGTAATCCTCTTTGGCAAATTGCATGTACAAAAAGGATGTTTTCCCTGGCAGCTTCTTTCACAGGCTTCGTTTTTCATTCATGTTCATTACTGCACTTTCATTTCAACGTTGTAGCTGTTTCAGTTTTGTTTAGACTTCATGATTTGAAATGCTACTGAAAATGCAGATGTTTTAAAGAAACAGTATGAATATTTGTGATTATAATAATATTAGGGGCTATTGCTGCCCAATCTCCCTCGCTCCGGACCATGGCCTGAACCACGGCCCGACACGAGAGGTTGCCGCCGCTGATAGCTCCCACGAGGGTACGGCGGTGCTTCGACAAAGCAGAACGCACCTCCACCGTATGCTCCATCATGTCCTCCGGGCGGTGACACTCGGGCGTTTCTCCCGACTGAATCAGTTGCAGGAACCTCCCGAAATTACGATGTCCTGTGAAGACCTGCGTCATGAGGAAGGTGAGCACGCCGTGACGCCTCAGCCACTCCTCAAAGAGGGGGACGAACTTTATACGTCTTTGTGCCCTTTTAGGGCGTTCCGGCGCGGTGTCACGTTAACAATAAAAACTCAGGCGATTGCAATAATTGCGGAAGATTTGTTATACTTTATTGAAGAGTTCCATGCACTATTCGAGGTTTTTCAAATTCACATAGGACCTAGCAAAAATACTCTTCTAAACAAAAAAGAATCGACGAAATTTGAATAAGTTATCGTTGAAAAAGATACAAAAAAAAACATTCAGACGAATTGAGAACCTCCTCCTTAATTTAAGTTGGTTAAAGCTTCATGCAAAAAGATACAATGGCGGACTTAATAAAATGAGATAAACGAGAAGATGTTGAATAAGGCAGAAACACTTTTCTTAACTCTGCAGGTATATTTTTGTATGAAGTTAAGTAACATTGGCAACAGGAAGATCATATTGATTGGCTGGTAAAGTTGACATACATTTATTTAGTTTGGCCCTATTTCGTCGAGATAAGGTAAATTTGGACACACGGCATGTTCACTAGTTCATTCACAACAAATAAGCATAAATAGAAAAACTTTCGCGACGCTACAAACAAGGTATACGAATAAGAGTACAAACGAAATTGATGTTTGAGCCATATGGTCGCCTTATTTTGAAGAGAGAGGGAGCAATGTCCTCATACTAACACACTTCCCTCTAATATTATAAAGGCGAAATTTCCTATGTATGTGTATATCCGTAGGGGCCGCTGGCCCCAGTAGGCTTCAAACGTGCTGACGTTTGAAGCCTACTGGGGCCAAGGGTCTGCTTCTGAAAGGAAGACTCGGCGCTGGTATGAAAGGCAACAAAGGAACAGGAATGGGTTTTTAGTCAGTAGAAGTCTGAAGCGGGAGATGTCATTGGATGATTTTCCCACTGAAAAAAAAGTGTATATGTGTGCATATTTGTTAGTCTTTCACGCTCGAACAGCAGAACGGCTTTAGATGAAGCACACGAGTACACCACGTTTTGGCATAGCATAAACATAGTTTGAATTCTAGGTTTTTTTTTACAATCATCATACAACGCCATCTAGTCCCAAACTAAGCAGAGCTTGTGCTATGAGTAGGTACTAGATAACTGATAAACATACTCGTATATTTCTAAATACATACATAATATAAATAAATTACACCCAGACACAGAACAAATGATTGTGCTCATCACACAAACATTTGTACTGGGTGGGAATCGCCACCACCTTTGGCTTAGCAGTCAGAGCCACAAACCACTAGACCAACATCCCAGTCCTATTCTTAGTCCAGGGAATACTTTTTCCTACAATAATTTTCTATTTTCACTCGGGAAAAGACTAACAAAAGACAGCCTTTATGAATATAGTCTTAGCACATTGATGTAAGCCCAAATTTTATTTACATTGTTCTCACATGATAGTAGCGGCAAGAAACATGTAACCGAGATATTTGTAATACATAACATGATTGAAAAGAGTGTCAATGAAGTTCCTTGCACATTCTTCTCCAAAGAGAAGAATGGTTTGGCATGTGCAATTAGCATAATTTTCTTCTGACTGACTGACTTCTTGACATTTCAAAAGTCCCTGTAAATGGTTTATTTGAATAAAAATGCTTTGAATCTTGAATCTGTAAAACAAACGATTTCGAATATTATTGTAATAAATTGTTAAACGTTATAAACCTTAATGCATTTTCAACTACAGACGTAAACCTACTTTACCTAAAATGTGCAACATCAATTTGTTTCCGAAAATCGATGGATGGCGAGCAATGGTCGGCTAGCCGTCCGACCGTCCGGTAACCGTCCGGACCGAGCCCAAGTCGTCGACGGCGCGTACTGTTCCACGCGCGCCTCAAGGAGATGTCAGCAAATCGTAGGGGCCCAGCAGGGTCGAAGCCTACTGGGGCCACGGGTAGTGTGAAAGTGAAACCCGGGGCCCTGGGACGAAGGCAAAGAAGGAACAGGAGTGGGTTTTTAGTCAGTAAAAGTCTGACACTATCTCCCACACCACCCAGGGATTTGTCATAAGATGATTTTCCCTCCCAATAAAAAAAAAAGGTCCGGTAAAGGCTAAGAAAAGACACTTCCAAAAAAATTTAACAGAAGGAGTAAGATACAGATTCGTTAAACAGAATAGTGCGTTTATTTTATGTTCAGGGGGAAAGCACTAAAAGGCGCTCGGAATTTGGGAAAAAGTCCTGAGAGTGGGCACAACCTTGAGGAGACTGTGAAAGGGTCTCCCCTAAGCCTCTCGGTGCACGGCAACTGATGATCAGTATGCCACCGAGAAATCACTGGAAGAACAAGCCCTCCGAGCGTGCGTGGTTTCATCGAAAAAAGTACCTACTGCAAATTGGTTACGATCAAAGCATAACTTGGCGTTAATTTTTTTCATTGATGTTATCGGCTTACCTACCAAATAAATTATGAAACTAGTAACTAACTTTTGGTTTACAGATAAAGTTTTAAACACTCCTTGGTTTGTAAAGAATACATTTTTGTAAACATCTTTTTTGCTTTGTTCTCGATGTGCTGACGTAGACTGGGCAAGCTGAAAAGTTGCAAAGATTTAGATAACAAAGAGCTACTGCGGTAAAGAAAGTTGAAATAAAGTTATAAAAATATTTTATTTCTTATAATAAATTCCATCATCGGAATACCAAAGAAAAATATTTTATTTGGCACGCACGGATACACACACAGTAAAACAAAATTCAAGACAACTAAGAAAAAAACACTGACACAATGTGTGTCTCACGGCTGCGCCAAATAGGTCCAGTTCAGCAAAAATGCCAGACAACTACATGGCAATCAGTGGTAGTTGCCTGACGCTGGTTTTCAACTGAACTTTATTGAGAGTGAACGGCAGTTATTTACTTATTAGCATTAAGTATGTCTAATGTATAAGTATTACGTGTAAGGTAAATAAATATATATAAATGTTAATGTGCGGTGTGATAAATGATTAATAATAAACAAGTGTTTTAGCGTCAGATGTGTACGAAATAATAAAATACTAAGAAAAAAAAATGACACAAAACTTAACAAGACTGTAAGTACAGTCAACCACGAGGGAACGGAAAGTGTACCAGGCGTACGGTGATGTGCCAACGGTACCTACTGTGATGGACATCCTATCCATGCGCACAAACCGTTTTGGGAAAGGTTCTCTAATGTTTCACAAAAACTCCGTTGACATTTTTTTTTGATACAACCGACACAAACGAAACGTCGGCACAAACAATTAATTTCGCAAATTATTTTATAAACATTCGCTTTGCAAAAATTTATTTGACAAAAAATGCTCATTTTTTTTGGTAAACTGACAGGATACCTTTGGGAATACATTCATTTTGCGTACAGTTCAAGAGTTGATCTCCTGCCGGAGTCTCTCTTTCTTGATAGCTATAACTTGGGGTGTCTTTAAGTCAAGAGTGAATAAGTTACTTTTAGGAAAGTGTGCTCCATCGTCGACCACGTCGTCGCTTACCATCAGGTGAGATAGTGGCCAATCGCGAGCCTGGCAACCGGGAAAGTGCGAGTCGGACTCGCGTACTGTGGGTTTCGTACAAACATACCTATGAAAAGGAAATAATTCAATTCCCGAATTCAGTTGCGAAGATTTTCCGAATCGCAAAAAGGTTTTTTTTTGGTGACGAAACTACAAATTTACAGTTTTCAGATTTTTTCCTATATTTGTGCTATGACTCCTTGCTCCATGCCAAATTTTAGGATTCTAGGTTAACGGGAAGTACTCTATAAATTTTGATTCCCTTGTGAGTGTCGAAATATTATTATATGTATTTTGCGACATAAATGGCCGTATCTTTTTTCTTCGTCAAGTTTGATTTTTTCACAGCTTCAAGAAACTGCAGACCTGAGTATATGGTTTAAATTTCAACTTCCCGAGATAAAGGATCTTGAGAGACAGACAGACAGACGGACGGTCAAAAAGTGATCCTATAAGGGTTCCGTTTTTTCCTTTTGAGGTACGGAACCCTATAAAAAACTGGTCCATAGTTTTGTTACATAAATAAATATTAAATCTTTCTTAAATAAAAAAAGGATGTCAAGATTGAAAAAAGAAACATGCGAATTATAATTTCTTTCGCCGTCAACACATTACCGCGGCGGCTGTCACCTAACAGAAACATATTAAACGTTCTTTGGCATGATAGATGTGCCTCGAGGTCGGCACACGCATCGGCCTGTCTCTCGCCTCGCCTCGATCCTAATAAACGACTGGCGATGATTGACATTTGGGGCACCCACCCTATCTTAGATACGCTGGGAAATCATTTTCAGTGAGGCAAGTTTTGCGGTATATTCGGGAATAGATATAAAATGTATACGAGCTTTTACTAGCGGTTTCGTACGTGTGAATGTATAAAATTGTCCTAAGGGAATATATTTCCAGGATAAAAAGTACCAAATGTCCTAATCCGTTTCGATCCGTATCTAAGTCCGTTTAACCGATTGAGCATTAAGGAGTAACACTTAAGAGCGTCCTTTTCGAGGCACATTTTCATACAACCGCTCTTACGTGATTATGATGTTATTACACATCTTTCTCTAGATATTTTGGATACACAGATATCTTGTGGATATTATCTAGGCTTCTATAGAAATCAAAACATAAATTTGTGTAAAACTAATCTAGTAAAAACCTCTAATTTACGTGAACTTTATATTAAAAATATAAAAAAGTACATCAACAGAAGCCGCAACACATTCAATCGAGAATCTAAATGATGTCAATTTTTCTGAAAAACTTTAAAGGGATTTAAAAAAATACGTATTTCCTGGAACAAGTTTTATGAAACACTCGAGTAAATCATAAAATTACCGAATGCCAACAGAGTTTTCAGGGGTTATCTCTCTTTTTTTGCATTGCCTCTTCATCAAACATCGCGTTGGATTGCGTTGGATGAAGCAACAAGCTTTTAAACCATGCTCGATGTTGACGATAGGCGAGTGAAAAAGGACCCTCTTAACAGACATGGGCTGTCAAATCTACAAGGTGTTTTGTTTCACGCGCGCCTCTAAGAAATGTCAGTAAAACTAAATGAGCTCAGTAGGCCACCGCTACATGGTGGACATCCCACTCATGCACACAAAACGTTTTGAGAACTTATTAATTGTGCGTACAGCTAAGGTGTGGAATTCCCTACAACCTGGGAGTTATTAAGTTAAGAGTGAATAGGTTTTTTCTAGGCAAGCGTGCTGCATCGTTGACCGCATCATCGCTTTACATCAGGTGTGATAATGGTCAAGCGTAAGCCTATTAATAATAAAAAAAACCCGACATCGCTCCAGATTATTTAATTGATGATTTTGCACCTCAAAAAATTGAGTAACAAATTAACACACACATACGTATTTATGTGTGTTGATTATAGTATATGTGTGTATTATTTTTATTATTTTTTTGTGATAAAGGCGTTAGCATCTTGTTTCTATACTGCTAGATCGAAAATAATCGGAATGACAAGCTGAATTATCCAATATTGGTTCTTGGTTAGACTGATTGTTATTGGCAGGAAGATGATGATGGATTGATCGAATACTAAAGTCTGGTACCTGTATATACAGATACTGAAGGAGAACGAAAGATTTATCTGCCTATATAGCTAATATGATTGTGCGTGTTAATAAATGTAATTTAAGTGAAATCAATATAATGCTTTGTGTTTAGTAAATCGCTTTCAAACCAAAGATGGTTACATATTATAAAACAAAGAACCCTACCGCATTTGTCTGTCTGTCTGTTCGCGTAAACCCAAAAACTTCTGAATAGATTTCAATGCGGTTTTTACCAACAGATAGAGTGATTTATGGGAAAGGTTTAAATGTATAATACATGCATATTAATTTAAAGATAAGCCGAGAATTTCAAAGATTTCTAACCCCCGTGCGATGCCGGGATGGATCGCTAATAACAAGTACATTGATTTAAAAGCAGTGGGTTAGTAGACATATTTTATGTACGCTGTACAGCATAATGCTCCTAGACCATTGTTATGGGTAGTGTTGTAACAGAACTCTGCTTCCGCTTCCGCTTCTGCAGAAGTTCTGCAAGCTTTTTCACTTCCTTTCCCGCTTCTACTTCCGCAAATTTATAAAAGAACTCTAAACGGAAGAATACAGCGAGGAACGCTGGACACATTGGAAGAGGCGCGGAGTGCGGGGGGAGGGCGGAACATAAACGTGTCGCAACGAGTTTCTTTATTATTATATTTTTTTGGTTCATTCTGTGCATCACCGCGCCTTGTGACGTGATTACGACGTAAACCTTCTGTTGTTTTCAAAAAAATAAATTGTGCCTTTTCTTTATAATATACCCACTTTCGCTGCCGCTTCCGCATACTCAATGATTTACTTTTGACATCTGTTTCCGTTTCCGCTTCCGTTGCATCACTAGTTATGGGGTCTGTCCGCCCAACCTTTTCCCAACTAAGTTAGGGTTGACTTCCAGTCTAACTGGACTGCGGCTGGACACCAGTATTTTACGTGGAACATCTTCCTATCTGACCTCTACCACCCAAGTCATTGGGTATCTTGTTACCTCGTGGTAAGATGGACTTCAGATTTCCTGGCTTTTGACTATCGGAAACAGCTATCAAATATGCACAAAAGACAGCCGGGACCACTCGCTCAACGTGCTTTCTGGGGCACTGAGTTATGTTAAATTGGTCATCAGCCATCCAAAGGCCGACATCGAAAAACACTGCTTAACCTAAGAGATTCACCCGTGCAGCTGATATTATTTTAGACCATAAAGTGATCGCTAAAGAAGACACAACACAGTCCGCAAATATAAAGCTCACTTAGGAGTCTATGTCAGCAAGTAATCGATTCTTGACGATCATTTACACGCATTATCTCTCTGTTTATATCGACAATATTATTTTTATTACACACTTATAGTAATAACAATAGAACCTTATATGGGAAATGGTAATGTGGCCTGTTCAGTTTAGTGGAAGGTTTATTGGACGTAAAACTATATGTCGATTTATTTGGCCCGACTTTACTTAGCCAGAAGATCAAACAAATTGTATCGCTAATAGCTAATGGTTAAATGGTACCCAAAATCTTCTTTGTGAATATAGTCTTTTATGTTTATATACTACTAGGTACTGCCTTCTGCCAGCGGCTTCGCCCGCGTGAAAATAGGAAATTCAAAAACTCATGATACAATTGGAGAAAGTTTGTCATTGCGACTGAGGTGGTATTCGCCCAAGCCACAGGCGAAGGTGTTACGGAGTCGAGTGCTGTAGTGACAAAGTTCCGCTTGTATTAAACGATGTTTTTCAATACACTTACGAAAAAATAAATAAACGGGGGATGACCGGCGACTCGCGGGGGTCGCTTAGCATAAGATGAATACAATAAATTGGTGGGGTCGAGGTTGCCTACTTTTTCGCACAAGTGTGGAAAATGGTATCGAAAAATAATTTATGGCATTCGGGGATAGTGCAGCTATATATTAGTGAAAGCATTTTCAGAATCCGTACAGCAGTTTCAACTACATAAAAACTTACAAATGTCTCTCTCGTGTCTCTTTATAATATTAGGTAGTACAATACAGGCTGTTCTGCAACAAGTTTTCGAAGTAATATTTAAAACCGTACCTTATACGCCTTATTCACATTTAAGTTTCAGGACAAGAACCTCTATTCTTTCTCAAAACAAAAGTATTTAAAGTGCGTAAAAGAAACTTTGTGACTCGTTACGTTATGTATGAGTAGTGAAGATCAATGTATCACACTGTATATGGTGCATAGATGCATTCGTTCTGCGTCGATCGCAAATTTTCCGCTCGAATGAAAGTCTCTCAAAGACCGTAGGTACTCGTATTTGTGATTTTACTTTAAGATTTTATATAAATCCACTTCTACACCACTTACAAAAGTTTGGCTAAGTGAATTCTCTTCTATATGAATAGAATTAGAGAACTCGAAACATTTGCATTTTCATATTCAGTTTGCGTTACACGATTCAATTTCTTTGTGACATTTGGTTACTGTACGGTGTACGTATATGGAAAAATAATATGATTGTTAAATAAGTAAATTTGCTGAATGTAGGCTCATGTATGCGTATTTTGAACACGATCTACCTTCGATAAGGCATTGATATAGGCAGAGCAACGATTGCATGCATTTATATTTTTTACTTTAGTGTTTAATTATTCGTGGTTTGAGTCGGATTACTTTATTTAAACTCGTCCCGTTAGGCACTCGGTGACATGTCTGCATTTCTTACACTTTTTTTTTTTTTAAATGGTATAAACAAGTGCTTGACTGCGATCCCACCTGATGGTAAGTAAGTAATCACACTTGTATTTGCATCGCATTGACGTCATATTTATGTTAGGATTGCACCCTACAGTTACCTTATAGATAACAAATGGCTATAACAAAACTGATGCTCATGAAAAATGTTCTCATTTTTCTTCTAAGTAAAATGATCTGCGTGTTGTCAAAGTTTGAGAGGGCTCGTGATTCACTCGAGTGTATTTACACGCGTACAGAAAAATATTTGAACGTGAGAATCGTGAAAGCGTCTACGGGTGAAGGAGCTTTGATCTACATAAGACGCACCATAGCTGAATTGACATTGTAAGCGAATTACTCATCCTGCACTCCATAACTCAAGGAGATGTTGGGGAAAAAACAGCCAGAGTGAAGTGGTAGTGGTCAGGCTACGTCACACGAATGCATTTGGATAGATAGATAGGCAAAGGACATCATTCAATGGACGTCTGAGGGCCGGATGACGTCGACATCGAGTTCGACCGTGGCAAAGGTGAAGTGACGATCATATTATGTTCGCGGTGTTACTTTGTCCAAAAATCGCAGAAGACGAAGATAAAGAAGTTTGGCAAGAGAGAGGAGGCTTTGCTCAGCAGGACACAAAGACTTGAAGCAAAATATAGCTCAGACAGCCATTCTAACTTTGCCACTCACAGGTACTAAAGTTTTTTTACGTTTAGCGATATGGAAATAACAGCTTTTGTATGCAAACTATTCCCTAGCGCATAACGAGCTTACCATTCTAACATGTAAACGAGAGAATATTGGACGTCACCCAAATCGATGAGTAAAAACTGATTGCTTATAATTAAATATTGTTGCATAGTTCGCTGAGACAGCAAGTTAAAATTTGGAAATACTTTCGTACACTGAAGTGGCATGTTTGATCAGATAGCTGATTGAAGATCTAAGTAAACTGATAGCCGTTTAGGTGTAAATGTTGACAAAGATGAACCATGAGAGAGAACATTATTTGGCTCAGACAAACAAACATATAGAAATGTAATCAGATATGTGTTTGTGTATGTCCTAGTGGACACAAGTGGACATTTTGTTCCGTTGTAAGTGTTGATAATAGAGCTGTGTCATCTATTAAAATCATAGTAATAAGGGAATTTTAATATTGACACCTAAATTATTTTTTGTCAACATAATCAATCAATTAATTTACCTAGCTTTTTAGTTTTCACTTTAACCGGATGTAGCTTAATATTAGTATATCTTATCTCTAAATTCCAGTACCTACTTGGGTAACACGATACGCCTTGGCAAGTCTGGTGCCACATTGCCGGGAGCAACGGCTTAGGGCGGAATTCACCAATAAAACTAATCACGTTTTAACGTTTGGCTCACATAATCGCGTTTAGCCTTTGTCACTAGTGTCACTTGTCTGAATTTTTCTTTTGTTGTATTTTTACAAGTGACATTAGTGACAGCGGCTAAACGCGATTATGCGAGCCAAACGTTAAAACGCGATTAGTTTTATTGGCGAATTCCACCTTTAGAGTGCTTTCCGACCCACGATTATACATATTTTTTAGATAATAGGTAATTTGTTCTGTGGTACACGTTACTGAAGTATGTAGGAACTGTGAGTAGAAGGTTCTGTAGTGGATATCGCGTACCAGAAGTCGTAGTTCTGAACCGTCTCCCGCAAGGTAGTTTCAAGATGTGATGAGGCTCATGGGAGTCCGCTGAATTCAAGAAGTTCAGGAGCAGTCAAAGTAGCAACGCTTGAGGGAGGTCTATATCAACCAGTGGACGTTTTTCGGCTTAAATGACAATATAGATTTATTCTAACAGCAATTAATCAATTCAAACCAATCATCATCGTCTTCATTTCAGCCGAAAGACGTCCTCTGCTGGACATAGGCCTGCCCCAAGTGTCGCCACAACGAATGGTTCAGTGCGTCTAGCATCCATCGCATTCCCGCGAGTCTCACCAACTCATCAGTCCACCTTATGCGAGGCCTTCCTACGCTGAGTCTTCCAGTGTGCGCGCCACTCCAGAAGCTTTCGGCATCTGTTCTACGAGCAATGTGCCTTGTTCACAAACTAATACATTGGCAAAAATATTTATTGAGGAACAACAATGTCGTTGATTCCCGTCAAGTTGTACAACATTTTATTATGATGGATTACGATTAAGATTGATATCCTTAATATTACTAAACCCAACATTAAGGCAAATAAAAGAGATTACAAACAAAATTACGAGGTAATTTTGAAGCTGTCCTTCCAGGAACATCGATCTGAAGAATCTGTACTGAGTACCGTAATTTCGAGTTCTTTAAATTGAGCACATTTAAAGAATCACGATACAGGAGACTTTTAGTTCATCGGTAATCTCTAAGTAAATACGTGTAGATAGTTTATATTAGGTAATTCGTGAATATTCAAAATTTAACCTGGCCCAACTGCTTTTGAAAAAAAAAGACAAACTATATTTACTTTCGCACAACTCAGTAGTATGTTGGGAAGCAGCTGATCCTTTATTCATATTTTCAGGATTTGTTCATAGTAAAAGTTTTTCATATTCATGAGTACTTTTACCCCTTTGGAGTTTAACTACGTGAAGTACGTGAGCTCGACAAATGGGTCTGCGATTACCGCTTGTGCTGAAGTACAGAACTGAAGCTCGACATTACACTAGTGCGACATGAAGAATTTCTTTACTGGACTGGTTACCTTCCTGGTTATTTTTTTTACAAGCATCCAGAAGTTGCAGCCCTGCAGAGCGGTGCTCCGTCGATCTATCTTGGCATTCTTTATACTTATTCTAAGATCTTTGTATGCTGAATAAATTATAGAAACAAAGCTCAAAGACATGCCAATTATAGGAATATATTTATTATTTTTCATTTTATGGACTTTTAGTTGCATTATTTCATCTTTAAATCTTGTAAGTGTAATATGTGAGCTCAAAAAATGGATGTGCGTGTAACGCTTGTGCGACGAAACTGTACTGTAACTCACCATAGTTCAAATGCACGCTTGTGCGACACACTGTAGTGCGACACATTGAACTGCGTCACACTGAAGTACGATACATTGAAGTGCAACACACTGAAATGCGACACACTGAAGTGCGACACACTGGAGCTCGACATCACGCTAGTTGCGACATGAAGAATTAACATATTTTAGGACATCCCGACACTGACAGGTCAGGTAAGTGTCAAACTACTGTAATACTGCACTAACATACTGTTGAATTACAGTAACTGCTCACAAATGTAGTAGTCACACAATTTTCATCGCACTATCGTAGTGTCGAACTACTGTCGTACAATCGTTTGTTGCACTAGCGTGATGTCGAGCTTCAGTGTGTCGCACAAGCATGCATTCGAAATAATTGTTGAGTCGCAGTACAGTTTTGTCAAGCTCACGTAGTACACTTGAAATATTTATAATGAATTAAAAGTCAT
Source organism: Mythimna vitellina (assembly GCA_949316375.1). Lineage (NCBI taxonomy): Eukaryota > Metazoa > Arthropoda > Insecta > Lepidoptera > Noctuidae > Mythimna > Mythimna vitellina. The sequence continues at coordinate 12,823,997 of OX438693.1, read as the reverse complement.
CTAGTAGATACATCGATCTTGTACACGACACTGCACGGCAGACACGGCGCGGCAATCCAGAAAATCGACGAAAATAACAAATGACGGGAGAAAAGGAATCTGTCTATTATTTCCCACATGGACAATATTGGGCATCGTTAACATCTTGACCTCTCCGATATTTCATTGTTCTAGAAATATGTCACACAATGATTTATTTTATTTGTGATAGATACGGAGTTAACCGCTGAAATGTAACGTCTTTATTTGGGATCTCTTATGGGCTTTTTCAAGGGTCAAGACTCTTGAGCTCTCGAGAATAAAATATTGTAGGTTAGGGTTATGTGTGTGGGTAGCCACATAACCATAACATAAAAGATTTTGTGAGAGTGTCTGTTCAGTCGTGTAAAGCACCAGTTTACCAATGCTTTTCAATTCAGTACTAATGTTCGTATCTCATCTGCCTGTAGACAAACTGATAATATGAACAATAAGATTTATATAGTGTTCTAATATTCTTTTTGCAATAATGTTTTTTTATTATTTTTGCTGTGGACAAACAACAACAACTTCTCCCACTCTGGGTGGAGCGAGAGAGCAGAGAGTGTCAGATTTTACTGACTAACGTGTGTTTAGTCAGTTGCTCTTTGCATTTCAGGACCTACGGGATTCCCAAATATGTTTGGGTTGATTTCCAGTTCCACATGGAGCTGAATAGCATAGTCGGCCTTATAATGTTCCCACTGTTGGGACTCAGGCCTCCTCTCTAGGAGAGGGAATAGGCTGTAATCCACCACGCGGGCCCAGTGCGGGTTGGAGGATCTCACATGTTTTCGAATTTGTGGTTCTAGGATATGCCGGTTTTCTCACGATTTTTTCCTTCACCGTTTTTTGAGCAGCTGAATATCAATAAGTAATGGCCTAAAAAATTCCAACATATTCTGAAAAAATATTTTAATTGTCGCAGATTATACCTGCTTGCATGCGAGTCTCCGGCCCGAACCGTTTGACAGTTTCGACGGCGAGCACAGCGGAGGCCTGGTGCAGGCCGTGCGCGAGGATTTGCGCGAGAGTGGCGGCCGCGGCGACGCCCCAGCCCCACCCGCCCTCGGGGTAGTAGTGGCGCGTGAGCGTCAGCAGCTGGCGCGGGTCGAGCTTGGCCTGGCGCGTGGGCGCAGCGCCACTGGCCTCTAGCACCAGCGGCAGCGACCTCGTGCGCAGCAGCGGCGCGCCGCCCGACGACCATGACTCTTCCATTAAGGCGCGCGGGCATCATGCGCCGCCCGCATCACCGTTCCTCCGCACTCACGCCGTCCCGCTCTCTCATGTCCGACACATCACTTTGTTTAACACTTTTCTATTCGAAGCTTGTTATTTGGATTAGTTTAAGTTAGGAGTACGAAACTTATTCGAGGAAAAAAGAAAACAAATTAAATAAAACACTGAACAGAAAACCCGGAGCAGAATGTGTCTAGAGGATCACCATTTCACATAGGTCTAGGTATATATACTATGGGCAGATTAAAACATACAGTAATATATAAGCTTCTTCTTGTTGATTAAAATTGAATATTTTTGTATTCAGTTTTTTTGATCGCCTTTATAAAATAAATCATGAAAGTAAAGTCTACCTTGTCGAATCCGGATTATCCGGATTGTAAGCGTATGCGTATGTGTACCAGTCAGGGGCGCCGACTCCGTGGGTGCTGAGCACCCCTGAGAATAGACATCAAGAAACAGATCAGTAATCGCCTTTTAGGTAATGTATACATTTTAATATTTCTTGATAATAAAAACTAGTTTAATTTTTAATGGTTTCATTTTATATTTTTAACATAATAAGTAATTAAGTACGCAGTATGTAAGTAGGACATTTATTTATTTGTCGGTCGATCAGTGTGCATTTCTCTTCTCAAACTTCGTCACTTTTTCGAGTCCATCAAATGAGCATGAGCACCCATGAGGTTTTCTAAAAGTCGGCGCCCCTGGTAGCAGTAGGTAACTATTGTACGTAGGGGTTACATAGATGAGAAATGTTAGGAGAGCCGTCTGTCTAGACGAACATAAATCTCTTTAGATCAAGTATCAGCGTTCAGTACTCTCAACGAGTAGGTAAATCCCCACAAACTATCACGGAATGAGTTACATTGGTTTTAATGTCTTTGAATATCTACTGAAAGTATTAACTCTACCTTGGAGTAATAAAATCATCGTGTTTTTTCAAAACAAAAAACTTAAAACATTTTGCGAATAAAAGTGTGGGCTTTTTTTGCCTGAAATTTATGAGTGCTGTAAAAATAAAATTCGTTGTAAAAGTTCCAAAGTGAGGATTATGGAAGTTTAAAACCAAGTATACCAAAGGGTCGACTTGAAAAATAGGTATTTATGTAGAAATCTTCAATAACATCAGATTTTTAAGGGTTAACTTACGAAATGAAAGAAACTTGAAAATAAAGCTGTTTGCACAATATGCACATAAAAGAAGCTTTGCGTGTTTTTTTTTTGCTAACGTTACATTTGGCGAAAATATTTCTCAACTATGTACACTTTTTTTGAGTGGTTAATACACTCATCAAATAACTTTCCCATAAATGGTGGAGCGAAAAGGAAAGTTAGACTTTGCTTAACGAAAAGGCACCGTGTTCCTTCAGTTGCCCTTTTCGTTCCACGGTACCCTTTTCTGAAATTCTCTTTTCTCTAGCAGGCATCGGCCCTACTGGGCCCCTGTGGTTTTGCTGACATTTCTATGAGGCGCGCGTGGAACACTACGCGCTATCGATGAGTCTGCCTCGGTTCTGACTGGACGGCCGGACGGCGAGCAATCCGTTGCTCTTAAAAAGAGTCTAACATACATTTCGCTCCACCCCAGAGCGAAAGAAATCATTGGATAGTTTCCCACTGCCAAAAAAAAAGCGAGTGTTCAAAAGACAACCACTGTTGTTTATGTGAATAAACACTGTTGTATTTTGAACACTCCTTTCCTCTTACTTTAATTATAAAGATTAACAACGGAAAATAAATACTCGGTTAATCACTAATTGCGCGTACATCATTCAATGACCTTTAAGTATACACGGGTAATTAATACATTTACGAAGATTATCATTATTAACTTGCCAAAAACTGTTTTGATTTATGTCCGTGCTTTATAAGAAAGGGTACTTAATTTTTTATAATATCATAATTACTATCCCGCCAAAGTACCGTAAGAGCAATGGTGGATCAGTGGTAACGGTCCCGACATATGTGTACGATCGTGAGGTTCGAAACCAGCCAGGTACACTACTTTGTGTTATTTTATTTCATCGCCTCTGCTCTAAACAAGCGCGAGTCAGACTCGCGCACTGAGGGTTCCGTACAAACTTACATATGAAAACAGTTCAATTCCCGAATTGAATTAAGAAGATTTTTCTGAATCGCAAATATTTGTTTTGTCTCGTAACTACAAATTTTCAGTTTTCAGATTTTTTCCAATACTTGTGCTATGAGACCTTGCTTCCAACCAAATTTCAGGATTCTAGGCCAACAGGAAGTACCTTATGAATTTTGATTCCCTTGAGAGTGTCGAAATCTACGTTTTTTGCGATATAAGCAAAGAGAATTAAACTAAGCGATCGTATCTTTTTTTTCACTAACTCGGAAGTTTGTTTTTTTCACAGCTTCAAGAGACTGTAACAAAAAAATTCGAAGACATTTGACATCTACAAACCAGCATTGGGCCCGCGTGGCGTGGTATTACGGCCCATCTCCCTCTACTAGAGAGGAGGCCTGAGTATCTGCTGTGCTAATATTATACTCGTAAAGCTTAGATACTATGTTATGTTATATTAAAAGTACCGTCAAGAGAATGAAGAGCTTTATTCATTATGATTAAAAGTACCGTTCTTTTTGACGAGCTTTATTCATTTAGGTTTCAGAAGTAAAAATCAATTTTAAATTGGTAGATACTTCTGTGGAGAGTTTTGGTGATAAAAACGTTTAGCATAGTATAGTACGTTTAGCGTTATAATGTTCCCATTGCTGGGACTCAAGCCTCCTATCTAAGAGAGGGATTTTTGGTTCTAGAAGATACTGGTTTCCACACGATGTTTCCCTTTACCGTTTTGAGAGCAGTGGTGATTTAATAAACTATATAAAGTAATGCACCTAGCTGGGTACCACACTGGTGCTGGTAACCCACGACCTACTACTCATAAGTCGGGGCCGTTACCACTGGTCCATTACTGCACCAGATAAAACTATGAAACAGGATCAAAAGCTTCTTTATTACACACTTAAAATCACGGAGATAATGTTCAGTGTAATGACGTGACATGTTACAGTATTTGTCGATTAAATGGCGTGGAAATTGTGAAAAGATATTTGATAGGCTTCGAGTGCTTTGAGTGTGGGCAAGATTCCACCGGCAGGATAAGATAAGGCCCTTGTTTGTTCTCCTCAATTTATTGCCAAACATTACGGAGACATGGCGAAACTAAGTATTTGCTCCCACACCGTTGTTTTTGATCATTTGCTTGATGTTTTGGTACACTTATTGTGAGTTACGGGTTCGGGTATGTACTCATTTTTGGCATGCCAAAGATGGGCTAAATTCTCGCACGGTTTTGGCTTTACCATGGTGGAAAAATCACAAGATTTTTCTTCCCTGTATTTTCTGTTTCAACTTGTCGGTGTGATCCTGTCCTATTGATATATTATGTATAAACGACAAGTGATATATAATGTATATGGGAATTCGGATAAACAAGCTCGTAAAACATGATCTCGTTATATTTCCTGACGAGGGTGCGACCGTTTTCGCGAAGATGACCTTCAGACCCTTGATGCTTTCTACAGCTTACTTTAGGAACTATCTCATCGTGTTCATCATTTTTCGTAGTTTTTCTTCCGTAATTATTAGATACCGTATATATACAGATTTCTTTGACTTTAGAAATCGTTTAGTTTTTGTACAGTATTTAATAAAAGTTTAAAACCTGTGGACTAGTTTTTTCTACATAATAAAATATCTGTTAACGATATTCAAATGTAAAATCATAATATACCAAACAATTTTATACTAATAGTGCTAATTCGTGACCAGTTAATTTTATAACTACAATTTAAACAACTAAAAAAATATTAAACACTTAACTACCCATACCTGCTTATACACTTGCAACAAAAACTTCTAACTAAAATATGGCGTCAAAAAATTTCTTCGCATCGCTGTTGACTGGAAGTATGCACAAAAGAGTGGAGGCATTGCCACATTGTATGGCAATGCTTCATTAGATTTAAATATAATAGAAAAAAGAATACCTGTATGTATCGGGCTTTTCCGTGCTATGACAACACCCAGCGGTGTTTTTAGTAGAACTGGACGAAACTGAATATTTATGTATTTCTCAGTAATACGTACCTACCGGGTCTTCATAACACAATAACTGGGTAACACGATACCCCTTGGAAATAATGGTTTTAGATTAATAGGTTTCTGACAACCCGCAACGAGTGTCAGCTCTTCAAACCATAGCTGGAACCAACGATTTAACTTGTTTTTCGTGTTACAAAGAGGTTTCCATGTCATCGATAGTCTACCATTCCTGGACAAAGCACGTCAAACGTAGCTTAATTTTGAAGAAGTTATTGTTTCGTATATCAAGCCAATTTTGAAGCAATTATTTTTCCGTAATGTTAAATATATGTGATGTGGCAGTGCTCTAAATAAATAAATAAATTCTGATCTTTGTGGCCGTTGTTATGTATCCACTAGTCCTCAGGAGTGTAGTGGTGACTCAATGGTAACGGCCCCGATTTATGAGTTGTCCGTCGTAACTTCAAACCCAGGCTGCCGTTAGACCCAAAAATCCAACACATGTAACATCTATCGACCCGCACTAGGTCCAAGTGGTGGATTACGGTCCATTCCCTCCCCTAGAGAGGAGCCCTGAGCCCCAGCTGTGAGAACATTAAAAGGCCGATTATGCTATTACGCCATGCGAATACGAATATCTGTAATTGATACATTTTTTTAACTGCATATAAATTTATGTGCTATTGTATTGTGTTAATAGTCAAGTCGCGTTCGTATCTAATAGAGTGATGGCACATCTGGGGCCTACATAATTGTATTATCTAGCTTCCCCATACGACAGTGTAAGCAAGACAATACCGTCCTCCAATTAGCGCTATATCACTGCGAACAACATTCGAAATATGGGTCGAACTTCCTCTTTTTGTTCCCATTAGGGAATCCTTTTAATTGCGTGATAATTTCTCCCAACTGTCACGAAATTGAACGTTTTAAAAATAAATTCTCAATAAAATTTCCATTATAAATCTTTAGGGACAACTGGTTTTATCGCAGGGATCTGACTGAGACGCATAATAAATTAGAAAGAATTTTAAATCTCGTTTATGTAGATCGATCTGGATTTATTAGTTGGCAAATAGATTCATTTCAATTGGAATGCAATAAGTTCGTACAAGTAAAAAGATTGGTTTGAGATCATCGATCTCTAATGTTTGATATGCATGGTAATAAAATAATTTTAGCTCTTTTTTCAGGCACATTATGGTGGCCTAGGGTTCAACAACTGTCTACCATACTTACTTTAATACAAGAAAAACAATGAAGCAGATACTTTTGAATTTTCCATCCAAAATAAGAGGATTTCTTCAACAATAAAGCCAGAGAATGATTCTAAGACTTGAAAATCGAGGCTGAGTGGCTAGCCTGTCGGATTTTTACCGGTTACATTTCGGGGAGTGTGTCGGAATTGCAAAACTTAATTCCGCCAAGCCCGTTTCATCATCGGTCGACCATCAACTTGGGAAGAATCTTAACAGCAAAGTAGCCCAAAGTACAGCGCAATCTCTCGGGACATTGGGTTACTAATTTATACAAACTAGAAGGGTTATGTATGTTGGGTTTTGGTTGGTAATTTTAGATTGCATGAACCGATTTTAATAATTATTTTATTATTTTAAAAAGATACGAGTAGATACGTTCAGGATAATAAAATATGTAAATTAAGTTAAAAAAATGCTTGGTTAAATTACAAACTTAGTTCAGAAATTATTTTGTACAACTTTTCAAAAACTGTTCAGCCAAAATTCTACTTTTGAGATTTTTTTCATATTTTCTAAACATATGGTTCAAAAGTTAAAGGGATACACAAACATTTTTTTTTAAATTTTGGAGCGATATTAATTTTTTATTATTTGGAGGATTTAGTAAACCCCTATTCATTTTTAAATGCCTATCCAACAATATATCACACGTTATGGTTGAAATGAAAAAAAGTCACTCCCCAGTTTACGTGTATTAAATGTGTTTACGTGTACCCTAATTAAACATTTTTTTCCACTTTTTATTTAACCACTTTTTCGGAGTGATTGATATGCATATTGGCACCAAATGTCAGCTTTCTAGTGCTAACGGTCACTAAGATTATTCGCGGACGGGTGGACAGATAAACAGACAGACTTGGCGAAACTATAAGGGTTCCTAGTTGACTACGGAACCCTAAAAACTATGTTAAATATTATTTTTGCTGTTTCGCAACGAATGAAATCTGAATAACTGCTTGAAATGGAAGCAATTGTGAAATTTTTGGCCTTTAAGCGGTTGTCAGTTATGAAGCCTGGGACAGTTTAAAAAGCTGTTTATGAGCACTAACAGCACTTCACTTGTTTTTGATTACTCCCTGTTTCGTTACGGGCCCTTAATAAGCGATCTGTCCAGACATTTTCACTGCTGCATTTTTTGCATCGGAATTTTAAATTTATCTTTTGATAACGACTCGTTTTTAATTTAATGAAATTTAGTATGGTGGAGCATCTTAATATAATAAGTTGAAGCCCGTGACTTCGTCCGCATCAGATGCGTAAAGCAGCACAATGCTATTTGTGTCAATATTTCAAGAAGTGGTTTTTACGCGGAACCCTAATTCTTTTTCTAAAATAAATGTAGCCTATGTTGCAGCTGATAACATCAGCTATCTACCAGAAATGCACGCCATAATTATGGAGGTAAGTCCCCTCTTTGAGTTTGTTGGAAAGACCTCACGGCGTCCTTACTTTCCGCATGACGCAGGTTATCACCCGACATGGTAATTTCGGGAGGTTCCTGCAACGGTTTCTTGCCGAAGAAACACCCGGGTGTCACCATTGTGTGGACAGCCCGGAGGACACGGTGGAGCACACGGTGGAGGTGTGCCCTGCCTGGGCAGAGCAACGCTGTGTCTTGGGCCCCGATCGGCGGTGGTGATCTCTCGTGCCGGGCCTTGGTACGGGTCATTGTCCGGAGCGAGAAGGAGTGGCAGACGGTCGCCTCCTTCTGCGAAGCAGTAATGCAAGCAAAGGAGGAGGCCACACGCGTGAGGCAACGGACCTCACGCCCCAATCGCCGCCGGGATTCTGACCACCGTAGGCGCTGGCTTGCGGACGGCGAGCAATGGGGCCGGTAACCGTCCGGACCGAGACCAAGTCATCGACGGCGCGTACTGTTCCACGCGCGCCTCAAAGAAAGAAAGATTCGGCCCTGGTACGTAAGGCAGCGAAGGAACAGGAGAGGGTTTATAGTCAGGAAAAGTTTGACACTATCTCTCGCTCCGCCTAAAGGCGGGGGTTGTCGTAGGATGGTTATCCCAACGAAAAAAAAACTATCTACCAGAAAAAGTCCAGGCAAAATTGGTTTCCACTTCGGAGATTAGTGGGAACAGACAGACAGATGAATAAAAATTAAAAAATTGTTATAAGTGTCGAATATACTTTCGTATGCATTTAGTAAAAAAGATGTTATTTTGATATTACAAACAAACACTTCAATTTTATTTATATGTAGTAGGTATGAATTACTTAATATAGATAGATAATCACATTGTTAAAATACATGCAAAAATAATAGCTGTATTAACAAAACTTGACACGTTATCATAAATTCACAATGAAATTTTATTATTATGCAATATTGAGATTTTTGTTTTAATTTTGGGATACTTTATCTCTCCCTGTAATCTCCGAAGCGATGTAAATTATGAAGATGTGTTCATAAATAATTAAGTGGCCATTAACGTGTCAGGGCGTGATTGTTACAGATTTGTACCTCGTCTCAACGACGTATATATGAACTATTTAGTTAATTAACACGACTATTCGAGCGCGCATTAATGTCACTTTTACATCCACATAACTCTTTCCAAACCATTTCAGTCTGTAAAATATATTTGGAACAAAAGGAAAGGAAGTTTGGTTTTCATACAAGTTGTATGAATTATGTCGTGCTCGTTTGTAATAATATTAATATGAAAATATCGGAGTCTTCGATTAAAAGAACTGTGACCAAGCATTTCTTAAATGGGATTAATTTATGAGTCTAGTTCCTTTCTAAAAATGATTTCTTACTTCGTTTTCTGTGTTAATTATTTGAGTGTCTACCTATGTTATTGCGAAATATTTAAGCGAATTGAAGAATTTAATGATTTTACTGTAGATATGTGGTAATATCCTAATTGCTTACAATTAAATAATTAAAGTGTTATTTGAAATTAAGAATTAATAATTAAATACACAGTATGATAGCTTTTTTTTAAGGTGGGAAATTATCCAATGACATCTCCCGCCCTTTCGTGTCAGACTTTTACTGATAAAAACCCACTCCTGTTCCTTCTTTGCCTTTGTTCCAGGGCCCCGGGGTTCTCTTTCGCATCACCCATGGCCCCAGTAGGCTTCGACCCTGCTGGGCTCCTACGATTTGCTGACATCTCCTTGAGGCGTGCGTGGAACAGTACGCGCCGTCGACGACTTGGGCTCGGTCTGGACGGTTACCGGACGGTCGGACGGCGGGCTACCCATTGCTCGCCGACCGCAAGCTCCCGCATACGGTGGCTGGAAATCGGGATCGGAATCCCAGCGGCGGTTGGGGGCGTGAGGACCGTTGCCTCACGCGATCGGCCGCTTCCTTTGCTAGCATTACTGTTTCGCAGAAGGAGGCGACCGCCTGCCACTCCTCCTCGTTCCGGACCATGGCCTGGAACAAGGCCCGGCGCGAGAGATCGTCGCCGCTACTGTAGATATGTGGTAATATCTTAATTGCTAACTGTTATTAATTAAATAACTAAAGTGTTATTTGATGTTAAGTATTAACAATTAAATATATAGTATGGTATTTTTGACGTTCTTTTTTATCTTGCTAGTCATCTCTAAAAATAATTTAAATATCTTATTTATGCTTAATTTTTTTATTATTATTTTTTAGTAACTATCTGGTGCCTGAAACTATGTCTGTGTCAGAGTCGTAAAACGGCACATTGCCATTTGGTCACAAAGAAAAGAAGTATTTTTTTTTTTGCGTAAAGCCCGAGTTCTTTTTCTAAAATAAAGGTAGTCTAAGATCAGTTAAATCCTCGTCAAAATTGGTTCAGTCAATTTGGAGATTAGCCGAAACAAATAGAGAAACAGACCGACAAAAATTTACAAAAAATGTGTTTTTGCTATAGGTATCGCGTATAACGAAAGCGCAATTAAAAAATATTTTTGTTTTAATAAATGCATATGAAAGTATCGCATAAGTACATCTACTTTAATACGCATTTAGTAAAAAATATATATTTTAATATTACAAACAGGCACTTTAATTTTGTTTATGATATACTATGTATAAAAAATAATAATACATTACGTTTTTTTTTTAAATTTGTTTCTTAAGCTTCCATCACATTGTTTTGTATTGATCGATTGTTGGTAAAAATAAGAACGTCCGATCTACCTATTTAAAATTCAAAGCATTTAGCTCGATGGAGTATAGCAATAGTAAAATCAAAGATAAGACTTGAGCAATAAGTAGATAAACTCATGTGGGCATATCTTTTCGTGGCGAGAAAGGACGATTTATGGCGTCTACCTACTCAAAGCCAAGTACAGTCAACAAAAGGGATTGGTAGGTTGGCTACAATTATAATTTCATTACTTTATGCTACACACCACTTTTATAAAACCAATAAAAATATGATGGCTAATGTACTCAGGCGAGCTTAACCTACAATTAGGTTTTCTCACAGCAAATATTATATAAAAGTGAGAAAAATTATACACATGAGGATAATTATAAATGCAATAAAAAAAAACAGCACATCTATTAATTCTAAAAGAAGAATATTTAGAATTTAATAGCTATTTCATCAGATCTAAGATTAATATTGACCTCAATCATTGCATTCGTATGACAACCGTCGTTGGCAACTACTGAAAATCAATTTCAGATGATAATGGTCTAAACCCTAAACTATGCCTAAGTCGTTACTATCTAAAGTTCATTTTTATTAGTTTAGTCCTATAGATTAGAGTTATCGTCTGATAATAACTAAACTGAGAGGTAACTTGTATCTTAAAAATATTCTGTATATTTTTTCGATTTTTTGTCTCATGTTTTAAAGTATAACTTATACTTTCTTCTGTTTAAAATTCATTTTTAGCATTGAGAGGGACATATTGTTGATATTTTTGTATTTAATTTTAAGTTATTCGATAGAGATTACTAACATTTTTTTATTTCATCGTTAAACAGAATAAATCTGTGCGAATGTGAAATATTTTTTTTTTCTTTCTTTTTTTATTAGCCGTCTATATATTCGTTTTTGTCGACAGTACCTACATGTGCGTACAGCATCATTTGAAGCTATGATGAAATATTAAATGCTGTTTACAAGCAATTTCATTGACGGCCGAGGAAACTATAAATACACGTTTTTAGGACCATTTAATGAGCGTATGTGGGTAATTTTATGAAATTAACTTACATTTAAAGGCATATACGAACGTTGGGTTTATTGAAAACCGGCTTATTAAACGGGACAATTAATTAACATGGTGACAGTTCGTATATTAGCAGATGTCCTTTCGCAGAACGACTCTCGGTCACCATAAGCGCGGGCTTACGGACTGCGAGCAATGGGTAGCTCCCTGTTCAGCCGTCCGATAAGGAACAACCCCCCAACTTGCCTCCAAGATGTGTCAGTAAGGTTAACCTACCTGGTTGCGGATTATTTGAAAGAGTTGCCGTGACCCTCGTAAAGAGCTACACACTGAAGGAACTCTATGAACAGTCTGTAATAGTCTGACACATTCTCACTCTATCCAAATTGGGAAAAAGCTTTCTTTCTTTTTATAATTTCTTACGTAAAAAAAGATAATGAAATCTTGGTGGTTTAGCGTAAGAAACGTTGCAGGAATTTATCATGCCTAAAGACCTTCATGTAATACTGCGAAAATTGAAAATTGAAATGAGTAAGACGAAAAAAATTGAAATTGTGGCTTTGCGCAGTTTTCTTTTTGGTATCTAATTCTTTTTTCTTTATCGTTCTATCTCTATCAATCTATCTATCTTTTCAGGTCAATCATCAATGTAAATTTTGATACAAGTGGAGAAAGTTGGTCATTGCGACCGATGCGAAATTCGCCCGAGTTGTAGGCGAGGGTGTTATGTAGCCGAGTGCTGCTGTAATAAATTTTCCACGTGTATCAAACGACGTTTTTCGATACATTTACGAAGAAAGAAATAAGAGGGAGTTTGACACGCGACTCGTGAGGGTCGCTTAGCGCCCAGCCTAATACGATAAATGTTATAAATTTTGACGTGGGCGAGCTCGCGCACTTTTCCGCACTAATGCCGAAAACAGTCAATTGAGTGCCTAAAAGCGTAAAGGCAAGCGAAAGTTAGGGATAAAATCGAGATTTTGAGTAAGTGTAGATAATGAAAATATCTTTTCGCGCTCTAGTCAGAGCTACAGGGAGTGTCAGAAATTTTCTGACTAAAACTTACTCGTGTTCCTTGAGTTGCGGCCTGCTGTCCTGGAACGCGTTAACTCTTAACAGCCCTGGCAGAGGTAGGTTTAACAGAGTTAATAGTGTTAAATAAATAGATCCGGGACGTATGCTCTGTTGTCCTTGCTTACTTGCTAATTCTAAGATCAGCCATAAACAGGACAATATGCCATAATACGGTATCTATACACCATAGAAAAAGGACGTATTGTGGCGGATCGCTGATAAACTTTACTACCTCATAAATGTTACATCCAGTGCAGTGTTGATGGCTTCCGTTTCATCTGAGTCGTCTGGGCTTTACCAAATCGATCAACGTGACATCTTCAAAGCTTCTTACTTTCATGCTTGAAATTTAGACTTGTAATATTTTTTGACTCTGATTATGTTTTCCAATTTTCTTTGTATTGACTTAGAGGTTTAATCAATTAAAAATGTTATAAAACGTATTCTTAGTAAGAACAATATTTGATGAATTCTAGTTTCCTTTAAGCCTACTATGCGTGTCTGTAAATAATTTAAAATACTGTAATATATCATGCATTTATTATTTGATAATTGAAATTTTAGATATGTTTTGAATAATTTCAAATGCAATACTATTTAATATATCCGAGCATTATTATAAATAAAGTGTTTGAAATCAATTGTAAGGAATTTATGATGTCTTCTTTGGGTATCGGCAAGAAGTGGCACAGAGCCGGGCACAGTGAATCCCTCCTTTCTTGAGGGAAGTTTTTGTCCAGCGCAGCGGTAGGACAGAACACGCTAGGTATAATATAATAACGGTATTTACAAATTTTAGTTTAAATACTATATTATAATTCACTAAACATATATATAAGTATTATTTGATAGTTTAGATTAAGATTTCACACATTCTTTATCTCTTGCTTTTTACACACTATTGTTTACATTGCTTTTTTTTCTCCTTTCGCAGCTCTGCTGGAAGAAATTTTCTATTTTGGAAATAAGCAGTACCTTTGTACTATGATCTATTTCGTATTGTCTTTTTCTGTTTTTGTGTGTACATAAATAGTAAAATAAAATAAATAAACTTTTAGTCCGTTACTTGTGTCTGATATTTTTTCTGTCACTCCTACTTAACTGATTTCACCAAAAAAAATCAACGAATATCGAAAGTGTTCTCTATGCAAAATGTGGGAGTAGTTATATGGACAATAGGATGAGTCTAATTGTGTTCAACACCAAGTGACAACTGACATCATGAATATGAATGACGATAGGGTTTGCAGCCATGTGTCATGGGCGGGGGGCGTTGATTGCCGGCGACAGGAATTGAACAGAGATGCTTGCTGGGAGCGTAACGCATGCAACTGGGTCAGCCAGCTTAGCCACGTCTGACACTTATGTTATTTGATGGTGTGTGGGTACTCCTTACTCAGTATGACCGCCTGGTACTTAATTCTGTTTTGATACGACTTACGAATAATTCATTAATTACGTTTTGGCTTAAGTCTCTTGATCGGCTCATTTTTCAATAGTCTTATAGTCTCAGATTATAAACTTATAGTGTATCTTTTTTAGAAGAATAATTATGGTAGTTACCTCAGATTATAAAACAAAATAGAAAACATACTTACCATATTTTATACGCAAAACCAGTCATTGGCAAATCGGCCCTAAGTGAAAAATATTGTTGTGTTTTATACTTCCGCTCATTTTTACATCGGTTTTGCTATTGGTGAATCTTATGGAAATTATTTCGATTAGCTTGTTTATCCCGGAACAAAAATGGTTTGAGTTAAATTACTTTGAAGAGATAATGATTGTGATGTTTTCTTTTAACTAATTTTTCAAACCCAGCCAGGCGCATTACTTTGTGTAATTTATTTCATCACCACTGTTCTCAAAACGGTGAAGAAAAACATCGCGAGGAAACCGGCATGTCCTAGAACCAAAAATTCGAAGACATGTGACATCCACCAACCCGCACTGAGCCCGCGTGGTGAATTACGGCCCATTCCCTCTCCTAGAGCGGAGGCCATGGTCCCAACAGTGGGAACATTATAAGGCCGACTATGCTCTGCTAATTAGTAATGACGACGGCAAATTTATATCTAATTGTATAAACACTTCTTTGTTCGCGCTGATAAGAGCTGCGAGTGCTCGCGAGGCGAGTTTTAAAACAATCCGCGCGGCTCCATCAATCACAAAGCTCTTAAACGTCGCAACTTTGACGCTGCCGCATTACTCACCTTCTAGAGGCACGATTAATGCCGTGGTATTACTACCAACACCACGCTACCAAATACGTTATTTTCGAAACGTTACGCGTATTTATTACGACTTTATAATCTGGCAGATAAAACTGCACATTCGTACAATTTATTTGGTGAACACTAGCCGTTAAAGGAAGGACAAGACCCGCCAGGCGACGTCCTACGGCGCAGCAACCAGGGATGATCAGATCATACATATTTTATTATCATGTTTTTGTGTCAATGCGACAATGAATACGATTCGCTGGATGCGATTATAAAAGTATCGTAAATAATTTCAACATTGTCACAGATACTTGCATGAGATAAGAAGAAACTTCGGATATTGAAGGTGTCTCTGGGAAGAAATAATAATCTTATAAACTGCGGAGACATAAAACAGGGGAAATTGCGAGAAATATTATGAAGATGAAAATTGTGAGTCGGTAGTAAAGTTTTACAAACAAGAGCGACCCAGCGATTCTGTCAAGTGATTGGTTCAACGACTGTAACATTACATTGTTCTATATCAGACGATCGATCTTTGGTAAAGACAGGCTACGGTACATCACAACGAGAGCCGAAATAGAATAAGCCGTAAATACAATGGAACATTTATTACATGCCAATACGATCATCATTATTAGTGTTTCTTTATCGCTGTGAGGCTTCCATTGACAGTACATCACGTACTGCGACAGAACTGGATTGTACACCATCGAACAATACACTCCACTGACCGTATTTTGTCCGTAACATTTTTAATATGGATTCGATCTTAATAAAAAAACAGTTACAAGTTGTCAAACATCAGTTACAAAGATTTATAATATGTGTAGTTCTAGATACTGGCTTATGTTAGGTTCGGCCAAGCGATAGTTTTTATAGCCACTTCCTTTCGAGATGTCTTAAAGATATATGCTGCGAACTTTATTTGGGATCTTGTTTTTTTTCTCACGGCTTAAGGTTACAGTTTATATCTTAGGGATTGCTTATAAATTGGTTAGGTGTTAACACAACTGCCGCGGGGAATTTGCGGACACGAGTGTGGTTTTTGTCAGTAAAAGTCTGACACACCCTCTCGCTCCACCCTGAGCGGGAGAAGTCATTGGATGATTTCCATCATTGAAAAAAACTTTTAGAGGAGAATGAATATCCTGTTGTAATCTTGAATGAATAAAAACGATGCAAAAATTAAATCATCTACTTTTTGGGTTAACTACTTAAATGTTATTTTTACAAAATAAACTCGTACTACAGTTTAATATCTTAATGTAGTAGCTAAATCTGGGACAGGGTTAATTCAGACCAGTTAAATGTTTGGTCCACAGATAAATCCGTATGAGATAAGCTGGCTTTAAAGCTCTCTGAAAGTTTGCACCTAACTCATAAGCTCCTTTTTAATTTAAAGCTTACTAGAACTTCAAAGTTCGTGGCGTAGCTTGGTATTGAAACAAAATTATCGGTTGACGTTTGGCCACAGCCCAAAGTCGGGGCAGTACGTGATCGGAAATATTGCGAATTGCCTATTCATGACCAGCCCGCATATGGAAAACTTTTGCACTGGCTCTTGCTGAACTCTTCGAAAAAGTAATCGGGTTTAGTGAGCCTCAATATTTCGGGTTTCCAAAGGGACTGTGGAGCCAAATACCCGAAGTTGATACTGCGATTCAATAAAAACTAAAGTAACAAGGGATGATTTCTGGTATTGTAATATTATTTTCGTTTATTCTATTCTATTTTAGGATTAGGTACTAGAAATTTTATTTAAGTCTCGGCGACTTATCTTAAAATTTTTGCGACTACAAAATACACATAGGTGGTAATGGATATTATGGTTATCAAATTATTTAACAGACAAATCTCATAGAGGAACGAAACGTTTTTTAACCGACTTCAAAAAGGTGGAGGTTCTATGTTCAGCTGAATATTTTAGCGATCCGTACCTCAAAAGAAAAAAACGGAACCCTTAAAGGATCACTTTGTTTTATTTATATATGTTCACTGATTTTTCGGTAAATTGTGGACCGATTTTGATTTTTTTTTTTTGATAGAAAGGTTATGCTTGAAAGATCATGCTTCGAAGATATGGAACAGAACTCCTCATAGGACACAGCAGAACCGTCGTAACAGGTAAAATTGCTTTTTTTATACGTGTAGTCGATGACTGACTGAAAGAAGATGGGGAATATGTCGAACTGATCAGATGATGAAGCCTGAATTTAGGCACCGGAAATTTGTAATAAATTAATGTAATCTAACCGTGGTTGGGATTAATAGAATTGTCATGAGATGCACTCTGGCTATAAGGTATGGGTATGGTATGGTAAGGTATGGGTGGTTTGGCTAAGGGGTACTTTTTAGTGGTGGTCCTATAACTAAAAAGTTTACAATAAAAAACTTTTTACTAAATAGACTTCAAATGTAAAAAAAAACACTGGAAAGTGAAATATAACCAATATAACTTTACTTTCGGAAATCGGTGTTAAATAACGAAGAGACAAAACTATTATAGAAACACCGACTTCCAAAATTAAAGTTGTTTTGCACTTTATGGTATTTTTTTTACATTGAAGTCAGTTGTATATTTTTTTTTGTAAAAGTTTTTTATTTAAAGAAGATAAAGAAGGTATAAATATTCTATTTCTATCTCACGAATGTAGGTGTTTTCTTGGATGTGTGTGTGTCTAGAATCACGTGCATATTGTTTCCGTGTGCAAAAGCTAATTTCTATGACAGCGAGAGCTTCATATCTACAAATGCACACAAAAATAAAAGTCTACGTCAACCAATACACACATATATTACCAACCAGCCTCGCCCAGATAGAATAAATACTTATAACTGTTTTATTTCTCTTTGTAGCTCAGTAAGCGGTAATAAATAAAGCTAAGTAATAATTAACCATCTCTTAATTACAGATATGGATCTACAATTGATGATACGATACTTTCAAAATAAATTACGTTCATTGTTAAGTTACAACTGCTTAGTCTGATTGATGAGTGCCAAAAAGCAATTCAAAAGTAGTTTTTTTTTTATCACACGTACCTATTGACTTCTTTATTTAGAGAAGTTTTTTGCGGGATTATTTCGTATAAAGTTCAGTGGCTGTTTTTAATATTCGCAAATTGATTCCTAGTGAATATTGTGATGTAAAATTGGTGTAGTTTCTATTTCAAGTGTCTGCATACTGGACAATATGTGGGATCATTGGAACAGGCGCGATCTCGGTAAAATGGTGCTGAGGATTTTATTGTAGTATTAACTGCCTCAGTGAAGCTTGCTGAGAAGTCTTCGAGACATTCGCTGCCAAAAACTGCAAATGCATTAGAATGTGTATTAGCATAATCAGCCTTTTTAATGTTCCCACTGCTGGGACTCAGGCCTCCTCTCTAGGAGAGGGAAAGGGCCGTAATCCACCACGCGGGCCCAATGCGGGTTGGTGAATGTCACATGTCTTTGAATTTTTTGGTTCTAGGACATGCCGGTTTCCTCACGATGTTTTCCTTCACCGTTTTGAGAGCAGTGGTGATGAAATAAATTACACAAAGTAATTCGCCTGGTTGGGTTTGAACCCGCGACCTATAACTCGTAAGTCGGGGCCATTACCACTCGGCCACCACTGCTCTACTGTGTACTAACAAAGTGATTATAATTATTATACGAAGACATGGCTTAAAGGACTAAAGCCCGTCGCCCATATCGCCCAGCATCGGCAATGAAAAGGACCACTACAGACAGATTTATTTCGCTCCATGCTGTAGGGAAGGTCGTTGTAATTAAATTAAATTATAAACTAGAATTAACGATTTTTTTTTGAATATTTTTTGCCTCTATACTAAGACCGGCACCCATTATCGGCATCGGCAAGAATAGGATCCTTCGACATCCCTACATGGAAGCGCACACTGTCGGAAACTATGGCTTGGCATGCATGTAGTAATGCCGAAGGACCCTTTTCCTTGCCAATGCCGATAATGAGCATAGTATAGCATAGTCGGCCTTATAATGTTCCAACTGTTGGGACTCAGGCCTCCTCTCTAGGAGATGGAATGGGTCGTAATCCACCACGTGGGCCCAGTTC
Organism: Mythimna vitellina; assembly: GCA_949316375.1. Classification (NCBI taxonomy): domain Eukaryota; kingdom Metazoa; phylum Arthropoda; class Insecta; order Lepidoptera; family Noctuidae; genus Mythimna; species Mythimna vitellina. The sequence continues at coordinate 12,804,902 of OX438693.1, read as the reverse complement.
GATCGATAATGGGTGCCGGGCCTTACAATACAGGCAAAACAATATTACAAAAAGAAATCGTTAATGCTGGTTTATAATTTAATTTAATTACAACGGCCTTCCCTATAGCTTCAAGCGAAATAAATCTATCTATAGTGGTCAGGTTCTAATTGTAAGTAATAAATGGAGTAAATAACATCAATAACGTCTTACGTTGACGTCACACCATTAAGCTGATGGCCAAATATTTCCTGTTTAAGGAAGTTATTTGACGCTTATTTAAAGGTAACTAATTACCTCAAAGTTCTCAAATCCCTTTGTAGTGAAACGGCAGAATCTTCATCTACTCATCTACTAATTATGTGTCTGAGACTGTCTCTTATGACTTTTGAAATATCTTTCATCTTGCCTTTTGTTTTTTTTTGTTTTTTATCCATACTTAGAGTTTTCTCTTGTTTTATTTTTGATAGCATGATCTCTTTCGTAATCCTACGTATTATCGCCAAGTCGATCTTATCTATCTATATCTATATATATAAAAGGAGAAACTGACTGACTGACATATCAATGCACAGCCGAAACTATGGGGACTAGGAGCGTGAAATTTGGCACAAGGCTTCCTTTTATGACGTAAGCGAGGACTAAGAGAGGATTTTCTAAAATTTACCTCCTAAAGGGATGAAACGGGGGTCCAAAGTATAATAATAGTTTATTTGCATCAAGTTTTACATTTTACATTAAATACATTTTATACATACAGCTTAAAGTAAATATACAATGATGTGGTGACATCAGCACCCTTACTAAGTTGCCAAGACAACTTGTGTTAAAGATGCTGGGCCCAACCCTTTAGTGGATGTTTCTATTTGCATTTAGGTAAGTACATTCATGAGATGCTATTTTGTATTTATACTACTGGTTCATTATACGGCATAGGTAAACGGACAAATAAACTATTTAAAAAGGAAATAAAAGTATGTATGGAGAAGCCGACTTTTACGCGGGCGAAGCCGCTGGCAGAACCTAGTAAATAATAAAAGGAGGAACTGACTGACTGACCATATCAACGCACAGCCGAAACTAGCGGGTTTCCTTTTATGACGTAGTCGAGCACTAAGAGAGGATTTTCCTAAATTCATCCCCTAAGATGATGAACCGGGGGTCCAAAGTTTGTATGGCGAAGCCTACTTTCAAGTGGGCTAAGCCGCCAGTAGAAGCTGGTTTTGTATAAAAATAGCGAGGTAAATACATACGTCATATGATGAGAACGGAAATTAATTGACCTAGTAATATTTAATCAGTGTTAAGTAAGTAACTATATATATTATGTGCGTACGTATGTACACACGCTAAACGGGTTTTAGTTTCGCTTTTTGATTAATGTTTGTGGTAACATGTGATCTTAAAAATAATGTAATTATTTTTATTGTTTTTGTGCTAAATTTTTATCAAGACCGATATTATGGTTATGAATAATTTGGTTAAGTGTGACTCGGAAACGCCACTTGTGTTTTTAAAAATTCTCGTCACGTCAAAGCAAGAAACAGAAAACCATATTTCAGAATCGATAATAGAATAATAATAATACTTGTATTTTATTATGTAAAACTTTGTTACAGAAAATAGACGGAGTCCATAATAAATTAATGGAAGTGACTTGTTTAGGAAGAAAAGTTCCCACATTTCCTTCAGTACAATTGGCAATAAAGATTCAGGAGGAATATTAGATGAAAACGAAAACGGCTGGGAGGTCAATCTCTTAGCCAATTGCCGTCAAAGGTCTGAAAACAGATAATTAAATTAAGAAGAATTCGGAATAAAGCGAGACTAATTTCAAGAAAGTGGTTAAATGCGGTAAACTGTGTCGGAACTTATTAAAGGTTTAATTACTTGTTGTGCAAGACATACTTTGGTCAAATTGACGGTGTAAGAGTTTCTAATTAAGTGAGCAAGATGTAAACAATCGTTTTCATTAAGGGACCAGACGGTGGCTGAAGAGAAAATATTCGCCAAATATTTACCCAGACTATACCTTTCACGGCGTTTCAACTAAATTGCGAGAGTGGTAAGAATCAATCGATATCAAAACTTTGAACAAATTTTAGAAAAAGTTATTCACTATTCCAAATAAAAAATCTCGCAGGTTTATTGAGAAATTCCTAATATATAAAAGTTTTGATTAACTGATACATGACTCACAAGGTAGGTACATAACAAAGTGAAATCATGTCTATGTGTGTTTATATTTTATTGCTGATCGTTTACGCTCAATTCAAGTTTGTTAGATTCCTAATTAGGAACGGTACTAATATAGTTTGTGTCGGTACTTTCGAAAATAAAAACAGTTCAATGCAAGTGTGAGATGACAAAATAGGTGAAGTGAATGGTGAGCCTCCAGACGCAATAGGCACACACGTGCTCGGTCGTGATTCTATCGGCGAGGCGGCACGACCGATCGCAGCCTAACGACCGGACCTCGGGCCACGGCCATATGTTGTTAACTTACACACCAACTAACAATATGACACTTTTCACTTTAGATTTCCACTGGAGTAGTCAGTCAATCGAGGAAATTGTTCTGGATTGGGGGGTCGGACGGGCGAATTCTTCGGAAGTTGCGAGCAAGTTTGTCCGGAGCGGCAAGTTCGTGCGCTCGGGGCACGCGGCGAGAGTGTCGGCGGGAGCGAGCGCGCGACCGCAGTGCCTTGGTGTACAGCTTACACTGATTTTTTGTTGGAGGCATCGCCGCTGGCCCGCCGCCTGCTCCACATTCGACGACCGGTGTGATACGCGGTACAGTGCACCTATAGGGTTGCCACTACCGTACATGTGCAGAGTGCTGCAAATTTTGATTCTACTGAGACCAATTCTCACCCATTTTCCAGAAAAGAGATAAGCCAAGATCCAAATATCGAATTTGAAATGTAAGAAATATGCTCACTGATAACCTAACGTAATGCATTTGAAACAGTCAAAACAAGCTGCATCCCTAAACCGCAATTAATCAACGCTCCTCATATTTGTAATCGAACAAACATTAGCATACGAGCTCAGGTGCAAACCCTCACAGATTCACAACTATTATACGGCTTTGCGCGGCTCCCCACAACGACTGGTCACAACTTAGCAGCCAGTTAACTTCTGCCATTGGCTAGGTTACCTCACTTACCTGCTGGCTGCTACGTGTCGATACAATTACGTACTATTACGGTTTCGCAACGTGGATACACTCTATATTCTCTCTTATTAGCTCCGATAATAAAGTAATTGCCACGCTGTATATGGAGATTAGACTTCTAAGCGTTTGCACTCGGACGTCCAAAGCAAAACTTGTACGAATATCGAGTAGTATTTGAAATAGCTACATGTAGATAATACCCCTTTAATTTGTTTTATGTAAGCGATGAGCTTTCAATAGTTTATTATTTTATATTCATGAAGCACTTTGGTAGTATCTATATGGTTTAGTAAGAGGTTAAGTAGCTTAGGCAAGTACTGATAAACGAAATCATATTCTCGAAAGAGATTATATAGATAGACATTTAGAAGTCTAGACATTTTTGATTCCTCTATAATTTGACATTGAGATTCCTAATGGAAAAACTGAATAAGGTTTTGTACGACCAAGCCATTGGATCTAAACATAGGATTGGGGTCTGAGGCTCGGCAATGGTCATTGGTATCTTTTATGGTACATATTTAAGATTTAAAGAAATTTCAAGAAGTTTTCCCAGATTTTTTCTAATAAGGTAGACATGCCATGCACTTATTAAAAAGAATCTCCCTACAGTCGTATACATATTGTCGTCTTAGAGTGAAAATTTCAATGAAAAATTGGAAACTTTATTGGAGGAAAGAAAAAACTACGCCCTGTAAAGTTTGATTACAACGCTTATTTAAATAGTTATTAAGTCTATTTCGGTTTGCACACACAAAACATTTTCAGATGTATAAATTATTATCGTTAAAACGTCAAATGGTACTTGCGAGGCTATCGTCAAAATGATTGCGAATTTATCGAGGTTCATAATGAACTGTCATTGATGGTATTAGCTAAGGAGTGGAATTCCTTGCCGGAATCTGTGTTTCCTGATAGCTACAACCCGGGAATCTTTAAGTCAAGAATGAATAGGTTACTTCTAGGTAAGCGCGTTCCATCGTCGACCGCATCGTCGCTTTCCTTCAGGTGAGATAGCGGTCAAGCGCGAACCTATCAAGAATTAAAAAAATAATAAGACGGGTTACCAATGTGTGTGGAATTAGGATATGCGACCGGTGATAATTTTTCTAAAAAAGTTTTAAAATAAAAGTGTACAAAATTTAATTTTCGAGCTTTGATGATGAGTTCTCCAACTCTGGGTGGAGCGAGAGGGAATTTTTGACCTTTACCGACTAAAACCGACAGTGTACCTTCAGTTGCCTTTTGCGAGGGTAACGGTAACTGTTTCGAACAATCCCTCAACCCTGGCAGGGAATTGATTGAGCGAAAGTGAACCCCGGGGCCCTGGAACAAAGGCAAAGAAGGAACGGGAGTGGGTTTTAGTTAGTAAAAGTCTGACAAGCCCTTTCGCTCAGCCCTAGAGCGGGAGATGTCATTCACATAAAAAAAAAAACTGGCAGGGAGCTTTTCATTCTAAGGCGAGGCTAAGTATAGGTTGGTATTAGGTTCCCATCCTTGTACACCTGACCAATTCATCAATTCTTTACCACCTTCCAGGTAGGTCGGTGTAATGAATGTAAGTAATCAGATAACAATAGCCAATTAACCGTCTTGTGTTTATTATATCATAAATTTTATCGGTCTAGTTAGTGGTGTCAAAATAAATTATAGAAAACTCACACATAAACAATTAATTGTGTAATGTCTATAGCATGTGCCGAAATACATTCATTCTTGTTTGCTACCATTTAATGTGATTCATATCGTGTCAAAATATAAATTAAAAAATCGAACGTCGTTAGTCAAAAGTCTGGGAGTTATAATTAAGTTGCGCGATATAAAGTAGCTATTTCCGTTTTGAAATAAGATAAAGATAATTTAATCTAGAGACTATATTTTATTTTTAGCTTGTACTGTCGCTGAAGCTTGAGATCATCGGAGAATATGACCCTTTTGATGCTCTCATAATCTACTAAGTTTTGTGATAAGTCGTTCGAAATCCAGGCGGTGCGTTTGTAAAAACGCGTTGCCATTACCAATTAGGCAAGCCCAGTCACTAGTTTGTTTTAAAAATCTAGTTAAAAACCATTTCCTTTCTCTCTAACGCTATCCTGGTTCTACGTAATTTAATTTCTTCCACCAACCATATTTTATTCTTTCTTTTTCTCCTTTTCTTCTTTTTTTTTCGTCCCTTTTTTAATGAAGTTGTGTAACGTTTTATAATATGTTTGTATATATTTATAGTTATGTATTGTGTTTTATATATATAGAGACTGATCATTTTGTTAGCAGTACACTGCAGACTACCCCCTGTATTATTTTAAGTTCTTACGATCCATCCTAAGGTTGTCTGGAAGATATCGCTGTTAGCGATAAGACCGCCATTGTACCCATAGATTTAAGTTTTTTTTAATTTTTTTTTTATTTGTAAGTTATGTTACTTTTATGGTGTACAATAAAGTTTATTCTATTCTAATCTATTCTTTTCTATTCTATTCTATTCTATTCTATTCTGTTCTATTCTGTTCTATTCTATTCTAGTCTATTCTATTCTATTCTATTCTATTCTTTTCTATTCTATTCTATTCTATTCTAATATAGACCAAGCGATAGCTGAAACATTAAAAACAAACAAATGAACCCGAATCAAAAGACTTACAATTTACATTTGTCTTAAAAATTTACCTATTCTTTCGGTCAATAGCAAGAAAATAAATAAATATAATAACATTTTTATTTGTTTCTCTCGTAAAAGAATACAGTTTGTCAGAAACTAGTGAGCTAGAGCTGGAGCCTGTACGGGTTCGTAAAAAAAAACTTAAAATAAATAATAATCATAAACAGCAAAGTTATTAGAGTTTGTTTATATCCCAAAATGTCACTCAATTTATGGAAATATTGTGTGGTGATTATATTATGAATAAATAAATGGCGATCAAAACGAAAAGCACACTACGCGCATGTGTTTTGTTTTAGAAATTATTATGAATGATTGATTAAATTATGAATTTGCCAAATATTACTTTTCTTTTTTCTACACAATATGACAACGTAACGGGTAAGGATAGAGTATCATTTTATTGTACTAATAAAAAAAAAAATGTTGTGTATATCTATTCATATAATAAATCTGTAGAAGTTTTTAGTTGTGCGCGCATCACGTAAAATGTACGAAATCGATGTAGATAAATTTTATACATTAAAATTGTGTGTAACTTGATATATTACTTAAGCTTTGTTTCATCGCAGTCGGCTGACTGTATCAAAAAATATACTACATGCAATGGCTGTTAGGCGGTACAAAGTTAGCCGGGTCAGCTAGTGTATAAATATATTTGTAAATTTTTTATGCATCTACAAAAATGAATTATTCTGTCCCTTAATTTAATGATACTACATTCTATTTCAAAAGTATCTGTTATTTATTTATTGTGCACACCTACCACAGTTTTGTCTTTTTAACCCAATGGTTGACTGGTAGAGAATGCTTTGTGGCATTAAGTCCGCCTGTGTACCACCACTGTACATGAAGTTTAAATAAATAAATTATTTATTTATGAGACACCCTGTATATCGCAAGTTAAATATTTTCTATGTTTTGTTGATATTCAGATCACGCAAGGGATTAATGAGATTGAGAATCCTTACAAACTAAAGTTTGTGACACAGTGTCAAACAAATGGTTCCATACAAATAACTAATCGTGGCGTATTTTGTATCTGTCTCATAACGCATTTGTATGTGTCCTAAAGTTTTAAATTCGTGTGTCAAAGACTTGCATTAACTAATCAAATATTCAATGGCTGTTTGTGAATGTTTCTTATGTTCAGTCACGATCCTTTCGTGGAACTGCATACTTTGTTTTTAGATTCATTAGTCATAATTTCCCCAAATTCTCGTCGACATTATGTTTAGACATTTAGTGCGGTCCTCGTATTCTTGAATTCCAAGTTCGAGTACAATTTTTAGTGGTTATTTTCTCTTTATCATTACATATAACGCAAGTGGGTAAATATAATTAATCAATCTGGTACTACTTTTCGGGTTCCGCACCTAAAAAGGAAAACGGGACCATTATAGGATCACTTTGTCTGTCTGTCTGTCATTCAAGACACTTTATTTAGGGAAAGCGTGGAAGTATCGAGTTGAAATTGAAACCATTTACTCAAATCTGCTTTCCCTTGAAGCTGTGAAAAAATCATACTTCCGAGTTGACGAAAAAAAAGATACGGCCGTTTATAACGCAAAAAATGTATATTTGGAAACTCTCAAGGGATTCAAAATTCATAGGGTACTTCCCGTTGACCTATAATCCTGAAATTTGGCATGAAGCATGTTCCCATAGCAAATTTGTAGTCACTTTTTTGCGATTCAGAAAAATCGGGAAAAAGGGAATTGAACGGTTTTCATAGGTAAGTTTGTACGGAACCCTCAGTGCGCGCGTCCGATTCGACTTGACCAATTTCTTTTGAGTTGCTGACGATTTGGACACAATATTTTCGGACACCACAATTTTTTTAACAAAATACCAGAAAATGTTTTAAGTGTGCCAATTTGGATACTGTGTCCGGACATACTGTGTCCGAATCGTAAGTCAACCATTTTTTAGCTTTAGTTATGACAATTTTTTATCGTTTTAAGATTGTCCTGCTAGCCGTTCCCACTGACAATCTGTTGTCACCGCAATAAAAGTCGTAGACGACAGTAAAACGTGTCGTCCTATAAGTGATCACTTATGACTACACAATTATCTGTCGTCACATACCTTTAAACACGTATTTTGTTTTTTATGTATTTCATGTCACAACAAAATTAGGTGAAGACAACCACTGACTGGAACCCAAACAGTAGGAGCCAGCGATGCGGCAGAAGGAGTTGGCGTGACGAGTTGAACTTCTGCTTAAAGGACTGGCCAGAACTAGCTAAAGGCAAAGAAGACTGAAGAATTAAAGGGAAACTTTTGCCCTGCAGTAGGACACAACATAAACATATTTTTTTTATAAATAATTAATTATATAATTATTCGAGAGCAGTAGTGGCCGAGTGGTAATGGCTCCGACTTACGAGTTGTAGGTCGCGGGCTCAAATCCAGCCAGGCGCATTACTTTGTGTAATTTATTTCATCACCACTGCTCTCAAAACGGTGAAGGAAAACATCGTGAAGAAACCGGCATGTCCTAGAACTAAAAATTCGAAGACATGTGACATTCACCAACCCGCACTTGGCCCGCGTGGTGGATTACAGCCCATTCCCTCTCCTAGAGAGGAGTCCCAAATGTGGGAACATTGAAAGGCTGATTATGTTATTATGCTTATGCTATAATTATTTACGTTAGTTATGTATATTATTATCTGCCTTACTTTCGTATCTTTACAAATTGTGTCGTCTGTTTCCGACTGTTATGAAATCCATCACGTTTTATCTCTTGAAGCATCCCTTCTGCTAATGTGACAGCAGACACCTGTTTTATTATATTTCAAAGCAAAGACGTTATAATATTATAGTCACATCCGTCATGATCCGGTCGTTACGTGCTAGAAAAATAATTTTCTTTTCTATACTCAGGTGACTTTTTTCAGAACGCGATTTTGTTTGTAGAATAATATTGGCTCAATGTGTTAATACTACTGATGAATGTCATAAAAAAATGAATATGTAATTAAGAAGAAAATATAAAGCTACTCTGCTTTTGAAGAGAGATGGGCTGGATGGAATGAAGCTCGCCAAATGATGGCCACCATGGCCCACGTAAAATGGTCGATCATGGACTAAGTTCGGAAACTATACTGCAATAGATACGGATAGGTCTCTGGCTTGCCATTATAAAACCCATTATTTTTAATACTTTTTTTTTTGCCTGATTTTCACTGCTCGAGCCAAATTTCACACTAACAGGTACTATCATAATATGAGATCACGCGAAAGTTTGTATGTATGTGTGCTTGTTTGTTACTACTTTACGCTCGACAGTCTGAACGGATTTGTATAAAATTTGGCGCACTGGCAGATTATGTCCTAGAATGGTATATTGTATAATTTTAATCCTGGGAGTATGTTTCTTTGGTTTAATTTTATACTTTCGCGTGGGTGAAGCCGCTGGTAAACAAAAATGTTCCAATAATGAGAAAATATTTTTTTCTTTAAAGCTTTGAAGATAAATAGGAAGACAATTCTATGAAACTAAGTATATTAATAGAGTTTCGTAATATAATCTTGTCACCGCCTGTCGCAAACGTAGTTTACTTGAAATGAATTCGGATCGACTGGTTTTCATTTAAAATAGTGCCTACGAATGGAATTTAAACATTTCATAATTTTTAATCTGAATCGATGGGTATGTGTCTCTAGAGATAAGCAATAATTTAAGTTTATACATTATGCTCGTATGTATTAAGTTGAATTCGTTTAATCCAGAATCAGATCTGAAAAAAAAGAAAATCTTAACGAAGCTCTCAAACATTTGCGTTCTTCACACAATTTATTTGTTGAATTTCGAGAAAAAAAAGCTTGTTGAAAAGCAAATTGCATTGTTAAGCTGAACAGCAGAGATCAGCACAGACAAATACATTTGTTGAAACAAAATAACAACAGTTTCATTAGCAAAGAAATGCGCGGTTACGAAAATTGGACGCCATTTTAGGAGTAATGCTAGGACTGATATCTATTTAATTTGTGTCTTGAAATAATAGGGAATGTGCATAAAAAATATTTATTTTCTAACCAGTTTATCAATAAATATAAAAAAGAATAGTAATTGTGAAAACCGTACAAAAAATGATAGAAATGCAAATATGGTCACTCTCTTAGCAAAACGCCTTTTCTATGGCGACCGTATAGGCGTGCCATGTTAGCTACACTTGTCTTTTCTTTCTTATTAGCAGCTTTGAAACTTTATTAGTTCATTGTTGATGAAGATATGTTTATTTTTTTAATGTTTACCAGACTGAAACGTAATTAATTTAGCAAATAAAAAATTGCAACCGCAACAGCTATCTTTCAGTTTAATAAATTAAATTTTGTTTTGTAAAAATAAGAGTTGAAATTCTGTAATCAAAAAAAAAAATTTAAGAAAATGTGTTAAATCCACCAATTAGAGCAGATTGGTAGGAATGAATTATTATTTTATTATCTACTAAAATACAGCAATATCCCCGGAATCTTTTTTTAAATTTTTATACTTTATAATGGATGTGCTTATACGACTAATCGATTTTTCGGGGTGGTCCGAAAACAAAAAGAAATATGCGTGTATCGAAGTTATAATACACGAATTTTATTACATACCTACCACCTTAATTACTTTGGAAAATTGATGACGAATTGTGAGATTCTTGCTAACTAATTGGTATGTTAAAATGATTTTAAATGGCCACCACCGACCATTTTTGCGTTATTTACGAGACAAAAATTGTACTTTGCGAATTTATCGGCAATTACAAATCGTGGTCGGAGCCGGTCGCAGCCGGTCGGAGGCGTACGGAGGGCGTGACGTCACGAGCGCCGGAGGGCCAGCCGACGAAACGATAGCATTGTGTGACGTTCCTAAATCACAAATTTATTACTTCGATGGGCTACGAGTTCATTTCGGGATTGCAATGTTTGTTTTGGAAGAAACAAATACTGTGTTGGTTTTAGATTATTGTATCGAAGACAACCGTAGATCTTATATCCTGGGCAAATATGGAAAATACGTATTTGATGCCTGGCAAGAAAAGACTTTGTTGTTCTAGGATTTCTTTTATCTGCGTTAAATTTAAAATTGCACAAATTTAAACAAGAATTTTGTTAGTTTCTGCCCTGTATTATTTCCTAATAGTAGATTATGTGACTATGGGATAAAGCAGTGTTTTTAAGCGAGCGGCTTGTTGAATTCCGAACGATACAAAGGTTGGTAAGTTTTAATACCGAACGTTATTGTATTATTTATATAATTAACTTCCCGAGCATTGCGAGGGAGTTAATATAGAAACCTGAGGGAAGTGAGGAATTCAATTACTTGTTTTAAGTGATCGTTGTATGACATATTGACTGGCCTGTTGGTCTAGTGGTTAGTGGCCCTGACTGCTAAGCCGGAGGTTGTGGGTTCGATTCCCACCCAGGACAAATGTTTGTGTGATGAGCATGATCATTTGTTCTAAGTCTGGGTGTAATTTATCTATAATATGTATGTATTTAGAAATATATAAGTATGTTTATCAGTTGTCTAGTACTCATAACACAAGCTCTGCTTAGCTTGAGACTAGACAGCGTTGTGTGATAGTTGTGGAATATTATTATTATTATATTAAAGGGCAATATAGAGTAGGTGGTGTAAAAATAAAATTCACTACTCTAAGATTCTATAGTTTTCATTTTTTATAACGTTTTATTTCATTACTATTTTTTTAGAAAGTGACCAAAATTAATTCTTTTTTTTTGTTACTGGCCAGTTTGGTTTTTGAATAAACTTATTTGATACATGTGTGTATTTTAATTCACTTAATGTGTTTTGTTTTCAAAATAATGGTAGGTACTTTTATTTAGTAAAAAGCAGTTAATTCAACATTACAAAAATAGACCATTCAATTTTATTTATTTGTGGTAGATATAGTATGTAGTATTGTATTAAGTAGGTACATTATTTTTTATTTTTTATTCTCGTTAGTTTCGCGCTTGACCGCCATCTCACCTGATGGAAAGTGACGATGCGGTCGACGATGGAACGCGCTTACCTAGAAGTAACCTATTCACTCTTGGCTTAAAGATTTCCGGGTTGTAGCTATCAGGAAACACAGATTCCGGCAAGGAATTCCACTCCTTAGCTGTACGCACAATGAATGTGTTCCCAAAACGTTTTGTGCGTATAGGTGGAATGTCCACCATGTACCGGTGGCGCGTTGCCGTACGCCTGGTGGTCCGATGATGGAACGGGCTAGGCGGAATTAGGTTATGCAATTCCGACGCACACTCCCCGAAATGCAACCGGTAGAAAACCGACAGGCTAGCAACTCGGCGCCGATGCTCAAGACTTTGGAGCCTCGACTCAACGAGTGCATCATTGCCAATGATCCTCCTGGCACGCCTCTCATATAGACGCCTACCGAAAGGGCTATTTCGAAGTAGTTCAAGAAAAGAATAACTAGAAGTTGGGAAGGCCTTTGCCCAGCTGTGGGAAAGTATATGCTAGATAAATAAAACATAAATCTAATATCGGTCGTCTAGTACTCATAGCACAAGCTCTGCTCAGTTTAGGACTAGATGGCGTTGTGTGAAAGTTGTGGAATATTATTATTATTTCCTTTAATTCACTTATAAACACATTAATTACAATTCTAAAAATATAAACAATAGTATCCCACCGGTTTTGGGAACAGGGTCCAAGCTACCGGCGGTCAGGGCTCCAGAGAAAAAAACCTCGTAACAATACGAGCCGAGTCCAGGAGTACCGCTTTCTGAATCAAGCCATTGATCCAGTCGCCTAACGCGAGCCTCGTAAGGTGTTGGTTGAAGCTCTTAGCTATTAAGCCATTGTTCGACACGACTATCGGTACAATGATCACTGAGTCCACATCCCAGTCCACATATTATTATTATTATTTTCGTATCAATCCCAAGAGAACAAACTACAACAAAGAAAATAACTGACTCGGAATATAAACAGTGCAATTTAACTCATAGACCACATTAAATTTCAGACGTCTTGTTCAAAAGAACTGGCGAAGTCGCACATGCTTAGTAATTTTATATAGCTTACTGACACGCCCCGTGTCGGATCAAAGCATTTCAATAACATTTAAGTATAGTAATAACATTGTAAGGAGTGATCCACGAAATCGCATCTCTGGCTATAATAATAATAAAGTTAAATTTGTCGCACACGCGAATGGAATTTAAAAAAGACGTTCTACGTGAGCTGTGGGGTTTTTATAAAATTTTGAAACCCGGAATGACTTAAAACCTGACGTGAGTTTTATAGGATTGGCTTCACATAAATAAGCCCGGTTGTGTTATTTGTAATGGAAAAGACAGATTGTTGATAATATCAACACGTGAGCTTTGAATAAAATCGTGTATTTTCCCCCCTGCGTTGTATCACGTACGTTTTGTTGTCAGAAGCTTTGAAAAGATGACTTGTTATCCCCTTTTACGCTTATTTTGTTGTCATTCAGTTCAACAGTTACATGTTACAGTAAAAATGCTTTTTTGGTTTGATTGAATCTATTTTATTTTTTATTGATAGGAACAGCCAACTGTTCAATAATATAATTTTATATTTTGGTAATAATGTAGCCTAATGCAAAACTAATCACCACGGGTGTTAGTAAAAAACATAGATACAGTTAGTCAAAATAAAAGGATACTAAAATAAGATTACAGAAAATAAGTATAACTTGAGAGAAATCAACAGAATTAAAAATACACACAATAATTTAAGTTATCTATATTTTAATATTGTGTGAAGAGTGATATGAAAGAAAAGAAAGTTAGTGATAGCATGACGAGTAACAGGGCAGAGTGGAAGAAAAAAACGTGTTGCGCCGACCCCAAATAACACGGGATAAGGGCAGGAAGATGATGATGATATTTTAATATTCTGGCTATTCTCATTATATATGGCATGAAAGCATCACGAATTTTATCCTCAATAATAAAAATAAATTGTGGAGCCTATGGACAATACTGGGACCGTAGAAAAAAGATTGAAAAATCTACTATGACAATTCTGGGGCTGAACTTGAGAATTTCGAAGACCGAAAGTTATAGAAGGTATATAGAAATGAACAAGTAGGTACTATCTACATTCAAATACTTAAAAATTAGAGGTACTTGCAAGATTTGTCAAATGAATTTCGGACATAAAACCAGTCATAACAACTGTAGACCACTTAAAATATAAGTAAACTCACTGAAGAATGCTCCAGTATCCGGTATACCACCGTGTGTACAGAGAGCAGTGAACAATATCTCGGCGGGACAGTTGCCGCCACGCGACAGTTTACGAGGTACGATTCACCTCCCAGATTTATGTCCCGTTAGATTTGTGCCGGTGCACCGCTCAATACAATCACTAACTTAATCCGGTTATAAATCAGATAGTTCAGGTTTCAAGTGTTTGTGTTTTGAAACTTTTGAAAATAGAACGATAAACGGGGTTATTTCTAATAGACAATACATTTTTTTCCAATAATCTACTCGAAAACCCGCTTTATCTCCACTGGTTTTAGGTACGCATTTTAATGGTTACCGCACTAGTGCGGAAAAGTGTTGGCGCTCGTCTTCGTCACAATTTATTATACTTATCGTTTCAGGATAGGCGTTAAGAGACACTTGCGAGTCGTGCGTTAACCCCCGTTTAATTATTTCGTCTTAAGTGTATTGAAAAATGTTGTTTGATACATGTGGAAAATTTTCACTACATTTAACAAAATTTTCTATTTTTGGCTTTAGGTTTCAATCAAATATACGAATTAAGCAAAAACGAAATTTAAAAAAAAAAATAGCTATTTAGTAAGTTTTTGCTTGCGTAACTCGGCAAAAAGTAAACGGCAAATTATACCGAATACCACCTAGAAAAAATGGCTTGAAATAAAATAACCCTGTAGAGATGGGGACATATCTGCGTCATCGCAACTGGCCAAGCATACCATAGGTAGAACCTATGCAGTTTAGTACTACCCATTTTCAGAATGAAGACTCAGATACTTTTAAGATTTAGGGTTTGCTTCAGACATTACAAGAAGACTAGATTGGCCAGTGGTCTTTGCGCTGCAAATTGTTCCATTTACCACTTTTGAACGTTTTCGTCTCCCTAATAAGAAGTTGATTATAATTTAAGATAGAGCAGATGGAGTACAGTTTTAAAGAGTTTTCGTGACGTGCAAACAGACTGTCCATTTAGTTAAGATAAAGAAACTCATTTGGGGACAGTCTACAAGAATCTTCGTCAGTGACTTTTATTAATTATTCAAGCTTAAAATTCTGTGCAGTAGCGGCAGGCGGAAGAATACGATTAATATCAGAGAGTGTTTTAACAATTTGTATGGGCACCGTGCAACATTGTTTGTAGAAATGCAGTTTGCGTTGGTTATTTTGAAGTTACTCAATCGAGACTTAGCGTAGCTGATTTGGTAATTTGTTAAACTATTTTCGAATTCTTTCACACCTACTACTATTCTAATAAAATTCGTTTTTATTATACTTTGTTTTTCAGGAATTCTAGGTTTGGGTTTGAAATTAGGAATATCTAAGTATACGAAAGATTTATAGGCTCACAGTCGATGTGATCTATTTGTTAGGCCGTCCGCGCCATTACTTATTGTGATACTTCCCATTGAATTGTTGTTTCGATGATATTTTTCAGTCAGCCTTTTTTACTTTATTATATCCTTTTTCTGTTTTCACTTATTTGTCTAGAGTATCTACAATTTTTCATACCTCCACGTGTTACGGTCACCATACCTGGGCACGTGGAAGTGAAGGTGATTTATTAGCATTATCCTTGTTTTTCACATACCGGAACATAAACAGAAAAACAACTTCTCAATAAGTCTTACGGGGGAAATTGATTCCGTTTCTCCTCCCGTAACGTCATAACTTTGATCATTTCACCAAAAACTGTATATCTAACTTGTAAATTAATGCGTTTTTCTCTGTTTTCTGATTTATGTTAGGCAAGCCCCGCAATACTCAGTTCAGCTGATGAATTGAATAAAAATTTGCTTGATTAAATTTCGATGCCGTGTCACTTGGCTTTTAGTCGTAAATTTTTAAAAGTCTGTTTGCCAGAATGGATATATTTTCATGTGCATTTGTCGAACAAAATACAATGCACCATAATTTTGAGGAGAATAAACGTCCTGTGTTTAAAATATTGCTTTAGCAGCCTTATCATAATTCACTAAAGTGGCATCTTACAACGTATTCAGGCGAAAACAATTAATCTTATTGCCAAATACACTGCTCGATACAATACAATCAACACATTATGTGTACGTTTCTGAATTTATTACTATCTTGTGTTTTACATCTGGTAAAAGTACTTTGTTTATCAATATATACGTCTCCACTTTGAGAAAAGTAATAAAATGTTGAAAAAATCACCGTACAATGTTCACAGAGATAATAAAGATGATATTTGTGAATTTATCCATTTTGTACCCTTCATAATTATGACAAACAGATGGATATACTTTATATACTATAGGTACTTCATTGGGTTATTGTAAACTCTTTCTTCTAGATAAGACATGGATGTATTATATACGGTGAAGTATCGAATTTGGATAGGCATTCTTGTATCTGAAATAATCTCTTTATCGAGAGTTTATAATCTCGCTAGACGTATTACAAACTTATGGTGTTAACAGTATTCTGGTTAGCAGCGACATTGCACAGTGCTCTTTTTAGTGATGCCGCCTTTGTTCCTTTAGTGGTCCTTTGCGTTCCAAAACCGCGATAACTTTTTCAAACAACCCTGCAACCCTGGCATTGCACAGTGAACTGAAGGCTTAGGCAAATTACTTTTCTATTAGCGTTCCCGCCAAACGCTAAGTACAAAATGTACCGGTGCGTTTCAGGGTCCTGGGGTTCATTTTCACTTAACCCATGGCCCCAGTAGTAGGCCCTGCTGGGTCCCTACGATTTGCTGACATCTCCTTGAGGCGCGTGGAACATTACGCACCATCGACGACTTGTGCTCGGTCCGGACGGTTACCGGATGGCCGGACGGCGTACTATCCATTGCTCGTCGTCCGCTGCAGGTAGTGTAGTGTAGAAATGAAATTTGTCTAGTAGCATAGCGGTTAAAGTCTTAAAGCCAAGAGTAAATAGGTTACTTCTAGGCAAGCGCGCTCCATCGTCGACCACATCATCGCTTTCAATCAGGTGAGATATTGGTCAATCGTGAGCCTTTCAACAATAAAAAAAAAGTAAATCCCGGACCAGGTTCACCTAAATTGTATTAATATTTTCGGTGGCTTTCTTATCGAGCTCGCCGTATGTTGTGTGAACGTTGATTATGTAACACAAATAGCTATCGCGGTGTCGCATCACGGTGTGCGACGTGTTCGCTCGGAAAGATTGATGGCACGTAATGAAGCGAAACGCCGCGGTGTCAAAAGTTCAAAACCGTGTAAAGTGGAGTCAACATCGTTGGACCACAGTCTAACTTTATAAAGTCCGACAACGCGACACTTTGGAGAAGGAATGGGAGGTTTAATGTAGCAAGCTTCCTTTTGCAATGGAGGACACGAAGTCACAATATTCAGGTTAACGTGTTCTGTTTCAGTTGTTACTGTGTTTCTTTTATTTGGTTATTATTTGCAGAAGACAGGTCTGACCACGGTTCAGTACATTGTGTTGTCTTCTTTCAGAATCTTAATTTCTTTCTTGGCTGTATTACCTATCTTACCGTATATTTCAAGTTTAAGGGCTTAGGCCGATAACGCACTGATAGTCGATGCCTAGGCGTCAAGTGTTCAGTGCGGTCGGTTATATGAATTCTTCTCTCACTCCTGGCGAAAGCAAGGAAATACTCCCAGTGTCAGACTTTTACAGACTAAAACCCACCTAGGTTCCTTTAGTTGCTCTATGCGTTCCAAGGTAGCGGAGACTCACGAAAAATCCCGCTGTCCTGGCAGGAATTTTTTACGTATGTTTCACTTCACTACTCAACCGATGTTTCTAGGCGTTAAGCAAGCCTCCTGTAAGTATCTACGTTTATCAGCCTAGATGAAAGACATTCTTGTCTAGGCTAAAGAGCACTAGATAAAGTTCTGCCAGCGGCTTCGCCCGCGTGAAAATAGAAATCATTTGCCTATGTCACTCAGCGATACAGTAGCATTCTTGATATTAAGCATGTTGATATGTTATATGTATATGTTATGTGTGTTTAAATGATTTGTGACAATAAAGTATTATTATTATTTTTGGAAAGTGTTTTTTATTCTCAGCTCTTTGGCTGATTTTAAACTACATTTACGAGCCGAAACCAAGTAAATGCTGCGTGTGGTGTTATTAATATTCTACAGGTGAAATCATTTTTAAAATCGGTTCTAACATACAAATCTGTCCACTTTATAATATTAGCATAGATTAATTTATCACACTGTGGTTATGCTATTAAACTTAATATAGCTATCTAATACGTATTTTTGTGCTGACGGTATATTCCAAACTTTGACGTTAATAAATATTTTTAGGCCTGCCCGTTATAGAGCTGGTAAACCAATGACTCACAGTTTTTATTCCCTAAAATAAGGTTGAATGATGGCCCATGTATAGGATGATTGAGATACTATACAAATGTTTACGGGTACAAGGTGATGGATTCTTAGCAGGTCTATAGTAAAAAATAAAGTTTTAGGTAAGTATGTATTTTCTATCGTAGTTTTTAGAAGAAAGGTTAGTAGTTTATCAATAAACTTCTTCTTATACATTCGATGTTTACTGTTTCTATCTACTTGTATTCTGATGTTTTCTTGGGTCGTAGGACTCTTTGGACCGGGACCTCGTTCCCGACTTCCACGTATAATTTTTATTTTTTTTTAGTTTTAGTTTTGGACCACAAATAAAATAAATACAGTTTTTTTTAGTAACTGTACTATAATGCCTTTTTCAACACACTTACTCAGAAAGTGACTCTTATTGCACTGCACTTAGATATATAATGGCTGGCAGTCGTTACCAAACTGTGACATTTTAATTACCATTGTACAAACGATTTATTTAATAAAAACATTTAGTAAATAAATCGTACATTCAAATAAAGTTTTTTTTTGTGATCTATGGCCGCCATTTTAAGAAAAACATAAACGTAAGACTAGGCAGTATGATCTAAATACCTTAGCCTTCCTCTAGGGGTAAACAAAAAACAATTTTGCGCGCGCTTGTGACAACAGACTTTTACCGCCATGTCACAGAAAATTGTACCTACTAGTTTTACTGTTGTTTTCTTCACAAGTGTATTGAAAAACGTCGTATGACACACGTGAGTAATTAATGATTACCGTTCATAGCTCTCTTAAGACCCCCGCCACGGCTCGGGTCTAAATACCGCCTCGACGGTGATCACTAACATTACACAATTATATCACAATGTACTATTTCCTTGTGGTTCTAAAGTACTACTCAAAAAAGTAATTATTTTTATAGGTGGAAATCGGGACCGGAGCTCCACGACCCGTTTCCTTATTTTATTTCTAAAATATGGAGAGATGTATTGTTTGTTTTACAAAGAAAACTCTAAATTATACTTAATGTGTCTCGGGTGCCATCGAGTGCATGTTACGATGCATCTTCACGTCACAGCATCCATGTCAAGGATCGTTTATGATTTATAAATCGCAATTCTCTTGTGAAATTTATTGTTTGTGTGTCTGATTATCCTCACCGCCCATATTTGTATAAGATTACGGCTGATGCGGGATGATTAATCGATTTGTCATCACTGAGGTTTCTCGAAGATACTCCTTAATTGATTTTAATATCAGTTCATGTCATAACACGTCTTAATTATTTTCCTTATCGACTTCTCAACATCAAAATAAACATTTTTATTTATCTTCAGATTTAAGTTGCCAAAAATGGAAGAGTCAGATGTTTATTTAATTTCTTAACGATTATTTACTAAAGTTTTGAAGATTTCAAAATATTCGATTTGTAGCAGGTGCACTATTTGTACCTAATGTAGCTACAATGACGTAAAAACAAAACCTTAAAAGCATTGCGATATTTATTTATTACCTACTTTTTTTTTAAGTGAGAAGTCATCCAATAACTTCACCGGCTCTTGGGTGGAGAGGGAGGGCGTGTCAGACTTTTTATGTAGTAAAAGTCTGACACTCCCTCTTGCTCCACTCCTATGTTCCAGGGCCCCAGGTTTTCCTTTCAGAAGTGAACCCATGGCCACAGTAGGCTACGACCCTGCTAGGCCCCTACGGTTTTGCTGACATCTCCTTAAGGTGTATAGTGCGCGATAACGACTTTGAACGTCGGCCGGAGTTAATCTTACACTACGCGCCGTCGTCGACTCGGGCTCGGTCCGGACGGTTACCGAACGGCCGAACATTTATGACCCTACTGGATCCAAGCATCATGCGTTAATCTGCATTCTGCATGCATCTGCACAGTCTGCATACATATTCATCGTTTCAGCCGAAATTCGTCCTTTGCTGGATGCAGTGTATGTACGTATACCTATTATTATTTGTGCCGAGCGGAAACCTTAGTGTGCCGACGAAGTTTGGGCAGTCTGTGGTAGTCAGCTGACAATACATCATGATATAGTCTGTGGTCGAACCAGCGATTATGCATGAATGATATGCGAACCCAATTCATACCAAGACAAGGCTTAAAGGACTTAGTAACTAAGCCAAAAACATTAACAAAAATAAAATGTACGTGAACCTTACACGGAGTTGTGATTCGGAGGCGAGCCAAATTAATTACAATAATAAACATATTACACTGGATATAGGCCTCCTTTAAGTACCGACCCTGTGCATGTCGCATCTATCGGGAAATCTCATCAACGCGTTAGTCCACCTTATGGAAGGCGTTCCGATTCTGCGTCTTCTGTACGTGGTCACCAACTTTTCGATCCCATTGACTGCAGGCAATAGGCCTGGCCCACTTCTTATTTCATGTCTTTATTAATTACCAATTCGGTTCGATAGATACGACACTAAAAACCAAATTGTCGCAGCACGTGTCGATTGGCCATTTCATCCACATCTAATGACACGGCATTAATTGCATCTTTAACTACCATCTGAGGAGGAAACCTTCCTATTTTATTTACTCCTCATAAAATGACAGCTACCCTGTGGTAATTTGCGGTGATCAAACGAACCAAAGGTTACGAGGGCTTAGGGGGCCGTAAACTTGCTCCGAAAATGAGATGTCGGGTTAAGAGTTAGTAACTTAATTTTGGAACGAAGTGATTAATTTTATCCTGTTTTAAAATCTGCTATGGTGAAGATTGAGACTCGTTTATAAGTTAAATTGTCTGTTAGAAGTGTGTTAGAAGTTATAAATAAAATTCAATTCAAAAGTGAATTGAATTTTATTTCTATGATATTGTAAATATTAATTAACTTTTAAATTCAGACTAATCGCTTGGAAGTGTAATATAATGTTTATTGATTCGATTTTTAAGCTAAGCTAGGTATCAATTTTCCAAATGCTTAAAGAAACTATTAGAAACCTTCGGGATTCTAAACAAGAAAAAAAACAGGGCAAGTGTGAGTCGGATTCGCGCATTGAGGGTTCCGTACAAACTTACCCATTAAAACAGTTCGATTTCCGAATTGAGTTACGAAGATTTTTTCGAATCGTAAATAGTTTTTTTTTGACGTAACAAAAAGTTTTCAAATTTTTTCCTATACTTGTGCTATGAGACCTTGCTTTACGCCAAATTTCAGGATTCTAGGTCAACAGGAAGAGTCCTATGAATTTTGATTCCCTTGAGAGTGTCAAAATACACGTTTTTTTTGCGAGATAAACGGCCGTATCTTTTTTCTGTTAACTCAGAAATTCGATTTTTTCACAGCGTTAAAGAACCGCAGACCTGAATACATGGTTTTAATTTTCAGACAGACATACAGACGGACAACATAATAATCCTATAAGGGTTCCGTTTTTTCCTTTTAAGGTGCGGAACCCTAAAAAGAGACTCCGTAGTTCTTAGATACTTATAATTATTTTCCACTATTCAACAAACACTACACTTAGACACACTACACCTGCCTGCCTAGTCCTTTGTGGTACATAGTAACAAGGTTGTCTATGGTTTTTCCACTTTATTGCGTCTGTTCCGTCGTCCTTCCCTGCCGCAGAAGACGTCCTGGAAAGATTATAGGCCCCCGTAGGCGCGGATCTGTGGACGGCGAATAATAGGTAGCTCATCGTCCAGTAAGGACTATGCTTGTGTCGACGGCACGTTGATTCCACGCGTGCCTCAAAGGGATGTCAGCAATATGAACGGGGGTCTATTAGGGTGATGCCTGCTAGGGCTACGGGATCGTCCAAAAGAGTTGCCGTGACTCTAGAATGCATAGACCATAATCAGCCTTTTTTAATGTTCCCACTGCTGGGACTCAGGCCTCCTCTCTCTAGGAAAGGGAATGGGCCTAAATCCACCACGCGGGCCCAGTACGAATTGGTGAATGTCACATGTCTTTGAATTTTTGGTCCTAGCATATGCCGGTTTCCTCACGATTTTTTCCTTCACCGTTTTGAAATTAGTGGTGATGAAATAAATTACACGAAGTAATGTGCCTGGCTGGGTTTGAACCTGCAACCTACAACTTATAAGTCGGGAACGTTACCACTCGGCCAATGCATATAGCAAATGAAGATTTTAATTATTTCCCGTCTAAAAAAAGACACTCGTTGTTCCCTGACTACGTCTTTATCGGCACGTGTCACCTATACAATGACACGCAAAGGTCAACCCTAAAGGCAGCAGCCGGTTCCTATAAACATGCACCTGTAACTTACATTCACTTTCGAAAACCTTTCTTATTTGTGGAGCAACGTATCATGAAAATTAAGTGTGCAGCCTGTCAGGTCAGTTACGGATTTTATATTCAACCAGTTTAACCTGACCTGCGAAAATACAACGAACTAAAATTATACCTTCTGAATTTGAAGATGGTAAGGTTTTTAGTTTTGCAACTAGCGCCTTCATGAAGTGTCAAGATGAAGTGGTTACTCGACTTGCCCTGTTGCCCTCTCGTTGCGTGTTTAATCCGTCTGTCAAGTAGTCAAAGTCCATTAAGACTTTATCTTGTGGTTATCTGCAGTATTCGAGCACACCTCAATGCGCTCAATGTTACAGTTAATTCTTATTTATTTTTTGGTGTTAATTCGGACAGCTGTTACCTTTTTTCTACAGTGCTCGTTTAATAGACTGGTTAGTGGTTGATTGACCGCTTCGTTTCTGATAAGGATGTACCAAACTGTAAATAAGAGATTTTATTGTGTGTGACATATCTTTATTCGGTATAATTTCTCCATTGTTCTACATAGCGCGCAGTAATTTTGCCCGATAATGTTTGTTCAGTTCAGTGGTTCCAGAAAGCTAAATTACTTAGACTTATGGCATAACCTATTCTTACTATCTTTAATTAGCTTACTCATCTGCAAATAGTACCCTTTTCTAATATTCTTTGTTCCTTATTCCTTAGAATTATTTTCTCCAATATGATTTCCTTTTGTTAGGGCTCTACGAAGCGAGTTAAGTAATGAGGAGAGGGGCGTCAGGATATAAACTCATAATCTTATTTCAGTGCAAGTTTTCTTATTAAAAGTTTGTTTGGAAATCGAGAGTTGGAGATGCAATCCTCCGATTTTACCGTCGGATGCACTCTTGCATTGCTTTTTTATTTGTAGCGACTTGTTCCTCCGGGAGCGAGTGCTTGTTACCGTTTCATGTTTCAAAGCGTTTTGATTTACCTCGTTTACTTGGCTATTCTTTTAAAAAAGAAATAGATACATTTTGCGTGCGTGAAAGGTAGCAATTATCCCAAAGGAATATACTTGTCTTCTGGAATAAAAAGTATCTTGTGTCCTGTTTCAGGACATAGATACAGAGGCACCACTCGCGTGCTAAGTTTTACCTCATTATTCAGCCGTCTTAACGTTAAAATACAAAGTTTTGTTTTAATAATATTAGTATAATAGGCTCGCGTTTGAACATCTTCTTACCTGCTGATGGTAAGCGATGGTGTAATCAAAGACAGAGCACGTTTACCTAGAAGTAGGTAACCTATTTTCTCTTGACATAAACATCTCTAGGTAATAGATCAGGAAACTAAGACTCCAGCAGGGAGTTCCACTACATATATTAGCTATAGGCAAGATGAAAGTGTTCAGAGTTCCCAAAACGGTTTGTACGTTTTTTTCTAAATTATTTTTGTTTAGGCTTTTATTGATCCTTGCTTGTAGGACAAGCAAATCCCTTTAGTACAACGAAACTTACTAAAGGAACAATATCTATAACATTAATTTACTAATAACCGAATATGTATTTTTCAACTCATTGGTTACTAAGGGAGTCGGTGTTAAGATGGTTTTACTAGCAGGTAAAACAGCTTCAAAAGGTGGTTTTTACCTTCCAAGTTTCAAAGCACACTTTTTTACTTCAGTTTTGGAACTTGGAAGGTAAAAACAATTTTCCATCCGGTTGCTTTGTCTGGTCCGGGCCACTGTCCGACGGTTGATTTAGGGCTGTTGTATATGTTATTTCTAATCAAATGAAAATGTTGGTTGTGGTAACCACTAATGGTTAGTATCCTTGACTACTATGCCGGAGATCATGAGTTCTATTCCCACCAATGTTTTTGTGATGTGGACGATCATTTGTTCTGTGTCTGGGTGTAATTTATCTATAATATGTAAGTATTTAGAAATATATAAGTATGTCTATCTGTTGTCTAGTACTCATAACACAAGTTCTGCTTAGCTTGAGACTAGATGGTGTTGTGGGATAGTTGTGGAATATTATTATTATTATTATTAATCACGTGGCGAACTCTGACTCTGTTTTGAATTTTTTAGTTCCTATGTGGAATCAAAGATGTCTCTACAGTGTTGCTACCACGAGCTCTTCGCAATCCATGTTACGATCTAAACTGAACTGTAAAGGGATGGACCTATATAAGATGCATAGTTCCCTCTTTCTGACTTGCATGATTGATATTTTAAGACGTCACGATAAGTCCCTAGCTTAGCTTAGCTTAGTCGGCCTTATAATGTTCCCACTGTTGGGACTCAGGCCTCCTCTCTAGGAGAGGGAATAGGCCGTAATCCACCACGCGGGCTCAGTGCGGGTTGGTGGATGTCACATGTCTTCGAATTTTTGATTCTAGGACATGCCGGTTTCCTCACGATGTTTTCCTTCACCGTTTTGAGAGCAGTCCCTAGTGTGTAGTAGTATAGCTAAGGGTTGGTTAGGGTTGTGGAAGTCAGATATGCAGTAAAATATAGACAGGTACTCTACGCATTGCTCGCAGATTAGATGGCCGTTGGGGCCGAAAGGTTATGGAGTGGCGACCGCGTACCGGAAGACTCAGCGTTGGAAGGCCTCCTACAGGTTGGACCGATGACCTGGTGAGGGTTGCGGGAATCCGATGCATGCGAGACGCACAGGACCGTTCATTGTGGCGACACTTGGGAGAGGCCTATGTCCAACAGTGGACGTTTTTGGGCTGAAATGATGATGATGATGATGACGAAAAATACAAGTGTCCAGCTGCACACGGTTTGACTGACATACACACGCATATATATTAGGGAGATTCATGTTTTTTTTAAATTTTCGATTTTTATTGACTGCTCGAATTCTTGATATCACTCATGCACAGTGTTCATATACCAAAAATCACCATAATCAGTTAATATTTAGAGGTTGCGCAGCATTCATGTTTCACTTGCATAGAAATGTTGATATTAATATGGATGTTCCCGGGATTCCTAATGAAAAATACCGTATGGCCAACAATATTACAAATAAATAATAATAAAAACCTCAGAGATAGTTAAGACAAATAAAACAAAGATAGTTAACATACAATTTTGATTTGTATTTTTCATTGAAAAAGATCTATCTCTCTACGTCAACTGAGGTGCGGTTAACAAATTTATACACTTCCTCCTCCACGTCATTAAAGCAGAAAGAATTTTTTTCTGCTATATTTCTGATAGGTCTCATAAAAAAAATCTGCCCTTAGAAATTAATCACGGGATTTGAGACATACCCACTATATTCTTTCACTGTGTGAAATCATTGTAAGTACATTAATAACTCTACCTAATTCCGACCTCTGCTAATAAGATACCAAAAATAAATTACATGCATTAATATTAGCCTGACTAATTGTATAATTAGTTAAGTAAATGCGAGACATATTTTCTGACGTGTAATATTTACGACTGTAACGAATATTGACATTGATTCGCGAAGAAATCGTTATCATTGACAGTTGAACTTTTAAAGCAATTCATGTGTTGTACAAATGTCCATGCGACAAGCACAAAAGCACGTATCGTCAATAAAACCTTTTTTCTTTTCGTTCA
Source organism: Mythimna vitellina (assembly GCA_949316375.1). Taxonomy (NCBI): domain Eukaryota; kingdom Metazoa; phylum Arthropoda; class Insecta; order Lepidoptera; family Noctuidae; genus Mythimna; species Mythimna vitellina. Next base: position 12,778,704 of record OX438693.1, on the reverse strand, counting down.
TATAAATTGAGTCCATAAAGCCGATATCAATTGAAAGCATACTTCGGTTTCGTGTTTTTTTATTTATTTATATCGAGCTTGGTAAATTTAACTAAGTTATTTCAGACTTCGGATTTATTTTGGTTCTCATTGATCATTGGAACAGATTAGAATAAAATATATTTTTTATACACATAAATAGTAGCACAAATTTTGCATAGACTTGATTCATGGGTACAATACAATGGTGGTTTAGAGGTAGGCGGAACAGAGTGTAAAGTCCCGCAAACCTCCGTTGAAAAGGGAGGATCCTCCAGCCAGACGGGTGTTATGTCTGGTGGGCTGCAACTGCCCGATAAATGATTTCGGGTTGTTCTATATGTTCTAATCGCACGGAGAACTTTGATTGCGCGCTTATATTATGTGACGCCATAGATGTCGCTACAGTGGTTTTATCATTGACAACGATTTCTATCAGACAACCTTTGGATGGACTGTAAGAACTTAAAATAAAAAGGCGGTAATCTGCGATGTAATGGTTTATTAGTATATCTATTCGCCTTTTCTCTCTCTTTTATTACACCTACCACTATTTATCTCTGCATCACCCTAAGGTTGACTGGTAGAAAATGCCTAAGGCATTAAGTCCGCCGCTGTACGTTTGTGCATATAGTATTAAATAAATAATGCATATTAGGAGAATTTCTAAAAATCTTATACATTTTTTTAATGTAGTTTCAGTAGTATTCAGTGCTCACTTTCATTCCAATGTCCAATTACCTTCATCTTGTTTTTTCTAAAATATAATTCTATAGTCTAGTGGGCATTTTTCAGATCAGATAACGCTCATTTTTAATAAATAGGAGTGACCAAATTGGTCTTTATCATCGTGTATTAACAACATTACTTAAGTGGGCCCGTTCCGTCATCCGTTTCATCCAACGCCCGTTTTGATATTCTATATTTCTCATTTTAGAATTAAGAAATAACGCTTAAATCAAACGCTCAGTTATCATTCGGTAACTTCTGTCGCTAATTCGAATATTATACAAAACTTGCTCTAAGAATTACGTGCTTTTTTAAAAACCTTGAAAGTTTTTAGATAATTCAGAATCTCGATTAATGTGCAAGGTTTTCATAAGTAGTAGTTCTTTATTTTTTTAATTGTTATGAGTACATTATGAAAGCTTACGTAAAATTTGTGCATAATAACAGATTTTTGTGTATCCAAAATGTCTAGAGAAGGATGTGTGATAACGTCATAATCTCGTTAGAGCGGTTGTATAGTAAGGTAAAATGCATTGGGCGCTCTTAAGTCGTCATTTTATTTATTAATTTACCTACTTACTGATACCTATCTTAAACCATTCACATTAGATATATTATGTTAATATCCATGTAAATATGGCTTGTAAGCAATTATTTTTGTTTGACATTCCTCTTATCTCATGAACAAGTTATTAAAACTGGACCTAAATTGGCACACCCTGTATATCTCGTTATTCGGAACCAGGTCTCGTCAGCCAAAACCGAAATTCGAGTCTTTTTAGGGTTCCGTACCCAAAGGGTAAAACGGGACCCTATTACTAAGACACCGGTGTCCGTCCATCTGTCTGTCGGTCCGTCTGTGACCAGGCTGTATCTGATGAATCGTGATAGTAAAACAGTTGAAATTAATACAGATGATGTATTTCTGTTGTCGCTATAAAAAAATATACTAAAAAACAATAAAATAAATATCGAAGGGGGCTCCCATACAACAAATGTGATATTTTGCCGTTTTTTGCTACGGATGCGGACGGTACGGAATCCTTCGTCCGCGAGTCCGACTCGCACTTGACCGGTTTTCATTTATTACACTTTTTATGATATTTATGTAAAAGTATGAAATATAAATTTGTAAAATTATGGAGTGTGTAATATGCATGTAATTAAGGTAAGTTTTTATTGAGTCATAAATATAAGGCTTGTTAATACTCGTTAAGGAAGTGTACAGTTACAGTTAGGAATCGATTTGGTGGAAAGGGGCACAACACATTAAGTGGGTCGAATGTTCCGAGACCCTCTTCGATCAGGGAAATTCGGGAATAGTGCCATTAGGCTGAACTAAACGCATAACAAATATCTTTTACGGTATCCTGTAACGGAGGGAGTAGGTTCTTCTGATAGGAGAGTTCATCGAACTTATGATTACGCCTTCGGGACGCATTTTATTATCAAGAGCACAACTTTCAATGATAACGGCGATGAATGCTGATAGGAATGAATTATACAATGATTTATAGGCGGTTAATGCGAACTTGTAAAATGTTTTAGGTTTTATCGCCAGCTGTGTTGCATTTTAAAAATGTGCTTGTTCAGTGGCGTGAATAGACTGATTGACGCTTTCTATTTGAGTTTAATGACTGTTACTATAAAACAGATAGTTAAATAGGTATTTCATTTTTAGGAGTAAGTAGAATGTAAACGACATAATTATAAACCTACTTAATGTTATCACTGAATTTTTTGGGTACGCTACATTTATGGTGGTAAGTCCTCTCTTTGAGGCGTGGCTGGAAAGACCACATGGCGTCCTTACCTTCCGCATGACACAGGTCCGCACCGGACATGGTAAGTTCGGGAGGTTCCTGCACTGGATTAGTGCGGAAGAAATATCTGGGTGCCGCCATTGTGTGGACCGTTCGGAGGACACGGTGGAAGATACGGTGAAGGTGTGCCCCGCCTGGGCAGAGCACCGCCGTGTCCTCGTGGGGGCGATCGGTGGCAGTGATCCCTCGCGCCGGGAATTGGTACAGGCCATGGTCCGGAGTGAGGAGGAGTGGCAGGCGGTCGCCTCCTTCTGCGAAGCAGTAATGCTAGCAAAAGAGGCAGCTGATCGCGTGAGGCAACAGTCCTCACACCCTAACCGCCGCCGTGATTCCGATCCCGATTTCCGGTCAACGTAGGCGCGGGCTTGCGGACGGCGAGTAATGGGTGGCTCGCCGTCCGGACCGATTCCAAGTCGTCGACGGCGCGTACTGTTCCACGCGCGCCTCAAGGAGATGTCAGCAACTGTACGGGCCCAGTAGGGTCGAAGCCTACTGGGGCCACGGGTAGTGTGAATGTGAAGCCCGGGGCCCCGGGATGAAGGCAAAGAAGGAACAGAAGTGGGTTTTTAGTCAGTAAAAGTCTGACACTATCTCCCTCTCCGCCCAAGAGCGGAATTTGTCATTAGATGATTTTCCGACCTAAAAAAATAAATAACTGAATTTATAAAATTTACCAAAACGTATGAACATATATCTCATATATCAGATGGCCTTTAAGCTGTTTGTGAATTAGATCACAATAAACAGAGGTCATAAGATTAGGTAAGTAACGGTATTGATATGCCAACATATCAGACATTTATTGTTATCTGTCTGTGTGTAGCAATTTGTAATATTTTTGGATGGATGAATACAATAGGTAAATAAAATAAAAAACATTTGTATACCTACTTGATTACTGCATTTCGAAAGGTTTTCATATTTTTACCTCTAAATATGTCGTTAACTTAACACTTTAGGGTACCATATTACCTACCTTTAATAATGACATTTTTATGTGCCTCCTCCTACCCATACAGAGGTATAACTTTCATTGAGCCGGAAACTATGAAAAAACAGTTGGTGATGGCAGATTTCATAGAAAAATATTCGAACCTGAACGCACTTTACTATTTTTTTTTTTTTTTTTTAAACTTTATGCACTAATGAAACATTGTACAAAGGCGGACTGGCGGAGGGTTAGAGTTAAATAGGTTGAAATATATGTAAAAAAAAATTACTTACATTTTAGTTTCATTTCAGTGAACTTTTACGATAAAAAACTGTGAGAATATTTAATGTGGTATTTTTTTAATAATCACATAAATACCAGACATAATTGTTCCAAACAAACCTGCCTTTTTTGTTTTGATCGTAAAAAATATAGCTTGGTGAACATATTGTGTATATTGGGTTATTTTTACGACTAATAATATCCGTGTTTACGACCGAAAGATTGTGACATTATATAATATAGTGCCCTTTCTGTAATAAGTTCGCAAAGTTAGTACCGCCGAGTATGTGAATATCTCGTAAATTAAAATCAATAAAAATGTGCTAAAAAACCTAGAGTAATTTGTTAAATACATAGCTCACAGCCTAAGATACAAGAAGGATGAAAATAGATTACGATAGTTCAATGAAAATGTTGAGGATATGTAGAGTGATGAGAATGGATAATGTGAATAATGAGTATATTAGAGGAAGTTTAAAAGTGTTGCTAGTGACTGAAAAGTTGAAAGGTGTTATTCTTGGTATGGTCATGTGAAGATGAGGGATTAAATGTACCACAGTACCAGACGCTGTATGTAATAAGAAATCATCCTCGTCATCATTTCAGCCCAAAGACGTCCACTGTTGGACATAGGCCTCCGCCAATAAGAAATATTATTTATTTTACAAATTTATAATACGAGTTCACTCAAAAAATATTTTACGACTTTATGCGTTGGAAGTATCATTTGTAGTATTTATTTGTTTTGTTGTTGGCCATACGGGATTTTTCATTAAAAATCCCGGGAAGATTTTAGATGCAAGTACATGAATAACTCTGCCTAATTCCGACCTCTGGTAATATTTTAAAGGTAAGCCTCATCAAAGGAATGTCATAATTCAGCTAAAAGACATTCACTGCTGGACACAAACCTCCCCAAACGTCGTAACATCGACCGGGCCTGTGTTTCCCACAGCAGGAACTCTCTGAAAGAACAGTTTTTATAAAGCCCCTACATGATCTACGATGGAAATAATCTAGTTGGTAAACCATAGACTGTAGAACAAAAGAGTTTAGGCTAGACATCAATGCCTAGCCTAAACTCTACGTATCTCCTGATTTAAATCAGACTTTGCCGTATGTAGGTATATACCTACATAAGATTATTTAAACTAATTGAATATTTTTTTTTATTAACTACGATCAAGTCTATTTTTACATAGGTTATTTATTTATTTATTGTATCATTTATTGTACACCAAATACAAAAATAAAAGGAAACTAAAACACATACGTACATACAATGGGCGGCCTTATCGCATTCCGCGATCTCTTCCAGGCAACCTGGAATGGACAGTAATTGCCTGGACAAGAAATGGGGCTGTCATTGGTGTAACAAAACCAGCATTAAATAAATTATATTATAATAGATACACAGATATATACATAGGCTATATAATAGATACATATATACACACATAATTATTTAAAACTATAGACAGAAATATGAGTCAAGACTATCGATACTCACAGCGACAGGTAATGTTCATAATTCATAATAATTTATTTGCTAATATGGGTAATTACATAAAGTTCTTAAAAGTATAGCACAGTCCAACCGTATTACACCTTGAGGTATGCAAATCACAAGCTTTTTTATTGTTATAATGCATGCAAAAACTTTACAATTAATATTTCAATTTAGTTCACAATGAAAAACAATAATGTCAATAGTTAATTACAATTTGATAAGTCATGTATTAAATGAGAATGTCAAGATATATCTGTAAATATATGTCAAAGTAAATGTCAAAGTATAACGAGTCGAGAGGTTAAACACTTAAAAATACATAATTACAATAAAATGAAAAATTATAATAATAAAACCCTACACTAATTACAAGTAACTAAAATCTATAATTATTGATTAATTGACTATAATTATTTATAATGTTATTTATGTTTTGTAATGTATTTTTTCTTTTATTTTCGTTTTGTTTATTTTTTATTATCTAAGTATTTATTTCTTATTTTTTGTAAATTTTTAATTTTCTAATTTGTATACTATAATATAATAATTATTTACTCTCAGCACTTTTGGTTACTGTAATAATTAAATTATATACTAATTAAACAAAAGAAATAAAAAAAAACACAAGCAACTAACAGCAAAATGTGCGTTGGCCGGGAATCGAACCCGGATCAACTGCTTGGAAGGCAACTATGCTGACCATTACACCACCAACGCAGCTGAGAGAAGGTTTTATTTAGACCGTCTATTCCGACTTACAATACCTATCTTTAAATAATAAGATCCACCTTTTTGTATCATCCGTCACGCTGTACTTTCATTTCTGTTTACAGCGCCAGATCTTTTCGTTCATGCACTCTATTTTAAACTTTATTTACTTGAAAATAGAGCTGCAATCACCACGTGATACGATTTTGGTACCCGCTTAACTGATAGGTGAAGTGAATAGCTGATGAGTCATAGAAAAAAGTCCCAAACATTTGTGGATCCATCACGTCTAATTTCCGAGTTACGTAAAAAGCAAATCAATCAGTCGGTTTAATTGCCGTGTCTTTGCGAAATATAGTTTATTTTTAGGAAGATAGATATTTTTTTTTGTTGTTTAATAATAAAAATAAAGTGATATGAAAGAAAAGGAACTTAGTAATAGTATGACGGTTGACAGGATAGAATGGAAGAAAAAAACGTGTTGCGCCGACCCCAAATAAGATGGGACAAGGGCAGGAAGATGATGATGAATAATAAAAATAAACTGATACTGACTGATGATAGAATGTACTTAATTTCGTTTTCATTTGTGTGTTTAAATTTTTATTATTCATTTATGCATTCTCAGGGAAGGAAAATGAGACATGATAACAAGAAAAAAACTTGGTATACTCACACATTGTTATTATTCGATAATTATAAATAAGAAATAAAAAAATTTCAAAGATGGTATTTATATTCGACTGAAGAAACACAGGTAGGTTAGTCAATAAAAGTCCAACACTCTTTCTCACACCATCCAGAGCAAAACACCCAAATAGATCGACAGTTTTTTTTTTGAGTAGGGAAATTATCTTAATTTTGACTTTTCTGGCTCTAGGGTGAAGCGTGAGGGTGTTTCACACTTCTACTGATTAAAACCACACCTATGTTTATTCAGTTGCCTTTTGCGTTTCAGGTCTATGAGTTCCGTTGAGGCCTTTTTCAGAACCGATCCCATGGCTCTTGCAGGCATCGGCACTGCTGGGCCCCTACGGTATGCAGACCTTTAGGTTGAGGCGCACGTGGAATACTACACGACTCGGGCTTGATCCTTACAGGACGAGCGGACGGCAAGCTGTCCTTTGCTCGTCGTTCGCAAGCCTGCGCCTACTGTGGCTGGAGAATGTTCTGCGGTTCCCAATGGGTTTCCCGGGGCGTCTCCTATCGCGGTTGCTTGGGCGTGAGGATGTATGTCCCCTTACTCTTGTGACCGCCTCCTTCGCTAGCATTACTACTTCGCTGATGTATCCGACCGTATCCCATTCCCTCTCGCTACGGATCAGAACCCGGCGCGAGTACGGCGATGCTCCGTCCAAGGGGGGCAAATCTATACGTTACAGATTTGCTCCACCGTATCCTCCGGGCTGGCTGCGCAATGTTGACACCCGGGCGTTTTTTGCTCCTGAATCCTCTACGGGAACCTACCGAACTTCGGTCCAGTGAGGACCTGTGTAATGCGAAGGAGAACATACCGGGGCGCCTCTTCAGTCCTTTAAAATTTGACTTACCACCGCAATTGCGGTATGCACAGCGCTGGGTTGCGACAGTCGCCATCGCGATATCGCCATGAGAAATAACATAACATTAACGAAATAACCGAAAGATACGTTCAAAATCCATTATATAATAATTTAAATCACGTTTTACGCTCACTCATTGACCACAGGCTATTATCTTATTGAAATACTGATACTATTTTAGTTAATTAACCCTGTAAAGAATCTCCAATCTTAATATAGAATTGACTTTATCAGTTCATTTGTATGCAAGGGACCTTCCAACATGCTTACCAACTTCATTTTAATTATGACCCTTGAATCTTTCCAGATGTTGTTCATATTTTAAGATAATTTTAAACGTTCCGTAAAGGACATTATTTGCAATTATTGGCTTTCACTTCGTGGTTCGAATTTTAATTAGGTATGAAAAATGTTAATGTCTTGACCAAATAATACCTGGAATAAGTTGGGGAAGGCCTTTGCCCGGCTTTGGGAAAGTAGAGGTTAAATTAAAACAAAATGAAAAATAGCTGAAGAAAAGTTTAGTTTTATAGGATTGTTTTCTAGTTACTAAAACACAATAAAAGTCTTGCCAATGCCTCCAGTCTTTTGGGCATACTTACAGTTGACAGCGATGTGGATGAATTTTTTGACACCACATTTTATTTTTAGTTAGAAGTTTCTGGGTTAAATTTATATTTAATTTTTAATATACCTATATAGGTAATTGTTAGTTATGCTATTTAATAATGTTTAGTTATTTTGTACTGTGTATTCCGTTATTTTTTTTTTTGATTTGAAATAATACTCTTCTTAATGGATCGATATCAAAATAATAGAGTTTCTTACCAGTTCTTCTCCTTATGACCGTGCTTCTGGCGTTTTATAAGTGCCAATGTAGGCCTATGTGAACTAAAATATTTAGTATTGAATACCTATTGTCTAGTAAAGGTAGGTCATCAATGCATACTATTAATCTTATTCCTTCCTACCTAATTAAAGAGCTAGGAAGAGACAACCTAACCAGAATAAATCATTTTATAGTGCGCAAGCGTTTACCATCGGTTTCACCCAAAATTCAAAAAGTTTGAGACATCACGGAAACATACCACCAAGACAAAAAGTATCCTGTGTCCTAATCTTGATCAGGGTATACCTGAGTTTGTCGAAAGACTCATTATTCACTTACTCTCACTCTTCCTTGAGAGAAACCGTTCAGCCATCCATTTAGCTGTTGGGCGTGGTTGATACATGAACAGCTATACAAACTATTTTACATCTATACATATAAATAAAATTGAGGTATCTGTTTGTAATATCACAATATCACGTATTAGTCTTTATATTCGATACCTATAGCAAAAATACAATTTTTAAAATGTTTTTCTGTATTTTTATACCGGTAAATCTAGTAAAACAAATTTTGACAGAACTTTTACTGTTACAGATAGCGGATGGTATAAGGAGTTACTTAAGTTACTTTTATTTTAGAATAACAATTAGGGATCCGCGCAAAAAAATCTTTCCCTTTTTGAAATTTTAAACAGAATGTCGGTGTGTGTGTGCTGTTTTATAAGTCTGACTCGGACAAAGTCACGGGCACTAGCTAGTAAATACATAATATAATAAGGCAGATATTTACACTTACACAAACTGTAGGAGTACAGTGTGATCTCACTGTAGGCAACAGTGAGATCATGCAACAACAAATAAATTACAAACATTTTCTTTTCTTTTAAAACAGCGGATAAGCTTTCAGTGCGTAGGCGAGACTAGTGGTGTAGTCTCGTAGACTAACCTCATATTTTGTTATTATTACACTAATTAAACGTACTCAAGAGGAAACTAATATTTTGAAATTAAAACGAGATTAATTAGCCCCTTAGAAGAAACTGTAGATAAAGTTCATAGACAACGTGCCCACGCGCGAATATCAGGCTTCCGTTAAATTGTAAGAGTATTTTCATACCAAAGATGTGCGAAGTAGGGAGGCGGTGCGCGAGGAAAATATCGGGATAAAATTCATTAAAATAATAAATAAATCTGTGGCCCGCTGTCAAGTTGACTGTCAAGAAATTTTTTCACTGCAATTTTTTACGATAAATTTGTTCACAATAATCCAATTAAAATGTCCATTCATTCGAAAACAATAAGAAAGAAGAAGCAATATCGATTAACCACCACGACTACCACCAACATTATCTGTGAAATTACCAGATACCTAGTATTTTCAAAGGACAACATGGCTATGCAACAACAATAGATTGAAATGCTGACTAGAAACCGGGCGAAACGCTTATCCACACACCCAATATCTTCAGGTTTGTCGCTCAGCTCCGCCTTGCAACCGCCTGACCAGCGCCAAAGGTGAGTCCAGAGATTCCGGTCGCTGCAGTTGCGTCTAGCTCGAGCGACAAATTCTTCTCGCCGCCGTCGACACCTGCCTGCCTGCTGCCGCTGGCCTGTGCGTCGACGGTGAAGAGGCCGACCTCCGGCCAGCTTGGGAGCTCGAGGCCTGCCGGCCTTTGATAGGGTCTCTGCTGCCGATGGAAGTGTGCAGCGCATGCGATGGAGACCGTCCTTCAATGAAAATTTCCTAATTGTGACAGAGCTACACGACCAGCTGTGCCAGCTTGGCAGTGCAGGATAGAACGTCGTATCGGTGAGGCTAGAGCACTCATCATCCCTAGGGTCACCTCTATGCGCTTTGCGAGGCGGGCATTCTCGGGGACGGACATTAATCGTCGAGATGATTATCTGCCCTGCGTCACAGAGCGTATCCACTTCCTGAAGCAGAAGATCTATGCATGGGCAAAACGTATTCGTAGGTACAAGCGACGAGTGGAGCGGTACACTCAGAATCGTATATTCCAAAGCAACGAAAGGTAAAGCACACACAGTACAGGGACAGGGACAGGGTTACAGGACTTGAGAGCGACCGGACCACGGTGTGACTGATACGCGCCTGCCGGATGATGACGCCATGTGTTCATTTTGGCGCAACATTTGATCGGCGCCTGTCAGAGTCTACCGACGGTGATTGGATTCGAGAGGTCGAGCGCGCATATGATTTTTTTACAAGAAATGGGGGCAATAACGTTTAACCCCCAAGATGTAGCCCTTGCAGTCCGTCCGTTGCCTAACTGGAACTCTCCTGGGCTGGACGAGCTGCACTATTTTTGGCGTTAATGGTTCCAAAGGCCGCATGCTCGCTTGGCATCTCAGTTCCAAGTTGCTTTAGAGTCAGGGTCGCTGCCCCAGTTTTTAACGACAAAACAGGAACAACTCACCTGCTCCATAAATCAGGTAATTCTGTGGAACTCAAAAATTATAGACCGATCACGATCATTCTGAGAGCTAAAATCAATAGTCATATTAAGAAAAATTCTATCATGTCTGCCTCTCAGAATGGATGTAGGAACAGGTCCCGCGGTACTAAGAAGCTGCTCCTCATAGATTTGATGGCCATTAACCAACAGATTTGACGTTCTAAACTAACCTAACCTTTTCGTGTCGGGGTGCCCTAAAATTACGTCATTTCCTTCCCTATCTCGTCCTTTACACACATTGATTTTAAATAATAGAACATATTTGAACATTTGCCCGTCATTTTATAAGTCAGTCGATTAATCGTGATAAATACAGACAAAACTCTATTCATTTTACACATTGACGGTGGACCAGCAGGTAGGTAATCCATACAATCCCTAGGAACTGTTTACATTACCTAGGTAAAGTACGTAATGGTGAAGTATGTATGTAATATTCATAATATTTCATACATTGCTTAGACGCCCCAGGCATTCTATACATCGCATAGGTATTCTATAGAATACCTGAATTAGAAATATTACCGGTAACAGTAATATTTTATAGGTACATTACTATTAAGAGTAGCTAAAAAGTGTGAAATGTTTTTTATTCAATAAAACTTATTATCTACTATGGTAAAAACATGTCAAATAAACTGTTGTAGGTAGTTTGTATTGGTAGTTTTAACTTCTAAGTTATCTCTCAACTTCATAAAGTCATTTTAAGGACAACCCTTGTTGTCTCCCCTCAACTCGATTTATTTATAGAACCCATTTCTTGTAAATATGAATGAATCTGTCTGCACTTTCGTATCTTGTTTTAATATAAGTACTTAATCCCATGTTTGGGTATTTATAGTGACCGTTATCGGTCCCTTTGTTTGTAAATAATAGTTATGAATGTTATTCGATGTTATGTTGCATTTAATTTGAAGAGTGAACGACTGTTTATTGTGTTCAAGAAAATATGTTTGTGTCAATAAAATCGAAATATCTCGTAGTATTATGTCCACTATAAGTATATAATCTATACCTTTTTAAATATAGAAAAACAACTACTATTACTTATTAATAATGAGAAATGTGACAATTTTTTTTCTTTATTTTCTGGGTCAATCATCAAATTTTTTGCTGCTCTGGGTGGAGCGGAGTGTTAGACTTTGTGACTGGCCTGTTGGTCTAGTGGTTAGTGGCCCTGACTGCTATGCCGGCAGTCGTGGGTTCGATTCCCACCCGGGACAAATGTTTGTGTGATGAGCACGATCATTTGTTCTGTCTGGGTGTAATTTATCAATAATATATATGTATTTAGAATGACAGGATAGAATGGAAGAAAAAAACGTATTGCGCCGACCCCAAATAAGATGGGACAAGGGCAGGAAGATGATGATGATGATGATATATGTATTTAGAATATATAAGTATGTTTATCAGTTGTCTAGTACTAATAACACAAGCTCTGCTTAGCTTGAGAATATTATATTACATATTTTGTTATATTATTACTTTTACTAATTAAAACCAATTAAAACATTTGTGTGCAATTTAATGAAGGTGCAGTAGATACTGAAACAAAATAAGTCAATGGTAAAGCTACTCTTTCATCCCCTAAGGGGATGAAATAGGGGTCCAAAGTTTGTATGGAGAAAGCTAATATCACGCGGGCGAAGCTGCTGGCACAGGCTAGTTTGTCTCGAAGACGACTGGACCAATGTTGTTTTTTTTTTCGTAGTTTTTTCCAGAGGGTTCCATGGTCAGGATCCGGTGATGGGAGACGCAAGAAATCGAGGAACCTCTTCATATATAGGCACATTCGTAATTGCTATATTCTATGGGTATATCTTACTATAGAATTACTATTTAGGTTTAGCCTCTCAGCTATTAAATAATCACGTACAAAATGAATAGGTGCAAACCTGCCTCTCGTCAGCTTCAATTTCAAATTGTGGCTTAGCACGCGATGAGTTGCCTCACTTTTCTAAGTAGCGATAGTCACGTTTGTCCTACTCACAAAATAATACAAGTGACCAAACAAGTCATCAAAACAACAACAAAAACAATATCTATCAAAATACGACGGTAACGCCCTTTTTGTTACGCATCACTGAGAGGGCATTATAAATTGTATTCACCCCATGTTCGAAAAACAATGAAATATAGTTATTCTCCGTTCGACTAAAAACCTTGCTTTATTCAGTTTTCAGGTCAAAAGCTTTGTCATTCGAGACTATTGTTGCCTTGCATTGCGTTGCAGGTGTTTTGAATTTCTGTGTGGCTCTATTTTTACGTATTCCGTTGTTAGGTAAGTCATAGATAATGTTTTCAATTTGAAAATAAAAGGACGCTTCCTTTGGCACTCCTGGGGCCTTGTTAAAATTATAGTCGTGCGACTCAGAAAGAGGGATGGAGCTATACATCCTGTATAGCTACATCCCTTTAACAGTTGAATTTAGGTCATAAAATGGATCACGTTAAGAACCCGTTGTAGTACACAAATCATGAGGAGGTTGGTTTAGTTCTCACCATGCTTGACACTGAAGTACAGGTCTCCCAAAGTGATAATGCGCTTAGAAATCTTCGTCACTGTTCGGCAACGGTCGTATTCCCCGAGCGTTGGAAGACGATATGTATATAGAGTGGTTAAGTGCATTTTCTTCATGCATAATTCAATTAATTAATTTTTCAATGATTCGGGTGTTTTCGGGAATACGACAATCAGCGAAGATCTGCATGCGCATTATTAATTTGGGAATACTGTACCTGTCTGTAAAATATGACTTTCAGAAGATCATGTAGTTTGAGAGGAATTGTTTTTTGGTTTTACTAAGTAAGCATTCGCCTACCAATCGTTGAGCCTGTTCAATGGTGCCATATTTCTACTTAAACCGATATGATGATCAGTTATTATTTTGGTTCGGCTACCACTGAATCAAATCTCTCTGAGGATATAATTAACACTAGCAGGCTGATAGGCCTGTATAGGGAGAGTTTTACTGTAGTTTGGCCAGGTTTGAGACTCATAAGAAAATTGCGGGTCAGTTCCAGTGGCGTCCTGGGCATAATTGTTGGACTGCTATATTGTGAATTGTTGCTCCAGTATTTCAGCTGAAGTGCTGAAGTATTGATTCTTTTGTTTTTTGTATTAATGATAATTGTGCTTGTATTTGCGTCACTAACGTAGTTGCAAGTTTGTTTGTAGTTACTTACACTACACGAGTCTCATTGTTTCTCGTAATGCAGAATATTATTATTTTTATATTGATTTTTGCCACTTTCTATTTCTGTGGTAAAAGACATCTTTTTAAGATACAACAAGCGAACGCCGAAAATCAGAGATCGAACGCCAGCGAACGCTTTCTCATTGTCTTTCTATTGTGTCTCATTACGGTATTATATATGAAAGGTTATACAGTTGTGTCAAAAATAAGTCTGTTTTTCTGGGGCCTAAGTCTGTTATTTTTATAAATTAGTCATTGCTACACGATCCCATAGTCATTTTGCTAAAAATTCGTAATCTGATAATTCATAATGGTCGATCTGTATAATGACGTTCTAATGGTAGGTCACTGATCAAAGGAACTGTCAAAATTTTGCCAGTTATCCGCATACGTCAAATATTCATTTGTCATTATGTACGAGATTACCATTCTATGCCACTTCTTTCAATGGAGTGTCAGTGGTTGACTATTGGTAAGTCATAATGACGCCATTATATTGGTAGATTATCAAACTTGTCAAAATCAGCAATTATGAAATCAATGATAGACCATTCTGATACTATTGTAAAAGCAGATTTGAGGCCTAGGTTAGCCCGCTTAGGATTTTGGCTATTATTTGATCATATACTGGGGCAGTATACGGTTTAAATTTTTGATGACTGCAGCAGTTAATTATTTTCTTTGATTGAGGTCAAGTTGGCGGTGGTCTTTGAAGCACTGCGATTATTTGGTTACTTCAAGGTTATGAGAGTTTAATTACTCTAACCCAGTCTGACCATATCTTCAGATTAGCAAATGCATATTAGCTAAAACTTATATTCGATCAATCTCTATTTAATATATTATTTAGACATAATAGTGTCACGTACTAACACATTGTTATGGACACACATTGTATGGCTTGTCACAATTATAATAATGCCGGACAATACAGATGTATTTCATCGTCATTCATCGTTGACAAAGGTCTGCAATATGCTAATAGAGGTAATAAATATGGAAGTACAGGTAATTACCATGTTGATTTAAGTGATCCTTTATATTATAACAAGCAGTTGTAAAGTTTGGAATGATTTCAATAGTTTTTTTTTTGTTGTTGAAGCACCATTAGCTCAGTGAAACGTCGCTTCTTCAAAATTTATGAAAACTTAAAAAAAAAAATAATAACCGACTTCACTGAAAAAAACACTAAGAGGATCATAATAACTAATCGTCGGTATAGAAATACCAACTTCCGAAATTAAAGTTAGTTTGTTTTAGTGAAGTCGGTTATTTTTTTTTTTTGTAAAAAGTTTTTTATTTCGCACTTTTTCTAGTAATCGCACCGATTTTCTCTTTTACACATATAATTGAATAAGCAAACTACTGTAAACATTATGATATACGAATTTTGGGCTGCTAATTAACAGTTAATAGCATTTAGTTTAAATATTTGTTCATTAAATCACTAAGCCAAGATTCTTTGGCAGCACGCAATGACTAAATTAAAAAAAATATATTTTTAGTGGCACATTCTCATATAAAGGTTCGCTATCCCTGACATAGACTTATGAGTAAGTAGCACTCTTCCAGCGTCTTCTTTCTCTCTTTTGGCTATTTTTGTTAACTTTTAAGTATATTGGATTATGGAATGAAATTTTGCATGGCAACTAAATTCCTCCTTTTCAGCTTCTTAAAGGCTAAATTTCGGGGTCATAAAAGGAAGACTTGTGCTAAATTTCATATTTCTAGTCCTTGTAGTTTCGGCTGTGCGTTGATATGTCAGTTAGTCAGTTTCTCCTTTTATATATTGGCATGTATAAGATAATCTGTAGCATTTGATTGTAGGTACGTTTTATTTTGCTGCTCCCAATAGTCTAGAATCTAGTTTAAATCCCAGAGCCATTGCAGTACTTTCGGAATATTCTATCTAAATAAGCAAAATTTTAACAGAAAACTAGAAATATTCTGCTCATTTCTATACAAATACTCTACATTATCAGCTGTCCTATAACAATAAAGTTTGAAACAATAAACTGTGCGATACACTATCTTTACAATGTTCCTTCGTCGTAAAGAAACGCTGAATTCAGCTGAAAATCTCGATGAGAAGCATGAGAACTGTGTCACACGCAAATGTAAAAACCACAGAGTACTGGAACGCCGTGCTGGCCACTGTGAGAGACTGTATGGTGTATACTAAACACAAAATTCAAGTACTTATCTTATATTGGAATTTTATTGTGAATAGTCAGACGAAACAAAAAACATGGCGGTGGACATGGTAGACTCTTTCTTCACAACTGGGAGTCTGGAATAATTGTATTTGTATATATATTCATATATATATATTTGTATAGAATGCCTTGTTGCATTAAGTCTGCCTATGTACCATAAAGTACTGTACATAAAGTTTAAATAAATACACTTCTGGACACATCTATTGGCCCACCTTGTATTTTCAGTTTCCTTTGGTCCTAGCTAAAATTTTATATTAGGTCGAGCAAAAACTTTTTATGCAGTTTTGAACCTGGCACATTCACAATTTCATTCAATAGTCTTTTTTTGAATTTCGAACACAGAATTCAAAGAAACAAAAGACAATTTGGAGCCTGTTTGTTGATATCAAACAATCGAATACTAAGAAAACTTGGTTTTATTGGTTTACTTGGATTTAATTCTTGAAAAAATGATTGATATCTTTGATTTCTTTTTGCAACAAACATTACTTATTCTTAACATTAAGGTGAGGTTCTATCAATAATCTATGGATACTTCACCTGAAGTCGCCGCCCAAGCTGTGGCACTTATTCAGGCCGGACACAGCCAAAGAAACGTGAGTGCTCAACTTAATTTAAGTCGATCTGCGGTCCGAAATGTTCATCGGAGGTACCTAGAGACTGGCGGCTTTGTTCGTCGCCAAGGAAGGCCACGATCTAGGGTCACAACTGAAAAGCAGGATCGATTCATCGTGACGACCAGCTTGAGAAATCGTCACCTTACCTCCATTGAGATACAAAACCAACTTCGCGACTTCCACGGAGTATCTGTGAGCGCTCGAACTGTTCGGAGAAGGTTAAAAGAACGCGATATGGTACCACACAAGCCAGCTAATGGGCCCAAACTAACGCGAGCCCACCGAACAGCGCGCCTTCATTTCGCACGCAGTCATTTAAATTGGACACAGCAAGATTGGAGCCGTGTACTCTTTTCTGATGAGTCTAAAATTGTGTTACATGGCAATGATGGAAGGAAGAAGGTCTACCGACGTAAGGGAGAGCGTTTGGCACAATGCTGCTTTGAAGAGAGGGTTGCTTATGGCGGTGGCTCATGGACTGTCTGGGGCGGTATATCCGCGAGCGGCAAAACTCAACTTGAGGTTGTTACAGGACCACGGCTGCCAACATTAAATGCTGAAAGGTACATTCGTGAGTGCTTAGAACCTCACGTGATACCATACGCGGACTATGTGGGCCCAAATTTCCTTTTTATGCATGATAATGCAAGAGCCCATGCGGCCGGCATCGTCAGGGAATATCTTCGGGATGTTAACATCACAGTTATGGACAGGCCAGCCAGAAGCCCAGACATGAACCCCATTGAGCACATGTGGGACGAGCTAAAAAGACGTGTTAGGGCTCGTCAGCAAGTTGCCCAGACGATGCAGGAGTTGAAAACTGCCATAGAAGAGACTGCCATGGAGGCAACACGCGTTATTAAATTAAACCTTTATTTGATAAAACATGTTTTTTATTCAAAAATCAATTGCCTTTAACAAGGCGCATGTCCGACTTGTTAGGCGTAGCTCCATGTCGTATGGTATTCTGAATTCAAATTTAAAACAATACGATCGAAAAAGATGGTAAAATGTATCAGGTTTAAAACTGCATCAACAGTTTTTGTTCAATCTAGCAATCATATTTCGGTAGGGGCCATCGAAACCTAAACTCTAAGGTGGGCCAATAGATGTGTCCAGAAGTGTATATACTCGTTTCTGCCTGCAGCTTCGCCCGCGTAAAAGTAGGTTTCTCCATATAAACTTCCAACGCTCGTTTTACCCCTTTAGGGGTTTTTTTTTTTTTATTGGGTGGGAAATTCATCCTAATGACATCCCCGCTCTTGGGCGGCGCGGGAGATAGTGTCAGACTCTTACTGACTAAAAACCCACTCCTGTTCCTTCGTTGCCTTCGTCCCAGGGCCCCGGGTTCCGCTTTCACACTACCCGTGGCCCCAGTAGGCTTCGACCCTGCTGAGCCCCTACGATTTGCTGACATCTCCTTGAGGCGCGCGTGGAACAATACGCGCCGTCGACGACTTGGGCTCGGGGTGAGAGTTTCGTCAAATCCGTTCTTAGCAGATGCCTACAGCCTATATGGAACCTAACTGCCAAATTTTAAGTTTGCAGGTGTTATAGTTTCTGAGATTTCGTGATTAATCAGTGGTATTTCACTTTTATATATAAAGATATATACTAACAATCCCCGCAGTTTTTCCTGTCTTTGGTTACTGCTCCGCTTTGGTTGGTCGTAGTGTGATGCCTATACTATTATGAACCTAATCGAAATCGAATTCGACTTATAAAACCACAGATTTTGTTTTTGTTATTCTTATAATGTGAGCAAGATAAACATTTACAAAAACAAGTCTTAAGACACGGGGCAATCTCTTACAGACCACCTTTGGATGGATTAAATAAAAAGAGATAGATTCGGGCCTTATTAGGCTAAATAAGTGAACCTTTCATCACTCCATCCCATAGGAGCAGTAGTCCCTCAGGGCTTTGTGCTATCTCCCTAGTTTTCACACTGTTCAACAGCGATATTTTAAAAAGTAATAAAGCCCAGTTGATACGGCCATTAACTGTACCGGTCTATGGAGTCAATTCTTCATTTGGTTAAAAGTTAGGCAGGCCTCTACTCAAGACTGCAGAAAACCCTCCCACCTTCCCTTTCATTTTACCATGTATGGCAAGCCGATCCCTTGGAACAAACAAGATTTTAATTAAAGACTTGTATAAGTTAAAGCTTAGTTCCAAATTTCCACAAAATCGGCTCAATATTTTAACGGTGAAAGCCTTACAGACAGATTTTTATTGACTAAAATCTACCATATATTCCTTCATAAGCCCTTTGCGTTCTAGGGCCACAGCCGCTGCTGCCTGAAGATTCCGTGCTAAATGGAATTACTAAAAGAACATTTTGCTTCGCAACAATGTAGATTACAGAAGTTTAAACTATATACGATAGAATGTAAATGAGGTTGAAATCAAACATAATACAAACAATTTGATTAATTGTAATTTCTATTTGGAATTTCGGCTGGATTGTGGCTGTTCGTGACCACTACGTACCTATCTATTTTATTCATATTGTTTTAACTATCAATGGGAAACAATTTAATGCTTTAATATGTTTCATAAAGATGGTTCATAAAACCAGTAAGTATAAGGATGCGTTTCTACTGATGAGCAGACTGTGAATGGGCCAATCACAGAGCTCGACATCATCGAAACAGTATAAGTGGATCGGAGTGGAGCTGATCGGAGTTTCAAATAAAAAAAAAACTAACACGCGGCGTCGAACTGGATAGAACGAAGTTGGCTACCCTCCTGAAGCTACCCTCCGCTTTAATCGAAATACTTGCCAATTTTCACTGTGCATTCAGGGCCTCAAGTCGGCTATTACAATAGGGTCAGAATGGTCTATCATTGAATTCATATTTGTTGATTTTGACAAGTTTTGTAATCTACTAATATAATAGCGTCATAATGACTTCCAATGGTCAACCACTGACACTCCATTGAAAGAAGTGGCATAGAATCGTAATCTTGTATCTACATACTGACAAATGAACATCTGACGCATGTGGTAATCTGCTAAAATTTTTAGTCCTTTTGGTCCTACCGTTAGAACATCACTGTGCAGTCATTGCTTTTAATAAGCTCGATATTGTCATTCTACCACACACTATTATGAGATCATTGACCGATTAATGATCGATCATTATGAATTAGCCGATTACGAACTTTTAGAAAAATGACAATGGGATCGTGTTGGAATGACGAATTTATAAAAATAGCAGATTTGGGGTCCAGCTCAGCCAAGCTCTGTTTTAGTGGAAATGCACCATTACAGTTCCTAAGGTTACTTAAAACTTTAAAGACTAAATTATTTAATAGACGTAAATATCTTACTGAATCGATAATTTTACTGCAAAACTAACTTAGTACCTAAGTGTCATAAAATTCTTAAGAGGTAAAAAATTCATCCCTCTTGAAATCAGAAACGACTCAGGAGACACCATCTCATGCCAAGCTAAAAGCAGCCCATATAATGCTCGTTATCTCGCTGACGATACAAAAACTCGGAAAAAATGTATTAAAAACGCGGAGGGTGCGGTCGTCGGCCCACGTCGCGTCGCCCGCCTCACTTATTTGATAAATAACCGCCTAGACAATAAATCACCGCGCGAGAGGGCTGCTGTACGTTGGACCAAGGTGTACCGCAAATGGAGTGCTAATAGCCATGTTTTGTTTTTTCTGTGTGATTGTCATTTATGTAAAAACTGTTTGTAAGGCTTGATGATATGATGTTCATTTTCTGTATAAGCAAGTGATACACAATAAAGAAAGATTGACGGCTTTCACCAGCCAATCCTTGTCACATGGCGATATAACATGGATTGGCTAGTGAAGTCAAAAGGTATCTTTTCTATCGTTAATAAAACTACCGCCTACGTAATCTTCATGACGCAGGTCCTCATCGGACATGGTGAATTCAGGAAGTTACCGTGTCGGATTTAAGCAGAAGAAATGCCTGGAAGGTAATAGCTTTCCAGACATCGGGGCGGACACAGTGGAGCATACGGAAGTGGTGTTCTCCAATTGGGTGGAGCATCGCCGTGTCCTCGTGGAGGCGATCGGCGGCGGCGCCCACTCGAATCGGGTTGGGCCCTGGTTCGGGCCATCGTTCTGATAGTTCGCACGTAGCGTTTCACGCGCGCCTCAAAGAGATATCAGTCAACCGTAGAGGCCCAGTAGGGCCGATGCCCGCTAAGAATTCTGAAAGGGAAACCGTGGTTCTAGGACGCAAAAGGCAACTAAAAGACATAGGAGTTGTAGTCAGTAACAATCTGACAAGCCATCTCGCTCCACCCTAGAGTGGGAAAAGTAATTGGAAGACTTCCTACCACAATTAAACCCACGCAATCGAAAACGCAACGATCTACATATTGAACTATTTATATATTTATTTAAACCTTATGTACAGTGGTGGGACATAGGTGGACTTAATGCTACAAGGCATTCTCTATCAGACAACCTTTGAGATAAAAAAGACAATACTGTGGTAGGTGTCTGGTGTGTTAACTATTCCGTGCATTAGCACTCCATTTCATCATTCTCTATGACTCGAGCGATATTACAATTTATTCCAGTTCGAGTGACCAAGTGAGAGCGTCGCGACAGGAAACCTAAACGCTAGTGGTTGTCGTTTTTATTGCTTTTTGTTTCCTTGTTTGCGTTTTTCAGTCGGTTGGTATCCGAAACTTGTTGGAAAAACAACCGAAATGAACATTGGGGTCGTTTTTAATTATTTTTTTCATTGGTAAGTAAAATAGTCTTTTTTTTTTAATATCGCAGCACAATGCTGAGATAGTAGCCTTTTTGGCTTTAAAAAAAATCTTTTTAATAAATGTTTTTCTAGAAATGTAGCCCATTGAGTATTGTTTGAGTTACTCGCTTTACATACATTAGGTAAAGTTCACCTTCTTTTTAGAGTTGCGAAATCATGCAATCAATTTTCCCGCTCTGAGTGAGACAATCACCAGTATTCCTACAGCTACAGTTTGTGCTCTCCTTAACGCAAAATTCCAGGTACAAATATTACCATGTTTTTTCCTAACCTGCAAAAACACCTGAGTTTCCTTGTGCCTCTGTTTTGCGCTGATGTCTTCTTTTACATTACCGCACCTACGTCTAGTTCATTACGGATTGTTTTTTTTCTTGATATGGAAGGAACCTTACCTGCTAAGGTTTCCACCTCCAGGTCTTTTTTACATAGCATAGGTAGGATGGCAGCAGGACGAAAATATGTTAAAATATCGCTATAAATATATAAATGAGAGAAAAGGATAGGTAGCTTTATATCCGACTGCTGTCACTCACCACCATCCTATGGCAATTGTAGTGTAGTTTATAATATCCCCTAACAAGTGACCCACCCGGCGCACGAGTGCAAATAATATACATGTTTTTTACCGCAAAATTGCAGACTACGTGTGATTGTAATAAATATTTATTAGATTATAATTTCTCTATACTTATATTATTAAAATACCGGTTTTGTATACGATAAATCACATCCAAATTTATTAATTTTCAACATAACCGTGTCTTATTTAGAAAAAATTGTTTACAATTTCTCGCAATATTTTACAATCTTACAGCGTTTGCAATTTCCCGGTAACATATGTACATAAAGCTTCCTCGCATATTGTTTTTTCTATTTGTGGAAACTGTATCAAAATCTGACTGTACAGAAGGAATTAGCGGATGAACAGACCGACGTAGAAAGCGACTTTGTTTTATGCAAGTAACGCATCAAAGTACGTTTCTCCATACAAAGTTCGAACCCTGATTTCATCCCTTATGGTGTGATTTTTAATTTTGAAAAATCTTGTCTTAGTGTCCACCTACGTCATAAAAGGACACCTTGTTTCAATTTCACGCTCCTAGTACCAGCAGTTTCGGCTTTGCGTTGATATACGGCAGTTAGTCAGTTTTTCTTTTTATGTGTAGGTTTATAGAAGATAAAGAAAGTACAAGTGACATGGTTTTATTAATGTGTTATTTATTTAGTCTAGGAAGTTTGGTGGACTGGTTTTATCTAATGAAAATGAATGATGGTGGTTGTTGTATACACTTGTGATGAACGCCCTCGCTGATAAGTTACGATAGTATATTTATATGTGAGAATGAAGTAACGAGATACTTATTTATTTTTTCATAGCATTTATTTCAACTGAACTTTACATGTGAGAGATGGTACTAAAACGGAATGTTTTGAAATCTACCTTTTTTATCTTATTTAAAATATCTATGAAAAATTTGAATTTAGAATTGGCTAATCAGTCAATCTAAACTTATATGGCTGGCTAGTTTTATATGTAAGGTTGTAAAAAAAAAACAAAGGAACCACACAAATTTTCAATTCGAATTCTCTCTCTCAATTTTGAATTAAGAACTTGCTTGTAAAACATACGCTAATCAGTGTGTAAATTAATTCCAAAATTTACAACCTTGTGCCTATGAAAGAGAATTCACTTAGCTATCCCCAGATCCCTTTTGCTTGTCTATCCAAAATATTAATTTATGATGGATGACTAGCATTACCTAGCTACTTACGGTATGGTTCCTTATGAATTAAGTATATAAAGCTTTCAAGATGACTTACCTAAATTTCAGAACACCTGTCTACTCTACACAAAATAAAGGATAGACTGATTCGTGAATTTGTAACGTGACTACCTAAGCGTAGCTACATATCAGACTTTTTACCGGAATTGGTGCCTACATTATAGTTTCTTTTTTTATTTATTATTTATACAAAAGAATACAGGATTATTCATATTAAATAGCAACCAAAAACCGTGCTGTCATGCGATGAGCTTATCTCTAATATCGAACTATATACAAAATGCATTTTATATTTATTTATTTAACGCTTCCACACAAAAGTACAGAGGCGGATTTAATGCCTTAGGCATTTTCTTTTGTAGGTATATGTATACATTATTATCGATAATAATTAATAACATCTTTAGGTCTTTGAATAAGTAGAAACATAACTAAGACGTTAAGCTACCCATTGCTCGACGTCCGCCAGCCCGCGTCTACCGTGACTGGTAGTTGGGGTCAGAATCTCGGCGGCTGGGGCGTGAGGACATTTGTTCCCTCACGCGTGCGGCTTCCTCCTTCTCGCTAGCATTACTGCTTCGCAGAAGGAGGCCACCGGCTGCCATTCCTCCTCGCTTCGGACCATAGCCCGAAGTACGCCTATTCTTAAAAATTGCCCGAGTGCATACAGGATGTTCGATTTTGCTTCTTAATGATGTATTGAACTTTTTTTTCTTTCAATAATTTACCGTGTTCGGTGAGAACCTGCGTCATGCGGAAGGTAAGGACGCCGTGAGGTCTTTCCAACCACGCCACAAAGAGGGAACTTACCGCCATAAATGTGGCGTGCCCTAGGCAATAGGGTTAGATGAACGCACGAAACCATATCAGAGGATTGTATTGATTATTTTAATGATTATAATTCCGAAAATAAATACGTGTTGCGATCGAAAATCATATTTTAATGAACATAGAACCTTACTCTGACCTGCAAAATGCAAAAATGCAAAAGGAAATTTGAATTTCGCGAGATACCCTGGAGTATTTACCTTAAACTCTGATACTATATTTGGGATATATTTTCATAGATCTGAAAAAAAAAAAACTTTTAAATCGCACTTTTGTTCTGATTCTAGCATCTGCAATGTATCTACTTAATTTTTTTCATGAAACTACTTAACTAATGAAAGTGTTTTATCCTGCCATCTATGTTCTAATTCAAACAACTCCTAAAATATTTTCTTAGAACTGACAGTGAAATGCTTTTCTGTGTAGTAGGGTAGGTATTGAGTTCAACTATTTGAGGATAGATGGCGCTGTACTCAAAAATACACTAGATATGATTAAGTGCAGCGAAATTAGGTTTATAAAATGTGAGGAAATCACATCTGTAATCAATAAAGAAAAAATAAAATAAGCTTTAGTGTGCAAAAGTTGGAAACCAATTTTAGAAGTTTGCATTAAAATATTTGCATTAATTTGGCGTAAACCAGGTTAATTTTGAAAAAAAAAAGAAAAGCATTAGGTATGTTTTAAAAAAGTGTAAATAAAGAATAATACCAAATAGCTTTACATTTTTTTTTATACAGTAGGTATGCTGCCATTTTTTTAGTTTTAATCCGTTCAAAGGAGGTTGATTTACTTTACCTATCCTCCATTTACGATAGCATTAGGCAAAAGAGGTTCATAGAAGCAGGTGTGCACAACATTTATTTTTCGAGATAAATTCAAACAATTTTAATAAATAATAGTTTCAATTTAAAATTTTAACATTACGTAGATTATTTAAAATTTTAATATTGTAAGGTAAGTACTAAACACTTAGATAAGTAAAGAAAATGGTTTTTTTTTTGACCTCAAAAGTAACACTCGTCTTGAGTATTTTTCAAATTCTACTTTAGCCTGAAAAGCTATCAAAATATGGCAATGCATTAAAATACCCAATTCAAAAACCACCTTTAGTCTATTGAATAGACTAAAGGTGGTATTTGAATTGGGTATATAGACTCTATTCTAAGACCGAACCCGAATAGTCAACGGCGCGTAGTGTTCCACGCACGCCTTAAAGAGATGTCAGACAAACTGTAGTGGCCCAGCAGGGCCGACACCCGCTAGGGCTATGGGAAACCTGTCGTTCTAGAAAGCAAAAGGCAACTGAAGAATACAGGTGTGGTTTAAGTTAGTAAAGGTCTGATACGCCCTCTCACTCCACCCTAGAGCAAGAGAAGATTGGATGATTTTCCACCTCAACAAAGTCTTTTCTATGTGGTCTTAATAAAAACTGCTCAAAGACAACTTTCAGGCGTGCAAAATGTATGGAAAATATCTTTATTTTGAGGTGACAAATCGTGCTTTGGTTCTAAAACGCAAAGCGAGAGGTAGTGTCAAACTCTTTCGAATAATACCGCTGCCATGTGGAATACCTTGACGTAGCAATACCATAGATCTACTTAATTTATTAAGCACCTGCGTGTGTTGTTGCCAGAATAACTTATAATAAAGTCTACAAAAATATCTCATATTTAGGCTAATAGTTATTCGAGAACCTGCTTTTTGGATAAGCACTTAGTTTCGACAGATTTACAGCACAGCTAAAAAATAAATAATGGGAAATGGCAGGTAATGTCGATATGAGCAACATGAGCTAAGTGGCATCATAAAACATGTTACATTTTCTGAGCACAATAAGACATTATTTATTTATTTCTTTCACTATACTTTTACACCACTCAAAACCCAAGCGAACCGCGTTCGCGCGTGATTTCGCGCTAGTTAGGTTAAACGCTAGCGTCCGCATAGATTATAAAATATTGAGCGTTTTATATATAGAGTATTTATCCAAGTACATAATTAAGTTCTTCATAAAGTATTCTAGTAAATATCGAAAATAATCAAACCTTTCCGTTATTCCCTATATACCTAGAAATATACATAGGTTATGCTCACTATAATATCAAAGAGTACCTAATTTATACCAAAGCTTTTTAGTAAAACTGCAGAAGATTAAAAAGAACAAATTCGGAATTTCAAAATGAGAACCAGAAACCGGAACGTTATCGCCATGAAGTCTGCGGTTATCGGCGTCACTCGAAATGTACTGGAATATCCATCCGGAGGTCAAGTTTGTTCGTAGCGGAGCACTGGCACGAATGGAGCCATCATCTGCAGTATACAGTGCAGCCAACCAAGGAGACTGCATTCCACAAAATATCCTTTCATAAACACTGCTCTACTTTATTTTTCTCTTCATTTTCTAAGCGAAAATTCGAAGAAAAGTTTTCTTCTTTTGTACTTTACAGCATCTAATTCGATTAATCTTCACCTCGTCACGTTTTTACTTTATTTATCCTTCGAATTCGGGTCTGTTAGATGTTTGTATTAACCTTGAATCGAATAATTCACTTTGAGGGAAGTAAAAGAGAGACAAATATTGTTTAATGATTTTCAAAACAATTAGGTAATAAGGTAGAGCACCGTCCGGAAAAGACAGAGGGGTAATTCCAGAACGGTACTGAACATACTGGCTGTTTTTGGCTCTTAAGTGGCAGTAAAGGAAGGAAACGGAACTCGTTATTGTACCTAAGAGCCTTCAGCCCTGTGTGTCTCACTGGGTAGGGTAGGTAGGTATCATTATACGAGAAACTAGTTTTCCTTAGATCATTTTGCTATAATTTGTGACAAAAATTTTGTGGAAAGTCGTCAAATAACTTGCGAGAAAGAGACTCTCAGACTTGCTGATTATTTTGAATTCCTTTAGTTGTCCTATACGTTTCAAGGCCGCGATAACTCTTTCGGAAGATCCCTCAGCCCTAGTTTTTAATATATTTACTTTGATTAGTATTCCACAACTATCAAGTTGTGTTAAAATCTCGATAATTATTCTAGCTGCAATAAATCAGAATGGTCAAGAATTACTTTATGCAACTTTATTACGAGATGTCAAGTGTTAACTTGATGATAAAATATAACATCAGCCTGAGATATGTCACGTAATTTTTTTTATTTTAAGATCAAAGCTAAGTTTCATGAATACATAATGTCGGAAGCATTAAATATAGACTGATCAATAGGTACTGCTATTTCGAGGACCTATTGAAACTTAGACTCTACAGAATATTCACGAAGATAATTACTTTCTCGTTTCTACAATGAATTTGATTTCGAGGAAGTAGTACGTTTTCCGGAACACGTTCATTTTACAAGTATATCAGCAAATGAATCTGACGTAATGAGTTTTTTGATTCTGTGTGATCATATATTTAATGAAAGTAGAGAGCGTGTGTGATCAGAGGCGTAGCGCGGACTAATTTAGACGTGGGCGAAGGTGCTTCAGTGAGGTCTTTTTCTTTCAGTACCTATTTTTTACCAAGATCAATGCAGCTTGTCTAGTTTGATAGACAGTTGCTCCATGTAAAACCCGGGTATTCAGCCGCATCCAGTTAGACTAGAAGCCGACCTCAAGCTAATTGGAAAAGGTTAGGAGAATGATGACTGTAATGATCTTGCCATTTTTTTTTAATACCAAAAAACAATTTAAATGAAAACTTGTAGTTTTGGTTACATGGAATTAAAGAGCCCTCGATGGTCAGTCATAGCGCGAGGCCCCTTTAAGTGCGAGGCGGTGGGCATGGGGCCTCTTTGCCCACGCTTAGCTACGCCACTGTAATGGTTGTGAAGGAAATCCTATTAACAGAAAAATGCTGCATGAGAAAAATTTCCACTGTTCTAGATTTCAGCGGAATGCGATGTGACACAAAAAGGAAATTCAGTATGGAGAAAAACAGGAAAAGTTATGATGATTATGCCTCGTATCTGTCTCGCTGTGAAGATGTCAATGTGAAATGTCAAAACAGAATAGAATAATATATCGTTTAATGTTAATGAAATGTTTTTGTATTTAATTAATTAAACTTTATGTACAGTAGTCGTGCATAGGCTGACTTTTTTTCGGGTTGGAAAATCATCTAATGACATCCCCCGCTCTTGGGCGGAGCGGGAGATAGTGTCAGACTGTTACTGACTAAAAACCTACTCCTGTTCCTTCTTTGCCATTTTTCCAGGTCCCCGTTGCCCAGGGCGTGGAACACAACGCGCCGTCGACGACTTGGGCTCGGACCGGACGGTTACCGGACTATCGGACGGCGAGCTACCTATTGTCCGCCGTCCGTAAGCCCGCGTCTACGGTGGCCGGAAATCGTCTCCAAAATATCTAAAGAAAGATGTGTGAAAACATAATCGCGTGAAAGCGATTGTATGGGAAGTTGTCACGGGTTGGGAGCTCTTAATGCAATAAAGCATTCTCTAGTGCGTGTTGCCAGTGATGACATATGGCTCCGAAACGTGGTCGCTTACAATGGGACTCATCAGAAGGCTTAAAGTTACTTAAAGGGCAATGGAAAGGGCTATGCTCGGAGTTTCCTTGCGTGATCGCGACAGAAATGAGGATATCCGCAGGAGAACCAAGGTTACGGACATAGCCCGAAGAATCGCCAAACTTAAGTGGCAGTGGGCAGGGCACATTGCTCGCAGAACAGATGGTCGATGGGGACGAAAGGTTCTGGAATGGCGCCCACGTATCGGAAGACGCAGCGTTGGAAGGCCTCCCACAAGGTGGACCGATGACCTGGTGAGGGTCGCGGGAATCCGATGGATGCGAGAGGCTGTCTGCCTATGTCCAATAGTGGATGTCTTTCGGCTGAAATGATGATGATGATGATGATGATTCTCTAGTAACCAACCTTTGGGTTAAAATTAGGTAAGACGATACTCCTTGGTATTACTGGTATCATAAGTATTCCCTTCTTCATCGTCTGACTGTCCTTAACGACTGTCAAAGCTCTACAAATGGTAGCCGGGACCAACGGCTTTCTAAGGCACTGATCTATCACGGTATGTTAAGATGGTCACCCATCCATAGACCGACCTCGGCAAGTGTTAACAAATTAATATATTTAGGGCTGTTTCATTGTGACTTCGGTTAGTTGTTTCATGTCCAAGTAAGTCAACTACACGTACCCACTGCTTTAGGGATCCGTACCCGAAGGGTGCCAATGAGACCTTATAACTAAGCCTCTGCCGTCCGTCCGTATGTCAGCGGACGGTATCTCATAAACCGTAAGAGGTAGAGAGTTTAAATTTACACAGAATGTGTATTTCTATAGCCACTATAACGACAGTAATAAAATTAAAATAAAGTTAAAAATTAAAAGGAGTAAGTATACAATTTAAGAAACGTTTTTAGTTGGCATTTTTTTTTTGCTCAATTTTAATGTTTTAGTCCGACTATTACAGTTGGACTTGCACGACGGGTTGAGCAGTTTTTGGTTTGAGGTAGTATATCATCAAATTACTCATTATATGTATTATTTTGAAATCAACATCAATGAGAAGAAAGTTCTATGAATGTTCTCGTGCATCCTTTGCATATAAACAACTCTGTACGTAACTCTCAACTATTTTTATGAACTGTGTGACCCGATAATGCAGTTTTATAAAAACAGTAAGATCAAAGCGAAAATAACACGACCACAGAATAACGAGCTCGGATTAAGAAATCCACAATAAGAATTGTGGTGATAGAAATCGGACTTCTCCGGAATGCCATTAGACTCTGAACACAGTACCTAATTATAAAGATCAAGACCCGTACCATGACGTTTAAAGTAAGATTGTTTCATTCTTATTTCCAATGTGAGTAAGAGATGGCGCTAGACAACCTGTATAGCTCTGTCTCTTACCCACACTGAAATAAGAATGAAATAATCTTACTTTGAACGTCATGGTACTCCCCCCAAGTAAAGTAAATACCAAGTTAGCAGCAGTATGGAACAAAAAAGCATCTAGTCTATTATTTCATTAAATACTGCCTGTAGTAGCTTCTTACTGTTTAAAGAAGCTTGCAACAAATATAAACAAGGAAATGGCAACGTTTGTAATACTTACATAAGTAATAGGTAAAGACACTACTTTTCTTGCTAGAAAATGTTTTTTCCGGTGATGTTCCTTATTTTACAAGCTTTTATTTAACAATGTAATGTATGTAAGTACATAGGTACCTATGTTTGATCGGGTGGAATCTCGCAATTCAATTTTGAAGCAGATATCTTCAACCGATTGAGCTGAAATTTTGTATACATGTTTAGTTTGTATGATTTTGTATACATGGTTAGCTGTATGACGTCATTCTTTAAATCCATCAAGGCGGTACACCTAAGATGGCGGACTAGTAATTTTTTTTGCACTCCTACAATATGGATACCAAATGAAAGACTTGCTTAAAAGATGAACACAAATTTAAAAAAAACTGAAAAGTAAAAAATAATTTAAAATTAAAAAACTTTTTTAAAACTTTAGCAACACAGTTTTCTAGCTATCTGTTAATTATAATTAGGATCAGACTGCACAGAGAGGTGCCGTTACGGGACAGAGCACACCTTATTTGAGATCATCATCATCATCATCATTTCAGCCAAAAGACGTCCACTGCTGGACATAAGCCTCCCCCAAGTGTCTCCACAATGAGCGGTCCTGTGCGTCTCGCGTACATCGGACTCCCGCAACCGTTACCAAGTCCACCTTGTAGGAGGCCTTCCAACCCTACGTCTTCCGGTACGTGGTCGAGTTCCAGTACTTTTCGGCCCCAAAGGCCATCCGTTCTGCGAGCAATGTGCCCTGCCCATTGCCAATTAAGTTTGGCGATTCTTCATGCTATGTCGGTGACCTTGGTTCTCCTGCGGATATCCTCATTTCTGATTCGATCACGCAAGGAAAGTCCGAGCATAGCCCTTTCCATTGCCCTTTGGGTGACTTTAAGTTTTCTGATGAGGCCCATTGTAAGCGAACACGTTTCAGAGCCATATGTCATCACTGGTATTTGAGATAGCGATGCATTATTGAATTTTATTAATTACACAAAATGTTCAAAGAAAGAATTCGAAGAGGTGTCGCGCTGCGCCTTGAGAAGTAGCAATGCGATTCGTAGAGCCGCGCTGCGCGAAACGAAAGGCTACTTCTAAGCATGGTTGCGGTTGCGGTACGTCGCGTCTCATTGTGAGCTCACCCTTAACCTGCACTTTTAAAGTACGAACTAAGAGCGAGTGAACTGAAGAGCTTCTTGAACGAAAAACTTTAGTCAAGCCAAGCTTAGCCAAGTTGATAATCTACAGTCGTTAACGCTAGTAGAAAACTTCTAATTTATGGGAAAGACATCATCTCAATGCTATGTCACGTGGTCAGAACAAAGGAATCGGAGGCGTTACCGACTGTAGAAAGAGATTCGAAACGAAGCTGTCATAACTTGGCTAGGCCTGCAGTTTAGTTCCGTGAGCGTGTAGGAAGCGACTCGATGTTGATGCAACGGTGAACTTTTCAGTAGCTTATTACCTACGCGATTTTTTATACGAATAAGTACGACAATCTCGATAGAAATAAGGAACATATTTCAATAACTCACTCGAACTAAAGTGGAAGAGGCTTTAGGGAGAGTTGAGAGATGGTTGAGAGTTGGCGTCTTTGGTTACTGTTCCGTTCATTTTGGTCATAACGTGATAGGTACTGCATAGGGTTTCTCAATAAATGGGTTCTCCAATGCTAAAAGGATTTTTCAATTCGAACCAGTAGTTTCTGAGATTAGCACGTTCAATCAACCCAACTAATAAAGCTGAAGAGCTTTATAATATTAATATAGATTTACAAGTATTTTTATAGTTTTAGTTCGCTAGTCATTTTTAAGGTTCGTAGCCA
Source organism: Mythimna vitellina (assembly GCA_949316375.1). Lineage (NCBI taxonomy): Eukaryota > Metazoa > Arthropoda > Insecta > Lepidoptera > Noctuidae > Mythimna > Mythimna vitellina. The sequence continues at coordinate 12,746,518 of OX438693.1, read as the reverse complement.
AATGGCAAAAAACGGAACCCTTTTGGTTTCGTCATATCTGTCTGTCTGTCCGTCCGTATGTCACAGCCACTTTTTTCCGAAACTATAAGAACTATACTGTTGAAACTTGGTAAGTAGATGTATTCTGTGAACCGCATTAAGGTTTTCACACAAAAGTAGAAAAAAAAAACATTTTTTTTCTAAAAAATAAAAATAAAATCATACTTAGAACTGATACTCAAAACTTTTTTCACCATCCCATACGTGTGGGGGGTATCTATGGATGGGTCTTCAAAAATTATATTGAGGTTTCTAATATCATTTTTTTTAAACTGAATAATTTGCGTGAGAGACACTTCCAAAGTGGTAAAATGTCCCCCCCCCTGTAACTTCTAAAATAAGAGAATAACAAAACTAAATAAAATATATGATGTAAATTACCATGCAAACTTTCACCGAAAATTGGTTTGACGAGATCTAGCAAGTAGTTTTTTTTTAATACGTCATAAATCATACACCGCAGTTTACCTTTCAAGTTTGTACGGAACCCTCTGTGCGCGAGTCCGACTCACACTTGCCCAGTTTTTTTAGCTTCTCTTTGTCATGACTTGTGACACATTTGTTTTCTTTCTTCATGCATGACGATAAAAAAAATTAATAAGATAATCACGGTCACGAACCCGAATTTCATCAGATCAAAGCATAGTCTGATAGTATATAGTGACTCTAGGGAGATGACAGCTTCGACGGCGCGTCGTATTCCAGGCGCGCTTCAAAGAGATATCAAAAATATTGATGGGGAGAATTGTTCACAAGAGTAACCACGGTCCTGGAATACAAAGGGCAACTGATCGAACACAGGTGAGTTTTAGTCAGTAGGAAATGTCTGACACTCCCTCTCGCTCCACTTAGAGCGGGACGAATCATTTGATGATTTCGCAGTTTAAAAAAAGGTTTTCAAATAAAAAAAGTAAGAAGTTAGTGCGCGGTTTCCAATTGGTTGTTTCCAACTCTACGGTTAGATACTCTTAATCGAAAATAATCAATTTTTCAATATTTCCAATTACAATATTAATAGGCGTTGGTATTTAAGAAGCTTAAGTAATAGTGATTTTTCTAGAGCAGCAATGATAAAATAAATTAGTGTATACTGTGTAGGATTATGCCATAAGAATATAAAAAATTTTGAGAGCAAAAACCTCAAATGATGCCGCGGTGTGCAGAGAATTCGATTGATGTATGATGACGTCAACAACATTTATAAGATATTTATTTATATATTTATAATAAGCACACCAACAGCACAGTCACTTACAATTCAAATAAACTTACATCTAAAATCGACATTTCAGTAACCATGCAAATAACAGGTATGCATGACATTGACTAAATTAATATCACACGGTCATAAATCTTAGTTTCATCAGATCAAAGCATTGGCCATCAATCCGCATTGGGCCCACGTGGTGGATAACGGCCCATTCCCTCTCCTAGAGTGGAAGCCTGAATCCCAGTAATGGGAACATTAGAAGGCTGATTATGGTTATGCAAAGCATAGTCTGATAACATAGTGGCTCAAGGGAGACGACAGCTCGAAACGTAGACAATATTTACGTCTCGTAAATTACTGGCGTCCCTCGAGTATCGCGTGACTTTGATTCCCTAAGGCTACGACCTGAGACATTTCACATCGTGCAAGAGAGTATATTACAGGTATCAACGAACTACAACACTACATGATATACATTTTAACAATATAAACCATGCCCGAGTCGACGGCGTGTTGTGTAGGTGCGCCTCAAAGAGATGTCGGCTCAGTTGATACGGCACGCTAAAGCCTATGGCTGTCAGGGCTCGGACTAGTTTAAAAGAGTTACACGCAAACCCAAAAGCAAATGACAACTGAAGGAAAGCTTTAGCCAACAGGTAAAAGTCTGACATTTGATGAACCCTTCAAAGAAAAAGGTTGATTTTTAGGGTTAGTCAACTAGGAACCCTTATAGTTTCGCTAAGTCTGTCTGTCTGACCGTCCGTCCGCGGATAATCTCAGTAACCGTTAGCACTAGAAAGCTGAAATTTGGTACCAATATGTATATCAATCACGCCGACAAAGTGGTAAAATAAAAAGTGAAAAAAATGTTATACCAATAATTTGAAAAATCACTCTCCACTTTACGGTCGGTTAAAAAGTAACTAATTACTGTTAGAATAGAATAGAATAGAATAGAATAAACTTTATTGTACACCAAAATAGTAACAAAAACTTTTACATTAACTACTGTTACTGTGTTTGTGTCTGTTACTGTCTGTTACTAATTATTATACAAATGTTGTAAGTACCACGGCTTTTTTTTCGGTGGGAAAATCATCTTATGACATCCCCCGCTTTTGGGCGGAGCGGGAGATAGTGTCAGACTTTTACTGACTAAAAACCCACTCCTGTTCCTTCGTTGCCTTGTGGGTTGGGAAACACAAACAAAATCACCTACCGATGCGGTGGGTGATTTAGAATAACATACAACTTCAGCAAATTCTCCACATGTATATGTTTTTGTATAGTTACATCAAGTGTCCTTCGGAATCAGAAAGAAAATTGACGTAGGTTAGGTTAGGTTCGTGATTTATAGAGGATTTAAAGACTTCACGGCCACAAGACACATGGCTACCCATCGTCCACAGCCCAATATTTTAGGGTCACCCCGAAATTATTCTTTTATTAACTTTAATGTATTCGATACACGATATTTTTTAAATGTTAGACGAGATAAAATATTATTTACGAGTAAATATAGAAATAATTGCAAAGGGATGATGAGGGGGGGCACATTGCTCGTAGAACGGATGGTCAATGGGTCCAAAGGTTCTAGAGTGGCGACCGCGCACCGCAACGCAGCATTGGAAGGCCTCCCACAAGGTGGACTGACGACCTGGTGAGAGTCGTGGGTGTACGGTGAATGTGAGACGCATAGGATCGGTCGTTGTGGAATCGCTTGGGGGAGGCCTATGTACAATAGTGGACGTCTTTCGGCTGAAATAATGATGATGAATGCAAAGGGATTATCAGTCGAATATGATTTCAGTTTTGTTATCTTGTTACTTGTTTTTTTTAGAGAGTATGTTCTCGTATAATCTCAGTAGAGCTTCCGAAAGAGTGGGCCTTAAAATGAACATGGACAAAACTAAAGTCATGATAAACAACCATGTAGCACCCACTCCTATCAAGATCGGAGACTATACTCGAAGTTGTGGACGATTACGTCTACCTTAGGCAGACAGTCCAGTTGGTTAGATCTAATTTCGAGAAAGAGGTCAACCGTCGAAACCGAATCAGCTGGGTAGCGTTCGGGAAGCTGCGCGGTATCTTCTCGTCCAATATACCACAGTGTCTCAAGACGAAAGTCTATGACCAGTGCGTGTTCCCAGTGATGACATATGGTTCCGAATTGTGGTCGCTCACAATGGGCCTCATCAGAAGGCTCAAAGTCACCCAAAAGGGCAATGGAAAGGGCTATGCTTGGAGTTTTCTTGCGTGATCGAATCAGAAATGAAGAAATCCGCATGAGAACCAAGGTTATCGACATAGCACGAAGAATTGTCAAACTTAAGTGGCAATGGGCAGGGCACATTGCTCGCAGAACAGATGGCCGTTGGGGCCGAAAGGTTCTGGAGTGGCGACCGCTTACCGGAAGACGCAGTGTTAGAAGGTGGACCAATGACCTGCTGAAGGTTGCGGGAATCCGATGGATGCGAGACGCACAGGACCGTTCATTGGGGCGACATTTGGAGGAGGCCTATGTCCAGCAGTGGACGTCTATCGTCTGAAATGACGATGTTCTCTTGGCATAATTTTCTTTCTTTTACGCGAGTGAAGCCGCTGTCAGAAGCTAGTACAGTATAAATCTCTTGTTGGGCTTGACCGACAATGTTTTACGAACGCCCTCAGTTTAAACATTATCCTTTTCACATGGCCAACGTTACGGCCATTTAATTTTTGATTGAAGCTCAGAACAAATTATTCAGTGGTAGGTTTCTGTTTACTTTATGAATTAAATTGACGCGTGGCTCATCATCCTTTGTTAATTAACGAGTAGTTTGTTAATGAGAGCAGTGGTGGGCTAGTGGTAACGGCCCAGACTTAAGAGTTTTTAGGTCACGGGTTCAAGCCCTACTTACTACTACGTACTTTGTGTGATTTATGTCATCATCATTGCTTTCAAAATGGTGAAGGAAAGAAAGTATATCTATTCTATGGTCGATAAGTAAATCTATTCCTGTATTGGCCCTTTTCTCTCTCTTTTACTGCACCTACCACTACTTTTCGCTGCATCACCCAAAGGTTGACTGGTAGAAAATTCCTAAGGCATTAAGTCCGCCTTTGTACTTTTGTGTGCATAAAGCATTTAATAAATAAATAATAAATAAGGAAAACGTCGTGAGAAAACCGGCCAGTTCTAGAATCAAAAATTCGAAGACATTGTGATATCCACCAATCCGCACTGGGTAAGCGTAGTGGATTACGGTCCATACCCTCTACTACAGAGAAGGTCTGAGTCCCTGCAGAAGGAACATTATAAGGCGGATTATGCTTATATGATTGCTAATGAGAAAAATGTTTTTGAAATTACGTTAGTAGATTGCTGAGAGCTAGAACAACTGAAGCAAAATTTCGTTTCTGAAACAGAGATATAACACAATCCACGACCAATTAACTCGATGATAAATTGAACTATTTATTTTAAACTCCAACTTCTTTAAAACAAACTTCAAATGAAATTATTTATTATTTAAACGCCAAAACTGACATGAAACTGTAAACACAAAACCGAGGCATGCAATGATGGACGGATTGGTAAATAGATATTCATTTCTGCTGAATCATCCTGCTATTACCCACATTAGAAGGAGCGAGTTAATCGGGAGTAATCGTGAGTGTTCGGGAGAATTCGGAAGTAATCGTGAGCTGGACCATCCATCACTGTAGACCAGTCATCGGGGCGATTACACAGCTCCGATCTAGTTGATAGCGAACCAAATTATTTAATGGCAGATGTTCGTACGTCGATATTTATAAGACAAGAATAAATGATAGGTTATAAAACTTGTAACTAAATGGTTTTGTATGTAAAATGAAAAATGGTGTAAATATTTGTTAAACTATTTTTAAAAGTTCACTAATATTTTGTTTAAGTTTGTTTTAGCTAAATATCTGTCTACAAGCAACATTTACTTTTAAATATTTTGAGGTTTATATTTTTAGGTTTGTGTGTTATTTCAAAAACATTCATAACTGTGCCAGTGTAACACCTAATTAACTATTTTAAATAGGTGCTTTTGTTTTAGAAATAGTAGCCAAATTATTTCACGCCCAACATAATTTAGTAATCATTTTCTCAAAGAAGACTGGCTGATATTTCTGACACTGAGAATATAATAAAAACGCTTTTGTAACTAAAATTTATTTTTAGAGTTAATGTAAATTCTATCATACCAGGAAATTGTGTACTCACGAACAGTTGAATTTAGTATGCGAAGAGGTCGAATAATATAATACAAACTTGTAAGGAAACATTGGCATAAACAATAGACGGTCGTTAAACTGGCAGTTAACGTAGTAAAACGACAAAACTTCTAAATTCGATAATTGAATGAAAGTACAAAAGGAACACATTCGAATTTATTCAAGTTTTGAGTTTTGGCGGGATTTTTTCAAGTAAATTTCAGTTGGCGATTTTAATTATTCGCAAATTGATTTTTAATCGATTATGTGAGATTAAATTGGTATAGTTTTGTATCTCAACTGTCTAAACAACTGCATAATAAGTGGAATTATTGAACAGGCGCAATTTTTGTAAAATGGAGCAGACATAATGATTATTTTTGGTATTACCTGAGCGAAGCTTGCCGAGTAGGCTAAGATTATTATGTTTACTGCCAAATAGAGCAAGTATTCTGTAACAAAAACTAAATACGTTCTAAATTTGAAACTGTCTCAATGCATAAACCTTAACCAAAAGAAAAAAACATACGCGAGTGGATTGAAAAGAATTCGGCTTGACCAAGGAAATAAAGACACTACACACAACACAACAACACTACTACACAATAAGAAAATTACATTTTTACGCACCTACCATATTGTCTCTTCACCGCCCTAGGTTGACTGGTAGAGAATGCCTAAGGCATTAAGTCCGCCTTTGTACTTTGTGTTGCATGAAGTTTAAATAAATAAATAAAGAAGGAGAATAAATGTTTTTTTATCGCCAAGTTCAAAACACTTCTCCTATCACCCTTGCAGTGCGTTCAGACTTTTCTTTCTTAATTTGATCAATTTAGAAGCTCAATTTACTCCATTTGCGGCAAATCGAGGTATAATCTCAACTAAATATCGCACACTTTTCTAAATTCGCACAGTTAACTTCGCGTAGTAGTCCTAAGTTGAGCTATACGAGTACTGACAAATGCTTGCACTGACTGGACAGGACCACTCTAATCTGTGTGGTTCTTTCTTCAAAAGACTTCAGACACTAATCTGTATGATTTGACCATTACGTGTTTGCTGTATGGACTCTAAAAAAGACTTTGACCCCTGAGTTTGTATCAGTGTTTCTTCTCAGGGTTGTCAGCTAGGAAATACCGGTCTCACATTGTTTAAAGTGACGAAAAAAATTATACGTGTAAAATATTTTTTAAAAACATAATGTAATTTATCATTTAAGTAACTGGTTTGAACTTAACTAAATAATGTCAGTAGTTTATTCAAATACTTTTCAATCCACAATCTTTGGTTATTTTACTGGTCAACGATCCGGATTTTCAGTATGTATAATACGTCTGATTTTATAGGACTCAAAGAGATTTTTTAAAACTATCTTGGTGGAAAAACCTCATGAAAATAACTGGTTGGAACATGAGGTTTTTCCCATATCTTGGTAAGTAACGTAACTAACTAACCATAGAGTAATCGCCGGCGACCATAACGGCGGGTTTACGGACGACAAGCAATGGGTAGCTCGCCGTCCGGCCGTCCGGTAAGAACCAAGCCCGAGTCGTTGACGGCTCGTAGTGTTCCATGCGCGCCTCAAAGAGATGTCTGCAAAACCGTAAGGTCATAGGAGGGCCGACACCCACTAGGGCCACGGGGCCCAGAGCGGGAGAAGTCCTTGAATGCTTTCCAAGCACAAAAAAAATAAACAAAATAAAAAATCGGTCGCCGCATTGTTTGTGTGATTGACAACGGCGCTGTGTATCGCGGGATCAGTTTCCGCACGGAATAAATGTTTGTATGGCTAGATAGTAACTTGTTTGGGGTTTAGGTGTCTTATGTATGTGAGTAGACATAATATTTGTGAACGCACCCACGTATTCAGAGTACACCACGTATTCACTTCACAGAGTTCGATGCCTTTTGGGGACATGGGTTGTGCGAAAGATTACCCCGGGGCTCTGGAACGAAGGCAAATAAGAAACAGGAGTGGGGTTTTAATCAGTAAAAGTCTGACACGCCCTCCAACGTCGCCCAAGAGTCATCATCATCTTCCTGCCCTTATCCCGTATTATTTGGGGTCGGCGCAACATGTTTTTTTCTTCCACTCTGCCCTGTTACTCGTCATGCTATCACTAACTTCCTATCACTAACGTCGCCCAAGAGTAGGAGAAGAAATTGAATGATTTCCCAGCTAAAAAAAAACACCCACGATTAGAGAGCAATTCTTAAGCGGTCTCATAACCATTCATTAATTTTTGCCGGACTACGGCAAAGCTTAGGAAGAGTCATGATTTTAGTAGTCATCATACTAATATCATAAAAGCGAAACTTTTTGAGTGTGCATGTTTGTTACTTCTTAACGCTCGAACGGCTGAACGGATTTCGATGTCACTTGGGGCACGGGTAGACCGTGTCCTGGAATAGCACACAGAATACTTTTTATCTCGGAAATATGTTCTCTTGAGATAATTTCCTAGTATCACGCGGGCGAAGTCACTGGCATCAGTTAGTTTAAAATAAGGAAAGGCACACGCAATCTACGTACAATATTTATGTAGCGTCCTTTATATGAAAATTTAAGACCAAATTTTCAGTTATTACTCAATAATGAGGAGCATAAAGAAAGGAAAACAAGAAAAAGGTGTCATTAACATAATATGTGCTTACGTTAAGTAAATTTACTTGAGGCTGAAATGTAGCGTATTAGCCATTTAGGTTGAGCGAGCTGTTTGTTTTTAGAAAGCTCTATTAACGTTAAAGTAAATAAAATTCAACCTCGAGTTAATTTGTAAACTTTGTGATTTACTTAAAGAAACCATTTTCCTTATTTTGAGCATATGCATGATCGAATTACAAATGAAGTGTACCGTAGAAAAACCAAAGTAAATGGTGGGACCTATGGCGGAGATCGTGTCCCACTTAGTTGGAGCACCACCATTTCTTCATGAAAGGAAGTAGTGACCTCTCGCGCCCGGCCCTGGCATAAACCATGGTACGGAGCGAGAGGGCCATTGGAAGCTGTCACCTCATTTTGTAAAGCAATTATGCGGGTGAAGTAGGTGCCATAAAACCTGAGGGAGAGGCAATTCTCGTCCTCTGCAGGCGCGGCTTAAGGACGACGAGCAATAGGTAGCTTGCGGTCCGACAATTAGAAAAAAGATATTTAGTCTGTAAAAGTGTCTAACACTCCCGAAACCAAAGTAACCGCTCCGAAGAAATGTCAATCATCATCATTATCATTTCAGCCGATAGACGTCCACTGTTGGACATAGGCCTCATCCAAGTGTCGCCATAACGACTAGTCACTGTAATTCGGATTCCCGTGACCCTCACCAGGTCATAGAAACCTGGAATAATGATGATTGAACACAAAACTGGGAAAAATACATGCGACCAAATAGAGTAAGAAGTAACATAACAGACTCATCTCGAAAATAATAAGACGGGCTAAGAACAAAATACTTCTGCCAAAAGTATAAACAGAGGGCATAGATCTGCATTTTTCGTTTCTACAAGTAATTTTTCTTCGTTTATTTCAGAAAAAGTCTCGTCTACCAATATCTTTGACAAAATTTCTCGCACGTATCGATGTCTAACACCTTGTCTGTGACTGGAAATGTATTGCGAATTTAAAAGTCGAATCACGACGTGTGTTGAAATTACCTAGCAATATTAACATACAGACTTAAAAAAAAAACTAAACTTAATAAGACTTAATAAGAAAATGAGTTCTGAACCTAATGGTTCAAAAACCATGGTGGTGGTTGGTTGTAAAATTATGACATTTTATTTGATACTGTTTTCAGCGACCTCTGATAAACAAAATAATAATTTTTCCTACCTTGTGTTGTTCGTTAAAATTATCAAGCTCCAAATTGAATAACACTTATCTACTAAATGCAGATGGTTCAAATTCGTCTAACTTTTAGGATGTCTTATATTCATCATCATCATCATTTCAGCCGACTGCTGAACATAGCCCTCCCCCAAGTGTCGCCACAATGAACTATCCTGTGCGTCTCGCATCCATCGGATTCCAGCAATCTTTACCGGGTCATCGGTCCAACCTGTAGGAGACCTTCCAACGCTGCGTCTTCTGGTATGTGGTCCCTACTCCAGAATCTTTCGGCCCCAACGGCCATCTGTTCTGCGAGCAATATGCCCTGCCCATTGCCACTTTAGTTAGGCGATTCTTCATGTTATGTCGGCAACCTTGGTTCTCCTGCGGATATCTTCATTCCTGATTCGATCTCCGACTGATTCTTTACAACTATACGTTGTTTTGGGATAAATTTCGACTGTTACGCGGTGAAGCCGCTGGCAGAAGCTAGGAAACATTATTTTAATTATTGCCGCAAAAATGTACAATTCACTAACAAGTTTGTTTAATTTGATAACATAAATTGTAAAAAAGTGTTTACGAAGCCTGTCATAGCGCTCGTCTATGGACCGCATTGTTATTCAAAACACATGTCACAACGTAAATGGACTGTTATTTGATCGTCAGCTGCAGTAACATACCATTTATCTAACCAACTGTGTTTTGAAAATTGGAACATTGGTTTGAAAATTGCACGTTTTCGTGTTTCTCGCCAAATATAAGGCAAAAGCAAACACATTTCATAGATAAATGTAAACAAGATAAACAACGTAGGTAAAGTCCATTTAGGCTAAGCGCACACTTGAGACAAGACAGTCTTTAGTTAGACAGACTTGTCTCACATAGACAAGTCTGTCTCAAAACTAAAACGAAACAACCTAGAACGGAACTGTTTTGTTTAGGGATGAAAAGATACCATTGAAGTATCGATACTTTTCCTCGATACGGTATCGGTCATTACGTATCGATACTTTCTCAGTATCAATTGAATCGCTTGTCTCACGTTTGCACCAAAAAGGTCCAGTTCAGTGAAAATGCCAGACAACTACGAGCTGGTAGTCTGACGTTGGTTTTGAACTGAAAATTCCTGAGAGTGTACGAATGAAAATGAGTTTACTTATCGATATTTAGTAATTTAATCATCAATATTTTCACCTGATATATTTTGATCCGATACATCGATTTATTGATACAAAATATTCAATATCGAAAATCGGATCAATAACCATATTTTTTTCAAAATTAATTTATAAGCAGGACATATAACGGAATTCAAAGAAAAAAATAACTGTATTGTCTATGACTAGTCTGTTTTTAATCTCGTTACCAACTCGATAAATGCTGGTTTGACTGAAATAATAAATTAGTCTTCAAAATATTAGAATATTGTAATTTAGTTTAATTAAGACTCTCATAAATTAAAATAATGTACCTTTTTGCCTAGAAATAACTATTACATAGGTAGTAATGAGATAGACTGTACTAAATAAATAATTATGTTCAAACCGAAAATCTCGGAAAGTTTGACCGATATATCGATATCTTTTCTCAGATTTAATGAGGCCGATATTAATATTTTTAAATTTATTAAAGTTTTATTTTAATGTTTTTTTTTCATCACTGCCGACACACTACTAGAGAAGAGATACGTTGCATCGCTAAACTGTTTTGTCTTCGATGTGCACGCCTGCATACATATAAAAGAAAAGCCGACTGTCATTTGACAGATTTGTCGCTGTGCAGTATTTGTAGTTGTAAGACAATTTTGTCTACGATACGTCTTGTCACAAATGTGTGTGTCTTCATATGTTTTATAAAGCAATAAATAAAGCAGTAAGTGTCTCCATATGTTCTGTAAAAAACTACATGAACAGTACCTAGTTACGTTATTTACAGAATTAGGTGGATTTCGAGACAATAATTTGATCGAGTTCAATATTGTGGAAGCTGGTATATGCTAAAATCAATTTAGCAAATACCATTTTCTTGACTTATAATATTGCTCCCTTACCCCTAAAAAAATGAAGTAAAAATGTTGAGTTCAGCGCCATCTAGCGAGAACAAGACAATGCTCGGGCTAAATACATTTCCGTACAACCACTCTTTTGTCTTTATGACGTCATTACACATAGTATCTCTAGATATAATGTCTTTGTCAAATGTTACTTGAAAATTACGGTATGCAAAAAAAACTTATTTGCGTATCAATAACGGTTTTTTACGTTTTTTAATCGACGAGCTTTAGTTAAATCTAAGTGAAGAAAAACGTCATTGCTTAACTTAAATTAGATAAATATATTATTTAAGTCAAAAGTAAAAAAAACTGTTTTCTTTCTTATTTTTTAATCTAACTGAGGAATTAAATTCTGATTAAACTTTATTCGTTCGTTTAACTTGATTCGATTTGACAGCTTTGACGTCACAAGATGGCGCTAAGTCAAACTCATTTTTGAATCGCATAGTTGACACACGCGCGCGCGGCGCCACTGAGGTCAGACCGTTTTTTTTTCATTCTCTCTCTTTTTAAATTTTGAAATTGCTGTAAAAGTTATTAATTCATAATATTGTGTATACCAAAATATAGCTAGTGAAGTGAACTTTCCATTAGTGCAAACAGAATTGTATTTCGTGGTAAAACATAAAAGTTATATCCAAATAACTAATTCAAAATTTCCGTTTTGTTGTGATTTGAGTTCCGAGTCCTTGCCGCGGGACGCGTTGGCATAACCCCCGCCTCCCGCCCCCGCGCCGCTCCTTCGGCGCCCATTTGGTTCGGTGCTACTCGACAGTTCTCGGAAACACTCGTGAGTTTGTATCTTTACGCTCGCATTGTAATGCTGAGAAAATATTTTTATAAAAACAATATTACAATTTAGTTGGACTTATTGCACGTGCTTAAGTGATTGCTATTTTTCTTTTTTTTTTTTTTTTTTTTTTTTTTTTTTTTTTTTTTTTTTTTTTTTTTTTTTTTTTTTTTTTTTTTTTTTTTTTTTCTGGTGTTGGTTCCGATTGCTATTTAAAATAAACATTACACATTCATAAAATGGATTGCTCAGCATGTCGCAGTGTTATTTTGCTTGATGAGAACTACATAAGCTGTACGCTTGGTACCTGCGATAAAACATACCATGTTCTTTGCACGGGGGTAAATAATGTAAACCTCAATGATGCGACTTGGATATGCCCAGAATGTCGCTGCAAAACTAAAAAGGGAGGTGATAATACCTTAACACCAGTGGGATCATCAAAGAAAGCTCGCAACTCATATGTTCCGCATAGAATGGAGCTGCCGGTGTTACCATCAACTACCACCAATTTAAAGAGTATGATTTGCCATGCGTGTAGCGATGTTATAGATAATAATGATCTGCATTTACTTTGCAATACTAAATCATGCTTTAGTAGCTTACACCTATCATGCATCCAAAAGGATAATACTCCTTACAAAAATATTACATCTTGGATATGTATGGAATGTGCATGTAAAATAGAAATTAATAATGATGTCTCATTCGCCTGCTCGCAATACGAAATACGGGATCCGAACGTTACCCTGAGGAAAAAACAGTCCTCAGCTTCTGTTCTGAACGAGGATCAGCATCTTCCAACTGGTGAACTGACTTCCGAAATACGCTACCTTCGTCAGGAAGTATTTAACTTAAGTGAACAACTGTGTCAAGCAATGTCATCTATTACCTGCTACCATGATAAACTAGAGTTATTCTCCAATCAAATAACAACTTTGGATGAGAAGCTGAAACATTATGAAGAGAAACAGGTCGATATTTGCGTAATAGACCTTCCGCTGACAGAGACAGAAAGTCCAGTAACGACTATTACTACAACCAAGCCAGCTGCACGGAAAAAGGGCAAGAAGTCAAAGACAACCCGACAAACTGAAAGTTCATATGGCCCTGAGTGCACTCCCGGTAGCGCTACTGAACATAATCACCAGTCACAACATACACAGCCGCAAACACTATCCTTACAAGCTCCATTGAACCAGACACCGCCAGTTCCAGCTCTACCATCTGTTTCTCCACCAACTCCATCGTCTATTCAATCGCGCTTAGAAACTTGTAGCGTGCGTGATACCCTGCCAGTTCTTCACCAGGAACCTGTTACCATACCAAAAACGGTTTCAGAAACTTGCCCTAAGAAATCCTATAACCATAGATGGGTGTCCGGAACTGCTGGCCCTAACGTAACCTCACTTAAAGCAGCTGAAGCACGAAAGTACCTTCACCTTTGGAACATGGAATCAACCGCTGATGATGTTCGAGACTACCTAAATCAGCTTTGTCCTTCTGGATCCTGCACTGTTGATGAACTCAGACCTAAGGGTCACTATAGGTCGTATAAGATTGGTATTCCTGTAGACTATTTTGAGACATGTTTCTCTATAGATGTGTGGCCCATTAACGCCAAGATCCAACCATGGATACCATACCGCAAGCGAAGTGAGGCAGCATTCAGATCACCAGATACTTCACACTCGCAAGCACAAATTTTTTTTCGTCCCTAAACCAGCTGTAGATAAATCCAACTCTACTAAAATGAACACGCTTTCGGTCCATTATCAAAACGTTCGTGGCTTAAAAACCAAACTTTCTGCATGGAGATTGAGTTTGCTGGAACTTGAACAAGATCTAGTCGCCATCACTGAATCGTTCCTAGACGATTCAGTTGAAGATTCTGAGATTGCTTGCAATAACTACAGTGTAATTCGGCGCGATCGAGGTACTCCTTGTGGTGGCGTGATGCTCTTGGCACGAGCAGGTATTCTTACGTGTCGACGGTTAGATCTTGAGACTGAATATGGTGAAGACTTATGGGTTTCTTTCTACTTGTTCGGCCGCCCGGTATTCGTGTGTGTCGTTTATATCAAGCCTAGTGCTACTGATGATGTTTATATGACTTGGTTCTGTAAAGTAGAGAGTATTATCAATAGTATTAAGGGTAATGTAATAATTTTAGGTGACCTAAATTTAAATAGTGCTTCTGTAAATGTTAACAACTATTACTGTTATTTTCTTTCATTTTGTGGTTTGTCCGAGAAGAATGTAGTTAAGAATTCGAATGGAGGTATGTTAGATGTTATATTGGTCCAGGAGAGCGCTAGTGTTTGTGTTACTGAGTCAGTAGGTATGGTACCGCCAGATCTCTATCATCCTCCGCTAGATATAACTATCAATATCAGCACAGCTTTCCATAACAATTCGTTACAACCCAGTAACAATGAACGGTCTACAGATTGGAACTTTAACAAGTGTGATTATGAGCTTCTTGATACTTTATTGGCTGAGGAACAATGGACATCTGTAGCTCTGGCATCTGATACAGCTACCGGTATAAATAGTTTTTATGAAATAGTCTACAAAATATTTGACCAGTGTATCCCCAAAAAACAAAGAAGTAAAATTAGCAGGAAGTGTTATCCAGTCTGGTTCACTGGCAACATAATTAAAGACTTAGCCCATAAATCCAAACTACATGAGACTTGGAAACAATCTCAGTGTTCCGCCGATTATAATATTTTCTCTACATTTAGACGAACCCTTAAACAACGAATCTCAATTGCTTATAAGTCCCATTTACATCATATCGAAAACAATATTAAAAAAAACCCAAAACAATTTTGGCAGCACATTACAAGTTTACGATGTAAGGGTGGCTTTCAGTCTACTATCATCCATCACGGCCAAACGTTATCAGGTGTTGATGCTGCCAATGCGTTTGCAGATTACTTCTCCAGTGTCTTTCTTCCTGATTTTCCTGAGCTAAATGCGAATAAAATTAATACTTGTGATACTACGTCGAAGAGCAATTATATCAACATAGCTCAAATTTCCCCTGAAGACGTGGAAAGCAGCATTAATAAGCTAAAGCTCAGTAGTTCAGCTGGACCAGATAACATTCCGTCTTCTATGCTAAAGCTTTTAAAGAAATATATCACTGAACCTTTATGCTGCATTTACAATTTAACACTGAATACAGGTAAATATCCATCCCAGTGGAAAGTATCGAGGGTTACACCTATACCTAAAAAAAGAGTTAAGGCATCCGTTGAAGACTTTAGACCTATCGCCATCCTTTCTTCACCTGCCAAAGTATTTGAACATATTTTACATAAAAAGATTCTCAGGCAAGTCAACAAATATCTGTGTGACGAACAACACGGTTTTCGGGTCAAAAGATCTGTTAACACTAACCTCGTAACTCTAGCCGATTACATCACTACCAGTATGGACCTAGGGAGGCAGGTGGATGTATTATACTTTGACTTTCAAAAAGCTTTTGATAGAATCAATAACGATATCCTATTAGAAAAATTAAGTGCCATAGGTTTTACTCCCAATCTCCTTATATTGATCGCTGACTATCTCCGTGATCGTCAACAGTATGTACGACTGGGCCTGTACAATTCTCAGCCGTATAACACACGTTCAGGAGTCAGCCAGGGTTCAATATTAGGACCTTTACTATTTCTTATAATGATAAACGACATTCCACAAGTTCTAAACCACTCCAAATGTTTACTATATGCCGATGATTTAAAATTATACTCTGAGATTCAAACTCCAGCAGATTGTGGAGCTCTACAAAAAGATATTGACGCTATAAATGAGTGGTCAGTGATTAACAAAATGAATTTCAATCCATCCAAATGTTGCATTATGAGCTTTAGCCGATCACGAAACCCAATACAATACACTTATACTATAAATGATGTAGAAATATCAAGAGTAATGACCATTAAAGATCTTGGTGTCATCTTCGATACTAAGTTTACTTTTCATGATCACATTGTTTCTCTAGCCAAAGAGTCGTTTCGGAGGTTGGGGTTTGTCCTCAGAAATTGTCGTGAGTTTACAAACCATCAAGTAATCCGACTTCTGTATAACACACTTGTTAGAAGTAAACTTGATTCAAGCTCTTGTGTTTGGAGTCCATACGAGAAATCCTATACCCTTATGATAGAAAAAGTCCAAAAAGCATTCTTAAGGTATTTCTACAAACGTAGGTTTGGGTACTATCCATATTTATACCCAACCAAATTTCTGTTAGGTTGTTTGGGCTTTACTTCCCTTCAGGTTAGACGAGCTTTTGATCAGCTTATAACTGCCTGCAAGATCATACACGGAACCATCGACTCGCCTTGTTTGCATGGGGAGTTGTGTAAAATTTTTGTTCCCGATAACTACTGCCGGGCAAGACGACATAAATTATTTGTAGTGCCACGTTGCCGTACGGTTGCACGACGTATGTCACCTATTCCGAGAATGTTAATCACACTCAACGCTCTCCTTGAATCCAGTCCTAGACTAGATCTATTTGCTGATGAATGGAAGCAGATACTGACAGAATGTCTGGTGATTTGCGAGAAGACTGAGTGAGAGGTTTAGTTATATTATCTGTGTTATATTTTCTGTTTTTTTTATCTGTTTTTTATCTGTGTTATAATGTATTTAACATAATTTCAAAGTAATGTAATCAGTGTAATTGGCATTTTGTCGTTCTGGTTAAATAAATAAATAAATAAATAGTATTTTGGAAACTTATATATCTTGTAGTTATTATCTAGGTTTCATTTAAAATTGAAACATAGTGTAAAACTAATTCAGTAAAGACCTATGAAATTAGCAAAATGTGGCCCTTCATGATGTACTCATAAATTAAAAAAAGGAAATAAACTATTATATCGATGGAAACTGAATGGCGTAAACTTTTTCCAAAAACTTTTGAGGTTTTTATAAAAACACGTATTTCCTGGATTTTTTTAATGAAATATTGAAGTAAATGACAGAATTACCGGATGGCATTCGATAGTTCTGACACTCACTACAATATTTACAGAGCGTTCAGGCAATACCGCATAGCGGGGTGAATAGAAACGCAGGGGTAAATAGAAACAAAACTTTGGTTTGGTTTTTCACTTTTATACCATATTATCGGCTTCTAATAAAGCATCGACTTTTTAGAATAACTAATAAATTCATTAATAAAATGAAATATTCAAATATCGTGAAAACACCCTTTGAAGTTTTGTTTCTATTCAGCCATGAATTTCTATTCACCCCATTTGACTGTATCTGTCTTTTTTCGCGTTGCGTCTTTATGAAATAATGCTTAGCAAAAAAAAAAACAACAAACCATGCTCACATTAGCGTTAGACGGATCGAAAAGAAGATAATGCTTTCTCCTGCGGTTTTACTCCCGGACCCATACTAAAAAATAAAAGCCTTTGACACTTAATGAAAACGTAGCATTGTATTAGATTTTTTTTTTTGTATTAGATCAGTTTTTAATATATATAATATAATTCCAGTGAATAAGTTTTACAATTAAACAAATTGCTTCACAATCAACTATCGCCGTTTTATTTTACCATTTTAAGAGGAATAATTCTGTCATCGACATGATTGTTGCGTAATTTTAACTGTTATCACAATGAACGCAACGCAAGTTCTTCAAATGAATACAATTTCCCCGATTTTACAACATTTTTCATTGATACTCCGCTCCTATTGGTAGTAGCGTGATGTTATATAGTCCATAGTCCTTCACGATAAATAGGCTATATATTTATATCGCTTCAATTCTCGATAGGACGGCTTCAGCGGCACTTGCGTCCTTCAATCGACACATCACTGTACAGCTACTTTTTCTCCGCAACGGCGAGTGAGTAATGACTCAATATAGTTTTTACCCGACTACGGCAAAGCCAAAGGAAGGTTATGATTTTGACAGGCTATGTATGTATGTTCATCTGTTCCCTCATTGCTCCTTATCTATTTATCGGAACTCGAGATATTATGAGGTATCGTTAGAGCCGTCTTAATTACCCGCTAAACATAGGCTACGTGACTTTTCACAAAACTCGACAAAACTCGCGCCCTCTAGCGACAAAAATTGTCGTTGTTTTTTTTGTCGTAGTCGGGTTTTAGTTTTTTACTTTTTTTTTTTAATAGTAGGTATACAGTCTACTTGTTTATTCATCTCTCTGAGATTCTGAACAAACACTAAATAAGTAAGTTACCAATAGTTAAGAGATTAGCGCGTTGAACCAAACTCTTCAGTAGTAAAATATAAGTACATTCAGACATTTTTAAACGTTTATTGCAATACATTAACGTCTGATCCTGCAACGAACAATCCATCAATCTTGTGGGATAATACCTACTTTACCGCTATGATTGGCAGGCGGATAGGCGATCGTAGTGCTATGTTAATGGACCATCCTTCAATTTACATCTAACTACGAGCTATGCAAGAAACAGAGTAGAAATCACACTAAAATTATAATAGTGTCAGTTTGAACGTACCTATGTATGAGTGTGTTTATGTTTGTTACTCCTTTACGCATAGAGGGCTTAACTGATTTTCGTGAAATTAAGTACCAGGACAGCTTGTATCCTGGCATATAGAAGCGGCAATTAGCACAGGCTGTAGCTAAAATAAAATCTTAAATTAACATAAAATATCAAATTTAATTTACATAAAGTATATTTATAAAAAATTTGTGTTTTTTAGTACCTAAGTGATTTACATATCCTAAATTCAGCTCTTTATGAATGAGTAATTTGCGTGGTAGTTGCTAAAAAGCTCAGTAATTCTTATAAATACAGAGGTGCTTGTATCAGTAATAACAGGTCTTGGAAAACTGGCTGAGTATAATAAATTCCTTTTCATGCATGAAGAATTTACAACAAAGTGTTAAAAACTAGAAAAGAGCAAACTCAACGCAAATATCAGGCTGAAAGTGGAACGATGTGCTGAGATATGGGTCGACATTAAATATATGAGTCGGCTATGACCACAAGTGTCTCGGACAAACATAATAAATTAACAATAAGGAAAATGTCTGAAACAATAAGAAATAATGTCGTGCGAATTAGAATAAAGACAGAGGAGAGAATTCGAAAATTGTTCAAAATATTTTGTATAGGTTCTAGGCAGAGCGAGGGCCGTGTCAGACTTTGACTGACTAAAACCAACACCTATGGTTCTTTCAGTAGTTTTCCTACGGTTTTTGCTGACGTCTCGTGGACTCGGACTCGGTCCAGACGGTTACTGGATGGCCGGACTGCGAGCTACCCATTGTTCGTCGTCCGACGCCTACGGAGGCTGGTAGTCGAGGTTAGGTTATGAAAGTCGTAGTAAGTACTTGAGTTTCTTTAATAGCTTTACCGGCCGAGGTACAGTTTGCTTTTGAAATATCGTAAAATATGCGTGTGCGCCTAATTGCGCATAATTCTATGTTGAATTCAAAGATACTGTTGTATATTTTATCTTAATACAGAATTTAATCACAAACATTAAACTTTCCATTCTTCGTTGTAATTAAAATAATATCTCAAATTTATTAATTACGATTCTGAAATTGCTCTTTTAGACTTAATAAAATTAATTTTACCAGTAACAGCTGTAGGCAAGTAACTGGTACTGATAGACACTCAAATTATATAATAAATAAATTGCGAAGTATCGTTTCTGCGACAAATGTCTTTTAACCGAATAAAATAAATAAATAACAAGTTTTGTTCCCAATAGACTAGAAGCGTTATCTATATAATAATAATATAAAAATCAATGCCATTTTTCATTGTAATTTTGTAACTCAAGAACGGGCTCACCTATCCAAACCAAATGTTTTGGCTTTGTACGGACTCCTTTGTACATGGTTTATGTGAAGTTTGCACTAAATCGGTCGAGCAGTTCTTCATTTATCACATTATTAGGCGTTACGAAGTTTGCCGAGTCAGCTAGTTTTCTATATCTACTAGTTATCCTTTGCGTCATCCCGTGATGTAAAGAAGAAATTAGCGTAACTTTATTGGCGTGAAAGGTAAAAATTAACACACTCAATTTGAATGCTAACTACGAATACTCGTCTATCCATACATGGTTACATGCTGGACGTCGCTTACGGGTATCTACGTACGCAGGACTTCAATACGAGACGAGAGGCTTGTACGTACCAAGGATGCCGCTCCATGTATACGTATTTATCCGTTTGCTAGCCCCCAGGGTTTTTTTTTTCAGGTGGGGAAATCATCTTATGACAAATCCCGCTCTTAGGCGTAGCGAGAGATAGTGTCAGACTTTTACTGACTAAAAACCCACTCCTGTTCCTTCTTTGCCTTCCTCCCAGGGCCCCGGGTTTCACTTTTACACTACCCGTGGCCCCAGTAGGCTTCGCCCCTGCTGGGCTCCTACGATTTGCTGACATCTCCCTGAGGCGCGCGTGGTACGCGCCATCGACGGCTTGGGCTCGGCCCGGATGGTTACCGGACGGTCAGACGGCAAGCCACCCATTGCTCGCCGTCCGCAAGCCCGCGCCAACGGTGGCCGGAAATCGGGATCGGAATCCCGGCGGTGGTTGGGGCGTGAGGACCGTTGCCTCACGCGATCGGCCGCCTCCTTTGCTAGCATTACTGCTTCGCAGAAGGAGGCAGCCGCCTGCCACTCCTCCTCGCTCCGGACCATAGCCTGTACCAAGGCTTGAAGCTCTGCCGCCGATCGCCCCCACGAGGACACGGCGTTGCTCTGCCCAAGCGGGGCATACATCCACCGTGTGGTCCACAGTGTCCTTCGGGCGGTCCACATAGTGGCGACACCCGGGCGTCGCTTCCGCACGAATCCGGCGCAGGAACTTCCCGAACTTTCCGTGTTCGTTCAAAACCTGCGTAATGCGGAAGGAGAGGACGCCGTGAGGTCTTTCCAACCACTCATCAAAGAGGGGACTTACCGCCAAAATTAGCCTCCGAGGTGTGTTTTTATTGTTAAGATACATAATAGTTACCCAAATGGCAATGGAAAGGGCTATGCTCGGAGTTTCCTTGCGTGTTCGCATAAAGAATGAAGATATCTGCAGGAGAACCAAGGTCGCCGACATAGCCCGAAGAATCGTCAAACTAAAGTGGCAGTGGGCAGGGCACATTGCTCGTAGAATGGATGGTCGATGGGGCCAAAAGGTTCTAGAGTGGCGACCGTGCACCGGAAAACGCAGCGTTGGAAGGCCACAAGGTGGACCAACGACCTGGTGAGACTCGCGAAGTGCGGTGGTTGCAAGACGCACAGGATCGGTCGTTGTGGCGTCGCTTGGGGGAGATCTATGTCCAACAATGGACGTTTTTCGGCTGAAATGATGATGATGATAGATACGTATCCTCCCTCGATAAACGAGCTATGCAACACAAAAAAATAATTCGAATCAGCAATTCCTGAGATTAACGCGTTCAAACAAACCTTTAAGTTTTATAATATTAGTACAGATAGAGTTCAGTTACAAGAAAACTTGTACAAAATTATTTTACGTAATGCTTTCACCAGTTCCAGTTGCTCACTTTGACCTAATTTTTAGCAGCACTTGATTGATGGTGTAAATATTTTAACTTTCTTGTCTATCTATCACGTATAAGTTTACTTAGCACCATTGAGAATATATTTGTGGTTTTAGTTCCTATTAATAACATAGTGAAAACAACAAATTTACTTAAAAGAGTTATTTTAAAATAGATACAAAATTCTTTGTCTCCTTTATTCGTATCATACTCAATTTTTTTTTCTATTCAGTATTCGGCAACCTGTCCACTTGTTCAGCTCTGTTATTGGCCTCGAATAAATGCTGAAAAGTGCAGTGTGCAGGGTGGACAGCATAGCAGGTGACACATATCTTGTGCAGCGGCTCCACACTGGTACTATGTTTGAGATGGGTCGAGGAAGCCCTGTTTGGCCTGATTGTTTTTGCAGAGGCCGACTTGGGTCGCAGTTGGTTAAGAGATTTACAGCTTGGCCACTGCAGTTCACATCCAGGGGGTAGATGTTCTGATGGGGTGATAAAGTGTAGAGGAGTTGGGCCTTTCTGCGTCCACAGCGCGCATCTCTCGTCCTCTAAATGTCTTTCAAAGAGGTAAATCGCATAAAATGTTTTATGGCTCTTTAGACGAGCAGGTGTTAATTGATGTTTATGCTAGGGGTGACTACCGTCCTGTTTCTATTTACTCATCTCGATGCGGCTGATTATCTCTGGGTACAACGTAGCAAGAGAAGGAGAATTTAAGCATCCCGCTACGATGCGATAGGTATCATTCAGCGCTATGTCCACTTCTTTAACATTGGCGGAACGATCCCAGATTGTGCATGCGAAATCTCCGACTGTAAAAGAAAAAGGTAACCGACATAATCCGAAAAACTTTAGTGGCATTGGGCAGGGCACATTGCTCACAGAACAGATGGTCAATTTGGCTGAAAAGTACTGGAGTCGCGACAGAGTATCGCGATAGCCATATAATTATTGTAATACATGAGTGAATGAACACAAAACCTTGATCAGGTTTATTTTTTAGAAATCACATTACTGGTTTCTAACAAAGCATCGGTTTTTTTTTATTATAATTTATAAGCAAATGGTAGTACGTAGTTCAAATTTACAATTCACAGTTTTGTTTCTATTGCCTTTTGTATTCGTATTAATCCTTTTTTAGTGGTAGTTGTTTTAAAGCCACACCTCCGTGGTAAGACCCAAGGGTTGGCTCTTACCTTGGACAGAGGATATGCATTGCCGTTCAGGGTGGCAAAGTCGCCTTTTGAGTTTAATTTTTGTTTTAGTGTCTATATCGTCCTTTAGCCTTATAACACCGCTCAAGTCGAAAATTGGCAGTTTTCACATTTGAATGGCTTTAGATGGAGCTGCTCATTGCGCGTCTAACCATTGGTCACATAATATAGATAACCGCCAATCAGAAGCCATAATTTGAAAAATAGTAACAGCGTGCAAGTCGATTGGCCTCTCAACACCGCACGGCTTTTTCCTTTCCTGTAAAGTTGGTAAAAATCCCTTATGAGTTGTTGTTAGCTAAGCGACGATATAATTATTTAAGTTAGCTATTTTTTTACGTGTTTTATTTTGATTACAAAAAATTGATGATATTTCAACTTCTTAAAAATATTTTATTATCAGGCAGTCGAATTTTGCAAATAGTTAGCGAATTGTACGAAAACTAAATTTACCAGTAGGTGTTATTAGGTTGCTTACTAGTAGTAGTAAAACTGTTTATTCTCAAACCATAAGTATTACGTACGTTAGTAAGAATGTATGCGAAAAGCATCGATAACAGAAAAAGCATCGCAACCTAAAAATAATGAGCATTGCTATTGAGCATGTTTCACGTATTTATATAATTATTATAATGCAGAAGAGTTGGTTTGTTTGTTGCGCAAATCTCAGGAACTACTGGTTCGAATTGAAAAAATATCTTATTGTTGATATATCTATATACAACGCAATACGCGGTTGAAACCGCAGGCGTTAGCTAGTTTTCGATAATGTGAAACTTATTTTAAGTTTTATTATGACATAAACCAGACTTTTGGCGCTACTTTCAACAATTGTGTATCATAAAATTGGTTAGTTAACAGTATTGTTTTCGGGTTATTGGCTTATCATAAAACTTATGAAGATATTTTGATCTTGTAACGCTATTTGCGTTACAAGATCAAAATATCTTCATACAAAATTTCTTCATTCAAATATCTTCTTCATTTGTAGTAACTTGGTGAAAATTCTATTTTGAATACGGAAGGACTCCAATATATTTTTATTTATTATAATTATTTGTTTATTCATTAGTTTAACATATAAATTATATTTTTGAATATCTCAATAAAAAAATTAAAAAAAAACATTTAAAAATTTTAAAAATCATGTCCTACCGGTATCGGGAACAGGGTCCAAGCTACTACTACTAGATCAGGGCTCCAGAGAAAGGAACCTCCTAACAATACGAGCCGTGTCCAGGAGTACCGCTTTCTGGATCAAGCCCTTGAACCTAACCTAACCTAACGCGAGCCTCTTAAGGTGTTGGTTGAGGCTCTTGGCTATTAAGCCATTGGCTGACACGACTATCAGTGCAATGATCGTCGAGTTTACATTCCACATGTCGACAACCTCGCGAGCCAAATCAATGTACTTGATTTGCTTGTCTTTCTCGGCTTTCACGAGGTTTCGTCATGTGGAACGGATATGTCATCAATCATTGCACGCCTCTCTCTTCGGTCCACCACCACTATATCAGGCTTATTGGCTACAATACTCCTGTCAGTGATGATGGACCGATCCCAGTACAGCGTGATATTACCATTATCGAGAACTGGTTCGGGCATAAACCTGTAGTACGGCTCCTCCGATTCCACAAGAGAGTACTTCAGAGCAAGTTGCTGATGGATAATCCTGGCTACAAGGTTGTGTCTATGCAAGTATTCCCCGTTAGCTAGACGAGAACAATCAGAGATAATGTGGCGGATTGATTCACCCGGTCGGTGACATGCCCGACATATGTCAACCGTGCCGTCCTTAACCATAAATCTCCGGTAGTTATTCTTCATGATAACTTCGTCCATAATTGCACAGACAAAACCTTCGTTTTCCCCAAAGAGGTCACCGACGCGCAGCCAGGCTACGGACGCTAGTTGATCTACCTCGGGCCCATGAAGGGCCTGGGAAAAGCGTCTGTGGAGTTCCTTACTCTGCCATACTTCCCTGCGATCGTTAGTGTTAAACACTACAGGTTTGCGACAGCTCTCGTTAGCTAAGGAGAGCGGGGTGATTCCCTTGTCCACTGCCACTACATCACGATGCATACACACGTCGGCGGCTAGGAAATATTCCCTGAGACTGCATACCTCGCGACTGTGCAGGGTCTTAGCATTTAAAAAGCCTCGACCCCCACACTTCCGCGGTATATACAGTCTCATCACCGACGATCATGGGTGATGCATTCAGTATGCAGTCAGCAGCCTACGGACCCGCCTATCCAGGGCATTAAGTTCCGTTTGAGTCCATTTGAGTACGCCTAAAGAGTACATCAATACCGGCTTGACCCAATCGTTGAAGGCGCGCATCTTGTTTCCGCCTGAAAGAAGGCTATTGAATACTTTCTTCATGCGTCCAAAGAAACGCTCCTTCAACGATTGCTTCATGTCAGTAGCATTGATGCCTAACGCTTCCGACATACCCAAATACTTATTATTATTATTGATAGGTTTGCATTTGGCTAATATATGGTCAAAGATAACCTTCCTGCTACCAAGGCTTCATCAGATAACGTGAACTGTGCTTATAAAAGGTAAACCTAGAAAAATGGTGACACAATAAAACCTATGTACTACACGCGGATTAAAACCGACTCTCAAGTTTATGACCACCATAAAAACACACGCAAAAAGATATTTCGTTTTACAATGTGAGAATATAAGAAAAACATTGTTTAAGCAACATTTTATTACATGTGACCTCGACCTACAATGTATTACATCCCATACCCTCATATTACAGGAAGGAACAAAACTGCAGGGTTCCGCTAGAACAGGAGGTCACAAGCAATAGATCTCATCAAATTCCGGAGGCTCATCACAAGGAAAATCCGGTCATTTTCCACACCGGAGGCTACAACCTTGGGCTTTATTAAACGACCTAAAGATGAAGAAAAAAAGCCCCGTAAGACTTTGGGTCAACAGTGTTTGAGGGTAGTGACATTTTACTTTTTTTTTTAATTTAGTGACGATTGTTAAAAAAAAAAACAAAAATGGATGAGACTAACATGCGCTAGGTATTTAGGTAGCGTGTGTCCGTTCAAGTGGTTCATTTTACATTTTTGCTTTAGCACTCTTGCGCATCCGCCAGCATTATGTTGTTTATGACACCTCTTTATCTCTGCACATACCTAATTTTATTTTTATCTGGGAAACCACCCATTGACTTTTACCACTCTAAAGTGGAGCCAGAAGGCGTGTCCGACTTTGACTGTATACAGACCCCGTTCCGTTGTCCTTTGCGTTCTAGGACCACGGTATCCCTTTTAGAAACTCTCCGTGGCCTTAGAGGGTGTCAGCCTACTGGGTCCTTACGGTTCTGCTGAAATTTCTTAGAAGTACGCGTGGAACACTATGCTCCATCGACGATTCGGGCTCGATCTTCAGATGGCCGGACGGTGAAATACCCATCGCTCACTGTCCGTTCATTTTTTTTTTTTTTTTTTTTTTAATTGATATAAACCAGTGCTCAGCACAATTGCAGCCGAAAGACGTCCACTGTTAGACATAGGCTTCCCCCAAATTTCGCCATAATGACCGGTCCTGTGCGTCTCGAATCCATCGGATTTCCGCGACCCTCACCAGGTCATGGGTTCACCTTGTGGGAGGCCTTCCAACGCTGCATCTGCGCTTTCGTCCCCATCGACCATCTGTTCCCCTACCGCCCGTTACAAAGTGCAAACAACAACATCACTTTCCTCAATCACGCAATGGATTTTGATGCAGTTTTCACTAATAGAAACGAGGAAGGCTTTTGATTGTAACTTGCGCCTGTGCGAGTCTGGGGCAGGTCACTAGTAAATGGGTAAGACAATGGCTATATCGATCGGTTACATTTGCAAGATTATCGTTAATCTAGTAAATCAAAATCAAGACAGCTTACGTGACATGGCTGTAATCTGTAACGTAATTATGCATAATCTACGAGTGTTTGTGTAATTGTGGACCATAATAACGTCAACCAAACATTGACTTATATTAGTACATATACAAAATTATTTTAAGTATATGCGAAAACTGAATATATGTAGTTTGTTCAGAATCAGTAACTGAATCGTTTCCAATATTTTTTACACCGTGTTATATTTTTTTTCCCAAAAATATTTAAAAAAGGTCACAAGTTGGACGACACTAAGTATAACGTACTATTTCTTATTCTGTGGTATAACACAGGTTACAGCAGGTCATAGCGGGAATTAGATACCAGCGCACAGCTGGGTGCGGGAAAAAAAGCACCCCTCAGTCGTCCGGATGGCCCGGTGATCATGTATTTGTGCAGACAACCTGGTAACATAACAAGCTTATAACTTTGTGATTTTCATGATACAGTTATGAAATTTTGTACATAGATTCTTTACATAAAAATACTAGACACGTGTTTCGGGTTTCGCATATACTAAAACTAATGTTGTATATCGATCTAACCATATTTCTATCTTTTTGCACACCTAATATACGACTATTTTTAACTTTTTTTGAGTAACTAGCTTCTGTCACCTGCGTGAAAGTAA
The DNA here is from genome assembly GCA_949316375.1 of Mythimna vitellina. Lineage (NCBI taxonomy): Eukaryota > Metazoa > Arthropoda > Insecta > Lepidoptera > Noctuidae > Mythimna > Mythimna vitellina. The sequence continues at coordinate 12,719,067 of OX438693.1, read as the reverse complement.
AAAATAAAGTAGCATTCTACTGGTTTTTTTTTAGGTCATGCAGTGACTTCTCCCGCTCTTCCTCGCTCTGGTTGAGCTGAGTGGGGCTGATGCACGCGTCATGCTCGTGAACGGGTGCCGTCATTTGAGACTGGTCATCTCTTAGCTGCCACTGGCTTAATTCAATTTATATTTTTTTAATTAGCTTTTTTTTAATTATTATTACTTATCCACATTGTGCTAACATATTAGAAGCGACAAGAAATATGTAATCTCCATAGAGATTTACACTTTGGAAAGTGCAATTTAGCTTCACTTTTTTTGACTGACCGAGATTTTGACAATTCAAAAGTGCCTGCAATTGGTCTATTTGAAATAAACGTTTCTGATTCTGATTCTAGGGTGGGGTGCGAGGGCGTGTCAGACTTTTACTGACTAAAACCACAGCTAAGTTTCTTTTTTACCTTGCGTTCCAGGACCCAGGGTTTCCCCTTCAGAAGCCAACCCAAGGCCCCTTTCGCCTAAAACACAGGATGACCTAGTTCATGCCTATACCGGTCCGTACAACACTTGAGAACTTGACATAGATTTACGCAAAACTGTATTTACTGTATTGGCATAAATTAGGTTCACAACATCTAGTAATCGTTTAAGCAAATTAAGCGAACTTGGCTTTCACATAGCCTTATATCTGGATAGGGCAGCGCTCTAAATTACTCAGCTTAAATAGCAACCACGAAAAAAATAGATTTAAGTAGATACAGTTCTTTTGGCTAAAATTGCGTGGAATTAGGTATTTGAAAAGATCAAAGTTCAGTGACATTTATCACCCATACCGTTTAAAACAGCTTCTCAAAACTCAACAAAGATATTAGATAGAAGTATCCCAAAAGTTCGATTGAAACTCATCGATCATCGTAATGTTGCAAAATCATTGTTTCAAACTTCCCCATTCAGCCATTTTGGAGAAAAGTTTTATTATGGCCGTTATAAATCAACAGAACTATAAAACTAGAATAGGCTGTAACAATATTTTGTAAAGAGGGTAGTAATAGCTTGTAATATCCGCAGATAGAAAGGTTTTGTCATTGACAAAGCCAAGGCTGTGATACTGAAATATTTTTTCTAAATACGTACTTTATTTTTATGTTCTGTATATTTAAGAAAAAATAATGTTAATTTGGTTTTTATTAACCAACTTCAAAAAGGAGGAGGTTCTATGTTCAGCTAAATGTATTTTTTACGTTTTCTCGGTCAATTGTGGATCGATTTTGAGTTTTTTTTCGATTGAAAGGTTATGCCTCCAAGTTGGTCCCATAGAAATATTGTTATGATCTGATCATGAAATTTAAAGATATGGAACAGAACTCCTCATATGATCACAGCAGAACTGTCGTAACTAGTGAAATTGCTTTGTTAATACGTGTAGTCGATGACTGACTGAAAGAAGAGGGGTAATATATCGAACTGATGTGATGATGAAGCCTGAATACAGGATTCCGGTGCCTAGGAACTCTGTATTAAATTAATTTAATCTAACCGTGTTTTGTATTAATAGAATTGTCATAAAATGCATTCTGGATATTATAAAATATTTAAGTGTGGCTGAAGAGTACTTTTTAGTGGTGGTACCATAACTAAAAAGTGTAAAATAAAAAACTTTTTACAAATAAAATACAACCGACTTCAATGTAAAAAAAGCACTGGTAAGTGCAAAATAACTTTAATTTCGGAAGTCGGTGTTAAATAACGAAGAGACAGAATTATTATAGAAACACCGACTTCCGAAATTAAAGTTATTTTGCACTTTTCAATGTTTTTTTTACATTGTATTCGGTTGTACATTTTTTGTAAAAAAAAAAATATGGCGTAAAGATCTTTTGAGAGCAGTGGTGGCCTAGTGGTAACGGCATAGACATACGAGTTTATTTATTTATTGAATCTTCATGCAACACAAAGTACAAAGACGGACTTATTGCCTTGTACTTTGTGAATTCATACTCAGGTAAACGTTTCACTTTGTGTAATTTATTTCATCACTACTAGTCTCCAAATGGTGAAGGAAATTTGAAAACAACATCCACCAACCCATGCTGGGCCCGCGTGGTAGATTATGACCCATTCCCTCTCCTAGAGAGGAGGCTTGAGACTCATAGCATATAGCATAGTCGGCCTTATAATGTTCCCACTGTTGGGACTCAGGCCTTGAGACTCAGCAATGGGAAAATCATAAGGCCAATTAAGCTATGCTAATTTCTTTTTTACATACTTTAAAATACGTTTTTTCAGAAGTCTCAAAGTTTTCGCAAATAATACCTATAAATTAAGTTTTTATCAAACAATTGATTATTTTTGTTCTGAAGACGAATTTATTTAAGAGCATGCGTACAATACGTCAGTATAAAATGTTCATCCGTTACCATTTTTTTTTAAGAAGTCATCGAATAGCTTTTCTCCTGGGTAAAGCATTAGAGTGACAGACTTTTACTGACTAGCCCACCCACCAGGGTACCTCACTGTCTGCTCGTCCTATAAAAGTAGCCATACACGCTAGGGTTTACCTGACAGGTTTGCCTGTACAGTTGAGTTATACAGGTAAACCGGAGCGTGTCTGTTGCACAACTGTCTAGGTTTCCACACAAGCTTACCTGACAGGTACAGGTACAGGTAAACCTTAGCGTGTGGCTACTTTAAGGTCGGAACTCGAGGCGTCGACGGCGTGTAGTGTTCCTCGCGCGCCTCAAAGAGATGTCAGCAAATTGTAGAGGCCCAGCAGGGCCGATGTGTGCTAAGGACATATGACCTGTTCTGAAAAGGATATATTCATAGTCCTGGAACGCTCAAGGCTATAGGTGTGGTTTTAGTCAGAAAAAGTCTGGTATCTGACTTTTCGCGAAGCGGAGCGGGAGGACGTGTGCCAACACAGAGCGGGAGAAGTCGTTAGATGATTTTCAACCTCAAAACAAAAAAAAAACCTGCTTTCCAAGGCCACAGTAACTCTTCTGATTAATCCCGCAGCCCATTTATTTCTGGTTATCTATCCAGATCTAGGCTATTGTTTAATTGACACTTCATGTTACACAGTAAGACACTATCTATTGTGGTATTGTGCTACAATATAACATTTCAGGACAATATTAATGTGATGTTGGATCAATTTAAGGATAACAACATCAGCTAAAAATAACGAGCGACGTCATCGGATATTTTAGACCTACGGGGTGAAAAAGTTGTGTTAATAGTGTCAAGCTAAATAGGGAACACTTAAGCATGACAAAAATATTTGTTTACTAACCTGTTTATCAATAAATACCCACAACAATAGAATACTGATTGTAAAAACAATAATTATCGACAGAGCAAACGAGATAATGCCACTCGTACGGTCGCCATAGAAAAAGGCGTCGGCGCGCGGCGTCTTGGCGAGAGAGACAGATATTATATATTTAAAATTGTTATAAACATATAATAATTTACAATATATAATATGTCTCAAACAAAAAACATACATATACCAATACACATATAACAATTTTAAATATATAATATCTGTCTCTCTCGCCAAGACACCGCGCGCCGACGCTTTTTTTTATGGCGGCCGTACGGGTAGCATGGCGTTGACGTCGAAGACCATCAGACCAAGAGATGGCGCTAGACAACCTGTATAGGTCCGTCTCTTACCCACACTGAAATAAGAATGAAACAATCTTACTTTGAACGTCATGGTCGGACACGTCGGACCTCGATTTCGTAATAGCAACTTTGAAGCTTTATAACATCATTGTTGAAGATTTTTTTATTTATTTAAGTTTACTAAAAAGTATTTAATTAAGCAAAAAAAAATTGCATGTATAATCTCTATTATTAACTCAAGCAAAAATACAATTCTAGATTAGTTTTAGTTTAATGAAGATATGTAGGTATAGTAAGTCTCTATCTATGTAATTAGCCCATTATGTCCCACTGCCAGGTGAAGGCTTCACTCTCCCTTTTTCACACTAAGGTGAACATGATCCCTCGCCCGCAATGGCAGAAGACAGACGTGTGTGGTATTTGATAATTACCCATTTAGAGAATTAGACTTTTAGAGAATTGGTCATTCCGAGAATTAGGTTTTTAGAGAAAGGTATTTTGAGAATTGGTCCTTTTGCAACTCTGTTGCCATTTTGAGATTTGGTCCTTTTGCAACTCTGTTGCCATTTTGAGAATTGGTCCTTTTGCAACTCTGTTGCCATTTTGAGATTTGGTCCTTTTGCAACTCTGTTGCCATTTTGAGAATTGGTCCTTTTGCAACTCTGTTGCCATTTTGAGATTTGGTCCTTTTGCAACTCTGTTGCCATTTTGAGAATTGGTCCTTTTGCAATTCTGTTGCCATTTTGAGAATTAGGCCTTTTACAGCTAAACCGTCACTACATAGTATAAATCAAAGTCGTGTCCACGTCTGTTTGTTTATCCACTAAATCCTACCATGCAACGGATTTTGATGCGTTTTTCGATAGTTAAAAGAATAATAAACGAGAAAGGTTTGTGTTTACTTAATTTGCATAGCTGTGGCAGCTCACTGGTTGCATATACAATGTATGAAACTTTTGGTTGTAGATCGAAACAGTATCAGCTTGTACTATACTTTGCTATCATTGTGTGGGCCAAACGTATAAGTTAATTCTTACATCAAAACAAAGTCTTGTATGATGTTCTGAAAAATAATTCTACAGTGAACAAATGCAATTAACCCTTATGACCTATTTATGAAATTGATGTCAAAGGAACGAGCGTTCATTTTTTCGAACGCCAGAATATTGGGAATCATCGGATTCGATGTAAACTAAAAAAAGGACAGAATAAAAAAAAATCTTAATCTTTTTTTTGCAGTTTTGCAAGTCAAATTGTAGATTAAATATTGTACAAAATATGATTGACGGCCACATACAAAACCCTATCACTATTAAATTATATTATTATCTATACAATATATTATTATCTTATCCTGTTATAAAAATAATAATAATCACAACTATCACACAACACCATCTACTCCCAAACTAAGCAGAGCCCATATTGTCACGGTTCATGAGATACAGTCTGGTAACAGACGGGCTGACAGACAGACAAACAGACGGACAGCGGAATTTTAGTAATAGGGTCCCGTTTTACCCTTTGTCTACGAAACCCAAAAAAAAAATATATATGTGCCCGTTTAAAACAAATAATAACTTAGATGTAATTTAACAATGTTAAAAATAGTTAAAAGTGTATAAAATAAATAACAAGTAAAACTTAAAAAGAAAATAAAAAAACAAAAACGTCTAAAATTGATAAAATTAAAAATGTATAAAAATTTATAACATTGCTAAAATCGATATACATAGGTAAATAGTACACAAGAATAATAAAATATATAAAAAACTTTTTTCAAAAAAAAATATAACCGACTTCACAAAAAAAAAACATTAAAAGGATCAAAATAACTTTAATTTCGGAAATCGGTGTTTCTCGGTATTATTTGTATCTTATTTAACACCGACTATTGAAATTAAAGTTATTTTGATCCTTTTAATGTTTTTTTTTTTGTGAAGTCAGTTATATTTTTTTTGAAAAAAGTTTTTTATATATTTTATTATTCTTGTGTGGACTTCACAAAAAAAAAAACATTAAAAGGATCAAAATAACTTTAATTTCGGAAATCGGTGTTTCTCGGTATTATTTGTATCTTATTTAACACCGATTTCCGAAATTAAAGTTATTTTGATCCTTTTAATGTTTTTTTTTTTGTGAAGTCGGTTATATTTTTTTTGAAAAAAGTTTTTATTTCACACTTTTTAGTTGCGTTACACTTATAAACAGACATCAAATGTTACTTTTTGACTGTAAATGCTTAAGTTCTCGATGAAAATGCCAAAATCACTATATGGTTGCCTATAATATTTGAGGAGTTCTTTCGATTTCGCCAAGATTCCATCATCAGATCCCGACTTGGTGGTTATGGGACCATTCGGGAAGTATACCCTTTCCAACAAACAAAGAATTTTTCAAATCGGTTGGCAAGCGACGAAGTTATGCGCGAACAAACATAAAAAAAATACAAACATCCGAATTGAGAACCTCCTCCTTTTTTAGAAGTCGGTTAAAAATGTTGTAAAACATGACATTCGTTACGGGTCATCCGAGGCCCAAAAGTCTTGCCAAGAATATTGTGTTAGCTAATAAAATACGGGCATTTATCTGCATCCGACTACACAGGAAGCTGACTCCTTTATACGTACAGTAGGCAGAAAAGAAGCTGAGTAGTTTTTTATTAGGTAACAAACTCGAAAACCTACTTATTTTTGAGGACCTGACAATAGGCAGTCGAAGGACTACTGCGGTGTTTATGTCAATAGTCCTCCAACGAGGTTGCCTTTATGTTGGTATTATATCACACATGATAACATCTTCGTATAAGGTTTCTCCAGTCTAAACTAGGGCAACGCCCGGCGATCGGAAATTCATGCTGTCACAAGATAGTTTTAGAGTTCTTTTAAGTCTGTCGGATATCGTTTAACAGAAAACTATAGAGTAGCTATTGATTTAACTTCGACATTTTAGTCAGCATAACAGTCTCAATAAAATATGACCTAAATAACCTATATATGATTAGTCCTTGACACGGAAAATTGGGTCAATAAAATTTATGATAATGAAATGCAATTCAATTAAAATGCCACGTGTGTGAAACGATGACCTGACGGGGGTCGCGGGAATACGATGGATGCGAGGCGCACAATACCGTTCGTTGTGGTGACACTTGGGAGGCCTATGTCCTCCAGTGGACCTCTTTCGCCTGAAATGATGATGAAGATGATGACGTATGTTGCGCATGTCTTGTAAAAGTGGGTTATTTACTTTTTGGTGCGCTAAAGAATAGGTGTTACAGTATTCTGCTACGGTTGCGGTATTATTCGGAAGAGTTACCGTAGCCCTGGATCGTAAGGGGCAACTGAAGAAACACAGCTGGGTTTTATTTAGTAAAAGTGACACTTCCACACTGAGCGGGTGACAAGAAGGTATTATGTGATGATTTCCCACCTAAAAACAAAGTTGTTAAAGTGTATATATGCTAGCTGTCTTCCGCAGTTTCACCTGCGTTTTCGCTTACTGCTGCGCTCCTATTGGTCACAACGAGGTGTTTTATAGTCAATAGTCTTCCTAAAATAAACTCTTCAGCTTTATAATATCTTAGGTAGGCGCCAGATACATTTGCAATAAAGTGCATTGGCCTTTTCCTAATATCTCTGCGTAGGTACAGACCCGAAAAATAAACATTGAACTATTTTTGATTACTAGAAAATGTAAAGGATCATCAATAGATGTGTCCATTTTTAGGGTTCCGTAGTCAACTAGGAACCCTTATAGTTTCGCCAGGTCTGTCTGTTTGCCCGTCCGTCCGCGGATAATCTTAGTGACCGTTAGCACTAGAAAGCTGAAATTTGGTATCAATATGTATATCAAATACGCCGACAAAGTGGTAAAATAAAAAGTGGAAAAAAATATTTATTAGTGTACCCCCCTACACGTAAAGTAGGGAGAGTTTTTTTTTAATTTCAACCCTAACATATAGTGATATATTGTTGGATAGGTATTTAAAAATGAATAGGGGTTCAGCTACAATAATTTTTTGATAATGTTAATATTTTTGGAAATAATCGCTCCAAAAGTAAAAAAAAATGTGTCCCCCCCTCTATCCATAAGTTTAGAAAGTATGAAAAAAATCTCAAAAGTAGAACTTTATAAAGACTTTCTAGGAAAATTATTTTCAACTTGATGGGTTGAACAGTTTTTGAAAAGTTGTACAAAATAATTTCTGAACTAACTAGGTATGTAATTTAACCATATATGCACGCATTTTTTTAACTTAATTTATATATTTTTTTTTATCCTGAACGTATCTTATTTAAAAAAAAAGGAATTATCAAAATCGGTTCACGCAATCCAAAATTACTATCGAAAACCCTACATAACCCGTCTAGTTTGTATAAATTAGTAACCCAATTTCCCGAGAGATGGCGCTGTACTTTGGGCTACTTCGCACTATTGAGATTTTTCCTGAGTTGATGGGGTCGGGAAGGGTATGAGCTATTATTTTATCGAATTGGTCGGTTGGTTCTCGTTGGCATTGTTGGTATTTGTTCTTGCTCGTTGTCTGTCGTTCATTAACTCCTTATTGTGACGGACGGGAAACTACGAAACCCTACACTGAGCGTGGCTCGACACGCTCTTGGCCGGTTTTTTTAAGTTAAAAATGTCAATAAATCTATGAGGGTCTATGACAACTATTTCTTAATCTGTCATCTACCTTAGTATAGACAAGCTGACCCGGCTAACTTCGTACCGCCTAACACTCAATGAATATAGTATATCTTTCGATATAGTCAATTGATTGCAATGAAACAAAGCCTAAGTAATATATCAAGTTACACACAATTTTATTGTATAAAAGTTATCTACATCGATTTCGTACATTTTACGTGATGCGCACTGTTAGGATGGCGATCCGTGGGTCCTTTTTAAAAAAAACACTTGTTACTGCTAAAAGAATATTTAATGAACAGAGGTTACACTAAGACACACTGGTTACACAACAACTGAACTCTCGACACGGAATGTACAATATGTACTGCGAAATGGCTATGACTGTCTGTCTGAGCACATGGAAATGCCCTTTTATAATATTGGTAACAATATGGAAGCGGCGGGGTTTATATCATAGTCAGCATTTGATGCGTTACAAAGTCCGTTTATAACATCTCCCCCCTTTAGACTGAGCTTTATTTAATTTATTTTAATTAAAAAATAAGCGAAGGAATATTAAAATGAATATTAAATTAGTAAATAAAACTCAGTTACGTTACAGAGTGTGTCTTAACTAATTACAAAGTATGCTTAAATTTTAAAACTTAGTTAAGATACTATAATTATTTATTAATTATTGAACCCAAAAATAGAAATTGAAACTTATATTTAAAATGAAAATAATATTAAAAGTTACTGATATTTCTATTGGTTTTCTTTAAACCAAACAAGGCTTGATTTTTACCAATTTCTATATTTGGAAGACTTTTTACAGATTTGTTATCATTTTCTAAATCATCAGAAATTTCAGTAAGTTCTATGGACGAGTGAACATTATTGTTTTTCCTCGTTTTCTTAGTATTATAGCATTGGTTATAAATCTGAATACAACAAGAGGAATTTCTAAAACTAAAACATTTGTTATACAGTTTATAAATAATAAAAAGAATGATTGCTGATATTATAACATAAGTCAGCCCAGAATAATAATTACCGTATTTAACAATATGGGACTGATTTTCACTATTGTGAATTTCGGTTTCTAAATTTTCCAATTTGTGTGAAGCCAATTTCAATGACTCTAAATCAATATTTGATAAGCTAATTGGATTGATAGAATGAGTACTTTCATTCAGAATATTATACTTGCAACAATCATCCAAGGTCAAATCAAAATTCAGAATTATCTGACTCGGTACAGTAGATTTATACACATTTGAGGGATGGAATTGCAATGTTTGAAAATATGCTACACAATTATTTTCTAAAGATAAAATTCCTGTTCCATGTAAAATATAATCAGTAATGTTATTGTTACATTTCAAAGTTAATTTATTAGGTTTAGATTGTACATAAATATATCTGTTGTTATTTAACTTTTGCCAAACATTTATATCACCATAAATAACTTTGGAGTCACAAATTTCAGGAAGTGATAAGGTGACTTCGGTTAATAACTTAGATTCGCATGAGGGATTGTTAATCGTTGACAATATTGATGGTGAAGGACATAAAATATAATCACTATTGACATGCTTACATTCACTTATGCTATCTAATAAGACGTAAGATAATCTGTCATCCGTTACTGCTACATATAACCTTGAAGGACGAATTAAAACATAAGTTAAATATTGATTTGTATCGCGTGGAGTAGGTAGCGGTAAATTCTTGTAAAGGTTGAACTTAATAGGATATATTAATGGTACTTGTATGATAAACATTAGTTTGTTATTATAATAATATACAGTTAGTTTGGATAAGTCGATTATAGTGTGAATGTTTTGCAATGTTAGCGAAACCGGGAACTCGGTGGTTCTCTTTAGTTGACTGTTATTCGATAACTCGTTGTATAATTTCTTGGGAGTTATGACGTATGGGTGTAAAATATTAGCTTTAGCGAATAAAATTGAGTTAAGTATTGTGTCCAAAATATTGGAAATTGACAGTAATGACCCTTCAATAATATTAAACATAGAATTGATTTTTTCTAAATTCAATATGTTGTTATTTATCTTAGAACTACTTGCAAATATATAATTAAGTTTTTCAATCTGCCTATTGAGTAAAATTTCATTATTATTTAATTTTTGAATAGAAACATTAAAACTATTTATCGTAGAGCGTACAACATGTATGTTATCTTTCATTAAAGAATAAATATGATGCTCATTTTGTTGACAAGTGCTAACAGCTTCGTCGTATTTTCTAGCGTCGTCAGCATCTAATGTACCAAAAAAGAATTTTAAAATTTCGCCTCCAAATTCAAGAGCGCGTTTTTGACGATTATCGGAAATAAGATGCGACAGGGATTCCAACTTAAGATTATTAGAATTAATAAGTATTTCTAAGGGGTTAATAGTATCCTTACACTCTAAATTAATGTTAGGTAAATTACGAGTTTTTTCGCAAAAATTTGATATATTTTCAATAGACTTTTCTATATTTTCCATATAAGGTCTAATAGGAATCATGTCTACATATGTGATAACATTCCAGTTATCGTTTTGGAAATAGACTATTGATGTTGGATCAAAATAGATTCCTGCACTGTGTTCTATTATTTCAATTGGCTCGGACAAACTTGAACACACGAAACATCTGAAACAAATATTCACGCTGGTTTAATTTCGTTAACATGATATTTTACATGTTTTCTATTGACGCATAGAGTGACATTATTTTTACCATGTGTTTTTAAAATCTTAAATGGTCCCTTCCACACAGGGGACAGAGCCTTACGGAGCCTGTGATGGTGTTTTAAATAAACTAAATCACCGGTTTTATATGTTTTTTTTCGGGCTGTCGAATCATAATATGTTTTTGAGGATTCTTTGCTTTTATTCATATTTTCAATAGCTTTTTCGCGGGAGTATCTCATCCTATATTGTAAAGCACGAATGTATTCCTGATAGGTAACGTTATCATTCGACTCGTAAACACTACTGGGAATTGATGGCTTATAACCGTATAGAAGTTCGAAAGGCGAGAATTCGGTAGTGCAATGAGGGGTTGTATTATATGACAGAATCGCTGTTGCTAGATAGCAATGCCAGTCGTTTTGATTTTCGTTAACAAAAGACCTTAAGTACTCCTTAAGAGTAGCATGGCTTCGTTCTAGTGCGCCATTTGTTTGAGGATGATATGGAGTAGAAAATAGATTTTTTATTTTAAGTATTTCAGTTAACTGCCTAAATAACTCTGACGTAAAGGTTGTACCTTGATCCGTCAATAACATTTTGGGAAAACCAAATAACGAAAAGAAATGTACGAGGCTGCGTGCAACTTCATCAGTCGTACAGGTTATCATAGGATAGGCACATGAAAATTTTGTTAAATCATCCTGAAGCGTTAAAATATATTTGAATTTCTGTAGGCCTGCCTCGGGTAAAGGACCAACGATATCGAGGGCTAGTCTTTCAAAGGGCCTGGTACTCGTTGATGTTATTACCATAGGTGCTTTATTTGATGCTCTTAAAGGTTTATTTACTTGGCATAATTTACAGTCTTTAACAAATCGTTCAATATCTGAACGCATTCCTTTCCAATAGTATGAGGCTTTGATTCTACTTAACATGCGTTTAACGCCTGGATGACCCGCTATAGTCGTCCCGTGATTTTCTTTAAGGATGTTACCGATCTCGGCAGGAGTTGGATAAAGTATTTGATTTTTATAAATATGGATCTCAATTTTAGTGCCATGAAAAATGTAAGAGATTATATTATATATTTTAACGTAAACTAGTTTAGAAAATGGTTCAGAAAAATCAGGCAAAGCTAACTCTTTTTCGTAATCGTTTTTAGAAATAATATCATCACGTAATTTTAGTAGTAAGTTATAAATAGTTTTATAAGTTGTTTCATCGAAATGATGAACTTTAGTGTATAAGAAATAAAGTATCTTATTGTTTTTACAGACAACCGTTTGTGAGGTGTCAGGTTCGCGTTCGCCTGCGCGATATTCCTGTGGGTTGTCAAGCATCGCTAATAATTGCTCTGTATGCGGCATTGAGTTATCTAGATCTAAAGAAACTGGACAGGCAATACACTTTTGTTTTGCTTTGTGTAAACTCTCGCTATGTTCTACGATTTTTGTGTCGCTAACTGAAATGGTTTTTGTGAATTGTTTTTTAAAGTATTCCTCATACGTAGTCGAGTTGATGTTGGAACATGGGGTAGTCACAGCATTGACTGGATAACGCGATAACGCATCAGCGTTACTATTAACTCGGCCGGGTTTATACACAATCTCATACTCGTATTCTTCAAGTTTTAGTCGCCATCTTAACAAACGGCCACCCGGGTCCTTAGCGTTAAATAACCACGTTAAAGGGCGATGATCGGTCACGATTTTAAATTTATAACCGTAAAGATAGGGCCTAAATGTGTTAACGGCGAAAAGTATTGCGAGGAGCTCCTTTTCAGTTGTTGAATAATTACCTTCTTGTTTATTTAAGGTGCGAGATGCATATGCTATGGGCTTATCTTTGCCTATCTCACCCTGTGACAAAACTGCTCCGACGGCATAATTTGAAGAATCCGTCGTCACAATAAAAGGTTGGGAAAAATCTGGATATTGTAATAAAGGAGCTGAGATGAGCTTTTCTTTAAGCATGCTGAAAGCTTGCTCTTGTTCATGAGACCAATGAAAATTAACATCTTTTTTTAGTAGAGATGTGAGAGGTTTAGTTATAAAAGAGAAATTCTCGATAAAGCGACGATAATAACCCGTTAATCCAAGAAAAGATTTTACATCTTTGGGGGTTTTCGGTGTGGGGAATTGAGATATAGCCTTTACCTTATTTGGATTAGGCGAAACACCGTTATCCGTAATAATATGCCCTAAATAAGCCACTTCTCGTCTTAAAAATTCACATTTATCGGGCTGTAATTTTAAGTTTGCCTCTCTAAGTTTAGAAAATACAGATTCCAATTTCTGTATGTGAGTTTCAAGGTTATGTGAGTAAATTATACAATCATCAAGATATATGTAACAATGAAGACCTTGAAGTCCTGAGAGAACAATATTCATCATTCTTTGAAATGTCGCCGGAGCATTTTTGAGCCCGAACGGCATTCTTGTAAATTCAAATTGACCTGATATACTGTTGGTCGTTACGCTGAAGGCTGTTTTTTCTGTATCTTTAGGATCTAATAAGACTTGGTGGAAACCTGAAGATAAATCAAGAGTACTAAAATATTTTGAATGACCTAATTGATCCAAGATGTCGGTTATAAGAGGAAGAGGATAAACCTCGGATACAGTAACGTCGTTTAAGCGTCGATAGTCGATTACAATCCGCCACTTTTGTTTACCTGATGCATCTATTTTTTTCGGAACCACCCACACAGGCGCATTCCAAGGAGAAGTTGAGGGGCGAATAATGTTTTGATCGAGCATTTTTGTGATTTGTTTTTCGACTTCGTTTTTATGCACTTCAGGGAAACGATACGATTTGACGTGAATTGGGGGTGCATCCCCAGTATTAATTGAATGTTTAATTACGTCTGTATGAGTTAAGTTTTCGCCATCAAGATGAAATATATCCGTATATTTGGAAATACAGTTCATCAAAGCCTTATGTTCTTGCGGATTTAAATGAGAACACCTTATTTGTTCAAGAACTCTTTTATGCCGGTCAGTTTTTGAGAAATCTAATTGGTGAATAAATTCTTTATGAGTGTTATCTAATTTAGAAGGCAGTTGGTCAAGTGGAGTTAACTTGACTTCGTAGTTATCAATTGGGACCTCATGTTCCGTGGTGTTTAGAATAGAAACATTAACTCTATTGTTAGGTTTTAAGCTCACTATGCAGTTTGCTAAGAAAACACCGTCACGAATTTCATGATCTAAGATCAAACCTTCTTTTAGATTAGTAATCTCAGAGAGATTGGAAACAGGACACTCAATGACAGTTTCTGATCGCGGGGGTATAACATATGATGGCTTACTAAGAGAAATAGGTATTTTGTAATCTTCTAAATTAAGAGTATTGGTAGAGTAATGAATATCTATTTTAAAATGTTGGATAAAATTACTACCGATAATACCATCGTAATTTAAGTTGACCGCATCGTTAATAGTATGAAATAAATACTCGAACATTATCATATTTTTCGATGAAATGCCATGTTCAAAAATTAGTTTAACGGTCCCAAGGGATTCGCAATATGAGTCATTATCGCTTAAACCTCTAAGTTTTATAATTTCGGGACCCAACACTGGTTTATTAAGTAAACTTGAAAGTTTAACAATAGAAACTGAAGAACCAGTGTCAATTAGAAAGCATAAAGGCTTGTTATTATAATTTGTTTTAAGATAGACGTGAGGTAAGGAAACTTTATAATTTATATTAAGCGTTTGCTCACGTGTTAGAGAAAATGTGGAAACACATTGTTTAGAATTTTGCGTGTCATTTTTATGATTTGAAGGTTCCGGTAGACACGAAACCGAAACCTTATTTAATTTAAATTATCGGAATTATTAATGTCTACTTGATGCACATTAGAGCGATTATCATTGTTATTCGGTGCACTTGCACTTGGTGGTGTAGAATTACTAGCCTGTGAGTTCTTTGCCTTAAGTTTCCGACACTCGCTTATCAAATGACCGCGTTTTTTGCAATATTTGCATGATTTCTCGGGGTCAAACTTGGAAGTAGTAGTATTATGAGAATTATCTGATGAATTTACATGATACAAATTTGGAGAAGACCGCTTATTTTTGTAACATTCGGATGCGATATGACCACTTTTGTTACAATGTGTGCATTGTTTATTAGAACGCGTAGTTAATTTAGATAAATTAAATATTTTTTCCTCTTCAATGGCATGCGTTATTGCTTCGGATAATGATTTAGGATTCCTACACCGCACTATATGCGAAAAATTGGAGTTCAACCCTAACAAGAAGGTATTGAGGGCGAGATCTTCCATAGCGGCTAATCGACCTATAAGTTCTTTATCATTATCGCAGCTATAATGGATGTCAGATTGCAATCTTGTTAAACATGATTCGATACGCACAGCATACTGCATCGCGTCTTCAGAAGGCAATTGCTTGCATTGTTGTAAATTAACTAATAAATGTGTGGAATGTTTTTTCTCCCCAAAAGTAGTTTTAAGGAACTGTTTGATATCAGCCCAATTGTCAAATTTCTTTAAGCAAGCGGCTAACTGAGCTTTGCCTTCTAATTGCGAGATGATGTATTTACATAAAAAGTTCTGTTGTTCTGTAGTTGCTAAAGATATCGCACTCTCGCAGTTTGTTAAAAATGCGGGTAAATACTCGCGATCCCCGCTATAGGGCTTAATGAATTTAGTGAGAACATTGAGGGTGATTTTGTCCGACATTTTAGTTTTATGTTTTACTGGAATGTTCTCTGATTCTGAACTGGATGAAGATGCGATTTCCTCTGATTTTTCTTTCTTTAAAGACATTAAAATAACAATATGATTATTATTTAGAGCACTTACAGAACATCAGATAAAAACAAAGCGTGCACAATAAAATTTCTAAATTAGATTTTTTTAAATAAAATACGAGTGATTTGAATATTTGGGAAACGGCACTTCACTTCACTAAAGCACTTTTATAATATTTGAAAAACTCACATTAGCAGATGTACAGCAGTCGCACACGTGAACATTCTGGAAAGGTGACGTCACAAAGCACGCGGCGCCAGCGCCTGGCGACCCAGAGAGTCGTATTGCAGGCAGTTCCTGCACGTGGTGCGCTCAAAACACGTGGCTGATGATGGATGGAGAGACAGCCACAAATTCCATGCGTGAGATGTTGTTGCAGTTCAGAGATCTTGTGTTGACCTGGTGATGCGGGCTCACACTCGAAAGTGGAGGCTGACCGTCGACCACGTGGTAGCAGATGTGTTCGGGGGTGATGCGGGCTCACGCTACACAGCGGAGGCTTATCGTCGATCACAGCAGCAGCAGCGCGGACTTAGGCGTTTTTAGGGAGCCTAAGATTTACCGTCGACCACTACACTTGCAAAGGACCATCGACCACGGACCAAACAACAATGGTGCAGACACGTGGAAATATTCGCGACGCCTACACCTAATGGATCCCAGTACTTAACGATTTTCCTGGGATCCCACTTCTGACACCAGTTTGTTAGGATGGCGATCCGTGGGTCCTTTTTAAAAAAAACACTTGTTACTGCTAAAAGAATATTTAATGAACAGAGGTTACACTAAGACACACTGGTTACACAACAACTGAACTCTCGACACGGAATGTACAATATGTACTGCGAAATGGCTATGACTGTCTGTCTGAGCACATGGAAATGCCCTTTTATAATATTGGTAACAATATGGAAGCGGCGGGGTTTATATCATAGTCAGCATTTGATGCGTTACAAAGTCCGTTTATAACAGCACACAACTAAAAACTTCTACAGAATTATTTAGGTATAGATCGTCAGAAGTTGCTTGTTATGTAGGTAGCGACTAAGCCCTAAGAGTTACCTAAGAAATTTTCAATTTACGATCGGAATTTTCAATTTTATTATTATGCAAGCTCCGTCCTATTTACTAATCCTCATCAAAAACCTTCATTGATCTTGGTATTAACACTTTCATCTGGATATAGCTGTGCTAAATCCTATTTTCAGTACTAATAATGTAAGGATGAAGCCATTTGCATGCAAGAGGGGAGTTTCAGATCGTCGACACCATTATAACACCGCAATTAAGAGACGTCTGTGTTCTTTGGAATGTTAACAATAATAACGATATGGATCAAGATCAGAAAGCGGTATGTACTTTTGAATACAGCTCGTAATGATAGTATGGTTTCCTTCTTTGGAGCAATGACCGAGTAGCTTGAACGGGATATTATTATTATGATTAAATCTTCATGCAACACAAAATACAAAGGCGGACTAAATACCTTAGGCATTCCCTACCAGTCAAACTAGGGTAGTGAAAAGACAATATGGTAGGTGCATAAAAAGAAAATGTTGTTTGGAGTAGAACATACAATATACATATATAGATAATATATTATATACATATAATTATATTAATATAAGGTAAGGAAAGAAGTTTTTGAGACGATTCTAGTATTAGTGGAGAAAATAAATCCGTAATTTCCGCTTAAATACCTACATACCGTCTTTCGGCCGTCCTGCCCCCCTAGCCAAGTTACAACCTCATCAACCTCGTCGATCGCCTCAAGTAGGCCACGCCTGCCATTCCTTTATTCTGATGTCACCTTAACGCTCAGTCACGTGGTCGGAACAAAGGAATAGGAGACGTGGCCGACTCGAGGCGATCAACGAAAAGAGAATCGAAACGAAACGGTTGTAACTTGGCTAGGGGGAGCTGATATCGAGAGATACTGTTTTTTATAATCATACATGATGTTGAAACTCATTCATGGTGCCAGCGAGTAAGGACTGACTGA